>OY720643.1:22193176-23622934 GCA_963169105.1 Ceriagrion tenellum | reverse complement strand
CATTCTGGCTTCCGGAGCGGTATTGATTATTGGATAGGGGTGTGAATTGACCGTTTTGATTTGGTTGCTGTTGCGTGCTAAGGAGAGTAGGACGAAAATATTATGATAATATTTTCTAGTCTTGGACGCGGTTCTAAGTTTATTATTATAGGATACAATCATCAGCATCCACGTCATTTTCCTACTTTTCAATACCATTTCAGCCAAAAAAGTAGATGCTTTCATATTTCGAACCGTGTTATTACTGTCGGCGTCAAATTAATATGCCGCTGTACTTTGAAAATTTATATCTTGGTCCCTGTAAATGCTAGTGAAATACTTTATACACCAATTTAAAGATACTTTTATTACAATTTCAGAATTATTTTTTTATTATGTGATGAAACCAAAAATGGAGACGCATTAACGCAATAATCGACATCTTTTTATTATGTGATGAAACCAAAAATGGAGACGCATTAACGCGATAATCGACATCGCGCACCCTAAATTTAGCAGTTTTGTCAATGAACTTTGTAACTCAGCCTAGGGAAAACTACGCGATCTACAGCATTGACTTTACACGAAAATGTGCGAGAATTAATAAAGATACACAAAATGGCAAGCGCAAATTCTCCATTTTTGGTTTTATCATATAATAAAAAATACATTTTTTCAAGCATGTAACTCTTAATCACCTTATCTTAATCACCAATTCGTGCCTGAAGGGGCGTGAAGAGTTACTCCCTTTCAATGGGTTTAACTGATCGTCCCTTGAGTAATCAAAAACCAGGTTTAGCAAGCGTATCCGGCCGCTGTAATTTGCAGTCGGATGCCGGCGGTTCTCTCCTGCCATTTTCCTTCCCCCCATGGGAATCACCGGGTTAAGTTTGAGTACGGGTTAGAGGTGAGTCGTTCGCGAACGAATGGGACCGAAGGAACGGATTGAACGGATGGACCGAGGACCGACTTCTCCGGAACGACCGGTCATTTCGTTCCTTTCGGTACTTTCGTTCCTTGCGGTCACTCGTTCCTTTCGGTCCGTCGTTCCTTACGGTCACTCGTTCCTTTCGGTCACTTGTCCCTTTAACATTTTAAATCCGTTCCATAATTTGATTTTTATTATTGCTTATTCAATAGTGTAGAACGCGATTATTACAGCACAGTTTTTCTTATTTCTAGTTTCTTATATTATTATTTCTAGTTTTTTATGTTATTTAAAAATGCTAAGCACATTTTGAAAATAAAAAAATGATCATTAATAAAAAAGGAAAGGTGAACGAGTAAAAAGACACGGGTGCCAAAAAGGAATCCACAGGGAATGAATGCCCAAACATGAACGAGTATGCCCATCTCTAGTACAGGTACCGACATGATAGCCACTCTGGTGCTAGTAGACGCCCTATTGAATCACCTTATGTTGTTGATTCAATTAATTAAGGTCTCTATTGGTGGACCGTCAACATTGTAAAAATGCAAACTTTGTAGTTCTAAATGTATGCAGAGGAATTTTTGTAAATAGATGGGTTTTAATGGATATAAGTACTCATTTTTACTGGTTGCAGTGTTTCTTTGTCAATTTCAAAGATACACATTATAACTGCTGCAATTTACGATTATAATAAAAGTTTCAATTGCAGTAATGACAATAACTACTCTATCTATTTTTTGGAACTGTAATGTTTCAGAGGAAAATTGCGTAACATATCCGCTTCTGCATGATTGACGCGTCAGTTAGAATTGGCAAAGGATGCACGGCGAAATCATTTTTTCAACCTGCGTCAGTTGCATTCACTGTTAGTTTGTTGACGTATGTTTCCCCTCAAATTTAAGCCCGCTCACCATTTGGGTGTATTCGAGTGATATTTGTTTCCAAAAGCTAGCGCTCTTTTTCCTCTCTGGAAAAAATAATGAAGAAATAGATCCTGTGGCATTATTCTTTATTTTGACGGTTTCACGTAACTTTTGTCGTGGAGGAGGTTCGGGTTTAAGGTAGTGTGAGCGAGATAGTTCCCTCACAAATGAAAAAACGACTTCGTTTTCTTCCACTGATTTATTTTTCTGGTACAACATGTTTCGACACATAGAGGTCATTTATAAACCAGACAAATAAATCACCAGAAAAATAAATCAGTGGAAGAAAACGAAGTCGTTTTTTCATTTGTGAATATCAACTTCCACATAGTTGAGCCTGATACCATTGAACGTATATGAGATAGTTCCCTAATCATAATAGAGACCATATTCGAAATATACCTACGTTTTAATTTCACCAGGTGTGATACACTCGAATTAAATATTGCATTATTAATGGTGCAATAATATATTGTTTTACATTACAAAAATTGTAAGTAATCAAATGAAAATATCTAAGTAAGTCTTTAACTTGACTCATTTTTTTCACGCGGTACGTTTGAAACTCCATCAAAACGGAAGGTTTATTGTGATCCCGAAGAATTTACTTAATAGCTGACAATATGATTAATTGAAAAATAGTTGAGAAAACACAGAAACTAATCGAAGTTAGTTTTTCTACGACATCTAAGTGTTATAAATTCCTCATTTTGTAAAAAATGTCTCTCTCTGGAGTGCATACACGTACCATTTCACATGTTAAAGGGCTGATATTTTTTGGAAAATATCTCCGAAGGTGATGCGGTAAGGAGTTGATTTTTTTATGTCCATGGTAGGGTGACATATTTTTCTTTAAAATGAGACCAAATTCATTTATTTCTAGGTAAAATGATATTTCGCTCAAACTACCTTAAGCTCCCTCTTTCATCGTTGAATTTTTCTTTTAAACGGAGGCCGTGTGCGTTTCGAAAATGGATAAACACAGCGTCGTGTCGACGGTGCCCCATGCGATTCCATTGAAATCAATGCCACAAAACCTTTTTCGCTCTCCGCTCCAGCGCTGACTGGGTTGACTACTCATTTCGTCCATGTACGCACGCCTTACTGGACGAGGCGCCCTTTCCCTTGCATGGCTCTGCGACGCCTGGTCGCGACGTGGACTCGTTTTTAAGCCACATGGCGGTCCCGTCGCATGAATGAACTTTTGCGAATGAAGCACTCCGTTTCTCCCCGTCATTTAGTCCAGTTTTGCCAAAGGTTAAATTACACCGAAAATTGACTTAAATGTCATATTCTGGTTAATTATGATTAGGATTAATTTCTTGATTGAAGCTTTCGCGGCTCATCCTAATTGATAAAATAAAATATCACGGGTGTATGTGTACTTAGGTAAGATGTTTGCGAAAGATTTACGGATAGATGAGGAGATATAGAGACGTGCGAATGCTGGATGGAAAGTGATAGGTAACGTGTGGAGCATATCGAGGAATGAGTGCCTGTCTAAGGAAGCGAAAATCACCGTGTACAAAAGTGTACTTCTCCTCACTTAGTTGTATGTTAGTGAAACATAGGCATGTCAGGATAGACATAAGAGTAGACTACACGCCGTGGGTATGAGTTATCTGAGGATTGTTGGCGACAAAAGTAGGATGGATAGGGTCAGGAATGAGTGGGTAATAAGTGAATGTGGGTTAGATGCTCCAGTAATGGACAAATATGAAAGGAGTGTGCTTCGTTGGTTTGGCCATGTTGAGAGAATGGATGAGAGTTGAATAACGAAACAGATATATAAGAGTGAAATGAATGGTGCGAGAGGTAGAGGTAGACCGAGAAAGTTATGGTATAATGTGGTTGAGGAAATTCTTAAGAGTAGGAATATTTGGAGTCTTAAAAACAAGAGGGCGTATATGAAGCAGTGTATGGGGGTAAATGAGGCAAAAAATGTTTGCTAGGATCGGTCAGTATGGAGGAAATTATTGATGCAGAATTAGGCTAAACTTTGTGACTGTGCCTACCCCGGAAGGGAACGGCGTGATTGGTACGTATGTATGTATATGCCGCGTGTTATATTGGTTTTGGTTCGACGTTTCCAAAATTCTCTACCTCCACCTTCCCCCCTCTCGTCCTAACTTACTTCCTCCATCCACTTGACTCAATTATGGTGGGGGGCATACATACATAAGCAAGCAGCACTAGCAAGTTTCATTCCCATGAATAAGTTACCAGGAGTGGGTCACGAAACAACGGGCCAAAACCGATGTAACACGCCGCATGTACCCGTAATATTTTATTTTATCAATTATGATAAATATCAGTAAAATCTTCTCGGATTTGGCACCGGGTGAGGCTATTAAAGGTCAACGTTTCGACGAGAAAATCTCTCATCGTCAATTTGTGGAAAAGTACAAAATTGTATTCTTCAAGTATGGATACAATTCAAGGATTGCCAACTTTATTTGGAATTCCATTTATATTGGGAAGTTTTAATAGCAATCTACGTATTTTTACCCTGGAAAGATCGGTTGTGATACATAATTAAAAATTCTCTGCTAATAATGGTGGATGGGGAAATTCCATGTGGGGTAGTATCTGTTCATTTTTATCGAACGACAGAGTCATGAGCTATAAAACCATTCGGAGATATGCGGCCACGTTACTTGGTATGTAAGCCCGAAGTTTCGCGACCCCTTCTGGTCACCTCTTGCGAGGGAAATGAAGAATCGACCATTTCCCTCGGAGATGTGACCACAAAGGGTCCCAACTCGTTGGGCTGACACGCCGAGTTACACGTGACATTCGCCCGAATGGTTTTATAGGTCGTCGTGAGACGCGAAAGCTTCGATGAAGAAAAACAAATTCATTCCCTACCGCGCGATTTTTTTCGCAAATCGAACTTGTAATGATGATTAACTCAAATACTCTCGGCATCACTCCGTGAAAGGTGTGTATGTCCTCTATACATATTCAGTTCCGGGGACTAATGGCAGGTTGAAAGAACGTCTAATTATGGAATCAATGGTTATGAGATCCATGAGGTTATGGCCTCATAAAAATATTCGGGTTTCAGGAACACATATACCAGGTTCATAACTTATCAAACAATTGTTAATTGCTTCGAATGTTGGATCAAATATTCCTCCGCTTGACGAAATCAATAGTAAATTATCATATGTCTTATAATTGAAAATGCTCGCCATAATTTTTCAATCAGAGTAAACAATCTGGCCATTTGTCTCAAAACAACTATTTTATCGAGTACTTGAAACTCCAAGCGGTGCATCGCACTTCCGCCATCTTGGCTACTTATGGAGCTCATAACGCCATTCCATAAGTTATGAAGCCATTGATGAAACCAACAAATGTAAAAAAATGTTTCTGCAACGCTTACTAAATGGTTGCTATGGCTTTGGGTCCCATGAAACATATATGTGCCGTTCCTGCAACTGGCCATATGTGACTGAAGAAGGACGCACTGGAGATAATGGAAATAATCAGACATAGAGTGGACGTCATCGTGAAAAGGTAACTTTGTCTGATTCCACACTTCATTTTCTTTCCAGATCAGACCCAGATTTCGGCTTATCATGCCATTTTCACGGTTCGTATTTTCAAGGAGGTCCGTTCTTATGCATATAATGTTACAGAATAGGGGATGGGGGTGGAATAACAAGGAAGACGATCACTGGTTGTGGTAGATGAGGGTGGGCTATGGAAAGTTTGCGTAAACATTGTGGGGGAGTGAAGAAACGTGATACACGTTGACGTTTGAGACTGGCGGGTGGGTGGTTATGAAGAACACTACGGATTTCCACCGAGTTACGCCGGAATTAGTATCTTATCTCCAATTGTCATCACTCTTCGCGCATGCTGCCTCCACCATGTTTCGCTACCGCTATGGGTCACCTATTGAAATCCTAACTACTTTTTTCTCTTAGTTCAAACGCTTTTTTACTCAAGTTGTTTCGTGTGTAATATTTTTCCGTGTTCTTCGTGACTTTGCGTGCCAATCAAAAAGCCGCAACCTGGAGATCATATCTCGGGTTTTGCCGGGCCTCTCGCCTTGCCGCATTCTGTGTGCTTTGTGCGTGAATTCTTTTCGAGGTTCAAAAGCGACATGAAGGTCATGGTTAAAACTCTTCATAGCTATGTCACTTTTGACAGGAAAAAAGGTGATTTTCTCAAGTTTGACCTTTGAATACCGTGGCAACGTTTGGAGCAAGTTTGATTCCTTGGTTACGTTGTCGTTGTGACCTGAATAATTCGCGTTGCCGTCGATTCCTGGATAATACGTTTTTAATTGTCATTCATAGGGATGTCCGATGAGCCCTTGGCTCTATTAGGACTGCATAATCAGTTATATAGTTAATATAAAAGATAACAAATTACAACAATTATATTGAATAGAAAATAATAAGTACAGGTTGAATGCTAAGAAACAAGATTGTTTTTTTTTTGCTTGCCGGACGATTCTGTTGGCCCGTATGTCCCCGTAATCCCGATAGGCTGCTGAGCCTGTCATCAGGCTTTCCAGGGACCGGACCAACAGAACTTGACATACACCCATGCCCTGGGTGGTGAAAAACCCATCCAGGCGGGACTCGAACCCGCGACCCTCGGTTTAGCAGGCGAGGACTTTACCCCGCCGCCACCGGGGCCGGCTTATTGTAAATTATACGGTATATTGTAAATTTGACGAATTGTATTTTATTCCAGAAGAGTTATTTTCCACGGCCATATTTGTTTCAATAAAATAATTATAAAGATAAAAACAAGTATGGTCACAAATTATTGCAAAGGAAATGCATATTTATACACAGTATAAATGCTGTCAAAAATATTATGCCAACACACTGTAGAATAGACATCATTATATTCAATATAAAATGAGATCACTTTAGATATAGACTTCATTATATTTAATCAATGATAAGATTAATAAAAAATGATTTATGTAAATTTCTCTTCGTGCAAATAGTGTTTATAATTATGCGCTCTGAGACGCCTTGTCCGATTGATGAAACGTAATTAGAAATTTTCTTGTGCACTCATACATCGTGCTTTGAGATTCTCATGGGAGTCTTTCCTTAAAGATATAACCTTCTTCTGCTCCAACTCGATAAGGTTTCCGACCTTGACTCTCATATGTTGACCGGCGCAGCCCACAGGAACGCTGCCGTAGGAATTCCCCGAGATAAGACCGCGAAGTCACGCTACTGGATTATTTACATTTTGTTCCATATGGGCTCTTCATTCTATATTCGTCGGCTTGTAAGACAGTGGAGAGTATTTGAAGTCAAAGCCACATATTGTACGTCCACGCCTATCAAAAATACAATTTCTTCCTTCAACACGAAATTTTTTCTGAAAATGGATGCTGAAGTATACAAACAAGAACATGATATTAATAATTTTTCTATAGCAAATATATGAGTTAGCTATAACAAAGCATTGCTTTTCTTTGTCATTTCTCATAGGCTTGGCTGTGTAAAGACTTTTAAAAATGTTTTCTCATTTTAGTATCTCATTAAGTCGCGATCCCCCATCGATAACGTTCACGGCAGTGGACTGCCACCAAGGCCCGCTTTTGTGATATCTGGTTAAATGTTTACTCGGCCCGGAAAACAGAGTTAATTAACCCACTGTCTGATGTAATGTAGAAAGCATGAAGTCACGGTTAACACTAAAATTAACGATGCGTCATATTGCGGTTAACTCTAACAGCCTTCATAAAACCGGGCTTAAATTTATTTTTGCGTGGAAATTTTTGCAAACCACGGGAAAACACGTAGGTACTTCACGCCACCGGTTTCAATGCACAATCATTGTCATAAGATTAGCTGATTCAAATCTTTAAAACGGTTCTCTTATGTATGTACTAACCAGGAAGCGGAAAAGGGGGTGGGGCAGTAGCATATGAGGGGTCTGATGTTTTACGTTGTTATATGATTTGATGTTGATGCATAAACACTGAAACCTGGGTTGTGAGGCTTGTATTTTCTGTGGTTTTCAAAAGTTCCTTGTAGAAAATAAATGAAATGTTTGAATTCTATGAAGATGCTGAGTTTCATATGAATGTTCTATACTTTAGCCAAACGAGAATGTAATTGTTTCGGTAAACTACCATTTTAAGGAATTAGAAGAAGGGAGTAGAAATCCGTTTACTTGGAAAGGGACCTTATACAGTTCCTATCTTCTTCTCTGTCTGCATCGTACCCTTCTTCATCCCGTCCATAAAACCTTTTCTCTTTCTCCCCCCTCACCGCTTACCCAGCACCATCCTCTTAATGACGGTTTTGTCCAAGCTGTCGCCGTTCAATGCCTCTTTCGACCGCCTACCTATGACTCCTAATTACATCCTGGAGTTTACCCTCCTCACCAGCCATTCAAGCACTTCTTCGTTTGTCTCCCTGTCCATCCACCACACCTTATCTATCCTCCTCAAAACCCACATCTAATGCACCTGTCCCTTTTCTCTCGTCTTTTTGTCAGTCCACCTTTCCTCAAGACGGAGTAGAAAATAAAAGTTTTGACCGACTAAATTGTGAAACCTGCATGTTTTTGAATGCTCGGTTAACGTGTATTCGTATCATTTATTGGGGAATTGTTTGTAAATAATGCAAGACTAGTAACGAGATATTTTGACCGATACATTAAAAGGAATAGAGGTTGAACCGAATAAATGTCATAGCATGGAGATTGCTAAATGGAAAGGCTAAATTTGAATGAGATAGGTAACCGAATAGTCGATAAGATAATTTTCTATGTAATAAGTCCTAACTCTTGGTTTGCCCTGCGCAAGAGCGAAGGCTACGTCATCTCATTCTTACATGAACGCGTTCAAAGGGTGGTGTCAGCTCCGGCTGATTAGATGGTGTCAGCTCCGGCGAAGTAAAAGTTACATCAGGTGTTCCCCAGGGAAGCGTGATAGGCCCAATTTTATTTCTTCTGTACGTAAACGACTTAAATACAGTAGTGAAAAATAGCAAGCTCCGTCTTTTTGCCGATGATGCAGTAGTGTATAAGGAAATTAGAAATGAAGAGGACAGACAGTTTTTAGCTAAGGATTTAGATGCGATTGATGATTGGTGTGATAGATGGCAACTAAAATTAAATTTGAAGAAATGCGCGATTATGAATTTTTGGAAAAAGAATGGCTCTCCCCGGAATAATTACTGCATCAAAGAAAACAAAATATGTAACGTAGATTCAATTAAATACTTAGGCGTCACCATCACTGAAGACATGTCATGGGGGAAACACATCAGGGAAATAACTAGTGTAGCAAACCGTAGATTAGGATTCGTAAAAAGGGTTCTAGGCAAATGCGATGAGAGAGTACGAGAAAGAAGCTATTTTACACTTGTCAGGCCTCATTTAGAATATGCCGCTAGTATACGGGATCCGTACGAGGAAGGTATGATAAAAGAATTAGAGCGCGTGCAAAGGAGATCTGCTAGGTTTGTTAAAGGCCGTTATGATAATTGTATAAGTGTTACGAGGTTAATAGAAGAACTAGGATGGGAATTACTATCAGAACGCAGGTTAAAATTTAGGTTAAACCTTTTAAGTAAATTCGAAACAGAGTTGTTCACAGATGACGTTAAATCTATATTGAGAACCCCTGCGTATTATGCTAGGTTTGACCATATTAACAAAATTAGAGAGATAGATTGTCGTACCGATAGATTTAAAATGTCATTTTTCCCTCGTACTATAAGAGAGAACAATAGGCAGCGTAGCAAAGTGATAGGTGGGTGAAATATAGTTAGAGTAGTCTGTAGTGCATGATGCATGTAATAACAACCAATAATCCCTTCCTTATTATGTAGATACTAACCATCTAGCTCCATGTGACCTTACTTTCTAGCATGTCTCATTTAAATATACTAGTTGCATGTCAATAGTGCATGTTTGGTGATCTTCACCCCCTGCCACACACCCTCATGGTGGCTCGCAGGGTATCACGTAGATGTAGATGTAGATGGGCGTTACAAAACCTCGCCCGGACCTCTCAGGTTGAATGAACGTCCTTCTGTGCACGTTTTGTCTGGAGCGGCATTGACCCTTGTGCGGTAGACGCGCTCTTTTCAAATGTGGTTCCATGGAAATGACACGTGTTTATCGTTCGCAGCTAAAGTTCTCTGACCTTATTATTCGGTCCCCAAAATACAGCACGTGGGGATGGTAGCGGGAAACGGGTGGATTCATTTAGGCCAGTTCTTTCAAGAACGAAGGAAATTTCGCGGTTTGCTGCTCAAGGCTTCGAAAATAGAACCCGTTGAATTACTTGACGGTGTTCGCCCTTGCGATCAGATGATGGGTCGTTTAGATGAAAGTCGAGCGAATGATTCACCGGAGAGAAATGTGTTGTTAATTTGCGACTACAGTTCCACGATTGGCGGAGCTAAGGCCGTTTTCGAAATTGGCAAACGCATAGTTAACTGCCAAATCAAGTTATCTTGATCCCTAGGCAGATTGAGTGAAAACCTCAGTTGACACTTTCGTAGCCGTTCGACCATGGAAGAGACATCATACGGCCATCATCTCGTAAAACAAACGATGAGCGGCATCCGTGTTCATAATGGTGGTGGGTGATTGAAGTCGATTACTTCTTGCAAATGCTTCCCATTCTTATGCGACAATTTTGAAGCAATATTATTTTTTAAATATTATTGCTTATGAATAAAATAATTCATATATGTCAGAATGTGGCGAATGATGATCATGCTGTGATTGCTAGGGGCTGCTAAACTGAACGACATATCGCCCACTATATTTCACCTCGGCCAACATGTTAATGCACAAAAAGGCATTATGTTTTTTTCGCATAAAGGAAAACACACGTAACAGTATATTATGTATTACACTCCGAACAAAATACCCATGATCTTCAATGTTTGATTGATAAAAACGTGCCTTGTGTCTAACATATTTAGTTGAAAACAAATTATAATTATGCTTATGGTTAATTGCACCCCTTCTTTCATAAATGCAGTAAAACCTCTCCAATGCTCAATGTTATTAGCAAATATGATGTTCGGTAGTCGACACTAATGATACCGATGAAATCATGGCTGTCTGAGAGTACATCTGCATAATACCCTGCGAACCACCGCATGGGCGTGTGACAGGGGGTGTAAGGACCCCAGCCGTGTAAAGATGTAAGGTTTGGGGAGGTGAAATGGTGACGTGTATTATGGGAGTGTATTTATTGGAGCTCAGTTTTTATTGTGGTCGCATATTGTGTGCGGGAAGAAGGAGTTTTTGCCCCTATCTGTTTGGCAGTGTTATTTCTTTTTTAATGACTTCTGTCAGACCTGGAGATGTAGTGAGACGTCATGATAATATTCTCTGTGTCGCTCTGAAACACACCAGTTCTGAATTTCCCTAGTAAGCCAAGCCTAGAGTGTAGGTACCGCGCTCCACTTGACACTTTCTCTATAGAAGCGTTAAAACCCGAGGGGACACGGTAAAAAATACGATGTATCATTTAAACGATTCGCGACAAAAGATCAGTGCTAAGTATCGAAATACCTACTACCCTATGAACCGTCAGAGGAACGTGCGGCATAGGGTCTAATTTCCTATTCCTGAAAGCGTTTAAATGTTTGGTTTATAAGCCGAGAAATCTCGCTATTTTCAACTTTTAGCTACTCAAAAATTCTTCGCCTCAAGGTCGCGTCTAAACATGCAAGTGTTGTGTGATACGGTCCAGTTAAAGCTACTTCCCCTCGTTTGTTTACGCGCCCCGGGAAAATTTCTAGTCCCAAAAACAGCAAAGGATACGGTATGTTTTTTCCCGCACTATCTATTTGTAGGAAAGAGGCATCGGTAAGCTCTGCGTTTCGTTGAAAGTCCTCATTGCGCCTAGTTTGAAAGCATTCACCCATGTGTACTACCATTTTTTGATAATTGTTTGGGAGCGTGGTTGGAAATCGTAGGCAGTGTGTGCCACAGCGATAAAATAGGCGATTTGTGTATGGGTATTCCGGCGGAGATGGTAGGGATTAGGTAAACCAGTTGTTGGCAGTAATGCTAAAGATTCATTTTAGTTGAACCTCTTAGAGACGGGATATGGTTGCTTCACATTTGTTTCCAGCAGCGTTTTTTTAGAATGAACTGAAGCTGCGAATCCTCGTATAGCAGTTAGGAATCTCTTCAACTATGATTTATTACTATTTTTTGTCGATTGAATGATTGTGTGAACTACATTGGCGCGAAAGTTGCACCACGGCTGAAAGAGGCAAGAAACGAGCACTTTTTGTACTCACATCGAAATAACACAGAACTTCTTCATTGGCGCGAAAGTTGCACCACGGCTAAGAGAGGAAAAAACAGGCACTTTTTGTACTCACATCGAAATGGCACAGTATTGATGAATGTTTTTTAACTTTTCCTTACAATCACTAAACGGGAGAAAAGAACAAGATACATACTGACGTCAGTTTGATTAAAAAGCGTTCTTGTGCCAAGACACCTGGCGTTTTCTTTTTAGAAGAGTTCAAAGTCGAGGGCACACCGCAAAAAATACAATGTATCATTTAAGTGATACGTGACGAAAGACCACTACTAAAAGACTGTCGGTGAAAAAAATATCTAGAATCGAGTTTCGACACTGATTAATAATGAACCGTGGCACCTATTTGAATACAAGTAACACCAAACTTAAGCTTGTTTTAATTTGCGTTTAACCGTGGTTGCCGATTATTTTTTTACAAAGCCCTCGATTTTTTCTTTCGGCGAGAACAAAAAAAGTCCCGGTTTTTTGGCGTTTTCGAACGGAACGCTCTCTTTTACATTTAATAGTGAAGACACTGGGAGTTTAATCGTAATAAACCTGTACTATTGTGTAAAAAACGTATTTAAATGTATCTTTAAACGTTCAGTTCTTTCTTATTTGCCAAAAAAAATATTTTCAAGCTCATGAAAGAACTTTTTCTTGGTTATAAAAAGTAGTAGAAGCAGGATCTTGGTTTTGTTTCGAAGCTTTTTACAGCATTATTTAGTTACAATTAGCATAGTAAATTCAATTTGTGATATCGATTTTTAACGAGTTATTAAACAACCGAGTATTTTAGCGGGCTCAAGCTAGCTGTGAGGCGGTCCTCTTCGCGAGAAGGTTAGTAGTAAGTATCTAAATTTCTGTTATCCTGAGAACCATCACAGGGAGGCGTGGCAGTGGGTGTTAGGACACCAGGCATATACATAGGGGAGGAAAATAAGGAGAATGAAGGGGTGAGAGAACGAAAGTATAGAGTGCATGAATAACTAATCTAAACCAGGCCTAGAATGTACTATAGTCTTAGGCTCGGCTTTAATGGCATCAGGTTAAATATTTTCTCGGTAGGATAATCGATACTGATATACTTTCCTACAGTTTGATGTTTTATGCAATACCCTAACTCTTAGTTAACATCGAGTTAGCCAAGAGACTGCGTCATTTTGTGGTTATCTTATGTCAAATATTAGAACACCGGAGCTTTTACGTTCTTCTTTTGTTATTGATACAAATGGCAATGAAAAGAAGGAATTACTGTGTTTATTCGGCCTTGTATCTCTTATTTCACCTATTTTTATCGGCTTTAGATATATTGGGTGTAGTTATTATCCTCCTTAAAATACTGAAACTCCCTGTTCTGAATTACTACTAGTGTGTAACCTTCCGAGTCTATTACTGCTCCCTACTTAGTCCTACGATCAGCTGAATTACACTCTCTGTTCGTTCCTAGTAGTTTTGGACGAAACATTTTACGTATTTTACGTGTTAATTTTTGCCATTCAACAGACGAAGTATTCCAGTGCATTTGAGTCATTCTCTTGCTGAATTCAACTATAAATTGCATTGTTGAATCCACCATGGCCGAGATTAGAGCCCGGATCCTTTGAATGGGAAGCCATTCGTACGGTAGCCATGTTTCATTTCGGATTCCCGTCTCTTACATTCATCGAGGCGAAATAAGCTTGCAACTGGAGATTAGCGGTACTCGAGAGCAGTCATGAATGGAAAATCTCCCCATTCACCGAGGGAAATCTTGCCATATTTTGAGCGACTTGTTGGGAGCCAAGCGGAGACTAGCATCCCTCTGGGATTATCCCTTTCAGATTCGAGGGAGCGTAGCGTAAGAACGTCGCTAATCCTTAGTCATTGAGCGCACATTTTAATTACTTTTCAGTTAAGTCGAACAAATTTCTTGGACCATACTGTAAAGGGCATCTGCTAACATGGTCGGAACAACGACTTATTTTGTGCAGTGAAACCCTTCTTGACGACCACTCCTATCAAGCGACCACCCCTCTCAAGCGACCATTTTGCAGCGGAACCGTCGGTGGTCGCTTAATACAGGTTTCACTGTAATATAATGAACTTTGTAATAATGCCATGGGAACCACAAGAATTTATATGTGATGTACAACTACACAAGTGCTCGGAGTAGCATGAGTTATTGATGAGTGTCCAAGACTTTTGTATCGATGTTCGTGTTGTGGAATAGTTCGATTGGTGTTGTAATAATTATGAATGTAGACAGACGTAAGTATACTGTTTTCCCGTTTTATATCTTGTTGCCCAGAGAGTTGGGGATGTTTACAATATTGTTGTTTGCGTTGAGTAGTCTGTCATGCTTGCTTGGAAAAAGTGTCACATTTCGTATCTCTGGAATGAGTTGTTTAGAGACATTTGCAAAGAACCACGGGATCAGCCGCGCAGTTACTTCAACGGTGTCTTCCGCTAGTGATCACACAATTGTGTGAAATTCATAGTGGAAAAATCATTCGCCTGGACTGGGAATCGAACCCAGATAACTCAATTTCCCTCGATTTCGATCCCAAGTGGGTGACTCCGTTGAAGTAACTGCGCGGCTAGTTCCGTGGCTCTTTACAAATGTCCACAGTAAACACTATGTATTATGTTTAAAGTTGGGCTTTACCATGTGGCGCATAGCGCTCGCATACGGGTACCTCTGGCATCATATGCACGGAACCTGTGAGGAAAACTTGCTCCTTAAAGCCCCCATGAAATTCACAGTGGATGAGGACGCCTCGGTAGTTGAAATGGTAAGAGCACTCGGCGAATTTGAGGGATCTGGGTTCGATTCCCAGTCAAGGCTAATGATTTTTCCACTGTGAATTTCACACAATTGTGTTTAGAGACCAAAGCGTTGTATGAAAAACAGTACGTTTCACGAAATGATAGCTTACACTTTGCGTGCTGGGCTTTAAACTGAAGGTCCTCTGAGAAAAACTGAGTATTTTACACTTTTTCCTGGGTTGTGAAAAAAGACTCTCTTAAATCTAGGTTATTGAACTTTTATTTGCGATTAAAATTTATTTTGGAACTTTTTGGTCACATGTATGTCTACCAGAAAGACTGCAGCCATACCATTACGTCCAGCCGCCATTTTATAATGATATATCATGGACGTCCTAGTGCGTCCATCGTCCTTCTCAGAAAATAAAGGAGGATGTACCATTACGTCCATAGCACTCAAAGTGTTAATGAGCGGTTCGTAAGTCGAGGGATTAAACTCGTGGTGCTCCGGTAGCTTTTCGTCATTGGTCTACCGGTCTATTCGTCTTCGGGACTTGTTTTTCACTGGCACAAGTGGAATAGTTAATCTCCTGTCCATCACTCCTTTTTTTCCCATCCTACTCATGTCGTTTTCAACGCTTATGGAAGAATATCTATGTGAAACAACGGGTGGCGTCCGTCGCTCTTTCATCTGACAGTATTTTTTTTCCTTGCTGACATCTGGCGATGTGAAAGGACCGTGATAATTTTTCCTCATATTCCTCTCCGAATAAATCCATTGATAAGATGACAGATAACGTCAATTTTTGGATAAAATATTATAAGTATTTGGATCTGATGCTGGGTTCCCATTGGAAGAATATTCCAATTCCTTCATTGTTATCGGATAAATAGCGGAAAGTTTACTTGTGTACATCGTAAATTTACCTGTTTACGCAGTCATAATTTGAAAACAGCTATGTGTTAACAATTCGAGTGGCCTGTGAAATGTTGCCAGTTTCAATTTCTCATGAAAATGAAAAATACTGAATGTTAATTCAAAGTCAAAAGAAACTATCTGGAAATCACTAGCTCGTAATATGCGTTTGGGTGCCGTTTCAGAGCAGTGGAAGAGAAAATAACGTTTTATGAAAGAGAATATAATTTTGAGATGGGAAATCAGAGTAGTACGTATCGCAAGAAATGTCATACCCACAGGTTGAATAGACTTCGGGCGGCCTCGAAATAAGTGGTGCGACTTATTGAACTTAAGAAGGTTGCCAATAAAAAAACAAGCCCCTGAGACTTACAATAAAGGAGGAAAAGTTCATGTTTTCCTCTTGGTAACATAATGATCGATACTCTAAGTCCAATTACTAGCTAATGCCGTAAGGCTGTAAGAATTATCTTATCATTTTTGGAATAACTCATAATAAAAACAATGTATACAGTTCCACTTTGTTATAATGCTGTCTACCGGTTTGTTCTCCCATTCATTCCTTCATTGTACATCTACATCTACATAATACCCTGCCGCCGCATGGTCGTGTGGCAGGGGGTGTTAGGTCACCAGCTGTGTAAAGGTGTAAGTTTTTGGAGATGGAATGGTGACATTTATTATAGGAGTGTATTTAGTGGAGCTCATTTTTATTGTGAACGCTTATCGTGCGCGGAAAGAACGAGTTTTTGTACCTATCTGTTCGGCAGAGTATCTCTCTTATTTTATCACATCTTGTAGACCTTGAAATGTAGTGAGGAGTCATGATAATATTTTCTATGTCGTTCTGACAAACATCACTTCTGAATTTATCGAACAACCTAAGCCTAGCGTATAGCCTCCGAATCTCTAGGGGCTCCCACCTTAATCCCTCTAGAAGTTGTGGGAAACTATATACGCTCTTAGCAGTTTTTAACGAAGCACGCTGCTTTCCTTTGTATTTTATTAATTGTTTTGGTTAAATATTTATTACCAGGGTCCCAAATGCTCGAGGCGTATTCGATGTGTGGCCTAACCAGAGCGAAGTAGCATCTCTCTTTGATTTTTTCATCAGAGAACCTTCCTATTATACGTTTAACAAAACCTAGTTTCTTTAATGCTGCGCCACATATGTTCTATATGTGTAATCCCCACGATATATCGCTATCGAAATCGCATTCCGCCGAGTATCCCATAGAAACGAGGCACAAGTGTATTTATAAAATATTAATTTTTTAATTGTACTTGACAAAGGTTTTCAACTGGATGTTTTGTAAGTCCTAGAAATCACTCAAGTCTCCATTCGCCTGATTTTATCATTTTATATGATGTGTCGGAATTGATGTGATACTGATCTTCCCCTCCTCTTCTACGTCTCCCCTTCCCCACCCACCCCCTCTTACTTGAGTTAGTATAAAAGGTTCGTATTTGTAATTTTTTCCTTCTGTTTGTCTTGAAAATGACTCTATAAAGTTCGAAACCGGTTGACAGCATTAAAACATGGTGGAATTGTAAATTTTTTTATTATTGATCGAACAAACTTTATTGTTCTGAAGAAAACTGCTCTGTAAGAGCAAGATACATAAGTTAAGTTTAACAACTCTCAAAAGGATTACAACGATAAAAGACTAATATAATATATAATAAAACAAATAAGAGAACAAATAAATAGAAAAAGAGAAAATGAATTATCACAATAACAAAACTATCAATATTATGGCAACAATAAATGTTATGACTTTTGAATTACTATGTATAGTAGTATGTAATACTGCAATAAATGTAATAGATGGAATCAATTAACAAAATTGTGATCAGGTATCAAGTTATACGTGGCATCAAAAAATGTTTCGGTAACAGTTAAAAACCATTTAAATGAGTAATAATTTATTCCTCAAATTATTTAACAAAAATAATAAAAAAGCTTTACAGATGTAGAAAGGCTTCTCGGGATTCCATCCGGGTTGGAAGTTCCACGACCGACATTTCGGCTGCTTACTCTGCAGCCGTCCTCAGGGAAGTGAGATGCCGATGGTTGGAAGTGTCCCTTTATATATAGTGTTAAGGAAATCTTTCAGCTTTACAGATGTGTAACGCGGTAATATATTACATGTCTTGTTTCTCCATCTATAAATTTAATAGGTGGCACTTAAATTGATGAGAGGTGGAGGAAGTTTTTTGTGCTATGGTAGGGAGTTCCACAAGGAAATAGCCGATACCAAAAATGAATTGTGATGTGTACTAGATCTATGTCCAGGATTATATAAAGAATTGGGATCAGCTCTGGTACGTTTGTTTATAATATGATATTATGAGTTCTTTCTTCTCGTCGTTCCACAACGTATCGCCACAATCAATTGATTTAATAATTTTGGCATCTATCGGACTAAACTATATTACATATATTTTGCCGCAGTAATGAATGATGATTTTATGGCGCTGCAATATCCACTATAATCTATTGAACTCGACCCTATTTTCATTGCAATGCAGCATTCTCTGGCTAAGACGCTGTTTTGCAACGAAGGCATGCTCGTGATCAATGAAATACACTGTGGAAATTACAGTGTTATAAGTCACCCTTTCATTCCTATCGTGACATTTTCCTTATAGACGTGTGGCATTGGGAGTCACCCATGTTTACCTTCCTGCGGTATCAACCGTATATAACCCTGTCTGGGACCGACTACATTATGGATCCATCCGCACACATGAGGTGTGTCGTCTTTACGGAGCCATCTTCAACGCTAGAAGGCTGGCGCAATTAATATCGGTTTTGGCGTTCTCATCGGTCGTAAATTTCCTGACTTGGCCTCACGTCTGGAGGGCATTACTTGAACAAACAACCGTCTTAATCTTGGCGCTAGAGGTATTGTTTGCATTAAGATGAGACGTTTATTCCATCAAGAAGCGTTAATCGTTAACCCTTGTCGAGTTCGCTGGAAAAGGCACGTACTAGAGAGCAGATTGAGGTAATACGGTGGCTATCACTATGCGAAAATTCACTTATGAAGGGCAAAAAGACAAGATCATTAAATTCAGTGCATATATGTAGTCTTTATTGGCCTAAGATGAAGTTGAGCACAATCTTATCTTATTCCCCCAAATTTTTATCCACAAAAGCTACTCTGTACCTTAAGGTCTGGGATACAAGTCTACGCCAAGCCCTTTCGGTATGTAGGCATACATACCTATGTATTGTGCTCGCACGACAAGGGAAACAAAATTACCTATTTAAGTAACTCCGCGGAGATCATGAACTTTTAAAAGTTTCATACTCTCTTGGCGTTTGAAAATGTTCTTCTTTAATGCATGTACTTTCAATTCTTTGGTATTTAAATGCTTATCATTAACGGGTATTCTTGGTTACTGGCGTTGGTAATGTTATTGAAGCATATTTTTATTGGCGTTGGTCGCCGACAACATTTTTGATGGTTCTTACAGGACATTCTGTAAAAGGCGTTACGGTTGTCGTTCACTTTTTAGTAAAGGTGATGAAATTTTCCCGCATCTACATCACAGTGTGACACGTTTAAACGTGAGAGGTTTGAAGTTTTTTATGCATTGTATTTTTCTTCATGGCTGTTTAGAAAGTAAAAAAATACATGACTTTGTTTATAGGCGTTTGTTTATGAGCTCCCACTAGAGGTTACTACTAAACCAACTTACTTTCTTTCTCTCACTTTCGTCAGTCTCACTTGGTGGTATTCCATCATTAAAAAATTTAAGATGTCAACTTTTACTAAAACCACTTGATTTATTAAACAACGACCTGGGTCGTTGTTTAATACTTTCTTTCTCTTCCACTGAAGTTAAATCGTGTCCATCATTGTATATTTTTACTTTGTTCCTTTTAATACGGTTACATATCAAAGTTTCTTCCTCCCAAAAATTTTCCCAACATTTTTGAATGACTTGGTTTAAATTTCTTGGCTCTCGGGACCAGATTCGAAAATAAATGCCAATCTGATGAATGCAGTTTTGATTATAAAAATTCCGAACAAAATAGGACTGTGGGACGAGAATTATTATTGCGTCACACTATGCAATGCTCAATAGCTGAAGTGGAATTGTTTTAACGGGTGTGATCTTACATTAAAGGAGGCTACACCGTGACTGCTTGGGTCAAATTAAATACTTTATCCACCATTTCATATGCATAGTTTGAAAATATTTATTTCGATGATGACGTGCCTTGACCTTTGGAAAAATGTCACGGTACAAAAAATACACATTCTGGACGAGTATGTTTTTATTTAAATTTTTCTTCCTTTTGTACATGTAAAGTAATCTTGCAAAAAAAATAGGATCAGATGACTCGGTTTAGACCAGTAGTAGCGTGTTCGACTCGCGTTCCGAGGGTCGCAGGTTCGAAACCAGGCGACGGAAATAATTATCCTGGGTGACCATCCAATTTTGGCCCCACCGCTGAGAGTCAGAAGTTTCAGATCTCAAATATTTCTCTCGGTCTTGGTTTCAACAGCCATAGCTCCGGGCGAGGGTGAAGTTCCCGGAATCGGCCGGAGGGTGCTGCGATATGGAAGGCAACGGGGAAACCACCGCATTAGTCTCCCTAGAAGATGTAGCCGTGTATGAGATGGCATTCCTGCCAGCGAAATATTTCGGAGGGAAAATGGTCCTCCTGAGTGGGGACTGCTGGGAGGGGAACATCAGTCAGAAAGGACAAGACTTCATTATTATTAAATTCATTGAGAGATGTATTGCTTACTAACCGTTCTTTACAGCGAAACGACACGAGGTAGAAATGCATATAAATCTCCTTTTTTCAACCATTTAATCGCAAAACCACGTAATTTTAGGTTAAATTTGCCAGAAATGGCGGGGAATGTATTGCTTTGCTGTTTATGTCATTTGTTTCAAACAGAGGACGGGTTTTCAATAAGTGGGTGCTTGTATTTAATTCCATCAGATACTCGGTGGAATTCATTTCTTTTAGAGTTTGTATCGAAAGTGGGTATCATGCAAGATAGAGTGATATTAGTTTCCTCCCTAATTATTTAATTCTCTCATTTAACACCATATATTTTCAAGTTGTTGATAGCGAGAATAGGTAGATTGTTGGTGGTCATATCGAACAGAGGAATTTTTTTATAATTACCCAGAATTTGAAGAAAATGGCATAAGTCTTTTTACGATGGAACCTCAAACGACAACGGAGAAGAACTAGGTATACAAAACAGATTAAACCTAGCCAATAGATGCTTATATGCATGCCACAGGCTCCTATCTTCGAATTCCCTGTCTATAAAACAAAAATTAGATTGTACATACAAAAGAAAAATCAACCCAGTCTGTGGATCCGAGACATGGAAACTAAATGAGAAGGAGGAGAAAAAATAAATAGTGTTTGAAAGCAAGATTTTTGCGGAAGGTCCTACATACGAACGAGGAAGATTGAGGAAAAACTATTTGAAGGAAAACAGAGACCCATATATGAATACCGACATCAAAAGGGAGATTAAATGCAGAAGAATGAGATGGGCAGGACACTTGTTAAGAAAAGAGGACGGATGTGTGATGAAGGAGGTTTTCAGAGGAAATTCTGAAGGAAGGCGACCTCTGGGAAGACCGCGACAGAGATGGTGGAACCAAGTAAAGATAGATTTTGAAAGGGTTGGAGATGCGGAAGAGGATGCAATGGACCGAAAGAGATGGAGGGGATATGTTGGTGCGGCTAAATATCAACTTGGATATAAATGGATCTGGGAGTAAGAGTTAGAGTACGATGGGACCACCTCGAGTGTTTTTGACAATGCTTTAGTTATAATTCATGTCTGTTGGCATTAACTGAATGGTGGTGATCTCAAACGCATAGGGGATGAGATGAGTGGGATCCCAAAATGACTTCAAATGAAACTGAAGCCCAACAAGATGCGCTTATCGGTCTTCTTTTCTAAGTCAGAGTTCCAATGGAGGCGCCAGTATAATATCAGCGGTATCGGTAAGCATTCAGACCATTGGAATCAGCGAGGAGATTTTTTTTGAGGAGGAATCGAAGGAGAGGGAACTGGATTGTAGGGGCATGTTCGTAGGTGGGCGTTTCGCAGGGGGTCGCGCAGAGTTTTTTTTTTATAGGGGTGCATTCGGTGTGAAGGGCCGGCAGAAGTCAGAGGCAGACCGAACGAGAACCAATGTACGGGGCGTGGCCTAGGGACATTTGAAAAACGTGAGCTGTGGATCGCGAGAAGAGGTTGAGAGGTGTCTCTGACAGGTTTGACTCATACGTCTCTTGAAGTGGTTCTGTCCTCTTGGCCAATCATTGCCAGCAATTCTACGCTCTCCTACGAGGTGATTTCGATCCACCAGAGGCCCATTTTTTATAGTTTTTGATTACCCCTCATACACCGAATTTATTGCCCAACATGTGCAGTCATTTAACATGTTACCCCACTTGTGGGAGAATCAGGAACGAAAAGTTGCGGATGAGAGATATTTTTGCTGCCAAGATGTAAAATTTGACGTCACAAAGGTCAGGACTATTTGCAACAGTATACAGAAAAGATGAACCAGATGGATTGGACACACCTCGAGGCAAAAGTGGGCATGTGAGAAATATGGCATGTAACGCCTTGCTGTGTGGTTGCGCTATTTATTAAGATTGTTGGTACTCAATTTTCTTGGCATACTTCAATTTTCCAGACGGAGGAGAAAAAATTCGGACTCGTTACGCGTCTCCCTCTCTTTGTTTTTAACTATCAATCTCCACCAAAACAAAAACCTAAACAAATCCTTGACAACGTCGAAACAAATTAAAACATAAACTCATGAAAATAAGCTAAACTTTTACCAAACTAAACTAAAACTAAATTTTCGGTTAATACAACCGACAAATGAGTTATATAATAAAGCACATAAAACGAACTCATAAACAATAATGAACTGGAGCACAATAAACATGAGTGCGGCATTACAGGCTGAAGGGAAAATAGAGGGAAAATCCCAAGATGGAGGCTAAGGATAAAATATATACTTGTACCAAGTGAACAGGAAATTTTGTGAAAAGGCTGTGAATTCATTCTTATCGGGTGATATGCATACATACATACCAATACATACCAATCACGCCGTTCCCTTCCGGGGTAGGCACAGTCACAGAGTTCACGCACAAACACACATTTGTACGCCTAACTCTTCTTCAATAATTTCCTCCATACTGACCTATCCTTGCTTACCTCTTTTGCCTCATTTACCCCCATACACTGCTTCATACACGCTGTCCTGTTTTTAAGACTAATAATATTCCTCCTCCTTAGACTTTCCTCTACCACATTCAACCACAACTTTCTCGGCCTACCTCTCCCTCTCGCACCATTCATTTCACTCTTATAAATCTATTTCGTCATTCGACTCTCATCCATTCTCTCAACATGGCCAAACCAACGAAGCACACTCCTTTCATATATGTTCATTACTGGAGCATCTAACCCACATTCATTTATTACCCACTCATTCCCGACCCTATCCATCCTACTTTTGCCGCAGATACTCCTCAGACAACTCATACCCACGACGTTTAGTCTAATCTTATGTCTATATGTCAATTCTATATGTCTATATGCCTGTGTGATATGCATTGCTTAAATTTTCTTATCTTTCCTGATTGAGGGTGCAATATCATGGGACACTATTGCTATCAGGAAAATACATCATGATGTGCCTGTGAGACAATTTCTCCCAAAATGGATTTCTTTCGACTCTTCCGCCAGATGTGTATAACCATTGAAGTACGCTGGAAAGCGTTCTTTGGAAGGGAGAAGTGGGGGTGGGAGGGAACGCAGATCCATATTGCGTTCGGAGATTAAACATCTCCAAGGTTTAATTTCGTTTTCGTCCGCCCCCGCTTATTCGGCGAACAAAACACCGCACCGCAGTCAAACGTTTATGGTGCCTCATAGCTTTCATTTTCCAGACGGTGATGTAATGGGTTTGGAGGCCTCAATATGAAGTACACAGTGGACTGCGTTGGCTGGGGGAGAAGATTGTTTGTTGATGCTCATGAAAATAGACAATATATGGAGGAAGGTCGGTCATCTTAAGCTTGGGTTTATTGGGATGTAACCTTCCCTGTGAATGAAATAAATCGGTGCTGAAAGTCGTCGTATAACTGCTTACTCATCTCCAAATATTCCTTTCGTTGCCACTAATACTCATGAGGAATGATATCTGGGCTGTAATGATACAGATGGGAGTGTCTGCGGTCTATTTTTCATAGATTGCTTCTAAATCTTGATCACGAGGCGCTATTGAGGCGCGCCCGCAATTGAAGAAGCCACTGATGCTTATTTAGTTACGATTCCCGAAAATATACTTTTTCTAATTTTTTTGGTCTTTTCTATAGACATACACCCGAGCATCTTCAGAGGGAGATGTTCTCAAAAAACGGTTTCTCGGAAGCTAAATTGAATGATAATGAAATATGACCCTTTTATGCATTGGGAAGAGGCAACATTTTGTCTGCTATGAAAACGTAGAGCATTTTCCATGGTGCCAGCTTTGATATTTTTCAGCTGTGATAATAAGCAATGCTGAATCAGTATAATTATTTTGCTATTATTATTATTATAACAGATTTGTTAGTTATTCTCAGTTTTTATCGCAACGGGAACATTATCACGTGATCCTCGGGAGCCATCATTAAACCTACTGTTCGAGGCTTAGGAATCAAATGGTATCACTAAATGTCAAATACTTAGTATCAGCTAGTGATGATGACCTGAGGATGAAAATTTCCTACCATTAATTGGTCTATTGTGAAAATTAGAAAGTTATTTTTCTACATATTGTTATTTATTATATATATTCAGCTCTATGGACTTTACGCCAAGTTAAGTCTTAGAATATCGAGTTTATTAGCTCAAGTCCTTTTAAAATTGTCGTAACTGGTGTAAGTTATTTTGGGAACTGCCAGCAGATTTTATTTGATCAACATTTTCAAGTGTATATATGTAGCAACCTTCACCTGTCTCGGAAGAGTACAACGGACATCAAGCGTAGAAGAGCCCAAGCTAAGACGGCATTCATGGGAAATAGACAACTGCTGTGCTCAAAGAAGATAGGACTACAAACCAGGAAACAGTATGTAAAAACATCCGTGTGGAGTGTGGCACTCTATGGATCCGAAGAATGGACCATTGGAAAAGCTGACCAGAAAAGAACAGAAGTCTTCGAAACCTGGTGCTGGTGGAGAATGCTGAAGATAAAATGGACGGACAATATAGGAAATGATGAGGTTTATAGAAGAGTAGAAGAGGAAAGGACCATATGGAACACCATACAGAAAAGAAGTACCATATGTACTGGACACACCCTGAGGCTTAATGGGTCTGTGAAGAATTGAAGGAAAAACAGCGGGAAAAGTCCCCAGACAAGACGCCTGAATATATTCATGGACCAAAGGAAGAGGAAAGTACATAGGAAGGGATATCAGGAGGTTAGGGAACTAGCATTAGTGAAGGGTAGAGGGCTGCATCAACCAATCTTAGGATTGAACGGCCAATGATGATTATATATATCGCAATAATTGCTGTCTTTCGCGCCATTCATATTAATCACTACTGCCTGATATGTGGCGACATGGATTCGTAAGTATTATCTTTTGACGTGCCCTTTTCCTGAGATATTACAATATGACTATGGTATTAACATAATTGAATATTCAAGGAGAAATCTTGACGTGGCGTGGTTGGATACCTCTCGCCATCATAGCAGGATGAGGGTGTGGATTTTAAGCATTGATACGTATCTGTGTTGTGTTTTGAGTTCGCCTGACCTTAGATGAACTTTAAGCTGAGAGTGATAAGACACGAAGAATTAGTCAACCCGTTGAAACTCGACCCCTGTCGTATCTTAGTCTAAACTCGACTGATCTTACTTGGGATGAGGATATTCTAAAAATTGTTAAATGTGGGGAAATATCCCATTTAAATACAGAACTCCTCCATTTATAAATACCTCACCATATGAGAATCCTTTCACTGTTTCTTTGTTTTGGTTTCTTGTCTTCGTGTATTCTTTGTTCAGAAGTTACGTTATGATTTTGTAAAGAATGTGGAGTATGAATTAAAGTAAAATCTGTTTAAGAAACATCATGCTAAGAATTAAAGCGGCAGTCAAGTACATTAATTATGTGTTCTATTTTAATAGCATGTAGAAAATAAACTTTATAGTGATATGATTGCAGTAACTGTAACTGATTGGAAGCATGATTTTTACTAATGCCATGATTTTGAGGTAGTTTGAGCGAAATATCATTTCACCCCGAAATTAATAAATTTGGTGTCATTGTAAAGTAAAGTATCTCATCCTTTAAAATATACCAAACATTCACACCTTGCCACACTACTTTCCAAGGTGCATACCAAAAAATACCAGCCATTTTAAATGACAAATGGTATGTGTATGCACTCTAGCGAGAGCATATTTAATGAATGAGGGGTTTCTAACACCTTAATCTCATAAAAAAATGAAGTGTGTAGTTATTACGTTTTCTCAACTATTTTATAAAATTAATCATATTGTCACCGTAGAAAATTCTTTGGAATCACAAAAAACTTCCATTTTGAGGGAGTTTAAAACATACCCCGCGAAAAAAAATGAATTAAGTTAGAGACTTATTTAGATAGTAGTAGTAGTAAAGTGTTCTACCGGTTAAGGTAGGTTTTACTGAATGTCAGAGAATCTCCTCCCGGTCCTCTACCCATTCATGGGCCCACCCCCTCCAGTATATCCTTTTTCGCCTCAGCATACGATCTACCCTTCTTCATCCCGCCCATGAAACCTATTCTCTTTCTTCCCCTTCCCCGCTTGCCCAACACCCTTCCCTCTATCACACTCTTCAGCAATGCATCACCCTTTATAACACCCTGCAGCCATCTAATTATTTGCAATTTGTGTCTTATGAAACTACATTACTCCACCATTAATAATAATACAATATTTAATTTATATGTCCTACAGCTGGTGAAATTCATATGTATAATTCGAATATGATGTCTGTGATGACAAGAGAACTATCTCACTCAAACTACCTTAAGTAATGATTGTGTAACGAAAGTGGGTAAAGGGTTAAAGTAAAATCGGCGTTAGGAACAACATACTATAAATTATTACGGCAGTCAAGCGTATTACTAATGGGTCTATTTAAAAGGGCGTAGGAAATAAAGTTTATAGTGGTACGATTGCGGTATCCGTGACTTATTGGAAGCCTGTAATTTACTAATCCCATGATTTTAATTTAAACGTTTTACTCATTTTCGATGCATAGCTCTGATCTGGCTGCAGAGTAAACTAGAATGTTTCATTTAGATGAATCTACTTGACGCCGTAAGATTTGGATGGAGTCATAAAGGCGCGGAAAAAAAGATCGGTGGCTTGGAGATGAGAGCAAAGCATGGTAATGGTAGAGTACGAGGGAACTCCGAAAATATAGAAAGGTTGGCATTCTCAGTTAAAAGGTTTCGTCCATTCAAATTTTTCTCCATTTTTACTCCATGATCTGGAAACTGCTGAGGCAGGGATTGGAGAAAAGTCGGAAGGAATGGGTCCACGCTGAGTGCGGCGTCTTAAGAGGACGAAGTATAACCCGCAAGCCTGACATTATGGACCCAAACTCCGCTTCTTGGACTGCTCTTGGAGCTCGCTTCTTGGAGTCAATATTCATGCCGGGAAGGCTCTGTTTTTTTGGCTGTCGAGGGACTCTCTACCTTTTCTACCAACCTCTTCTTGTTTGCCTTCTCAAGATATCTCCTTGAATCGAGTTTCCCCTATTAGTGAACAATATGCATGATCAACATTGGTAACCTTATATTCCGAGCGATTTGTTCCAAAAAGTTGATACAAAATTAATCATAATCATCATCGGTCGTTCAATCCTAAGATTGGTTGACTGCAGTCCTCCATCCTTCCCTATCTAATGCTAGTTCCCTTACCTCCTGTTATCTCTTCCTATATATTTTCTGTTTGTTTGGTCCATGAGCTTATTCCTGGGTCTTCCTCAAGGGACATTTCCTTCTATTTTACCTTCAATTAAGTTCGTTACAAACCCATTGTGTCTCAGTTTGTGTCCAATCCATCAAGTTGTTCTTTTCTCTATGGTGGTCCATATGGTTCTTTCCTCTTCTACTCTTCTGTACACTTCATCATTTCTTATTTAGTCCGTCCATTTTATCTCATTAACAAAATTAATATATATCTTCAAATCATTGTTTCTTCAATTTTCTTTTTCTTCAAGTTTCTTCAAAAAAAATTTCACGGTCCTTGTTTGTCTTCCTCTGTTCTTTTTAGGTTACCGGCCTCAGGATTTGAAATAACAACGTTCCTCTTATTTGCCGGAAACACCCGTGGGGTTAATGAATATTTCCTTCATTGATCATTAAAAACACATATTCTCTCGATGGTGAAGATGGGAAGGGGTTAGATTCGGGGTAAAGCATTTTGCATATTATTCTATTTTCTTGAAATCACCGGCAGCTACGGGTCGTTAATCTTTTGTCCTTTTCCTCTATTAAAGCTATTACTGTGACTTTGAAAGTTCATAGGCCTTCCCTAAAGGTTCTCGTTTTGAAGTTTTACTCTCTCGCTAGGTTTATTATTAGTTCCTACGGTCAATATTGTGGCTTTAGGCGGCGTATTCGGCAACCGCCAATTTTTGTTGGTTTTACCAGTCGATTCGCGGCATTAAACTGTTTATTCCTCGTCCAAATGCTGAACGCAATTATTTACCTGTATTATTAAGGGAATTTGAGAGATTAAGCAAACTGGAAGGTCTTATCTTACTATTTACTAATTTTCATTTAGAAATTTTGACTTTTTTGTTTGAATTGATGACTTCATAAGTCGAAACCGAGGGGTACGCAACTTTAAAAACAAGTGTACACCGCATTTCTATCCATTTCTGTCCATTTCTATCCATTTTTATTCATTTCTGTCCATTTCTATAAAGTTCTGTCCATTTCTGTCAATTTCTATCCATTTCTATTCATTTATGTCCATTTCTATCCATATCTGTCCATTTCTGTCCATTTCTGTCCATTTCTGTTCATTTCTGTCCATTTCTATCCATTTCTGTTCATTTCTATCCATTTCTGTCCATTTATATCCATTTCTATTCATTTCTGTCCATTTCCGTCAATTTCTATCCATTTCTGTCAATTTCTATCCATTTCTATCCATATCTGTCCATTTCTGTCCATTTCTGTTCATTTCTATCCATTTCTATCCATTTCTGTTCATTTCTATCCATTTCTGTCCCTTTCTATCCATTTCTGTCCATTTCTAGCCATTTCTGTCCATTTCTGTCCCACGACCATTTCTCAAGAAGCGTACACCATTTCTCAGAGTTGCATACCCCTCGGCCGAAACCTAGGTCGTATATAAAGTTTATGTGGAAGTACTAAGTTACAGCTTTCATTTCACAATGTTAAGCAAGTTCCAAAAAGTTTCGCCTTTCACAACCAGACTATATCATGAGCTTCATCGGTAGCGAAGTATGCGCCCAAGGCTCAAAGAGAGTTTATTCATTAAGAATATTACAGGCGAAGGAACGGAGATGTAAGAGCGAATCTTCACAATGAGTCAATGAATGAATATCAACTTCAAGCAAGAATAAAAGTAAAACTTCACTACTGTGAAAGCGGTACGAAAACTTCAAGCGATACAAGAGAAAATGGATGAGATGTGGTAAAACATAAATGAGGATGAAAGTATGCATTGAAATAAGTTTAGAACACAAGTAGATTTGTTTGATTTAAATATCACTCGTAAAATAAGTAAAAATATTACTCATACACAATATTTCTTTTTATACCAGCAAATTGAAGTAGTTGGCCGTGAACAGTTAGAAAATAATCTTGTCACTTTGACTCGACTTTCCGGAGAGGCAAGGGTCACAATTTGGAAAATACGGCAACCAATACCCTGATTTTTAAGTTTCCTTTCGATTTTTTGCCGCAGAAATATTGTGTACACCATCACAGAAGATTGATACCGAAAAAATCATCATCTGTGAGCTATTTACACTGTCACTACGACTCATCAGCGAGCGTGAAACCAGACTAAAAATTCTGATTTAGTCTATATGTATGACCTATAATTTATGATGTACTCAACATAGTCTGAGCTAAATCCATCTCTAGCTTTTCTCCTTATTTATCAACCAAATATTCATGTTTGATGCTGCATGCATGATATAGTGTATATTATGGAATATTTCCAAAGTTTATAATCACAGCCACACCCAGTTGCGCTTTTAAATGTTAATTTTTGGAAGAATTATATTGAATTACCTGCCTTTTTAACTGTAACAGACTTTAAGGGTCACGTAAGTGAAGTCTAAAGAAGAATAAGAATAGTTTATTACTCAACAGTTTTGTTACAATGTTGTGTACAAATATCAATGAGCTTTAGGCAACCTTAAAGGTCACAGACATGTGTGGTGACTGCGTTGCATGAATGGAATTCATTACTGGCTAAGACGATTTCATTTTAGCCCAATTGTGAACAAGAAAAGCAGAGACAATAGTAATAATTCATTTTGCTTACATTCGTAAAAACACTAGTTATTACAAGTTATATCATAGGGTACATGTACACACACTACATATCTAGTAATTATAGAAGACCAATATTGTTATGTGCCAATATCCTTTTCTATGATAATTTCAATGAAAAATATTCTTGTTTTTTTTAACTTTTAATGGATTCAGGTGAGGCGTTAAATACTTTGGGGCCCAAATATACAAAGGATCTCTTAAACAACGTGAGATTTGGTTTTGGAAGCCACGTATTTAGCTTCCTTTCTTAAATCCCGTTTTACTCGGTGCACGAATTTCTCAACTTTCAACTCCATGTTTTTCTCCATCGGGGGAGCAATTAGAGCAGGAGCTACGTTGCCATCTCCCGTTCGTGCTTTCTAGAATGCGTTTTTGCGATTCACCGCTTTACACGTCGGAATTTGGAATGCACGTTCGTACGTACGTCAGAATGTGCAAGTACGTACACCGTCTACAATTGTCTCTAGAATATAATATAGATAGTAATAAGATTGGACTGGATTTTGGGGATGCGACCGACGGCTAAGGCCATTTGCGCCATAGAAGGTAGGTATGTGAGGAAGGGTGGATAGAAACCCGGCGTCGGAATTAGCCTGCTCTTACCGACAGGCGCCAAGGGGACCACGGTTTAACGTCTCATCCGACAGACGGAGTACTGTACTTGAAGAGCCCTCCACAAGACATTCAAGTAGGGATCGGGTTTCCTCTGAAAAATATCCTCCTCTGCAGGGATTTGAACCCTGACCGCCCGTGTGGTTGAGTAATAAGATTCTTGATTATTTGGTCATTAATATGTTTATCTCACAGCCAACGTTTCGCCTAGTATATTGACATCTTCAGGGAATTGAGCTTAACATTGAAGGATGCCTGAAGATGCCAATATATTTGGCGAAACGTTGGCTGTGAGTTAAACATATTAATGACCAAATATTTAAGAATCTTATAACTATCTAATATATTATATTGGTCGAGAAAGTTATCACTGATTAAGAATTCTCTTTCATCATGTGATTCTCTTGGCCAATTCTTTGTTAGTACGGGCTGTTATTGGGGATGGCTAATATCAGTAATGATATTTTATTATCAGTTTTTAATTTTTAAATAGTTACCATAAAAATGACCGAAATCTCAGCATTTGGTACAACTAATCGACGATTTAACAGTTTGTTTTCAATCCACCCATATTCGTGCGCGTGAGCTAAAGATTTCCTACAAATCAGCTACTTCTCCCTTGTTAGACCTTACTTAAAATACGCTGCCAGTGCTTGGGATCTTCATGAGGTAGGGTTAAAAACAGAGTTAGAACGCGTGCCGAAAAGATCAGCAAAGTTTGTGAAAGACCTTTATGATTATCTCGTTAGTGCCACTGACATCTTGCAACAACGTTAATGGCAATTGCTTTCAGACGGTCTATTGAAAATTAGACTCAATCTCTTATGTTAGTTCAAAATCGATTTATTTTCAGACGAAGTTAATCTTACGAACTCCAACATACTACGGTAGATCAGATCATGAGAATAAAATAAGGGAAATAGATTGTAGAACAGAAAGGTTTAAAATGTCGTTTATCCCGCGGTCGATAAGAGACCATAATGGCTGCGTTAAGACTTTCAAGTGGGCTTGTTGACAGGTAGTGTAGCTGATTGATTCATATGCACCCTAATGCATGTTTCTAAATCTGCCGAGTGGTGCTGACGCCATGTGTTTCATGTTCCCTGCCACTTTTTCTTAGTTACATTATGGATTATTTTAGTAGTTTCTGTAGCATTTTTAGTATACCGATAGTGTGGTGCTTGCTGGTGAAAGTAAATTTATTCACTGTTGTTCATGTTGGTGATAAGTCACCCCTTGTCAAACACCCTTGTGGGGTTTTGTAGGGTACTAAGTAGATGCAGATGTTCCTTTGTATCTCTTTACACTGAGCGTGTTCTCTGTGTACTTAAGTGCGCTGGGTTCCTCACGCGTAGATGTCTCACGCCGGGGTTGGTGGCGAATGTGGAGGGAAAGCGAATGGGGAGTGGATGAGAAGTGGAAGGAATCTATCGGAATGAGGGGAAGCCTTAAAAAGGAAATCTGGGAACGAACCTTATTGGCGTCGTATTCCGATCGCCGAGTCGAGGCAGAAGTGGGATGGGGTAGAATGCGAAGCGGGGAATCGGTTGAGATCGGGGAAACATTTCGTAGAACCGTGAAGCGTAAATAAATAGTGGTTTTCGTTAAAGGAAGACGGACTCGAGATGCGCTTTTCGATCTTCGGTTAACTTCCGAAGAAGAAGACTATCCCGCGTGGAATGAATCTTTTTATTCCATTCGGTTATTGAACTCCGCCCGATTGTGAATTCCCTTGAATCATGTCTTTCGGCGATTTTTTTTCGACTCGCTTAATTTATTGCATTTAAATTGTCATTAGATTTTATTGTCATACAGACAGTACGTTGTAACATATAAGTTCAAGTTCATAGTTAAGAGTTAAATGTGCGTCCTGAAACGAATAATGCATCTACATCTACAAATACCTCGCGAGCCGCCTCATGGGCGTGTGGCAGGGGGTGTTAGGTCTCCAGCCATGCAAAGGTGTAAGTTTTTTGGAGATGAAATGGTGACATGAATTATAGGACTGTTTTTAGTGACCTTAATTTTTATTTTGTACGCTTATTGTTCGCGGAAAGAACGATTTCTTGTACCTATCTGTTCGGAATTGTATCTCTCTTATTTTATCGCGTCTGTCAGACTTAGAGATGTAGTGAGGAGTCATGATAATATTCTCTATGTCGCTCTGAAAAATATCAGTTCTGAATTTCTCAAGCAGCCTAAGCCTAGCGTGTAGCCTCCGAGTCTCTAAGGGCTCCCACCTTAATCCCTTTAAAAGTTGTGAGACACTATATGTACGCTCTTAGCAGTTTTTAACGAAGCGCGCTGTTTTCCTTTGTATTTTATTAATTTTTTTGATTAAATATTTATTACCAGGGTCCCAAATGCTCGCGGCGTATTCGAGGTGTGGCCTAACCAGAGCGAAGTAGCATCTCTCTTTGACTTTTTCATCAGAGGACCTTCCTATTATACGTTTAACAAAACCTAGTGTCTTTAATGCTGCGCCACATATGTTCTGTATGTGTAATCCCCACGATATATCAGATCGATCTCACCGGGTCAGATCGGTATGATAAACACAACGGGCTTGTGAGATCAACCTGAGAAGCGGGCCTGATCGGCCAGTCTGAGATTTCAGATCGATCAAAACCAGCAGTCTGTGTTCCTCGTTTTCTTTTGGCTGTCATTGGGAAGCAAAATGTAATCGTTATTATTCTTAGCGTGTGTTATAACCAGTTGTAACAATAGTGCGGCTCAACAGTAGTGTAAGCAGTTGTAACAATAATGCGACCGCAAATTTCCAACTTGGTTTTGTTTACACACTGGGTCAGTTGTGCTTCAACTGATAGACTGGATTATTCGCTATCGATATTTTCAGTATGTGTTGGGAGAACAGCATAATGCGCCGCTTCAAAAACCTAATCTTACATCGTATAAGAGATCTTTATTGTATTTGGGACCAAAATATTTAAATCTTTACCAGATTATATTAAAAGAATAAGGAATGAGAGAACATTTTTGAGATTGACAAAGTCATGGATTTTGGCACATGACAACATTGATTTTTTATATTAATAATTTTTTTTGATGTTATATACTTGCATATCATGTAAGCACGATGAAATAATATGTATTTATTTGTTTTTTGTTCATAAATGGCGCAGGCTCGACGGATTAATCTGTATTATTTGTTTTTTTCTGTTCACAAATTAGCGCAAAATGAAATAGTTTTATGTAAATATAGTAAATATGCTCTATATGAACAGTTGTGTTTCTTCAGCAATGCATTTTGTGTATTGAAGGCATCCTCCCCACAGTTCTGTGACCTTTGAGGCTGCCTAAAGCTCCATAATAAGAAAAGTTGTAAATTAAGTACTGTGTACACTGATAACTAATTAAGTACTAACACCGTTAATAAAGTACTATGTACACTGTACTATATGCCTGTAATAACGATACATATAAAATATGATATATATTATTATTATAGGCAATCCGAGAAAGTTCTCTAGGAATTTTGAGATCGGTCCGAGTTCAATCGATCTGAGATTAATTGGTAAACGTAGCATATGTCTGATTTTACACTTTCCCGGCGAATAACATTTTTGTAAATTTCTCGGGCTCGCCACCGGGTAAGAAATTCATAGGCAGCCGACGTTCATAGGCAGACTACATAGTAGCCTTGAGAATGCTTAACGAGTCGGAACCCGAAACGTCGGCTGCCTATACATTTCTTACCCGGTGGCGAGCCCGAGAAATATACACAAAAGTAGTATATGTCGTTTTTTTCCTGAAATTCATGACGAAATAGAAAGTTTCGGATTGGTAAGAAAATTTAAAAATTAGCTTGGACCAGACTATAGGAAATTGGAATTATTATGTGGATTAGTAAAGTTTAAAGGCAAGAGTGCATCGGTCCATGGTACGAATGAAGTCAGGCCAAAAGCAACGTGACTGTTGTTCCAATCCGCCATGCTCTGAGCAAGTTCCATCCCAGGCAGACGACAGTTAAACCATGCGGAACAGCGGGCGACTTAGGCTCTTACAAAAGAGAAAACATTACCCGTGGTTAAGGTCCAACATGAGCATCGTGACTAATGTTGATGGTTTAGAGTATGATTAAAAATTCACAAATACCCATATCTTGGTCCGACGAAGGAAAAAGCGGCGATATCCTTGTACATACATACATACATACATACCAATCATGCCGATCTCCTCCGGGGTAGGCAGAGTCACTAAGTTTCACTCATAAATACATATTTGTACACCTAACTCTGCTTCAATAATTTCCTCCATACTGATCTATCCTTGCAAACCTCTTTTGCTTCATTTACCCACATACACTGCTTCATACACGCCCTCCTTTTTTTAAGACTCCTAATATTCCTCCTCCTAAGAATTTCCTCAACCACTTTCAACCACAACTTTCTCGGCCTACCACTACCTCTCGCACCATTCATTTCACTCTTATATATCTGTTTCGTTGTTCGACTCTCATCCATTCTCTCAACATGGCCAAACCAACGAAGCACACTCCTTTCATATATGTTCATTACTGGAGCATCTAACCCACATTCATTTGTTACCCACTCATTCCTGACCCTATCCATCCTACTCTTGCCGCAAACACTCCCCAGATAACTCATACCCACGGCGTTTAGTCTACTCTCATGAATTATTACAATTTGGCCAAAAACTGCTGAAATAGTTGTGCAACATTTTCTTCATATTTCCCTCTCTTATGTAAGACATTAATGAGAACAATATGCAACTATTATTAGACAAATTAACGTATGGATGCCCCAATTTAGCCTCCGTACTTATGTAGGATGATTTGTTATTAACTCTGGGGTTTAGAAAGTATATTACTCAATAACTACAGCATTGACGGTAAAAAGGAGTATATCAGTCACTAAGAGTTCACATATCGAGCGTGTGTAGGCCTCGTTCACAACTGGAACAGTTTCTGACACTGCTACTTTTTATTGTGTCCGTTATAATAAATAAGTAATGAAGCATTCTATCTCGGGAGGTACTTATGTGTCACCTTGTCCTCTGTAGTATCGTTGTGGGGGAAATTCCGCCCCCCTCCTGACCCCCGCCTCCTCAGCGTAGCAGTGAAGAATACTGCGTCGATACTCGTAACGGAGAGCTTGTGACGGAATTGAAGAAGACCCTAAAAGGATTCTTCCATGACGCTCCACGCAGCGATCCTTCCCTTTCGGACCGGACTGAACTTTCTCTCCTCTCGTCATCGTCTTAACAACGTTTCCCTACGTTGTTCGTTAACATTACGTCCACTTACCCTTTATGGAAAACTTCAAACTCTTCCAGAAATTACCCCAACCATATTTGGAAAGTATACTTACTGAGGATAGCAGATGTTGTGCAGAGATAAGGAAAAGGGTGGCAATAACAAAAAGGGCTTTCAAAATCAGAGAAACCTTCTAACAGACAAGCATATGAATATCGAAACTCGGAAAATGTGTGCAAAAACATTCCTTTGGAATAAATTGCTCTATGGAAGCGAGAGTTGGACCCTCCGGAAACGGGAAATAGAGCCATTAAAAGCAGCAGAGATGTGGATTTGGAGACAGATGCTTAAGATAAGCTGGACGGAAAAGGAAAGTAATGAAGAGGTTTAAATGGAAATAAATGAAAAGAGAACCCTACTCAACACCATGGAAAAAAGAAATATAAAATTTTTAGGACATCTTCTGGGAAACAATAGATATTTTTTCAACGTGATGGAGGGGAAGGTGCTTGGGAAGAAAGGTAGAGGAAGGCCAAGGTTACAGTACCTGAACAGGGCACAAGAACTGATGGGGACGGAAAATTATCGGCAGTTTAAGAGATTGGCAGAAAACAGGATCATTTGGTTGCAGGAACAAGGCGGAGCCTTTAGTTAAAGAGGAAGAATCTTTGGAAAAGAATTACACCCCTTTTCTACTGTCTTTTGTTTGTATAGACGATACTGTTTGTAAGGATTTTGTATTCTTAACGTAGTTGTAGAGTGATATCATTTCGAATACCGTTGAATGTGTTTGGCTTCTGCATAAAGAAAAATATTTCGCCTTTCGACGGACGCCAATGTGTATGCCTTTTGATGTTTACTTTGCAGCCAGATCAGAATTGTGTTAGAACTGTATCAGAAACGAGTAAAAATTTCAATTAAATTCACGGCATTCGTAGAATCTTGCTTCCAATCATTCACAGTTCCTGCAATCATAAGACTATTATCTTTATTCTCCGCCCTCTTTTTAAAGTGATTACTTTAAAAATATACCTGAATCCCGCTCTAATTAATAGCATGGTGCTTCTTAAGCAGATTTTTACTGCAACTCTTTCACCACTCATACATATCATTTACTTAATCATTTCGTTTCTTCTGAACAAAGAAAACTCCAAGACAAGAAACCAAAACATAGAAACAGTGAAAGGATTCTCATGCGGTGAGATTTTTATAAGGTGAATTATAAGTACTTAAAGGGGATAGTTTCCTACAAAGAATGGTGTGAGACCGATAAAATCATGGAATGTGGATAAATGTTTCTCAGGTATTCCACCGGGTAAGAAGGTCCACATCTCCCGACGTTTCGGAGAGCGACTTGCTCTCCATGTTCAGGGGTTTTGAAACAGAACCCCTGAAGGTTCAGCTCCCCTAAAGATGGAGAGCAAGTTGTTCTCCGAAACGTCGGGAGACATGGACCTTCTTACCCAGTGGAATACCCGAGAAACGTCCAGCAGATACGCCGGGAAAGACTAAGATCTTTTACCATAGAATATGCTGGAAGATTCTCTTAAGAGAAGGAATATTTGGAGTACTAAACATACGAGGACGTAAATGAAGCAATGTATTATATATCGTATAGGTGAGTTAGTGAAGCAATGGAAATGTGCAAGGTTTGGGCGACAAGGATGATATTTACGAAGCAGTTTGCATGTATGGTCTTCTTCATTGAAGGTGGTTTAAGCGACATATCATTTTGCCTATAAATTAACGAATTTGGTCAAATTTTAAAGAAAAGTATATCACCCTTCCATTGAAATAAAAAATTCAATCCCTTACCACATTACTTTCCGAGATATTTGCCAAAATGTACCCTTGTCCATTTACATGGGAAATGGTACATATATGCACTCCAGAGAGGCCTTACATTTAAAGTGAGGTGTTCCCTTCACTTAGTTCTCGTCAAAAAATCAACAGCGTGTAGTTTGTGTGTTTTCTCAACTACTTTTGAAAATTAATCATATTATCACCGCAGTAAATTCCTCGGGATCACAATAAACCTTCCGTTTTGATGGTGTTTCAAACGTACCACGTGAAAAAAATGAGTCAAGTTGAAGAATTATTTAGATATTTTCATTTGATTAGTTACAATTTCTGTCATACAAAACTATATTATTGCACCGTTAATAATGAAATGTTTTATTCGTGTGTATCACAGCTGGTGAAATCAAAAAGTATAATTGAAATATATTCTCTATTATGATTAGGGAACTATCTCGCTCGCACTACCTTAAGGCGAACAGTCCGACATCATTAGCTTAGCTAACAATCTCATTGTTATTTTGTCCTTGATTGTATCCTTTAGCTTTTTATGATGTCATCCATTAAGGGGACGAAAGCAGATGGCGTACGTAGTATTATTGCCTCCAACTTCTGCATAGATTCCTCCGACCTTTTCCGAATTGATTTGGCTCCCCCTATACTTGCTAATCCTCATATGGTCTATCCTCTTCCTCGTTGGGGAGAATGCCCCGAGGTGTGAACAATGTGGCGCATCTCCGACCATGAAACACATTTCGACAGAATGCCAGGAACACGCATGGAGGAAAAGGGCCTTTGATATCGTTGAGTAGACTATTCAAGCCTTTAGGGGATGACTCATCTGTCATCGACAGAGTTTCAAGTTTTTTTTTTTAACTATATGCCCTTTTTAACCATTTGTGCTCACATGTGACTGTTTCATGAGATGAAATGAAGGGATTACTCGTAATGAGGCTACGTTATCGATTTTAGTTCCATGTCTTGTTAGTGACGTACATGCTCTTTTACGTGTCAACTTTCTATCGTCTTTAGTGAACGTGTTATTTTTACAACTTTTGTGAAGCAATAGAATTGCGTGACATTTACTCCACCTGGCGGTAATGCGGCGTGATTCGTATTGTATGGTATGGATCGACTTTGGTCCCATGAAATATTATTCAACATGGATATCGGCCTTTTTCCTTACAAATTTCTTCCTTTAATTGCATCATCCAGAGTTCCATTTTGAAATATTCTTTCTCATTGTAGATAAACGTACTCTCTACTCGATGCTCTCAACCAAATGTTGCCTTTCCTCGAAATTTTATTATACTTTTCAACTTGAAATAACGTAGTGTTCAGTGAGAGATTAGGAAAATACGGAGAAAATAAAATTTTTCCTTATAATAAAGCTACCAATCTCGCGGAAAACTGATTGGAGGAAAGAAAAATCCCGATTTATTGAATAAAAATATAAAATACGGGCATCTACCCGCCTCATTTTCATCCAGATCTACTTATTACCCTGCAAGCCACTACAAGGGTGTTTGGCAGGGGGTGACTTATTACCAACATGATCTACAGTGAAATTATTAATTTTCACCAACATGCACTACACTCTGGGTATGGTACAAATGTCAACTACTAAACTAATCTGTAATGTAACTATGTAAGCGTGACACAAGAGTCACGTAGGGAACATGCCAAACATTATGTTAGCTTTACTCGGCAGATTTAGAAACAAGTATAGAGGGCATAAGAATAAATCAGCCACACTACCTGGCAACTAATCTACTTCAAAGTCTTAACGCAGCCGATATGATCTCTTACCGATTGCGGGAAAAGCGACTTTTTAAACTGTTCTAAAATCTATTTCCCTTATTTTATTCTCATGATATGATCTGCCGTAGTAAGTTGGAGTTCGCAAGATATTGATAACTTCATAGGAAAATAAATTCGTTTAGAATTTACATAAAAGATCATGCCTAATCTCTTATGATGAGTGAATGAATCAACCACATGAAGGTGATTCCCATCCAAGTCGTTGGATTGGATTGTATGTTTGGGGAGGCGTCCGACGGCTAAGGTCATTTGCGCCATAGGGGACAGGTAAGGGAGGAAGGGTGGATAGAAACCCGGCGTCAGGATTAGCCTGCTCTTAACGAATGGCGCCAAGGGGACCACGGTTTAACCTCTCGTCCGACAGACGGAGTACTGCACTTCAGCGCCCTCCACGAGGAACTCACGTAGGGATCGGGTTTCCTCTGAATGACATCCTCCACAGCAGGGATTTGAACCCTGGCCGTCTGTGTGGTTAGCCAGTACTCTAGCCACCATACCAACCCGATCCCCTCCAAGTTAAATACCTGGGAGTTACGATAACTTCGAACCTATCGTGGGGGACACGTATAAGAAATATTTGTGGCAGAGCCCTGAAGAAGCTAGGATTTGTCAAGCGTGTTGTGGGAAGATTTTCGGATGAGAAAGTGAAAGAAAGGTGCCATTTCGCACTCGTCCGGCCACACCTTGAATATGCAGCGAGCATATGGGATCCGGCGGAGAAAGACCTAGTCCATGAACTTAATAAAATACAAAGGAAAGCTGCGCGATTCGTCAAAAACTGCTACGACCGAACAGAAAGCGTTACACGGATTTTGAACGATTTAGGGTGGGAGCCGCTAGAGACTCGGAGGCTACGTGCTAGGCTAAGATTGCTTGAGCAATTGAGAATGGATATCTTTCAGAGCGACACGGAGAACATCATATTAGAACCACATTATATTTCCAGGTCCGACAGAATCGATAAATTAAGAGGAATATTTTGCCGAACGGATAGGTATGGGAATTCGTTTTTCCCCCGAACAATTAAGAACTTTAATAAATGCTAGGCGGAAAAATTTTTTTTATTTTAATTTTAATTTTTAATTTTTTTTAACGGCTGGTGTCCTAACACCCTCCGCCACACGCCTTTTGAGGTGGCTTGCGGGGTAGTATGTAGATGAAGTTGTTGCAAGAGGTCAGTAACAAAAACAAGCCTGACTTTTGTGAGTTATTATCATATGATGTTTATCTGATATGATGTTTGTGGTGTCTTTCTTCGCTATATTTAGATGCCATCAACAATATTCCAGCGAGAAATTCTCGATGGGGAAGGCCGCCGAGATTTTTCCGTGTGGTTTTGAATGCATCGAAATCTCAAACCCTTCTTGATTGTATCACATGACAACCACTTAGTTACGGAATCGGAATTATTCTGAGTGGTTTCAAACACAACCCCGTGGATTTTTAAAACCAAATAAACAAGTAAGAAGACTTCAGCATTTGTTCTGACTCACACAGTCAAAGTAAAACGTCCTAAAGTAGTTTGAGCGAGATAGCTCCACAGTGTATCTGCTGGATAAATGTTTCTCGGGTGTTCCACGGGGGATGATCTTCACTACTTACCCGATTGATCACCCGAGAAACTTTTATCCTAGTTTCTTAGTCATAATGGATACCGTATTCGAATTACACGTTGTCATTTCAGTAGATGTAGGAAGCATGAATTAAATATTGAGTTATTTGTAGTGCAATATAATACTTCAACACGACTGAAGGTGTAATAAATTAATTAAAAATATCCCCACAAGTATTCAGCTTCGCTCGTTTTTTCGCGCGGTACCTACGTTCAAAACTTCTTCACAATGTAAGGTTTTTTGTGATTATAGAAAAATTACTGCGGTGGCTATATGATTTATTTTCAAAAATGGTTGAGAAACCATAAAAGATACACACTGTTAGTAATTTTACGATATCTAGGTATTATAAATTGTTCATTTTTTGAATAATGTCTCTCTGGAGTGAATACACGTAACATTTCCCAAGTAAAAGGGCTGGTATTTTTCGTAAATATTTCGGAAAGTAGTTCGTTAAGGGGCTGATATGTTGATATCTTTGGAAGTGTGAGATATTTTTCATTAAGGTGGCCCGATCGAGATAGTTTCCTAGTCACAATAGAGACCATATTCGAACTATACGTTTTAATTTCACCAGCTGTGAGACACATGAATTACATAGTGCATTATTATTTGTGCAATAATATAGTTTTATATGACAGAAATGGTGAGTAATTAAATGAAAATATCTAAATAAGTCTTTTACTTGACTCATTTTTTTCGCGCGGTGCGTTTGAAACTCCTTCAAAACGGAAGGTTTCTTATGATACCCAAGATCGAACTGCGGTGACAATGCGATTACATACATACCTACCCATCACGCCGTTCTCTTCCGGGGTAGGCACATTCAAAATGTTTCTCTAAATAATAAATAATTGTACACCTAACTCTGCTTCAATAATTTCCTCCATACTGATCTATTCCTGCCAACCTCTTTTGCCTCATTTACCCCCATACACTGTATGAAACGGTGTATGGGGGTAGAAAACATACAAACTACACGCTGTTAATTTTTTTTACGAAATCTAGGTGTTATAAATCCCTCATTTTTTTTAAATAAGCTCTCACTGGAGTGCATACATGTACAATTTCCCATGTAAAAGGGGTGGTATTTTTTGGCAAATAACTCCGAAAGTAATGGGGTAAGGGGTTGAATTTTCGGTGTTATTGGAAGGGTGAGTTATATTTCTTTAAAATGAGACCAAATTCATTGATTTCTAGGTAAAATGATATTTCGCTCAAACTGCCTTAAAATCAGACCAAATCTATCGATTTCTAGGTGAAATCATATTTCTCTCAGACCACAAGCACAACCAACCAACCAGTTGTCTTCTCTTTCACGCATGGCCTGCAATCCTTTTTTTTAATGCCCTCCTGGGAATTCCCACTCCTAGGTTAAATCTGCGCCCTTGTTTTCACGTTTTTTTAGAAATTCATCGTGCCATGAGGTTACCCCCTTCGATATCGCATGAGTTTATAATAATTCTTGGGAAGTACCCGATGGTTTTCCTCCTCGTAAAAAATGCGCACCAGGCCAGTCACGCTTGAATGAATGCATGAAGATGCACAGACTCTTATCGCATCCGCTCCCGAAGATATAACCGCTGAGCGTGGTTTGCAGAAGAGGTTAAATTTAATCCCGGAAATGAAGCTGCCAGCCTCCATTTCTATTTTTAGCGAAATGAAACAATGGGAAAATAGTTTCATCCAAGAATGAGGCAATACGAGGCAATCCAATGTGAGCCTATGCACAGTGGGCTAATATCGAAAAATTCCGGCCCAATCATCAAACAAATTTTCGAATTTTTAAATTCGAGCAGGGAATGAAAAATCCATTTTTTTAGAATGAACAGGCTACGTATAACCGCAGATTATTTTCCATCATAGTGGATCATTAAATTTTTACAGCTCGTCCAAAGTGAATAAACATTCATGAAACTTGGAATCTGCGATTTTAGCGACGATTTTCTAAGTTCGTTCCAGTGGCGATGGAATACAGTTTAGAAGTATAACTTTTTGAGAATTTTTTAAAATTATGTCATCATTTAAGATGACAATATGGTAATAATTTTGAAAAATTACTTTTATTTTGCAATTTTACGCTTTATTAAATATGCTGGTATTTTCGTTCAAATTTTCGGTCAGTCTGTCGCTATCGCGATGAAGGATATGGATTTAGTTTAAAAAATATTCTTTGACGGCTTACGTCGCCCTACACAGTAGATATAAAAATCCTAAAATTCGCAATATTAAAAAAATAAATTTTTATGAGGGGATAGAAAACAATAACATGAATAAATAGCAGAAATCTGAAATGCCAGCGTCAACAAACAAAAGGGAGCTATGCGGATAAAGGGGGAATCTGAAGGAAAAAAATTTCCTGAGGTGGACGTTGTGTATTCGAAAGGGTGCGGTGAGGTCAAGGGAAGGTTGAGCAGATAAAATGGTGCTTATCAATTCAGAGAGTGTCGTCATGTCTTTAACATATAATTAAAAACAATCGTGACTTAATTGTAAATAAGTGAGTACGTTGATCATCATTGTTGATCGTTGACTTTTGTTGCTACGCATGGGCTACTCGCTGTACTTATGGTACAAGATGTGTTAGTAAAATAGGCTCAGAGTGTTATAAAACGATTAAATTTAATCGCTTTGGTACATCAAGAGCCTTTAAAACGGAGATCGCTGGGAGAGGGATAAACGGAATTTAAATGAGTGCATGAGGTGATGGTTGCGTATGGTGCGGGCGGAGATATAAATAGAAACTTAAGGGGTTATTCTGTCGAATGGTAATCGAATGACAGCCCAATGATATTCCTTAACCTTTATTGCGTGTTGATTATTTACTCTTGTGACGTAAATAGAGTAAATTTGTATTGACTTTTGTGTTGTAGTTTTATGGTTGTTAGGACAACGTTTATAAATAACAAGTTGGTTATAAAATGGATCAAATGGTTGTTGGTTGTTGTACTGAGAGAGAAAATAAATCCATTAAATAAATGAAGTAAATCGACATGGTAGCAGTCCGTGGTTGAGTGGAGAAAATAATATTTTCGTGGAGAAAATAATATTGCACATAGGAGAAAAAAAGAAAGTATAATAACGAAAGAAAAAGAAATACTAGTTGAGATGCCTGATGAAATAAAAATTCCCATTTTTGATGGTAAGGAATATGAGTGCTGGAAGATGAGATTCACGATTATTTTAAAATTAAAGAAGTGTGAAGAAGTCCTGAAAAGAAGAAAAGAAACGTCGGATAAAGAAGGTGTATGGTGTGAGAAAGACTTGAGAGCATTTAATGTGATATTTGGTGGATAGGAGGAATTTTAAATTACCAATTACAGTTTGTTAAAGAAAAAACTACGGCTTATGAAATAGTGAAAAAGTTTGATGAAATGTATTTAAAAGAATCAACTGCACTTCAAATATGTGTAGAAACTAAATTTTCGGTGCTTTTATTCTTTATTTCTGATTGCTAACCCTCGAGTCGTCTACTGAACATGTCATCCGAATGACGTAAAGCGCAGAACGGTCTCATTTTAATCTCGGGAATGTCCTACCTTGTATTAGTTATAACATACTCTATATCTATTACTGCTCTATTGTAATGTCGTGGGAACTGCAAAATGGCTGACATAAACATTTGCTTTGCCATAGTTCCGTGTTTTATAGTTGCGACTCCCTGTTCACAAGGAAAACGACGCTTTAAATCTCCCTCAGTCCGCTTCCTGAAGTGCTGTGTGCGCGTTTTTTGAATCACCCCATGCATATACGCACTGTATTCTCTGCGGTTTGATATTCCCAGCCCCGTGAGGTCGGTTCTTCCTCCGCGTTTGCCGCACTTCCTCGTGGTTTTACAATCTTTGGGATTTCCTGTTCAAATTTCTGAACTAGTCTTCTGGGAGATAGAAGACCGGTCGCCGTTTTTTCTCTCGGCATTCTTTTCAAAATCCGTGTAAATTATTGATGGACGACGTAGTTTTTTGCGGAAGTGATTTTTATGAATCGAAGTCTGAAAGGTTTTTTTCCGTTGCTATTTCAACTTTTTCTCTCGCATTATCTTGAACACTTTTCCTCTTTGTTCATTGGTTTGATGTTGCGTGTGGACAAACCGGAATGCCCATGCATGGAAATGTGTACGAATGCGTAGAATATTGAATCGAATATAAATTTATTGTTCTGGGACAGAATGTCCTGTGGAACATGCAGTTGATAGAGAAAAGAATGCTCTGTAATATGAAAAAATTTACAAGTTTTACAATTTACAAATTAAAATCATTCAAGATATTATTGCAATACAAAAATAAGCCGAAACAAATATAATGGCAGGTTTAATAAAGAAAATTATCAAGTTAAGTTACTATATTAAGTGCGAAAATACAAGAGCATTTATAATGAAATTTAAATTACAATCTTTGAAAAAACAATGTTTTCTAGAGTGTCATCCAAACCCTCTAATCAATTAATTGTTGACGGCCAATATACTAATTGATATCACAAGGTAATATTTATACATAATAAGAGAGTTCGAGAGTATTCATCATTTTGATACTTATATGATTAATTTCAATCGGTCCAACTTAACATAATATGGGGTTATGCGGTCATACCTATTTAAATTATGTATGTATCCCATATCGAAGTTTGACATAATTTGCAATGTATTAGGTTATTCATCTGTTAAATCTGCAGGGACTGACTATGACTACTGAAGCATATGGAAAAAATTCAAGTTCCGGGAATTGTTTATGTAATAAATAAAGCATTTATATTATGAGACGAAACATTTTTCGTTTTACAGTTACATTTTTTTCAATTGATCTATCAGCTATAAATTCTTCCACACCAGGCCGATGTTTATTCGTCTTATCATTCAGATATAATGATGTAAATTGAATTCTTTTGGTGCAGAACAAAGAATTTTCATCAACACGCAATTTTGGGCGAGCTATGTCTCCAAAGACGTTAAGAGCATATTTAACACCCCGATTTTGACGGTTTACTCTCTACCAGAATTCGCTCTGGTTAGGCCTAACCTCGAATATGCCGCGTGGATTTGGGACCCTGGTCATAAAGATTTATCCAAAAAATTAATAAAATACGAAGGAAAGTTGCGCGCTTGGTTAAAAACTTCTACCTGCGAACATACAAGTATAGTGTCCAACAGCTTTTAGAGACATTAAGGTGGGAGCCCCTAGAGACTCGGAGACTAAAGGCTAGATTTAGGTTGCTTGAGAAATTCATAACTTGTGTGTTTCAGAGCGACACAGAGAATATCATCATGACGCCTCACTACATCTTAAGGTTTGTCAGAAACAATAAAATAAGACAGATACATTGCCAAACAGGTAGTATATACAAAAACTAGTTCTTTTCGCGCACAATAAGTGACCACAATGAAAGCTGAACTCCACCAAATACACTCCCATAATACACGTCACCGTTTCACCTGCTAAAATTACATCTTTACACAGCGGATGTCCTAAGACCCTCTGCCACACACCTATGCGGTGGCTTGCAGGATTGTATGTAGATATAGAGATGCGTTTACGGTGAATGAATTTCCAATATTATTTCCCAGTTGTTTTAGTTAATGTGTTCCTTGCCACTGATTTCCCATATGTAGTTTCTGCCGAGGACAAGATTTTGTTTACTCTGATTGTTTGATCTCATTTGTGATTTTCGCCTAATTTTGCCGTTGTTGGACTATATAGGTATGCCCAATTTTGAAATGCCTACAATTTTTTAATCCTCTAATTTATTTCGTTTATTGTCTGTGACTCCTGATAGTAGACGTCCATAAGAGACATAATTCTGATGTAAGTAAAAAAGTAAGATGTGCTCTTTCAAAGTTTTATTTTATTCGAAACAAATGTCCTATCAATTTATTAAGAACAATTTATTGTGCTCTAGTACAATCTGTTCTAAATTATGGTATATTTTGTTGGGGAGGTTCATATAAAAATATATTTAAGCATGTAGAGGTCATTCAAAAAAGAATTGTTAGAGTAATGAAGTTTAAAAGGAGGTATGAGCATTCATTCCCCTTGTTTGTTGAATTAAGACTGTTGCCCGCCAGATATTTGTATATATATATAAAGTGTTAAGATCTTTTTATGTTCGAAGTGGTTATTCACCGCCCTTTATTTCCGAAAGGTTTTCTTACCATTTGAGAAGAGAATGTAATGTGTATGTCTGTAAACCTAATTTAACATTGTATGAAAGGTCTTTTCTGTACATGGGTGCAAAGGTTTTCAATGCACTGCCTGAAATTATAAAAAGAGAAAATGTTTTCACAAAGTTTCTTCGTTTAGTTAAAACTTGGGTGTTTACACAAAAAAACATTGATACTATTCTCTAATCTCTAACTCTATTCTAAGAATTAAAAATTGTCTGCTTCTGTTTATTAGAGACTAGTATATATAATCTGCTAAACGCATAGTGGTATTTTTGTCTTATGTTGCTGTCCATTAGAGAGTGTATTATATAATGCCATATACGCATAGTGTTTTGTTCAATTGTTTGTCTGGGTAACGCATGTTTTTGTTTTTGAAGGTAGTCTTACCTCAGGAACATCCTTAAAGACTACCTAAATCTTTCATATTCGATGTTAATTTAGTTGTGTACATTATTTGATGGAAGAATAAACAATATCAATAAGGAATTTCTTTGAAGGCTTCCGCGACTCTTATAATTATTAATGTTGCTCTTTTCAGGTATTTCCGTCGCGTGTTTGGTTTTTTTGACAACAGTTTCTCCCCTCTTCCTGGGGGCGTCTTCAGGTCCGTTGGACATTTTTGTAATTGCAATTTGTAATACCTGAAAAGAGCAACATTAATAATATCAATAAGGATTTGATCTTACCTCAACATTTGCCGTTAAACCCAGTCTTGGCAGGCAAAGCCTATTATTAATACCTGTCGTTTTATACTCCTCTAATTCACTGTATTATTTGTCTCTGATTGGTCATATTTTACGTCCTCCAGCGGCACGAAGAACTGTTATGGCTATGTGGCACACTTCGCAAAAAAAATATTCACGAAACCAACGCCGTGCACATGCGATTATTTCGTGCATATTTGAACCTAAAAAAATGTATCCATGGAGGTGCATGGAGACATTTTTTGATGCTGGAATACGCTCGAAATGTGCACCGACATGGAGGTATTTTTTTTACCACTAAAGCGTCCTGCGGCTGTGGCTTCGTTCTGCTACTCTTGAGGTGAGCGGTGTGCGCAAAAACGCTGCGGTTTTCATATCCCACGACCGACTCGGGGCTAATCAGTGAAAATAATTTTGGTTCCGTCTCCGTTTCACGGGAGATTGCCCTCGAAAGTCGCGGAAAGATAAGTTAATGAATGCATATATCCCTGGTCAGAAGTTCACCGCCGAGGCAGAATTTGCGCTCACAAAATGCAGTCGTGCAATAGTTCTCTCGTTTGTTCGGTGAACGAAAGAAGCCCTTTTCTTGGATTTCGTTTTTGTTGCCAAAAATAACTCAAATGTGGTCCAAATGGAGAATCCATGTACTTGAAGTCTGGAATAAATTCAGTTTATTTCATAAATTATTGCAAAGTTATAAAAACTTGAGTGGCTAACACAATGGAGAACTCAATGATTCTCATATAACGTGGTCATGCCAAACCTTATAATGTTTTTCATCAGATTTCTATGTGTCAAAATAATTCATTCTTTGTCTCCACGCCTTATGATGACTCTAGAAATGCAAATAAATTTTATGCTCATAACTGCATGAAGGTACAATTATACTTTAAGCAACTAGGTTGAATGACATCATGGCTTGGTGTAATACAATTAGTCTATGGATAACTTATGATTTCTTGCCATTCACGCGGAGAAGGACTTTCTTTGAGCTGCGTATTGCATTGAATTAATATGTTCTTTTAAGATAAATTGTGAGGTGCTCTTTAAAATTCAACCTTTTTTCCCATTCATTACTAGTTTCGCCAAGTTGGACCGTCATTTTGTTTTGAAGATTCAAGGTGATAGTTTGGGGTATGTTAAATGATGAATGATTAAATGATTTGCAATTTTTCATATTTTAGTGAGTAAAAAATTTACTACGAGCTGGGTTTAAATGTTATTACATTATCTTAATTTTCTTACGTATGAGAATGGTGTGCGAACGTTGAAAAATAGATTATTGTGAAAAAATGTCCCTTTTTTTACTGAGGAAAATTTCGTGTTTATATTGCATCACTCGTGTAATTCAGTTGTATGCATCTCAATTGCTTTTAAGAATGTACAATTATGCAAAGTAATGTATTCATGGGTTTAATTTTTCGTGAATTTTATGTCACTTTTCTGATGATGATATTAGTTGCTTTGTGAGTAATTGATAAGTCGACGTCGGTGCAGTTATTAATAGTTTTTTTTTCCATTTATTTAGGTATTCACGTGATGTATCAGTGCAACTGTATTGATTGCAATGATAACTTCAATACACTGATTTTCTCTCGATGTAGAATCTTTCAAAAAATATTCGTAATTTGAGCATTGTTTTAACGGTAGGAATGAGATATTGTCATTCATATGATTCGGCAGTAAATATTGATGTAGCTGGTATGATAAAGTTTTAAAGCTACGCCATCTATCATGGAACTTATTTTATTTCCCCAAGTTCTTTTATTTATTTCTCCTATTTTTCTGTGCATCTAGTGTCGATCGTTACAGAATCACTCGTGGCACATATTGTGCGTGCCAATCGGTTCACTCAGCATTTGTCGAATCACCTTATTAACGAATACAGTAAAGAATGTTCTCCTGTGGTTGGGCGTAGTCGAGGATTCTTCAGCGTGAAAAATAGAAATTACTTATTATATAATTATAGGGGTATAGGGGAAAATAAATATTGGGGTGAAATAAATAGGGGTAAAATAAGTGAGGGGTAAATTAAATAGGGGTAAATTAAAGGGGCATAGGCGTACAGGGGAAAATTTTCGTGAAACAGGTCCATCGAGAAACATATTTTTCCACCCTCTAATATCGCTGCTTTTCAACTAGGATTACTTATATTTTCATATATGCATAAGTGCAGTATGAGGAATTTATTTTTATCTTTTATGAAAAATATATTAATTGATTGAACGTTTTACAGCACTCAAGGAAGTGTATTAAATCCATTGTGAAAGAGATGTATATTTATGATACAAGTTTTCATAAATTGCATCAAGTAATGAAAATCTCCATTTATCATAAAATTGAATACAATAAAATATAATTTTATTTGCTTCCAATTAGCATAATATTGCATTAAAAAATAATGAACTATATGTCCACGGAAGCTTTAGGTGGGCTCCAAGGTCAAGGTCACTTGAATTGGGCCACCATCAATGTTTAACATGTTCCCTTCACAGTAGAATAAAAGCAAAAAGTATTTGAACACTTAAAAAACAGACGTTTTCATCGGACAGAAACCATTCTTTGAACATTTTTCACAATTTTAATTTGCATGGGTTAGCAGAGATAGGTATAAAGCTTTTTCTTAAACAGAAAAGAATCAGAAAAAAAGATTCACTGTTTCTCTGTGACCAGTGGCATTTCCTAGTGACCAGTGCTCTCTTAAAAGTTTTCCCTTACAATCTTTTCCCTCCGCTCTTCCCCCCCCCTCCCCCCGCAGTTCGTCTTTTGGGTGCTCCCTCCAGTTTCCTCGGTGTCAGAGGATGAGTGTAACCCCCCCTCCCTCACAGCCCATCCTCCGTTTGTTCCCAGCCAACCCTTCCTGCTCCCTTGGGCCGTTTTCGAACTTGGCAAATCAAGCAATCTTGCCTTGGAACCTTGAACCAGGGATTCTACAGAGAGGATTACCGACTCGGCCAATGAAAGTGCTGCCAGGGCCCGCGCATTTTATTAGTTTCTCTAAGTCGCCACTCACGGCGCTCATTCCCTGAGCGATCCGAGAATCTTACGGAACTGCATGCCAGCAGTTCATGAAAGATGTAAAATCATCTAATTAACGGACCAAACTGGGAATTACCTACGATTAATAAGCATGTACACGCACTTTAAGAAATCACATGGCTGTCTAAAGACGTGCGTAATTTAAATTAAACAAAAATACGATTTTTAAATCAGACCTGCTCTCGAAGACATCACCTTCATATTCAATCACTAGCTATTCACTTCAGACGAATATATATGCGCAATTCGTGCCATTAACCGAGGGCACCGAAGGTCGACCTTCTATTCATTATTCTACTCGCAATTATAGCGACTTCGCAAACCCTACGACAGATACTGGTGTCATACCGGCCCGTCCCCTCACATTAGACACCTCAGAATGACAGCTATCTTTCGATTCGTGGTCGAATAATTAAGCGTACACCATTTACACTTGTACATTGTGTTCGGGTAGAACAAAAATCTTAAATCCGACAGTGGCTCAGAATAGTTATAAATACGAAAGATAGGGCACATCGTTTGACAATTTTATAAAATACAGTTATATACACTACGCCCTGGTAACACAAAATTACACTCGATAGTGGTACTACACAACCTTATCTATGTTTATATCCCTGCACTTTATCGATTAATGCCACATTTAAACAAATTTACTGACTTTCGCTTTGAAGAGGCTTGGGTTTCGTTGCCCCAACTCTTTACTTTCCTTTTTCGATTTGTCGTAGCCTCCGTTGCACCTATGCGCACAGCAACGACGATTGGGCCTCATTTCTCAAGCCGTAAAAGTCGAAAATATCGGCAGGACAACCACCACTAATTATTAATGCTGCTTAAAAGCGAGGCGCACTCCAATTCCTCCGTACACGGCAATGCACTCAACGAGAATGATTCCGATCGCTCAGCTCTATAGCGCTATGGTTCGGGAAGTCTTGGAAACCATTAAAAAGTGCGCGAGATGACAGCAGAAATCTGCGTTTTCAGCCATCTTGAGGAACGTCCTATTTACAGTGTCCTTGCCTAGAACTCATTGGGCGAATATGACGTCAAATTCAAGTGACCGCAGACGCCGTATTGTCTAGATACCTAGTCAAGATACCAAGTAAATGAAGAAGCAGACTTGTTATGCGTACTATGTTTTAAGTTAGAACTCGGGGTGTGATAATATGGGCTTGTATGGGAAATAGAAGTTAATAAACTTTCAAATTGATACTATTCTATCATTATTACGTATATTTGTGTGATATTTATTATTTTTTTTGAGGAAAAATGGATGAATTCGCTATATTTAAAGGCTTTTCAAATGTGAATATACTGATAAATGATTTGGTACCTACTAGTTCTGTGAATAATTCCATACATAGTAGATGTTCCTTCCTTGTTTACTTCATTGAACCAACAAATTCTGCTTTCCTTGCTCTGGAAGGAAAAAAAATGATCTCGTTGAAAGAATTATGGTCCGATGGAAAGCACTCTCAGATAGCCATAATATCATTGGCAGCATTAGTTTTAGCTAACGAACATCATAATTGTTAATAACGTTCAACATTAGAGAGGTTTTCACTGCACTCATTAAAGAAGGGGGACAATAAACCATTAGAGTAAATATAATTTGTTTTCAACTAAATTATGTTATTTACACAACGCGCGTATTTTATCAGTCAACAGTCGAAGATCATTGGTAGTTTGTGTGTATAAAGTGTTGTGTGCGCATAAAGTGCATAAAGACGTTGACTGTGGTGAAATACAGAGAGCCATATGTCGTCCACTTTAGCAGCCCCTAGCAATCGAGGCGTAATAGTTATTCACCATATTATGATATATGAGAATTATTTTATTCATAAGCAATACGATTTTAAAAACAATATCCCCTTTTAATTTGACGCATAATGATGGGAAGAATTTTAAAGAAGTGATCGACTTCAAACACCCACAAAAATTATGGACACGGATGGCGATTTTCCTATGTTTTATGAGATGAAGGCCGCATGATCTCTCTTGCATCGTGGAAGGGCTACGAAAGTGTCAAGTAAGAATTTCACTTTGCTTGCCTAGGAATCAAGATATCTTAATAGCAAGTTGTCTATGCGTTTGCCAAGTTCGAAAACGGCCTTGGGACAACGCTTTAACTCCCTAATGACACCGGTCTATGCCCAACCTGTGCCCTGTGTTGTTTTGGTCTTCCATGTATGCTTAATGGTGACTCGCTTTTTTGGCGCTTCCTTTCAACATCCCTTGGGTGTGTTTTCACTATTACTCCTCCCCTTTCCTCCCTCCCCTTAATCTTCTTTTGCTAGCCTTCCCCATTCCCCTCCCCCTCCCTTCCTTTACTTTGTCCTTCTCCTCCTCCCCAACCGCCTCCTACGTCGCACCTACCTTTCCCCCCCTTCTCCTCCCCACCCCACCTCCTTCTCTGCGAAATTTGGTATATATACCCGATATGTTTTTGTGGATGTACCTGATAGTGATGCAGTGAATCGAAACCATGGTCGTATTAAACCTTATCTTGTGGAAAATTGCCATTTCTGTGATTCATTTCTCTGTTTCTGTAAGACATTAGCCATTCTTTGACCATTTTCATAAATTTTTCAAATATGATTTGCATCTTTTGATAATTTTCGGCAAGAAATTGAATACTTTAGGTCCCATGTGCAGAAAAATTTTTTGCTCAAGGTTTTTCTTGGTGTGGGCAGTATATAATCTAAATCATTTTTTATCGTGTACTGACATTAACCTTCAACACCTTGAATATTCTCACTTCTGGCATAAAATATTCGCAGGACCTTATAGATATGCAATTGTCTATGGGGTAATATTCCAAGACTTACAAATAATGGATATGAGGAAGCATAACAGTCTTTTGACGCTATAACCCTTATTATTTTTTCTGCAATGCCAGTGCATGTTTTAGGTGTTCATATAAGTTCCGCCCCAGCAAATAATGCCATAAGTAAGCTTGGAATGAACAAGAGAATAATTAGTGTACCGAGAAAATCTCAGTCACCCGTAATAGACCCTTAAAACTGAAGCAGTCTCTATTGCTGATGCATAGGTGTAATACAGATAAATTAAACTAAGATTCTATGAAAAATATTTTTTGGACACCTGCCAGTAGGTTTAAAAAAAGTGAACTGTGCATAAAATCGGCGATCTGTTATCGTTTGATGCTCGGTTAAAAAAATTCCATTAATTTCCGTGCTCGTTTTCCGTTGCCATGGTGAGCCATCTTCTTTTCAGGGCAGTGTCGTTCACATGGACGTGGGATAGCGTTTTGCCGTGTGCACTTTACTGAATCGGGAAACATAAGGAAGCACTTATTTCTCCGTTTCTTCGAGTGGAGTGATCCCTTTCGCGAGGGGGATCCTGGGAAAAACTCCCGAGAGCGATGAACCCAGTAGCGGTATGCTGGAGACAATGCACTTCCTTCCTTCCACTGGTTCGCACGCCTGAGGAATTGCGATGGGAGGGCGGCAGGGGACGACAGATGGGTGATTCGCATATTCTTCTCACTTGCGGAGTGCCATCACAAAGTAGCCGTGGTGGGCGTCTGCAGTGGTATAGTCGTAACCAATGCAGTTAGATTGCGATCTACTTAGTGGAATGACTGAAAGGCGTAAATGCAATTCTGGGCGTTATTTATTATCGTAACTATCCAGTTCTCTGCGAAGGTGTAGAGAAGGGACTAGCTGAGTAACGACTAAAAACACGGCCCTGGAATAGAAACTTGCGAATATCGGAATTATTTTGTTCAGCGCATGCAGTAGCCAATCACAACGGTCGCTTCAAAATTCACGTTCACTCTGAGTTTAAAATACCAACGTTGCCACATCTTTCTATCGGGTAATTATCCGGCGGATAAAATATGATCGATAAACGGTACATAAGATTTATCCGGCGGATAGTTACCGGGAAGTTTACCAGGAGATGGATAAACAGGCCCCTAATGATGTGAAAGATATTACTCAGTCTGATTTCATCTGTCATTTAACGAAGCAATATTGGTCACTGTCTTAATGGCAGTGCGATCACATCCCCGCACATTACTTATTTACTTCAATTCCCGCCAATATAATGTTACTTAAAAACTTGTTTAACGTGCACTGTCACTCTGTCTTGGTTTCTATTTTGAGTTTATTCCTCGACACTCGACTCCACTCGGCTCCCTGTCGTAATTTTCATTCGATCGAGGTTGAGTTTTGAAACTACCTCCTGATAGGAATTCCTTGGGAAGGAATTGCTTCCATAACAGTGTTAATAACTGAAGCATGCGAGGTTAAAGCGGAAGTTTTGATGAACAGGAGGCAGGGAGATCGGTGGATGAGAGTCAACGTGATGCTTAATGGTATTTGTGTGGGGGTGTGTTACGAGGGAGAGCGTCGGTTAAGATCATTATGGCGGTGTGGCTAGCCGATCTCGAATTGGGAGGAGGGTTTCGAATTAAGTGGAGCTGGAAAAGGGAAGAGTGGGAGACAGGGATGGGGAAAAAATAACGGTACCTGACGCTAGCGAGGTAACTTGGATACTTTGCTATCGGGAAGCAAGAATAAGGAATTCATAAAAAATGCAAAAAAAACATCGGGGCTTGTTGTGTGAACATAAATTGAATTGCATTCAACCGTTTCTTCAATTTCTACTCATATTCACCTGCGTTTTGAAATGCGAAGCTGCAACCTCTCTGTACATAAAACTCGTAATAATCACCGATGGTGTGGTGGCTAGAGTACTCGCCTACCACACGGACGGCCAGGGTTCAACTCCCTGCAGAAGAGGATGATAATTTTAGAGGAAACCTGATACCTACGTGAGTACCTTGTGGAGGGCACTTCAATTACAGTACACCGTCTGTTGGATGGGACGTTAAACCGTGGTCCCCTTGGATCCTTTCGTTAAGAGCAGGATAATACCGACGCCGGGTTTATATCCACCCTTCCTCCATTACCTATCCCCTATGGCGCAAATGACCTTAGTTGTCGGTTGCCTCCCTAAATATCCAATCCAACAATCACCAACAGTTATAAAAATAGCCAAAACCGTTTCTGCAGGGAAATTTTTTATATAAAGCATCGATATTATTATTACATCTTTTTTTACTGCAAAACATGTATAAAAATTATACTGATAACTGAATAAAATTATTCCATGGTAATTAAAACCATACGGTAATGTTTGAATAACTGTACCTACTACGGCAACAGGGAAGAAAAGCGAAAAGAAAAGCTTGGAAAAAAAAGGTTTTAGCAGTCAATATCAGTTAGAGGACATTGTAGCTGAGTCCGGACGATAATTACTAAACGATAAAGTAGTCGATGAACTTCAGACTTTCTTTTATTCATATTCACTGCTTCCCTGAGTCTCCTTCTGTAGCAAGTGTGAGAGAAAAGGGAGGCCAATTGAAGCAAAAGCAAAACTTTGGTCATCAGACGTTGGCTTAAGACTTATTTTAAAGTCGATTAGCCTGATTAGGTTACTGGTGGAACATCACCATCAGTTGTTTAAAATAATGATTGCTACCATCTTATTAGCTCTACAATGAAAACAACAAAACGGGAATTTTAATTAGCGTGATTTCATCTTGAGCATATATGTGATTTTCTTGTTTTTTTGGTGAGCTATCTTTTTATCGCTCATATGGAAATATTGGGCTTCAATTTTTCTTACGCATTCCAAATGTATGTATTCCAGTCGGTTATAGTTTCAAGTTGAAATGACACTAATTTTCACTAATTTGTGAATAAATCTGCGACGTGCTAACAAAAGGCATTTTTGAGTCTGTTAAAGTCCCTCTTTTTTTCGAGAGGTCACGCAACGATGGTGGAGGAGGTTTTTATTTCCCAGTGAGCATCAGATGTGAATTTAGGTCCAATTAAGATATTTTCGAGATAAGAAATCTTGAGAGTTCGTCGTTTGTTGGAGAAACTTAATAATTGCCGTGAGTCATTAGGAAAAGATAAAGTCTTGCATGTCACCCTCAAAATTTCTATTTTAACCCATTGTGTTACACATTTTTATAATCTCTAATTATTGTTGCGAATGCGACAGTTGAGAATTTAAGAAGAAAAAGCAGCTTGTTGCTACCGTTCGTACTCCTACTCTGAGAGTCATTGGAATGATGAATATAATTCGTTGAAGTTAGCTATTAAACGCTCCAATTAAAGATTAAAATCACTTTTAAGTCCTAAACTCCTTGTTCTCGATCTTAGAAGAGAAAATATCCAGAAATTAGAATTAAATTGAAATATACGAGGTCTATATATATTAAAAAATAAAAATGAGGCACTCCGGGAGTGCCGACAGAAGTGAAAACTTGAAATAACGTGAGCATTTTTGAATGTAGGGAATAATTTCTAATGAAGTGTTTTATTAATCAGTAGAAAGTAGTTTCATGTATATAATAAATTAAATATTCATTTATTGCGCTATTGTACACAATTATTTTACATAAAAATTGTACACTTCAGAATAATCAACTTTCATCCATTATTTCAACAACTCTTTCATCATCACCGCCATCATCATCGGCAATATCTAAAACTGATACAATAGGCTTATGGTAACTAAAGTAAGAAACGAATAATTTTGATTCGAATTTGCTTAAATGTCTTGTAAATACTGCATCAATAGTAGTTTTATATTTCGTTGTGCCAAGATTGCGATCATTAGACATCGTTAAACCAAACTCACTATTTAAAAATTCAATCAATGGTAGATTTTTATCGTCTGCAAAGTTTATGTTAAAATCTCCACTCATCATTGGCAAATCATCAAATCTTTTCCCAATTTTTTGTTCAAGCAATGCAGATGCATCATGAAAATAAATAAATAAATTTTCATACAAGAAGTTTCGTATCGCCCTCAATGACTTATCCGGAGAAATATACATGGCAACCATAATAATGAACTGATTATTCTCAGAGTGGCAACGACATATACACATATCGCCAATATCAGAAGCAGTAGTATTAAACATGCTGGTGAATTTCGCATTCATCATCCATATAATTTGAGCAATAATGAACTGTGTTCATATTTTGATAAATAGCGAACGTATTAAAAGAAATTGAGTTATATTGTACTAACCTTCACTATTCTTGTATCGAGTACACTCTCCTGCACGAGTATGGGCTATTATATTATCCGGCACAATATTTGTAGCAACCCAAATTGAATGAACTAAACCGTATATTAGATACATATAATGTAATATGAATAAAATTATAATATAGTTTATTTGACGGTGACGGTGACGCGAGTTCAATGGTTTTTACCCATCCACAGGTACTGTGTATATAGCGAGTATACTGTGTATATACAGAATATACAATTATACATATATTTAGCAGCAGTGACGGTGACGCGAGTCCAATGGCTTTTACCCATCCACAAAAGTGTATATACAGAATGTACAATTACACATATATTTAGTAGCGGTGATGGTGACGGTGATGCGAGTCCAATGGTTTGTACCCATCCACAAGTAGTGTGTATATAGCGAGTTTTCTGTGTATATACAGAATATACATAATTATACATATATGTAGTAGCGGTGACGGTGACGCGAGTCCAATGTCTTTTACCCATCTACAAAAGTGCTCAACGCGACATAAGAAGTTTTCACTTCAATAAATAAAAAATATATAAAAATAGGCGCAATATTAAAAAAGTTCGGAAACTTTTTGAACAGCACCCCTCCAGTAGGTTATTTTTTGATCTGCTTGAAGGCATTTTGTTCGCAAATACTTCTCAATTAACTGCCCTCAACCACTTTGTTGATATCTTGTTTTGTTGTTAAGTTACGACCGTTTATGTGAAGGGGTGTTCGTGGAGAGCGGCAAAAAATTGGAACCGCGGAAATGAGCTCTTTGAAGGAACGACGGTGTTCTGTGAAATTCTGTGAATCCTTCTCGAAAACTTTTGAGTTGATTACCAAGGCTTATGGTGAGGATGCTATGAAACGTACCGCGTGTTATGAGTCGTTTACCCGGTTCAAAATGGGGCGGAAATCAGTGGAAGACGACGAGCGTTCCGGAAGACCATCAACGTCGACCGATGACCCCCACATCGAGAAAGCGAACGATCTCGTTCGTGAAAATCGACGTTTGACTGTCAGGGAACTTGCAGAAGCGTGTAGCATCTAGATTTGTTCGTGTTATGAAATCCTAACTGAAAAATTGAGGATGAATCGAGTCGCCGCCAAATTCGTGCCTCGCCTGATGATAACTGACTAGAGACAACATCGAGTTCAAGTCTGTCAGGAACTGTTTGATCGAGCTGAATAGGATTAAACCTTCCTGTCCAGGATCATAACAGGTGATGAGTCATGGTTTATGGATGCGAAATCCAAACAAAAGTGTAATCTTCACAATGGATTGGTGAAGCTCGACAAGTTCACTCGAATTTCAAGGTGATATCGACTGTTTTTTTCGATGCAAAGTGGGTTGTGCATTACGAATACCTTCCTATAGGCCAGATAGTCAACACAGAGTTCTACCTGGGGGTTATGAAACGCCAAAGAAAGAGAATGAGGCGAAAACGGCCCGAACGGCGAGTGGTTTTTTCACCACGACAACGCGCCGGCTCATTCGTCTCTCGGAAATCGTGACTTTTTAGCTAAAAAAAAGACCGCTGTGCTTCTCCACCCACCCTTCTCACCATCCCTGGCCCTATGTGCCTTTTTCCTGTACCCCAAACTAAAAACCCCGCTCAAAGGAAAAAGATTTGCCACCATTCCAGAGATAGAGAAAAATTCGCCGGAGGAGCTTATGAGCACTCCGGAAGAAGTGTTCCAGGACTGTTTCAAAAATTGGAAACACCGTTGGAATAAGTGTATACGTTGGGGAAGAGACTACTTTGAAGGGGACCCTGACCAATAATTTGTTAGTGAAGTATTTTTTTGTAATAAATAGAGTTCAGGAACCTTTTGAACAGACCTCGTACACATCTTTCTACCTAATGTTTTTAGTAATTAGTAAATGACCTAAATACATGAAGCCAAAATCGGCAATTCTTCAGAAATGGCTCCGCAGTAGGAAAATATGGTTTTAAGAAAGCCCTCGTCAATATTATATGGAAGACCATAAAGTGAATGTATTCTTACTATTAGTCGGTGATAGCGAAATATGCACATGGAATGCCGTCACTATCACACGTGCCCAAATATTTTGAGAGACTTCACCAGTATTTCGACCGAGTACATCGTCTTAAATGGACTTAACATTGTACTTTGGTGCATAAAATTTATTTATGCGAAGAGCAATATGAGCTTTTCATTCAATAAATATTCTAATTCCTTTTGAATTGGTAGTGCTGTAAGTCAGGTGACAAGGAATTTGAAAGACCATGTAATTTGAAAAAAAAAAGGCGATTGATGCCACGAATTTCTCTCAGGGTAGTCACACCACCTATAGCTAGGATTACCGATAAAGAATTAAACGAGTAAAAGTAGTTTTGCGTCAAAAATAACATTTTAAATATGCCAGGTGATGGCGGCAGACATCTTGAAAATTGATTTATCCTCCGGATAAAAGTTTATCCGCAGGAAGAAGTAGCGGGTAAATTTATGCGATACGGATAAAGCTTAGCTTAAACGACGGTGGACAAACGCTTTCCTTAGGTTTATCCGGAGGATAAGCTATCCGCCGGATAAATTCGCGTTACCCAGAGATGGATAAACCGGCCCTAGATAGCAGAAAGCTTGCTTTATAATATACGAGGTCATGTCATAAATAATGCACAAAATTTTTTTTACTTTCATTTTTTATTTTTACAGAAATATCTCTTTACATTCCTTCAATATAGTCTCCCTGCTTCTCAATGACCGAATCCCAACGAGTCGGAAGCCTTACTATACCATCGAGGATACCATCATTGTTCATCTGGCGGATGGCTCGGGTAACGGCGGTAGAAAGCTCTTCCAGAGATGGAAAACGACGTCCACGCATAGGTTGTTTCAACTTTGGGAATAGGTCGAAGTCTGGTGGACTCATTTCCGGGCTGTAGGGAGTATGAGGCAGCACCTCCCAACCGTATTCGCGTAGCTTTTCGGTTACGACATGTCCAATGTGCGGACGAGCATTGTCATGGAGAATGAGTGGTCTAGCGCTGAGCAACTGAGGTCGGTTCTTGTGCATTTTCCTACGCAGATTCTGCATGAAATCACGATAGTAAACTGCTGTGACACTTTTTCCACACGGAACCCTGTCTGTCATGATGATTCCTTGGTTATCGTATGCAAAGATCATCATTTGTTTGACCTTTGATTGTGCTCGTCGACATTTTTTTGGTCGTGGGGAAGATGGACCTTTCCACTCATTGGACTGTGATTTCAACTCCGGCTCGAAGTCTCTAACCCATGTCTCATCAATCGCAACAATTCGATTCAAGAATGTTTGACCTTAAATACTGAATCTTCGTTTCAGCAAGGTTGCAATGTTCAGTCACAGTCACAGTCACAGTACCCGAGACACGTGCAGGCTCCATTTCAAAGTCGCGTAACTTAAAAATGTGATACACTACAAATGAATCAAAAAAACACACTTCTTCCTCAAGCTTTGAACTGCAACTGACGTATTGCTCATTGTTGCAGCGTTATCTATCCCGCAGTGGTACCAACCTGTGCAATATTTATGAAATGCCCCTCGTAAGTTCAAATCGAGATTGTTCTTGCCTAAAATTAAAGTTCCTCTTTTAATATTTAGGTCAGGGGGGTGGGAAGGCGGGAGAGAAGTTTGAAAATCCGTGTAGATTTAGGAGAATTACCCCATGTTACGGTGCCATACTGTGATATATAGAAATGAATGTTTTTTTGTTCTTCTTCTATGCGTTCCAATACCATTGATCAGATTACGATGAAACTGATGAGCTGTTGTGTGCGACCCGTGAAGGTTTCTGAATTATTAAATCCATTGTACAATGGGTGGAGCGCGAGTCGTTTCAACAAGTGAGTGTTGGCACGCGAGCTTCTCAAACAAGCGAGGAACGACAAGCAAACAACGAAGCAAATCCTTTACGAGTTGCCCAATCACGTGCATCAGAATCGTATCTGTAAGTCATAATATCGCGTGCATCAAAATCATATCAGTGAAGCATAATTTGCGTTAAAAGGTATTTAATTCATTTTTACGTAGAATAAGATTTGCTGCAGTGGTCTCTTTATTTTCTTTTTTTTAATTCTTACATCGATTTTCTTATACGGTTCGCTTGTTCCTAAAATGGGATTTTTAAGCTGGAAAATCTTCCATTTTAGCGCTACTTCTACAACAGAATATTTTATTTACTTAGAAACCGCAGCATAAGCATGGAATGGAAACTCATGCCATCGTTTGTGCGTTACGAATTCCTGTGTAGGTAGGAAGAATTAATTGGACCAATTCCCAAATTCGTTTGTGTCTGCTTTGTTAAGTGTGTGCCTTCTACAGCGAAAGAAAAAGAAGCATTGCAACGCAGGCCGGGCACAGCTAGTCTACTATATAAGTAAGCAGAGTTTAAATAAATGGCTGTGTCCCTTCTAATATTTGTCTTGACTCACACAGGCGGGAGCCGCTTCATCGTCAAGGTCCTTAGCGGACAATCTCTCTTTACCGGTCGTTGCCAGCGCCGATGTGATCAAGTAAACACTTTATTGAGAGGGTTGAGTGACGAATGTCTGCAGCATATTGTGGTCATTTATACCACCAATGTTGCACTTCAAGACGAGATCTACAAGCCGCCTCAAGGATAGGTGGCAGGGGGTGGATTTTCACTATAATTCACCTTACACAATCCTACTGAAGTTATTGAAGCTATTAATTTTCGTGCATGGGTAGAAACTAGCACATACATATTCAGACCTTGTACGTGCATAAAGCTGGTGAAATCAATGGTGTGTAGGTATGTATGAGTATAAGTGTATTTTGCAACATCATTTATGCATAGAAAGAACGAGTAATACAGGAAACTGGCGGACTCGCTGTTAGCTCTACAAAGTAAATTAAGATCAAAGAATTAAAGGGATGTATCATGAATTACATAGCCGCACCATATATCGAAAATCCTAGTTATAAACTGAAACTAAACTCGGTTATAAATTCCTCCTGCCTGCACAGGAATTAGTAGCGCACATATGATGGCATGAGTTTTCATTCCATGCCTAAGCTGCGGTTTCCAAGTAAATAAAATATCCTATTGTTGAAGTTGTGCAAAAACTTAAGATTTTCAAGTTTTAAAATCCAATTTTAGGAAAAAGCGAACCGTATAAGAAAATCGATGTAAGAATTAGAAATGGCAGCTATTACGGTTTCTCATAGCTCGCGGAAAAAATGATCATTGAGTCTGTCCGCTCTGCTGTCTCATTTCCTTAATTATATGCCCTCCTGATATAATCTACCGTGCTATGTCGGGTTCCGTGAATTGTTATTGACGCCGTCATAAATTGCGAACTAACGTAAAAGATTGTCTTAATTCAAACCGACGGCATGATAGCGCTTCCCATCATAGATGATTCAGTTGGCTAATATTACCATAATGGAATTATCCACGCGACCTTTGCATATTTTCCTATAAAAACCGATTAATTTTCAGGCGAAGTTTTCAATATCCTACGAACTCCACCAAGATACTGCGGTAGATCAGATCATGAGAATGAAATAAGGGGAATCGATTGTCAAACAGACAGGTTTAAAATGTATTTCCCGCGATCGATAAGGAACCATAATGGCTGCGTTAAGATTTTGAAGTTACAGATTAGTTGACAGGTAATGTAGCTGATTAATTCATGTGCTCCCTTATGCATCTTTATAAATCTACCGAGTAGTGCTGACACCACGTTTTTTATGTTCTCTGGAGGACTCTTGTGTCACGTGTACATAGTTACATTATTATAGATTAGTTTAGTAAGTTCTGTAGCATTTGTAGCACACCGATAGTGTGGTGCTTGTTGGTGAATGTAAATACCTTCTCTGTGGTTCATGTTGGTGATAAGTCACCTGGCAAACACCCTTGTGGTGGTTTGTTGAGCAATAAGCAGATGTAGGTGTAGACAATGTTATAATGCGTGCAGCGTAAGGCTATCACTATTTATCCTACTTGTCCAAATATCCTACTTGCGTGGCAATAGTGCATGTTTGGTGATCTTCACCCCCTGCCACACGCCCTCGTGGTGGCTCGGAGGGTATTACATAGATGTGTAGATGTAGATGTGGGCTTTGAAGCCTACCGTCGAAGGATACTAAAAACTAGTAACGTATTCCAATTGAGGGCTAAATCAGAAGTGCTTTAGTTCTCTAATTTTATCTTCGAATTTTAATTTCCAGATGTGAGTGATTTTATCCTCTCGGGTTTTCGTATGTGTCTTCCAAAGTGAAAAATAATAGTTTCGAATACACACAAAAATACTGAGTGCAAAAGGATATTCATGTTTCTTACATTTCGGTTCACAGTAGAGGAGGAAGTTGGAGGGAAATAATTACTGTCGAATAATTCCCGGAAATAATAAATGACGAGCAAAACTCGTTCATTTGCTAGGGGATACCTTCAGTATGAAACTTATAATGAGAAGCATTTTAAGTTAGACGTCACGGACAGACGTAGTTGAGAGTTTCCAGGCGGTAAATTTTAATTTTCTGCAGGATTTCCTCAAGATGATTATGCAATACTCCAGGTATTAATAAAGCGTAGTGAAATTGTTTTTCTCATTTCGTTGTGGTAAGATGTCCTGGCTAATTTGAATGGTAATTGCCGCGTGTTGACATTCAATTTAATCGCAAGCAAGTGGTAAAAATGGAGTTATTGAGAGATAGCCTAAATAAAGTTGTTTATGCTTACAGAGACTTGAAAATATTAAGTCTATTTTATTGAGCAGAATACATTTCAACTGTTTTATCTCCACCCCTCCTTCGTTTGCACTAATAAATGACATTTGTTGCTGCGTCAGGCTTTGCCGCTGCTTGTCACATTGCTAGTAAACGATCTGAAGTCAGAATGTTGGCCTTTAATCATATAATATAAAGGTGAGTTTGCCTTGGCAAGTTTATCGCTCAAGTTACTTGCCGAAATCGATATTTGACGTTAATTCCAAGTGTGAGCGGCTCTGCTAGCCAGCTTGTAGAACTTTTAAACGTTTCTGTTAATCACTTAAGACGGTATATTGTTGCCTAGTTAAATAGCAACCAATCTCCCTCTCCACTAACTTGAGAAATATTTCTCGTCAGAGTTAAATTCCTCGCTAGCCCTGCTAAAAGAAATCCGAGGAGGTAACTTGCCTGTTTTTACCCTCCCTAGGTGTCGTGTGCACAAGGCATAAGTGCAAGGAACCGTGTAGAAAATCGTTTTATAGTATTCCGCGAAATTTTTGTACCATAAATGTGACCCTTTATCTTTTTTTGCGAAGGTTCGCTCCAAGAATTCGTATCACTTCAAAGGTTGAGACAGATGTGAGAAGTATAAGATAACACCATCACGGGAGGCATTCATATAGATTCAATCTTCACTCTCGAGAAGATAACATCTTTATCTTTTATTTTCACTCCTCGTTTGTCAGAATTTTTTTCTCTCCGGCGGAATACGGTAAGAGGTTGGAGATATTTAAGCAGCCGATCGAGGAAGGGAATCTTGAGAGGGTCTCTCACCGCACGGGCCATATCTTCTTTGTTCTTCAGAGCTCTCTCCCTGGGAGCTCCTGGGAAAGCAGTCCCGTGTGGAGGAAAACAGGAAGGACTTCTTGAGTGGGAAATGAGAATCGGGAGAGTGTTGGCATAAGTGCCTCCAATAAGCGATGTGGGTGGAGATAGAGAGACTTCTCTCCATATTTTTTTCATAGCGAAGGGAGGAATCTGGCATGGGGTGCAGACTTAATTGGAAGCGGTGGATTTAGTTTGCTAAACGAACCGTGGGAGTCCCCCCTCTTTTTTCTCGAGGGACGAACGGTTTCCGAGCCCAAGAGAACCTCTACCGTCTTCCCTGGGAACTAAATGAGACCGGTGAACAAACCTTTGGCCTCTGAAACATTTTCGGGCGTCTGAATTTTCATAATTTCACGGGCGAGTTAGAAAATTTACACTTTTCTTCTTTTTTTTGGGAATCTTTCCTTGTATCTTTTGGTATCTTAATTTTTTATCTCGAATAATATTATCTTTTCCTCCATTAAGTCTCCTGACACTACGATCAAATTCGCACAGCTCGCCATGCGGAAGCTCTTTAGTAGTCTCCGATAGCGGTAATTTCTCTATTCGGATTAGATTTGGGCTGAAGCTAGCAGTTCTTTAATTTAGTATTTTTTGCGTAAATACTGCAGGGGAAACTTTCGAAAGTGATTGGAGATGTAACTGCCGAAAAATTCCATAATATGAGGCGTGTTTTTTTAAAGTAAGTACCGTTTGGAAATTCGGCCACTGCAGTGCTGTGGTCGGTTTTTGGCGCATGCGCGCTGTGTGCCTACATCTGTTAGGAATCCACAGACGCCATTACGGAAACATTTGACCGTGTTTACGTTTATTTGCGAGTACATATTTGAAATGCGTCCGCCGATTGAGAATCTCGCGGACTGTGACATACGCGCTGTGGTTCATTTTCTTAGTGCCAAAGTCGTGAAAGCGGCTGAAATTCATCGTCAAGTCAATGGAATTTATGGAAAAAACATTATGAGCGATGGGATGGTACGGACACCTTAAAAAAAAAAACTGCGACGTGCCATCCAAAACAAAAGGCGTGGCATGCTGAGTAAGGGGATCGTTTTGCTCCATAGCAATGCCCGTCCATACGCGGCTAATCAAACTCAAGATTTCATCGGATCATTTGGCTGGGAACAACTCGATAACCCTTCGTACAGTCCCGATATAGCGCTCAGTGACTACCACGTGTTTTTGCATTTGAATATGCATCTGGGTGGTCAGCGCCAGGACGACGATGATGAGGTCATAACAACCGTGTTGCAGTGATTGTCAAATCAGGCGGAAGACTTCTATGAGGATAGAATTCAAAATCTGATTTTACGATGCAATGAATTCCTTATTTTTAGTGGAAATTATATAGAAATGTAGATTAAGGCGCAGTTTTTCATGTTAAAATAAAATTGTTGAGAAAAGTAGCCTTATTGATTTTTATTTCAAAATGGTACTCACTTGAAAAAAAACCTCGTAGTTCACAATAAGCCCTCTTTCGGGGTGACTGCAGTCAAAAGAGTTTGTGGATACAAAAAAATATTTTGGCAGGACACTGACAACGGTATATTATTACCAGCGTAAACAGCAACCAATATTTCTCTCCACTAACTGGAGAAATAACTTCCTTTTTTCGGGATTCATTCTGCGATGTAAGGATGAAAAAAGGAACAGTCAACACTGCATCCGCGAAAGCCTACGAGCTAACTGGAGAAATATTTGGCGCCAGAGGTGAATTCCTCGCTAGCCCTGATGGATGAGATCTGAGGAAGTAACTTCCCAGTTTTTGGTTAAAATACTTTTTACCCTCCTTAAGGTGACAAAGCGCGCTGCAGTCGCTTAGCTAAAGCGAAAAAAAACGTTTGTATTTTGAAATTTTCTGGCGGTAAAGAACAAGGGAGCATGGCAAGAATCAGACCAAAGCTTTCAAGAAGTATGAATTACGCGGGAAAGGCTTATGGCGTTGATATTGTGAATGTCTTTTGTTCACGGAGTTGTCTAACTCATCGTCAGCAATGATTTCAAATAAAATATTTCGCTTACATTTTCATCTAGAGGTCAATTTTGTTTCTGATTTAGCCAATTTTTGGGTTTCAAATGTTATTCAATTGCTTATTAATCATTTCATTATTTTTATTTTACTTTTTATGAAAATTTCGATGTTCCTCATTATAAAATCTCGTATTCTTACCTCCGAATTCTTTCACGTTGTTTAGAAAAATTACTGCGTCCTCGCATGTTTGGCAATGGGATATGAGTTTTAAGATATACCATCAAGGTGGGTACTTTTCTTTATTCTGACCTCGATATTGTCTTGACCAAGTCATTTTTAAGTCAAAAACTTAGTTGGTATCAATGAAAAGTATTTTGAAATTTTACAAATAGAATTTAACGTCTTACCTCGATGTGGCTCTTCCGAGTTAAGCCATGATAATTTCATATGTATTAAATTATAATTTTCATTTGAGTATTCATTTCTCCCACTTTAAGATAGTTTGAGCAAAATATCCGTTTACCTAGAAATCAATGAATTAGGTCTCATTTAAAGAAAAATATATCACCCTTCCATTGGCTCAAAAGATTCAATCCCTTACCACATTACTTTCTGAAATAGTTGCCAGAAAATAACGGCCTTCTCATATGGGAAATCGTAGGTGTATGCACTCCAGAGAGAGGCCTTATTTAACAAATGATGTTTTTCTTACACTTAGATGTCGTAAAAAAATCAAAAGTGTGTATTTTGTGTGCTTTCTCAATAATTCAACCCCTTACCACATTACTTTCCGAAATATTTGCCAGAAAACAACGGCCCTCTCATATTGGAAATTGTATGTGTATGCACTCCAGAGAGAAACCTTATTTAATAAATGATGAATTTCTTACCCTTATGTCGTAAATATATCAAAAGTGTGTAGTTTGTGTGTTTTCTCAACTATTTTTGAAAATTAATCATATTGTCACCGCAGTAAATTCTTCGGGATCGCTATAAACCTTCCGTTTTGATGGAGTTTCAAACGTACCGCATAAAACAAATGAGTCCAGTTAAAGGTTTATTTAGATATTTTCCTTTGATTACTTACAATTTCTGTCATGTAAAACTATATTATTGCACCATTAATAATGGAATATTTAATTCGTGTGTCTCACAGCTGGTGAAATTAAAAGGTTTAATTCGAATATGGTCTCTATTATGATTAGGGAACTATCTATAAAAAAAAATGATTCAAGTTAAAGACTTACTTAGATATTTTCATTTGATTACTTAAAATTTCAGTCATGTAAAACTATAGTATTGCCCCATTAATAATGAAATATTTAGTTCGTGTGTCTCACAGCTGGTGAAATTAAAATGTTTAATTCGAATATGGTCTCTATTATGATTAGGGAACTATCCATCTAAAAAAAATGAGTCAAGTTAAAGACTTACTTAGATATTTTCATTTGATTACTTAAAATTTCAGTAATGTAAAACTATATTATTGCACCATTAATAATGGAATATTTAATTCGTGTGTCTCACAGCTGGTGAAATTAAAAGGTTTAATTCGAATATGGTCTCTATTATGATTAGGGAACTATCTATCTAAAAAAATGAGTCAAGTTAAAGACTTACTTAGGTATTTTCATTTGATTACTTAAAATTTCAGTAATGTAAAACTATATTATTGCACCATTAATAATGGAATATTTAATTCGTGTTTCTCACAGCTGGTGAAATTAAAAGGTGTAATTCGAATATGGTCTCTATTATGATTAGGGAACTATCTATCAAAAAAAAATGAGTCAAGTTAAAGACTTACTTAGATATTTTCATTTGATTACTTAAAATTTCAGTCATGTAAAACTATATTATTGCCCCATTAATAATGAAATATTTAGTTCGTGTGTCTCACAGCTGGTGAAATTAAAATGTTTAATTCGAATATGGTCTCTATTACGATTAGGGAACTATCTATCTAAAAAGAATGAGTCAAGTTAAAGACTTACTTAGATATTTTCATTTGATTACTTAATATTTCAGTCATGTAAAACTATTATTGCACCATTAATAATGGAATATTTAATTCGTGTGTCTTACAGCTGGTGAAATTAAAAGTTATAATTCGTATATGGTCTCTATTATGATCAGGGAACTATCTCCCTCTCACTACCTTAATTATTCTCGTAAAAACAATACTTCTAAGTGCAGGTTTCATATGAATAGGATTTCGTTAGAATGAGGTCTTTGCTCTCGCTGATGTGTGTGTGTGTATAGTCAAGAAATAGATCTGGAAACGAATTTTCTTCACGTATTCCCGATGTCAAATTCCTGGCATGCTTATAAGAGTTGTCTGCATATAATTCGTCGAGTTTTCATCGTGTGCCGTAGGGCATAAATTTTAATGACTATGCCGCTCTATCAATTAATTATCTCCTCTAATCTCTATTTATAGCAGACCCAGGTGTGACTGCATCGTATTCGAGCCGTAAATTTTAACGCAAAGATTTTTTTAATGTTTGGAATTTTCATGAGACTGATGAATTGTGGAATGATTTTGCCCGGCCATTTCTCATAAGATGGATGTGTGCTAATGAATTTCAATTGGGGATCTCACAATCGCAAGTTTGCATTGTTTCCTAATATTTAAATCAGCTTATTGTTAGCCATTTCTTCATTTTTTCCTTCAAGTTTTACTGCCGTCAACCCCTAATAAAATTGATTTATTGTATCAGGGTTAATGGGATATTGCCTTGAGGAAATTGGTATAATACTGTAGGGATTTGGTATTGATTTTTTTCTATCGGTCTGCTCCACTCGAATCGTATTAATAAGTATTTCCTCAAGATACCGAGGATTGTCTCTGCAGGTTTCCAATCTCTTTGGTTGAGGAAGCTCAGATATGTTCACAATACTGGACCATGTCACTGCATTTATTTTCACCAAATTTTGCCTAAATTCTTAACATAATCTCTTGTCTCATAAAAACCGACGAAATTTTGGCACCCGACTGATACCGAGTAAATTTTATTATTTTTTCAAAGCCGAGCTGTGCTCTGTTTTGATTTTGTGGTAAGCAAAGTGTATTTTTCTTGTGTTCGTCGTCGGCTGCTGCCTTACCAGGGTGGTTATTCGGTAAGATCTCGGACTTTCCGAACCTCCGGAGTGACCTAATTTTGACGTCAGAGCCTCGAAAATTTCAATTCGAGTCATTTAAAAGTTGAAATTTCTCGAGGACTTTGACGTCATATCCAGGGGTTTACCGAGGATCGACCGCACCGAGTCCTTGTTGAATAAGGCAATGGGTTTCGGTATCTCTACCGATCCGCTTCTCTGTCCAATCCTTGGCCGAGCTACAATCATTTCCCCTTTTTAGGCTCATTACGTTTGACTCTTCATGTGAAGCTTTTCAAGAGTATTCGTGGAGAATGATCTCTTCTAGGTATCTATCAACAAAGGGCTGTTTATTTTATTTCTTTCTCCTCAAAAGAAGCCCGTCGTTCATCTTCATTTCTCCTTCTAACTAGTGCTATACGCCCTCGTACTCCTTGGAATTCATCCCCGTTATTTCCTAGGCTCGTAAATCCACTTTCCCGGAGGCCATAATTCGTAGCATTACAGAAATGAGAGCGCAGTCGTTACCATATTACCTGCGAGCGTTCTTTCTTTGAATGCAACGGTCACACGTACTGTTTGATATCTGTTAGCTCCGATGATCATGTCCATAAAATCGTCTAACATTAATTGGTACCCTAAGTAAATAAAGTTTCATACTTGTTCTATTGCCCCAATGCCGATTACAACTTATGATCTCACGTGGTAGGGCCAGGGAATGCTATAGCTGGATTGGATTTTGTGGAGGCGACCGACAGCTAAGGTCATTTACGCCTTAAGGGACACAAATGGGAGGGAGGGTGGATAGAAACCCGGCGTCGGTATTAGCCTGCTCTTAATGAACGGCGCCAAGGGGATTTCGGTTTAGCGTCTCATCCGACGGACTGAGCACTGCCTTTGAAGTGTAATCCACGAGACACTCAAGTTGGGATCGGGTTTCCTCTGAATAATATCCTCCTCTGCAGGGATTTGAATCGTGGTTGCCCGTATGGTTAGCCAGTATTCTAGCCACTCAACCAACCCGATCCCCATGCTGTTGTTTTTTTTTTCAACTATGTTTAGATTATATCTTTGGCTGAGGACATGTAACTTTTATCTGGCGCGTTGCAACTTGGGGTTGCTGTCTTGAAATATAGGCTTATTATTTGGAAGTAATATCGCATGAAAAGACTGTTGATCATAAATCCAGAGCTCAGGTGGTGTTTTTTTTTCATTTTCGGACGTGTACGTCGATAAATATGTTAAATAACATAGTTGATACACTACACCTAAGTAATTCAACTGTTTTACGTGGTTATGGGGGAGTTTGTAGCAATGTTTTTTCTATGTAAATTTTCGCTTGAAACTTTTCATTCATGTTCTTACTATCTTATCTTCAGATTTAATTACGAGATATTTTTACCATGTATGTAAAAATACATTTGTTTGAAGGCGTTTTCCCCGTACGGCGTGAAAATATGAGTTAAGTTAAAGACTTGCAAGCTTTAGCGCTTCTAACACCGAGAACATCCGTCGAATTTATTGGTCTTTCAGTCCTAAGATTGGTGGACTACAGCCCTCCATCCATTCCTATCCAGAGCTAGTTCTCTCACCTCCCGGTGTCTCTTTCTATGTTCTTTCCTCTTTATTTGGTCCATGAACTTATTCCTGGATCTTCCTCTGGGGACTCTTCCCTCAATTTTACCTTCAGTTATGTTCTTTACAGACCCATTGTGTCTCAGGGTGTGTCCAATCCATCTGGTTCTTCTTTTCTGTATGGTGTTCTATATGGTTCATTTCTCTTCTACTCTTCTGTACACTTCATCATTTCTCATTTTGTCCGTCCATTTCATCTTCAGCTTCCTCCTCCATCACCAAGTTTCGAAGGCTTCTAGCCTTTTCTGGTGTCGGTAAAATGTAGCCAATTTCTATAGATAATGGTTGTATTTTATCGATTTGATATTTTAGCGATTCGATTCTATAATTACATACAGATTTACGGCAAATGGGATACACACAGTAATCATTCTTTGATGTTTTTTCTATTTTTTTCCAATTGCGAATTTATACATTTGATGTTAATGCGATGGTTGCTAATGAAAATCAACATGTCATGCCGTAGTTTCGAAAAAACATATTTAAGTATAATCTTCGCCTGTATTTTGAATAACGCACCGGGAGCACAAGTCAAAACATACTTAAATTGAAACAAAATTGTATTATATAACCCTTTTGTCGTTTTTATTACTTCGTGCTGGATGACTTCCGGCGCATGAAACGATATTCTTTAATGAATGGTGTTCCTGAAATTTCTTCGAATTATTCGAATCTATTACCGCGAACTTAAGAAAGGTGACCGACATTTGTGGTCATTACGCCTTTCATGGTAGGTTGGCTAGGTGTTAAAGGTATTCAATAAGCGGAGGTGGGGTTGAATTTGTTGAACAAAGTTGAAGAAAGCACCGGCATTAGCCTACTCTTGACGTCAACGGGTTCTCGGTTGTGCATCCCATTCTGTGGGCGTAGTTTTCCCCATGGTAGTTCTCTCCTCTTGTTAGAAACCGATTGGTGATCCGGAATTATCTGATGGAACACTTTCTTGTCCGAGGTCCGGATCTAGGCCCTTCGCATGGGAAATAATTCGTTCTATACGGCTGCGATTATTCTTGGCTTGGTTATTCGATTTTGTCCACTCTGGAAAAAATTCATGAAAAAAACGTGGAATAAACCGTTCCTGACAGTATCAAAGTTTTTTTCTCCTTTTCTCTTTTCCAGATTTTTTTTAAAACTGCCAAATTATTTAACGGTGTATTTATTAATTACAAAATAGAAATAAACTGGTAAATTCAGTTGGCGTTTTAGTTTGCGACAAAAAAGTTTTTGGAAAAAATTCATGGGGAAAAAAAACCATGAAAAAATCCATTCCTGACAATATCAAAGTTTTTTCTCCTTTGCTCTTTTCCAGCATTTTTTTTAACTGCCAAATTATTTAACGGTGTATTTAGTAATTATAAAATAGAAACAAACTAGTAAATTTGTTTGGCGTTTTGGTTTGCGGCGAGAATTTTACATCGCAAAGTTTCTAATGGATGTTGGGGAACATCTGCTCACTTATAACCTAGCGTGAGTAAGCTTAAGTGAATTAATAACAATTATATACATACATACGTACCAATCACGCCGTTCCCTTACGGGATAAGGCAGAGTCACCAAGTTTCACTCATAAATATACATTTGTACACCTACTCTGCTTCAATAATTTCCTCCATACTGACATATCCTTGCAAACCTCTTTTGCCTCATTTACCCCCATACACTGCTTCATACACGCCCTCCAGTTTTTAACACTCCTAATATTCCTCCTCCTAAGAATTTACTCAACCACATTCAACCACAATTCTCTCCTGTCCCTCTCGCACCGCTCATTTCACACTTATATATCTGTTTCGTTATTCAACTCTCATTCATTCTCTCAACATGGCCTAACAAACGAAGCACACTCTTTTCATATGTCCATTACCTGAGCAATTAACCCACATTTATTTATTACCCACTCATTCCTGACTCTATCCATCCTACTTTTGCCGCAAACACTCCTCAGATAACTCATACCCACGGCGTTTAGTCTGCTCTTATGTCTATCTTGACATACCCATGTTTCACTACCAAACAACAAAGCGGGGAGAAACACTTATGATCTAGTTTTTTTCCCCTTGGATTTGTCCTGCTTTGTCCAACTATTGACGGTTTTTTCCGATATTGTCCGGTACCCTGGACAAAATAGAAGAAGTGGAAAAAACGACTGCCTTAATTCTAGTCACCTCAGTTTCCAATCATTGTCATACTCGCATGTGATGTGGTACATCGTAGGTACGTACATTATTATCTTCACATCGATGACTGCTGACGATGAACCGTAGAAATCGTGGAATGCGTCCCTGTGAAACTCACCTCTTAGGGGTGTGATTCGAGCCGGACGAAGTCGTCTCGCGGGGGTGGAATAGAGGAGAAATGGCGTTAGAGCCGCTCTGTTCCATTACGGATTCATTCGACGATCGCTCTTTCCGCGCTCTCGTTGCCCACCCGCCTACGCAATCGCCCAAACCAATGACAAAACAAAATATAAAAAATAAATCATTTCGACGTCGTGGAAAATCCTGTGGATGTTTTTTTTCTTTCTTTCTTTTTTTTGGGGGAATTGGGGAGGGGGTTGGAAGGTGGGCGGGAAACAGTGACGCCGGGGCCGTGGAAGGGACTCACACACAAACACACGTGCGGGTAGGGGGTGTGTGGCAGTTGGTGCGTATAATGCCACCAACCCGCCACCCACTCGTGGTGGGCGGCTGCTGGTCATAAAAGGTTTATCTTGATAAGTGAATTTTCTTGGATTGCGGCTCCGACCCGCAGTGGCGCGTTTGTCGAGCGTGGGTTGTTTTTCCACCTCCCTCGCCTTCCTCCTCTCTCTCTCTCTCTTTCTCTCTCTCTCTTTGTCTCTCCGTTTCCTTCGTTCTCACGCAACCTCGCGTGTTCGCCGAAGGGGAACGAGCAGGGAGTGGGGGGGGATATTTATCAGTTCCTCCCCGTCCTTTCCGGAACTCTCTTCCCGAGGATCCCGTTCGTGAGGAGAGTGATGGCCAACAGTCCGAGCGTTCGAACCCCGAAGGTGGAATTTTTTCCTGTGTATTCGCGATCCGATTGAACACGAATTTCTGGCCGTGAAGGGGCAGTGTTATTTTTTTTGGGGGGTTCTTATAAGCGAAATCATAATCAGCATCCATTTATATGTATTTTTAAATATAGGTGGAAAATGAAATTGTTAACGCTGTCATGTGCTCAAAAAGACGGAAACTTTGCAATATTTTCACACAGTTTTTTTTTATCACACACCGACATAGACTTCGACAATACTATGTCACTTTCAAGTTTGATCATGGTCGACTTGATCATGACTTAGTAGTTACGCCTCACCATCCTGGTCACATGCAGCTAAAACCCACCTCAACAAAGTACAAACCACAGAAAACAAAATAATCCGGAAAATTGTAAATGCCCCCTGGTTCATGCGAAACAAAGATATCAGAAAGGACTACAACATAACACCCATTCTGCAAACCATCCCAAACCGACCTACTGAAATTCAAGAACAGCCTCCACAGCACAAACAACAGACTGATCTCAAACATCTGGGACTACGACGAAAATTCTCCGTTTCACCACAAACCCCCAAAAACCGCCCTTCTCCCCTCCCACATACCCATCCCATAATTCCAAAAATCGAACTTAGCCCGAATCTCCATGCAAAAAAAAACGTGAACTGAACCAGAAACCACCAAACATGAAATCAGCCGAAGACAGCTCAACAAAGCTGGGAGCGGCAAAGAAGAAAACCCAAGTGATAATCGAGGATCGAATCGGATGACTTAGTATTATCGAAACCATGAATATACATAATGGATTTAAATGTTTGGAATTGTTGCCGAGGCTACGTGTTGCCTAAATTGCCACATTTAGTTCACCCAGTCCTTGGCGCTACTTAGAAAAAAGTCTTCTCAGCCGACTCGTAAATGGCCGTTGTTAATTGTTGATAACGTGAGAAACTGTATAATTACATCCCGCGTATGGTACTACATTTTTATCCAGTGCATTATAATTACCGGTAAGACGTGTTTATTTACACTCTGTCGACTGTATTTACATTTGAATGACTGAATTTACTGCCGTCTTTTATCACTAGGCTGCGCCACAATCCAAAAAGTTGTTTGTTTACGGAATTCTAGAAAACAGTCATTGGCGACGAGTCAACAATCCATAATGTATATTCATGGTCGAAACCTATGTCGGTGTGTTATAATGAAAATTGTGTGTAAACACAGTGAAACCCCTCTTTAACGCCCATTCCTATCAAGCGGCCACCACTTATAACGACCATTTTTCAGCGGAACCGTCGGTGGTCACTTAATTCAGGTTACACCTTATGTGTCCATCAAATTAATATGCATTTGAATTTCCCAGGGGCAACTTAATTATGAGAAAATGAACGCCATCTGCATATATTTGCACAAAACAGTCGCTTTAAGAGTTTTACAATTTTTTTTTCAAATAACCCGCCTATTCAATTGCTTGATATGTACAGTCACTTCAAAAAGTATCGCGACACACTACGCTTGCGGTTCGTATAGGTCGGTTGTTGAAGCCCGAAGTACGTTGGCTATCCTGGGTCGTCATGGGTGACTATGAGAAACGTCTATTACACTGCGACATATATTCTAAGTCAAGTGGGACTAACCTCCGACAGTGCAATGGACTTCGTTCGCGTTGGAAGGCTAACACTGAAATGAATTCACAGCGGGGAGCAAGGGTATTCGCAACTCAGAGGAATCGTAATCATACTCGGCAGTTCTCTTGCGAAGAGGAAAGTGAAAAGATCGTGGATGAGTCAGTATTTGCCTCAATGATGGATCCTCCTTTGACGGTTGGTTGCATACCAACTCTTAAAAGGGATTTTAGACTCGAGTGTAGTAAAAAAAACAGTGCATAATATATTTCACGAAGCAGGCCTGCGACACTATCGTCCGGCCTGGAAGCCAAAATTGACCGAGGACCAGAAGGCCGTCCGTTTGGATTCTATCACAATAAATATCACCAATGATTAATCCTTTCGGGACCTCATCAGCGATGAAAAGTTTTTCCAGAATAATGGAGACGGAAAAATTAGTCTGTGGCGTCCAAGAGGAACTCGATGACTAAAATCACTGATAATTTTAATCACCTTTTCACTTGTGGTTGTTTGACATATGCATTGTCGCGTTTTTTTTTAATTACGCTAATACTTATTTGTGACTTAATAGCGATATATGTTCAACAGGTGAGCTGCTGGTAATTAAAGGAATAAAAACGGTACTTTATCCTTTTCAATTCTACCTCTACCTCAAAATTGTTATTATATTGCATTTTTTAAATAAATAATCACGAAAATGGTTTCACAATTTTAGGATACTATACACTGAAATAATAATACTGTCCAATGGCTTTAGTCAATATATCTCATAATTGTCCATTAGGCGGTCAACTTAAAATATTAGCCTTTGATGCCCGAAAGGCTCTCTGGTTCGTTGAGCTTAGACGATAACAGTCCCCATTCTCCGTCATACATAGGTTGGAGCTCGTTTTCCCATGCATTCGTCTCTTCTTCATTTTACCTCCGTGCGACTTCACTCGTATAATCACTCAATCGTTTACTCCATTTAATATTGCCTTTTCACCACATTTCCCTTACTTCTTTCACCGAATACGTCCTCAAGGCCGAGTCAAGGAGGAACTCTGTCCTCACCTCCGAACAAGAGCACTCCCATAATGCAGTCCCACTTAACCAGACGCTTTGTCTGATGGAAAATGGAAAGTGTACCTGGAAATTCTCATTGCTACCAGAGACGACCCAGGATAGCCAACGTACTTCGAGCTTCGGCAGCCGACATATACGAGCCGCTAGTCTAGCGTGTCGTGGTACTTTTTGAAGTGACTGTACTTCTAGAAACTGAACGAAATTGAACGACAATACCTATTAACGACCATTTTTTTTAGCGGAACCGTCGCGACTGTGGTTACTTAACCCTCTTAGTGCGGCGGGTTGATATATCGGCTCATAGGCAAGTAATTGTTTAACTTTAGCTCACAAATATAATTACAATTATTTTTTGTATGATGTATAAGTCTTTTTTGATTATTATATACCTAATTCAACGTATACACAATAAGAAAAACCGCGTATGGATATTTTAAACAATAGTTTTATAATATTTATTTTCCTAGAGTGATAGATTTCATTAAGTTACCCTCAGCATTTCTCGCTAGAACCGCTGGTAGGAGTCAGCACTAAGAGGGTTATTACAGGTTTCACTGTGTAACAAAGTTTCTGTCTCTTTGAGATCATGACATTTGCGTACAATCTCCACAAGGTATCATCTGAAATCGTTAAACTTTCTCCGATATTGTTAGCTTCCTTAAATACCAACCGTGAAACCGTAAAGAAAGCAATGCAATGTAGAATCCCTGGAGCAAACAAGTGATGGAGAGTGCACCTTTAAGCCCGCTTTTCACGGTGCACGAATTGGAACAACCTGATGTGTAAACAGATGCTCAATTTCAAATGATTTGAAATTGCGTCACGTGAAGTGGTGTATCGTAAGAACGCGCGTTTAAACGCACGAGCGTGATATGGTAAAATATCCCCTGCTCTAATTCAATAATTATTGCGCCCCAGATTGAGAAAAGCATGCAGTTAAATTGCGCAATGTCGTGTCCCATGTAAGACGGGCTTTAACATGCGTATTCATGCAGCGGATTGTTTTCGTTGCGGTGGACACGGCTTTGCCAATCGGAAGCGAGATTTTGAGCGCAGTCTTCAACCGACGCTCTCTACCTACCTGTTATTCGCCGCGTAATTTTTTCCAGAGGAATTGTGGGACATCTTCAGATTGTTGACAAACTTTTTACTCATTTGCATCAGCCCATCATCAATACTCCTTGCGGACGTCCGTTTTTCAGCAGCAACTCCAAAAAAAAGGTTATACTGATCTCCGTAATGAACTAGAATAATCAAGAGGACTGAACGCGTCACTGATTTCTTCCTTATTCTGTTTTCATCTGATGCTGCCGTTGCCATGGAAACGGGGTGTGATTAACGGGGCATGAAAAGGTAGGTTTAGCTCGCTTCCGCAACGCAGTCCTCGGTGAAAGTAGGGAGATGGGCTTCTCTTAAGGCAACAAAAAATGGAGTACAGGAAAACATGGCTTTACCTTTGGGCCATAAGATGTAGGGTGATTTTAAAACGCATTTCCAGTTAAAAGTGTGTGCGCAATGAGCATTTTCTTAGCCAAGGGTAATTACTTGATCCGCCAGAGTCTGATGGCGGTGCACTTCCGCCCTTGACCTGATCTCCCTTATTATTTAACTTGGGCACATTGCCCAAAAATCAAGCTTCAAAACAGTAAAATAATCTACATCTATATGCTACCCTGCAAGCCACCGTATGGGCGTTTGGCAGGGAGTGTAAAGGCAGGGACACAATCAACGTGTACGTGTGACGCGAGACGTTAACGGGACAACGGGAGACGGGGAACGCAAGTCAGCGGACACAATCGACGTTAACGCGGCCCGGAGTAACAATTGACTAACGCAGGCGCGGCTAATAGATCAGGTGTAAACAAGTGTGAAAGCAAATAAGTTGTCTTCGCCAAGAGCTATCTTCAGCAGTTGGATGAATCTGCCGTCAGATGGCTCCCATTCCCGGATTCTCAGGACTATTCTGATTGGTTTTCCGTGTACGGGACACGGGAAGAGATGAAAGTTGCCCATCTCTCGCGTACACGTACTCCCCGTACACGTTGATTGTGTCCGTTCGCTATACTTTCCCGTTAGCCATCTTTTCGCGTATTCCCGTTAACGGCTCACGTTACACGTACACGTTGACTGTGTCCCAGCCTTTAGGACACCAGCCGTGTATAGATGTAAGGGATAAGGTTTTGGGAGGTGAAATGGTACGCGTATTATGGGATTGTATTTAGTGGAGCTCAGTTTTTATTGTGGTCGCTTATTTTGTGCGGGATGAACGAGTTTTTGCACCTATCTCTCTCTCTAGTCTCTAGGGGCTCCCACTTTAGTCCCTCTAAATGTTGTGAAACACTATATGTTCGAACACTACGAAAAACTATATACAGCAGTATTTAACTAAGCGTACAGATTTTATTTGTATTTTATTAAATTTTGGTTGAATTTTTATGACCAGACTAGCAAATGCTCGCGGAGTATTCGAGGTGTGGCCTAACCAGAGCGAAGTAGCATCTCTCTTTTGCTTTTTCATCCGGAAGCCTTCACTATCTTAACGAGAAAATAACCAGCTCGGATAAAGTGAAGGTTGGACACACGCGATATTTCGAAACGTCCCTCAATAGAGATTTAGGTCAGAAATACTCCAAAGTATTCGAAATGTGTGCTACGAGCTATTTCTGGCTATATTTCAAGTTTAGATTAGATTCTGTCACCTTAAAAATACGCTTAGGAGAAATTTTCTATATTTTACGAAAGTTCGATGCACAGATTGGTTTATTCTGAGCCTTTAAAACCTGTGATTAAACAAAAGGTCAAATCCAATCAATAACGTTTTGTCATGCAATATCCCTCGAAAAATCTAACCTCAGATAAAGAATAATTTTATGCATACCTCTGCATAGTTAAAGAAGGAAATAAAATTGAAAGAAAGGAAGAACAACTCGTAAAGCGTTAGCCTTTACAAAATATTTTGCATGATCTCTTCATGACTTTTGTGTCTCGTTTTCGTAGTTGCATTATACAATAATTCTATAGTTTCTGTAGCGTTGGTACCATACCTATAGTGTGGTGCATCTTGGTGAAAGTTAGGTTTACCTTGTAGAGCAAGTTAATGATATCTCATTGAGGTGGCTTGCTGGGTAACATATAGACGTAAAAATATCAATACGTTGAGCATTCCCCAAAAAAACTTTGGCCTCAAACTTGAGAAAAATATTCAATTAAAATTTTTTCCTTTCAAACTGTGAGATATTTCCGACCTAATTCCATCTAAAAAGTTCGCCACACTGCTAAGTTTATCGCAACCACCTTTTACGAATCTAGGATCTCTAAGCCGGGCTCGATCTATTTCTGAGACAAAGTCTGGTTCGCAATGGATCTACACCCTAGTCGCACACTCTTAAAGTAGTTAGAGCGAAATGTCATTTTACCTAGAAATCAATGAATTTGGACTATTTTTAAAGAAAAATATCTCACCCTTCTAATGACACCAAAAATTCAACCCATTCCCTCATTATTTTCGGAGTTATTTGACTAAAAATACCAACCCTTTTACATGGGAAATGGTTTATGTATGCACTCCTGAGAGACATTATGAACAAAATGAGGAATTTATAACATTTAGTTGCCGTAAAAAAACTAACAGCGTGTAGTTTGTATGTTTTCTCGACTATGCTTGAAAATTAATCATCATGATATTGTCACCTCTGTAAATTCTTCGGGATCTCAATAAACCTTCCGTTTAGAAGGAGTTTCAAACGCACCGCGCGAAAAAATGAGTCAAGTTAAAGACTTATTTAGATATTTTTATTTAAATACTTACCATTTCTGTCATATAAAACTATATTATTGCACCATTAATAATGCAATATTTAATTCATGTGTCCTAAAGATGGTGAAATTAATACGTATACTTAGTTCGAATATGGTCTCTATTATGACTAGGGAACTATCTCGCTCGGACTACCTTAAGTGCCTTCTGACAAGGCAAAAAGAGCTCCGACTGCTGAAGGGAGACTCACGGGTTTAACTTCCCGTGTGGCCACCACTCTGAGGAAGGTATTGAGATGGGAGAAGGAATTTAGTTTGTTGGTTATTCGAGGGAGGCGACCGACAACTTGAGATCACTCGCACCATTGTGGGTTGGAGCGTACGCTGGAAAGGGAAGGGTGTACGGAAAGGAAGGAAGGGTGAAGAGAAACCCGGCGTCGCAGTTCACCATCTCTTGACGAGGGGTATCAAGGGGTCAAAGTTCATTTATGCATTACCCTACAAAAAGAGAAGTATCGGGCGTGATATTTTATTTATTTATTTGACAAAAAGATCACATACAGTTTTTTAAAGCCATTTTACAGTGAACATATAACAAGCAAAAGAGGACACAAACGTAAAAGTGGTTCGGAGGATTCCGCGGTGATTTCATGAGTTCAATTTATTCGGGTTTTTCCCGCGTTGGTTCATTTTAACGGACAACAGTTTCGCCAACGTTACAGCTAGCGTCTTCAGGTCCTGAATGAGCTGCAGAGATTTAATTTCTTTTATACACCTAACGCCGGGGCTAGTCGGCCGCACGTTGATTGGCCAGCTGGACCTTTGGATTCAATTGTTGTAAAAGACGTTTGAACGTAGAGGAGAGAGGATAACCGTCTTCCCTGTTGAAATTTTCTTGGTGTTTGGCTATTTCAATCGCCTCGCGTATTAGCCGAGGGAAATATTTATTTTCTCTGGCGATGATCTTAGATTTTTCAAAGTTTATGACGTGGCCGGGTTCTGACCAGACGTGCTCTGCCACCGCGGAATGGCGAAAATTTTTCTTTTTGGTCGCCCTTTGGTGTTCCTCCATTCTACATTTTAGGGATCTCGATGTTTTCAAGGGAAGCGATATAGTTCCCAAATCATAATAGAGACCATACTCCAATTTTACGTTTTAATTTCACCGGCTGTGAGACACACGAATTAGATATTGCATTATTAATGAAACAATAATATAGGTTTATATGGCGGAAATTATAAGTAATTAAATGAAAATATCTGTATAAGTCTTTAACTTGACTAATTTTTTTCACGCGGTACGTTTGTAACTCAATCAAAACGGAAGGTTTATTGTGATCCCGAAGAATTTACCGCGGTGACAATATGATTAATTTTCAAAAAAGTTGAGAAAACACACAAACTACAAACTGTTGATTTTTGACGAGATCTAAGGGTAGGGAATGCCTCATTTTTAATAGAAGGTCTCTCTGGAGTGCATACACGTACCATTTCCCATGTAAAAGGGCTAGTGTTTTTTAGCAAATATCTCCGAAAGTAATGTGATAAGGGGTTGAATTTTTGGTGTCAATGGATGGGTGATATTTTTTATTTAAAATGTGACCAAATTCATTGATTTATTGGTAAAATGATATTTTGCTCAAACTATCTTAAAATGCCATTTGAATAAGATATTCACTCTAGTCAAAAAATTTGGCTCGCAGGGAATCGAAATGCAGAAATTACCCAGGAATACTAATCCTAGTTCCGCCAGTCCGTCACAGCTCGTAAACAGTCAGGCAGGCAGTCATTAATTATCTATTTCTAATGAATAGTCATGATACTCATCCATATTTAAAGGTTGATTGATTATTTTGCTGACTGGTAGAGGGCGGCTTTGTGCACACCAGCGAAAAAGTTTTTTATAAGAAACTCCAGCTGTTCACGAAAGAGAAAGCGACAGTACTACATAGTGTGATGAATTTGCATTTAGCAAATGCAATAAAACTCACCTCTCACACGTGTGGATTTGGAGATATTTTCATTCAAAAATGACCAATTTCGTGATTTTTTTCAAAGAATTTCGACACCTTTTTTCGAGTTTCACCGAAGCTCCGGTTGAGTGATAGTCACCAATTTCAACTCTGCTACATGCCCTTTATTTCCCCAGCCAACACAAGGTTTGTTTATTACGTGACGTAAATTTCGTGGCGATACAACAATTAGACGTAAGCGAAAAAAAATATTTTCGCTGGTGTGAACATATTGTCGCACTTTATTCTGGCAATTAATGCGGAGAAATTAGGCGACTTTACGATAGGAGCAAAAATGATTTTCGCCGGAAGAACGCCAACAATGGTAAATTGAGGAAAAGACCCGCGAGTAGGCATTGGTCTTCGCAAAGGTACGCAACGGTGCTTTAGATATCAGGCGACCAGCAGGAAGAAAAAGGCCATTCCAAAGATCGAATCGCTGTACGGATGAAAGACTTATGACCCGTAATTTTCACGATAAAACGAAAGGCGATGGAAAAAAATCAGAATTTCGTCGAAAAAGATTAATTTAGATTTTTTCAACAGAAAAAGAGATATTCACCCTCGATTAAACAAAAGGTCAAAGTCAATCAATGACTTGTGGTCATGCAAATCCCTGGAGAAATATTTCCTTCGATAAAAATAATTATATGCATAAGGTAGCATGCTTCATGAAGGGAAAAAGGTTGAACCGAAGGGAGCACAATTCGCATAGGAGAACATGTCTCCAAAACCGTTTTCAAACCTTATCTGCCCAAAAGGCCGTTTAACACGAGGTATTTCATTGCACATTGGAATGCATGCACAAATGGTTGATGAGAACATAGCGGTTGCTCTAATCCCATGCCCGGGTTCACGTAATTGTTTTAAATCAAGTTACAAAATTACGTTCCACATTGAAATCTGTATTTTGGTAAATTAATGTGGCTCCAGTATTTATTGCGTGGGAATGCAAAAGACATCAAACCCTATAGTAATAACACCCCGCGACGCATTACATCTACACCTACATACTACCCTGAGAGCCGCCGCATGGGCGTGTGACAGGGGGTGTCAGGACATAAGCCGTGTAAAGATGTAGGGGATAAGGTTTTGGGAGGTGAAATGGTGACATGAATTATGGGAGTGTATTTATTGGAGCTCAGTTTTCATTTTGGTCGCTTATTGTGCGCGGAAAGAACGATTTCATGTACCAATCTGTTCGGCAATGTACACCTCTAATTTTATCGCTTCTGTCAGACCTAAAGATGTAGCCAGGCGTCATGATAAAATTCTTTGGCTGCTATTCTGAATGAAATAGCTGTACAGCTATATGCCAAAAATAGCTTTAGTGACGCTTTCGGTTCGAAGAATAGCGTCAACGCAGCTATTTGCGATTCTGAACGCAGACTGACACCTGGGAGCGACGCTGTTTCAGGCGACGATCTTATTTTAATAGTGTCAAGCTATTCTCTAGTGAAACGGCCACCTGATTATTTATCACACGTTATCTAACGAGGATCCAGCAAAATATGCATTGAAAAGTGTTCCTAAATACATAAAAATATTAGCAGGATTGACTTGTCAATACGTATATTCCAGTAAACATAAAAAATTATTCTCATAAAAAGTAGGCAAATGTGCCAAGCTGGACGGGAAGGAAGAGTGAGCAAACTTATTTGAAACAGAACCAAGTTGAGTTTAAGCATGAGAATGGAAACCTTCCTTGACATTTCCTTTTCCCGTACCTCTCATTGTAGACTGGTATTTTCTTTCATGTATCATGGGGCGCACTTTCATATTCGATATAAGCATAAATTCATTAAATATGAAGATTTTTGTATTCAATGGAATAGAGAGCTTCAATAATACAATTTATAGAAGATCTTTACATGAAATTATAGGTTAAGGTGCAAAATATAAGTCGGGTCGCGCCCCATGCTTTTCGTTGTGGTCTTATCATTGTGGCTAATTTCCTTCTATTGAATCGAATTATTCCCAGTACTAGGCTAAATTTTCATTAACTTGAGAAAATATAATTTTTTTAGTACGACGTTAATATATTTTGTTGTTAAGTCTGCTTGTATACGTCCTTAAGTGTGTGTATTGTTACATAGCCACTATAAAATGGCACCATTGCTGTATGTGGTTTTCTTTCTTTCAATAAATGAATAAATATTTCTTTTTTAGATTTTTAGTAAGTAAAAAAATCATGCTGAAAATTTGTTTTTTCATTTTTTTATTTTTTGATACTTTTTAGTCCTAGTTAAGAAAATGTTCAAAAAACAAATTCTTGTGTAAACATTTTATAAACTAGGACTTAGAACACTAGGACTGTTTACTATAATAAATTCGCCAGGTTGCGGAATAGGAAAAATGAAGTGGTAACCATCGACTCATAGATCCATGGATCCACGGAAAAGCGAGTTAATTTAAAGTATGTAATACATTTGGCGATAGCCTTCTCCTTAGCTGTACGTGGAACGCTTTGTAGGAGGATAAGGAGCAATTTTAGAAACCTATATGCTGCCTTGAGTAAAACAATTGGCCTAATTTTGTTTGTGCCTCGTGTTATAACGGGTGAATGTGGCTTCTTTCTCGAGGTAAACTCCCGCCAGTTGTCAGGGCATTTCCACTTACCCTGAATCGTGCCTGATTCACGTCGTATATTTTCAAGCGATACGGGAGGCTTGAACTAATGTCAGTCTCACGAGGTCGCGCTGCCCAAACGACGCGTTTAGCGCACATTACGGCGTTACTCGCTCTGGTCTTCCCGCTGGTGCGGTGTAAATTTATGTTGTTTTTCGTGATTAGATTTTCGATAGGCGCCTTTCATGCGGCGAGTCCGTCTCTCACGGGGCTAAAATCGTCGCTTTCCAGACTACATCTGGTGTCTTTCTTCCCGCCTTGTCTTCGAAAACAGATGTCCTTTCTCCACTTATTTTCTTCGGCTTCCAATGTATCGTACATTGAACTCAACCCCCATAGTCCCTCAGCCCCTGGGTATCATATCAATTCACTCACAAACTAAGAGGGGTTTCTGTATTTCAGTGGAAGATAAAATTATCCCTCTTGTGTTATTGATTTTCGATGTACACATATGTCCATTTCACATAAAAATGCTGGAAATGTATGGACACTTGAAAAAAAACTAAAGGTATTTGTTATTTGAAACAGAAGTGGTCTCTGTTTTGGATAACTTAATTATGTGCGGAAAGTATTCCCCGTGTACAAAAGTGTACTTCTCCCCACTTTGTTGTATGGCAGTGAAACATGGGTATGCCATGATAGACATAAGAGTAGATTAAACGCCTTGGGTATGAGTTATCTGAGGAGTGTTTGCGGCAAAAGTAGGATGGACAAGGTCAGGAATGAGTGGGTAATAAATTAATGTGGGTTAGATGCTCCAGTGATGGACATGTATGAAAGGAGTGTGCTTCGTTGGTTTGGCCATGTTGAGAGAATGGATGAGAGTCGTATAACGAAACAGATATATAAGTGTGAAATGAGCGGTGCGAGAGGGACAGGAGAAAATTGTGGTTGAATGTGGTTGAGGAAATTCTTTGGAGGAGGAATACTAGGAGTATTAAAAACAGGAGGGCTTGTGTGAAGCAGAGCATGGGGGTAAATGAGGCCAAAGAGGTTTGCAAGGATAGGTCAGTATGGAGGAAATTATTGACGCAGGGTTAGGGGTCAAAATATGTATTAATGAGTGAAACTTGGTGACTCTGCCTACCCCGGAGAGTCGTGATTGGTATGCATGTATGTATGTGAGTATTCCTCATTGCAATGCACCAATAATATTATTTGAATTCTTAAATCCACCGTATACCTAGGCGGTTACAACGGAGTCCCGAGATAGCATCTGGCGTTTATAGGACGCGTAGGTTGCTTAAATAAAACACCCGGAAAAAGTCCCAGGACCTAGTTTCGAATCGCAGACCAGGTAAATTATTGTTTTATTGTGAATTTTTTACAGTTGTATTTTTCAAATTTTGATCGGTAAAAGGAAGTTGAAAATAATTTTAGACTATTAGCAAGTTTGAAAAGCTCTTCCCTGGGGATGGTCGAGTTCTTAAGCCACAATGATTGGCTGTAGGCAAATCGATGTTTTCTTCACTGGAAATATTTTTTCTAAGCAAACTTTCACGCAGTTTTTTTTGCAAATTTAAATCAGTAGTTTTTTTTTTTAATTTTACTTAGCACAGTAGCCATTTTGCTTTTGCACTTCTTAATTCAAAAATACTGACTGTGGACTTAAAGGAGATTGCATAGTATTAAAACTGTGAAGCTTTTCTATTACGAGAACCATTTTTTTGGCTACCTTATTACATCTCTGACGTGTAATGTTCATCGAGATTGTTCAAGATTTTTAGTAAACTCTCAATTAGCCTTCGCGGAGAATTGTTCATGAAAAATCTCCGCTTCCGTAATATCCGTAATCTTTCATGATTGAAGGACTCATTAAATCTGTATGAGTTGTTACATGATTGAAGTTTTATTTTTCTGAATAGTTTGTATGAATAATAATCCTTTTTTATAGATTTCATTCTGTTATTTCAAATGCGGCATTCTACTTAACCAGATAACATAAATATGAATGGAAAAATTGTAAACGACCCATACTAAAAGAGTGAAGAACACAATTCTTTATCCTGTGCGCCGGTTGAGCGATATGGCTCTGAAAGGTAGAAGTTATATGGACGTACCCTAATCATGTCGAATCCATAGAAACTTCGCTAATAATGGAATCGTAAATGATTTTGAATTTCTAATAACTCCTTACACACGCCATTCTTTGAAGTTTAAAGTGCTGCGTGTTAAGCCGTGTGCCATATGTAAGGCATTTTTACCGTGGAATAATTTGCATGAGCTATCATACTTCATTCAGGAGAAATTCTTTAGTTATATTCCATTAAAAAAATCATTAAATTCTCCGCGTGAGTTATTGTCAAGGAACGAGAATTTGCGAATGAAAGCATAGCTTCTTCAGCGGTGGTTTCCATTCAGTACGTGTTACAGAGATAACCGTTAATTTGCCGTTGTCATGCATAAATCTGTGTTTTTTTTGCGCGCGCAGGTGAGTTGCCGTGTCGCACACTCTTCTAAAAATAGTGATATCAGAATCTGTGGTCACCCAAATGAACGCGTATTCCGTGGAGATGGAATATTTTGCGTCTCAGCTTCCTCATTCATTCCGAGCGTTGTGCCCAATGAGCCCATTAAAATATTCGCTCGATTTTTGAAAAAGCAATGCTTTTGGTCAGTTGAAGGAACGATACATATGTATTCTATAAAGTTAGGGGACCCATAAGCCATGGAAACCATTCAATAAGTGTTGCAGAAACCTTCGATAAATTCATTAGTTTCATAACTTATAGCATGGAGTTTTGATTTTCATAAGTAGCCAAGATGGCGGATGCGCAATGAACCGCTTGGAGAATTAACTACTCGAAAAAAGAGTTTTTTTCAGACGAATGGCCGGTTTGTTTACTCTGACTATTTATTATCTGCATCAGAAATTATTCATGCGCTAAGCTTTCTCAAATTTCATCCGGCGATGGAAGATTGGATTAAATATTATGATTAGATCAAATATTCGAACCTATCAACAATTGGTAAATAAGTTGAGTAACTAGTAGATGTGTTCCTGCAACCTGAATATATTTATGAGGTCTATAACTTTATGGATCTCACAACTATTGATTCCTTAACTAAATTTTCGTGCAACCGGCCATTAAAAATATGCCTTTAATTAAATTTATATCCCGGCTTCTCATGGAAAAATTTGTCTTCCGTGTGGTATGGACAATAAAGTTCTACCTCTCAGTGCTATTATCTCTTTTATCGAAAATAAAACCCTAATTCACCTAGTGGTATGTGTAAGAATGGATAAATCATGTTTATCTGTCTAATATAAATCCATTTCCACAGAGAATTGTCTATAAGATGCGTGTTATTCTAGGATGTTAATGATTTTAGTATTAAGGCACCAATTATTGAGGCAATCTTGTACTATGAGATATAACCAGAGATATATTTGCCAAGTCTCAGTTCTCAGAATGGTATATTATGCTTTTATTAATTTAAGGTTTGAACACGGAATTGCTTGTTGGGGGGGGGGGAGCATGCGTAACTATTATGTAACCTCTTCTGGTATCCCAGAAAAAGGTAATAAGGGTTATGCTACTGGCGCCAAATATAACACATTCTTTTCCACTTTTCAAAGATATGAATATTTTACCTTTAAGGTTTAATTTAAGGTTTTAATTTGTTAATAAGGTGCTTAAGATTTTTTATTATCTTTGCGGTGAAAGGAAAACGCCAAGAGTATATGAGCTGCGTATCTATTACAGTGTAACCAAACCTAGACCTAAAACAGAAAATTTTAAGCGGAGTTACTCATTTCTAGGGCCAAATATATATAGTGCATTACCTGAATTAAATGCTAATGCAAAAAGGAATGTAAATATTCTAGAAGTGTAAAAAATGGTTATTTGATATTGATGATTTATCAACTTTATTTTTAATTATTTGTGAAATGCTGTCGCTCAAAGCAGTGTTAATTATATTTTTTGGTACGTTTATTTATTATTGATGTGAAAATTTCTACTAAGTTTAATTCTCCCTGCTTCTTCGGATACCAGCATTTTTGTAACTATATCAGCCCAAATACAATGTTATTGTTACGTATGTTTCAACAAATTCAAAGTATTTTTGTTAATTAGAAACAAGTCGGTAACCCATAAACGGAGTTTCTCCTAAAGGGTACCTATATTCCCTATATTTAGGATAAGTTTCACTGTATAAGTGTATATGATGTTGTGGAATGAACTTTATAATTGTTATTATAAACAGGAATGGGAGTCAAAACGCGTTAGTTCATTGGAAACATCGCTGCATTCGGTTCTTATAATGGAAACAATATATTTTGAGCAGTACAAAGGGAAAGTTGGGATTCAATTTTAGTTTTGAACCGCATAATAGAAGCGGAACATCCTAAAAGCAGGAATTTATGAGCCGAAATGACTCCATGTCTGCCACCGTGAGCAACAGGAAGTGTTCTTTGTCACACAGAAATGAATAATGAAGGAGCTATACCGGGAAGCTAGTACATACCCGGTACAGGGCGTTCATTATCTTCCGGTGATTACCGTGCTATTAACTGCCATTCTACTCTCTTTATCCTCAGTTGTTAAACCTGTCGTCAGTTTAATTAATGCCTCCGTTGGCGGTGCGGAAAGTGTAGAGGCATCGATTTCTAAAATGGTATACCTCTGCTGTTGTCTTCCCATGCACCCCCCTCTACCCCCCTATCCACCCTTCAACCGTGGTATTAGGCAGTTGAGAATTGATTGAACAGTTTATCTGCCGGCCCTTGATCTCCCTATTCCTTATTTTCTTCAAATCCGATCCGAAATCCAACGGCTTACATGTTTCCGTCGCGAGTTTAGGAAAAGCACTTTATATGAAATTCCGCGACGGGTTATCCCGACCCAGGAATCTAATTCCCGTGCTTATATCTCGTGACTCGCGCGATGCGTTGAATATTCCTCAGGCAGAGGCAGTAGTAATTGGTGGAAGGCCTTGTTTTGTATCGGGTTTCGGGAATCAATTTTTCTTGAAAATTATTGAAGGCTTATCTTGATGAAAGCAAAATAGCCCCTGCACTCAGGTTTTCCCAAGGTCTATGCGTATCTAGATCTTTAGGGTGACGAGTTTCATTAATGTAGCGTTTTACACCTTAACGGAATCGTGTCAGCTTTGTTGAATAGCTTGAAATATGTATGTACGACATGTTTCGAAGATGTCTGAAAGTTATGGTATTTAATATCTTTGCTACGAAGGCTTCCGCAGTTTTCTTTTTATCGGTAATTTTCGGGTTCTCCCCGCGTCGAACCATTTTTATGGACGACCGTTTCGCCGGCATTCCAGTCAGCTTCATAAGATCCTAATAAACCTTGCCAAAATGGCACCAAGCCTGTTGTTAAACCTGCCGTCCGTTTCATAAATGCCTTCTTTACATTTGACATACATGTCGTGTTTTCATATTTCAAACTATTCAACAACGCTGAAACGATTCCGCCAAGGTGAACAACACTACATTAATGAGAAGTTTCCGTCAATATTCGTAAGCCTAAATATCTAGATACGCATAGGCCTTGGGAAAACCTGAGCGAGGGTCTATTTTACTTTCAGTGAGATGATTAGGACCCGATTAAGCCAACTGGAATGCCGGCGAAACGGTCGACCGTAAAAATGGTTCAACGCGGGGAGAACCCAATAATTACCAATGTTTTATATCCTATTGACTCATTACTTATCGGACAGTACCGTAGTTCTAAATTTCACGAAATTTCCATCTCACCTTTAATATAGAAAGGAGGGTGCGTAATATCAAATTTCCTATGGAAAAATATAGTAATTCGGAGCTATCGTGCAATGTGTAAAAATTGAGCAATTCGAAGCATACGAGTACACTTCAGTGCTGTCGATTGACACTGAATGGAACCAGGTGCACTGGCGAAACGTTTGGTAATCAAAATTACTAGAGGTTATCATTTTATTAGTAAAAATTAGTCTCGGGAGAATTGTTGTGGCTATTAAAAAATATCGCGTACTTCATGCTTGAAAAGAAAGCTTTGTTGCCAATAATTAATTTAAAAAACTACCTTCTCCACTTTTGACACCTTTACTCAATTTCAACGCATTTGGATGTGTATGTCGAAGTTCTTTTATCACTAAGTACGTATCAAATCTGTTTCCGATCTGTTTTTCCCAGCGTCCAGGGTCTGATGCGAATGGAAAGCAAGTACGTCGTAGTGTTGCGAACTGAGCTGCGGAAACAGACTTATGGAGAGCTCTTATTATTCTAAGCACTTGTTACTTAACTCTCCACCTCGTAAAAAACTGCTACGATCGAAAATATAGTGTGTCACAGCTTTTAGATGGATTTAGGTGGGAGCCCATAGAACCTTGGAGGCTACCCGCTAGGCTTAGGTTGCATGAGAAATTCAGAACCGGTGTGTGTCAGAGTGACGCAGGGAATATTATCGTGAAGCCTCACTGCATCTCTAGGTCTGACAGAAGCGATAAATAAGAGAGAGATACATTTCCGAACAGATAGGTGCAAAAAATCATTCTTTCCGCGCACAATAAGCGACCACAATAAAAATTGAGCTCCACTAAATACACACCTATAATACATGTCACAATTCCATCTCCAAAAACTTACACCTTTACACGGCTGGTGATCTAACACACGACCATGTGGCGGCTCGCAGGGTATTAAGTAGATGTAGATATACTTGGTAAAGTTGCCAGGGGAGTGGGCTGTATGTAGATATTATTATATATACACAGAGAATATTATCATGACGTCTCATTACATCTATAGCTTTGACAGAAGCGAAAAAATAAGAGAGATACTCTGTCTAACAGTTAGGTACAAAAACTCGTTCTTTCCGTGAAAAATAAGCAACCATAACAAAAACCGAGCTCCACTTAATACACTTCCATAATACACGTCACAATTTCAAATCCCAAAACCTTATCCCTTACACCTTTCCACGGCTGGTGACCTAACACCCCCTGCCGCACGCCCAGGCAGCGGCTCGAAGGGTAGTATGTAGACGTACCTCGATTTGTCATCTTAGGCTACTTCTTTTCTCTTTGAAAATCTAATTGCTTGATTAGCTGACGCTTCGAAACTCAAAGTAGTTACTTGAAAAACAAAAGGTGACCAAACTTTCATGTCCCACGATCTGTTCAAATTGAAACTGTTTGCAAAGCACTTCTGCATGGAGGACGGAAGACTTTTTTTATTTGAAAGGGCATGTTAAAAGGGGTGCTGGAGGAGAGAACCTTGGGGAACAGAGTAAGAGAAAGGAAAAGAATGGGAATTCTTGGGCGACTTAAGGAAATGCAGAGGGTATGATACGAGAGACGCGATGGAGGGCCATTTATTTGAAGGCATGATTTTGGCATGGGCGGATCAGGACTGTCCAAAACATGTATTTATTAGCTAGCAGAATTACCAAATGGAATAGCACTGGGTTTATATATGTGCAGGAATCACATTCCGCTTGGTTGGAAACAGAGATATCGAGCCATCACCATAGGTCGTTCAATCCTAAGATTGGTTGATGGCAGCCCTCCACCCTTCCCTATCTAATGCTAGTTCCCTTACCTTCTGATACCTCTTCCTATGTACTCTCTTCTTCATGTGGTCCATAAACTTATTCCTCGGTCTTCCTCTGGGGACTTTTCCAGCTATTTTTCCTTTAATTATGTTCTTCACAAATCAATAGTGTCTCAGGGTGTGTCCAATCTATCTTGTTCTTTTTTTCTAAGGTGCTCCATATGATTCTCTCCTCGTCTACTCTTCTGCACACTTCATCATTTCTTATTTTTTCCGTCCATTTTATCTTCAACATCCTCCTCCAGCACTAGATTTCGAAGATATCGAGTAAGAACCTAAAATATGTTTGTACATCATTTAAATTCAGCACGGAATTCAGTTGGGGCAAACTGTTTACATGAGCCTGCTTTCAACATTTGGTGTTGTATGAAGGTGACGTGAGGATGGAAAGGCTTTTATTTTTAAGATTGAAAACCTTCGAGAACGCAGAAATTGAGTGACTTTGAAAGACGCCGCTTAATATTCGCGATCGCTACCCTTTAGGCGCATTATTCCCCATCGATCGGATGAAATATCTCACTTAAGGGAGTAACTCGCACTTTTATGCTCGGTGCCCATGAAACGCCAAAAAGAGTTTACAGCCAGAAAGAGTGGTTTACAACCTTGGGGGGTCATTCAACCTGCTCCAAATGGTTGCGTTAGTAACGGCCAGAGTCTTCTGGATTGCCGTTTTATAACTATTTGGAGAAGGAGTAGTGTTGTGAAAGCAATATAGAGGGCTAGGGTTACGGTTGTCTCCTTAAATCGCCCCTGTGATCAGGTACTGAATTGATAAGTGGCCGTTTTCTGGACTCTTATTTGATCTGTGGTCGTTAAAGAACTTTCAGCTACTAAGCCTACCTTAAAAAACTTTAACGACATAATTCACTTACCGTTTTTCCTCAAACGGTCGAATTTAAGTTCGTAAAACCTGGGATTTGAAACTGTGAAACAGTTCATTCGCAGTATTCATTCTGGCTGCAGCTATGACTACTTTTTAAGGGTGTACTATACCGTGTTCATCAGAGGAAAGTTTACCTAAAGTGGCGTCTAAACGTTCGTACAGAAAGTTTAATTTAACGAGAATGGCGTTGTAGGTCATGCTAGAGTTTAACACGATTGTCAAGCTGAGGGTTTTATGCTTTCGTCACTTAGAGAGTTTTGGCAAACCCTAGTATTTACTACTTAAAGATGTGTATTGAGATTATGCATTTATGATTCCTCAAATGCATCACAATTTCTATGACTTACTTTTATATTATTGTTTATCCTTGAGCTTAACATTGATACACAAAGGACTGTCTAATTTAATTCCTACTCGTACAATACGTTTTTCAACAGATTGGCAATCATCATTAGGTACAACACGTCTTCCACATTTCCAGACATTTATATAGATATATTCCCAACTCAGTTAGATATCCTTTGTGTATCATTTACAATGCTGTTCTACAATATCTCGCCAAACTAAGTGGAATTGAGTTCAACAAGTTTAGGAATTAAAAAAAATGACAAAAACTGCCAATTTAATGCAAGGGGTTGAACTGAAGTCAAGGTAATGTCTGGAAACGAGTCTAATACGAGTTGTCGCGCTGTAAAGTGCAAAAATATGAACTCATAGGAAAGATGATGAGAATAAGCTAAGGCTGCTTGAGATGTGGGAGTGGAACATAATGGAAAAAGTGTGGTAGACAAAAAGGTAGACGGACGAGGTAGAACTTTGAACTGTGGGAGGGGAGGGGAAACATGTGGAGACGAGATGAAGGTAGTTTGGTCGATATGTCTCTTCACCTTAAATTCAAGGAGTTTGGCCTCGTCGTGAAGGAAAAAAATGACTCAGGTTTCTAATGATAGCAAATTATCGACCACTTACGGTAATGATAATAATTATGTGTCTGTTTTGGAGCGAGATTGAGACTGAGGCAGTCCCTTCTTTCATCTAACCCCTTGTCAGAAAAAATACAAGAAGTGTGAAGAAAGATATATGCATTTGTGGGAAAACGTAAGGAAGTAAGGAGGTGATATCCTTGACGAACATACCCCACCGCAGGAAAACACTTAACGGAGCGTGAAGGGGAGTGTGAAAAGCCTGCGAAAACCTACAGACACCAAAAAACAATGGATGAAATGTAATGTAACGCCAACAAACAACAATGCATGAAATACTGATGAAATAATAATTTTGTGGGAAATCGTGTGAACTTCTCGTCAGGGTAATTTATACATAACTGCTAAGTTAAAAATAATAAATAAATAACAAGAAACAAAAAATAAATAGTAATAAGAAAGTAATAATAATATAGATGAACAAATAAAATAAAGACCAATAAATGGTGTCGGTACTACATATAGGAATAAAATAAACGGTAATACTTATTGGAATAATTGTCTAAAAAAGAATCCTTTTCTCATGGAAAATGGCGCGAGTATGTTATTGAAAATTGTTCAGGTTTTCCGCCGCGTCAAACTTTCAATCTCTGTCAACCTTTCGATGTACGAGTCGTTCATCGTCATCAGGACATTTCGTGCAATGCGTCAGGTCAGGTGTCGTGTCATTGGACCAGTCGCACGACACCTGACCTGAAGCTTAGCGTAAATTATCCGGACCGGTTGCATTGCACGACATGCCCGCGAAACATGGGAACGTCGGAAGAGATGGATTTTTTTACCCAGTGGGAAACCTGAACTCTAAGTATATGTATAGAATAAATATGTCAATTTGAATTTGTAATTTGTTTGTGAAGTTTTCTAATTATTTTATTTGCTTAAATATCTTTCTCGGGCTTCGCACCGGGTAATGTTTTCAAAATCCGCCGACGTTTCGGAAAACGACTTGTTTTCCATTTTCAAGGCACGTGTTATTTCCGCCGTGACCACTATAACACTAAAATTAAACAAGCTGTTGATGCCCCAACAATGAGGGTTGCGATCCCTATGATTGGCTGACGTGTTCCGCTGGCCGTTGAATCATTTTCTCGTCTTTTTTATACATTTGATCACTGACCACCAGGTATTACTCAGTTGGAATTCGGTGTCTCTATTAAAATTATGCGGATGCAATCGTATCTCGATGGCCTCTTTGATATTTCGGTCCCAGTAACGGTGTGGGCGGCAAAGGATTTTTGCATCGGTCCATTTAATGGCATGGTCTTCGTTGATGCTGTGTTCCGCCACTGCCGACTTCTCTGGTTCGGCTGATTTTGAAAACATTACCCGGTACGAAGCCCGAGAAAGATATTTAAACATAATACACCGGGAAAATCTTAAATCATATATTTAATTTGCTGTTTTAATGTAGTTTCAGCGAGTAAGTTCCATAGTCTTGATAGAGACCATATTCAAATTATACTTTTAGTTTCACCATCTACTGGACGCATGAATTAAATATTGTATTATTAATGGTGCAATAACATAGTTTTATGTGACAGAAATTTTAAGCAATTAAATATATAAAATAATAGCTAATTAAGTCTTTGACATGACCCTTTTTTTCGCGCGGTATGTTTGAAACTCCTTCAAAATGGAAGGTTTTTTTGTGATCCTGAAGAATTAACTGCGGTGACAATATGATTAAATTTAAAATAATAGTCGAGAAAACATAAAAACTGCACACCGTTAATTTCTGTGCAAGAATAAAGTGCTAGGAATTCCTCATTTTTCAAATAAACTCTCTCTCTGTGGCGCATATACGTTCCACCTCCCTTGTAAAATGACGGGTTATTTTTTGTCAAATGTCTCGGAAAGTAATATGGTAAAGGGTTGAATTTTTAGTGCTATTGGAAGAATGGGATACTTTTCTTTAAAATTAGACCAAGTACATTGATTTCTAAGTGAAAGGATATTTCGCTTAAATACCTTTAAGTGGAATGAGTTTGCTAATTCCTCTAGTTTGCGTATATGATGAGTAAAAACCATTTCACGCTAGACGAGAGTGGTTCAGGACTGAAGAGGTTGTCCTCCTTTTTCTATAGCTCTTCATCTAAAATTAAACAGCTTGTTTAATTTTAGTGTTATAGTGGTCACGGCGGAAATAACACGTGCCTTTAAAATGGAAAACAAGTCGTTTTCCGAAACGTCGGCGGATTTTGAAAACATTACCCGGTGCGAATGAATACGTAATCATGCTCATTACCCCTCCCTCAGCTTTAGTTTCCTGCCCTGGCACGGAGCCAGCCACCTTGGCGTGATAAAATTCCGTCGTCAGCGACTCCGCTTAAAAGGGCTCAATCTAGATTGACAGCGCCACCGGTAGCACCGTCGCATCCCTGCCATCGGCGAAATTACTCTTGCCGCTTAAAGTTCCTGGGAAACGCATTTAACCCCGCGTGACTCGGTGCGCGTGGATAGCCTTCATCTCAATTCCCTAACTTGGCGTTTTTGCGAGTGTCTTTCGCCGCGCTCGCTTTTCCAGAGACGAACGGCATTCATTCGGGATTGATTTACGAAATATCGTGCTCGCTTTATTTCTTTCCCCTCAGTGTGGGACGTGATAGCTTTCCCTCTCCGGGCTGTTATTTTCTGAGCAATCTACTCGGTACTCTCTGAGCTATAAAAATATGGTTTCCACTCTTAAGCCGTCGATATGAATATTTTACTGCTGCCTTTTCTGGACTGATACGGTGGGGCTCGATATATGGGGGAGAACGATCGCAGTCAATTGCGTGGCACTTTATTTTTGTTTAAGATTCAAGATCTTACGCGTTTTAAGGTGGCTCTGGTCTCAGGGTCACTTCTTTCCGAAATTCTGGGAATTCTCGTGCAAAAAATTATCATAAAATATTTGAGGAGCAAGTTTCTTAAATAGCCGCCATGTTTTTCTTTCATAATTTGCAATTTTTTTCCCATTGAAAGCCTTGCATCAATGAACTCATTACTGCCATGTTAGAAAAGAACGTATCGAAATAATTAATAAAAAAGAATTTCATACGGATAATAGTTTTAAAAAGGAGAATACAGCGAATTGCTTATGGTTGCTGAAGCCTTTATCCAGGAGTCATTATGTATACATTTCATTGTTTTTTAAATAAATCAGGGAGACTTTTCGGACCACTTTCCGATTAAGAGCTCTTCCCTAAGGGTCATTTATTACGGAAATTCTGAGAACTTAAAAGCAGCATCGTTGAAGTACGTTTTATAAACTGAGATAAACAATAGGGTTTACAGTTTTGTTTTGCTGTAACTTAGCTTTGCGAGTGGAGCCTTTAACATGAGCTCTTATGGAGATTTCAGAGATTACATCAGTAATTTTAACGAGAAAACGTACAGGAGCTTACTTTTTAGTTAATGAATTGTCTGTGTGAAGTAAAATATTCTAGAAAACTGAATAAAAATAAAATGTATGAATCATGCCGCGTGTTCCTTTATGTTATCGGTAAGTTGCTTTCGTAGTTGAAGTTACAGTGAGGCTGTTTCATACAAATGGCGCTGCAGTCGTCTTATATGCTGGGTCGTTCGGTTCGATATATCGGTACCTCTATCGATATGGGTCTTCACAGCCAGCCACAGATCCTGTGTTATATATTATAATAAATAACTTGGCTCTCCTGTCTACAGATTTCTCTGGTTGTCCGATTCCCACTTTTTACGTATATTTTACTCCAGTGGTTTTTTACTTCGATATTCAAGCCAAATCCTGAAGCATTTCCCACAGAGATTTTCATATTTTATAATTGCACCTGTATTGCATTTACAATTATGTGAATGATTTGCATGAAGTGTGTTTAACCAATTCAACACTCCTGTTTTGCGTGGTAGTATCTAGATATTTTCACTGGCGTTGACTAACTCAACAGAACTCAACTCAACTCGTTATTATAAAAACTTGAATTTTTTCTTTCTTTGCCTAGACAATTTAATAACAATAATAAAATTTTTATGGTATGAGTGAATCTCTTGTATCATTTTATTCCATGTGACTAGGGATTTGGTGGTACAGAGGACTCAATAGCCTCTCGGTAAACAATTCCATAGCTACCGCATAGCAACTTTGATAACTCTCGCAGCAAACCTAACTTTAAACATAGTCCGGGGAGGAGGGGACTCTGAATATGTGAAAAGTTCCGCTATTTTTGATATTCAGAAACCTGTCTTTTACCCGATCTTGTTTTGCACGCAGCACCGTAAACTTTGCCTGTGGGATGATTCTCTCTCAGCTGCATGCATTTTTTTTACGACTCTCTAGGCATATCTTGGGCAAGGCTACGCAACTCCTATTCTCAGAGAATGAGTAAATGCTTTCGTTTGGACGTTCTTTCGTATTTGGGAATCTCGGTAGCCTTAAAAGTCGACGTAAATATTCCGAGTCTGAAGTATTACGATCTAGTAGTTACAGTCTTTTTTTTTGAACTCTGTATGACTTCATGACCCTCCTACATTTACGATTCTTGTGTGCCCTGAATGTTTATGTTGAGCTGTTGTGCGTTTAAAATGATTTTTCCCCTGCCTTCTAGAGAGATAATGGCATCGAAGCGGCTCGGCGGTTGACTTCAGACCCCACGCAGCGTGATACTTGTTCTCGCAAATGGGTAGGAATGGGTACATGTTTGCTATCACAGGATCATTTGGCGTGGCCTAGATGTCGCTGTGAGGATTTCATTCGTGGCGGGTTGCACTTGTGTCATTGAAGGTGTTCTTCCATCCCAATGAACCCATTTTATAGGATTTTATTTCGCGTTTTCCTCACCTTGTTGCGAGTAATTGTTTTTTTCCCTTGTGATTATACTAGCGAGTTTAAATCTTGTGAACCTCAGGATTTTTTTACCAACCGCAATACGACAATTATCTGGTCGAGCTGATTCCTTAAAGTTACTTTATATTTCTGGTAGGAAAAAATGGAAAATATTTTTATTACTTAACTTTTTTTTACTTATTTGGTTACAGACATTTTGTTAGACATTTTGAGGTAAAGTTTTTAGATTTAAAAAAAATATTTAATAGCAGCGCAATTGTGTGAAATTCAAAGTGGAAAAACCATTCGCCTGGACTGCGATTCGAACTTAAATCCCTCGATTTCGCGAGTGATCTAACTAATTAAGCTACCCAGGCGTCCTCTTCCATTTTGAATCTGATGGGGGCTTTTAAGGAGCAAGCTGTTCTCACAGGTCCCGTGCATATAATGCCAAAGTTACCCGAATGCGAGCGCTAAGCGCTACGGTCCACGGGGTAAAGCCCAACTTTAAACACAAAGGTGTTTACTTTGGACATTTTCAAAGTACCACGGAACTAGCCGCGCAGTACCTTAAACAGAGTCCCTCGCTAGTGATCACACAATTGTGTGAAATCCACAGCGGAAAAATCATTCGCCTGGATGATTGAAGAGGACGCCTGGGTAGCTTGATTGGTTAGACCATTCGGCGCGAAATCGAGGAGTCTGGGTTCGATCCCCGGTCTAGGCGAAAGACTTCTCCACTGTGAATTTCACACAATTGTACCATTGTAAAGGATTTCGTTTCGCGTTTTCCTCGCTTTGTTATGAGCCAAATTTTTTTCTTTTCCTAGTGATTAAACTGGTGAGTTTAAATCTTGTGAGCCTCAGGATCTTCTAACAATCGCAAGACGACCATTATCGGATAGAGTTGATTCCTTAATGTTACTATATACTTCCAGAAGGGAATAAATGGGAAAATGTTTTTCCATACTTAACTTTCCATATTTATTTGGTTACAAGCATTTTATTAGGCATTTTGAGGTCAAGTTTTTAGTTTTTTTTAAATGCAATACCAGCGTAAATTTTTGAACCACGCTCACTCTTCCATTTCAGAAATGCTTGCATCTTATTCAATCATTCTTTATATTCGTATGGAAATATGGATGTTGAGACATCTGTTGCTCTATAAAATATCTCCTGGATGGGGGACCTGTATGATTCGTGTTGCGATGGGTGCGATGTAATCTGTGAAATCAATGGTAGCATTTATATTTGGCCCTGCGAATAGGTTTCGTTCTCTATTTCTTGCTTGTCATTCACGATCGAGCGAGTTCGATTACCATCCTCGCTGTCGGAAAGTTTTGTTGTACGATTTTCGTTTGAAATTTGAAATATACTGCTTCCATTTATCACCATTGTTGTATACGACAGGCATGGAATTTGCCATTAATTTCTTATATGACTTAGCCGGGATACGACCCCTAAGTCTCACAATTGTTAGCTAGTGCATTTGTTTATTGTCTTATATGTACGCACTAGGAAATAAGATGGCTTGGGGGTGTGATCGGCTACACGTCCGACCGGCAATGTGGAACCCGAGCTTGAAATCGAAGAGGATCGGGTTGGTGTGGTGGCTAAGGTACAGGCTAACCATACGGACGGCCAGGGTTCAAATCCCTTTAGGAGTATGTTTTTCAGAGGAAACCCGATTCCTATACTTTAGTGTCTTGTGGAGGGCACTTCAAGTGCAGTACTCCGCCTGTCGGATGAGACGGTATACCGTGGTCCCCTTGGCGCCTTTCGTTGAGAGCTGGCTAATGCCGACGCCGGGTTTCTATCCACCCTTCCTCCCTTACCTATCCCCTATGGCGCAAATGACTTCAGCTGCCGGTCGCCTTCCCAAATATCTAATCCAATGCTTGAAATCGTACTTTTTATTTTTTCATGGACGATTATCATCCCTTTATGTCAGGGGTGGCTAACCAAAATGATCTTGCGGGCCACTTTGGAAATGCATCATAACTCCGCGGGCCGCATATAAAATTATATATCCCCGTATTGGATTTATTCCCACAATAGACATTTTTTTGGAGTGAAAAATTGAAACTTAATCAGTTATTATTATTGTGTTAAAGTGTGAAGTATCTCGCGGACCGGATAAATGGTCAAGGCAATGCGGCCCGCGGGCCGCGGGTTGGTCACCCCTGCTTTTTGTTATGACTTGCTCTTATGTGCGTGTCTACGCTCTATCATTTGCGTATTTTTCTGTAATTCGAAGAAAATTATCAATGTCCTCGGACGGGTTGAATGATATTGATTATGACACAGTATCGCTGACAGTGTTTATCATCAATGTGGAGATAACAAAGTGATACATCGTTTTATGTGATTCACTTCCGCAAATTAGATTATTGACATTGATACTGTTTTTCATTTACTTCGCTCATTTGATGTTTGTCTTTGCTGGCTTGAAAGTTGTTTTTTTGATTTCTTTTTTACTGTAAGACTTAGTTTCCAAATACCCACAGATTACAATATTTTTGTTTTGTATTCTATTCATCATGAAGGCATGTAAATTGATTTAATGTTCTTAGGGACTTTGTCCCAGGACAATAAAATTGTTTTCTATTTTCAAATAAAATTCTGAAACTTTCCCGTGCATAAGCTTTTGAAAATGACCTCACGTATTCGGTTTGCTGATGTATTGAAAAGCCTGTACACGTCAAATATCGAATCGAAAAAAAAATGTTTAACCACAGGCTAGTAATCTCGGCCTCAGTTCTGATATTGGGGCGACGATTGATGAGGCCCCACATGAACCCCTGTACTGGCGTTGCCCCATAGTTAAAGTTTCTTTTTCGCTAAAACATTTTTTGTGCTCGGAATGACGGTATCACTGGCATGCTTGAATTAATGACAAATGATTTACTCTTACTGGCTAATTATTATGTGAATTACCAATTATTCACTGGCTAAAATGTCATAAATTTAGTTCGGTGGTCGACGATCAGTTCAAATATTCGAAACTATTAACTATTAGTAAATAATACCAATTTTAATTACATGAAGTAAATTTTTAATGATGTTTGACATCCGTTTCAGAAACCGTACGGAAAGCGCTTATTCAGTGCGTTTCTGAAGCTGAGGTTCATCTGTAAATTTCAGTGAATATTTTAACTGTGCGGAATGAAATTTTAAGGCGCTTGTCTTTCGTAGGAGAAACTGTTTTGAGAACGGCAATTCTGTCTGCTATCGAGGCTGAATTTCTTCTGTGGGTTCCATTAATGTGCACTGGTTCGAAGACTTATTTTTTCCCTTTCTTTTAGAGAAGTTTTGTGAGTTTTTCCTCACGGAACTTTTTTATCCACAACGGGTGCCCGCTTTTGAGCTCAGATTTACGGGGTGGTGCGCAGGATTTGTAGCAGGGACCCGATGGATCGGAGGGGCTCGAAGGTTCACGGGTTGATGTGGCGATGATAAATCTCTTCGCGTAATCCCTTTTCCAGAGGCATAAAGCCGACCTGTCCTTGCGACTAATCAAGCTCTCGTTTGCGGCAATGGATTTCTTCTCGCCAAGGGCAAAGGGAAGCGACGCATTAACCGCCATAAACACATCGCTTCTAGCCGTAGGAGACCCGTGTGTAGCAATGTGAAGACCCATAAAATCCTATTCCGCGCTGTCAATCCTGTTCCATCGCCCCTCCTTGGATTGGGTGTCGACTCGGAAAAAAAAGAATAAATTTGAAGTTAGCTGTCGTGACTTGATGGATGATACTGACATCCTTTGTAATTGCATAAGTTTGAACTTTACCTCACTTATGACTAGTTGCAGGAACGACTCATGTATTCTATAAAGTTATGCGACCCAAGAGCCATGAAAACCATTAAATGAGCGTTGCAGAAACATTCAATAAATTTATTAGTCCCTTAACTTATGGTATGGAGTTATGAGTTCCATAAGTAGCCAAGATGGCGGTTGCGTAATGAACCGCTTGAAGACTTAATTGTTAGATAAAGAGTTGTTTTGAGAAAAATTACCTGTATTTTTACTCTTACTGTCTAATTATTATGTGAATTACCAATTATCCATAGGCTAAAAATATAAAAATAGGGAAAAATTATTAAAAGATTTTGTGTTATTTTGCTTGTAATTTTGGCTCTTCCTACACCTCTTTTTATCTTTGTAAATTGTGTTTGTTGTTTTGTATGGGTTGCTATGTTATGAACACACTGTAACTTGTGATTGGTATTTTTTTTTTGCAACTAGGAAAAATTTGTAATGTATTTTCACCAACCGCTGCTTCTTTGTTATAAGATGATGGTAGCCCCGAAGCAGGGTTTCCTATGGGGTACCTATATTCCCCTTAACCAAAATTGAATATTGTGATGAAAAATTGTACTTATGTAATTAGTTAAGGAGAAATAAATGTTATTTCTATTACTATTTTTGAAAATGTCATAAATTTAGTCCGGCGGTCGACGATTAGTTCAAATATTCGACGCCATTAACTGTTGGTAAATGTGTAACTCGAATATATTTTCCTGCAACCAGAATATTTTTATGAAATCTATTACTTCATGGATCTCATAACTATTGCTTCCATAACAAATTGTTCTTGCTACCGGCCAGATATTGTATTGCTAGTGATAAATTAACTGACATGCAGCGATGATTTTTAAAATGCGCAAAATCTACGTGAAAAAATGCAGACGTAATTATTCAACACAAAAACAATTTGATGTGTATCTTTTTTTTTTAGATACTTGACACATACCGGTAATGCCTGTAATCATTTAACAAAATTAATTGGCAAATGGGCTGAGAGTATGTTGAAAATTGCAAAATTGTGTCATTGCAAAGAAGGAAGAAAGGGGTGGGATTGTCTATTTTTTTGCACCGCTTGTATTGGGGAAACGACAAAACTTCAGAAAGAGATATCCGTGCATTTGTATTTTTTTCGTAACTGGCCTCACGTGCACAATCAGGATTGTTTTTTTTTTATGCGGTGGCGCCGTCCTAACGCAGCGACCTGGATGTCGCCCTGTCTGTCGCCGCCGCCTTGGTAATTTTCGTTGACCTGGTTCGGCTACAGAGTATCATCTTCCCTACAACCGTGGACTGCTTGAATGCAGTCCGTGTCCACTTTACGGTCGACCCTATGTCTCTCGAGTGTATCCCAAGAGGTTAATGAGAAAGTCCCTGGATAAGGGGTAAAATTAAGTTAGCGCGTGAGGGGTTAAAGAGGTTGGCAAGTTCGTTCCTTACCCTACTTTATTTCGTGTTTCGGAGGAGTCCTCGTCGTCCTTCTCGAAACTTCTTTTGTCATCCTTGACCAAATGAAAAATTCTCAGATAATATTGTTCGATTCCGCCGAACTCGTTATCAGTTTCAATCAAGAGTCTAAGGTTAAAGTATTCAATCTTAGATTAAAGAGTATAAGATTATAAGTGGAAGTCCAAGATTAATGTGTTTGGCACAAAATGTCACCCTATATTTTTAAACTGCGGGCAATATAAGAAACTATGACGTGCACAGAAGAGTATATGAGGAGAGAACCATATGGAACACCACACAAAAAAGACGAACAAGACGGATTCGATACACCCTGAGAAACAATCGGTTTATGGAGAACAAAATTGAAGGTACAAGAATAGGATGTCCCCAGAGGAAGACCCAGGAATAAGTTGATTGACCAAGTAAAGAGGAAAGTACGTGGGCAGAGATAGGAAGAGGTAAGGGAACTAGCATTAGGCAGGGAAGGGTGGTGGGCTGCAGTCAACCAGTCTTCGGATTGAACGAACAGTGAATGATTTTAAAACTATTTTAATTTGTCTTGACTCCAAGAGGACAGTTTCTCAGTACTTAAGTTTACTCCTATGACTGAGGCTCTCCGTGAGGGAGGCTAGGTCCATTCTCTACCCTGTAGTGTGTTCTATCATAGTGTCTACATACTCCATAGTTCTATGTAGGTATCAAAATTCCTTTTGTTCTACCTTTGTGGGAATAAAAAAACTCTCACGAAACATAAATTTATTGCGTCTCGTCACGTTCACGTCAAGTTTCGTCGGTGTCTACTACTAAAGTCTAAACAAACGGTGAGGACGGTGTCTACAACTAATGTCTTATATTAAAGAGTTTAAAATTAGTCCAAGTTTGACGCAAGGCTAAAACGTATATCGCCAAGTGCCATTCTTTTTTAAATTTATTCTTCTAAGTAAATACAATATTTGAATGAAATTCACCATGAAAAGATCACTTGACTTCCACACCAATACTCGAGAGCGGATGTCCTCATTGCGGGTTGGGGCATTTTAGCCAGTTACACGATCAAGCCATTTTATTTCGAGGTTAAGGCCGTCGGGAGTTTATGAAAATTGTGCGAACGGAATCCGCTTTAACCTTCCACGAAATTGGAATCCCGTGGAGTGATATTTTTTAAAATTACGGATTTCATCCTATTTGTGTGAACCTTACAGCCATGGGCGTGACTGCGTTCCATATTATTTTTTCTCACAATGATTGGAAAATATTTGTCAATACTTTATGAAGTCAATGTTATCAATATACAATTTAGTTACTTATTCTAAGATGAAGAGAGGCGTGTTACTCCGAATATATTTAGGTCAGCAGTCGCAGTTCTCTTTCGATGTGTGGAGTTTTTCCCTCTATTTCTTTTTTGGAAGTCAAATTTTTATACGTCACTTATGAAGTGGAGAAGGTTGATTTTAGTCATTTTTGTATCATTTATGAAGCACGGAGGAAATAGAATCGTATAGGGTTCCGCGATTCAAGGCCTTTTGCTAGAAATGAAATTGATTTTTTAAATATATCATTGTTCTGAATCTCGATAACGAATGCTCAGTGCGTGTAGTTCTCGAGGATAAAGGCGGGATTACATTTGGAAGTTGACTGCTATCGAAGTAGCGATTTTAGCGATTATCTCGAATCGTATCGCCACTCGCAGGGAATCGTTCTACTTACTCATAACTTACGGCTTTTCCCAAACAAATGGTTGACGGAAGTGAACAATGAATATGCTAATTACAAAAAAAAAACGCCTAAATTTGGCAATAATGGCATTCGAGTATCGCTGTTTGAGTCTCATAGGCATTCCTGGGTTTAATAAATTTGTATTACTGACAATAATTATGCATTATTACGTCGAATCAAGTGTGCCAATAATAATTATTATCTAATAAATGATAAATCATTATGCTTATCTTAGGGGTTCATGAGCATTTAAAATATCTTCAAGTACAAATAAATATATACATACGCAACAATGAGTATTCCTCCTACTAAGTATATCGTTTACATTTTTAATCTCCGTTTTCTGTCACATGACCAAGATTCGACCGGATGCGATGCGATTTTATCGCAGAATCGATATTCTACTTGCAGGCAAAGTAGAAACCAGTCTATATTCCTTGCAAGTAGAAACCGCGGTAGATTACCACTCCTATCGACCCCTACTCCCATGGAAGTGCGTGTTTATACATCGAAGGTTAGCTTGTTAGCGACTTCCAAGGCTACTGTCATGGAAACGACTTTCATGTGTCAACCCGCCGTAAGTCAATTGATCTCACTAACGAAGCATTACCGCTTAATGAGCTAAATTAGCAGAGGTAAATTATTTTTTTTTCAATCCCAAAATGGAATTTCGAAAGTTTAAAAAGAATAAAAAACTTTCTTTCAACCATGAATCAAATTGCGCTACACAAAATGAAGCTGCATTAGTTTCTGTAATGTATCATTCAAATCACTACTTTCAGTTATCTCTGAAGTAGTATTAAAAAATTTATACAGATTTAAAGTTTTTGATTTTGAACGCTTAGAATTTGATACCTGGCTACCATGCTTATTTTTGTATCATATAAGTGTTTTCCAAAAGGTGACATTACTTGTGCGGGAAATTTTAGTTGTCACTGCACTGCGTGAAAACAAAACATTTCCGATGTTAGAACAGAGCCGACGATTTTTCTGATGTTCATACTGTGAGAAAGCAGAGCCAACTCAATTGTCGTGTATCGGAAAAGTCATGTTTTTTGGCCGCTTTACTCGGTACGTCTTTTTGTACTTAAATAAACGTAAGAATTCCTTCACGAGGAAAATTGTACCGTGTAAAGTGGCAAATTGTATGATTGTCTGAATGACGGAATGGGAAACAGAACATGCTCTAATTCCATTCATTTTCTTGTACAATCTATGATACATTCGTTTGTGCAATAAAATGCACCGTGTAAAGCGGCCTTTATCTTGGAGACTGGTAATTCAGGGATGAAATTCAAACGCTAAGAACAAGATATTCCCTGGTCGATGAAGAGCTGATGACTTTTGTTTTCAATAATGTCTGAGTGAGTCACTGTTATCGAACATGTCGGCGCACAAATCGGGGAATTTCTTTTGTCTTGTTTCCTGAGACAGCGATTATCGATAAGATTAGTGTCCTCTATCGCGGAAGTTTGCGCTATAGCGCTGGTTTTTGTTCGTGGGAATCCAATCAGTTCTCTCTCGCTTCTGTCACGAGACAAGGCGGCGATGGAATCGTGAATAATGAAGCAGAGACGAGGTACCAGAACTTGGCGGAGGACGCATTCACGCGCAGAATGAGGTCGGAGGAAAGGGAGCTTGCCAATGAGGTATCAAACTACCAATTTTCCGAAGTTGTTAAACTTTCATCCAGTTGTGTTGTTTTGCCATCGCTTGGGTAAGTCACTGCGCAATAGGAGACGCGCGGCAAATCAGCATCCGAAATCCTAAAGTAAATTCATTGTCCAATTCAATTGTTTCTAAAACAAGCCTTGACTTTCTAAAACTTTTCAATTCTCAGGAATTAACAAAACTTTGTAAGTTTTACTTAAATACATACCAATCACGCTGTTCCCTTCCGGGGTAGGCAGGGTCTATAAGTTTCACGCAAATACATATATGTACACCTAACTCTGCTTCAATAATTTCCTCCATACTGAACTATCCTTGCAAACCTCTTTTGCTTCATTTAGCCCCACACACTGCTTCATGCACGCCCTCCTGTTTTTAAGACTCCTAATATTCCTCCTCCTAAGAATTTCCTCAACCAAATTCAACCATAACTTTCTCGGCCTACCTCTACCTCTCACACCATTCATTCTACTCTCATATATCTGTTTCGTTATTCGACCTTCATCCATTCTCTCAACATGGCCAAACCAATGAAGCACACTCATTTCATATATATCCATAACTGGAGTATTTTACTCACACTCATTCATTACCCACTCATTCCTGACCCTATCCATCCTACTTTTGCCACAAACGCTCCTCAGATAACTCATACCCACGGCGTTTAGTCTACTCCTATGTATATCCTGACATACCCATTTTTCACTACCATACAACAAAATGGGGAGAAGTACACTTTTGTTTTCGCTTCCTTAGACAGGCTCTCATTCCTTGATATGCTCCACACTTAAGAGTATTTATTGTACAACCGGTTTCTTCGAATAGTTGACATAATCAGGCACCTTTCCCCTTCCCCCCAACCACCACCTTTGAATATATATGTGGTCCCCAGAAGTCAAGGGGTCTAAGTGACCTTCTTGAAAAAAAATAAGTTAGGTACAGGGATGGGATGTTAAAATATTAATATTTTAGGTGGTAAAGGGATCCAAATGATTTTCTAGACAAGTGCTGCTATCCAGGGTAATGCCTCTTAACAACTTAGTGGGTTCTACCAAATATTTTCAACTTTGACTTAAGTTTTCTCTAAACAATGGTTTTGTTACTTAGACCCCTTGACTTCTGGGGTACTCATAAATATGACGGAGATCTAACGTACCGGATGATGTCGACTAGTCGACGAAACGGGTCGTACAATAAATATTCTGAGTAAAACTTACAAATTTTTGTTTATTCCTGAGTAAATTCATTGTCTTTATATCAATATTTCACATAGGAAAAATCATCCGCCTTGAACGGGAACCAAACCCGGATCCCTTGAGTGCATGAGCCAATCAACGTTCTGAGTCGTCTTTATCCTTTACACTTTTTTTTAAGGGTTTTAGGGAAACCATGTGTTATCCGGTTGGCTAGTTCGCGGGCTCTTATAATACTGTCGAATGTGAAGCTGTGAGCGTTCGGAGTTTAACCTCGTGGACAGTAGCGCATTGCGCGCGAATCTATGGTCAACTAGCTTAAAATGATGCAGAAATGAAAAATTTGCAATTTTCCGCAGAAGTAAATTTTACTGCGACCTAGGTTTCGATGTTTTTACATCATCATCATCATCATCATCAGGTGTAAAAGTATCGAAATCTAGGTCGCTGTAAAATTTATTTCCAAGGATAATTGCTAATGTTTCATTTCTGCATCATGCATAAATTCCACTCAATTTCGCGGAAATCTTCGGATTTCATAGCTTTAAATGTTCTACACCGTTGAATATTTATTTATAATAATATATTTAACTTATCTTGATCCTAAGCGGATTTTTTTCTGTAGATCTTTCGTTCTCATGTCAACCTGTGGATGACGCCGTAAAAAGTATTAATGCTGCAATTTTTTCGCCTAAATCTCATGGAAAACATTGTACTACGAAAAAGATCTGCGATTCTGTCCGATTACGTGAAATTTGAGAGTGAGATTCCTTGAGATACGAATTCATTTCTTGGTTTTTCTTGTTTCTAGTCATATTTCTTTAGTGTGGGGTGAATATGTAATATTTGCACTGATCGTTTCTTGGTTGAAAATTAGTCGTCGTCGCCATCGAGGGGGCTCACTGAGCACGAGCGATGGCCAATGAAACGTGTACTGGCAAAAATGTTGGTTACTAAACGGTAGGTGGCATTTTGTGCATAATTGTCTCGACCTAATTTTTCTTAAAGCGTGAGCGAATTCATGCTAACTGCATGCTTAAGTAGGAAAGCTCCTTACCGCTAAGTTACTCAAAACGTATCATCATCAATGTTTGACGCCTTAATTGCCTCAATCGGCAATACGCGTGGAAGATACTTCGATGACAGTTCCCCTTGAATATTAGGTTACAAGTGTCGCTTCGATGTCTAAGCTAGGTAATGTATACGATTCGAGATATCGCTGCAATCGCTACTTCCTTGAAAGTCAAGTTCCATATTTAAGAAGGGTTTATATATTGGAAGTCACTTCCATGACAGTAATCTTGTAAGCTGCTTGCAGGCGACACTTCGATGTGTAAGCCCGCATTTCCATGGCAGTAGGGATCGACAGTGGTATAGATCGACCGAGGTTTGTACTTGTAAAGAAAATAGACTGGCTTCTATTTCGCTTACAAGTAGCATATCGATTCTGCGATAAAATAGCATCGCATTTGATGGAATCTTGGTCGTATGACAGCAAACGTAGATTTAATATGTGGACAACGAATGACTTATTGTTAGTACGAGGAGGACTCATTGTTGCTTGTGCAAATGTTTACTTGTAATTGATACTGTTATAAATGCTAAGGAACCCCTAGGGTAAGTTTTTATTACTTATCATTTATTAAATATCAATTATTAATGTCAAAATCGACACACTTCATTCGACGTAATGATGCACAATTTTAGTAATTCATGCTAATTGACTAAACCCACGAACGCCTATTGGACTCAAACAGCGATATTAGAACGCCATTTTGCCAAATTCAGGCGTTTTTTGTAATTACCATATTCATAGCTCACTTCCGTCAACCATTTGTTTGGGAAACTCCGAAAGTCATGCGTATCGATATCTTGAATCGTATCGCCCTGTGAGTGGCGATACGATTCGAGATATCACTGCACTCGCTACTTCCGTAGAAGTCAACTTCCTTGAGTAAACCGAGTAAACCCGCCTTTATCATCAAACGTACTCACGCTAACATCATCAATGCTCCCGATCTGTTTTGTTGGGCGCAGGGTCTGCAACGAATGGGGTTGTGTTTCGAAGTGAGCTGTGCAGAATAGCTAATGAGAAGCGTAAAATTTTCAGTCCCTTAGAACTCAGAAATCCTTGAGTGGATGATTTCATTTTCCATTCGACCATCTCATAACAGACAGCCTTGTTTTGAATATATGTGTTTCATCCATCCATACGCAGGGGAAGGTCACTTTAGTCTGTCCTACTTTTCATGTCTAATAAATTAATGTGAAATCATAGCTCAAAGTTTCTGAGTTCTGTGGGACTGAAAATTTAACGCTTTTCATTCGATTTTCTGCGCAACTCACTTCGAAACATTACAGCGCAGTTGTTCCCCATTCATTGCAGACCCTGCGCACAGAGACAGCGCCTTTGCCTTTGAAAAAGACAGTACGGCTGGCTGTCAAAATATTAGGCGCCTACGTGTGAGTGTTTTTTTTTGCCTGTGTCGCTGTGTTTTTTGTCTGCCTTCCTTTGGTATAATTTGGCACAAGAATACATATAGATTGATTGAATGCTATAAAATGGTACAGCCCAACTAACTGACTCACTCATCCACGCCCGGCCGAAACCATATGGGTAATAAGCAGCAATAAACATGTATTATCAAAGACTATTTCGAACTTTTAAACGGCAATAAACATGTTTATCAAAGACTTTGTCGACCTTTTAAACAGCAATAAACATTTTTTATCAAATACTGATTTAGACCTTTTTAGACTTTTGAGAACATACCACCATTCCAGTCCGAAGCCATATTCCAAATTAAGATCACAAAAATATTGTAGACAATAATAGCAGTTTGAAGAATGATGGAATTTTAAATTTAAATTCTTCTTCAATGTCAAAAATGAAATACGAACAATGTCTGGAAATTTCGATTGGTTGCCGATAAAATGAAAGCAATAACGATCAACACAAAGGATTTGGATTTGAGAGCGATAGTGAACATTATAAAGTATCAGTTAATTGTTTACTTTTGTCATTAATTTTATGAATTTATGTGTATGAAACTTTTTTAATTATATTATGATAAGTTGCACTTTATTTATCAAAGGTACACTAACATCCGCTTTTATTGCTCTCAGTAGGCCGAGGGACGTATGCAGTGAGTGGGAAAGTGATTTACATTGTTATTACTAGCCGAAAACCCGTCAAAAATGACGGGCAATATACCCAATCATGCAATTATTATTGGTATAGATTATACTCATACATTTTTTGTGTCTGATTTTTTCACTGTTAATAGTCTAGTACGTGGAAGCCATCGCTAATATTTTCAAAATGCAAACATCTGTGCTAAATTGCAGCGTTGTTGCCGGTAGCTACCTGCTACCAGGTTCGTTCGATTCGATATGTCAGTACCTATATCGATATGGGTCTTCGCAACCATTTCCACCACAAGGCCGCCATTAATGTGCTATTAGAGAATTTACTGCCATAACACACCCTAGCAAATCCGCGAATATGCGGCACAAGTTGTCATATCGAATACAAATGCACTACCAAATCAACAAACACGTCGAGCAACTTATACTATGCTTATGGAGAATACAGAAAAATAAGCTCATAAATGGCAAATTTATGCACGTTGCGAAGACCAATATAGAAGGAAGAACACATTCAATAATGAACGACCTTGCGTGGTTACCATGCGAATTTAGCATAGGGGCTTTTGAATTTGAGTTGAAGCGTGTTTGTTTATCTTTGCAGTTTACTAGTATATCTCAGTCGGAAATGGAAATCTGGGGATATTTCTAGATATTTGTGATGCTATACGAACAGAATTGTCTCAAAAATCGACTAATGGACATTTGCAAGAACGTTTAGTTATGGAATCAATAGCTTGTAAAGCTACCAAACCTATATGTAACGCTACCAATGGAGAAATTGCAAGGTTTTTTTCAGCGGTTTTAACTAATGCATCATATAGATAACCAAAAATGTTTCCTGCATATTCTTTCCTTTCATCTGAGCGACCCATATTAATTGAACTACAGTCAATGGAAAAGATGATGCCGTTTCAAACGCTGCTTTTTGCGCGCCATTTTGGAAGTGATACGCGTGACGTCACACTTGTCGTCCACCGTACGAGACATACGAGATACTTATAACTTATCCTTTCTCTTAACGGCTGCTCCACCCTGATGCGTATTTCGTAACTCAACTTACCTCCTTTAAAAAAACACATTATTAAGCGACAAGCACATGCAACAACACATTTAAACACATCAAACACATGCAAATACATTTATTTTGAAGGTATGGCTCCTTTGAAATTATCATGAGCAATCAATTATTAGTTGGAATGATATTGGGCCCAATTTACAATGCTAACTTGATGGTATTTAGCTTAACAAATAAATTCTTATCCCTTTGGTTATAAAAGAAAAACAGAAAATTAGTAACTATAGGTTTTCAGGAAGAGAAAAAAGGTGTTCAGTGCGTGATTTAACAGAATTAAAAATTTTAACTCTTTTCTTAGGAATCTAACGGCTATTTGGGTGCGAAAGTTCTTTTTAATAGCTTTTATTCTATTTGAATTATTGTTTGTGTTTCCACTTTTCCTCCCCGGATCTCCTGTCTCCGCGTGCGCGGCCAGTCTCGTTCCCTCCGCTGCCGTCCTGCCATGTTATCTTTTCCTCTCTCGTCCTCTCCTAAACTTCCGCGGTAAATATGTACGGCCGTATTAATAGATTTCAGCTAAAAGGCGCTAGTAGGCGACTAACTTAGTCAGCTACTAAGAGCACTGAGTCGCATACTAAAAAAATGGTATTTATAGATCCTTTCCAGTGAGCTACTAGGAGCTACTAACCTAGTATGTTACTATCGCCACTATCGTAGCGGAGTACATAATTGCCGGTAGCGACTGCCCTAGAAACAAAGAAAGCAACGCTTGGCAACACTGCCACTGGCTTCGTTGTACGTGAATTCGTGTGTCATACATCAAATTGCTACAATGAAGCCATCGTTAAATACTCTAATTTCCCCATATTTTAGCTGTACTATCATAATTCCGACAAATCTTCCATTAAATTTGAATTTTTTTAATAGAAAAATCGGGAATACATGCTTGTTATAAAATTTATTTTTTACCACACGTAGTTGTACTCCACAAACTTGCACAGATCATTCATAAAATCATTTGGACACACTGGAGCTTTATCTCCTCAAAGTTGAACTAACTCCATCCAATCGCACCAAATTAAGGTATCAGTTATTTTCAAACAAACACAGGACTTTCTTGATGTATCCACCGTTCCATCAATATAAAAACACTCAAAATAGAAAATTTTTGCCTTTAGTTAATGGATAATAACTGGTATTTACATCGAAAATGTAACAGTACTCACATTCACGCTCTAACCATCATTGTGTAAACGAAAAACTAACATGCATACGGTACAGCGGACATTGTCACTATTAAATCTGAATACCTATTTGTCCCTTCACGAATCCTTTCTGAGCATTAAATAAAACGAAACTGATTTCACTTATCCACTTAGAAGATAAAATATAAAATACGATGCGATATACTGCTGAAGCAGTGGAAGAAGTTTCGATCACTGTGTGAACCATAACAACGTTTTGCTACCAAAACAAAAACGAAACGAAATAGAAATTTACGGCAGAATGTAAACAGACCAGCGCTATGATGTAAACAGACTCGCAATTACGATTATTACCGGTGCGCAATCATTATAATACATTAAGATAACAATTGTGCGTATTTATATCAATATAAGACATATTTATACGATACCACAACCGTAATATGCTCGAGTTAATTACTCCGAAGCACCTCACTTGATGCTGTAGTCACGAAAACTCTAATGCACTTGTAAATTGTTGACGAGGCTTCCTCCTGGACACATTCTTTAAAATGGGCTGTATTCTCGTAGAGTAATCATCTAAAACCACAAATGAACAGTACTAAGGCCAGAATAATTTAAAAATGCAATTGTTACCCCCAAAAACAGTCATTACACACACAAAGATTTATGCACTTTATAAAGCTATGAGGCGTAGCACTGATGAAACGAAATGAAGATGAGATGATTACCACCTTACAACGCTCGAAACCACAGTAATCATCCCACTAACTCTTCCTTTTTCGTTGAATATAACACTCATGAAGCACTACGGAGTACCACAACACGGTGTCGTAGACTAAGAACAAATAATAAAAATGTACAGTTTGATCCAGCGACAGTACTACGCGTCGCATCCGCCAGCCTTGAGAAAAGCAATTCCACCAGTATCTTTGGTATTTTCGCCTAAAATCTCCGTTATGGCTTCAATTAACACCCGAGGTGAGCCACTAGTGACAGACCACCATATTTAGTAGCGCCTCTAAACAAGGCAAGAGAGTGTTTAAGAATCAGCTACTAAAATAGTGGCTCACTTGGAGCTGCGGAGCTTAGTAGCAGTCTATGAATACGATTTTGTTAGTTGGCTACTAGTTAGTGCGCTACTAAGCTGATAGTAGCTTACTAAGGAATCTTTGAATACGGCCGGTAGTTTCGTTCCCATTCTGGAAAAAAATTTTTCAACCCCTAAAAATGGGTGATTTTCGGTGAAATTTTTAGGGAAGATAGTGCATGAATCCGGATTATTCTAAGTGAATAAAGTTTTGAAAAAAGTGAGGAAATACGGTTTTGAGCGAAAATTGAAGATAAGAGGTGTTGATTTCGGCGGCCATTTTGGGTGGTTTAGTTGGTTGGGTAGTTTCAGGTGATGGCGCAGTGATCGAGTAACCTTCACATCTTACATAGACCAGCTTCAGTCATGTAGGATCGCGTATTTTCTAGAAAAAAAATCCCTCGAGCTGATTGGGGATTGTATGCGTAAATTTAGCAGCTGCAGCCATGTAGGATTGCGTATTTTGTAGAAAAAAATCCCTCGAGCTGATTGGTGATTGTATACGTAAGTAAGAGGTGAAATAAGTAGGCGTCTCTCTGGTGGAAACGTTGGGAAGATGGAAATATGGCGTAAAGCGAATCGGAAAATGGTGATTTTTGAGCTGAAGTATCGAGAAAACTACTAGAAATCAGGTAAAAAACGTGATATACTATGAAATGGGTGCTTTAGCTTTGAAATAAGGTATAAATTAGCGCGGTAGGTCACATGAGACGACTGTAATAGCATTTCGCGGAATGGGAACGAAACTACGTATCTTCCACTTCCTCTGCAGCCCAAACCACTGCCGCTATTTCCGCGGTCTTTCTATGCCGTCTTTTTCCTCAGTATATCTCCGTACGTCGATCTTCCTTCAGTTTCGTCTCTCTCTCCTCCCTTCACGTCTGTTATCCTCGACTGTCTCTTTCTTTTTCTTTCATAATTGTTTGCCCAAGCGCCCATAGATTCCTCCTCTGTTGCATTACTTACTCTGGTATTCCCAATTACGCGTCCCTAGTGACGGCTTTTGATGCTTAAGCTACGTTTTCATGGACGCGTCAGACGCGCACGCGCGCGACGAGACGCGTCACTTCTTCGCGTGAACCTTTCGCATGCAAGCGAACCTACGCGTAGGAGGTACCCACGAGCCATCTACTGCAGAGAAGAAATGGTAAAAAAAAGAAACGTGACGGCCGTGTGTGCTTATCGCTCTACAAACTATTGTTGATAATTTTGTGTTGATGGTTAGCTAGCTCCATCCAAGTGCAATAGCTATTGTTCTTCGATTTCCTCTACAACTTAATTCCTCTCATCCGCACGCCAACTTGCTGATAGCTAACTAACGTGCAGTTTTTTTAAAGAAAGAAATGGATGCTGTGGCACCATTGAATCCCTTTTCCCTCCACGCCTTCTCCCTTAGGTTTCTATCCCTGTATCGATAGTCCTTATAGTACAGGAACGTGTACTTCTCTCGAATTTCGGAGATGATCATTTCATCCATGGAACCAACATTGCCGGTTAGCCATGTTTGTGATTCTACGCGTTCCACGCGTCGAAAGTTGAATATATTTCAACTCGGGCGACGCGACTCTACGCGAACATACGTGAATTCACGCGAAGAAATCCGGGCCTTATATTGGCTGAGGATCTCGCTTTCGCGTCTCTTCGTCTGAAACGCGTTCATGAAAACGTACCTTTATTGTTCGGTTGACCTTGCGGCCATATTTATACTATTACAAGCTATTTTAATGTATTCCTGATGAGCTACCATTTTTGGCGTCAAACTGAACCATTCGTGGACGCGGTCATCGTTGAAGAAATGAATGGAAGGAAGCAATGGAATCCTATTCATCTGCGCTACTACGCAACGTGCGTAGTAACGTAGATGAATAAGATTTCAGTTCTTTACGTTGCAATACAAAATTTTAACGTGTCCCTAAGTTCACTCATGTTAGCCGCAACCGTACGTATTTTATTGTTTAAAAAACCGCGGGTTATTGCACTCCTTAAAGGGGCGGATGGCGGTCAAAGATTACTCCCTTCCCCCCGTGAAGGGTGTGTATCGATCGTGACCTTTGGCGAAATGGGCCCTTTTTTGAGATCCGCACCGGGGCGCATTAATTCATGTTGAATCGGGAATTATCAGGGGCCTAAAAGTCACGCGATTACATGCGAAACCCTTAAGTTGTTTGCATTCCGCCGTTTTCCCCATCCCCTCAGTACATACTTATATATATATGTGTGTATATAGGAATTCACGGACACACATTTTCTCCGTCATCCGTTCTACCTCCTCGCACTTGGCTTATGTGTATTCCTCTCTCCGAGGGCCGATAGCGGAGTGTGGAGCTCGCGTGACTTTGAGCCGTGTTGTACGCCAGAGAAAAATGTTGGAAGGAAAACAAAAAGAAATCTGCTAATCAGATCAACCGTGCGCCTCAGAATCGGCACGCTCAAGCACCTTTACAATTCCTTTTTCCAAGTTCAAACTTAAAATTCCAAATAATAAACGAAGCGGTGCGATCCTGCGTATTCAGCCCTAAACCTAATTGCGAAAAATATTTTTTTTTGAATTATCAACCATTATCACGCTGAGTAACCTAGAGGAGAGTTATTTCTCGTTCCAGATTAGATTTCTTTATACGTCTATATGCCTTTGTGACATCAGTTGTACAGGTTGGCAACGAAAATATCTCTCATTCGTAACTTTTAGTTCCTGATTCTCCCACGAGTGGGGTAACATGTGAAATGACTGCACATGGTGGACAAAAAAATCGGTATATAGAGGGTTAACTGAATATTTTTAGGCCCGTTGCCAAAAAATTTAGTTATGGAATAGGTTTGCTAAGAGGTCGATGACGTTACAACCTTCATAAAAATATTCAGGTATCAGGAACAGATCTACCAGTTCCCTAATTTATCTGACAACAGTTTTTTACTTTGATAGTTTGCTCTACTCTCCTACCACTGGATAATATTTATGAAGGTGTTTCATTTTTATAATTACTATAGCTTATAATTATTAGTCAGCAAAATAAAGCCGACTTGTCATTCGTCGCGTATTTATACTTTTATCGAATAATCATATCTCCAAGGGGTTGATTGCTTGTCGACCATATTGTCTACTTTTGGAACTCATAACTCCATTCGAACAGTTTTGAGACCAATTATGATACCAAGAAATTAATCGAGTGTTTCTACAGCCCATGTTAAATCGTTCCAATGGTTTATTGCTGCCATAACTTTCATCATTATTGGTCGTTCAATCCTAAGATTGGTTGACTGCAGCCATCCACCCTTCTCTATCTAATGCTAGTTTCCCTTACCTCCTGGTATCTCTTCCTATGTTCTTTCCTGTTTATTTATTTCCATGGAATTATTCCCGGGTCTTCCTTTGGGGACTTTTTTGTCTATTTTATCTTCGATTATGTTCTTCACAAACCCATTGTGTCTCAGTGTGTGTCCAATCCATCTCGTTCTTCTTTTCTGAATGGTGTTCCATATAGTCCTTTCCTCTTCTACTCTTCTATACACTCCATCATTTCTTATCATGTTCGTCCATTTTATCTTCAGCATCCTCCTCCAGCACCAGGGTTCGAAGGCTTTTAGTCTTCTCTGATCGGCTTTTCCAATGGTCCATGCTTCCGATCCATAGTATGCCGCGCTTCCCACGAATGTTTTCACGTACTGTTTCCTGGTTTGTAGTCCTATCCTTTTTTAGCACAGATATTGATAACCTAATGGAATAAATGTGCGCCGTTCCTGCGACCGGCCCTGAATCATCTTTTTCCGTTGGTATGGTAATACTTGGTGGCACTCGCCGACTGAGAGTTTGTGGCCACCGAGGGCGAATTGAGCGTTGTTGAGCGGACAGAGTTTTCGAAGGTAGCGGCGTGATAACGGTTTACCAATAACTCGTGCTCACGTTAATGTTATTTTTCCACTCAATTTCTTTTCGATCAAACTCTTTCCGTATCCCTAGTTACCACATTTTATCCAGTAAATTATGTTACTGTTCAAGTAATATTCTCCGCAACACAACTTATTGGCCTCCGCTTCTTTTATGTTCCGAAGATTGCTTTTTATTTGAGAGCCATATAGTCCAGATAAATCGCCAAAAAAATCTTTGCCCATGGAATAAGCGCTCTTCGATTTTTCGGCCTTATATGTACTTTGATTTCAGTACATTCCAGTGGATTTAGGATTTCTACAGAGAGCTTTTATACAGGATTCATCTTCTTACTAAAGGAAAATTAACGGTTTATACTAATCAAGTCTTACCTGTAGTAATAACCTTAAAATAAAACAAAAATTATAAATATTAAATATAAATTATATCTTTTACTAAAGTTTGATGTGGACTATTTTTTTTCGGACGTTCAACATATTTTGCTTGAGACAAACTATTATGGTTGAAAAGATCACAGGCATAAGAAATAGACTGCAAAATCGATAGATTTAAAATGTCATTTTTTTCCACGTACAATAAGGGCCATAATAGCTGCGATAGATCAGTTCTGGGATACTTTGCCCTTTACTGGGTAAAGTAGGTTCTAAACTTGTTCTAAACATCTGATCTCTCAACTGGCTATTAGTCAGTTAAGAGTGCTGTGGCAAATGATGTGTAACTACCGATATTTTACGATTTTTAGCTTTACAAACTGCTGAAGAAAATGTCAAAACCAAATTTCATTAAGTTTTAAAAATTACGCACTCATTAATTTATAAAGTTTTACAAGCCAAGCAATGATGAAGTTCAAAATCCTGCCAAAAGCAATCAAAACCTTCTCCTTTTTATGCGAGTTTTGAGAAGTACATTCAAAATTTCGACGGGGGTGGTCGAGGCCACCTTCCCACCCTTGGCCACGTTATTGCCAATCTGCCGCGGTCGGCGACATGTCGGGATTCTAGTGTGATTTCAAAGCATGTCTCTCCATGAATCAGGTTTTTTATGTCAATGTGAATGGGATTTATTTATTTTTTTCCTCTCGTATAGTGGGCGGAAGGTTTTTGACCCGCGCACTCTCGTCTATTTCGAATTGGGGAAATATTGCTGCCTATCCCCCGCGTCTTTTTCCCCTTCCTCTTTGGCCGATGCCGGAAGCGGCGCCGTAAATGGTGCGGTGGGACAGAATCCAATATTTCATCCATTCACGGCGAGAATGTCACGTCCAAAATGTCTGAATGAGAGGCAATCGAGTGGGATACAACTGTAAGTCCAACAAGTGAGACGACATGGCGTGGAAGTTCCTTTTTATGGACTGTACCGGCGAAAACTATTTTTCACAGTGTGGGAAAACTCTTACTTGGCCGCCCGAAACATAGAATGCATGTGCCGATTTTGATTTCTCAAACTGCGCGTTAATTTGATAGGTACTTAGTTTTTTATATAAAAACACTCATTGTGAAAATCCAGGAAACGCAATGAATTGAAATACAAAAAATACAGAGAAATAATTAAATAATCTGTTTTGAAGAAATTAAACCAGTTAAATTATATTGCATACGACAAACTCACGGAAAATAGTATATTTTTTCATCCTCTAATACACATAAATTATACTTTTGGACCTGCTAAACCGTACTTTTCGCCCTGTCATTAGGTGCCAGATATAGCTAAATATGTTCCCAAAGTCTGTGGTCATTTGACATTGCAAGGTAAAAACATCTGTGTAGAAACAGCAATTATACTTATTTATTTTTTATAAAGTTTGTCTCAAAAAGATAAAAAAAACATTTTCGAATTTTCTCCATCCTGAAATTCAATTTTTAATGTACAAGTTATCTACATGCTTCGAGTTTGGCGAGGTATAGTTTTTATGGGAATTTTTTACATTGCACCTACATCATGTGGTTGGTCGTAATTTCAACCGTTGTATAGTTTATATAAAAACGCTCATTATGAAAGTCCAGGAAACGCAATGCATTGTAATACAAAAAATTCAGAGGAAAAATAAAATAATCTATTTTGAATAAATTAACCCCGTTAAATTATATTGCATAAGACAAACTCACTTATATATTTTTTCGTTCCGGTTCCACAGTTTCTTTCAATTGGTTGGTGGCAATAATTCAAATGGAAGAAACTGTCAGTTATAGGGTTTATTGCGATCTTTGCTGAAGTTTGTTTTTAATGTCAGTCACTTTTGCGAAATACTTAAGTAGGGCATTTTAGATATAAGAACAAACTTGAACGTTAGAGACATTTTCCGATTTTCATAATTTCTCTGTCCCCATCTCGGGACCACTAGTAAGTTTCACAAGCCCATATACTATAATGTAGGGCTGCATCTTCCAGGGAGACTAATGTGGTGGTTTCCCCGTTGCCATCCACAGCACCTTACCCCGGTGGATTCCGTAAACTTCACTCTCGCCCGAAGCTGTGGCTGTTGATACCGATTCGATCTCCTTGATCTGTGCCATCAATGCCTTGCTGCGTTTGAGTAGTGGGGTGAAATTCGGTTAGCGTGCAAAAGTTGGTTGGCCAGCCAGAAAAATTTTTTCCCTTGGTCTCGAACCTGGAGTCCGGAGTCGGAACCGGAGTCGAACACGCTACCACTGGTACAAACCGGAAACCATGTTTAAAAATATGACGATGAAGATGACGTTGGTTTCCGTGCGAGGAAAATGTGTTCCGCCCTGGTGTCTTTGTTTGAAACGAATTTTATATTTAAAATATTTATGAATATATGTTTTGTGACCAGCTTTAAGGCATTTTTTTCAAGGATCACCAACTTTATTGTTTCGCCTTCGACCCCTTCGAGTTTTCCTCAAGATTTTATTGACTCCCGTATCTTTTACTAGGAAATTTCCCTTCAATGTGTTTTGTAGATAGCCTAGAACCGAGGGCATTAGTGCGCTTTAGTGGACTCGTAAATGGAACCTGGTTTGTGCGAGCGAAACGAACGTTAATTTACAATATGTAGCAGTCTGCTCGTACACAACAGTCATCATCGAATATTTTTTAAACGGCTTACGAATTTGTTCAATATGCATTTACTTAAATGTGTGCTTTTTGACGCGGCTCAATTAAAATTTTTACATTGCAAATATTCGACGTCCTCGATGAAATTGTGCCCGAAAATAACAATCGCGGATGCGGTAGTCCTGTATTGCCTAGCGCATATGTATGCATAAGTATGCTTTTAATTTGTTTCGAATTACACTTCCTAGTGTGCTGGGTATGAAACAAATGGAAAGTAACTGCTCTGTTGTTTTGGAGACGTGAACCAGCCACTACATTGAATGGAAAGCTTTCACTGTTTTACAGTCATAATAGGTCATGCTAATATGATCCTTTGCATGTGATTCGATTTTATACTGCTCATTTTACAGTGCAAAATATTTGTGCTCAAGCGAACTGACATCTTTATTGTAAATAATGACGAAGATCTTTTTATATCCCCCAATTATCGCGTTAATTGGTACATAAAAATTAGCTTTTTATGAGTTTTTTCATTGACCACCATCGACCTCCGTAACGTAGCCACCTAATCTCAAATTGACCATTGGGGGCCATTAAAGACCTCTTGGTCAAGAAGCCCCTGGATCAAGGGTCCTCAGTTGAATCTGAACCCAATGTTCTCTCTTCAGTTTTTTGAACTTTCGACCCCGCGTATGAAAACTCGCTGTTGAGGCCAACGCAGAAACGGAAATATCAAAAAGAGAGAAGTGCAAAAGGAAATAATTTTTCACAACTTCCGTTTTTTTATATCTATCGTGAACAGACCATTTATTCGTTTTTATCGCGATTTCCTTTTCCCAAAATTATTTCCTGTTATATTTTTCCCTGGGGCTGGCTATTCGTACCTTAACTTAGATGCGAAATGTGTGATTAACGCGCGTGATTGTCTTCAAACATGAATGCCTTGCGTTCTCATTCTCATCGGGGTATTTTATCTTACTTCCTTCTCATTGGAGAGAAGCAATTCGTGGAAAGAGGAATCTCAGCGATAATTTCCAGCGGAGAGCTTAAATTTCTGTTTAACCCCAGACATCTTAGTTCGTTAACTTACGAGACTTTACTTTTGCTGTTCGTTTTCGAGAAATATTTATTGAAGTGGAGTTCTTCTGCATCTTTTTTTTCTCTTTATTTATTTATTTCAGAATTCGGACAGCTACTCCATAATACAAACTTTTACATAACAATAATAGTACATCAATATTAAACGTAGGTAAAATATTTAATAAAAATATCAAAAGTTGAAAAATTTCAATAAAGATAACTTTTTCATGATGATTTCTTCAATTTATTTTTTTAACCTTCTGGTGAGAAATGGAAAACATCTATAAATGTAGGAACCATATATGCATCTCTAATTACTCTAGCAAAAAAGGCCGTTGCACTTGTACTTTCTGTTTTCAAAAACCCTTTCGATGTCGCGGTGTTACGAGATCTAATAGCAGGTACACGGAGAGGCATTAATGTCAAAAGGTCAGGGCATGATACATTATGTAATATTTTGGTATAGAAACAAAATGTCATAATGAAAACGTCTTACTTCCGGTGATCTCAGGTTCAGGGCTTCATAATTGTCATTTCAATTTAGTAGCAATGTACAATAATGTGAGACGCGATATTTGCAAAGCATCACTGCCCGTATCTAGAGAGTATCTAGAGAAGCCGAATAATACAGAGTTAAGTCGCGATGCAGTACTTCGGAGATTCCAATTTGGCCCCGTGGACAGAAAGGCTATATATTTTATCTCAAGCTGGGGGAAAACTTATACCCCATTACACAATGAAATAAAGAGGGTCTCCAAGTGATAAGAGTTGGACCAAAAAGAAGTTGTGATTCTAACATCAAGAACCAAACGTTTTCATAGCGTCGAGGTGAATTCCTGTGGTATAATGCATGTACAAAACCAAAGTCAAGGCAAAATGCCAGCTATGAATAATTTTATCAAATTTTAAGTTTATAGTGCACATGTATACTTATCAAAGTGAGAGCAAATAACTGTGAAACTTATAATGCTGAATGGTATCTTATAATCCTGAATATTTACGGTAAAATATGCAAAATGGTAATCGTATGGTATGCCAAACACCCCATTCTCCGGGACGTGACAATCCGATCACCCAAAACAAAAGTATTAATCCGCCCCTCCACGTTCGTGTCTGAAGCCTTAAACGGGATATGAAAAAAGGTCGTTTTTCGAAGGGTTTCTTATCTTGAGTGGCTTTTAAGTCGAGATGTCACTGTTGTGGGAAATAAGGAACAGTAGACGACGTACGTAAACGATACATCTACTTATTACCCTGCTAGCCACCACAGGGGTGTTTGGCAGGGGGTGCCTTATCACCAACAAGAACTACAGTGAAGAAATTTACTTTCACCAGCATGCACCACATGATAGGTATGCTACAGATGCTACAGAAACCACAAAATTATTCTTTAATGTAACTACGTAAACGTGATACAAGAGTCATGCAGAGAACATGCAAAATGTGGTGTTAGCACGATAGACAATGCACGTAAAACATTGATACTTATTTCTGTGTTGTTATTTGAAACCTCTGGGAATTATTTTTAAAATTCAAAATAATACACATGGTTAATGACCGTATAGATGCCCACTGTCGTCCCCTGTTCAGAAGATTTAATTTGCTTCCGGTGCCTTGTTTATATATTTATATTTGTGTTCTTAATATTTAGGAAAACCTGTCTCTCAGTTTAAAAAACTCGAAACACCGGGGCCGACAGAGAAATGAACAGAAATGGATAGAAATGGACAGAAATGGTTAGAAATGGACAGCAATGGTTAGAAATGAATAGAAATGGACAGAAATGGATAGAAATGGACAGAAATGGATAGAAATGGACAGAAATGGAAATGCGGTGTACACTTGTGTAATAATGGATATGATAAATGCATTTACATCACTTCGCAAATGCTGAATTTTTGCTTTTTTCACACACCTATATCTGCGTAACTAGAAAATTCTCCAAGTCAAGTTTTATACCATAGTTAAATTATGTACAGATCTTTATTTTCTGTAATTTTCAAATTTTTAAACAACTGCCCACCAGAGATATTGAACTTGGAATATTGCAAAATTTTAAAAAGTTACAATTTGCCGGGTCTGTAAAAATAAAAATATGCAAGCTTCTAACTTCAAATTATTTTTATACAGAGATGTAATGTCACCGTATATTATGAGTAATTTTTAGGGGTCGAAGAAAAATTCTTCTTCCCCGAAAAAATTCCGAAATATACGAAACCTTACGTTTTTTACTTTAAAGTTTGGCTGTTAAAATAATCACGAAGAAATAACAATTCCACGTTATGACATGCACAGAGTTGTAGTTCCATGTATGCGTATTGCATGAAAATTTATTTCATTTTCCTATAACCGATGGTAGCTGAGTAACAGAAGTTAATGTCAAAGCTTGCAAATGCTAAAAAAGCTCTGCATCGAGATTGAAAAATGGCCGCCATTTGGTTGCCATGGAAACTAAAAATCAAATATAACTTGTTTTGAGCTGTCGAAACATAAGGCTATCCGCTCTCAAAAAATGAATTTTTTCTAAAATGGTCGAGCTACCAACTTGGACCACTTGGTATGGATTGACCCTCATCGGAATTATCTGGAACGTATCTAACGCACTGCTTAGGGAATCACCTTCTGCCACACACTCATAATGTGCATTTCAGGGTACCGCATGGAATTGAACGTTGACACATATTTAGCTTTGATGCGTCGCTCATGTTCCCATAGTTCTATGGTGGCGGTCGGTAGCTTTTCAAGACGGACTCAGTTAACTTTTCCCGTGAGCATATCCGCTACAGAGGCGCCACACCGGGTGTAACCTCGTCTCATTGATTGGAAAAAAGCTCGCGTTCTTTCAGCTTAGTCACCCTATCTTTTTTTACTGCGTCACATTCTCCTGCGCAAAAAATATAATCAATCTGATACCCATTATCGGGGGAGGTTACGAAAGGGAAAGCGCTCTTTATGGATGCATGTGCTTGTGGTTTATCTATTAATATACTGACCATATCGTTTTTATCGGTCTATATATTATTTTAAATTGGTCTTCCGCAAAAATAGTAAGAAGGACACCGCGGATAACATATGCATTGATTTGATTGGTGATGTAAATGTTAAGAGTTGTTTATTTGATATTGACTTTTATGTTCGTGCGTGTTAGACCTGTGGCAGTTCCGGTTGCTGAAAACGGCCGTGATGTGGGTAAGGCGCTCATGATATGATTTGGATCTCGTTTCCAGGATGAAGTGGCAAGAAAAACGCTCAGTGCCGAAACGATTTTGATATCAAACGTGAGACGCAAGCGAGACGCAAAAAGATCATAACTTCGGATACATTAGATGCCGAGTGTCAGTGCCGAACCACCAATAATGGTGAGAAATATTAAGGATATTTGGAAAAAGTTTTAAATATATCTTCACAATCTCTCAAGTTTATTAAATAGCATAGTATGTACTCATTTGATTTCGGCTATATTCTTTTACAATTTAAAGTATTCAAGATGTCTTTAGGATAAAGTAAATGTTAGTAATTAAAGAAAGAAGAAAGAAAGGAAGAAAAACATTTATTGTTCAGGAAAAAAATCCGTAAGAACAAAATTATAGTGAATAAAGTTTACAGGCGAAACAACAATTACAAAAAAATTGATGATATCTATCAGCGCACAAAAACTTGTGTGTTCCATAATTTACAAATAGCAAATTATACATTAATAAAGAAACCATAATAACATGAAAACAAATTTGACAAAAAAGAAAGTAAATTATGTTATTCCCAGGAAAGTAAGTAATCATGGTATTTTATTTTAAATGTTTTAACAAATGTGTAGTTTTCAATTTGAGTAGGCATGTTGTTCTATACGTGGCAAGCTGTTACAAGAAATGACTTAGTATGAACTGTAGTGCGATGACCTGGGAAATACATTAGATTGGGATCAGACCTATCCTATGTAGTGGACAATGTAGAAACTGAGGGACAACTGAGGAACAAAGATCCCGGAAAGTACACTCAACGGGATTTGACATTGAGCCACCTTAGTTGTTTATAATACGGCGCAGTGTGGACGTCTCTGCGAAGGTCAAAAATGAACTTAAGGCAGGAGTTTAAGGCTCGGTGGAGTTTGAGATTGTCTTCTTCGTTTAGGCCATTGTAAACAAGACAGCAGTGATCTATCACAGACAGAATTAGCGTTGAAATGAGTGTTTTAAGTAATTAAGGAAGATGACATTAAATTTAATGGATGCCTGTGTTTGTGATGAAATAATTCAATTTTCCATAAGAAAAATAATTCATTGACATTCAAGTGCTACAACTTAACCTTCCTTTTTTGTTGCATGACAGCATGTTTCGTCGTAGCAACATCTTAATTGTTATTTTCTTTCATTATTTGTACTTTCCTTGAATTTAAATATTATATGATTCTCAGTTCCTTCATTTTTTTATCTCCATCCAATGATCGTTGAAGGTCTAGATTCCCAGCCGAAGTTCGCGAGAAACTAACGCGGAGTCGCCAGTGTCTCCGTTTTATCGGTTGGGAGAAATCGAATGCAATACTCAGCCACAGCCATATTAGATATTTTCACCAGGACATGCAAGGAATCGTGTTGCCGAATGTTTCGTCGCAAAATTATTATATTTTTGAAGTCGTTCTCCACATCAAGGGCAAGGCGTCAAGAGTATTTATTTTTTATACATTCGGTCTCTCATGCTGTTAATCGTCGTCTTTGGGCTATCTGAAAAAAGATGAACTAGTTTCAGTGATTGGGAATTGCAATGAAGAGGAGTTTTCTTCGTAGCTGTATTTAGATTTCTTGCATGCTTAGTATAAGTTCTCTTTATGCTGAGCAGCTCTGTTAACCCTCAGCGGCAAGCTAGTTCCCACATTCCCAATGCCTTGCTTATACAACTACACAGGTGGAACAGTGAAACCTGTATCAAGCAGCCACCGACGGTTCCGCTGAAAAAATGGCCGTTAAGAGGGGTGGTCGTTCGACAGAGGTTTAGTTTCCAGGAGTACCAATGAACGGGCGGCTGATTTGAGAATGATGGAAAAACTCTTAAAGCGACGGTCTCATTAACACCGATGCATGTGGTGTTTATTTCCTTACAATTCAGTTGCACCTCGGAAATGTCAATGCATATTAAGGTAGTCCGAGCGAGATAGTTTCCTAATCATAATGGAGACCATATTCGAAATATACGTTTTAATTTCACCAGTTTGGTTGACATACGAATTAAATATTGCACTATTTATGGTACAATAATATAGTTTTACATGGCAGAAATTGTTAGTAATCAAATGAAAATATCTAAATAAGTCTTTAACTTGACTCATTTTTTTCAAGCTGTAAAACTCCATCAAAACGGAAGATTTTTTGTGATCCCGAAGAATTTTCCGCGGTGACAATATGATTAATTTTCAAAAATAGTTGAGAAAACACACAAACTACACACTTGATTTTTTTACGAAATATAGGTCCTATAAATTCCTCATTTGTTAAATACGGTCTCTCTGGAGTGCATACACGTACCATTTCCCATGTAAAAGGGCTAGTGTTTTTTAGCAAATATCTCCGAAAGTAATGTGATAAGGGGTTGAATTTTTGGTGTCAATGGATGGGTGATATATTTTTATTTAAAATGAGATCAAATTCAATGATTATTAGGTAAAATGATATTTTCCTCAGACTACATAAATTTGATGTGCACATGCAGTGTATCCTGAATTAAGCTACCACCGACGTTTCAACTGAAAATGATCTTTCAGAGGTGTGGTCGTTAAGAGAGGTTTCACTGTACTATTAAATTGGCCACCAGAGTCGGTACTGGTATTATCGTGTCTATCCGTGATGAATTGGAAAGGAAAAACTGCCGGTTGTATGTATAGTTGGAAATTAAAAACTGCCGGGCCTTAAATGTGATGTGAGTTCGTCTTCTATGGTAGATAGGTTAAGGAGGTTTGAGCGAAATATCATTGTGCGTAGAAATCAATGAATTTGATCTCATTTTAAAGAAAATATATCACCCTTCCATTGACATAAAAAGTTCAACCCCTTACCACATTACTTTTGGAGATATTTGCGTACAAATACCAACCCTTTTTACATGGGAAATGTACTCTGTACGAACTTCAGAGGCATTATTTACAAAATGAGGTCTTTCTAACTCTTAGATGTCGTAAAAAACTAACAGCGTGTAGTTTGTATGTTTTCTCAACTATAGTTGAAAATTAATCATATTGTCACCGCAGTAGGTTCTTGGGTATCACAAAAAACCCTCCGTTTTGAAGGAGCTTCAAACACACCACGCGAAAAAAATGAGTCAAGTTAAAGACTTATTTTGATATTTTAATTCCATTACTTACCATTTATGTCATATAAACCTATATTATTGCACCATTAACATTGCTTTATTTAATTCATGTGTCCTACAGTTGGTGAAATTAAAACTTATAATTCGAATATGGTCTCTATTGTGACCAGGGAACTGTCTCGCTTTCTCTCACTACCTTAAGTGACTAAATAAAGTGGGACTCTTGATACCCTTTCTCAAGAGGCAATCAACTGCGCAGTTTGATGCCCAGAAATCGCGAGAGCGCAGTCACTGCATAAGAGCAGAGGGCTATATTCCTGTCTTTTGTTGATGCATTTGCGCAGTCATCATGGCAAGTTTATGCGAAGCAATTTTCTCTGAGCAATCCTCCATACATCGAACGATCCAGCGTAGTATCTTATGTAGAACGACCTTATTCCACCTAACCTCGTGCCGCACGTGAGAAAATGATACGAGCAATTCGCAGAATCCATAAAATTCTGACATAAACTTAGGGCAAGATAAACGAGTACTGCTAAGTTAACAGAACCTTAAGTAATTGAGATCCGCTGCTTAATTTCAGTCAAAGAAAATCTTTGGCCAGGAGAGACTAGCATTTTCATTACCAATTCACTGAACGTCATGAAGCTTATGGACTATGGGAGTATATATATATATATATATATATATATGTACCGTAAACGCGGGCTACTTGAGCCCTAGAGGTCAACTTGAGCCCAAAACAGAAAATGGTGTTTGGTTCTCTACGTACTCTCAACATTGGTACAACGACGTAGTTCAGTGCTTCACTGGTAGGTGGCAGTGAACCACGTCGTTATACCGATGTTGAGAGTACGCGGAGAACCAAACATCATTTTTCTGTTTTGGGCTCAAGTTAACCTCCAGGGCTCAAGTAGCCTGCGTTTACGGTACATAATTAGCAAAAAAATTACTTCTAAAATGGATTGATTGGATAATTGGCTATCACACCTGAAGGTTAAGTAAGAGGCCCGGGTTTGAGTCCAGGTCAAGTCAAATGATTTTTCCATGGCGAATATCATCACTTTGTTGTTTAGAAATACGTTTGTTTAAGTGATATGCATAGTATCATACACAAATATCTCAAATTATTATTATTTTTTACTTTGGTAACTTTTCCCTTCCGAGTCTTCAGCAAGCATCGGGTTTCATTGCCGTCATAATGGCCGAGAACTCGAGAGGGGCGGTGCAGAGTTCGTAGCTACTTCCGAAACCCATCGGATCAGTGGCTACGTTGCGTTCGGGTCGTGCGCACGAAGCAGACGGAGCAACCCCAAGAGGACGGCCTTCTGCATGCGGGCTGCAAGTGATTCCGCCTGTGCCACGCAAGCAGGAATACACTTGATGCTCTGTATCAGCGAGCCCTTGATTCCACCGAGCACACCTATGACTAGGACTACTAGTTTTACAGAGTTTATTATTATTATTATAATGTATTCTATCGGTAAAGGTAGGTTTTGTTGAATGTCAGAAAATCTCCTCCCGATATTTTACACATTCAGGGGCCTATCTCCCTCTAATATATCCTTTTTCGACTCTGCATTAGATCCACCCTTCTTCATCCCTTCCATGAAACCAATGCTCTTTCTTCCCCTTCCCCACTTACCCAACATCCTTCCCTCTATCACACTCTTCAGCAACCCCTCACCCTTTATTACCTCCTTCAGCCATCTACCCTGCCTTTCCCGGATTTCATTCAAAAGATTCATGTTCTCTCATCAAGCACCATCTCAAGCACTTCCTCTTGTCTCAGTATTCCTTTCCGTCCTTCTAACCATCTCCATCCTTCTCCACACCCACATCTCAAATGCCTGCAGCCTATTCTCGTCCATAACACAAGATAAAAATCTTAGTGAGGAAAAAATAAAGGATTTAGCTCTAATCTTCAGCGTAAAAAAATTGCAGAAAAACAACCGCCTAAGTAGCATAAATACCAGTACACGAGGCGATGTGAATGTCATGAACTTCGAATGAATGAGTCTTCGCTCGTTTCCTTAGCCACGTGGCTTGTTTCGATTCTTTTGCGAGATCCTCATTTCCTCGGCGAGAAAACAGCAGCGCTACCCTGCTGGGACGTGAGAGACTATCTGAGCGCAGGAGTGATATTGGTCGTAGGCCCCCTTCACTCCCCTGGGGGCCATGGCCGTTGGACGACCCTTACGAAGCAGTTGTCACCTCTCCTGATTGCTTTCCGCTCCGAAGTCTAGTGGGAGCGAAAGAATAGCTTCAGGTCCTCAGGCGGGAGAGGAAGATCTCGATGTCCTATTTTCGATAAATTCATCCGAACGAAGGAAGTCGATGGTGAACAGAGGTTTACAGCAAACGACCATTCGATCCAAGGTAAAGGCAGCGATCGCGGTTGAAATTATATACCAATGTGATGAAATTCGATGCGAAAAAGTCGTTTTAGACGACAGGGAAAATGTGTTTTCAAGGCGCAATTTTATCCGTTTGGCCTACATTTCTTTCTGATTTTTGTTGGGCTTTTCTGGGCTTTCAGGGCCTTTCTGGAAGTGTTTTTATTTGGCATGTTCCAAAATACGCGACCAACCTATTTATTAGATATGTTTATTAAACGACAACCTATTGAATGTACAATAAAAATTAGGAGTCAGAATCAGATGTAGTACGCTCTCTTCTTGAAGAGTTAGGTGTACGAACATTCATTTTTAGTTTCTTCCATTAAGTTGTGTAATAATATTCCAAATGATTTGATCAAAAATAATAGTTTGTCGTTGTTCAGAATGAGCTATTATAACTACTTGTTTAAAGGTACCTAATGTCAATTGTTTATTTTATAAACATCGTTGTAATACGTTGTAAAATGTCTCGTTCTTAATGGTTTCAGCAAAATTGTTTATGCTTATAATTTATGGATTTAAACATGGGTCTTGTGTCTTTTTTTGTGCCGACTGTGTTGTCTTTTCTTCTTTTGTAAGCTTATGCATTTGTTCTTTGGTGGTTTACCGCAAAACATTGATAAATGTTATTGTTAAATCTTTGCCTGGCAGTGAACTGTTGGGAATCATTTGTGAATTTCGCAGTGGTTCAGAAACAGTTACAATTATTCATTCGTGAGCATATTTTCAATATAACTCTTCGTTTATTTTCCGCTTTTGAGTGATAGACAGATAGATAGATAGTTAATTTGCTGAGAGGCTCAGTGTCATAAAACGAAGGTTTTGCGTCGGTAATGTTTCTGTATTTACTTAGTGCTTCTTACTGTAGCTTACATTTTAAAATGTAATTCGAATATGACAAGAGATACGTTTAGCTCAATCTACCTCAATTAATGTAATTTTAATATGACATGAAATGATGAACTTAGTGTATTTATAACTAGGTGTCGAGTAACGGAGTGGGTCATGTAAGTGGACGTTGAAGAATTTCTTGACTTTAACTGGAGTAGGTTGAAATTTGAATAATTTAATCGGCTAGAGTGTCATATATACGTAGTAACCTTCCCTCTATTTGTTTATTCCAGGAAAATGTGCGGGGATATCTAGCCGTGGCACTAACACCTAAATTGATGGGAAGTAGGTCAAAATTTTAAGAAAATCCAGGAGGAGCTTACTGTAAAAATTTATGCATTGAATTGATAAGCTGGCTTGTTTCGGGTCGTCGAAGAACGTGGTGAGGCTACAAAGCCCTGAAAAAAGTTTTCTTCTCTCCGTTGCGATTATTTTACTGCCTTATCTTTTTTTTGGTCACGCAAACGATTCATTTGCAAGATATCGCGTAGGTTACTGGCGTGACTTTGCTTTTAACAAGGTCATCTCCCTGGAAATCCACGCCGCTGTGCTGTAATTTGTATCCCCTGAAATAAATCATCGAGTGCGATTCTTTCGTCTGCCGAAATTTGAGACAAAAGAGATAAATTTTATCGTAAAGTTTTCATTGCTCTTTCACTTATTGTACTTGTTCGCATCCAATTTTTTTATTTTTAAACAATTTATGCGCGGTTTTTATTTAAATTGTGAAAGGATCAATAATTTAGGCTTTAGACATATATCATGGAAGAATTCAAACGAATAGGTTTTTATAGATTGAATTATAGCGATTTGTATGCAATTCTAAATTATCGTAAGAATTTATCTTAAGTAATTTTTGATATTTTCATTTCCTTTCCAACACATGCGTATTTACATTCATTCTTAATAATCTCTCCCTTCTATTCTGCAGTAGTCTCAGTCAAAAAAGATAAATTCTCGGCGATACTGTCTAGTGTTCTCAATCTAGACTAGATGGTGTATGACTGACTTTGATTCAGTTATTTTCTCCGTGCGTATTTCTTAGAGTCTATTATGCTTCTTCTATATGCAAGACCTCCTGTTCCAAGTCTCCCGATATTCTTTTTCTCAATGATCTCCCGACAAATTCACCCATTACTTTCTCGGTCCATCCCCTTCCCCACAAACCATTCTCGCTACTATCATATAACTGTTTCGTTATTTGACTCCGCTAAATTATCTTGGGAGTTTATCGGCATGGCCAAACTAACGGAGCTTCCTCCTTTCATGTGTGTCCATTACTGGATCATCCATATCACATTCTCTCATTGCCCACACATCTACCACGGTTTACGGAGATTACTCTCGCGCCAGGGATAGACTTACCTCAGGCACTCACACACCCCACACTAGGTTTCTCACGGGGCTGTTAAACCTGCTTGCTGACTCCGTGAAGAACACACACACTCGAACAAATTTCCACAGAAAATAAAAACAAAAAATATGAATAAAATCCCTAGCCCAAAATAGTTAAAACAGATGGGTGGTTGAGGGATTTACAGGTTTTTTTTTAACCTGCGCCAAGAATCCACTCAACTGGCAAAAACACACATTCACACAGTACTTGTTCGATACCCTCTCACTCCCCAGGCTTGTGTTTGTCTGATGTGGAGCTAACCTGGTTCAAGAGAAATGCTAGTCGCACGCACGCAAGTAAGTGGTTTATGGAGATCAGTCTCACGCCAGGGACCACAGGCACGCCACTTACATCTACATATACGTAGTACCCTGCGAGCCACCACGAGGGTGTGTGGCAGGGGGTGAAGATCACCAAACATGCACTGTTGACATGCAACTAGGACATTTAATGAAGGCATGCTAGATAATAGGGTCAAATGGTTAGTAACTACATAATAAGAAAGGGATTATTGGTTGTTATTACATGCATCATGCACTACAGACTACTCGAACTATATTTCACCTACCTATCCCTTTGTTACGCTGCCTATTGTTCTCTCTTATGGTACGCGGGAAAAATTACATTTTAAATCTATCGGTACGACAATCTATCTCTCTAATCTTGTTAATATGATAAAACCTAGCATAATACGCAGGGGTTCTCAATATAGATCTAACGTCATCTGTGAATAACTCTGTTTCGAATTTACTTAAAAGGTTTAACCTAAATTTTAACCTGCGTTCTGATAGTAATTCCCATCCTAGTTCCTCTATTAAACTCGTAACACTTATACAATTATCATAACGGCCTTTAACAAACCTAGCGGATCTCCTTTGCACGCGCCCCAAACATTTTATCATACCTTCCTCGTACGGATCCCATATACTAGCGGCATATTCTAAATGAGGCCTGACAAATGTAAAATAGCTTTTTTCTCGTACTCTCTCATTGCATTTGCCTAGAACCCTTTTTACGAATCCTAATCTACGGTTTGCTACACTAGTTATTTCCTTGATGTGTTTCCCCCATGACATGTCTTCAGTGATGGTGACTCCTAAGTATTTCATAGATTCTACGTTAGATATTTTCTTTTCTTTGATGCCATAATTATTCCGGGGAAAGCCATACTTTTTCCAAAAGTTCATTATCGCGCATTTCTTCAAATTTAATTCTAGCTTCCAACTATCACACCAATCATCAATCGCATCTAAATCCTTCGCTAAAGACTGGATGTCCTCTTCATTTCTAATTTCCTTATACACTACTACATCATCGGCAAAAAGACGGAGCTTGCTATTTTTTACTATGTATTCAAGTCATGTAGGTAGAGAAGAAATAAAATTGGGCCTATCACGCTTCCCTGGGGAACACCCGATGTAACTTTTACTTCGCCTGAGCTGACACCATTTATATATGAGTTATTTTCTCCGTGCGTATTTCTTAGAGTCTATTATGCTTCTTCTATGTGCAAGACCTCCTGTTCTAAGTCTCCCGATATTCTTTTTCTCAATGATCTCCCGACAAATTCACCCATTACTTAGTTGCTCACGGGGTAATTACACCCGCTTGCCAATCAAATCAAATATGTTGCTAACTAAAGTGAGTACAAAGTATAGGTTTCGGACAAAATTACGCCCTGCGCTGGTCGGAAATACAGGGACTTCCCTATTCAAAGTGTGGAACATTACTTTTCCATCGCCCAAGTTTGGCATTTTAATTTAAGGTAGTTTGAGCGAAATATCATTTCACCTAGAAATCAAAGAAATTGGTCTCATTTGAAAGAAAAATACCTTAGCATTCCAAAGATATCAAAATATCATCCCCTTATCGAACTACTTTCAGAGTTATTTGACGAAAAGCACCAGACCATATAAATGGAAAATGGTACGTGTATGCACTACAGAGAGGCATTATTTCAAAAACAAGGAATTTCTAACGCCTAGACCTCGTCAACAAAACTAAAAGTGTGTAGTTAATGTGTTTTATCAATTATTTTTTGAAAATTATAATCATATCGTCACCGCCGTAATTTTTTCGGGATCGCAAGAAACCTTCCGTTGTGAAGGAGTTCCAAACGTACCGCGCGAAAAAACGAGTCAAGTTAAAGATTTATGTGGTTATTATTATTTAATTACTTATAATTTTTGTCATATAAAAGTATATTATTTCACAATTAATATTGCAATAAATAGTACTAGTTCCCTTGGTTCTTTGTGGTGTTCCATATCAGAAAATTTAATGATAACAATTATAATACCATATACCTAAAATCACACGAACCGGGTGTCAACGTTTAAAGGTCATCTTCAGGTCTGTCCTTCAGGACCTGATGATGACGCTTAAGATTTGAAACCAGTATCCCGTGCTTTTAAGTATGTGGCATTGCAAATGTTATCATTAAATTTACTGCAATATTACAATGTTTACTTCATGCTTCCTACAGCTGCATAAATTAAAACGTATAATTCGACTATGATGTACATTATGATAAGGGTTCTATCTTTCTCTACCTTAAATGGAATGAAGTATGAATTGAAGTAAGTTTTTGAAACTAATTATCTGTCATAATTCTGTGTTCTTTCTCAGGTCCGATGGACCCTCATGGTCATCCTGTCGACCGCCTTTGCTTGCTACCTGCTGGGCGTGATGGGGGCGTCGCTGGCCTGGATGCTGCTGCTCCTCATCTTGGTTGGCACGGTGACCCACGGGCGCATCTCGACCTACGTCCGCTCCGTCGTCTGCCGGGAGACCCAGAGGGCGCGGAGGCGCTCGAGGGCCGCCCTTTGCCCTCTGGACGAGACCGCCGAGTGGGTCAACTTCCTGCTCAACAGATGGTGAGTGCCCTCCCCTCGAATTTCTGTACGCACGGCGACATTTCTGGCGACACAGATGGCGTTGGAAGTGGTCGGCGGGAACCACGGAGTAGGATATGGGAGAGAGGCGATCGGAAGAGGGAAAAAGGGGCAGAAATGAGCCCGGATGGTAAGAAAGGCATTTTGGCGGGTAGAGGTTTTCAACTTACCGATAGAGGCGCTGTAAATAGCGGGACTTCCACCATCCGAGCGTATTCCAGTTCTCTTCTGAAGTTAGCGTAGTGCAGAGCGGTTGTGAACTTGAAATTGTAGTGATTTACACAGCGAAGAGTTTAAGTCTTTGCTCAATTTATCCTCAGTATCCTAATCCGTGGCGGGCAATTTCTCCTTATGAATACCAAATCGTATGTCATCTGGTGGCAGGCGACGGAATCGTTCGCGGTTGCCTTACTCTGTTAAGGATTAGAGCTCGTTCAGTTTTTTAAACGAGCTGAAAGCCAAGTTTTGCTCATTTCCGCCTTATTGTTTTCCTTAATGGAGAAACAAAATTGTATACATAGTGAGATGTTGAAATGGAAGCTGGGTTTAGTATTTTTGGCTGAAGTCTGTGAATGCTCAACTCGAATTTCGGAACATTAAGAAGGACACAGGACATTGGCTTACAACATTTTTTTTATTTATTAAATTTATTTAAACTATAAACAAACAGATGAAGAATTCCAGTTTATTTTGTAACACTTGTGTGGATAGGTAAATATTTTTCTCTCAGTGCATTGTGTAGGACGATTAACTTTCATGATATTCCAGGCATGTTTTCACCGGATAGCAAGGGCATGTGTTGGGGAACTTTGGGATTGGAATTCAATAATTGAATTAAAATAGCAGCAGATTTTTCTGTAATTTGCAAAAAAATCAAAGTGCATTTGAAAAATGAATTGAGAAGTAGTTGACTTTAAAAAAAAACTCTAATACTCTGAAAAATTCCATTCCATCATGTGTAAAATTGTTAAGTATATACTTAGCTTACGCGGTGTGTATTTTTCGTGACGAACAGTCATTAGGAAATAATGGTTGGACGAATTTCGCTACAAATGGCGAGAAAACGTCTTACCCTTACAGTGAGCGATTAACATGTATCACTGTGGATGGGCGGATTAATACTTTTGTTTTGGGTGGTCGGATTGTCACGTCCCGGTGAATCGTATGGCATACCATACGATTACCATTTTGCCTATTTTCCAGGAAGTATTCAGGATTATTAGATACCACTCAGCATTATAAGAATCACAGTTGTCCGCTCTCACTTTGATATGTATACATGTGCACTATAAACTTATAATTTGATAAAATTATCCATAGCTGGCATTTTGCCTTGACTTTGGTTTTGCATATGCATTATACCACAGAAATTCACCTCGACGCTATGAAAGCGTTTGGTTCTTGATGTTAGAGTCACAACATACTTTTTGGTCCAACTCTTATCACTAGGAGACCCTCTTTATTTCATTGTGTATTGGGGTATAAGTTTTCCCCCAGCTTGAGATAAAATATTTAGACTTTCTGTCTACGGGGCCAAATTGGACACTCCGAAGTGCTCGATTGCAACTTAACTCTGCATTATTCGACTTTAAGTGATGTGAATCCAAATTTAAGGTTTGGAAAATACAATTTCTTTGTTCTTAACGGCTTGATGAGGCATTATACGACCCGGGGGAATCCTTGATTTCTGTCTGGATTAATTTTTTTGTAATTATACCCTATAGGTTAGGTTGCATTGGTGTTGATTATCGTGAAGTCACGCGCTCAGGAAGTTTTGTTGGAAAAAGATATCTGTCGCCTGTTTTATTCTAAATTCGTATATCGAAATACCTACGTGAAACAGGTGTCCAACAAAGAGTGTTGAACTAGTGACCTTGATCCTAGTGGAGGGCTAGTGACGCATCTAAGCTCGACTCAACCTATTTTTTTCTGGTTATCAAATTCTTCCGGGAAACGAAGACTAGGAACTGAAGGTATTTATAACTCGTTGCGAAATTTCATGCGCAGAAGGGCTTGGTTTCCTTAGTAGACCTAACATCACCAATCAAACTGAACTTTAAAAATGGGAGAGTGTGGTATTTTTAACTATCTTTACATTATGATATCACCCTCAAAGTTGTAAATTATTTGACACTCGTGAAGTAGGCTTGTTCCGTATTTCACTTCTCCTTGTAAATATGAACTATCACCCTAATATAATGCCTAATGGCTCAATGAAGCGATATTACCGTATTATCCCGGAAGAAATGCGACGATTAATATGGCGCCGATAAGTATTTTGATGTTAACTTTAGAAAAAAAGGCAGTTAAAGTTTATTTTTTTAGTTTGATATATTTTAAATTTTCTCCTTAAGATACTTTTCGTGTGCATTTGTGCTGTGAAGCTTCGCACTACGAAATTAAAATTAATTTTTTTGAAGTTTCGATTTGATTGTGCGTGCTGAAACACGTTTTGTTGCTAGCCATACACCCTGACGCTTTTAACTGTTCGAGTTATCAAATATAGGGCGAATGTTGTAATGAAGGGCTTCACTAGTTGAAAAACGGAACGCACTATGTACGGGGTGGACACCGGTATTGGCCCGAATATTGTATGTTTGCCCGCAATATACCTGTCTGTCTGTGGGTGCTATGAGAGTGATTATCTCTTGAGAGACGATATGGGTTCACTGTTTGTCGTCGCACATGTCTCGGCATTCCTATTTAATGTCGTAATAGTTTAATGCGTTCAAATAAGGATAGTACGACGTAATAATGCACGAGATACGATCATGAGGATAAACTTTTGGAATGTTTCAAATAAAAAAAAGAAAAACCGAATGGATTTTTTATCTCATTTAATTTTTAAATACTTTACTTCATCAGTGGTGGCACTATATTCGGGAGCGCATTGCAGTAGGAGTTGAACTGTTTTCCGAGCCCAATTTTATTCGGGATCAATTTATATTCGGGATCGATTTGTATTCGGGATCGATATTTTTTTGGGGGGGTCGATATGTATTCTTGATATATTCAAATTCGGGATCGATTTATTTTCGTGATCGAATTGTAATGTCGAATTGTATGGTACTCCTGAACTAGGCCTCCGTTCGTCGAGAAGTTCCTTTGCCGTTCGGGCGTTTGTAGTTGCGATGAGAACCAAATTTCGCCGGGTTATTTCTTCGTGTTTAGAAGGTGCACTATTTAATTAAGACGTAGCGGTGGCGTTGGGCAGGTTCATGATCACGCAGCACGCCAGTCGGGCCCCGGAGTTTCCGCTCACGAGGCTCTCCTCGTCCCCGCCGCGGCCGAAGTCGTCGGCGCTCTCGTGGATCACCAGTGATCTCCCGATCACCCCCAACTCCCCTCCCACCTCCACGGCCAGCATCTGACCCGGCGCCACTATGCTCACGAACGCCACGCCCAATTCGTTGGCTTCGATGTTCCCGAAATCCCCGGCGTGTCTCTGGATGTCCATTGGCCCTCCGTGAGTGCTCTGGAAATCAGAATGAACAGCATTACGTTAGAGATTAGGAATTCGCCGCGTCCGGTACCAGACTTTGGGAGCAACTGAGTCCTTCACAAAATGCCGACTTTCTCAGATGCACCGGAAAATGTGCATGAGGTGAGTCGTCAAAGTTAAATGGATTCAGAAAACCAGGCTATATGGTCACAAAACTCTCCGAGAGAGTCATGCAGAATTTGACCACCGCCAAAAATTTGACTCAAGACTGCGGATTGCATTGGACAAGTGCGTTTCATTACCTGGATACAGGGACCTTCCCATCGTGTGGGTACAGACAGCGTTAGTTTTAGATCTATGAAGGTAGGAACAGAAAAGCGTGTTGTACTTGATTTCTCCCAACACATTCTTAAATCAGTAGTACATTTATTGCATTTCAATAGAGCTGTTTGGCGATATTTCAAATACTCTTCTTTCTTGTACAAGGCTTAGTGATCGAATTCAATTATTGGGGTAACTATTGTGTGTGTTTTTGAACACTCGTAACTCGCTCACAAAAATCGCCTAGGTTTCATTAGTTATTACGGATTATGACTTTTAAAAACATTATTTTGACATTTATTTCGACCAGTCAATATTTGTGGCAACGAATGATGTAAGATATTCCGAGTTTCCTAACAAAAATCATGGGATTCTCCATTCTCCATCCTCTTCTCTGGAATCTTCCGACGGAGTCACATTTAGAAGTGGTTCGCTCGATTGATAATTCTAATTTGACGATTCAATTTCTCTTCCTTGACACGGTTAGACCATGAATATATATTATGGATTGTTATCTCGTCGCCAAAAACTGTTGTCTAGAATTCCGTAAACAAACAACTTTTTGGAATGCGATGCCGCTTAGTGATGAAAGACGGAAGTTCAAATGTAAATACGGTAAATACAGTCGATAGTTTGTAAATAAACACGTCTTACTGGTTTTACTTACAAGTAATCATAATTCAGTGAATAAAAAATGTAGTACTACACGCGGGACGTAATTGTACACTTGGCATGTGGTATCTTCATGAGTATTCCCAATTGCCATCATTGCAGTGTAGATAGAAAGGAATGCCCTTACCGCCGCCTCGAACAGATTCTTATTTTTCAATCCAAGTCTCCTATTTTGGTTCCTCGTTGACGCATACCCTGTTTTGCAGCCTTGTACGAAGCAAGTTCCGTTTAAACAAGCCATTCTAAATTCTTTATTTAAGCCGAACGGGCTTAATGCATTCAAATTAGAATCAGAGTCTGGCAAACGTCGTCGTCGGCACACGATGGACGTTTCATAAACCTCTCACACATTTCCTGTAATGGATATTTCCTCTCTAGCATTTACAAATGAACTTTTAGGCCAGAAAAATAGCAAGATATTATTCAAAGCATCAAGTAATTCATATTCCTCGATCGTTATTGAAGATTCGCCGCAATCTTACGTTAACAACAATTAACTACGTGTATTTACGATTCAACTGAAAAGACTTTTTTCGAAGCAGCGCCAAGGACTGGGTGAACTAAAAGTGGAAATTTAGGCAACACGTACCTTAGGCAACAATTCCAAACATTTAAATCCATAATATATATTCATGGGTTAGACTTTCATTTCTGTAAAAATATCATTGCTGTGGTAACATGATGTAACGTGAAAATAAAAGGAACCAAAAGCTCCTTTTTCTTCCCGAGAAATGGGACAGAAAAACGAACTTTCCAATTCAAAAGTGGCAAAATAAAGCCTTCTCTCGGTATTAGTACCCGCAGCAAAAACGATCACTAGGTCATAATTTTCTCCGATGCACTGAAATCATTCGTCGCTAAGCAAGGAGTAAAGTGTCGTGTGTGAGTGGATATTTTTTCCGCACGTGGTGATGGGGTTTGGCTGATTCGGCATGCTCACACGAGCGCAGGATGTTGGCGCTTTGACCGACGGGTTTTATCGCAATGAGATTAATCCCGGCCTCTCGAGGACGCGTCAATTATCGCCGACTCCGCTGGAAATTCTTTAGTTTTACTGCTTCATTTTTCATAATAAAATCAAAAGTCTCATCTTCTCCTCTGAACTTAAATAGCAAAATGATGACTAGTTTTTTTACGGTCGCCAAGGGTGGGTGGGGTCACGGTCTCTCTTTTCGCGCTGTCGTTATCCAAATCGCAAAGCACTCTATGTTGTTGCAATATTTTGCTAGAGCCAAACTATTATGGTAGGAACGATCACAGGAATAAATTTAAGGAAATAGACTGCAGAACCCATATATTTAAGATGTCGTTTTTTCCACGAACAATAAGGGATCATAATAGTTGTGATAGATCAGTTCTAGGATACTGACTAGGTTAAATATGTTTTTTCAGTAGTGCTAAGTATCTTAACATGAATTGTAGATACTAACCTCGCATGTAACCTCCGGCATGATATACTCCTGCATGTCTTAGTACCTTGTAGTGCTATTTATTTGTCACATTAATAATACTAACCAGTAGTTATATCTTGAGTAGTGTACTGCATGGCAGCAGGTTCATCTACGTATCACTCTCCTGGTTTGTGGTCTGACCGCATACCGTTGCCCTGACTTCTTTTGGCCTACGCCTGGCATTCGGGGCAACGCGTGCGGTTCTGATTTGAACTGGGATGAGTGCTGCATGCATGGTGCGGAATCACCCCTTGCCACACACCCTATTGGTGGCTTGCACGGTATTTCGTTGATGTAGATGTAGATATAGATGTCAATATCCACGCTCAGAGTTATTAACCTCAGAGTATGCACCCTTTCAATTTTAACTATTGATCAAGAGCTCATTTGAAGATTGAAAACCACATTTCCGCTTTCGTGATCGCAGTTGAAAAATGACGGTAAGGCGTGCAGGCCCGTCACGGAGATTCGTGATCAGGCAGCCGTGTGAGATGGCGGCTCCATCTTCCGCATTGTCGCTATTGTTATCCAAAACGCAAATCGATCGATAAGGGCAATATTCGGGGGGATTACCCCGAGGAGGTATTCCATCAATCTTAACAAGTGATTCAAAGCACCTGTCAAATTTGAAGCGTTACAATCAAGCTTTCGCTCCTATGGGAACTATTTTTAAAAAATGACGAAAACGTAGGCGCCCGCGTTATGGAGAACCGTGACCGCGACCAAGATTAATGCTCGGTGAACCGAAACGCGGAGCGTTCAAAGAGTATTTTTTTCTCGTGGAAAAGTACTGTTTTAATTTTTTATATTCTTTATTTTTATTTGCTGCCGATGGATTCATCCTTTTTTTAATAGAAGGTATTTCATTTCAGCGCTTATTTAGCGATAGGAATAAAAAAATCACGAAAAGGGATTTCACTGGGCGTAGACTCGTTTTGAGTGATGGTTGAAGCTGATGAAAACTTGAAATAAAACCTTTGCAATGCCTTTCAATATATTTTAATCGTTGCTTATAGATTTGGATAGGATATTTGGGGAGGCGACCGGCAGCTAAGGTCATTTGCGCCGTAGGGGATAGGTAAGGGAGGTAGGATGGATAAAAACCCGGCGTCGGTATTGGCCTGCTCTTAACGATAGGCGCCAAGGGGATCACCGCTTAACGTCTCATCCTACAGACGGAGTACTTTACTTGAGTGCCCTCCACAAGACGCTCAAGTAGGGATCGGGTTTCCCCTGAAAAACATCCTCCTCTGCAGGAATTTGAACCCTGGCCGTCCGTATGGTTAGCCAGTGCTCTAGCCGCCACACCAACCCGATCCCCGCTTATAGATTTCCCAAGGTAAATTCATCAGTAATCAAATATACTTCTGTATAAATGCAACTTGAAAGGGATGATATAACAGAGTATCCCGTATCCTCGGGGCCATTGTTCACGTAGTTTTTTTTTTCAGAACACGGTCGTTTGCAACTATGGAAAGACTAAATGTGTTCGCAGAATAATCATGTCATTCGGTCACCTTTTCTCGTTAAGAACAGTCACTGTTAATGCTACATTGCAGTTGTTCATGTACTCCACACCGTCTTGTACTTCTCCTTCCTGCCTTCTACTTGTATCGTACCAAAGAGCCATACTGAATACCTAAATCACCTTCAACCGCAGAAAAGTCAATATCACGAAACTCATTCGATAGTCAGCTTCCTGTTTTACGAAGTCTAACTATCAGCGTCTACCAAAATCTCGAGCATAATGGATATGAAGGTGTAAATAACGGCACCACCTTTTATTTTTGAACTAAAGTTACTTTCTTTTGGAAAAAGTCTAGATTTTTGACCTTCATAAACTACTATAACAAGTTTTCTTAATGGTAGAAGGCAAAAAAATAATTAATACCAATTATTTCAATTCAAAAACGATGATTTACAAAAAGCTTTTAATAACGTACCAGAAAAAATGGGATGCAAATATCAAAGTGTGTGAATGGCACTTAAAAAAAGTCACAAAAGTTGTTTAAACATTTTAAAACTGGAGGAGATTTCTTGACGAAACCGTTGCAAAAATGATATCTTGTTTGTTCACTCTAAAAGGAAATAATGCAACGATGTTTTATACCTGCCAGTCTGCAGTCTATTTCCCATTATTCTAAACTCGCGATCTTACCTGCCGTAGCATATGAAAGAGTTTCAGGCGTAACTTTGTGGAAATGTTCACTATCCATACTGGTAGGAATGAAAACTCGATAGCTGGTTGTGTTTGTAATGACGCATTTTTTATGGCTCAATCTCCTCTTTTGAATTGAAGTCTCACTACATGTCCTGGGACCCAGTAATCTGGTTGTTGTTTTTTGGCCTTCAACTCCACCTGTTCTTTTTTTCCTTTATCTGGTTTCCCCAACTATTGTTTACTTGTAATTACGTCACCTTGAACTCTCCCACCTCTGTATGTTCCCTCCCTTACCCTCCCCACCGTCAGAACCTGTGTTTTGCTAAGGGGTATATGTAGAATCAGAACGTTCGAAATAAAGTGTCGAAACCATGGGTGGTGTTTATTAAAACAGTGTAGAAATTTACTATCGAGTTTTCATTCTTACCATACATAAAATGTTCTTCCCGCTCGAGTTTGTACTCTCAAAATTTAACGACCAGCCTCGCTTTCTATGTCCTGGATAATCTCTTCGCTTTTGTTTTCTTATGATTTATCTTCATTTTGAATTTCCCGCACTGAATTTGTAAAGCATCTACGAGAGCTTGTAGTCCCTCCAAGATCGACTATCCAACGCCAACTGCAATATGGCTGCCGTAGCATGTCGGAGTTGTTCATATGTTAATGCAACTTACGTTGAATGGATTGAAGTGGGGTCCCGCCTTCGAGCAATCTGACCCCTCGGCCGCGTCCTGGTGGAGATGGAAGCCGTGCAGTCCCGGCTTGAGGCCCTGCACGGTCCCCGAGAGCACCACGGGCCCTCCTTTGACCTCCTGGGTGACGAACACACCCCCTGAGATCTCAGGGTACACGCCCTCGGCCGTCACGAGGACGCAGATGGAAGTCCTGGGCGGAAACACGGTGGGTGGGGGAGGAGGGGGCGGAGGGGGCGTTGTTGTTGTCGTCGTTGTTGTGGTCGTTGTCGTGGTGGTGGGTCTCTCGGTGGTCGTTGTTGTTGTCGTTGTTGGCCTCATGGTCGTTGTAGTTGTCGTCGTTGGCCTCATGGTCGTTGTGGTTGTCGTCGTTGTTGGCCTCCTCGTTGTTGTCGTCGTCGTGGTTGTTGTGGGCCTCCTTGTGGTCGTTGTTGTCGTTGTTGTGGGCCTCATTGTCGTAGTTGTCGTTGTTGTGGGCCTTCTTGTTGTCGTGGTTCGCCTAGTCGTCGGCAGTTCGAACACCACCTGGTAAGGATACGATTTGTGCGATGGAATTATTAGGGTTTGATGTGGATGCAAGAGATTAGGGATCCGAGGTGGGATCATGGTCCCTTCTCTCGTGTTGTAGTTCTCGTTATCAAATACGTAAAAAAATCCTGTAAAAAGTGATTTCTCATGGTTCATTTCATGACCAAGATGTTACTTCCAGTACAATCCATAACCAAGAAACCGTTGTTTCATAAAGTTGACAACAAATTTTTTAATGAAAAGTTTTAAAGAAATAAAAGCTTGGCGATACATTTGAATATAGTTATCCTACGTAGTGCAACAGTTTCATATCGATTAAGCGTCAGGTTTCATCAATGTTACATGCCAAAGAGAGCGTTCCGTTCGAAAACAACAAAAATCCGGTACGTTTTTGTTCTCATCGCGATGAAAAATTGGAGATGTATTGTAAAAATAGTCGACAACTATGGGTAAATACAAGATAAAAGAAGCTATCGTTTCATGTATCTTGTAATCATATAGGTGCTATGGTTCATTTTTAATCTGTTTCCAAACTCGAGTCAACATAACTTTTGCGCCGAATGTACTGCCAATATTATTTTGAGAATGTAGTGCCGTGGATTTAGGTGACCTCTTACCCCCTGCCATACTCCAATGAGGTGGCTTGTATGATTTTATTTAGATGTAGATCAGTCTACCTAACGACTTTGTGTCCGTCAATAAATGTGTTTCTTTTCCATCCCAATCTTTTTGAGCGTGTTCTCGGTCAGTCGTGTTTTCCGTTTCTTTACGGGTACTCCTTCCATGTACCGTAATTCCCTCGAATAACGAAAAAAAATACACTCGATCCTTTTCCGTCGTGCAATTAAATTGTCTCGTATGTGGTGCCTAACGCATCGGCCATTTACGGAGTTCACCCGCTTAAGGAATGAGTGAAGACTGTTTTGGAGCTGAGTACGGAGCCAAACACGACGCAAATAAGTACGTAGTACATGCGAGGACCAGGTTTGGCAATTCTCTGCCGTGTCCGCGTACAACTTTCTTAGCTGGTACTCGTCAACAAAATGGGGACCATCCATGCGAAGTAGTGCGCTGCTCTCTTCTCATCACAACAGCGAAGTTGCTTTCGATTCATTTCAGACCCTTCTATATAGGCAGCGCGCATCAAAACCTGTTGAGAACTGTGTTAATGTGCGCTGAACAGCGAAAGAATTTCGATGGTTGCACCTGCGATTGTTTTTTTGCTTACTTTCAGTCTACCCGTCAAACGTGGGTTTCTAAAAATTTTAATTATTCAATTTCTCTGTGAAAAAACTTGCGTTTTTAAGTATGTGGTTTGAACGAATGCGTCCGCCATTTAGAAAAAAATTGTTCGTAAATACTGTGATCTAATAAAACGCAACTAACACGCTTTTGTGAATTGTTCATTACCGTATTAACAGCTCTTCCTGACTAGTCGTGGAAGGCATCGATTTTCCCCACTTAAGACTTCGGTTTCCTGGATTGAGTGGTCGGGTCAGACCATGCATGCATGGCGACTTCTGAGAGGTGAAACTGTTTCTTTTCTGTCGCCTTTCATCGTCCCTTCACTCTACGTGACATCTCCCTCCCAGTCTGACCCACGAAGGATTTCCCACAAGTACACTCTATCTAGTAAAATCCATCCTGCCCAGTTCTTCGCACGACCTCGACCTCGATCGCGATACTTACAAACATACCGTTCCCTCCCGGGGTAGGCAGAGTCACAAATTTTCACCTATAAATACATATTTGTACACCTAACTCTGCTTCAATAATTTCCTGTATACTACTGACCTTTCCTCGCAAACCTCTTTTGTCTCATTTACCCACATACACTGCTTCATACGCGCTCTCCTGTTTTTAGGACTCCTAATATTCCTCCTCCGGAGAATCTCCTCAGCCACATTCAACCACAACTTTCTCGGCTTACCGCTACCTCTTGCACCATTCATTTCACTCTTATATATATGTTTCGTTATTCGACTCTCATTCATTCTCTCTACATGGCCCAACCAACGAAGCACACTCCTTTCGTATATGTCCATTACTGGAGCGTCTAATCCACATTCATTTATTACCCACTCATTCCTGACCCTATTCATCCTACTTCTGCCGCAAACACTCCTCAGGTAACCCATGCCCACGGCGTTTAGTCTACTCTTATGCCTATCCTGACATACCCATGTTCCACTACCATACAACAAACTTTCCGCGATTAATCAGGGAAGCTATCGATTTAACAAAATGTCCCAACAACACGGCAAGAGAAGATGGCTACCACCTGGCAACCACGTGGAAAAGAGTGCTATCACAAATCGAAGGGAGAAAAATGGCGCCAAAAGTGGCAGCCAATCAGAAGCGACCGACCCCACCGACTCTACTTTGTAAACCCGACCAAAAAGAAGCGCTGCATCTTCGACCTGAAGACGCCTCCAGGAGAGAAGGAGAAACGTTGTCGGAAAAACAACCACGAGGCCGAATCCCGAAAGAAGAAATTGAATGAATACCTGCTCGCCGCGGAAGCCTTAATTAACAACAGATCTTAATGCGAATGTTATGTACGAACTAAATAATCCCGTGTTTCTTGAAGAAAGTTTTAGCCTTGCGGTTGAATTCATCGGCAAATTTAAGCATTTATTCTCTGGTGGATGAGTTGACTTTGATTCATACGTATACCTAGCTTTCCATAACTCTCCTTTCTTACTTATCCTTTTTGCAGCTTTTGAAATCCCGTTTTGAATCCTGGCCATTGAATTGATTTGAATATTCCGGTGATTAAATCAAGATCCATTTGCTGGAAACGCGTTATGACTTCGCGCTCGAATCCAATTTTCAGAATGGATGCTAACATTTGTATTCGATTATGCGACGTCCATCTGCGCATTCCGAAATGAATTTAATCGCAATCGCTGCTTCCCTATCGCTTTGCACAGATTGGCGAACATCGCATCAGATGGAAGATGACGAGTCTAATTTTAAGTCGGCCATGGGAACGAAATACACTGAGGCGCTTGTAAAGCGACATTAAACTTCGTTCAAAAAGTGCACAAATTCCTCTCTTGAAAGGTGATAAATCTGATTATTTATTAATTTTTTCGTGTGGTCATCTCATAAATCTTTGGCATTGAGCTATTCCCGCTCGCATTGCTACTTATTTCCAACTACAATCGCAATCGTTTCGTCTACTGGTGCCCATGACAATGGTAGACCAAATACGATTAATACGTACAGGAATCTGCTCAGTATAGATGGCGTCACAAATGCGAATCGAGCAGGTTAAAAAAGTTAAAGCGCACATGTCTGATTGGAAAGTGTTCAGTGTTATATCAATGGTGGAGCGTAACATTTGAGTTATAGCCTTCGACTCGAGGCATTTTAACCAAATATCGATTTGTATTCGTTATTCCAAAGTTCGATTTTCGGAAAGTTTAAGTGACTTCTGGTCGGTTTCAAGAACTTATGGAATCAATAGTTATGAGACCCATAAAGTTATAGATCTCATAAAAATATTAGGGTTGCAGGAACACGTCTACTCTTTACATAACGTGTTTACCAATAGTCAACAGCTTCGAATATTCGATCTAATCTTCCACCGGATGGAATTTACGAAAGTTTAGCCTATGAATTATTGCTAATGCGCATAATAATTAGTCAGTAAGAGTAAACAAACTGGTCATTTGTCTCAAAACAACTCTTTAATCTAGTAATTAAGTTTCCAAGCGCTTCATTTCGCATCCGTCATCTTGGCTACTTATGGAACTCCTAACAACATGCCATAAGTCACAAAACCTATAAATTTATGGAATTTTTCTGCAACACTTATTGAATGGTTGCCATGGATTATGGGTACCATCACCTTATAGAATACATATGTGTCGTTCCTGCCTCTGACTATTAATAAATATATTGCGTAATTACTTGTAGGCCTGAGAGTGAAAAGTAATATACTTACCAATGGTTTATCATAGTTGTATCCCTCATTCTGTTGAGCGAGTCGCGAGTAATATGGGTACCAGTAGTCCTGGGCGTGGACAATCAACGCCAGCAGTACCACTAGAAGAGCTAAACTCAACTGCCTGGAAAGGAAAAGGATCGCATGTTGTAATTTTATGTATCCATTTTGCATTATCACTTTTTTATGCCTTCTCTGGTGCCTCAGTGCGTCGTGTACATTCTTTTTTAGATAATGTAGGCATAATTTGAATAACCTTAGCGGATAAGTCTCTTTAATTAGTGGGATCATTAGCTTGTTCAATTTGAATGTAGCCAACTACTGTATTAAGTATTATGTTTACATAAAGTTGTAAATACATAGAATGAGCCAGCCGTATGCTCAGCATGCACAGCTTGATTCTACCATAATTATCTTTTTTTTAACTTATAGGTATCCATGTCATTCCTACTCACAATTTTTCATATATATACATTTAATAAAAAAATATACATCTTGATCACTCAAGATGACATTATTACACTTTAAATTGCAATATCCAAACAACATATTTTCTCTTTGAAATGGAAAGCATGCAGCAACAGTTTTTTACAGCACTGTGCGTCTGTGATAGCATTATGAATACTGAAAAACTATACTGTTTTGCATTTGCTTACAATATTTTTAGTGCAAGGAAATAAGTTTTATGCGAAAATCCTTATCCAAGAATAGGATTACTACAAACGGACAGTAACGAATAAAATATTCGATGAATCAAGCGTTATAGGTAACCAAAGAATTCATGGTGGAGAGCGCGGATTAATCTGATTACATGTGCTATATCCTTGGAGAAAGGAAAGCTTATCAAAATTAAGAGCACTAGATGTTGTACTGTCCACTATTTTAATACTGAAAACTTTACAATACGTGTTTCGGCACTTTATTGGCCATCATTCATGGCTATTAGTTACACTGTACCTGATGATGGCTAATAAAGTGCCGAAACACGTATTTTAAAGTTTTCAATATTAAAAATAGTGGACAGTACAACACCTAGTGCTCTTAATTTTAATGATGCAGTTTCACAATATCTCGCCCGAAACTGTTGACTTCATTGGGAAGCTCATTAGCTTAGAAATTGTGAGTTTTATCGATTTTAATGAGATTTTGTGGAGCAGTTGTTGAACATCTTTGAAGCCAAAGAAGATGAATTTTCAAGCGTAAAAATGATGTGAATCATTGAACTGTGTTTAATGAGTTTTGATATTTCAGATAAACGGCGGGCAGTACTAAACTTGTTTAATCTCAACATTGTTATCAGTTATGCACTTCAGTGTTCTCTTTCCATCGTTACCACGTGGCAGCGAAGCATGGGCATGTCAGGATAATTATTTGAGTTGGCTAAATGCAGTGGGGAACCTGAGAAGTGTGTGGGAGAAAAGGAGGACGGATAGCGTTGGGAATACATGGACGATGTAAGAATTTAGGTCAGACGCTCCAGTAATGGACGTTTATGAAAGGAATGGTAATCTGCGTTCTTGAATTGGTTATGATACTCATCTGGGGGTCATTAGAGTTGGCTAAATGCAATGGGTATTTGATCTACAAAGACAAACGGCAATAGTAGGATGGATACCGTTAGGAATGCGTGTGCGACGCAAGAATTTGGGTTTGACGCTCAGTAATGGACGTTTATGAAAGGAGTTTTCTTAGTTGGTTTGGCCATGCCGAGAAAATGGATGAGGGTCGAATAACTCAGTAGATGTATATTAGCCGAGTGGACGACGGGAGAGGAATAGGTAAACGCCATGGATGAATGTGGTTGAAGAGACTCAAAAGAGGAGGGATATTACGAGTTTTAAGATTAGGAGAGTGTGTATGAAGCAATTCATGTATGCAAGAGAAGCGGCAATGATTAGCTGGGAGAGGGCATTAAAGAGTAAATTATTTTTAAGGAGGCAATTTAGTAAAAATAACGGCAATAAAAAAATGCTTCAGAGTGAAAAGTAAATTTGGTCTGACTCCACACTTTATTTTATCTCACGGACACAGATTTCGGCATATCATGTCATGCCGTTGATCATGTTGGTAAAAGTGCATTTCTACACTAGTGCATGTTGGTGATAATTCACCCATAATAAACACCTTTGTGGTGGCTTTCAGGGTAGTATATAGATGTAATTAAAATTTTTTGGCGGACTTCAACATGCTTTTCCATTAAGTTGTTCCGCTAAAGTCAAACTATTGCGGTAGAAACGATCACAGGCATAAGATAGAGGATATAGACTGCTGAAACGATATATTATACAAATTATTCCTTCTACGCACAATAAGGGACCATAATATATGCGATAGATCAGTTCTAATAAACTTAGACCCTCACTTGGAAGAGTAGATTTTTTTCTTTGCCAAATAACTAATACCATTATAATTAACAAATCACCTCACGTGATATTTTGGCATAATTCAGATTTCCGCATGATCGTCAGGATTAAAAGGTAATTTGTTTGATTCCACAGTGTATTTTCTCTTACAGACCTATATTTCGGCACATCATGCCATTTTCATGGTCCTTATGAGTTTTTTTCTCCTTAAGGTCCTCCATTGCAAGGTCCATACCTTGAAATGGCATGATATGCTGAAACCTGCGTCTGTAAGAGAAAATGAACTGTGGAATCAGAGCAAGTTAACTTTCATTATGATGAAAATTACGTATTTACACCGAGGTACAGCGGAATAAATATCTTACATAGTTAACAAAATTCTTTGACTTAACCTACCCCGGAATGAAATTACGTGATTCGTATTTATGTATGTACGTTATCAGTTTGTTCAATATGGGCTGACAAAGCCGGCACAAGGTCACCCAGGTTTTGGCACATCAAGGTGAAAATGGCATGATATGCTAAAACCTTAGTCAGTGAGAGAAAATAAGGTGTGGAATCAGACAAGTCAACTTTTCATCATGAAGAACGCTACGGATTTCCACCGAGTTACGCCGGAATCAGTATCCTTCATTTATAACAACATTATTTGGCTTAACCTTCCCCGGAACGGAATCGCATGATTGGTATCTATGTATGTATATACGTTAGCAGTTTGTTTAATAAGGGTCTATTCAATTGTTTGCTTGATATGGACTGAAAAATCCGGCACCAAGGTTACAGTCAGCTCACATTTATCTAAAGAACACTATGAGGGCTAACTGAAAAGAACAAATCAATGAAGGACTAGAGAACTGTACGCATTTCTTAGGATATCACGAATTCTCATCGTCCCCTAGGAAAGCTTGTCAGCTCATTTCATTCGTTCCGTAGGAATTTCTGGAGGAATCCAACTCGGGGGCCATCTCCCGGCCATTTTTGCAGATGAGACAATTCCCGCTAGTGTGCGAGTTCCAATTTTGAAATGTCTTTATTCAACGGAGTTAATTTGGTAGTCGAGTCACGTATTGGGAGTAATGTGCGCTACGCTTCTCCCTTCAGAGGTCGCACGCGGGTTGACTACTGCGCCTTCGTTAATGAGATTTGAATTTACTTCGTCAAGGGCGAAGTGATGAGAAAGCGCAGAATCTTCCTCATTTATCATGAACCGATCGCCCTGACCCCATTCTCTCAAGCTCTTTGTCTTTCTATGCGTGTAAATTTTCACTTAAGGTAGTTTGAGCGAAATATCATTTTACTTAGAAATCAATTCATTTAATCTCATTTTAAAGAAAAATATCTCACCCTTCTAACGACAGCAAAAATTCAATCCCTTACATTATTACTTTCGGAGTTATTTGCCAAAAAATACCAGCCCTTTTACATAGGAAATGGTAAGTGTATGAACTCCAGAGATATCTTATATTGGAAATGGGGCATTTCTAACCCTCAGATGTCGTTAAAACAACTAATGGCGTGTAGTTTGTATGTTTTCTCAACTATTTTTGAAAATTAATCATTTTGTCACCGCAATAGGTTCTTGGATATCACAAAAAAAACCTTCCGTTTTGAAGGAGTTTCAAGCGCTTCGCGCGAAAAAAATGTGTCAAGTTAAAGACTTATTTAGATATTTTCATTTGATTACTTACTATTTCTGTCTTATAAAACTATATTATTGCACCATTCATTTCACGATATTTAATTCATGTGTCCCACAGCTGGTGTAATTAAAACGTATAATTCGAATATGGTCTCTATTATGACTAGGGAACTATCCCGCTCGGACTACCTTAAGAGGCAAATCGAAGGACGATTTGGGGTGAGAAAAAGAAATTAATTTTGGTAGTTGACGTTTGGGCTATTGGATACAATAAAATTAGCCATATATTGGACGATAAAATGAATTTGCAGCCGGAAAAAGGGCAGATATCATTGTTAAATTTATCCACCTTCTGTTATCTAGCTTCCATTTCGATTGAAATTCAGCTGTTAGTTCTAAAAACCGTTCCACAATAGGCACTTAATTGCACAATCTGATATGGGATGTGCGTTGAAAATTTTAGAGTGTAAAGCGGTGAATTGCTAGAATGCATGAGCAAATGCGTAATCGACAGATAGGAAAATAGCCCATACTCTTATTCCGCGTTCTCGTAATTACTGTGATATCATCTATCGATCGATACAATGTCTGTGTTATCAAGGTATCATCCCGAATAAATAACACTTTTTTTTACGTACGATTGTAGATTTAATTTCGAATTCCACGCCGGAAACCCTTTTATTGAGATGAAAGTTTGAATACATAACTCTCACATCATTTATATTACAGCATGTGTAGTTGTTTCCAACGTACAAATAGACGTGTCGAAGTGAAGCGTGGACCAAGAATTTATTTCCAACTTAATTGAAAAGTTATTCAAATTTCCGCTCATCGACTCGCGATTCGCTCCTAACCACCTTAAGATAGCTTGAGAAAAATATCATTTCGCCAAGAAATCCATTAATTTGGTCTCATTTTGAATAAAAATATCTCACCTGTCCAAAGATACCAAAATATCAGCCCCGTACCGAACTGCTTGCCAAAATTTTTGGCGATAAATACCACCCCTTTTAAATGGGAAATGGTACGTGTACGCACTCCAGAAAGACCTTATTTAACAGGGTTTAGTTTTTATGTTTTCTCAAAAATTTTTGAAAATATATCATATTGTCATGTAGTAATTTTTTCAGAATCGCAAATAACATCCGTTGTGGAGGAGTTCTGAATGTACCGCGTGAAAAAAATTAGTCACATTAAAGACTTATGTGGATATTGGATGCAATAAAATTAGCCAGATATTGGACGATAAAATGAATTTCAGACGCAGACATTTTTCAAACAAAATATTATTATTTTACTATGGAAGTTCAGTCATATACAAGTATATTATTGCGCTATTAATGATGAAGTATTTAATTCATGCTTCCTACAGCTGCTGTAATCAAAAGGTATTATTCGAATATGGTCTCCGTTATGACTTGGAAACTATCTCTCCCAAACTACCTAAAGGGAACTTAAAAAATAATGTAGGTTGGTGTTTCATGTGATATTTTAGAATTCTATATCAGCTATGAGCCTTGTTTATTTGGATGAATGGTGACCGATTGAATTTCGCTTTCTGCGGCTCTTTTCGCTGGCAGTCGTAATTCTTCATGTTGCCAAATTTACTCTCCCATCGACGTCAGGGATAGAAGGATTAACTTTGCAATTCCACATTGTGAAAGATTTATTCACGACCGGTTTCGCAGCAGTGCAGCATCATCAGGTACACAGACATATTTTCCACTCTGTATATACACATGAAATTCTATGGATGTAGGAGAGGGGGCGGGTGATGGGGAGGGAGGGGAAGTCACAGGTAAGGCGTTGGGAAGGTATTGGGTTGGATTTGTGGGGGTGGGAGGCTCTATGTTTGATTGGATGGGGAGGGGTGAGGAGCTAGGGTATTGGACATAATCCGGGAAGCGGACGCTGGATAGGGCGTCGTGGGAGGAGGCAATGGCCTCGGTAGTTGGTTGTAGGTTGAGCGAGAGTTGTGGGATGAGTAAGGATGTTTTTGGGATGAGTAAGGACGTGTAGGAGAGGGGAACGGGAGGGGTACAGAAGTTCCTTAACAATATGAAATTCGTTTGAATTTGCCCTGTACAAAATTTCCAATTCTTCCAGAGCATCTAACTTCGGTCCTTTTTCTTGAATGTGTAGAGTTTTAGGGGTAAAATTGCTGGAGTGTCCATTTTCTATTAAATGTTTTGCAAACTGTGAATTATAGTTATTGTTTATGTAACAGGCCCGATGTTCTTTCACTCTAGTTACAAAGTTCCTACCAGTTTGTCCCACGTACGTCATCCCACAATTATCGCACTGGAATTAATATACACCACTCTTTTGTATCACTTCCGTCCTGCCCTTATTGCTTCCTAACAGGTTCCTCACTGTGTGCCTGTTGTAAAAGGCAGCTCTCACTTCTTCTTTGGGCAATAACCGTTGGACTTTTAATGAAATGCTTCCCAGGAAGGGGATCCTTCTCCACTTGGAAGCATCTTTTTCTTTAGGTGTTGCACTGTAAATCTCCTTTATGGCTAACTGGGTGCGATTTTGTCGGTACAGTTTGTCTATTAATTCCACGGAGTAACCATTGTTAAACCATCTAAAACCATCGTTTACTCCCATCAATGGTTAAATGTAAATACCGTATTATATTATATCAAAATCCAGGAGAGGATTTCGTAGTAGATGCATTTGATGAATGACAAGTCTGAAAAAATGTTGGCATGTGTATGTTTAGAAATATGTAAAAAAAGAGTACTTATTGAGTTAAAAATTGCAAAGCGTGCCGTAAGATTTTGCGTGTTTTCCGAAATCTATTCTACATTTACATAATACCCCACGATTCGCCCCATGGACGTGTGACAGAGGGGTTAGGTCACCAGCCGTGTAAAGGTGTAAGTTTTTTGGAGATGAAATGGTGACACGAATTATAGGAGTGTTTTTAGTGGAGCTCAATTTTTATTGTGGTCGTTTATTGTGCGCGAAAAGAACGAGTTTTTGTACCTATCTATTCGGCAGTGTATCGCTTTTATTTTATCGAATCTGTCAGACCTAGATATTTAGTGAGGAGTAATGATAATATTCTCTATGTCAGAGTCTCTATGTCTCTTGTGTCAGAGGGCGTGAGTAATCATAATTGAATGAATGAATATTTTATATATGTTCTGGAATAACCCATTAGAGCAAAAACTGTTGCCATTCCATATTTTGCTCAGATAATGGTACAATTGCTATGAAAAACCATAATTGAACAATTTTACAAAAATATTAAAACAACTTCACATTTGTCAACTCAACAAGATTGTCTTAAGGTTTTAAATATAAATAGAGTTTATTTAAAATGATTCCAGTGAAGAGGAAGATTTAATATGAAAAGGCAATGAATTCCAAAACTTAGAAGCGGTGAAAAGGAAGGATTTTAGGTAAAAGTTGTTACGAGCTTGGGGGATGTGAAGAAGGCAAGCGTCAGATCGGGTTAATCTATGGACAACACTTGTCTTGTAGGTAAATAAATTGTTTAGGTAATCAGGAGTTTGATAATGGAAGAGAGAAAAAAGATAAGACCCAGAGAAGTATTTAAACGGGTAATATTTTGTACTAAGCAAAGCTGACATAATCGCGGTCAATCATTTTGGGAGTGAGAGAATCGAGTCAGCGTGTGCTTAGCGTTTTGACTGTTCGTTTTGAGTGTGCGCGTCGAAGCAGTTTTTATGGACGAACCGGAAGGCGTTGCGAATAGAGGGTGAAAGTAGGTCGTCAGCTGACTTAACTTTAAGAGCCCTTAAGTTTTTCCCACCGTGGAGCTTCAGTGAGTGAGTCAGCTAAGGAGGTTGTGATCAATGGAGGGGATGTTTACGTAAGGGTCCTCCAGAAATATGGCCCGTTAAAGGATGTTACCCAGCTCAACGGCTTCGATATTATTTTCTTCGGTCGATTTTCTCGCGCCTCCCTCGCGTTTACCGCCTCCCCCACCTCTGGTGGTCAGGTCCAACACGACCAACCATTTCCTCTATTTCCAGGAAACGTTGGCTTAAAAGTTGAAAGCTCGCTCTGGATCTGTGTTTACTCGAAATGGCATGATGTGCCGAAACCTGGACCAGTAAATGCCGCTTTACACGGTACATTTTATTGTACAAACAAATGTGTGAATTCCTCCATTAGGAAAATTGCACCGTGTAAAGCGGTAATTGCATGATTATCTGAATGACTAAACGGGAAACAGAACCTGCCCTATTTTCATTCTGTTTCTTGTATATTCCATGATTCATTCGTTTGTACAAGAAAATGTACCGTGTAAAGCGGCCTTAAGAGAACATACATTGTGGAATCAGACCAAGTTACCTTTTTATTATGAAGATCATGCAGAAATCGAAATCATGCCAGAAATATCACGCGGAGTGATTTGTTAATAATAATGGTTAGTTATTTAGCAAAGGACAAAATCTACTCTTCCAAGTGAGCGTCTAAGGTTAATAGAACAGATCTATCGCATATATTATGGTCCTTAATTGTGCGTACAAATAATGATGTTTTTAATATATCGTTACAGCTCATGCTGTATCCCGCGCTGGTAGATGGAGGAACACATTCACCATTAAATTTGAATCGTGTTTTAAAATTGCGAAAATGCATGAGCGCGTGCCCATAAAATAGCCCCTTTCTAATTTGGAGCATTTATCAATACATCTGACCGACCACGTATTTGCGCGGGTACGTACATCGGTTGAACACGCCTTTACGCACTGCTGAACCCTCTAGCGCATCAAATTCAATCGTTTCAGTCTTAACTCTGTAGAAATTTTCCATAATGCTCAGGAATTAACAAAACTTTGTGCGATGGTTTGTAAATAAATTCACTTTATAATATTCCACAATGGTTTTTATTATTCCGACCTAGGTTTCGACTCATGTTAATTCATTATCAGGGTCGGTATAATAAAAAACATTGTGGAATATTACAAAGTAAATTTATTTACAAACCATCGCAATGTTGTTCCACCAAGTGGAGCCTGAGAATTTATTATATAAAAACTTTGTGCGTTTTGCGTAGAATATTTATTGGACGACCGGTTTCATCGAATAGTCGACATCATCAGGTACCTGACCGACGCCTGATGTATGATGTACCTGATGTGTATGTTATGTACCTGAAAGTCTCTGATTATGTCAGCAATTCGACGAATTCGGGCGTCAGATAAATGTTCTGCGTGAAACTTACTCATATCTTTAACCTGGGGAGGTAGTGTCCACGCTCACGGAGAACAAGTGTTTAAAAAATTGAGGTTTTTTTTCTATTAATTTTTTTTTCTTTCGCAGAGTTCTTTCATTAACTCTGTAGACATGTGATTTCCTCTTGTATTTTTGCTACAAGCCGCCAAACCAACTACTACCGTCCAAGCGTTACCTAATTAAATTCCGTTAGCGCGTACTTTTGTACATTGTTTTCGTACAATTTTCGTACAATGTTTTCGTACTGTATTGTCGTACAATGAGTGAAGTGATTACGAAAGCCAACGAAAACTATAGTAATTGTCTCCATTACTCTCTGTTTACTCATCCGCCCCAGTGGCCTAATGGATAAGGCATCGGTCTCCTAAACCGGGGATTGGGGGTTCGAGTCCCCCCTGGGGTAGATTTTTTAACTTAGGGAAATATACTTCATTACGGTCCGGTTTTAACTGTCATTTTTCCCACGTACGAGAAAGCACAATAACCCTTGCAGCTGAGAATTTTTAAATAGGTTTGTCAATTAAAATTATATCTAGTAAAATCTTTTGCTCGCTAAAGCTTGCATGCGTGTTTGCTATATAATACTAATCAAACTTTTTGCGTTCTTCTTCTCTGTTCATTTATTTAGTGGCAAAATATATTATTGTTCATTGTTATCTATTACATTGAAAACATGTCGTGAAGTCCATGTCCGTGGAATGTCTAATTTTGACATTGAACATGTCGTGAAGTCAGTGTCCGTGAATTTTATTCTCTTGACTGGTAGTTGAAGGTTTCTGCTAACGCATAGTTCCAGTAAATTTTCTAACGTATAGTGAAGTGCGTATTGATGCCTTCTGCCACACACCCTTTAGGTAGGGTATTATGTGGATGTAGCCGAGTAATATCGTGGCCGTAAAATTATCATCAAAATCATCAGTAAAATTACTGTTCTCTTAAATTTCCTTTCGAATACACTCATTCAATTTAAGGTAGTCCGAGCGAGATAGTTTCGTAGTCATAATAGAGACCATAATCGAATTATATGTTTTATTTTCACCAGCTGTAGGAAACATCAATTAAATATTGCATTACTAATGGCGCAATAATGTAGTTGTATATGACAGAACTTAATCTAAAGCATGCAACACTCATCCTGGCTGAAATAAGAACCGCGCACGCTCGCCCGGATGCCAAAAGCAGTCAGGATGTCAATACGCGGTCAGACCAGAAACTAGGATAGTGCTACGTAAACGAACATGCTACTATGCTGTATACTGTTTACAACTACTGGTTACTATTATTAATGAGACAAATGAAAAGTAATACGAGGTACAAAATCATACAGGAGCTATAACCTGTCGGATATTTTACTCGGGGTTAGTAGCTAAAAATATCTAAAAAAGTCTTTAACTTGACTCATTTTTTTCGCGCGGTGCGTTTGAAACTACTTCAAAACGGCAGGTTTTTTGTGATACCCAAGAACCTACTTCGGTGACAATATGATTAATTTTCTAATATAGTTGAGTTAACATACAAATTATACGCTGTTAGTATTTTTACGATATCTAATTGTTAGAAATTCCTCATTTTCTAAATAATGTCTCTCTGGAGTGCATACACGTACCATTTCCCAAGTAATAGGATAGGTATTTTCTGGCAATTATCTCCGAAAGTTATGTGGTTAGGGGTTGAGCTTTTGGTGTCATTAGAAGGGTTAAATATTTTTATTTAAAAAGAGATCAAATGAATTGATTTCTAAGTAAAATGGTATTTCGCTCAAACTACCTTAAGTAAACGTGAAGCGAGCTCATAATATCTCCGCCAAAAACTAAAAATTTTTAATGCCCCACTCTCGTGAGAACCCTTGAAAGAGTCTTTCCCTTCCTTTGGGTGGCTATTTAATTTCTTCAGTCAATGAGCTTTTTATAGCTTTTCCCCGTTCCGAGCATCTCGCTTGATCTCCCTCATCTCTCTCAGGGAAAGGAGCACTCTTGCCTCTTTAATTGAAATATAAAATTGCCTCTCTCTTTTGATAGAACCTTTTCTCGGCTCTTATCAAATTTAACTATGAGTGAGCGGCTAAGGGCGAATTCACTGGTTTTTGAAGGACTATTCTTGCAGGGAAATTCGAAGGTGATTTTAGAGCAAATTTATCTTTATTATGTCTACGTTTAAGTTAATGAAATGCAAGCTTCAAAGATCGTTAAAAATTTTCTTTGTTATTGCGGCAGGTAATGATGCTTGACAAGTTAAATTTTAACGAATTTTATGAAGTTTCACGTCCATAACCACTGTAAGGGATCAACGACTCTCCAATATACAGCGTTGGGTACGCAAGCCAGTTATATCAAGCCACATTTGTTCATGGCGCATTGACTATGCCGGAATCAATTGAAATAATATTTGGATGGCAATTTTGGTCTTTTTGGTGCATGTGCTCCCATCCGTGTGAGCGACTACTAACATCTCCTTAGTCCATTTCGAAATGACTTGGGAATATACAGCGTACTTATTTACATGTCCATATTTTTCATGACTTATAAAGGAATGAGGTGTTCAAGGATATTCTAGTTTAAACTCCAGGTGCGCGTCTCGGTCAAGGCGGATGATTTTTCCTCTGTGGAATTCAGCCCTATCTACATCTACATCTACATATAGCCCTGCGAGCCGCCGCAGGAGCTTGTGGCAGCGATTGGCAGCGAGTATATATATGTAAGAGATAAGGTTTTGGGAGATGAAATGGTGACGTGTATTATGGGAGTGTATTTAGTGCAGCTGAGTTTTTATATAATGGTCAATTATTGTGCATGGGAAGAACGGGCATGTTTTGTATGTCTCTCCCACGATATATCAGGCGTTAATGTAATTCCAAGACATTTAACTGTATCTGAAGATATTATGTTTACTCCAACCACAGTGTAGATATGGAATTTGTATGATGACTTTCGTAAGACGTCCATTCTAGCCTCCGCTCTTGGCACCACGAATGAACGTTGCTAAGGTCCGATGACAGTACTTCTAAGTCCGAGTCTTCGCTTACTTCACGGTAAATGAACGTATCGTCTGCAAATAATCTTAACTTACTGCTCACTCGAGGACATAGGTCATTAATATAAATAATGAATAAAAGAGGGCCGATCATGCTTCTTTGAGGAACACACGATGTGACTCCAACCATGTCACAGCTAATACCATCAATAACTATTTTTTGTTTTCAATCTTAAGGTAGTTCGAGAGAAAAATCATTTTACCTAGGAATCAATGAATTTGGACCCATTATAAAGAAAAATATCTCACCTATCCAATACCACAAAAAATTCTACCCCTTACCACATTACTTTCGGAGATATTGGCCAAAAAATACCAGCCCTTGTACATGGGAAATGATACGTGTATGCACTCAAGAGAGACATTTTTTAGAAAGTGAGGTATTTATAATACTTAAATGTCGTAAAAAAACTAACAGCGTGTAGTTTGTATGTTTTCTCACCTATATTTGAAAATTAATCATATTGTTACCGCAGTATCAGTACTTGGAAAACACAAAAAACCCTCCGTTTTGAAGGAGTTTTAAACACACAACGCGAAAAAAATGAGTCAAGTTAAAGACTTGTTTAGATATTTTCATTTTATTACTTACAATTTCTGTCATATAAAATTATATTACTGCACCATGAGTAATACAATATTTAATTTGTGTGTCCTACAGCTGGTGAAATTAAAACATATAATTCGAATATGGTCTCTATTGTGATTAGGGAAATATCTCTCTCAGACTACCTTAATTAAGTGCACTTGCTGGTGACTCAACGAAGGTTGCCCGTCCCGGTATTCTCAAAATTCGCTCAAATATGAACGCACGCATTAGGTCTTTATGGCATGAGAGTGAACGATCTGCATAAGTATTGCATCGCGATTGTGTTCTGGAAATTCTCAAACCCGCCCAACTCATGTCAATGACTCCTACTTGGTATGTACGAACGCAAAACTATCCGTAGTCGCTTCGTGACGGTTAGAGTTTTCGTAGTCAGAGATTTTCCCTCTGGGAGTTCGTCGAGTGACTCTTTCCGTGTTGGTCTGCCAAATGGCGTAGCCAGAGAACGTTGTTTATGGCTTCTGTGAATTTTTTCATTTATGTTTTTTCGCCGCCTCCTCGTCGTTTGTCATGGCAGACTTGAATGGACAGCGCGCAGTCGTGAAATTTATTATCCCGCTCGGGAAAAAACGCCAAAGATGCTCTTGTGATGCTGAAAAAAACTTAAAACGGTATTGCTACAGGAAAAAAAAGTGATTTTACTTCAAAAGAAAGGTGGAATATCGATTGATGACCCACCTCAATCACAATTCAGTGCAGTGCCCTATTGTGTTTTCGATGTGTGAGAGATTCATTCTTCCACCCAATGAGACGGGTAAACTGTTAAACGTTCTACTTGATGATTACGAAATAATTCTGAAGAAAGGTTTTGAAAGAAAAGGAAAAAAGGCCCGATTTGTGGAAGACGGGTGACTGGTCTTTCCGCCATGATAGCCCATCAATCCGTGATTGGGAAGACTTAGGTAAAAAGGTTTATGGAAACAACAACTGCACTTTTCCTTAAGATATTTAAATGCGTACGACGCGTTTCAGCTCACAAACCCATCATCAGGTTCAAGACCTGCCGGGCGATTATGCAACTGTGAGAGCGATGACGGCGGGTGACAGCTATCACGGCCTCCTATGACGGTCGGCGTCATCGAGCGATCATGTAAAGCACCGTCATAGCACCGTGATAGCACGTATGACGGTCATGGGCTTCCTGTAGGTTGGTAGCAATAGAAAATCTGAACAGCCAATGAGACGCATCGACACATTCCAAGCAAACAATTGCGGCGTGTTGAGCGTTGGTTGAGCGGCTGAAACGATGTCGGCGGCACTAGAGTTTAAGTACTCCACATTATTCATTTTTGTATGTTTAGGAATTAAATATTGTGTGAAATATGTTATAACGTACCTAACACATCATATTAATTACAGTGGAAGTGAAAATCATGTTGTTTTCGTTATGATTTCGTTTGTGAGTAAAGGTTACCTATGTTGCAAATGCATGGCAGATTCGTTATGATATGAATTCAAACCTCTCCGTCGCATGATTAATTTCATTGAAAATTACTTCGTTGCACAATGAACGGTATTAGTTCCGTTTACGTTATATGTATGAGATGACGTGCTGGTTATTCCTTACACCCAAGGTACCTGGGTATTAACATTATGCAAACTTGTATAATTTTTTAAGTTCCTTTCTATATTGTAATTCTTTCGAAATTGTCATATATATGAGCCATCAAATAATTCGCAGAGTTATTCAAGTGTGCCTTTGAAAGTATTAGTCGAGTGGGCTGTGCAACTGAACGGCAGCTGAAGTTTTATATGTCCACCTACTGTACATTGCCACAGTAGAGTGCGTGAATTACATAGGATTATAACAGCAAATCCTGAAACGACCCAAACACTTTATCGTAGCAACTCTTCCCGTCATTCACGGTTGTCTTGGCAAACAAATATATAAAGAGCGAAACTAACACACACGTCAATAAACCAGCCGTCTATTATATGAAGGCGTACACTCATGGCTATCATACTGTCTAGGTAACTCAAGTTACAGTAATAACAATTGTGAATTGTTAACAATAAACATTTTTTATAATTAATATTAAATTCGTTTGCGAGAAAAAATTCTATAATGCTTTAAACTGTGAAAATATAATAAAATAATCGAATTAATTTTTTTAAAGGACTAAGACAATTTATTCTCCTGTAATAATTAATCGTAGTGCTTTATGAAAGGCATTCATAAACTCAAAGTCAGTAAATTGGGCATGGACTACTGTAAATAAATTTTTATTCAACGTATTCGCACGTATATCCGATACCTTATGACGACTATCACCCCTATCACCATCAATTTCGAGCGTGATACGCTATGACGGCGTGAAGGTGATGAAAAGTGCTATCACGGATACATAGTCGCTGCTATCACATTCCGTCATACCTATGACGTTGCCCTTGGCAACGAAGTCGCTCTCACACTTCTCACAGTTACATAATCGCCCCGCAGGAAAAGTGCAATTGTTGTTTCTGTTATAATATACCGAACTTCCACGATATCTCGCCTGAATCTGTTGAAATTAAAAAGTTTCACATTATTTACATTGTATACATATTACATATAACATTGTAATATCGTGAATCATCATTTAAAGATAGATTATATGCGGGACCTTGATTTCATAAACAAAAATTACCCGTGCATGACTTTGCTGTGATTTTAGTTCCTATCTTGCCTTTTGAATTCCATAGTTTAGAGTGTTTAGTCGGCAAAATAGAATATTAAAAATCAGAAAACCAGAAAAAAAATGTAGCGTAATAATTTATGTACAGCATGATTGTTTTGTTAGTTCAATGCAATCGAGTACTTTTTAATACATCAATAATATGCAAAATATTGATTGAAGAGTGAAATAAACAATTTATGGTGCAAAAATTTAAGAATTTAAATTGTGTAACATCTTTAAAATAATCAGAAAAAACAACCAGTAGTAAAATTAATAAAAATGTTCAGAATATTAATTCTATAATATTAATTCTATTTATGGCTACAAATATTATTATTATACATATACCGCATAAATAGATTTTACTTCTTTTTTAAATATATCTTTGAAGAACTGATTTTAAATTTTATTGCTCTGTATCCACCATATCACGTTCAGAATAGTGTAACGAAGGATTAAGGTGGGAGACCCTAGATACTCTGAGGCTACACGCTAGGCTTAGCTTGCTTGAGAAATTCAGAACTGGTGTCTTTTAGAGCGACACAGAATTTTATCATGGCGCCTCACTAAATCTCTAGGTCTGACAGTTGCGATAAAATAAGAGAGATACATTGGCGAACAAATGGGTACAAAAGCTTGTTCTTTCCGCGTATTGGAAATTGAATATTCATTTTATATGGTACATATGTAAGATCCGCATTTGAAAGTAAATATTCACTTTATATGGAGCATATGTAAGATCCGTTACATATGGATTGGCTGCAGTGCACCTCATCGCAGAGCTCTCCCATTGCGCCAATTTTTCAGGAAACAAAACTGAAGGACTCCCTCGCTTCGCCCCCCTTATTCAGCTAAAATTACCCCCAACGACTTTCTTTTGTTCCCGCGAATGGAGTGGGGTCTGAGAGCCTTTTGCCGACGTGGATTAGGTGGAGAAAAATTCGTTAGAGGGGTCTTTAGGCATTAAAAAAAATAATTTGAACAATGGGATAAAAGATAGGAATACGTATCAGCTACAATGGATGATACTTTGAAGGGGATTGGCGGTTTTTTGTAAAAAAATACGTAAGTCAAAAAATAAATAATTTCGGTTATTTTTGGGTACTACTTCGTTTGCAAGTTTCACGTAGTACAGTGGAGGATATTTTAATCCCATGCAACTATTTCATTTTGTTCCTCTTTCCGTTTAATTTCGGCGAATTTAATTTTCTGGCGAATCGATAAACCTTCCACTCACTCAATTTGGTGGAGAGTGTCTGCGAACGGCCGCTGATACTCTGTGATCGGTGGTGAATGTCACTTATTCGTTTATTTGTATCGTCTTTGTTCTGCGCACCTTGACGTTGACTTCGTGGTCACTTGACGCGTACTCGTACTTTGACTTTGATTTGACTTGACGCCTACGCGTATTGGACCACCCAAATTTATGTACTTGTAAATGAATACTATTGATACACATTGCCCTAATCCATCCATATCAGAACAATATCACATACAAATTTAACTTTTAGTATTTACTTTCGACTGGAGATTCAATTTTCCAGAAATTAATTTTCTTCAACAGAAAGTAATTGGCAGCACTCCAAAAAGTACTTTCCACTAATGCAAGTTGTTCTTAGTCCCGTATTGTTCATACTTTATACAAATGACTTGTCAAACATGATCAAAATAGGTAAATTAGTAGTATATGCTGATAACACAAATCACATTCTCTGAGCCTTCTTATCAAAACAAATTGAATCCACAGCAAATATCACAGCAATGGACATATTGAATTGGACCACCAAAAATTATGTACATACAAATGAATCCTATTGATACACATTGCCCTAATCCATCCATATCAGAACAATATCACATACAAAGTATAATATCTTCACTTCACATAATGAAAGTCACAGTAATGGAATAAACTTCTTGGCATGACCTGAACTGAAACACTCGACTGGTCGAATCACAGTGAAAATTTATCCAAACAACTACACTCCAAAATTTACTTACTAAATACACATGAGACTGCATACCAAAATATTCTTGTAGCTGTTCATTATACCTAGTTCCATTTAAAAATTAGAAATATGTTAATATTGTGGGGAAAATCATGTCACAGCGATTCAAACTTCAGAAAGGGGCAACAAGAGCTATATCTAGAATATGTAATAGAAAATCATGTTGACCTTAATTTGAAAAATTTGACACGCACTTTTTGCCTGCAGGGCAATCGCTGTCTATTGAATTAGAGCGTGCAGGTGTGCAATTACATAGCCACCTATTGTGGCTTCTGGCTCAGTAACCTTCTCTCTAAGCGATCCAGCAATCAAAATCCCAAGTATATGCACTTCATTTTTCTCTCCTTGGCCAGGTTTTAGGGACTTTGGACAACTGTGTGACGGTATGGTGTCTTCAGCTTTCTGATGTGGACTCGAAGCTAAATGTGCTTCTTTTCATCCAATCTCGCCAGTTAAAAATCAATATTAAGATAAGACCAATAACATTTCTCCCCCGTTTACAGTTTTCGAATTTTCAGAGACTTAGTTCTTTTCCGGTTTCTCTGACCGCGAAGCCAGCTTACGACTGTCCGATGTTATTAGATCATTCGGGATGTAGTTACTTGGGGGATGATTTCTCACAACATCTTGTTGGATTTTGATTTATTTTTCAAAGTGTAAAAGAAGTGAAGTAAAATGAATGCCTAGTTCATACGAAGCTACACATACAAATGTTGTCCGAGTATGTTAAAGGAGTAATATTTTTAAATATTAAGTTTTTAACTATGCTAATGCTATAAAGAGAGTAAGGCCGTCATGAGATTATCCATCGAAAATTTTTCAAAATTTGAATGTCGCATCTAAATTCGCAAATTATTGTATTCCAAAATGGAAGGATATTAGGAGTATTGTATTCCATAATGGAAGGATATTAATCCCTGTCAATTTTCAAATAAAAATTAGGAAGGTTTACAGTAGAAAAAATTTGTGCGGATTCGTTGCCTAAAAAATGAGCCATCTATCTGGTAATCGTCATGTCACAAAACTGTTGAAACTTCTTCGAGACACAGCTGCAAAAATTCAGTGGGCTCGGATTTATTTTACAGCCGATAAGTCTAAGCTGTGCGTAATTTTTATAATTATCAAATTATGTATGACTTTCTAATTTGATTGAAGGAAAGGCGTATTGTTGCCATTTATAAATTCAGAGGATAGTGATCCTTCGTGATAGCAATGGCGATAGATAGCGATGGTTCATGTACCTTTGAACCTGGATTTGCATTCAGCAGGAGAGGAAACGTGCGAGGAGACTACATGGCATTATTTTCCCCCCAGCTTTTCCGGTAGGTCCACGGTAAAACCTGGAGATGGCTTGGCAGCCGAAACTGGTCGTACTTTTTAAATAAATTTGGGAAATCACTAATTTTATCTTGTTCATTATGACATCCTTCCACCAAGCGAAAGCTACCCTTTTGGATATAATACTCAAACGTCATTCCATTTGCATTCTGCCTTTTTCTGGTGGAACTTGTCCTATATATGTTATGAACTATAAAATCCTATAATTCCATGCTATTATATTCTCAAATTAAACTCGAATTCACATTATGTGAAAAGCAAGAATGGGTAAAACATTGTGACCAATGTATTTTTCTATTTAATGTAAACACTATTTTTGCATCTTGTAAAAGTTTTTCAAAAATCTGTTAATTATTTGTTTATAGTTAGAGGCAATTGAATAGTAATTAAGTGTGGGTACCCATCATTTACGTCTTTCAGTTAATGGCAAGTGACTTCAGAAAATGAAGAAATATCTGAAGTGCTTAACTGCGGCAGGTGTCTCTTCGTAGAAATATTTTGATGTGTGATTCCATTGTGAAGAAAAATGATCTGTACTTTTCTTCGAAAATTTAGTCGTACGACACCTTTCAGCGTTTTATTGCACCGTTGGGTGCAGAATGTTCGTTTATTTTTGCTTACTGCTGTGACAGTTACGTTAAACTATAATCTTTTCCGCATCACCAGCCCTTGATCAACGTTTCCATGCTTTCCTCAACCCTTGGTTGTTAATTTTCCCGCTCCCCTACCCTTCTATTAGCTATCAAAACAACAAACAAATGATTAACAGTATCTTCCTGACGATGCCATTAAATGGTGAAACGCGTCTTTCGAATGAAATTTTGTTGAAAAGTACTGCGAATTTTTTTCTTTATTATACTAACTAATCTGATGTTTTCCCATCTTATGCTGTTAACGAAGTCTGCTGGGGTTCTCCCCTGGTTTTAAATGCGCATGTGCTTTCTAAATGCAGATTTTGATGTGAGTGAAAAACCAGAACATACTTAACTAAAAAAATTGAAGTAACAATGCGCTTGTTCAAAATAAATCGCCTGGAATTTGGATTATATGGCCAGAAAATATAGGTCATCAAATAATATAATTTTCGAATCATCTTCCTTATCTTGTTTCCTAATTACTAAGGAGTTAGATATGAATCTGCATCTACGAAATACCGTTCAAGCCACCACTAGGGTGTGGTGCAAGGGGTGATTTCACACCAGGCATGCAACACTCATCCTGGCTGAAATAAGAACCACGCACGCTCGCCCGGATGCCAAAAGCAGTCAGGTCTGTCAATACGCGGTCAGACCAGAAACTAGGATAGTGCTACGTAAACGAACATGCTACTTTGCTGTATACGACTACTGTTTACAACTACTGGTTACTATTATTAATGAGACAAATGAAAAGTAATACGAATTACAAAATCATGCAGGAGCTATAACCTGTCGTATATTTTACTCGGGGTTAGTAGCTAATGATGATGTTCAGACATTTAGCACAACTGCAAAACCTAATTTACCCAGTAAGTGTCCAAGTTTCCCAGAACTGATCTGTCGCAACTATTATGGTCCCTTATTGCACGTGGAAAAAATGGCATTTTAAATCTAATGGTTCCACAATATATTTCCTTGATTTTTATGCATGCGTTCATTTTTGTCATATTAGTTAGGCTCGAGTAGAATATGTTGAATGCCCGGCAAAAAATAGTCTACATCAATCATTCGTAAAAGATTTTATCTATATTTTACCCTTCTACTACTACATATACATAATACCATGCGATCCGCCGCATGGGCGTGCGGCAGGAGGTGTTAGGTCACCAACCGTGTAAAGGTGTAAGTTTTTTGGAGATGAAATAGTGATATGTATAATAGGCGTGTATTTAGTGGAGCTCAGTTTTTATTGTGGTCGCTTATTTTTGGCGGAAAGAACGAGTTTTTGTACCTATCTGTTCGGCAGAGTATCTCACTTATTTTATCGCATTTGTCAGACCTAGGGATGTAGTGAGGAGTCATGATAATATTCTCTATGTCGCTCTGAAAAATATCAGTTATGAATTTCTCAAGGAACCGAAGCCTAGCGTGTAGCCTTCGAGTCTCTAGGGGCTCCAACCTTAATCCCTCTAAAAGTTATGAGACACTATATCAGTTTGTCGTAGTTTTTAACGAAGTGCGCTGCTTTCCTTTGTATTTTATTAATTTTTTTGGTTAAATCTATTTGACCAGGGTCCCAAATACTCGCAGCGTATTTGAGGTGTGGCCTAACCAGAGCGAAGTATCATCTGTCTTTGACTTTTTCAGCCGAGGACCTTCCTCTTATACGTTTAACAAAACCAAATTTCTTTAATGCTGTGCCACATATGCATGTGTAATCCTCAGGATATATCAGAAGTTAAGGTAATGCCAAGATATTTTACTGTATCTGAAGCCTTCGATGAGAAAGAGGTTCCCACCCTAAATCCATCAACAATTCAGGAACGCTACTATGCTTATCGTAACAGTTTTTCACAAATCTTGTTGCCGTCCGCTGATTTCGATGGATCAGTCGAAGTGATATTTTGTTCAAATTATACTCGCGACAACGTGGGACTCGGTACTTGCTTTGAGTGACACATTCGCGGTGAAACCCCCATAACGTCCCTTTTCGCTTCGCAGTCGATGACCGCTGGGAGTTTAATCCGCACCGTTGCGTAACCGCGTCGCACCCTTCGTTTTTCTGGGTCGGGGAAGCCGTATTTCCAAATTCCAGTTCCGGAAGCGTGAGGTTGTAACCGAGAGTAGACGAAAAAAAGCGTATCTTGAAATTAATTAAGTGGTTATCTTTTCCTGCTCAGCCTTTCATAATTGTTTTTGAAAGTTTAAACCAGTTCCGCGATGTTCATAATTAAGATTTGTCTCCTTTTCCTCCCCTTCCGTATAAACTGGTTCGTTATCTCATTTCCTTTGGCCATTCCTGTTCAATTTTCTATTCCTCCTTTTCGTTTCGACGTCAGAGTCGAAGGGGATTTCTTGGGTGTTTTTCCAGTTGCGATCGAACTTATCCAAACTCTGGAAAACCTGCCGTCCACCGTAAAAAAATAAAAATTGTGGAACAAAATTAAGAAAAAGACGTTTTTGAATATTCTCGTTCAAGTTATCTTTATTTGGGCTCTCTCCACTATTAGGAGAAGGAGTCACCAAGAGATAGTGACTCTTCTTCTTAATAATTGGCGATACAGGATTATTGCTATGTTAATATTTTCGAATTTCTGGAGGAAAATCCAGATTGTCATTCACAAAAATAAACTTTCCGTTTTGAAAAGTCTTTGTTTTTTGCCGAACCCGAACGGAAAGGTTATTTTTCTGTCCTGTACTGAGGTAAGAAAATAGCGCTTTTGTTTCTTGTTGTTTTCGCATTACATTGTGTTTGGCTTTCCTTGCAAACGACTTATTTATACCACTGAAAGTCCTCCGGTGTAAAACTAAATGAATTGAAATGTCTATATAGAAAAATTATGCAATTGAACTAGATTGAAGAATTAGTTCATTCGAAGATACCGGAGATGGCGATGTGGAATTCCGAGACTTTGGTTTGGAAGCTCGAAATATTTCAGATTACTCTTTATCTGAAAAAAAATCTGTTGATCTTTGCAATTGGCATTACATCTTTTTTTAAAGTCATAATTGGCCATAATTTATGAAACAGCCTATAAACGTTCGTTGAAAAAGACATCCTGAAACTGTACGAAATAAAATCATAATTTCCTTCCATCTTATGTAAGAAATTAATGCATTACAATTTTAATCGGAGAATATTTTTACGAAATTTCCATTGATATGCGGCAAAATATTATTTGCGTTACTGTGACGTTTTCCGACCGGCTGTAGCTCGGGGTGTAAGTTCAGGAAGCCGGGGAGGGAGACTGCGCGGCAATGCGAGTTGAGTGCCGAGGAATCTTCCGCACGCACTCGGAAGAGGTTAAGGAAAAGTACAACGGGAGGAGTCCAAAGGGAGAACCTTTGATCACATTTCTAAGTTCTCTCAGAATTTATGTCAACCAATACACTCGATAGTTCGAACACAATATCATCACAGAGAACAGTAATGGGGGGGGGGGGATGAAGGAAGAGGAGAAAGGAAGGACGGAATGCGAAAAGGAAAATAACGAGATAGCCCCACCTAACTGGATGAGACCCGATAACTACGAATTTAGGTGCTTTTTCATGAACGCGTTTCAGACGAAGAGACGCGAAAGCGAGATCCTCAGCCAATCAGACGCCCGGATTTCTTCGCGTGAGTTCGCGTATGTTCGCGTAGAGTCGCGTCGCCCGAGTTGAAATATTTTCAAATTTCGACTCATGGAACGCGAAGGATCACAAACATGGCTGACCAGCGAAGTGTAGGTTCCATGGATGAAATGATCATCTCCGAAATTCGAGAGAAGTACATGTTCCTGCACAATTATAAGGACTATCGACACAGGGATAGAAACGTAAGGGAGAAAAGGGATTCAATGGTGCCTCTGCATCCATTTTTTTCTTCAAAACACTGCACGTTGATAGCTCTCTCTCTCTGCGGATGTGAGGAATTAAATTGTAGAGGAAATTGTAGAACAGTAGCTATTGCACTTGGATGGAGCTAGATAACTATCAACACGCAATTATCAGCAATAGGTTGTAGAGCGACAAGCACACACGGCCGTCACGTTTCTTTTTTTTACCATTTCTTCTCTGCTATAGATGGCGCATGGGTACCTCCTACGCGTAGGTTTGCTTGTATGCAAACGATTCACGAGTAGAAATGACGCGTCTCGTCGCGCGCGTGCGCGTCTGACTCGTCCATGAAAGCGTAGCTTTAGCCTAAGCAATTGGGTGGAGATAGCGAGCGTACAATTCTTCCATACCGAAGCCTAAGCCAACTGCTCGCTATCTCCGCTCGGCCGGCTGAAGAAAACTTTTCCCTCAACTTATTCATTTCCCTCCGCAACAACATTTTTATAAAAAAAATATAACATTGGGCGCACTACCGCGAAAGCATACGAAAGTCACATTATACGAGAAAGAAGTGGGAAGTTACAGCTCGCGTTTTAGCCAAAATCACGTGTGTAGCAACACCAAGCTACCATCCGTAGTTACGCCATATACTAAAATGCATTCTTGTTGTTTATTAATTCAATAATTCAGTTTCAATTTATGCGCCTACGAATATTGTGTATGCCTTTAAGAGTGACCACCGCACCTATTGTAAAAATGTTCAGTAAAATATCTTGGAATTACCCTAACATTTGATATTTCATGGGGATTACACATACAGAACATATGTGGCGCTGCATTAAAGAAACTAGGTTTTGTTAAACATATAATAGCAAAGTCCTCGGATGAAAAAGTCAAAGAGAGATGCTACGATAAATACAAAGAGATATATTAATTTTACAAAGAGAGATGCTTCGATAAATACAAAGAGAGATATTCGCTCTGGTTAGGCCACACCTCGAATACGCCGCCAGCATTTGGGGGGACCCTGGACATAAAGATTTAACCAAAAAAATTAATAAAATACAAAGGAAAGCAGCCCATTTCGTTAAAAACTGCTACTAGCGTACATATATTGCCTCACAGCTTTTATAGGGATTAAGATGGGAGCCCCAACTAATGTTAAATCTCTGCAACATATCACAAACTTCTTCATACATATTTTTAAAAATATAGTAAAAAATCTTCGCAACCTATCCTAACTTGGTGGCTAACACCCTAAGGTGGAAGCCCTTAGAGAGTCGGAGGCTACACGCTAGGCTTAGTTTGCTTGAGAAATTTAGAACTGATCTTTTTCTGAGCGATATAGAGAATGTTATCATGACTCTTCACTACACCTATTATAGGTATGACAGATGCAATAAAATAAGAGAGATACTCTGCCGAACAGATAGGTACACAATCTCGTTCTTTCCGCGAATAATAAGCGACCATAATAAAAATTTAGCTCCACTAAATACACTTCTATAATACATGCCACCATTTCATCTCCAAACAACTTACACCTTTACATGGCTGGTGACCTAACACCCCCTACCACACGCCCATGCGGCGGCTCGCGGGGTATTATGTAGATGTAGATGTAATGTCCTTTGATAAATCTCTCATCCGAATTATTTAGAATCCCGAATGCCTTTTTCCTATATCGTAGGATTTTTATTGAAAAAACTAAGGATTATTTTAAATGAGGTAAACAGCATAGCCACTCTCCTGGACCCTTGCTGAAGGTAGCACCGGATGTGAGCTCGGAATTCGAAAATTTTGCCATTTGCCGGCCTCGAGGTATTTCCGCAGAGATGTTATCGAATGGGAATGGTCTTGATAAATTGAGAAAATGCTAAATATTTTTTCGCGCGGTAGCCACTGAACCCCTTGAATGTTGAGATATATTGAGGAATACTTTAAGCGAAGAATATCCTAAGCTTAGGAAGCGCTCACGGTGAAAAGGCATTTGTTCTCACTCGCCCATGCTGCGGCTGGCAGGGTGCTAAGATATCGACGATAGAATTTTGTCTTTCACGGTCAAAATCTGCGCTAACACTCTATAAAAACTAGAGCTAACGGGCTAACGCTCTATAAAATTGCTTTTGCACAAAGCGAGTATTTTCGACCAAACTTCTCCAAAACCGTTGGGGCATATTTGTTACGCATGAAGTCCAGCAAGCGGGTCGAAGGTTGACGACCGCTGGCCAAAAGTATTGGAAAAAAGGAGAATGAAAATCGTTATATATATCTGAGATGGATCGCGATAAAGAAGCGGTTTTGCTGTCGCATGAAAGGAATGCGTCACTCAAATACCGTATCGTTACTAAATACTGCTCATTTTTGAGCCATGAGAGAATTCATAAGCTTTGTAGAAATTTTATTCGTATGTTCATTAATTGTACCATTAGGTGGCATGATGACATGGAACACGCCCACATGACAAAGGTAGATGTGTAAAAGTGTAAAAAGGATAAAATTATAATATTTACGGCATTTAACAATTAAGACGACAATTCAGAAAAAAATAATCATCGAAATTCACGGTGTCTGCAGTGTTAAAAAAATGTTCACTTTTAAGTACATTTATGGACTCTACCACAACATTTGGATAACTTTCACACCTTTACAATTTAGTTTACGCTTTTTCGTCGGAACATGAATGTTACGTCTGTACCTTAATTCAAAGTCATGGATTCCAGATTTAGATTCAGATTGTATGTAGTTTCCCAAACGATGAATGCTATTTAACTGTATTTACACTAAACCCTCCCAGATCGTGAGGCTATTTTCCCTGAAATCTTAGCATCTTGTAAAATTGCAATATATGAAATAAATATGGGACGGAGAATGCGGGGTTTCGTTCCTCCATTTGGACACATCCGTATATATATTATTTCTCAAAGGTGTTTTTTTTGTGGATAGGCCATAACTCCCATAACTTTTCATCAATATTAATGATTCAAACATCGTTTTAAAGCTTATGTTCCCCGCTTTTGACGAAAAATAAAAGAAGAGTATAATTATTGTATTTGTTTAAAAAATTGATAACCATGTATATTATTTCGATCCTGGAGGTTCGGCAACTAACGCATCTGTACTGGCGTGCGGGTTACGTGAGAGAAAGGGTAGTGTTTCCTCCAGAATCCGTATACATTATAGCTCAAAGGTTTTATTTGTCGCTACGCCTTAACTCCCTTAATTATTCATCAAAATGAATGATTCAAACATCGTTTTAAAGCTTATGTTCCCCGATATTGATGAAGAATAGACAAATTGCTTAAAATTAAAATTTTTGTTAAAAAAATGATACAACGCCATCTGATGACAATATAATCAACTAATATGTTGTCAATGGTTACGAGCTTAAAAGACTGTAGGAGGCACCATCTATTAACACATCGTTTAGTTAGATTGTTTACGTTCTACATGCAATCAGTGTGACCATTTACCGTTTACGTTATGTATTATCTCTAACACAAACATAAATAACATGTAATTGTCCATGGGAAGAAACAAGTAAAGTAACAGGAAGAAAGGAGGAAGAAACAGGAAGAAGTTGCATACTGTGCGAAATATTCGACTGGTAGAAGAACAGGAAGAAGCTGCATACTGTACGAAATATTCGTTCGGGTCATCTAGTAATATTTAAATTGGCTTAATGGCTAATCTATTTGTTGGTAAAGCGTGAAATAATAATATAGTTTTTCGTTGTTAAACAGATTTTTCGCACTTTACTTGGAAAGGCGTTCAGTTTAATCGATGAAAATTTTTCAAACAAGAAGTTCGTTTTTCAATAAATCATTTAATGACTATGGATTAAATTGTTACGGGGTGGTTAGAGTTTAACGTTACCACGAGACATTTGAAAAAATACACTCATTCACGATATTACTTGCGCAGTTTTTTTTTATGAGACTACGAGAGATGAAATAATCATCTATTGCTGCTGACAAGCCATCTATCGGCTGGAAGAAAAACTAAACCCAGGCTGATAGGGCTTTCATGGAACTGCGTGAGAGGAAAATGAAAACGCTCGTCTCTCATTACGAGCATTTTATACAAAAATTACGTATACGAATCTTTGATTCATATTAGTTCAGTATTGAAACATTGTTTCATATAAGTTACGAAACATTAATTAGCTTTAGATTCACGCCAGGCTTTAACTTATATTTTAAATGTTAACTGAATGGAACCGACGACAGAGAAAGCCCGAAAAACAGAGTAACTGACATGAACGAGAGAAATGTAAAAGCGATACTGTTACACACGTCTTTCCTCCGAAAGGCTCGCAGAACACGCATAATATAACTTCGAACGCACGTAATATATAAGTCGATACACTTCTTATACGGAGAAAAATATGCATCTACATACTACCCTCCAGGCCGCCGCATGGGCACGTGGCATGGGGTGTTAGGACACCATCCGTGTGAAGATGTAAGGGATGAGGTATTGGGAGGTGAAATTGTGACGTGTATTATGGGACTGTATTTAGTGGAGCTCAGTTTTTATTTTGGCCGCTTATTGTGCGCGGAAAGAACGATTTTTTGTACCTATCTGTTTGACAATGTATCTCTCTTATTTTATCGCATCTGTCAGACCTAGAGGTGTGTGGAGTGTCGTCAAAATGATATTCTCTGTGTCTCTCTGAAACACATCAACACTATATGCTCACTCGTAGTAGTTATTGACGAAGCGTGGAGCTTTTATTTGTATTTTATTGCTGTTGCTTATCAGAATATGATTTTTTAAGATTGAACTCGAAAACTTTGTCGTGAGCATTCATATCCGTTGTTCTTCACCCTAAATTTACTTTCACTTAGGGGTGTGCATGTGTATAAAATTGAAATGGCACTTTTTTTCCATCTTATGTCATATCAAAGTTGTTGGTTAGGACTAACCTGACTAACCTAAAAACTATTTTCATCACGCCAGACAGACATTTTCGAAGAGATGGTTTACCTAAAAACTCATTCTATATAAAATCATTGTTGTATTTTGGGCCAAAATAGCATAAATTACTCTCATATTATTTTAAATGTATAAAAAGTTGCTTCGTATTTATAAAAGTGTAGCGAAGTGGTTATTACAAATAGTTGAAGTAGATGCAGGTTTGCAATGAACACACATCTGTGAATTTTTGTCTCATAAAAAAGTTTACGTTTCTATCTGTTCATTTCTTCTTGTTTGATGGTTGGAGGTGATTGGTCTTTCCGTTGTTTATCTCTTAATTGTATTTCAACCCTCAATAGACGGAATTTTAAGCAATAGATTGAAGCAATATGTACTTAAAGGATTATTTTTGTTTTTTAAGGGCTATTTAATCATTTGCGAAAATAAACAAAAAATTCCACTTTTATAATCCGAAGCGTTAAAATTCTGATGAAGTCTTCTCGGGTCATCAGCCGAGTCAGGGTGGGAATTACTGCCTGAATCGAGAAGACTTCATCAGTGATGTTCGCGGGGAAAAAACGAAATCCATCATCGTATAATTCTGTCTAGCGCGGCTACTAAATGGAAATACTTCTCGTGGTGCAGATTTCAATGATATTGAAACGTACCAGCCTTGACGTACCTGTACCAGAACGTACCAGTTGTAGCCAACCTTCTCGTCCAAAGAGGGTTAAGCGGAAGACATATGATGTGCTTAAGTACCCACTTATGCGATCGAGATGAAAACAGTGCTACCAATCCTTCAATCAGTATCCTTCGTTGGCATCCTCGTGATACATTAACTATGTGTATAAATGTGACTTCTATTTAGTCATTATTCTGAAGAAATAAAAGTATATTGCTACGAAATGTATGCATTGGTAGACATTGTAAAGACTTATCAGTTGAAGCACTTTGTCACGCGTAAGATGAAATCATTTGAGACGAAAGCTGTCTGCGGGGAATTCCTTTTACTTTCCTTCCTTTGTGGCCGTATAGCTGAGGAGTCCTTTTGAATATCAGATAAGGATGGCTGAAAGTTTGGAAGTGGAATGGCTAATCTGCATTTGGTCGTGCGTCACAGCCCTTCAACGCTGGCCGGACTTCCTTAAGAAATGACGCCATTAAAATGGCGCTTTATCCCTTGCCATCAGCGCTGACGTCACTCGTGCTTCTTACCCCTCGTCCGATAGGGGGTACCCTTTTGCAGTGACGTCATTGTTGAACTACCTCAGTCACGCACGTCTGATGTATGGCCGTGGCTATTCGACTCCGAAATTTGATCGAAGATATATATATACTGACACGGGGTGATTCCACACCAGACATGTAACACTCATCCCAGCTGAAATCAGAACCGCGCACTTTCCCCCGGAATGCAAGACACAGGCCAAAAGCAGTCAGGATAACAGTGCGCTGTCTAACCAGAAACTTGGAGAGTGCTACGTACAAGAACATGCTACCATGCAGTACACTACTTAATATATAACTACTAGTTAGTATAATTAATACGATAGATAAGTAAATCGAAAATCGAAATCGAAAAAGAAAATCGAAATGTGTAATGACAATCAAGTTGCTTTATTTACCCTGAGGAAAAGGAACGGTATTTTGTTTCGGTTGCATCCACAGCTTCAGTGTATGTATATGACCATAATAAAAGACTCAGCGTCGCAAGAGGTGACCTTCCCTACGTCCTTTCTAGTGACTACGTCCCTTCCGCTATATTAGAAATCTCGCCGACGAGCCCTCTCGGGCGGTACATCCGTAATATGCGTGCGTCGGCCATATTGGTCGATTGCGCGCATATTGCGGGTGGCCGCGCGTGAGTTAGCTCATTCGAAATTGTTAGTGGTTGGAGCGTGGGCCCGCAGCACAGCACAGTGGGCACTGCAGGCTACTAGTTATATATCATACCGGAAATTACATGCGAGGTTTGTAGCTAATAATGACATTAAGCCATTTAGCACAAGTGAAAAACCTACTTTACCCGGTGAGTGTCGAAGTTTCCCAGAACTGATCTATCGCAACAATTATGGTCCCTTGTTATACGTGGAAAAAAATGACATTTCAAATCTATCGTTTCGGCAGTCTATTCTCTTAATCTTGTGCCTGTGATCGTTTCTACCATAATAGTTAGGCTGTAGTAAAATATGTTGAACGTCCGGAAAAAAGTAGTCTCCATCAAACTTTCGTAAAAGATTTAATCTATATTTTTCCCTTCAAGCCGTCTGTGGCTGAAAATATTATTGAAGCTGAGCACCTACTGTTAGTGGGCTCTTGCTTGTAAGTTAATGTGATTTAGTTAAAATAACAATCAGTGCTATGCCAAAGCTTGCAAATACCTAAAGGTGTTTATTCAATGCATTTGGACATTTCGTTTGTTGGCAGGATATCTGGGGAGGTGATTGACTGCTGAGGACATATGCGCCATTCAGTTTTTTATGTGATTCGGTGAGGAAAGAGTTTTTTAGGGAATAGAGAAAGAGTCAGGTTATGCCCGGCGTCGGCATTAGCTTACTATTTACTGGGAATGGGGAAATAAGCTCAGCCTTATATCCGGAAAACGGAGTCCTTTGCTAAATGTGTCCTCCTCAAAATATTAAATTATGCTTTGCGATTCCGATCCCTGCAACTTTCGGGATATGAACCCGGCCGTCAGGAATGGGAAGCCAGTATGCTACGTAGTAAATTGTTTCTTTTCATTCGTTGTAGTGAGCCATTTACTTCACATCACACTACAATATACTTGCATTTCCATTCGTTTTTAGACCTTACGCACTGGACAACTCCCTTCACTTCAGATCGGGAACAGCTTTGATGTGCGCCTGACTATAGAAGATAATAATCGATTAAGATTTTTTGCTAATTTACAGGAATGGCCTCGAGCATGTGTAGTGTAATTTTTTACTACTCTGTACTTAAAATATAACTTTCAAACGACAAAGTTCAGCAAATTGCAAAACTACATACAAAAAACTCAGCCGATATAAACGTGAACCTGAAGAATGCTTTTTCAAAGAACTACGGAACTAGCCGCGCAGTAACTTAAACGGAGTCACCCGCTAGTGATCGCACAATTGTGTGAAATTCACAGTGGAAAAATCATTCGCTTAGACTGGGAATCGAACCCTGATGGTGCCGAGTGCTCTAACTGCGCCAAAGTGAAAATGCCCAAAGTAAACACCTTTGTGTTTAAATTTGGGCTTTACCCCGTGGACTGTAGCGCTTATCGCTCGCATACAGGTACCTCTGGCATCATATGCTCGGTACCTGTGAAGACAATTAAAGTCCCCATGAGATTCAGAGTGCCTGTTTAGCTTGATTGGTTAGAGCAGTCTACGCGTATTTGAGGGGTCTGGGTTCGATTCCCAGTTCCGGTGAATGATTTTTCCACTGTGAATTTCACACAATTGTATGAAGAATGTTACCTTCAGGCTGGTTACTGAGTATTTTGCTTATGTCTATCTTTCCATTTGGCGTCTTTTTTGTGTGCTTAAGTGCGCTGATTCGCGAAAAGCGCGTCTCTTCTTTCTGCGCTTCTTTCAACATAGTGAATTGAGACATTCGATATTGAATAAAACTTTTCAAGGGATTATTTTAGTTTCTTTAAATGACACGCTGCGTTAGGCCGACATATGGCTATAAAAAAATCGACTACTCCTAGAATAAAGATATTTCTTAATTTTGCTGCTCTCGGATGAAGACGTTCCCCTCGATTCGAGTTCATTTTTTTCATGTTTGCGTGTCTTAGTTTTCATTTCGAAGACATCGCTTTTATTACAGGGTATCTCCGGTTCTTGTACGCCTACCTCTTGTTACCCGTTCCAGTGAAACAGCGTCAGCTTAAGGATAAGGTATATTTTAGTTGAATTGATCGAGAGAAAGTGGCTTCGGTGGTAAATATAGCCTGAATTAATAAGGGCTTTCGCACGGAAACAAGATAAAGATGATTAATTGGTAGTTTTTCCCCCGCAGTGGCATCTGAAACATATAATATGGTTCGTGTGACTCAATTTTTTTCAGAGATTTAATCAGTTCATTATCCTTCTTAGATGTCCCAACCTTGAAAATCTTAATTGTGTAGTTTTGGGATGTACAAGAGATCAAGAGATACTGGTGTCCGGAACTACGACGTACTATTTTTTTGTCAAACCGATACTGCCAGGTAGTAACCTGGAGCGGTATTACCGAAGATGCCATTACTGAAAATGGCCATCGCTATCGATTAAGTGCCACCATGTTATTTTTTAGAGTAAATTTTTTTACTGGAGTTCTATTGCCAATCATAAAAAAGTAGCTGACTTCTTCAATAGCACTGTCCGTGATTCTAGTTTTTTTTAATACGACGGATGTCTAATGTCAGTGTAAAATGTTGGTCAACGGGAATACATGATAAAATGCCATTCCGTGTTAATTTTTCATACTCGCTAATGATATTTAGTTGAGATATCCATAGTCCTGGGGAGATTTTTTTTTAGATTAGATTGCCTTTATTGCATAAGTAAATCTTTGGTTCTTCTAAGCTACATGGCTTGTCAGAAGGTTCCATAATATTCATTCCGAGCGGAATGTTGCAAATATACTACCTATCTGCCGAACAGATAGATACAAAAACTCGTTCTTTCCGCGCACAGTAAGCGACCACAATAAAAACTGAGCTCCACTAAGTACACTCCCATAGTACACGTCACCATTTCACCTCCCAAAACCTTATCCCTTACATCATTACACGGCCGGTGTCCTAAAACTCCCTGCCACACGTCCATGCGGCGGCTAACAGGGTAGTATGTAGATCTATATGAAATTCTATGATTTATTTCCGAATAATATTATGTTTAACAGTCGGGGTGGTTTGGCTGTCTCGCCTCAAAATTTTCGATTTCGAAGTATTTTTGCCTATGCCGATAACGATGCGGTATGGTTTCAATGTAAAATTATTCAAAATAGAGATAATAGGTAGTGTTTTACCTAGCAAATAATATTAAAAATATTTATGCGTTTTGGTCGAAATAATATGGAAATGATGAAATGTAATAATCGTTGTTGATATTGTGATTGCATTGTGGAACGTAAATAAAAATATCAAATCAATGTTCTCAATGCTCAATGACTCTGATGAAGGAAAAAGAATGCAGGCGTTTGGGATGAGGAATTTGAGGAGGAGGGAGAAAGTGCGGTTCATGGAAGGGAAGACAGGCGAGGATGTGCTTGTCACGGACGGCGAGGAGAGGGCAGTTATAGACGAGATTATGGTAACTTGGGAAAAATATCATTTCACCCAGAAATCAATGAATTTGGTCTCGTTTTTAAGAAAAATGCCTCACACTTCCAACGAAACCAAGTATTCAACCCCTTACTACGTTAAATTACGAGATCTTTGCCAAAAGATGCCAGTACTATTACATGGTAAATGTTACGTTTATGAACTCCAGAGAGAGCTAATTTAAAAAATGAGACATTTCTAGCACAAAATGACGTAAAAAATAAACAGGGTGTAGTTTTTACGTTTTCTCAAGGATTAAAAAAAATAATCATATGGTAACCGCAGTAAATTCTTCGGGATCACAATCAAACCTTCCGTTTTGAAGGAGTTTCAAACGTACCGCGTGAAAAAAATTAAATTTAGGCAAATTAAAGACTTATTTAGATAATTTCATATAATTTCTTACACTTTATATCATATAAAACTATATTATTGTACCAATAATAATGCAATATTTAATTCATGTGTCCTACAGCTGGTTAAATCAAAACGTATAGTTCGAATATGGTCTCTATTTTGACTAAGAAACTATCTCGCTCTAACTACCGTAAGAGGAGGTTGAATAGGTGGCTGAAGTAGGTAATGAGGGGCGATGGCTGTGATAGAGTGGGGATGTCGGGTAAGCGGGAAAGGGGAAGGAAGAGAATAGGTTTCATTGCGCGGGATGAAGAGAGGTGGGACATATGCTGAAGAGAAAACGGATATTGTTTTGATTAGTCTGTGACTGTGAGAGCCTCTCCAATGACCTCAGGAATTCCTAACTCCCTGATGAATCACCTGTCGAAATTACGAAGATTGGTTAGCTGCTCTCTTCATTCCATTCTGATGCTCCTTTCCGTTTGTCTAGAATTGTATAAAAAGCCATGAGAGTTAAGTCGTTGGCTCAGACGTGTCGCTTTTAGATCATTGTTGTCATTATTTTTTTTAATATTGTGTGCTTCGTTCATGCATAGGTTAATACCCATCAGGATTATCCCTAATGGGGTTGAAATGGCCAAAGAAGTGAAATTCTCTGTGATAGGGTGAATCTGACTGTACTCTAATGATATCCACCATGCAGCCGTATGCTTAACATACTTCTTTCGCTTCAGTCACGCTCATGCATGGCTTCACTTAAACCGCACTGTTCTTAAAAGTCCTGATACTACTTCTTTTAGTGGTCTTCTTACCATATTTACCCTTGGCTCACTTTTTGCTACCACTTCTTCTCACAGCATTCAATCCTCTACCTGCTTTGCGTACTACTCGCCTCCCTGGATATTCTTTCAACGTAGTCATAGCGACAACGCATGCTCCTTTCGTGTATGTCCAATCTAGACAATTCAATGTACATTCTTTAATTACTCGATAATTTCAAACCATTTTTCTCTTACTTTGCTCTGAAACATTAATCATTGCTTTGAGTCTTTCAATTTTTATATCTACAACATGCAAATGTAATGTAATATAGACGCACATACTCCTTTATTCATGTAGTAACCTGCCAATTGAATGTACAAATATAATTGGATTCATAATTCAAAAGATGAGATAAGTCAATCCATTGTAAATTACCAGTTGAAATAAATCTTTTGAAAACATATTTGTATGTATCAATATTTAAAAAATATGTTTTCAAAAGATTTATGTGGCTCGTAGAAATTAGCAGCCACGAATACTGAAAATTAGATTTCTATAGCTTTCCATTTTTCTAATTATAAATATGTAAAAAATATGCTTCAAAAGATTTATGTGGCTCGTAGTAAAGAGCAGCCACGAATACTGAAAATTAGATTTCTGTAGCTTTCCATTATTCTGTCTTAATAAATAAGAAATTTATTAGGCATAAGAAATGATGCCTAAACGTTATAAATGCTGTAATACCTTCTTATTTCAAAAATGGTAGCAGCATTGTACAAGTAAACGTATAGAAACAACCATAGCAAACACACCCATTTGATCCTAATAACATCAATATGTGCAATTCCCATCCCAGGAAATGACTAGTTGCGACAATACCCCATTAACGTCCGCCATTCCCGCTGTATTTATCGTGCTCATATGCTTATCGTGCCATTCCCAGGTTTCGCTTCCGTTTATAAACTCCGGGAGGAGAACTGAAATATTGAAGACTCCTGACATTCCCCCTTTTTTAGAGTCCCTTCCCACCACATGCCTCTCTTGACTTTCTTGGCCCATCCTTTCCTCACAATCATGGCTAAGCCAACAAAGCACGCTCCTTTCATACATGTCCGTTGCAGGATCAACCTTTTGCGAATTTAAAATTCTTATTCCGTCTCAGAATCGAAAGTGAAAACGTTTTTTTTTCAATGCGCTTTGTGTTTTGAAAATTCGAAGAGTCAAGAGTGAATTGAGATTTGTTCTGACTGTCGGAAGTTCACTCGTCGTGTGCTATCTGATCAGTAAAAACTTAAGATTTCATTCTTTTGAAAACAGCTTGGAAGTCCTGCTTCCTATGATTTTTTAGGGGGGATGGGAAACGGCGGGGATTATCCTTCATATTTTCTCTAATAACCCTGTACTACTTTCGTTGAGAAGCATATTTTCACAAATCTAGCGGATCTCTGTTGAAGTCTATCCATTTCTTCCAACAATGTGGCTGTTTTCGCCGCGGAATTCCCACCGAGTTTTTGAGAGAAAGGTGACGCAAGAGCCTTTTTTTAAATTTATTCATGGGCCAAATACGAAAGAGACAAAAGGTAGACCAAAAAAATAGAAAACAATAAAAAACGTCATACCTTTTCTCATCCCTGTGGGAGACGACGAAGATAAGATTTCGACGTCGACGTAACCTATATTTCGCTTACACGTGTGTTTTTGGCGTCTGAGACGGAGTTGGAAGTGCTTGTGATTCATTAGCGATGGTTCACGTTGAGTTTCAACGGAAAGAGGTGTAAAATACTTTTAATTTTCTTTGGATTGGAAGAACCCAACCAACGTGACACACAGAATTCAGCAATTGGTGCTACTATTGTCAGGAAGGTGCACGCGATGCAACATAGCGCGATGGATCTCGGAAATAATGCAAGGAAAAAATTTCTATGGTTGAAATAGTACAAAAATTGACTTTTTTATCTTAAGCTCAAAAGTCGGCAAAGGAATGAATTGAATATGAAATTCGAATGCAAGAATAACAACTTTTGCTATTTTAATGATCCAATGAAAAACATTCATGCCTATATCATGAGTACATCATTTAATAAAGCAAACATATCTTTACACCGAACCCAACGATTTTCTCGTAGAAGTAAACACTGGGTTATAGAAAGGGTCCCCCGTTAGGGCCCTAAGTAATTTTGAACTTTAATACAGTTTTGCCTATTAGTCCTTCTAGCTCCTGAGGAACTGGTGTGTCCAAGTCTGTTCGAATCTATCAAATCTATGACGCTGAAGAAACCAGAATTTCAGCGTTATCTATTGATTTAGATGAGGTGTCGAGTGAAAACTTTTGTATCCGGTGCAAAGGATTTCAAAGTAACATTTCTTTTCCTTTCGCTACTCTCGTCCTGATCGTCTCGGCCGTTCGACGAGTGAAAGTAATGCATCCGATAGAAAGACGTTTTCGACTGACGCGGAAGGAAGGAAGATATAATCGGCTTTTTATGAGATTTATTGCTCTGATCCCAAGGGAAAAGCCCCATTCATTCCTCGAGGCGTCAATAAAAGAAAATTGGCTGTGTCGGTTTGCGTCGAGAATTCCTGGAAGAAGTCGTGTTAAGCTTTGTCTCCACATGGTAACACCACGTATTACGTCAGCTACCTATTGCAGTTGTATTAGAAGTAATTTTGAATTCATTTATTATTAATTTTTATATAATAAACCACTGGAATGGACATTTTAAGCGGCTTTGACCGAGGGAAAAACATGTACGTCGGAATTTTCCACAGCATGTTTTGTCTCGCAGTAAGGCGCTCATCCAACAGTGTGGTAGCCTTGTCAAATAATTATTATTTAGCATATACTTAAATACAAAATTCGACGGTTTTCCGTATTTTCTCTAGTGCACGATTTTCTTGATATGATTTTTCTTTCGCTTTATCGGTGGCAAGAAGAAAAATCATCAAGAGCCATATTGTTTTATCCCTCTACTCCAAAAAATTCTATGCAATAAAAAAAATCCAACCTTCTACTAAAATAACTAAAAATTACTAAGAAAAATACCACAAATTGATCGTTTTTCATATATTTATGCGAATCAGAACCTGTATTATATTAAAGTTTTCCTAAGACGATGGCTTGGTAAGTAGTGCTATTTTACAAATCTTAACTTTGAGTCTTCCTATTTTAATATTCATAACATGAAAATATATACAAAAATGTTATATATACACACCTACCCCTTAATTTATATATTAATCTGCCTATAGAATGTATTGATATAATTGGATCCATGGTTAAAAAGGTGAGATAAGTGAATACATTGTAAATTACCGGTTGAAAAATGTACATTCAAAAGATTTATACGGCTCATTGTTAACAGCTGTTATGAATGCTGGAAGCTAGGTTACAGCAGCTGTCCAATCCTCTTTCTTAACAAATAAACATTTCATGAGGAGTATTTGTATAAGAAATTATGCCTAATCATTATAACTGCTTTAATATGTACTTATTACAAAAATGATAGCAGCTTGGTGCATATTAAAGCATAGAAACAATCATGACGAAAACATCCACATCATCCTAATAACATCAATATGTGCAGTTCACAACGAAATTCGTCTTAAAACAGTCGGGTGGCTTTGATTGAAACTTTCCGCAACTTTTGTCTATCAGTTTTATGCAGTGTATTTTATTTTCTCTAGTTTAATGGCCTCTGCGAGAACCAGCGTCCTAGGTTATTTTCCGTGACGTAAGTTGTAAATGAAATGCTCAAGAAGTCCAGCAGTGCGTGAATATGCTTCCATTTTGTCATGATTCTAATCGCGCGCAGATCATCGTAAGCGAGACCAAAATTGCAGCTCTTTTACCGATAAAAATGTTTCCATTCAGAATGATATCTGAGTAAAAGGCCGTACACATAGTTATGTCGGAGTTGGTGTTCTCATTCGATTTTTTCTAACTGATAACTATTCGATTTCATCTAACATGACAGAAATTTTATTTCCGCGCACGAGTCTCTTTCCGCGCAGGTAGCTGTTTATCTAATTTTACATCAGCGGAACCGATATCTGTGTCGATAAACAACTAAATATGTATCTCGTGTTCGTATTTGCCTCCACCATAGTGCTATCTTTTCGAAATCTTTACTAAATTCGTTCATTCTCGAACAATATATCGTACCAAAATGGTTTTGATACTCTTTCTCTTGTGACTTTTTTTATCTTAAGCTCAAAAGTCGGGAAAGGAATGAATTGAATATGAAATTCGAATGCAAGAATAACAACTTATGCTATTTTAGCTATCCGATGAAAGAAATTCATGCCTATGTCATGAGTACATCATTAAATAAAGCAAGCAAAGAAATCTTTACACCGAATCCAATCAACAAATCAACAGATAGAATTTTGAATACATCTATCATCACCAGACGTTTTTCTCTTACTTTTTTCCATTCAATCATTGTAACCGAATGGTAGGAAATTTTATTTGATTACCTGTGGTTGAGTGTTTCTTCATTGTTCATCATTTGATATCCTGTCTTTAATTTTAAGTTATTCCTTTTTATAATTATGCACGCATCTCGTTCTGAATAGAGACTAATGCTCGTTCAGTAAGTATAGCGGAGTATCTCTAATAAATGATATCGAAATGCAAAAGAAAAATATCAGGTTAAATAATGTTATTGTCAGTCGTTTCCTGTATTCTTTATTATGTACTCAGAAAAAATTAGTTGAATTTGTTTTAGCCTCTTAGTAAAACTTGTTGTTGGAAGAGGAGCATATGGTTTGCTGATCGCTGCGTCATATTTCCTTAAGAACTAAATGAGGGAGGAAACAAATAAATTTCATTCGTTTTTGGCCTTGGTGAATCTTAATAACGGTTGTAAAATGAACATTGACTGCGCGAAATTTTACAGTTCTTTTTACAATTTTACATTGACGAGGTCGATTGTCATGCTGAAAGAGAAATTTTATCTCAATCTTTTGGAAGCAATCGTGTTAAGCACAATTCCCGGTTCTTTTACTGCGATGCGAATGGCAATTTCGCGTCCCTTTTTTTACGTTTCTTCGAGTTTTTTACGTTCTCGTTTAATATTCAATGCGCTGAAACACATCTCTTTTTGTTATTGGCCCAAGATTATGTGGTCCTCAGTCTCGGTTGAATTAAAGCGGAAATACTTAGTTAAGTCTTTAATACAACATTTAACTAATTTTAGTTAATACATCAGGGAATAGTCAATGCACAATTACCTTGAAAATGCTGTAAATGTTTTTGACCTGTGTATTAGTATTGGGTCTGCTGATGGAATTGCTGTCTGACAAGAAACTATAGTATTATACCACCTCTTTGTATACAAGAGTGCGTTCAAAAGAGCGTTCGATTTATGCAATTTCAAAGTTTCACTTGATTTCTCATTTAACTCAGTAACACGATGCTTTCTGGACTCATTGAAGGGTATTTGATTACACATCTCTTGATACGTTCAAATTTAAGGTGCTAACTGTTAATTGTAGAAGCTATTTGTTTCCAATGAAAAGTATTGTACGAAAAATATAATTTTGACACATTTAGATAGTGTTTTAGTTTTTTTTCCTGGTATTATTTCACCTAATTACAGCTAAGCTAATTTGTAAAATATTTACTACAAAATTTTACTAATTACAGCCATTTCATCACGGAATAGTTCATCCATGATGGAAAAGAAAAATCTCACAGTAAATTCCACACTTAAAATTTTATTACCGACCTAGGTTTCGATTGCCTTGCAATCATTTTCAAAGGTCAATGAACAAAGTACCCACCTTTGAAAATGAATGTAAGGCAATCGAAAACTAGGCCGGTGATAAAATTTAAGTGTGGAATTTACTAAAATATTTTTCTTTTTCGTCATGTCTGTGGTAAACTTCTACAGAGTTACGCCTTCGACCATTAATTTTAATAGTTTATGCACCTTGAAAATGCAACTTTTAGAGCAATTTTTTGAACTATGTCCAAGTTCATAATTTACGTTTCTTCGAGTTTTGTTTGCCGGAGTAGGTGTAGTCGGGTGATGGCTCTTTCGATTTTTTCTCGTGAGTTATACATTAAATTTCGTGTTCCAAATGTGTGGTATTATATAATATCCAATGTGGTAATATTCGACCTCTCTCTGCTAGCTATTTTGTTCATCGGCTGATGACTGCTATTTTTCCACGTATCCTTATGAAGCATGGGATATATTTTTCAATAAGTCGAGGTAACAAAAGTGGAAATCCACCAACTCAAGCCCACGTCACATTTTGCCGGGTAACTTTTATCCCACAAAAGGAAACTTTTTCTCTTGTCAAAAAATGGGTCTCGTTTATTTAATGAGAACTTTTGGGACCACCAATTTAAGTTACTTTAAATTAGAAGCCCGGAAAATTATGGGACCGTTAGTGTGAATTTTAATGCTGGATTTTTAAGTCTAATATTTTCATTATCTTTAGTATTCAACCCTCTCTGATTTATATTACCCTCCGCATTTATGTTAAGCCTAGTCCTGAAATATTTGAGGTCCCCTTTTCCTATTCATCCTCGTACTATGCCTTTCAAACTTATTTCGTGGCGAGCTCATATATGAATGATGAATGTGCTTATTAGCTAACTGGTCCTGAGGATAATGTGCATACATGTCGTTCGTACATTTCCGTATTGAGGTAATAATTCGGATAATTTTAATTTGTTTTCATGATTTGTTTGCTGTAAATTGCTAAGTATTCCGCATTTGAAGAGCTGAAGTATCTCATTCAGCAATACTCTTTAAATTGGATTAATTAAATGAACAAATTTTTCTTCTCTAAAAGTTTTGGACTTGAATGAAACTCATCCAAGTGTTATGAAAAATGAGCTGAAAGTTTTCGAATGTTTATTAAATTATATTTTGACTGTTTTAACTCCTAGTTCAAATACATATCACCAAATATATTAGCCAATACAGTTTGATGCAAGAAATTGGTAATTCATCCTGCTGTTAGAAAACTTAGCGAGGTTGGGCACGATTTTGGAGCAACCATTTTCGCCGGGCTCACAGAACTGAAAATGAAGCCTCGGGATGCTGGTCGGATCCTACACATGGCGACCGCTAAACGTAAAGGCAGACAGAATTAGAAATGAAAACAAATGAGAACTCCCCCACATTGCTAGAAATAATGTCCCCGTGGCATAAGACTTATAGGAAGACCACTAAAAAGATGGAAAGGCAGCTGGCGATCCACCTCCCAAGATCTGGATTAAATCACATGGAAGGCGGGTGCAGCGATTTTTGCTTGTAAACGTATTTTGGTAAAAATTGGCCTCTGTGTTCTTATTGGTGATATCTTGAGATAAAAATTATAAATTAATTTGCGGTCCGCTGTTATTATCTCATGCTAGTTTTTTTAGCTAGCTATTTGGTTCATTGGAAAATCATTGCTATTTTTTCACGTAGCCTTATAAAGCATGGAAGATATTTCTTAATAATTCTAGTTATGTAGCTAGTCTTTTAAAGGCAGAATAATACTTTTGATATAATAGCAATGGCAGCTATCAATAGTCAAGGTGTTTCACCAAGTCAAATATTCGAAACAACATGTTATAAAAAGTTTTTGCTTATAACTCGAACACCGCGACCATAACTCAAGTACATAATAACAGAGAAGTGAAATTTAATTCCTGTATTATTTCTTTTGCTTCATGAGTGGTAATATATACGGAATTAACGTGTATTTTTATTTTATTTATGGTCCTAGAATTTTTTTTCGTCTTACTTGAAGAATTATTAAAGCTTGCTGTCAACGTCTCACGATTACTGCTCCGGCTTCCTTAATTACATGGTACTAGCTTATTTAAAAAAGGGAAGAAGTTGCCTAAGACGTAAATACTTCGAGCTAAATTAATTATAAAAATGTTTTCATCTAATCCGTCCATCACATGCTCGTCTGCAATTCTCACGTTGGGCACTCTCCGTGGAAATTAATTTGCGATTCTATAATCTGTTGAGTCTCAGCGTGCAAGGCGAAGGAATCAGGTGAACTGCCTGTTCCGAGTATTCTAGCATAAATGATGAAGATCCTAATTTACATGCCTACGTAAGTGCTCCTCTACGAGCTGCTGTGACAGAGGATCTGCGATAGGGGAGGTTAGGAGACAAGCCGTGAAGAGGGGATGAAATTGGAAAACTTAATCAGGAGAATTAAGTGCCTCAAGTGGTATGTGATATTTTGGATTTGGTTCTGGTTCTGTTTTTGTTTTAGACGAGACTATAAGATGCAGTGCAATGTCTTTCAAAGGAAAGAATGAGCGAATGAATAATAGCTATTTTTCTGGAGTAATGCTTCGTAAGAACTAAGATACAGAAATTAAATAACCTCTCCAAGAAATCAAAATATGTATAGATGAATTTCATTTCAAACTAGACAGGTATTATGGGAGGAAAAGTTTAATAGTGGACGATATGAATGAACAATTGATATCGTTTGATCAACCCCATGAAACTTTGAAATTGACTTGGAGATACTAATGATAGTATTAACAGGTAGGTATGGCTTAAGAGGTAATCGTAGCCAGCAGGGCATATTTTATACTTGTAGTTGGAGGAAAAATATTCTACACTCTTCATGTTTTTTCAGAGATTCCAATTTGAGATACATTTAAATTTGACTAACAGGTAAATTACTATATTGGAAGAGTGGGAACACACAAAAGTTGGCACTTAAAGACAGAATTGTTTTTACTTTTGCATGTACCTCTCTCAAGGTGCCGCCGTTACCTGCTCTGCATATATAGTGTTGGGCTGAATATATATCTTCCGCATCAAGCGAATTTTTCCTAGCTATTAACAAAATTTTAGATAGACGTTGGAGTACATGAATTTCAATAAATGACGTCGCATTAAAATGAAAAATCTCTCTATCAAATTTATGCGAAAATATTTCCCCTTACCGAACAACCTATCAAGATCTTTTCCAAGAAAATTGATGTCACTGTACACGGGTTGTAGTGTGGCTGTGCTCTCTAGGTACTCATATTAAAAACAGATTAAGTTCTGATACATAGTAAGAGTCGTAAGTTAAGTGTGCTCGTATGATTTCTCAATTATTAATAAATAAATTTATTACTCGTCGCAAATCATTTAATAAAATTTATTTTTACTATAACAATAATTTTAAGCATTCGAAGCGTAACATTTGAGTCAGGTAGGTTTTAGAAATGCACAATTGTTTGAAATCGAAGAAATATATTCATACAATGTTTTGTGTCGTTAGCATGGCTGTACTTTGGTAATGCTTCTAACATAGGCTTCAATAATGAAATATATTAATAGAAAATTGTCCCAATGTTGAGTTGAGAAAAATAACTATCTTAGTTTTCAAATCAAAAGTTGAAGCTCGCACGTGTTGGAAGGATGTCATGATTGATAAAACGCACTCTTTATGACTTCCATAAATTCATAATTTAATTCAATCATTTCGTAATTTAATCAAATTTATTAGTAATTAAATTCAATCTATTTATAATTTATTACAATATTTTTTAAATTTAATACAAAAATGTTTAAAATGTCATGATTGGCAAAACGCACTGTTAGTGAATTCCAGAAGTTCACGGTTCAATACAACCCATTTATAATTTAATTCCATCTATTTATAATGCAGTGCAATAAATTTATAATTTAGTACAATTAATTTATGGATGTCTCTAAGTGTCGGTTTATCAAATATGCCTTGAGATTTACGATTCACCCCCGACACGGTTAATAGCTTTCTCAAAGGTATTATCGATTCAATGGAGCAGTGCGTCCCAAGCGATGAATTATGCACCGCTCTGTGGTCACTCACCTCTGGAAATCCATCTCTTATCCGTCTACCGGTTGCGCTTGGAAGGAGGAAACCCCGAAAACGGTCAAAGAGGCACCCGGCGATCTGTCACTCTCCGCCCAACTCCCTTTCACGTCCACGTCTCCAACTTGACTGTCATTTCGAATGCATGCCTCCGCCAAGGAGCATTATAAAGGGAAAAAAAAAAGGTTCGCGCGGTCACGTGAGAGCGGCAGCCACTACCTGCTGTCTCTTCGCGGGAGAACCGCCACACTTTCCCACCCAAAATCCCCCTCCCCCACTGTCTAGCCACGCTGTTTTGGGATATAGTGGGGAGGGATAAGGTGGGATGGGGTGAGACTGGGGCTGGGGGTGAAGAGAGAAGGGAAGGGAGGGATGGTTGGCAGACAGGTCCAGCCGAGAAAGGCCCTGGAGGCACGATCTCGCGAAGAAAAATGGCCGAAAGCCATTTTAGGTAGTTTGAGCGAAAAATCATTTCACTTAGATATCAATGAATTTGGTCTCATTTTATAGAAAAACAAGTAAATGGGTGCTTGCAATTTGCAAGCAGGGGGGAAGTGTTATATGATGTTACTATTTAAATAAGGAAAAAAAAACAATGAAAGCTGTCAAGTCTCCGTGCTACATGCAAGCAAAGAAAAGTATAATTATCGAAAATGAAATACGCGCCATATGAAGTATGGATATCAGACAGTTCTAGTACAAACTTATATTGTATGTCATCCGGTTATTAACGACTTTTCAAAATACTATAATCAGAATACCAAAACGAACGTGGAACCACTGGAAGATCATCAGAACCTCATTTGACGGCATATAAGACGCTCTTCTACGTTAGATATTTCATTTCAGTACAGCATAATGAATAAGAGCTCACATGAAGAATTTTACTATATAAATTCGATGGGAATTTATATAGTAAAATTTGATATACTAATTTTCATATTCAATTTTTCTCTTCCAATCATCTACATGGACTGCATGTTTTTTTTAATGAAAACTACAATATCATGAAGCTTGGTTGGTTGAAATTGGTCATCAAAGCTACGGTAGAGGCCAGGAAAAAGTTGAAGAAATTATACCCAGTACTTAGCAGTGTGAAAAATGGTATATAGAAGACTAAATAACATGCACTTAGGATACCTAATTCATGTATGTGAAGCTATCGATTGCAATATATCGAAGCCTAATCGACTTTTCCGATTTTACCCCAAATCGACACGAATCTTATCCTCCCCTGAAACTGGCCCGCCTCACTGAGTTCCAAACTGGTAAGCCAGTAACTGACTGGTAAGCCTTTTTAGGTAGTTTGAGCGAAAAATCATTTCAGTTAGAAATGAATGAATTTGGTCTCATTTTAAATAAAAATATCTCACCCTTCTAATGATACAAAAAATTCAACCCCTTACCACATTACTTTCGGGGATATTTGCCGAAAAATACCAGCTCTTTTACACGGGAAATGGTACGTGTATGCATTCCAGAGAGACGTTATTTACTAAAGGAGTAATTTCTAACACTTAAATGTCTTAAAAAATTAACTCTGTGTAATTTATCAGTTTCCTCAACTATTTTTTAAACTTAATTATATTGTCACCGCAATAGGTTCTTGGGTATCACAAAAAGCCTTCCGTTTTGACGGAGTTTCAATCGCACCGCGCGAAAAAAAATGAGTCAAGATAAAGACTTATTTAGATATTTTCATTTAATTACTTACCATTGCTGTCGTATAAAACTATGTTTTCGCACCATTAATAATGCGATATTTAATTCACGTGTCCTACTACTGGTGAAATTAAAACGTATAATTCGAATATGGTCTATATTATGACTAGGGAACTATCTCGCTCGGACGATCTTAAATCGAACGGTCCCACTTCAAAAGAAATCGATTTTTTTAATGGAGAAACAGAGATAATCAGCACGCAAGTCAAAATAGGTCATTAGGTCATTATGAGATTGGGGAGGAATAAAAGCTATATGTTTACTCATAACAGCAAATTATGTAGAACAAGCGTAATTATTTATGTTACCAAAATTTTATATTTTGGTTTGGATAACGTAATTTAAACCACTACAGATGTGACTCTGTTTCCGAGCCGTTCAGCGTTCGTCCTTTTCGAATTGCGAACTTTTTTATGCAATCTTTCTTCGCGTCTTTATTCGAACCTATTCCCGAGATACATGCTTCGATACTATTCTAAGCCAGCGTACTTCATGAATCTGGATGCGAGCAGTACTGCGTTAGTGCTCGCCAAAGGTGCATTTGCGCTTACCAGTAGAGCATTAGCGCTTACCAGTGGAGAATTAGCGCTCACTTCCAGTTGCTAAAATACTTGTCGGTAACCATTTCCAACGCTCAGATAAAGACGCGTGAACTAGCCGTAACTCGTCAAAAATGTCGTCCAAAATCAGCATTCGACGTGCCTATGGTATCCATGCTACATTGGAAAGCAGACAGGAAGAGCAGTATTCAGCGTAATGTGTTGGAACGAACTAGTCTTGATTTTATCTGGATCGAACGCTTTACCAGAATTTCGAAAGTCTCGCGAACTTGTGAAAGTGAAAAATAAAAGAATCCATTTAACTCCTCCTGTAAAATCCTTTGTAATGTACCTCGTCTATCTATTAAAAAGACAATTAAGGCTAAGATCTCCTTCAATCACCTGCAATTAGCACTCACTAAATAAATTCAACTGCCATTTCTTTAAGGAATTGATTAATAATATGTTTATAGGTGCTAGGTAATAGGATAAATATTCATGACTTAACTTGGAGAATATTTAGTAACTCTGTCTAGGATAATATGCGGATTTGACATCGAAAGAAATCAAGAACACCTAAAAAATCTTTTCAATCGTATGGTTTAAACAAAGACCATCATGGATTCTTCGTTCACGTCAGTTCCCCACCCAAACGGCGTTGGACATGCTTTCTATTTGGCTGCATTCTTGTCAACTTCGCTTAGACTGACTTTTTAAGACCATTTATTTTTAAGGCCATTGAAACAAACCATTTGATAAAAATTATTGATATGGTCTAATACGAATATTTTTGGGTTTAATTTATAATTTGAGTCATTTATATTAAAAATATAAAAATAAATTCACTTTAACGAAACTGAATTATTGAGCGCTGCGTTACTGACCGGCAAACTCTCCTAGGTAATTATACTGTTCGATCACTTCAGGGAAATTTATTTGCATGTTTCATGGCTCTTACAAGTACATATACCGAAAGCAGGCTGTGTAGCACTATGTTCATTTAATTGCTGGTATTGGCAACGTCGCATCTCAGGCCTTAGTGGGGATTTACACGGGAAACGAATCCATGCTGTCAACCAAAGGTGTAACTCCCGAAAGTGTTCCTCATCATTGTAACTTCGCGCTCCTCGAGTTATTGGTTGTTTTGTGTGTTTTAATGTTTAATAAGTTTATCGTTTATTTTGTGTTTTCTCTTATTTCTTATTTTTGTGTTTTAATGGTTAATTTGTCTATTTGGTATGGTCGTTGTTGGTTGTGAGGGAGTTGTTGAATTTTGGAGAGGGGGGATTGTTGGAGAGGAGAGAGAGGAGACAGGAGTTGTACTAGCAAACTGAAAATAAAGCGCTACTTAAAGAAAACACCAATGCGTTACATTATCCTCAAACTACTCTCTTCTCTCCCACCGTGCTTCTTGAATTAAATTTCCAAAAAATCTCTTTTTTTTAGCTTACTCTAAGCCGGCATCTCTTAAATCCGTTCTCATTTGTCTATTGATGGAAAAAAATAACCTTTTCTAATTTTGGATTTCAAAATTACCGCGTAAGAATCAATTTAAGAAAGGTCAGTTATTTTTCATAGAGCCGTTCCGGATCCCTGACGACCACTATTAAATACCGTGTTGAATGCATCGAAATAGCCTCATTAGTCTCGGCGATTGTTATTAGGATAGCTTAACGAGCCGGTAAAAATCAACTCTGATTCGAAACCCAAAACCCGTCCGGCTGGTTGCACCACCCGACTCAGCGTCTGGTCTAATTGATGCCGCAGGTCTCTCCTGACCTCCGATATTACTTCCGGACGTGATTAAAGAGGAGGCTAGACGAAGAGGTGGGGAACCGGATTTATCGACGCCCCTTTGGAAAATATCCTCCCTACGATCCATTCAACCCTGCCTCCGGGGGGGCGGTGCACCACGCGAAGGGCGAAGGGTATGATTGGAGAGCCTAGGGTGAGGAGAGAGGAAAATCTTTCATTGACACCTCGAAGAAAAGCTCTGATTGTGCCGTCCTACTCTGAAAGGAAAATAAGAAGTTCGGGAAAAGTTCTCCCGGATGGATTGCGAGTGAAAGTTCTGATTTTGCAGGCGTCGGCGGCCGTATTGGAATCTCTCGAGGAGACTTTTTCGGGACATTTTTTCGAACTTGTCCAAACTTTGCTGGCTTTGCTTCGTACTTGGATGGTATCAGGGCGTAGACGACGTCGAAGTCGAGCCATTACTTTCGCCGTAAGTGTGAATGAATTCAGAGGGGGAAGACCGATTGATTGACGACGCAGTTTTCGTATGCTCGCTGCTGCGAAGATAGAAGGAATTTTTTTAAGAGGGGTAAAAATCAGGCTCAGGTGAACGAGGATAGGTATGTCGGACTCATGTCTGCTGTTAGTGACTGTAAGCTTGCGATATGGCAATCTGGCCGCTCAGTTGGGCAAATGAGTAGCTAATACCGTCTAAAAAAAAGCCACATCTATCGCCTTCCTCCACTCGTACCCCCGTGGAACAGCCTTCACAGAGGGAACCAGCCTAAGTTTTTCATTCTGTCATTATCTGCGTCGCCCGCCTCCTCCTGTAGTTGCCTCCCATGCTATTTCTGATGAAAGCATAGCATCCACGAAAATATCGGGTTGAATACTGCGACCTACCACTGTTTCCCATTTACGATAGGCCATACTAAAGCCCGGGCAAGCAAGGAATAGATGAAAGGAATACGATAATCGAGGTCTGTATGACAAATTGGAGTGAATGGACTTTTGCTTATGAAGTTTCTAATTATAGTTATATATATTCGCGCTGTTGCATCTTTAGTCCTAACTCCTTTTCTAATACCTTCCGTTCTTCTTACCTTTTTACACTCGCCAATGATCTAAGATGGTTAACCAATAATATAGTGCGCTCCACACTAAGATGACAGTAAGCGCTGTAATTTCTCTCTTCTGAGGGTGACTTCAACATTTAGGATCTCTCATCCTAGTATGCGGAAGAGAGAAGCTGAATACAAAAGTCACCATGAGAGTAGAGAAATTAGAGCAAGTGGATTCCTTCACCTATCTCGGAAGTACCATCACGTGGGACGTAAGAAGTACAAAGGACATCAAGAGAAGAATAGCCGAAGCTAAAAAGGTGTTCACGAGAAAAGACAACTGCTGTGCTCAAAGAAGATAGGACTGCAAACCAGGTAACAGTATGTGAAAACATTCGTGTGGAGCGTAACACACTATGGATCGGAAGCATGGACCATTGGAAAAGCTGACCAGAACAGATTAGAATTCTTCAAGTCCAGGTGTTGGAGGAGGATGCTGAAGATATTATGAAAGGACGAAATAAGGAATGGTGAAGTGTACGGAAGAGTAGAAGAGGAAACGACCATATAGAATATAGAAAAGAAGAACAAGATGGATTGGACCGACCCTGAGACACAATGGGTTAGTGAAGAACGTAATTGATGCGAAAATAGAGAGAAAAGTCCCCAGCTGAATACCGAGGAATAAGTTCATGGATCAAATGAAGAGGGAAGTTCATAGGAAGAGATATCAGGAGGTAAAGGAACTAGCATTGGATAGGAAAGGGTGGAAGGCTACAGTCAACCAATCTTAGGATTGAACAACTTATGATGACAGTATGCACTGTAATGGAGATTCGTTTCCCGTGAAAATATCCGTAAGAGTACTTTATCCATATTAAATAAAAAGCAGTCAAACTTGGACAGCTGCAAAAACTTTTGCTAATGGAAGCATTTTGCTATCTTGTTAGCAGGATCAACAGCGGTAGTGGCCGAGGCAAGAATATTGTGAACGGAATAGTCCTATAAAAGAAGACATTCTACTAAAAGAGGAGTCTGCTTAAAACTGGTAATATAAGCCTGGGAGAAAGGAAGCACCATGTTAAAATATGTATTTTCAGCATGCTCTTACGTTGCAGGGAAGCCGCAGATGAAAAAAAAGAAAATTGAAGCAATGAAGACGTGGTATTACTGAAGAATTATTAAGATCAAATGGACGTTGAGAATCATCGACGAAGTCATGAAGAGTTGGAGACAATTGAAGTTAAATAAAATCTCCTCAGAGAAGGAGAGACAAACATTTTGGACACAACGGCCTATTGAAGAGAATATTGAAAGAAGAAATGAATATAATAGTAAGAGAGGAAGGTTGGATACTTAGAATATTTCATTTAAATCAAATTTTTGTATTTTTATTTGTTTAAATTCTTGTAATTCATGCAAAGCGGATACTGTGATATGTGTAGACATTGTTAACTTCTTTCGGTTTCGGCATATATAAGTAAACTTCGATATTGGAAGAATCTGTCGATGGTTATTGTTGGGATTTATCCCCCTTTGTGAATATTTCACCATACTTCGTAGTTCTATTATTTAGATTCTGGCAGAGGTTTCTCATTGGATTGCTGATAAAATGTATAAATTTGCCGTTTTCACTCATGACTAAATTTGGCAATGTCAATGCATTCTTCATCAGGGTCTGGTTCATTTTTTTGCCCCATTTATGTTTTTTTTTAATTTGCAAGACCTCGTTGTCTGCTTGTTTTACAAATCTGTACTTGCTATACCGTTCACTTTGTAGCTGATCTTTCGTTTTTTTTAAATCTAACATAGATTAATGAGGCAAATCCCCTTACGCTTAAACAGGCCGTATATGTACGTTGAAATGGTCTATCTTGTGAATGATCTAACGGAAGAATTGAATCTTCGTCTTTAACATTTATTTATGGAGTTACCATGACAATCGTCACTTTTAGGTTCATGACATTTGTTTTGGAAAAGCAATAAAGGAAATGTGACTGAATTTAAATTTGCTATCTTAAGGACAGATGGCTGTATTGAATAAGTAATGAGTAAGTATGAGAGCGAGTCCAAGATTACTGCTGAACAGAAAAATAACCAAAGGATTTCATTTTATCTGCAACCACAGCTTCTTTGAACGGAGATTTGCGAAATAAATCAATTCCACTCATACTGCATGATCAGCGCTGATGATCTCTGCTAAAACTTGGCAGTCATTTGATACTTAACAAATTATCCCGCCCTCAAAAGATAGCGCCTTTTTTTCGAGATTAGTACTTCTTGGCGTTTGCGAATGCGTTTATGGCTGGTAGTCTATGCGCATTCCCACAGTGGGTGTTGAATTTGTTTCAAAATAATGCTTTCGTCCCCATTTTATGGCATTGTGGGGAAATTGGTGGTATTACATGCAAAGTTACAACTTATCTCAAGAATTTCATCCCTCGCGATCGGTAGGTCTTGTCGTGTGACTCGGAACTGGTGTGCAGGCATTGTTCCAGTCGAAATAAAATGTGACAAGCTGTGATGGCCTCCTGCGGTCTCTCACTTTCATAACTATGTACGTGTTGACAAATATATGCGCGCTTCCTTGCGATATTTGGCGCTGTTTGATATTCTTTCTCCCTGTGCAAATGGATTGATTCCCTTCGTTCTCAATATTGCCTCCTACTGAACGATGGCCGCTACCGAAAATCCCTCTTGCTTACAGATGCGATCAGTCTGCCGTCAGCGCTGGGGTTTATGTGAAACCAAGTTCTACGTGGCATTTAATAATTAATAATATCAATAATTAACAATATTGGTTCGCTTTAAACATTTTTTGTCACTTTGAACAACACTCTTAAATAAATATTGGTGTATAAGGTTCAATTTATTGGGATTAAACCCCTTTTTCGGGGTTTCAGACGCAGACCCATCGTTACCCTATTATCTCATATCTCGCAAAAATCTCCGCTTTTGTCCAAAGTACTCCGTTACTATACGGAAAAAACCTTTAACTTCGAACTAAATTTAAAAAATACAGAAAAAATTAGTTACCTCATAAAAAAATTGGACTAATCTCCTGAATGGACCGAGGAGCATGAACATACGAGTGCGTATCACTGCGTTTACCAATCGATCTTAGAAGCTCGATTTGACTCGGCCCGCTATCTCAGCCAGTCTGAGATTTCAGATTGACCTCAACTAGCGGGTGTGTGGCGGTCCTCGTTCTTCTGTTGGTTGTCATTGGGAAACAATATATAATCGTTATTATTAAAGGCACGGGTTGTAACAACTTGAAGCAAGAGTGCAATAAGAGACATTGATGATATCGCAGCACATCGCAATCTACCTCCATTGGACAATTTTGTTCACTTGGAATGCGACTGAAAATTTCCAACTCTGCACTTGTTTACGCATCGGGTTTATCGTGCTTCAACTGATAGGTTTGATTGTTCACTATCAATATTTTCAGTTTGCGTATGTAAAGCTGAGTCGACTTCCTTTGAATTTTCGTTTCTCAGATCGGTCCGAGTTCAGATCGATCTGAGATCAACTGGTAAACGTAGTGATTGAAATTCTTCGAAAATACGGAAACCAAGGCACGCTGATTTCAGGAGGCACCGAGAGACATGCAGGAAACGGAAGTGCAGGAAATGAGAGGTGTGCAATGGAATAGCCTTCAAATTCGGAATTAAGGCCAACAACGTTTTTAAGAGATAGAACGAGAGCTAGGACCGAAACACAACAGAGAGAGAGAGAGGATAGTGAGGGAGACAAGGCGAAGCGAAAGAATTAGGGAGCAATAGACGAAAATAGATGCCGGAAAACGGTAATGCGAATGTCAAGAGTCAAACTTTACTCAAAGGAATAAAATGAAGGAATATTAAAGTGACTTCATAAAGTAAGCAGAAAAAATCTGCATAATCTGCGGAAAAGTATTTGGGTTTAAATGTGCTGCAGGAATCTCAGGTCCAGAAATGCCAACGGAAAGGCAGACTAATGGTGTGTTGAGGGAACATTAAGTATAATAATGAATAATTTTATGATAACTCTAATTAAGTCTAGTAATTTGCTCAATATGCGTTGCAGAAAAATTCGATAGATTCATCGGTTTCATGTATGGCCTAATAACTTATTTTGCTTGATAGAAAGGAGTCTCATGCTAATCAGTTCCAAAATTAACCACGATGGCAGATGCGTGACTTGTAAATTTAATCAATTCATAAAAGTATTATTTTGCGACTAATGTCGAGTTTATTTACTCGGGATGGCTATATGTGACGTGAGAAAGTAATTTATGTACAAGAATAAGCAAAAAGAATACAGATTAATGCCAAGTACTATTGTGCAATTAAAATAATACTGATAAACGCAAAAAAAATTACTAATCGGGATGAGAGACCAACTATCTGAAATAATTTCTCAAAGTTTTCTCGGGCTTCCGTCCGGGTGAGTGGGTCCAAAACTTTGAGAAACTCGCACGCCGGGAAAGCGCCAGATCCTACTTCATCTGAAATTACGCTTGCTGGGAGATAAATAATGAAAGGGGTTGTTCCTGAATCCCTAAACCATAGATGGTGCCCATTACCTAATGGATTTCATCTGTATTGATCCTATTGTTAAATTTTCGTGCGACCGTCCAAAAGCCGTTTCGGAATTATCGGTGAAGAGTGGCGATGCTTCAATCGTTGGAATACTGTCCTTTGGTCCAGTTTTATTTTATAAGTAAAATTTAAAAAATTCTACCCCAGGGGGGACTCGAACCCCCAATCCCCGGTTTAGGAGACCGATGCCTTATCCATTAGGCCACTGGGGCCGATGGGAAATGAGAGATTATATAGAAGCCTAGACTACGATTTCCGTAAGCTTTCTTAAACACACTACCCATTGTAAAATAACGGCAATAGTTATGGCATTGATAACTCAAAAACAATAGAAATGGATTGAGCGGGTTATAGCCACACTGCGGGAGGAATTTTATATTGCTACTGAGTTACCGAACAAATTCCTCGTAAGAAAAATAAGAAGTACCGAAAAAAAATCTCAATTTTTTACAACTATTGTGTGTGCGTGTACGCCATTTCCCCATGTTACGTGAGCATGATGTTTCTGCATGAGATAGAGGGTTCGCCAGTTGCAACAGAATTTTCTGAAAGTAGAGCCAATGATCAGACGTTTCAGATTGACCCTTAGAGAGGAAATCGCAACGGAGGCGTGTTAAAATCGAACGAATAAAACAATAAATCCGATGGCCTAGGCAACATTCTTCAACGGGCCATATTTTTGTGGGACCTTCACGAGTGGTTGGGGGCGATGGACTCCTCGTTGCCTCATTGCCTGCGGAAACTGAGGAATGCATCGCTGGAGGAATTCATTGCGCGACGCAGGTCGACACATCCCTCGCGAGGAGGGAGAGTTCTTCCTCGGGACAACCCGGAAAGGTTGATGTGACTCCATCCAAGAAAATGAAATTTCCCTTCCCACCGTTGGGAAGACCGCCCCGTGATACGAGTCGAGGCGCATGAATAGTAATTAGCAGTGTGGTGGCACAATTTATACCCCACGGACATATATTTTATTGTGAATGGAGCAAGGGTGGCAAATTTTCGAATTTTATCGTCGATCTCCTCAAAACTCCAATGTTCAAGTATAATCTGAATAGTGTGGGCGAATTGCGAAGGCATTTTTGCACCCACTATGAAAGTATCCTTAAGGTAGTTTGAGCGAAATATCATTTTACTGAGAGATCACTGAATTTGGTCTCATCTTAAAGAAAAATATCTCACCCTTCAAATGACACCAAAAATTCAACCCCTTACTACATTACTTTCGGAGATATACCTGCCCTTTTACATGGGAAATGGTACGTGTACGCGCTCCAGAGGGATATTATTCACAAAAGGAGGTATTTCTAACACTTAGATGTCGTGAAAAACTTACAACTTGTAGTTTGTATGTTTTTCCACTATATTTGAAAATTAATCATATTTTCACCGCAGTAGGTTCTTGGGTATAACAGAAAACCTTCCGTTTTGAAGGATTTTCAAACGCACCGTGCGAAAAAAATGAATCAAGTTAAAGTCTTATTTAGATATTTTCATTTAATTACTTACAAGTTCTGTCAAATACAACTATATTATTGCGCCATTAATAATGAAATATTTAATTTATGTGTCCTACAGCTGGTGAAATGAAAACGTATGATTCAAATATGGTCTCTATTGTGATTAGGGAACTATCTCGCTCGGACTACCTTAAGGCCACATTAGCATATCTAAAAATTTGCGCCGAAAGCGTTCGCCTGTTTTTTGGCGCAAATTGAAAATTATTTTCGTGTTCATAATTGAGGAAAAAATGAAAACTTCTTTTGTAAATTATTATAAATGCTTTTGGAAAATTTTATTTATTTATTATTAAATTTAATGTCAGCAATGCAATTCATTTATGAAAGGCAGTCTCTACAGAGGTCTGTGACGTTTGAGGCTGCCTGAAGCTCCTTGATATTTGTACACAACTCTCTATGAAAACTGTTGAGCAATGGAAAATTATAATTCTTTTTATTCTTAAAGCGACGGCACGCTTCTTTTGGTTTTTGTCTTTTGATATAAACAAATTATCCCTTAAAGCGCTTGAACAACTTTAGTTTGGAAAACTTTGATGCGAATAATTGAGCACAAATTCGACGAGTCTTTGAAGTCGGCATATAATCTCTTCGAAAAGTTTCCCTTTCCAAGACTGGCTCCGAGGAACTCGGCTGTTAAGTAAGTTTCCGAGTTATATGATATTGAAATTCTGTTACGCGTGCGAGGAGGACCTAGATGCCTACGTATTACTATTCAAATTATTAAAAATTATTTCTTTAAAAATCTCCCATCGTAAAGATAAGATTTCGCAAAGAATGTCGGGGATTAGTACTTTTTGTATATTTCACATGCCTTTCAGCAGATCGTCCTTTTCCCGCTCCATCATTCTTTCCCCCGACCACGAGGGGAGACAAAAGCTTACAAAATATAATAAATGTCCTCAGATGAGGAGATTAAATTTCCATTATTGCGTCCGTCTCGGAATTGTTTCCCACCATCAGTCTTTTGCGAAAGCCCGCTGCCGCTGAAATCGGGGAGTTCAGCGAGAGAATTTATTATATATTACAGCTCGTTTTTTAATCTTTAAGGAAAATGAAATTTATTCTTCAGACCCATTCCTTGGTTTATGTCCTCCTTTCACTTTATTTGTTCGGATCTTTCATTTGAAATTGGTAATAAAAGAAAACAATCCATAAACGTCAGCTAATTGTTTGAGTAGCATTGCAAAATTGGTACAACTTTGAGGGGTGTTTTGAAAAGGAGTGTTTATTTCCAGACAATTCAGTGCCTCAGCTTTAGCTGGCGTGATTTAATCAGTTGCATTGAAATCTAACCAGACGAATTGCTTCATGGTCCATTCCATTTAGCATTTAATATTTTTGTGCACTTAATGTTGTTTTAACGCGATTATCTACTGTTATTTGCGAATGAATTTTTTCGCATTTGACTGAATGTGCCCGAGTAGAGTATGATTGCTTAAGCATGGTGTACCTAGATCAGGGATACCAAACCATGAGTGCTCGCTATCCCATTGGGGTGCGTGATAGCATTCCAGGGGCGGTAGATTGTATGTCAGGTTTTTTCATATCAAGGGTGCTTTTTTGTCGTGTTTAAGCAACTTTTAATTTCCTGTAATGCATTTTATTTTCCGTAATTAATTTATTGAGTGGTGAGTTTTTTTCTTTTGCCCTCGGCAGTAAGTATTTTTGGAAAAAAATGAAGACAGGATGAATATACATTACACAAGCAAAACAAAATAAATATAACAATTTTTGCCGCGTATGGTCGTAAATATTGTGATGTATATGGCTATCAGCAATAATAACTAAGAATGCGATTAAAACCAGCTTTGAATGCAGATACTTCTGTCAATGGAACCACTAAAACTACATGTGATATGCACGTAATTAAGGCTGATTGTATTTTGTTGAATAATGGAAAAGGTGGCAGGACTCTTCAGAGACTCTATAGTGATAATTGGGCTTATCAGCCACCGGGGCTGGTGGAAAAACATGTTACAATGTATCTGAATGAGAGGCGTGAACGTACGCCTTTACTGCTCCAGCGAAAATTTGAAAGACGTACAAGTGCGATCGTACTCCGGTTGGCCCTGGAGAAACGAGGGCGTAAATGAACGTTCGTACTACTCAAAGGGATAAACGATTTATTTTGCTCACCTTCACTTTTAGTCTGAAATTAACTGTTCTTTTAAGAGCTGCGAAATATTTATTTGTGAGATGCGCGAAATTTTTTTTATGAATGAAAATTATATTAAATTTTTTAGGGGTGTGGGGCGTGAAAAAAAGTTGTTAACACCTGTCCAGAATAAAAATTAATTTACCTTCTTGGAGTATAAATATCCCTTTATAGACAGAATTATTATACATCAGTATGAAAAAAATACTACTACAATGTTAGTTTTTTAATCTATTTTTTACAAATTTACAAATGTTTAATACATTACATGGGATAATTATATGGAATTTACAAAATATCTACTAATTCAATACCTAAAATATAAAGGCAAACTCATATAAAAGCACTATAGTATAAATCTTGTAAAATACGCGCTTTTTAATGGACTTTACAACTTTATGGTCCTGCTAAGCCATTTGTGGCTTCTCAGCAGGTGCCTTTTATAATTTTTCAGTCGTGTTTGCACTAGTAGAACACTATCGAAAAATTAGCACTAAATACTATGTGTAAATAACTATAAATAGTATACGAAATAAACATACAATTCACGTGAATGACAACCATTCCTTTGTCCTTCTCTTAACTTCCCTCATAGATTAAAAGGTGCTATTTAAACAGTTTTAAAGAAATATGCAATTGATTTGATAATAACATTTATTTTGAAATTTGACGTATTTGTATTTTTTGTACTTAATTTTAAATTATACTTCACATAATAATATTTACACAAGGTGTACTTCAACATTACCTTCATAACGTACCTTTTCTAAGCTTTCCCAAATTTTTCTTCGCATTACACTGTAACTATTTATTTCAGAGCTTCACCAGGCACACCATCGTCAGTGTCATTGCGTCAACAATTCATCTATTCAAATTGTTTGAAAAAACCGCCGAAAGAGGCGCAACTTTCCACACGCTTAATCCAAAGCTTTACTATTCTGTCTAGCGCAGAAACTAAATGGAAAATCCTCTTAGAAAGAGGATATTTCCATGATTTTTTAACGTAAAAATTTTGACTCGTTCGTCCATAGAGGGTTGTCTGTGGTCTCACCAATCGTTTCTTCCTTTTTGTGTTAATGTGGCAAATACTTTTCATGCTTGGTTGTACTGCTGACGCAGTGTAGTGGCTTTGATTTTCCGAATATTCTCTGCGATATTGTCTGCTCAAATGGAGGATATTTCCTCTCTTATTTAATGAGGAAGCGCTGCTGGCTCGTGACGTGATCACGGGTGCCACGCAGAGCGTGAATCTTTTAAAGCTTTATTATCACATTTCAGTCGGGTTTTTGAGGACTATCAAGGATCTTTTCTCCGTAAAATTGGATTTTTTAAATTTTTATCACGATATTAAAACTCGTAACGTTATACCCTCTCAATACGAAATGAGCTTCTGACGATTTTATTCAAGTTTAATTAATGGTCTTGGGCTTCAGATTTTTTTACGACCATGAGTGATAAATATAAATTGCAAAACATTATAACTGCAAAAAAAACAGATTTTTGGAATGCTCTCTTTTCGCGAGATTAATTTACACAGCTATGCGTGAGGTTGACGGAGTTAATTGTCGATCGCTCTCCTTCTCTTGAAGAATTCTGAGCGAAACACTTTTTGTAAAGGTGTTCTCATTTTCTGCATAATAAAAGGTAAACTGCGTAATCATCGCGATATTACGATTTTTTGATCCTCAGGACGCTCTGATGAACGAGGTTAATTCGAATTTTTGACTGTTCGCACCGTTTATGTACCTTTGCATTATCTTGCCAGTATGTTTTCCCCATATAAATGGACCTACAGTGAAATTTATTTTTAGATACGTTAAGAACCAAATGAAAGGAAAGGGACCTTATTTAATATTATGTCTTAATGTGATTATCAGGAAAACGATCATCGTGCTTCCGCAAATTCCGTTACTTCTAGCAGCTGTTGATGGAATTGAACTGATTTTTTTATTGCATTTGGGTTAGGATTAGGAGTGCAGTAAAATTTCTAACCTTGTTAAGAAAATGGTTATTTGCTCGAAAGGACATTGGAAATATCTTGTACAATTATGTACCATCCACTCAATTATGAGTTCCTTCTCACTTTTCGGTATATTTAAATATCAAATTTCATATATTCTTTACTTGCTTGTTCTTGCCATGTCATTTTATTATAATATTCAATGTGCCTTGTTTCTGCATAGTTTTCGCCATGTTGCTTCTTCTGTAAAGTGCAACATAAAAATGTCTTTTGTTTTTGTGACACTGAAATTTCATGTTTTGTTAATTTGTTATCTATGCTTAAACTTTTTGTTTGTATAAATGTAATACTGCCGAGCACAAATTATTCATTTGCTGGCAACCCCAACACAAGGATTCTTTTGGGGTGCCTGATTTCACGAAATTTCTGTTTTAATTAATTGTATATTCAATTGTCGTTTTGTGAAATAATAAATATTATTTTATTATTATTATTAAAACGCGCCGCGATTTTACAAGCCGATGATTGTGGAAATATTTTTTTTTCGCTGACGATGCTTGTTGCAAGGTACGTATGTCGCGTTTGAAGAATTCTGGTTGAAGGAAATGCTCTAAGTTGAAGGAAAGACAAGTCTGTTAGTCGTTGGAGACTTGGGTGCCGCGCGATAAACTTAGGTTACTTGAGTAATTAGTTCTTGCAAGTTCCTGTACGAGGTAGGAGGTGTTATTTACCACCTGTTAGGAAACGTATTTAAGATGTACTTAGCGCCTAAATTTCGAATAGTGCTCCGAAAACCCCAGTCAAAACAATGATTTATTTAAGGCTAAAAACAATGACTACATATAATTATTGCTTTCTTTCCGTATCTTTATTGATGGTGAGTTCCACTGTGTATACAGGCGTAATCAAATGTAATTTTGTGATAGATTATTTTTTCTACTTACCTCCACGAAAATTTCTTGAAAAATGTGCCCTCAATGATTCATAAATACCGCTCCAGCCACCTAAAACATATCTTACGATTGGTCTGGAGTCTTACGATTCTGGATGATACGATGGAGTCTAGATATCTTACGATTGGTCTGCGCAGGAGTGTGCAATTAATTAAATCGATCGTGTAAAAGGCATTTTGTGTTTCTTTTTCGTCGAGGATGAGAGAGATTTTCATCGTTGATGTACATATCTGCGCCGGACGCGTTAATATTTTGGCGCGGAGTGATCGCGCTGTCACTCGTGGCCCAGATGTCCTCCAGAAGGCGAAGGGAATGCAGACGAGGGAACAAATAGAGGGTTTGTGTCACGGAGGACTAATTCCGTTTTCATCTACTTGAGTGAGATGCTGTGTTCTGAGCCGGGTGGTAATTATGCACGGCGGAAGTACCGCACATAAACTACGAATGAAACGGGGAAATGGCGTGAAGGTGACCCCTGGATACATCATTTACAAAGTTGAGGGACTGGACGCGGCAGGTATTGTCAACTTTTTTCGCGCATCAGTGCGATTGGTTGACTGCAGCCCTCCGCCCTTCCCTATCTAATGCTAGTTCCCTTACCTCCTGGCATCTCTTCCTATGTACGACGTATGTCTTTCTATGTCGTACTTTCCTCTTTATTTGGTCCGTGAACTTAGTCCTACTAGTAGGTCTTCCTTTGGAGACTTTTTCTTCTATTTTACCTTCAGTTATGTTCATCATAAACGCATTGCGTCTGAGGGTGTGTCCAATCCATCTGGTTCTTCTTTTCTGCATGGTATTCCATAAGGTCCTCTCCTCTTCTACTCTTCTGTACACTTCATTATTTCTTACTTTGTCCGTCCATTTTATCTTCAGCATCCTCGTCCAGCACCACTTAGTTCTCCGAGAATGGACAGATCTAATTTATTTTACGAAGGGAAGGTTCCAAATAAAATCCTACTTCAACCATGAACTATTCATTAGACTTTCTACCTGCCGCGTCCAGTCCCTCAACTTCGTAAATGATGTATCCAGGGGTCACCTTCACGCCATTTCCCCATTTCATTGGCGGTTTATGTGCGGTACTTCCGCCGTGCATAATTACCACCCGGCTCAGAACACAGCATCTCACTCAAGTAGATGATCTTCTATACACTTCATTATTTCTTATTTTGTTCGTCCATTTTATCTTTAGCTTCCTCCTCCAGCACCAGGTTTCGAAGGCTTCTACTCTTTTCTGGTCAGATTTTCCAATGTTCCATTTCCGATCCAACGATTGCCACTCTCCACTCGAATGTTTTTACATAGTGTTTCCTGATTTGTAGTCCTATCTTCTTTGAGCACAGCAGTTGCTCTTTTCTCATGAACGCCTTTTTAGCTTCGCCTATTCTCCGCTTGATATCCGTTGTACTTCTTCCGTCCCACGTGATGGTACTTCCGAGGTAGGTGAAGGAATCCACTTGCTCTAATTATTCTCCTCTCAGGGTGACTTCTACATCCAGATTCTCTCTTCCGCATACTAGGATTTTAGTCTTCGGCTGATGAAGATGTCGGCATCGATTCTTTTTTAATTTTCCGCTTGCGCCTCCTTTTTTAATTTTCCGCTCTCGGTATGTATACAACGGTTGGCACTGCAATTGTATCCCCCCGCAACAATGGCGCTCCCCGCTTCCACCAATATATTTGCCTCAATAGATGGGTTCACTTCCGCAAGTTTCTTCCTCAAGTTTCTCCTGCAAGAGCATGCGGGAAATTAACTCTGATGAAAATTTTTTTTTCTCAAGCCAGTACGGGCACGAATTGCTTGATATTTACCTCATCAACCATTCGCTTCTACAAAGGACTCACTGAAACTGATAAAAGTTCTGCAAGCAGACGTTCAGAGGCATTAATGCGTGAAAATGACGGCAAAAATCGCTCACTGCAAGGAACTTGCGCGATAAACTTGCCAGTGCACACTCATATTAAGAGGTTCCACCTGCACTTCCACATCGCTCCCACTTGCGGATGCATAGCGTAATACATAGTTTACGGTTGGAATAGCATTTTTCTTTGGAATGAAAAATCCCACTCTGATTTACCACTTAGCGAATAAAATCTCTCTGAGCAACAAAACGAATTCTTGCGGATTCGTAGTCCAATGAATAGCTATTAGTAACCCTTCCGTCTTAAAAAAAATGAGATCTGTGCATTCTCGGAGAACTATGGGCAGTTTTCTGAGCCGTTCAAATACTAACTCTGATGGGCGTTTCAGTGGAGAATGAGTAAGTTTATATTTATTTGTTCTCCTCAGTTTAGGGCGAAGTTACATGGAATGAGGCATTGCGTCCAGTGTTTCGCTAGCTTCTTTTCATCTAATTTTGCTTACCTTAGTAAGTTTGGCCCGCACGTTCCTTCCCGATCCCCATTTCATTGGAGGTAAAATCTCGATGTCGTCATAAAAATCCTCGACGTCACTCTCTACTCGGCGGTGAACGGTCTGTAATTGGGAGTGGTCCGTAAAATGAGATCGTCGCCCGGCTGAAGGGATATTGCGTCACAACCCGACCCCTTCTCCCTACGCCCAGCCTTGTCTCATTGCTTTCAGTTAAAGCCCACTGGATCCACTATTCCCCCATTATTAGATCGGGACGAGTCGGTAGATGCGCTCAGCTCGTTTAAAGCTTTTCAAAACTTTTCCCTCGATCCCTCTACAATAAGAGCGTATTACACCAAGAACTTCGCGTTATTATCATCATTAGACTCGCTGCTCACTTCAAACGAGTGTTTCTACGTAAGAATAAAGTACTCGAACATTTTAATGACTATCCTTTTTCTAGGTGGTTAGAGAAAAATTGTGTATTTGCTGACTTCCGTTGCGTACATGTTCTTATTAATGATATCTATAGATGGAAGTGAAAAAATTTCGCATTTAGACAGATTTGTTTGTTTTTTTCCTCATGTCTTATGACGTATGTTCTGAGTAATTCGATTGAAGAAGGCCAAACACTTTTATATGCGAAAAATAATGCATTTTGTTTTATTAATTTGATTGCTAACGAATATGAACGTGTCAGGCAAGGTCAGAAATTCGAAAACCGTATTTTAATTATAACTTTCGTCTGAATTGGGATTACCGCACTGATTCAGTAGCTCAAAACTAAGTAAGCTTAAAGCTTAAGCTCGCCGCCCACTCGCAGGTCCGTATACTCTTGAATACGTCAAAAGATTGCCTCCTTGGTGCATAGATGAAACACATCATGAGAGAGAAAAAATGAAGGCAAAAATAAAAATTAAATTCTTGCATCTTTTACTCTTCTGTAAGAATGGTGAGAGTTCCTCCGCATAAACAGGTGTACTATAACGAAATAGCATTCTTGTATTTTACAGCTCACTTAAAATAATATTAAAATGTGCCCTGGATGCAATGGACCACGATTACTGCTCCAGCGACCTCAATTGTTTTTAAATAAATGAGCTGGGATGATCGTTTCTAATTGATAAATATAAGCATCATCATTGTTCGTTCAACCCTAAGATTGGTTGACTGAATCTCTCCGCCCTTCCCTATCTAATGCCAGTTCCATTACCTGCTGGTATCTCATCCTTTGTACTTTCCTCTTTGTTTGGTTCGTGAATTTATTCCTGGGTTTTTCTCTGGGGACCTTTCCCTCTATTTTACCTTCAATTATGTTCATCACAAATTCATTGTGTCTCAGGGTGTGTCAAATCTATCATCTTGTTCTTTTCTCTATAGTGTTCCATAGAGTTTTTTGCTCTTCTACTCTTCTGTATACATCATCATTTCTTATTTTTCCCGTCCATTATATCTCTAGCATCCACCTCCGGCACCAGGTTTCGAAGGCTTCTAGTCTTTTCTGGTCAGCTTTTCCAATGGTATATACTTCCGATGCATAGAAGTTACGCTCCACTCGAATGGTTTCACGTACTGTTTCCTGGTTAGTAGTCCCATCTTCTGTGAGCACAGCGATATTAGCTTATCAATTTTAAATTATGACAGGAGGTTACGAATGTTGATGAGTTTATTTTCTACTCGCCTAAACTTGTATTCGATCGGATGGATATTAGTGAATACGCAAAAAGTCACACTAATCAGTTTATACGTATAAGGCTGGTGAGCAATATGCTAGATGTGAAGTAGCTTATTTTTATTGGCTTTCTGAAGCTTCTTCGCAAGACTCCCATGTAGAAACACCATTATTTAAATGAGGGGTCACGAGAGAAGAATAATATCGCTCTATTACTTTCTCGTCACATTTTCGTTATAAAATTGTAATTAATACAATCTACGATTGTTTTGTTCGCAAATATTACGTTAATGCTATCCCCGAGACAGCCTCTTGGTAGGTAAGTGACCCATCGAAGTATATAACTGATTCCACTTTTGATGGTTGGGTTTGTCCAGTTGTGAATGTTTCGTTGAGCAAATTGTTCTTTTTCCAAACATTCATATCAATCCACTTTTAAATATTTAATTCCAAGTTCAACGTTTTTCTCCATTCTTTAACAGCATCTGACCTCGTTTCCTTTCCTTTAACGATGGCTTCTTAAGATTTACAATGTCACAGGTCCATTGATAGGTGTATTTTCCTGATTTTGTGCACTAATGTATAAATTATTTAACAGTTTAAATCAAACATTGAAGATGTTAGAAAAAATACTGAATGCAAATTATACTGAGAATATAAAGGTATTAAATCACCGAGATTAAAAGATTGGGATGTAAATGTATATACATTACAGTTATTTGTGTCAAGCAACTGTTTCTCTGCTTTCAAAGTTTATTTTGTACCTACTTTATTCAAAAATCAATCAGTCATGAGTTTTTGGTTAGTCATTTGCTTTGACATTCATCTCCGGCGGTGCTGCCTCCGGTTTTATATGTGATTTCTACAATATAGCGTGTTGAAATAAAGCTGTAGCGTATAGGTAAGGAAGCGTGGGAGTCAAAGTAAGGTAAGGGAAATTTATTGCTTTCAGCAACAATAACCGGAAACGTTGAATTTACATTTCATCCACATGAAAGATAGGTGGCCTCTGAGGAATACCTGTGCTGAGGCAACTCTCATCAAAAACATATATATTGCCTTCATAAAACATGATATGGAACATGATATTTAACATAATCATCTTATGCATCATAAAAAAGTAATTAGATTCATAATACAACAATGATAGTGCCATTACTAAGTGGCCCTAAGTTTAAGAAAAGAGTAGTATATAATATTTCAGAAAAATCTAACAATATCTTCCTCAGCCAAAATCTAAAACTTGGCCAACTGTACAAATACTTATAAAATTTTCGTATTTTTTATAATAGATTGTGTATTTGGGGATGCGACCGACAGCTAAGGTCATTTGCGTCATATGGATTTGGTAAGGGAGGAAGGGTGGATAGAAACCCGGCGTCGGCATTAGCCTGCTCTCAACGAAAGGCGCCATGGGGACCACGGTTTACCGTCTCATCCGACAGACGGGGTACTGTACTTGAAGTGACCTCCGCAAGACACTCAAATAGGGATCGCGTTTTCTCTGAAAAACATCATTTGCAGGGGTTTGAACCCTGGCCGCCCGTGTGGTTATCCAGTACTCTAGCCACCACACCAACCCGTTCCCCCTTTTTTTATAATATCGGGAAACATATGAGAGGGTCCGAGAAAGAAGCTATTTTACACTTGTCAGGCCTCATTTAGAATATGCCGCTAGTATATGGGATCCCTACGAGGAAGGTATGATAAAAGAATTAGAGCGCGTGCAAAGGAGATCTGCTAGGTTTGTTAAATGTCGTTATGATAATTGTATAAGTGTTACGAGTTTAATAGAAGAACTAGGATGGGAATTACTATCAGAACTCAGGTTAAAATGTAGGTTAAACCTTTTAAGTAAATTCGAAACCAATTTGTTCACAGATGACGTTAGATGTATATTAAGAACCCCTGCGTATCATGCTAGGTTTGATCATATCAACAAGATTAAAGAGATAGATTGTCGTACCGATAGATTTAAAATGTCATTTTTCCCGCGTACCATAAGAGAGAACAATAGGCAACGTAGCAAAAGGGATAGGTAGGTGAAATATAGTTAGAATAGTCTGTAGTGCATGATGCATGTAATAACAACCAATAATCCCTTCCTTATTATGTAGATTTTGACCTGTACTATACCGTAGTAACTAATATTCTATTGTAATAACTACTGCAACTACTTGCAATAACTAATAATCTACTGTAGTAACTAATAAACTATGACCCTATTTTCTAGCATGTCTACATTATATATCCTACTTACATGGCAATAGTGCATGTTTGGTGATCTTCACCCCCTGCCACACACCCTCGTGGTGGCTCGCAGGGTATTACGTAGATGTAGATATGATAAAATTTTGGACCCACATAAACAAAGGATCGTTTAAAAATGGCTTGAAGTGTGGCTTGAATTATTGAACATTTCCCTTTCCCAAATTAAACTTAAGCGTGCTGACAGTTGATTTATCCTCATCGCTGGACAACGTTATCCAGTCCCATATTCTGCGCCCACATGGTGGTTTAAAGGGCGGCGACGCTTGATCGGAGCCTGGGTCGTTCAAGGCACTGACTGCTGAAAACACTCCTGAAAAGCACTCATCATTAATTAATAGGATTTCGAAAGCCGTGAGGCATCTGTGGCGTCTGGTAAATCGCCTTGTGCTCCTGATGGCTATCACTCGCCTGCCCTCCGAACAGGATATGCGTCGTCCCTAATGGCCTCATCTTTTGGTGGCTTTATTTCTCTCTAGCGTTCGTGCGAGCCGGGGAAGTTTTCCTAGGAATTAGATCCCGAGGTTTCCTCTTTAATGAATGGGCTTGGTGTTGTTCCTATATGAGATCTGGAAGGATCCGTCTAGGTTCTGGTTGTCTGGTCGAGAAGATTAGTGGCAATATATTCACGTCTCTGACGCTACCTCGTGTTTCAACCCCATAGAAGAGTCTCCATGCGAACGCGATAATTGCGTGCCCTGTGCGACTAGGCGGCCTCAAACAAATTAAAGGATAAACGCTATAATTTCCAGCGGAAGTCTTTACAATGTGACGACATTTACGGCTTAGGAAAGGAGATCGTTATCCTCCTTTCAGCTCTCGGGTAATTAAGTCAACTAACCAATTTAGCGATTCCTCTGCCATCTTAAGCCTTCCTTGTTCCGGCAGGTGGTTAAACCTGGCTGCGGAGGAGGAAAAGTTGACGACGGTCTGTAGTATATTCAGATTTTGTGGAATTGTGACCGTGCAATTCGTTCTTGTTGGTAATCACGGCGCTTCATAGAGGCCGAGAAAGGTAAAACGTATTTTTTATCCTCGAGGCATGCTATAATGCGTTTTGATGCGTGTTCGCACTAAGATCAAGTTTCAATATGATATCTGTGTCTCTGATCGTTTATGTATTTTAAGCTAGTATTAATGGCAATAGTGCATTTTTGGTGATCTTCACCCCCTGCCACTCACCCTCGTGGTGGCTCGCAGGGTATTACGTAGATGTAGATTAATGATGATTCAAATCGCCCTAAAATCATTTTATAGTAAAACTAGCTTCGAATTTGAAGCTTCAAGTCTTACAAGAATGCAATTTTCCTATTCCCTATCCTTCTTTCGTAGTTAGTGTCCCTACACCCCCTGCCACTCGTCTCTGCGGCGGCACGTAGGGAAATAAATATGTGGCCGTGAAAGTGTCAGCTTTTCACGCGGTTTGTCTCCTTCCCTGCTTCCTTTTTATTCGCCAACCCTTTCGCTGAATTTCCCTCCCGGACAGCGAGCACTCTTCCCGTCCTTCGCTTCGGCGAGTCAACTCGTGACCTTGCCGTTTAAAACGCCTTTCCCCTCGCGTTGTAATCGAAGCAGGGTCGTGTAACAGAACTCATCCGCTGTTGGCGCACGCATCACGCTTCTCTTTTTTCATGGTCAGGGTCGAACTTCATGCCCCGTTTACACTATCGACGTGGATACAGACGTGCATTGGGCTGAACTCGGAAGAACCTGGACAAGATTTACAATTCCGTTATTCTTTTTAAAGTGGATGGACGATAAAGTGGATAAAACTGAATAAAAAACTTGGCAATGTCCACTGGATGTTTTATTGGTACGACGCGTTTCGACGCTAATGCGCCATCATCAGGTACAAAACTTTTTTGGAGAATTTGTGTCATATAAATGTTCAGGGAAAGAAGGGGAGGTTAAGGGGTTGAAGGGAGAGAACATACATATATGACAGAAATTCTCCAAAAAGTTTTCTACATCTACATCTACGTCATACCCTGCAAGCCACCCAAAGGGTGTGTGGCAGGGGGTGCTTCCACTCCAGACATGCATGAATGATACGGTAGAACACCGAAATTACATTGAAACCCGCGTACCACACATGCAAAGCGCCAATTAAAAATCTAATACCCAAGAAACATTCTATCGTCTAAAGTTCCATCATGCAAGGGATACAAAGCGTAGGTACTAATACAGATTCTAAATATCATGCATAAATAAGAACATCAATATTTACATCATGCATAGATAAGAAAGAGGAGAATATAAAGAAAAAGATTTACTGTCTGCCTATTGTCACAATTCGAACTATTCATGACGACGATCACAGCTGTTATGGTCCCGAATGGTACGCGGAAAAAAATGACATTTTATACCTATCGGTTCTACAATCTAGCTCTCTAATTTTATTGGCGCGATCTAATCTGCCGTAGTACGAGGGGGTTAATAGTATGTTTTGTACCTGATTATGGCGCATTAGTGTCTAAATGCGTCGTACCAATAAAAATCCAGTGGATGTTGCCAAGTTTTTTATTCAGTTTTATTCTCTTTATCAAAAATGTCCCACAACATCTCGCCGGACTTCGTTGAATTAATTAGAAGGACTATATTTACCGGTTTATACTTTTTTAACATCCGGGAGTGTTTCCTAGACAATTCGAAGTTGAGGCTTAAAAATGCAGCCAATGTGGTAAACACTTCCTCTGTCGTTTCGAGAAGAGAATAGTGTGATTCTTTAGAATCCATGAAAATAGAATTTGTTTAAATCTTACAATCGTGACAGATTTTTTCATCATTGGTTGTTCAATCCTAAAATCGGTTGACTGCAGCCCTCCACCCTTCCCTATCTAATGCTAGTTCCCTTACCTCTTGGTATCTCTTCCTATGTACTTTCCTCATTATTTGGTCCATGAACTTATTCCTGGGTCTTCAGTTGGGGACTTTTCTCTCTATATTACCATTAATTATGTTCTCCACAAACCCATTGTGTTTCACGGTGTTTCCAATCTATCTTGTTCTTCTTTATTCTATAGTGTTCCATATGGTTCTCTCCTCTACTACTCTTCTGAAAACTTCATCATTTCTTATTTTTTTGTCCGTCTATTTTATCTTCAGTATCCTCCTCCAGCACCAGGTTTCGAAGGCTCCTAGTCTGTTCTGGTTTGCTTTTCCAGTGGTCCATGTTTTCGATCCACAGAGTGCCACGCTTTGCACGAATTTTTTCTCATACTGTTTCCTCGTCTATAGTCCTATCTTCTTTGAATACAGTAGTTGTCTTTTTAATAGAACTTTTGTGCGCTTAATTTAAACTTTATTTAATTTTCAATTTGAATTATTACATAAATATGAAGGCTAAGGTCTAATTGATATATTAAAGTAGGTACGTAATTACCATGGCCATAAGTTTTGACTAAAACATTGTGCCAATTCTTCCAATCATTGAGGTGTAGAGGTAGATATTTCTTATATGCATGCTTTAAACTTTATCGATAAATTTACAATGTGATTTGATGTATTATAAAAAATTCATTAAATATGTAATGGTACTAAATCGGTTTTGCTTGACAACACAGGGAGTAACTTATAAATGTAGATAAAATTTTATGTACTTCTAAATGTATGTATGTTGCTTGACTTCCCAGAGTATATTAGGCGGTAAGCCTTGGGTAAGTGGCGAGATGTACAAAATGTGCATTCATTGTAATATTTAACACGATGGTTGAGAATTGATGTTTACCCAGAAGTAAGTTCATGGACTCAGTAAATATGAAAGTACGTAGGAAGAGATATCCTAATATACGATTAGATTGACCCGTCATTTCCCGAATAAAATGCTCGCCAGGTAATGCTCGCGTGTCTCTTTACAACTTATCCTTCTCCTTTTTTGAGATGGTTTATCCATCCCTCCATTCTGGAACAACTCGTCATCGTCTCCCAAGGAAGGGGTTTTCTTTGAAAAGATCGATCCTTGGTTTGCGCGGCGGGTGCCCAACGATTTTCACCACCGAAGGCCGTAAATTAGTTGCATCCCTCCCCCCCGGACCACCCCCCGCACTACCCTCCCCACCCTGCGCCCTCTGACCCGAGAGTGAAGCTCTCTAATTTGCCTCCTCCCCGTGCGAACCCCCGTGCCATCTCATTTGGTGAAAGCTCCGAGGAATTAACGCCGTGGCCACAGGTGGGAAGGGACGCCCGTGATTTTTCGCTCGGTGAGGATGATAACACGGCTAGATAAGTTCGTTATCGACCTTGTTTTGAATGGCTTCCGTAAGTGATTTTCTTGAAAATTACGCTCGAAGTCTGGAACAATATTAGCAATTAACAAATGCTTAGACTCCTTAGGTATGTACTGCTCCAAGATCTGCTTCTGGCACATGTGAGAACTCTTAAAATAGGTCCCAAGAAAGTATACTTATTTATTTGCAGAAAGTGGAGGCAAAACTTGGCAGGAAGATTAAACTTATGAGTAGGATTAACGCGGATTGTAATCGGGTATTCGAGAATTTTTCTGTTGCCTGTTTATGTATATATACCTCCACTTGCGATATCGCGTTGCAGATGTTGGCCCTTATTGACACGGGGAACGTGTTATCAGGCTCTTTTACTATATTTTTTCTTTCAGAGGATTTAATGGTTACATTTACAAAACCACAACTTCAAAACACACACGACCCGGATTTCAACGCTTAAGCGTCATCTTCAGGTGACCTGAAGATGACGCTTAAGCGTTGAAACTCGGGTCGTGTGTGTTTTGAAGTTGTGGTTTTGTAAATGTAACCATTAAATCCTCTGAAAGAAAAAATATGGAATACCACAAAGTTACCAAAGAACTTGTATTATTTTTGCTTTCACTATATTCTGCTAAATATACAAGCTTCTCTAAATGGCTGAGTTCTATCTTCGTTATACTCGACGCTTCGAGAATTTACCATGCCTTTCAACACACGCATGGTATTAAAACGTATTAGAACGAAATAAAGAAGATTCAGGGTAGAAATGTCACGAATATCCAATACCTCTTCATAAATTTACAGCATAACTGTCTTTACTGGGGTACTGGCACCTGATTTGATCCATCTCAACTTTCACAATCCCGCCACCCTTAACAGTATCACAAATGTCTTAAACTTAATGGTTGAAGGCGTAACTTTGTGGTATCTGTGTGGTATTCTTCCATCCCTTAAATTGTGTCGTTTGAAAATATGCCATCGCATTCCATAAAATAAACGAAGTCGATATTCAGAACCGAAAAGGGAAATGAATACAACATATAAGGCCCCAGATACACGCCGGAGTTGAATCGTACCTGAAGAATATTCGGGTTTACCACCGGTTTAAGGTAGTTTGAGAGAAATATCATTTCACCCACAATTCAATGAATGTTTGTTTGAAGATTTTCGCAGCGACTCTTTACTATATGAAAGTTTTTCGGGGTATCTCGCTGCGTATTGAGCGTTTTAATTGACTCAACTTTTTGTTCTGCATGCTGAGAACGTCAGGAGAATGTAACAGTTTATTTATTTCGCCTCTATATGTATATAGATTCTTTGTCGAGATGGTCGTTGACCATTGTTAACGGTTTGAAATTAAAGAAATGATGCATACCGTTAAAGATATTCGGTGGTTAGATGTCTTTTCCATACACTGCTCAAGCGATAGCCGTCTTCCCTATGAAAATTGGATGGTCATTTTAGTGCTGGGAACGGAGGGCGCCCTCCGGTGATTGAATCGGTAGTAGCGATTACAGCACTCCTCCGGTTTTCTCCGGTACTACCACGGTTGTTAGCGGAGGTTACGGAGGAAACGGAGGTTTCGGAGGACGCGGGGGCTTTGAGTGGTTGTAGGTTTTGAAAGACCTCTGAACTGTCTGTAATGTGATTTTTTCGAATATTGTCGTATAATTGCAATGTTTATAAATCAAAGATGCTTATTTAATCTGTGATTATTAATCTGCTCAACCAAATATAACTTAAATCTCTTCAGGCTCATTAGACGTTTGACTCGAGCAAATTAAAAAAAAAATTCATTCTGTATTTAGCATAAGGCTAATAATACTAATAATGTTTAGTGAAGTAAATACTTTCGGAAATCATTATTTGTACGTTTAATGACATGCACAATAGAAGAACACATCATAATTATCGAATACCATCTGACATTTCTTATCAACATGCAAGTGATACAGATCGCAAAAGATTCTAGTAAACATAATGGGATAGTATCAGTGGTGATGGTCAATTTTCCGAAGAAGCGGATATTTCCACTCTGTTCTTTACTACAATAATAATTTGTCAATAAAACTTATTTTTTAAGTACTTTACCAGTATTTTCGTCATGTTTTGTAACTATGAATATTATCATTGCTTCATATAATGCTGATGATGCACAAATACTCGGAAAAAGCATATATTTACTGTTAATTTTTCAATATACTTGGTAAATATTTAACTCGTTTTAAAATTATAACGTCCCAAAACGTTCTGGCTTCGTCACTCAATTTCAATTCACTTTTCTTGTAACTGTCTTAACCAGGGAGAACACATTTATTGAAAGAATAATGCTTCATCACTTGCATAGTTTATTGAATACCTGTGCTCATCTGATAATAGCTGCCTAGACTAAACCAATGGATATTTTACATCACACGGTGGAAGTCGTAATGTTATACCTCACAACTGGTAATTGGGTGCTTGCAATTGATTAAAAGAAAATTATTCTCCACGGAAATTTTTCATCATCTAATCTCATTGAAACATGAAATCCTATTTGGGCTCTAACCTAGGCCTAAATGTTGGGGTTTTCGTTTTTTTCTGACACGTCGGACATTTAAGAACTTCCATGAAAATTTTATTCCTGTAGCTTGAGAAGAAATGCTAAAATACCATCCTCCGAAACCACCGAAACATTGCGTGACGTAGCGTTTCGGAGGTTTCGGAGCAATCGGAGGTACCGATTGGTTTCCAGTAAACAACTGCTCCGCTCCTACCGCTCATTTCCCAGCACTAGGTCATTTGGCTATCTCAATTGCTTCCCTTATTAGTCAAGGATAATAAAGACTAATTTTGGCCAGAACTTTAGCCTCATCGAAGAGTATCTTGTGTCCTGGATCTGACATAATGTGCTCTGCGACGGCTGAAGTCATCCACTGCCTTGCCTCTAGCGCTCTTTTTATCTCAGTATGCAAAACGAAACGTTGAGTCAATTTAAAATGCTCGATACGCAGCGAGATACCCCGAAAAACTTTCATATAGTTATCAATGAATGTGTTCTCATTATAAGGAAAAACGTATCACCCTTCCAAAGATATCAAAATATCCGCCCCTTACCGCACTACTTTCCAAGATTTTTGACGAAATACACAAAGCCCTTTTACATGGGAAATGATATGCACTCCAGAGAAGCTTTATTTAAAAAATGAGGGATCGCTAACTCCTAGATCTCGTCAAAAAATTAACAGTAAATAGTTGAAATGTTTTAACGATTATTTTATAAAATAAATGGTATAAACAACGCAGAATTGTTTTCAGAATCGCAAAACACCTTCCGAACACCGAAGAAATGTAAACGTGCCGCGTAAAAAAAATTCGTTAACCTCCTCAGTCCCGAGACATATCCAGCATTATTTTTGGAAAACTCTTCACACTTACGTTTTTCGTTGTAAGCCATTTTTGCAGAGTTAATATCTCTACCACTCAAGCTTTTTAATAATGCTGCCACTTATCAGCAAGTGGCATTGCCAATATTTTTGGTTGTTGAGCGGGAAAAAATTCAAACGTCTGTGTATTGCATGCAATAAGCCAGGACCGAGGAGGTTAAGACTCATATAGGTATTTTGATTCAATTACTTAGAATTTCACCCCTAAAAAAATGCATTATTGCACCATTTATAACGAAATATTTTAAGCTATGCTCCTTACAACTGCTTCAAATATATACTTCAAAAGTGGTCTCTATTATGACTAGGAAACTATCTCGCTCAGACTACTTTGATTCTATGTCGACGTTTCATGAGATGAGTCCTTTATCATCTTTCTCAATGCATGAGTGAAATTAGCCGGTCTATTGAATTTGATAGAATTATCCAGTGGAAAACCCAAACAGCTTATGTAAATTGTTCACGCCGGTAAAATTTCAAATCTTATTTTTCGTAACAGAAGGATTCATATCAAGTCGACCACAGTGTCCGACTCCACTTAGGAAGGCCGATCGAATCCGCATGTATATACTTGCCGTGAATCTTGCAATTTTTGGAATTAGCTAGCGCCGCGATGTCAGCATGCGGAACCTCTATTCATAACAAAAATCTCAAAAATAACAGGGAGAGACATTCTCGAAAATAAGAGAGCATATAGAGAGCCGTAAGATTGGTTTATACCTAATTTTATTTGAGATAATTACATTAGATGTAAATTTTAGGGATGAAGATTCCTTCAGTAAGTGCGCACTATATGAAAATACCAGACAAAATTACACAGAAAATAATCACACGATTATTTTAATTATAACGTGCATTAGAGAGAAGGCTCGTGTTATGTTTGTTTAAAAACCCGAAATAAATCCATAATATAATAAAATAATAAAACGTTTTCGTTAGTCAGAATACATGCTTTTCAGCAAGTAAATCACGGAGTAGTTTGGTTCCTCCTGCTTCAATCCCTTTCTTACCCTCCGTCCTTTCCGTCCCTCCACTTCTACCTTCCCTCCTGACCTCAAAGGTCTGCGCCAGGAACTTTTGTGGGAGCCATTCCTCGATTTTTTGCATGAACACAGGCAGTCGCGACAGGCGGGGTCAAAAACGCAGGTGAAGACGACCCGGCTTAGCAATCCCTTTCCCTTGGGGCGGGGTCGTAGGATGTTCGCTCAAAATCCCCAAGGTCGCATACGCTGCTCAGGCTAAACAAATGAGGCACGGCGAAGGAGAATGCGCATTGAATCAGGGAGGAAGACCAGTCAAGAGGGAGAGAGCGTGACGTTAATCGTTCCCCTAATGGCCATCTCGCGCAGCCGAATTGCGTCTTCCATTCCGAATCGCCCGCCCGTTCTGCTACATGTTGTATCCGATGAGCATTTATAGTTGGGGGTAGCATGGCCGAAGTTTATCGTTTCGATGTACGCGGGAATGACCCTGACAAAGATAACGCTCGCGTTTATCTCGTGCCCGAGGACGAGGGCAAGCTTGGCTGTATAAATTAAGGGGGAGCCCTGAACAACCATAGAACTCTGACTCCGAGCACATGGCCAAGTGATCCGATATCACTGAAGTGTTTCATGTTTCGCAAACACTTGCGCTAATGACTGCAGCTTTGCCGAAATATGTGGCAGGACTCGCTGCTTAGTTTTAGCGTGTTATTTGGGGAGACAACCGATCACTAAGGTCATTAGCGCGGTGAAATTTAAGGTTACCACTAGCACATCGCCAAGACTTTTAAATCGGTTATTATCAAATGAATTAATTAATTGAAATAAACCATACACAACAACAGGCAGAGGTGAGAAAACCAGCAGCTTGAACACCCTCAGCCCCAAATTACTCTCGTCCATTAAAAAGAACAGGACACCTAGCGATGTTTGAGTGTACGTAAAAATTTATCGCTTAATACTTTTAAATGGCAAACTGAGAATGAGTATCTTTTAAAGAATCAGCCCTTGTTTGTTTTCAATGTGCCCTAGTTTTGCCATTGGGACCAAGTGAAATTCGATGGTAGAGCCGTAAAAATTTTGTGGAAACGAAGTCAAAAAATATAGGAATGCAAAATATTTTAAGACATGAAAAAACCTTGATCCACTGTTTAGGTCACGGGAAAAAGCTATCAGCAACTGAGTAAGGTGTCCACCCAGGAGTTGAAACATCAATTTTATGACCTCACACCTGCATTAGGTCAAGACCATTTTCATCAACCTGAAAAATAGCTGGCTCACCTTCTTCCACATAGTCAAACCTATACCACAAAAATTCAGCGACTACAAAGGATATTAAATAAAATCTATCACTCCTTTGTTGCGACGAAATGATTTTTCAAGAACATTACCTCGCGTATCACTATCCAAGAAAAAAAGGCAGTATTACTCGTGTTGGAAGGTAGTTTGAGCGTAATATCATTTTTCCTAGAAATCAATGAATTTCATCTCATTCTAAAGAAAAATATATCACCCTTCCATTGACACAAAAAATCCAACCCTTCACCATATTACTTTCCGAGATATTTGCCAGAAAATACCAGCCATTTTTCATGGGAAATGGTACGTGTATGCACTCCAAAGAGTCTTTATTTAACAAATGAGGAATTTATAACAAGTAGACCTCGTCAATAAATCAACAGCGTGTATTTTTTATGCTTTCTCAACTATTTTTGGAAATAATCATATTTTACCGCTGTAAATTCTTCGAGATCACAATAAACCTTCCGTTTTGATGGACATACAAACGTACCGCGTGGAAAACAAGAGTCAACTAAAAGACTTAGTTAGTTATTTTCATTTGATTACTTACAATTTCTGTCATGTAAAACTATATTATTGCACCATTAATAATGCAATATTAAATGATGTGTTCTACAGCTGGTGAAATCAAAACGTATCATTCGAATATGGTCTCTATTATGATTAGGGACCTATCTCGCTCGCACTACCTTAAATGGAGTTCCATGTGTAATAACGAGCGGAAGGATACCTATCCGATCGTTTACTGAAGTCTTCGCCCACCTTGGACGTCTAATTGTGAAGGATCCTATCTGGGGCCTTATATGTCGTATTTATTTCCTTTTTCGGTTCTGAATATCGACTTCGTTTATTTTATTGAATGCGATGGCATGTTTTCAAAAGGCACGATTTTAAGCATTATAATGAATTCAATTCGATTTTTCTGGTGTAAAGTCAACACAATGGGCCAATAGGCTTGTAATCGGAAAATGATATATTTTTATAAACGATGCAGATGAAAGGGTGGACTCCGGTATTTGTTTTGTCTCACATAGTGGTCGTGGGACCTATTTAAGATGGTCGGAGCGATATTTGTATGTGTACAATCTTCCGTGAAGCTTTGTATAGGTTAATTTATAGATTGGATTGGATTTTAGGGAGGCACCGACAGCTAAGGTTATTTGCAACGTAGGGGATGGATAAGGGAGGAAGGGTGGAGAGAAACTCGTCGTCTTCATAAAAGGCGTCAAGGGGACCACGGTGTAATGTCTAATTCGACAGATGGAGTACTGCACTTGAAGTGCTCTCCACAAGACTCTCAAGAAGGGATCGGGTTTCTTCTGAAAAATGTCCTCCTCTGCAGGGAACCCTGGGAACCTTTGGAACCCTCTGATTGGTACCCTGATCTCCCGTATGGTTAGCCAGTACTCTAACCATCACGCAAACCCGATCCCCCATTACTTAGTGGAAATATTTTCAAGTTGGAGTTAATAAAATTGTATAAATAATACAAGTTCCTTGGTAACTTTGTGGTATTCCATATTTTTTCTGAGGATTTAATGGTTACATTTACAAAACCACATACTTAAAAACACACACGACCCGGGTTTCAACGCTTAAGCGTCATCTTCAGACCTGAACCTGAAGATGACGATTAAGCGTTGAAACCCGGGTCGTGTGTGTTTTTAAGTATGTGATTTTGTAAATGTAACCATTAAATCCTCTAAAAAAATTGTGTCTCACCGGTTTAGTTTCTTGGAAATTTGATGCTAATTAAACACTAAGCCATATTGAACTTGACATATATTAAGAAATAACTCAATTGCATGTGCTCAGACTTTTTTATCACAAAAATATAAAAAGGAAAGATTAAAAGTAGAATTCAACTCTAGCAGATTTTTTGCAAACACCGAGTTATAGTCACGATAAATTAAACTTCTTAATGGTTCAGCATTTCCATAGTCTTGAATTTTCGGCCAGTTTGGACGACGTAAAAGCATAGAGTAATGATAGTACTCTGTGGTAAAAGCAATTACATCTGGAAGAATCACATCTTAGCGAGTCTTCTTTGAAGGCGAAGTTTTAAATGATACATTTTGCATCTTTTATTTTACTACATGCATGGTTATTCCAACAAATAAACAGTTGTACTCGAGTGATATGTGGTCCAAGAGTTTTTTTTACTTACTTACTGGAAAAGTTATGAAAATATGTACTCAATGACTTTTGATAACCACTCCAGCCACTGCAGGTAGTTTGAGCGAAATATAATTTTACCTAGAAATCGATGAATTTCCTCTCATTTAAAGGAAAATATATCATCCATCCATTGACACCAAAAATTCAACCCATTACTTTCCGAGATATTTGTCAAATACTACCAGCCCTTTTATATTGGAAATGGTACGTAAATGCACTCCAGAGAGACCTTATTAAAAAAAAATGAGGCTTCCCTACACCTAGATCTCGTCAAAAAATCAACAGTGTGTAGTTTGTGTTTTTTCACAACTATTTATGAAAATAAATCATATTGTCACCGCAGTAAATTCTTCGGGGTCACAAAAAAACTTTCCGTTTTGATGGAGTTTCAAACGTGCCGCGTGAAAAAATGAGTCAAGTTAAAGACTTACATAGATATTTTCATTTGATTACTTACAATTCCTGTCATTTAAAATTATTTTATTGTACCATTAATAATACAAGATTTAAATCGTGTGGCTCACAGTTGGTGAAATTAAAACGCATAAAAATTGAACATGGTCTCTATTATGATTTGGGAACTATCTCGCTCGCACTACCTTAAATGGATTACAAGTTAGCCTCTTTGGATTCATCCTCAGAGGACTCATTGTGGAAGGGAAACTTCTAGAGTTGGAAGAAAAACGATGTTGGGGAACAAAATTCTCGCGGGGATTTGAACAAGTAGCAAGAACCGACCTGTCTCTCTCTTAAGTCTCTCGGTCGACCTCAATAGATCGATTGATTGCTTCGAGCACGATTTTGCGTATCGGTTTTCTCTCTTGGGTAGTAGTTTAAGGGTATTGATTTTCTGTATCCATTCGGTCAAGGGTTTGTGACGAAATGGGTTGGTAGGGGGAACGAGGATTTTAATTCCCCCCCCTTTAACGTGAGGTTGTCGCGCCTCTGTCGAAATTCGACGCATTGTGTCCGACCACCGATAAGGGCTTTGATCTTCGTCTGTTTCCGCTCCACACAGTTTTTCAACATCGTGAGAGGGGGGGAGAGCACATTAAGAGATGAGCTTGGCTTTAGCTCCCTGGGAAAGTTAGATTCTTGAGGACTGGGATCTCTTGATTGAAAAGCTCTCGGGTTTACATCCGGTTTTAGTTATCTATTACTGCCAGCGTTTCGACGGCGGACTCGCCTATCATCGTCAGGGATCCTGAAATCCAATACTAATGTGTTGCTTCTTCCGCAATACATACCATGCGTCGAGTGATCAGGTCGCCTTTCAGTTATCCGCTAATTTTGTTTAAGGGCTACTCTATTTGTGTTTCAATCTGCTGCGTATTAATGCGTACCAATTTCTTAATATTGATGAAATTTCTATTTTTCGTAACCCACAGTGATATAGATGGGAGTCCAGAACAAGATTCCTCTTAAAACTGTTGATGTATTGGACAAGAGAAAGCTTAAATAGGGGGATTCACCGAGCACTGATTTCATTACATTTTTTAAGTCTTCAATCCTTCGTAATTCACACCAATATATCGCGAGTCTCCCATGAATAACTTAGAAGGTAAATGGGACCTGATTTTGGCCCAAACTTTACCGGAAATCTTATATTTAAACACACTTACCATCAAAAGGAAGAAGACCTTAACTCATAATTATCAATAAATGCATTCTGTAAAGTTTACTCGTTGGTTTAAATGACCTTTGCGCGAAATTTTAATTTTGCACGGTGCCTGCATACGCCGGGCTCACATGACTGAGTAAACGATAATCCCCAGTCGCATTTTCCGTCATTATATTTACAGAGATCCGCCTAAAACTGCGAGACTTTCCCTATAAGGCTCACATTTTTCAAGAATCAAAAGTCGGATAATGTTCCAACTTTAAAACTCTTTGATATCGTGGTGTCGTTAATGAGAAGGCAATACTTTCAATGCAAGTCCAAGTCTCGGTTACGGCTAAAGATCGTTCACATCTACTTCCATTAGGGTGGGTTCATGCTGGCAGGTCACAGCCGCAAGTTTCTTCTGCAAGAGCTTAAGTAGAATTTTACTTTGACTGTTGACTTAGAAAAAAAGGAAGGTTTCACAACTTAGTATAGTGACAGATTGGTAGCTGTTTATAAAGGCAACAATACGCTTCTGTAAGCGACTTAACGAAGTTTTTAAAGTTATTATAACCCACTTGCATAGCCAATTACATCTCCAAGTTACGCCAAAAGTCGCTTGTTACAAGTAACTTGTGCGATAAATCTTAAAAAATGTTAACCAAACTCAAGAAATGTAGTAAATGCTTTCAAGGTTTGCTTCTTTTGAAAAAATAAAAATCATTATTCAAAATCGCAAGAACTTGAGTGATGGGTCATAAAATGGAAGTTTAGCTCAATAGTTAATTTTTATGATTAAAATTTGTTTTCGATCCTTAATTACGTGAGCTATTACGAAATTGTTCCAAATTTCATAAAATAAAGTGTTTTTATTTTTTTATGTCACCTTGCAACTCGCGCCATTCTTTTTGTACGTATGGAGTAAGTAAAGTAAAAACGCCAAAAAGGATCGAAGTAGAAATTAGTTTCCACACCCGCACACTTTATTTCTATCTAATTAATCAGAAAAAAATGGTACGTTCCCACATAATCGCAAAGAGTTACGTAGGAAAAAATATCAAGGCTAGTTTCCATTTATAAGAAGAGATTTATTTATTTCTGCTTAAGTATTCATTGAGAAATCCCATAGATGAAGTACGGTTTACAGGGTTTCTGCAGACAAGAACTTAAGAAATTTCCTGGCTTTAGACAAGTTTTCCGGGCCAAAATTAACGCTTTTTCAGGGGCAATTGTCCATTCATGAATAAACTTGTGTTTAAAAGAAAGCGTTAGAACAGGAACACTGCTTATTAACTCTGGTACTATTAAGGGGGATTAATAAAGTTGCGCAGCGCAGCGCGGAACACTGCGTCTATCGCCTGCGGGGAAATTGACGTCCTATTTGATGGCATATTATTCTATGGTCTCAGCCAAGATGAGGGACGTGATTTACTTGTGCAAATGCAGAGGCTGAATAAATATTCCATTTTCCTCAAGAAGAGTGCATAGAATAGGGTTCTATAAGTTTATTTTGGGGGCAAATTTAATTATCATTTCTTGAGAATTTCAGAACTGATGTGTTTCAGGGCGGTATAGAGAATATTATCATGACGCCTCACTACATCTCTAGGTTTGACAGATGCGATAAAATAAGACAGATACTCTGATGAACAGATAGGTACAAAAACTCGTTCTTTCCGTGCACAATTAGTGACCAAAATAAAAACTGAGCTCCTCTGAATACACTCCCATAGTACATGTCACCATTTCATCTCCAAAAGTTTTACATCTTTACACTGCTGGTGATCTACCACCCCCTGCCACATGACCATGCTGGGGCTCGCGGGGTAGTATGTAGATGTAGATGTAAATGTGGCAACTATACAGAAATCATTCAGACCCTATAAAGAGATTCACTGCCTCAAATAGGCACTGTACTAAGAAGTGCCAAATATCTGACTCCTTAACCATCGAGAACAATTAGATATTGACCAGGGAATGCAATTTTCCAGGGAGCTTTTCTGGGTTTCTATACCCATTACAATTGCCATGATTTTTCCTGGTGTTCCAGATCTATAGCAAACCTGGTTTAAAGGAATTATGTTATCATTTTTTTTCTCCTTGGGCATAACAGGCGGATGAGTGAGGGAGAAAGCTAGGCCATAAAAAAATTGGACCAAAACATCATTTAAAAAATCAGAAAATGTAAATGTAAGTGTGGACCGTGTGGTATTATTTCGAGGCAAAAATAGGAAACGTGTTGTTTAAAGATTACTTGGTGGAGGAATAAGTAGAAAAATAGGTGAAATGGGCAAGTTAAATGTCAAGGAGAGCAGTAGAATTGTGGAATAGGCGAACTTGAGTCGTAAGTTAAGGCTTTAGGGTTTTTCTTTCAAAATTAGGGGGATTAAACTGTCAAAATAAATTTAAAATAACTTTACGGACCGTCAAATACTGGCAGTTATAATAACAATTAACCTACTCTGTTCCATGAATTGCGGTAACGATTATAATTAGACCGAAACATATTCCACAGGAGATAATATAGCATTCGTATTTCTAGATTTCTGCAATGGTTATCATTACAAGGGTAAGAATCAGTAATTCAAATGCCCGGTTGGCACCTACTATGGCAACCTTTTCTGCCCAGTTAAGTTAATTCATTTATCTATAAATGATAGCTGTTTTCTGCCATCCGAAAGAACGTTGTTTAAAATTATTGAGTGATCAATCGTCCTTATCTTTCAGTGACCGGCAGGGGTTGACAAAACAAATATGGTACACTTAAAAGATAGAAAATAGCGGTGGTACTATGGTTATTGAACTCAAGTATGAATCGTACTTCCCAACAATTTGGTCACTGGTATTAGAGACACATCTATTTCAACTGAAGCCTGGTCTCCTTACTAGAACAGATAAAAGTCAGTACATTAAGTACAGGATTAAAAGGCCCAAAAATAAGAGCTATTCACCCAGTAAATCAAAATATAGAATGGAGCCCATTAACATAATCCTCTTTCTTCATTCATTTGTTGTTCAATCCAAAGATTGGTTGACTGCAGCCCTTTACCCTTCCCTTTCTAATGCTAGTTCCCTTACCTCCTGGTATCTCTTCCTATGTACTTTCCTCTTTATTTGGTCCATTAACTTATTCCTGGGTCTTCAGTTGGGGACTTTTCTCTCTATATTACCATCAATTATGTTCACCACAAACCCATTGTGTTTCACGGTGTTTCCAATCCATCTTGTTCTTCTTTTTTCTATAGTGTTTCATGTGGTTCTCTCCTCTACTACTCTTCTGAAAACTTCATCATTTCTTATTTTTTTGTCCGTCTATTTTATCTTCAGCATCCTCCTCCAGCACCAGGTTTCGAAGGCTCCTAGTCTGTTCTGGTTTGCTTTTCCAATGGTCCATGTTTCCGATCCACAGAGTGCCACGTTTTCCAAGAAAGATTACATACATAGCATTCACGCCGTTCCCTTCCGGAGTAGGCAGAGTCACCTAGTTTCACTCTTTAATACATATTTGTACACCTCACTCTGCTTCAATAATTTCCTCCATACTGACCTATCCTTGAAAACTCTAAATAAATAAGTAATAATAATAATAATAATACGGGAACGTCGTTCGTCATCTGCAAGATGACGAATGCTACGAATACCTCGGCGTCCCCCAGCGTTGAATGCAGGAGGTAGCAGCAGTGAAGGAAAGACTCACCGCCAAGTACAGACAGACTCTCAGAAAAATCTGGAGTTCTGAGCTGTCTAGCAAGAACAAGGTTCTTGCCACGAACATGTTCGCGGTTCCGACACTGCTGTACACCTTCGGATGCATGGAATGGAATGTCAACGAGTTGCAAAACCTCGATCGGGGAACGAGGAAGATGCTGACCATCTATAGAAGTCTTCATCCGAAATCTTCCGTCGCCAGATTGTATCTCCCTCGCAGTGTAGGCGGTAGAGGTCTGTTGAGCCTGGAGTGTCTACATAACAGAGTTGTTTTGGGTACAGTTTGCCGTGTGTTCAACAGCACGGACCCCCTGCTCACTCTCGTAAGGGAGCACGAAGGTGCCGGGGTGGGGGCGTTCCTCTTCCAGGCGGCGAAGAGGGCAGCGGACGAAATCGGTCTGGACTTTGACCTGTCATCCGACGGTAACGACAGTGGCACGTCAATCGTGTCACTGAGGGCAGACGTCTTAAAGCTCGAGGTCAAAAAGGCTGAGCAGAAGACCTTGCTCAAGACACACACCGATAAGCCCATGCATGGAGGTTTCTACCGAAACATGGAAAAAAATGGGCTATCGAAGGAGCTGACGTTTGCCTTGCCTCAGGTCCGAAACAGAGGGTTTCGTTCTCGCGTGCCAGGATGGTGTCATCAACACTCTCGTGTACCGCCGAATGATATTCAAGGCGGAGGTGACGGACACGAGATGCAGAGCGTGCCGAGCCAAGCCGGAGACTTTGAGTCACCTTCTCTCCGGCTGCAGTTATTACGCGCAGTCAGCGTATTTAGCTCGGCACAACGCAGCTCTGCGGGTGTTGTATTTCCACCTTCGACATCATTACGGCGTCGACGAAGTTTATGTGCTGCCCTATGCCCCTGGAGATATTGAGTCCGTCGTGGAGAACGACAAAATAAAAATCTGGTGGAATTACTCATTCCCCACCACCAGGCAGTTGGAGGCGAACAAGCCTGACATCGTTCTCCTCGACCGCCAATCTCGTTCCATGTTCGTAATTGAGTTTTCGGCTCCGGCCGATTCGAACTCGGACTCGAAAGAGGCGGAAAAACGGACGAAATATCAAGACCTGCTGTTCGAACTTCGGCAGATGTACCCGGGACACTCTGTAAAACTAGTAGTCCTAGTCATAGGTGTGCTCGGTGGAATCAAGGGCTCGCTGATACAGAGCATCAAGTGTATTCCTGCTTGCGTGGCACAGGCGGAATCACTTGCAGCCCGCATGCAGAAGGCCGTCCTCTTGGGGTCGCTCCGTCTGCTTCGTGCGCACGACCCGAACGCAGCGTAGCCACTGATCCGATGGGTTAATCGGAAGCGGCTACGAACACCTGCACCGCCCCTCTCGAGTTCTCGGCCATTATGACGGCAACGAATCCCGATGTTAGCCGGGGACTCGGAGGGGAAGTTACAGAAGTAACAAAAATAATAATAATAATAAATTTATTTATCCATTATATCAACTGTACAAACACAACTATAAGGTATAACAAAGGATAAATATTATGGATCCCTTTAGGCTTTGCCAGTATTAGGGATACCTCAAAAAAACAATTTATCAGTAAGAATAAACTCTAAATGAAATATACTGAGACAAAATATGTACCATAGGTATAAAATGAAAAGGATCACAATTTTTAAATCTCAACCTGTCGTGCAAACATATTAAAATGATTCTTAACAGTTAACATTGACTTAACAGTTAATATTGACAAAAAAATATCAGGGTTTTCTGCATCGAATATCTTTTAACCCTGTAAAGAAATGATGATAGACTAATTTTATCTCTTATATCATCCGAAAATATATAAAATAATTTTGGCCCCATGTAAATAAAAGATCGCTGGAATAACGTCAAATTAGGCTTGGGCAAACTATGCATCACTGTAGATCTTAATTTGTACAGATGGGTTTCGACATTAGGTTTATCACCCCTTCTTAGGTAGAATATTTTCAGTACCTTATAAATATAGAGCTGGCGTAGGGGAAGTAAATCCACAAAGATGGGGAAGGACGACTCATACTGACATTTTCTGGCAATCTGTCTTACTATTGCTTTTTGGAGAATTAGTAGCGGATTAAAGTGATTATTGGAAGACCGCCATTAATAAATAAACTATTGAATTAAGAATTTCTTTTCGCAGCCCATGCAAAACAGCATGGCCATTTTCCTCCGAAATATTCGCTTTTCATCGTATTTTTAACGGATGCACCTATAAATTCACATTTATCGCTCCCTATTAATTTGTGCTTTGCGGCGTTGATGTTTAATGGCTAAGTAAGAGGATTATGATAGCGATGGTCAATTATCTCCTCTTCAAAACCGTTATATTCACGCGTGGATGGCGTCACTAAGATCTTGCTGGAGTCATAATGGCCTTTCCCAGCTTATAGCCTGGTTCCTTTACGAGCCTCGTCTATTCCATTCTCTCTTAAGTAAAATGGTGATTAACGTACGGGTGGCGGCGCACTAATCCTCCTTACCTATGCAGGTCCTATATCCTCCGTTGGCTGGCGTCTCGAGTCCTTCTCTCGCGGTTAAGCTTGTGCGATGAGTCGATTCATCGAATTCATCGACGATGATTTTAGTCATCGCGTTGCGATGAACCGCGTCGATGACAATGAATGTCATCGATCCTCGACGTCGATGAATTCACCGACGTCGATGAGTTGATAAATGAACTGACGTCAATGAGTCGATGAATTCACCGATGTAGATGAGTCAATGCATCCATCCCCATTAGATGATAATTATTTGTGTTGCGTCGCCCGCCCGTGCCTATCCCTACCTTTCCGTCGGCGATGAATGAATTAATCGACTTATCGAGATCGGTGAGTTCATCGAATCATCGTCGCCGATGACAATCATCGAAACCGAATCATCTTGATGATTTTTTTTCATCGACCCTCGATGGGCAAATTCGTTCATCGCACAAGCCTACTCGCGGTTGAGAACCATCTCGCTCAGCTGCGGGCGGCATAGTGGGTGCGAATCATGGTGGCAGTTACGCATAATAATAAAGTTTATTTGCTCCGGGTACAATACCCCTAAGAGAACCAATAATACAATATGTGGTGAGCACATTTGATATATAAAAATACATCGAGATAGAATGAAATATAACCAAGTATTTCACATAAATTTTTAACAGCAAAACTTCAATAAAGTGGTTCAGCATAGTATTAATAATATATTACAAATATTATGCAAGTTTAAATTTAAAAAATAATAAAGGTATTTAAACACACTTAGATATTACAAAGCAATTATAAACACGACACTAATTATTGAATTTTGACATAGAATATGTGACAGTGATATACATTGACAAAGCGAATTAGAATTTGATTTCTGTGTGTTGAAGCTTGTGATAAAGTTTGAGCTTGAATGATTTCTGCGTTTTGAATGTTCCTCAGATCTTTGGGGAGAAGATTCCATAATTTTGTGAATCTAACCAAAAAAGAGTTATGACATTTAGTAGTTCGGTGGGCGAGACAGTAGAAATTGGATGCTTCGCTTCTTGTGTTCATAATTCGGGAATGGGGTTGTTTTGTAAACAGGCCCAACAAATATTTTGGTTCAGAAAATGAACATAAGGTAAACAGGAAAACACGCAGCATGTAATTATGCCTGTCCATGAACTTTTTTCCCTGTACGAAGTTACGTGATCATCATATCGAAGGTTGTAGATAAATTTAAGACATGAATTTTTAATTCTCTGAAGTTTCTCCTTGAGTTCTAAAGAGAGATTACCAAAAACCATAAGGCCTTTTTTTATTGGTGTGGTCTATTACGCGTGATCTGGAGCCGAAAGTAGCGGACAGGTGATGAGTGGAGCTCCAGTCCTTTCCATCACCTTCTATCAGTGAGTGCATACCTGTTACAGAATGTTTTATCCCCTCAGATTACTCTCCACCCTCTATTTTAAATTGCAAGTTCTTACCTGTCGTCATTATCTCACACCCGCTATAGCACCCGCTGAACACACGTTTGTTGGATGAGGAGTTAAACCAGTGGTTCCCAAGGTGGGCGCTGCCACCCCCCTCGAGGGCAAAGCTTTGACGTCAATCCTCACTCAGTCGATTTCCACCATGTTTCGCTACCACTTTAGTCGCCCCCCTCTCTCCCTCCCTCCCTGAGGAGGTGGACAAATCCTCCTTCCGTTGGCTGACGTCACGATTCGTTTCGATTCGCGGTCGAGGGCCCTTTTGCTCGGTACGTTTCGCATTTCCCTGGAGGTGGTCGTGGAACAGCCCCTGCGGAAATACGCAGCTCCGTAAGCGGCTTAAAACGGGGCGGCGAAAGACGGGATTGGTCGCATTAATTGGGGCTGTCCTTACGTGAGGAAGGGACGATATTTTACGCTTCCCACCAGGGGTCGCGAATAACACAGTCGGCGCATTCGTCTCTCTCTATTCACTTACGAGGCCGAGGTCCCCTTAAAACCATCAGCCAATGTCCTTTAAGTGGCTTTTAGGAGGCAGATTTTGAATGAATTGTTTACAGCGCCAAAGAAAAAAATATTTTTGTAACTTACAAAAGTATGCTACAGTTAGTACATAGAACAATCCGATACCAGTGACTTAAGAGGCTCATTATTACACTGCGTGAAGTTAGAGAGAGAAAACACATTTTTCAGAGCGACTCAGAGAATATTATCATGACTGCTCACTACATCCATAGGTCTCACAGATGCGACAAAATAAGAGAGATAAGTAAATTGCCGAACAGATAGATACAAAAATCGTAATTTCCGCGCACAATATGTGACCACAGCAAAAATTGAGCTCCACCATATACATTCCTAGAATACTTGTCACCATTTCATCTCCCAAAAACTTACATCTTTACACAGCTGGTGACCTACCACCCCCTGCCACACGCCCATGTGGCGGTTCGCAGGGTGTAATATAGATGTAGATGTAGACCTCCAGCGAAATGAGGGAGGTAACCGCGCTGTGTGATATGATCCAATTAAGTCACGAGTATCGTATGCTTCTTAATAGCTCGTGTGACTTAAATTCGCCGTCCTCTGCGGTATAAGAATGCCATGAGTGTGAGTGTTATAGATCAAAATTTACAATCAGCTATACATAGTTACCGTTGTTTACTCTTCATTTTCAGTTTTTTTTGGAGCTGTATTTTTTTGGGAGGAGTTTTTTGTTTGAGCTCTATTAGTTTTATTCTATGAAGAATTGGAGTTATTATTTTTTTGAGGTAGAAGATTGTTTCACTCGTGATGAGATAATATGAGCTATCTATTGCAAGACAATCTTCCAACAAGTTCCCGAATTATTTTAAATAAATAAGTCAAAGTTACAAATGTTGTTTAAGATGTGTTTGAAGATACAATTAAGTCAGTGTCTTTTTCATCTACGTTTCATCCAATTCATCGCATCCTCTCAAATGAACCGCATAAAAATTTACCCACTATTAGGAATTCCATCGTTGACACTTTATTTAATTCTAAACGAATTCAAAGAGTAAAATCGCCAGAACCAAGATGACCATATTTTTAAATAATCCAGAAATTGCTTATAATAATAAGATACTTGAGATGTAAATTCCAAAAATCTCTTATGCTCTATAAATACAGTGCTACAATAGATGGTGGTTCACATATGTAAATATGTAATTATTTGAAATCAATAAGATAACAAGAGTGTAATTGAGGCTATGTAATGCAACCGATTTGTAAACGCGTCTAATGACGTTTGGGATCACGTGACTGAATGATCCATAATTTAACCTACGTATAAATCATATGTATGTGAAAAATAATTTAATTTTCGATCTCTTTAATAGCCAATTCCTTGTATTTCGACTGCGCTATTATCTTTGACGGACCCTTTCGTCCTGCTGCCCGACGAATCTTACAATTTAACGAGAAGTCCAATGCGTGCGCTCGGCGTCTCAGTCCGCGAGGCTAACGCCAAACTTTGAACCAAATGAGGTGTTTGCAAATATCCTCAGGGGAAGAGGATGGCTGGGTAGCTAGACGGCTTAAAGTCCTCGAAAATCGATGGATCCAGGTACGAGTCCCTGTCGAGGCGAATGGTTTTTCCACCGTGGTCTTATGTGCACTTAATGAGTACTTTCGGGTGCTTCCTAAGGAAATCCTTGCCTAGGCCCGGTATCATCAAAACTTGTCATCAGCAGGTCCTCATTAACTCACTTACAATTGATGGCCCAACATACATACGAAACATGCATCTTCTCTGTGAGATACCTGTCGTGTATAATTCCTACAATTGGCTAGAAAATTAACTCAAATTATCAGTTTTCCAGCATTTAAGCTTTCAATTTATTTTTAACCTCCCAAAATGATTTTTAATCGTATGTATGCCTTTAATGCAGATTTATTTTACCTTTGTTTATAATTTATCTCAAAAAATCGTGTTAATACTCGATTGAATAGGCTTTTTCGATTTGGCAAAGTCCCTGAAGGTTTATTTTAATGTTTTCATCTGCCACAATAGTAGTCGCGTCGTTTCGGAGGTCTTACACGGGTTCTGAGGAAAAAAAGAAGGAATGAACAAATGGAATTTGGCTGAGGTGCCAAATGAAAGTAACCTAAGTAGCCGTGTATGTAGTGTAGTATTCTTTTAGGAGTTTTGGCGTTTCATTTCTGCGTAAAATAGATTTTTCACGTAAAATGGGAACTATACCACTCGATTCCTTATTCCGTAAAAACCAGGTGAGAATGGATTGATCGGATGACCAGTTGAGGATAAAATTATTGCGTAGTACAGTGAAGCTACTCAAGCGTAGTCCTCCTCCTCCCTCCCCCACCCAAAACTACTGGTCGACGACCATCTCACTCCCGCCTATGGATATGACAAATGTTGGAGTGTTCTTTTCAGCTCAGTGATGACCACAAGCCGTTGCAATACGTGAAAAAAGAAGATTTGCGGACTGTGAAATATGATCATTCCCTCCTTTTGATATTTCTACCCACGTGTATGATTTTGTAATAGTTTGGGTGCCTTTATAAAAGTGCAAACCTATTTTAGACTGATATTGTTTTACTGCAATCCCAATTTTTGCCTGACACTACATTGAATTTTCTCAAAAACCATCGTTCCAGCGAACCACACACTTCTCCGGCTAAAACTTAATCCTTTGCTACATCCATAGCACCATATTATCCGAAGTTATTAACTTCCTGAAATCCCTAAAGGTTTTGTGAATTCCACCCGTCAGTTTGTGCCCCTGCGGTACTTAGAAAAAATGGTAGGTTTCTGATCTAAGTAGTTTAAAGAATGCCAAGAAAAAAATCGTGTTTCTTAAATTTTTTTCTTATGGTGTTACCACGGTGCATTAAGCATTTCCCATCCCAGACTTCTGGTGGACTTGTGCCAGGAGCCCTTATTCCGATATTAGCCCGGGTTGCTATGGTTATCCTCGGGGCCTTAGAATTATCCTTATCCACCTAAACAGTATAAGATATGAAGGCCTCTTTGTAGTCTCCAAAGAAGGTGAGCAAATTCCAATAAGGTTCCTTCCGTTGATCTCGCCTCCCAGATAGTAGAACTCTTCCGCTCTGTCTAGTTTTTTTCTGCCCATTTCTCGTGGTGATTTTATCTTCTTGGTTTATCCCGCAGTAAGATTTTGTTTTCTTCAGACGGGCTATGCTCAAGGAATAGTTTTTCTTTACGGTCCCTTCGAAATTGCGAGGCGCCTTGGGAATCTCAAGTTCAGCCGTAAAAAAATATGTTCCTGCAAACCTCTACTGTTTTATTTCTTCTTCTCCCCCAAGCTCTGTATTTCACGTTTTGCGACCTCCGCTCCGATTACAATCTTTCCTATTCGCAACCCCAATCATCCCCGTTGGTATTCGTAACATTTTATGCGGTATGCAGGTTGTTTGCGGTCCACAATAGTGGGTAATGATTAGATGAAATAAAACATAATTGTAACTGAATAAATACATTTTTGAAGCAAAGTTTATTAATCCGATATATTTTAAAAATTATAGAAGTCTTAACTATTTCCTCATTTAAATATTATACTCTTCAATCAGAATGAGTTCATCAATGTACCTACATATGTACAATTTATATCGAAAACGACTATTAACCACGTTAATGGGACAACTTATTGTGAAGGTTTTAGATAGGAACAAAACTACTCTTAATCTATGGTACTCCATCACAAATTTATAGACTTTGTAACTTTGACGGACCACGGTGTAGTTCATACTTCACCGCGACCCGTGTTTCGATGGCTACGCATCATCATCAGGTGATTAAAAAGGTATCTCATTTCCTTATATTGGCATTGTTACAACGCCACTCCTACAACAATGTGAGATCTCGGTGGAAACAAATTTGAAATATTAGTTGAGGTGGAAATAAAGTTGCCTTGGCATTGTTGGGATTTAATACCTTCTGATATTTTCATTTTGAACCGGTTCTTTTGGTAAAATTATAAGGTAGAGGTATTTCACCACACTACGATGCATATTCACAGCCCCACAGCCGAAGGTGTTGCGAAAGTGCGACGAAAATGGCTGGCAAGCCAACAGAAAAAAAAATGATTTCTCTCTTAAAAGGAAAATTACTATCGCAATTGTTTAGTGTAGTGTAGCCAAAGTATTTATCCATAAAATATTTAAAAAAGAGCCAAATCCAGGGGGTATGTGTTTTGAGAAAAACGCGTTTGAAGTTTTCAAAATGAAAATAAGAATAAGAGTTTGGACATTATTTCAGGTTTATCGTCATTACCTTGTGCAATGTAGTTTTATCTTCCAAACAGTTTTATTTTTATAATCCTAGGTGTGATGCTTCTAGAGATATCGTAGATAGATCAAGTACAAATTTACGAGGAGCTCAATTTTTCATACTCCCGTAACTAGGCAACGGTTACGAATTTTACAAAACAAATGCACATGGTCAAAAATGTAGTAAAACGGAGTATATCCTGAAAATTTGGTCAAAATCGGTGAGGTCAAGGGCAACTCGATGTTCAAATTGACATGGAATGACCCATCAGCATTTTGAAAACTGTAAACATCAACTATATATTTGTTATCAGTGACCATAGAATGGTTTATTAACGCATTTGTTATTTTTTTACGTTTTATTTAAAAAAAACGGCTCAAGATTGATCTAGAAAAACGACCATTTTTGCTAAAACGTTAATTATGAAATTTTATTTTCTTTTTGTGATTTGTGGCAGCAATTAAAGCAATTTCGGCCGCGTATAAAAAAATGATCTTTTAAACAGATCCGAATTGGGTAATATGATGCTTGGGAAATGAATCCCCAATAATTTTTTCATTGATTGAATGATGGTTTTCCTTATTTACCTAATTTGGGTCATGATGATAGTTTGGGAATTAAATAAACAAAACTGGCTCGTATATATTTACTTTTTGCAAATATTTACTGTATAGTTCTAACATAACTGCTGTTGAACTGAAACCTTCGTTTATATATTTTCAAGGATTTCCAAAATTGTATCGCAAATTTCAATTGTTGTAGGCGAAATCGCGTCATGTTGAACCTTTTATCTGACGGAATAACCACCTTTTGTTGTTACTCATCGATGAGTTACGTGCATTCGTTTGCCTGTTGGCCGATACGGACAGTGGTTTGGTTTCATTGGACCTGGCGATAAATATTTGCTCTTCCGCGGTATGTTGACTCTTAAACACCGCTGCCTCGGTTCTAGGAGAATCTTCGAACCCGCGCGTACACCCTCTTTTCCATCGTCTTGTGTTTGAACTGTCCTTTCAATTCCTTGTCTATCAACCCCGAGGCCGTGCTGTGTACCCATCAAACGAGTCCGCTCAAACAGATTCTCTCCCTTGTGCTGAATTGCAGTGCGTGAGATTGCTGCTGCTGTAAACATTTGAGCTAAGTTTTTTTTGCCCTTGAACCTTACGAGGGAGGCGTCTGAGCTTACTTTATGATTTCCTTGATTTTAAGAAAAAACAAAATCCAGCTTTTTTATTTATGGGAACAACTATCTACTCATCCTTTTGAGGGAATCTAGCCTCTGCCAAAGATATTGAGGGCAGGTCGCGGCTAAGCCAAAATGCATAAATTTTATTTGACTTCGCGCCGTCGTTTTTTTTTCAAACTTAACGAAAGTCCGAAAAAGTTTACAAAATAGTGAGAAGTTCTTAACGAAACAAACTTAACGAAATTCTGAAAAGTGGGAAATTTTTTCAAAATAGTGAGAAATTCATGAATGCTTACCATGATAGAATATTTACATTCGTGGAACGATATTTTGAAAAGATATTTTGGGCAGATGTTAAGAGCTTGATATCCTTTTCTTTTCGGAAAATGTACTATGATGATATCGTTAATAACCTTTAATGGCTACACAGAAACCATAGGTAAACAAATACGTTTCTTGTTTGTAACTAAGCTCCGTAGGTACTTAAGGTAGTTTGAGCGAATTATCATTTGACTTAGAAATCAATGAATTTGGTCTCATTTTAAAGAAAAACATTTCACATATCCTATGACACAAAAAATTCAACCCCTTACCGCATTACTTTCCGAGGTATTTGCCAGGAAATACCAGCTCTTTTACATGGGAAATGGTACGTGTATGCGCTCAAGAGAGAGACATTTTTTACAAAATGAGGAATTTATAACACTTAGATGTCGTAGAAAAAATAACTGCGTGTAGTTGGTATGTTTTCTCAACTATATTTGAAAATCAATAATATTGTCAATCTGATTTGAAGGAGTTTCAAACGCACCGCGCGAAAAAAATGAGTCAAGCTAATGACTTATTTATATATTCTCCTTTAATTACTTACAATTGTCTCATATAAAACAATATTATTGCACCATTAATAATGCGATATTTAATCGGTGTGTCCTACAGCTGGTGAAATTAAAACGTATAATTCGAATATTATCTCTAATATGACTAGGGAACTATCTTGCTCGGACTACCTTAAAGCAACTCTTTAGTGCGAATTTCCACAGAGAAAAAAATCATCCGCCTTGACCGGGATTCGAACCCGGATCCCTCGATCTAGGGATCCGGGTTCGAATCCCGGTCAAGGCGGATGATTTTTTTCTCTGTGGAATTTCGCACATTTGTGCATTGCGGGTGACTCCGAAAAAGTGGAACTCCGTGGCTAGTCCCGGATAGCTTAAAATTTGTCAACTCTTTAGTGACGGATTTTTCTTCGATCAAGTGCAGATTTTGATGCGGGTAGGTATTGGGCTGGGTGCCATTCAGCGTCAACTTCTGATTCAAGTGACGAATAATATTTGGCTGTGTTTTCTTTTAAAGTTGAGGAAGGAAGAAGGCTCGGATTTCACCCGTATGCCGAATTTGGGTACCGCATATTGAATACGACGCAAGTATATGGGGCTCTGCACAGAAAGATTCGATTCGCGAAGTAAATATAAAATAATGAAAAGCCGCGTTCTGTACCCTGCTCTGAATGTGTTCCACAGTTGATAGAAGGTCTTGTTTGAGAGTCATTTGAGACTCGGAGGGTACACGCTAAACTTAAATGACTTGAAAGGCTCTGATCAGGCGAGTTTTAGCTCAACACGGTGGAGTTTAATCTGACCCTGCGCTGCATTACTAGAGTTGATAGAAGTGACCAGATAAGAGAGGTACTCTTCCAAACTGATTGGTGCAAATAATCCCTATTTCCACACATCATTAGTGATTGTAACAAAAAAAGCACAGGAGGACGCTGCTTCCCCTTCGGTAAGGAATAGTTTAATAGAAAATTCACCAGATGGCGACAATATCACCCGATGGAGGCACGTCAGGAGCCTCTCACTCCAGGAATGGATTTGAATTTTGGGGAGGCGACCGACTGCTAAGGTCATTTGCGCCATTGTGGATAGGTAAGGGAAGAAGGGTGGATAGAAACCCGGCGTCGGCATTAGTCTGCTCTTAACGAAAGGCGCCAAGGGGACCACGGTTTAACGTCTCATCCGACAGACTTAGTACTGCATTTGAAGTGCCCTCCACAAAGCACTCAAGTAGAGATCGGATTTCGTCTGAAAAACATTCACCTCTGTAGGGATTTGAACCTTATCCGCCTGTGTACTAGTATACCAGCACTCTAGCCACCAAATCAACCCGATCCCCCTCACTCCAGGATTAATCTCGCTCAAGGCAACAGTCGCGTGCAATTTGTTGGAATCTCTCCGGCGCGTAGGCACATGCTACACTGAAGGAAGATCTGTGAGGTCAGTCTGAACTATTTGCGTTACAATCCGATCCAATCAGGTAACGTGTCGAAACCAACAAATTAAATATTTAATCTAAAACCACGACGGCTGCTACTTAGCATTATGATAGAATAAAGATTGATACATCTCCCTCTGTTTACGATTTTTGAATACAGATATTAATTTTTGTTAAATTGTACAATATATTGTGTTATTTTGGTAAAATGCGTTTGTACTCCATAATTTGCTGATTTCCCGGTGGTTTATTTAAACTTAGAGGTCAGATTGTCATGTTTGAGATACAGGTCTCCCTTGACAAAGGTTTATTATTTATATTATGAAAGTTTCAAGTAAACTAAAGTAAAATAAAAAAAAAGTAAATTACAGAAGTCTGTAACAAAAAATCTGGGTTCGGAAATCATGACAAATGCGACCCGTCGAGCGGGTGTGATGCGTCGCCTAAGTCACGTCGTTAACACGCTCCTCATCTCTGTCCTTTCCTTCTCCTCTTCTCTAACGGCTGGTGTCCTAACACTCCTCGTCTGCCTGCCTGCCTAACACGTCTGCCTGCCTGCCTGCCACACGTCTTTGCGAAAGCTCTCAGGGCTGCATATCGATGTAGATATCTTGAAAAGAACGTTCACTGCAGATCATTCGTTGTAGCAAAGTAGCATGAATGATAGTGAGGGCCGTTTTTTAGTTAAGGTAGTTTGCGCGAAGTATCATTTTTCCAAGAAATCAATACATTTGGTCTCATTTTAAATAAAAACATCTTATTCTTCCTAGGAAATCAAAATAGCAGCCTCTTACCGAACTACTTTCCGATATTATCATATATATTATTACAGAAAGGTCTTTTTCTGTCATTCCGTATATGCTCCGTTAATACTGCACCTACAGTGGTAAATGAGGTATCATTTTAAACGTTGAATCACCGGCTTCTGACGAAAAATACAATCTCAGTCTCAAATTTCACTATTTACCCATTAATTTGACTTAAAATTTTCGATTTTTCCATGTCGATTACTCGCTCGAGGTATATCGACTCCACACATCTGTATATATTATTTCTCAAAGGTGTTTTTTTGTCGCAACGCCATAACTGCCATAATTATTCATCAAAATTTATGATTTAAACATCGTTTTAAAGCTTATGTTACCCAATATTGATGAAAAATAGACAAATTGTTTAAAATTAAAGTTTTTGTTAAAAAAATGATACAACGCCATCTGCTGACAATATAATCAACTAATATGTCGGCAATGGTTACGTGCTTAAAAGACTATAGGAGGCGCCATCTATTAACACATCGTTTAGTTAGATTGTTTACATTCTACTCAGTGCAATCAGTGTGACCATTTACTGTGTACGTTTACGTTATGTATCTCTAACACAAACCTAAATAACATATAATTGTCCATGGAAAGAAACAGGTAAAAGAACAGGAAGAAACAGGAAGAAGCTGCACACTGTGCGAAATATTCGACAGGTAGAAGAACAGGAAGAAAGAAGGAAGAAACAGGAAAAAGCTGCATACTGTGCGAAATATTCGCTCGGGTCATCTAGTTGACAAGTAATACCTGTCCTTTCACATGAGAAATGATACACATACGCACTAAAGAGAGACCACATTTAAAATATGAAGCATTTCTAACTCCTAATTCTCGTCAAAAAATTAAAAATGTGTAACTTGCTTGTTTTCTTGACTATTTTTTAAGATATATAATTTTGTAACCGCAGTAATTTTCTCAGAATCGCGAAAAACATTTCCCTCGTGGAGTTTTGAACGTCCCGCGTGAAAAAAATAGTCAAATCAATGAGTTATGTAGATATTTTTAGTCGTATAAAAGTACATTAATGCACTATAAATAATACATTATTGTATTATGCTTCCTACAGCTGCTTAAAATGTATACTTCTATTACAGTCTCCATTATGACTAGGGAATTTTGTCGCTCAACTACCTCAACTCCTTGAGTTTTAAGTTTTAAAACGGTTCATTCGGCATAGTACCGACAAACAACTACAATATGCAATGGAGTTAAACTAGAAAAGTTAAGAAACTAAACTCACAGTGCCCTACAGGGATATGTCCTCAAACTGATCCCGAACTAATTACCAACAGCTAACTAACTTGGGGCCACGTGTTCGGAATTGAACTCTATTACGTCTTGATAAATGATCGGATAATAACGCTGGTTACCTATCACTAGGGTCGTTCGATCCGATATATCCCTAGCTGTTTCGATCTGGGTCTTCGTAACAAAGTTCACCACGTGGCTGCCATTAATGTGCTTACTAAGCATTAACCATCACTGCACACCCAAGCAAATCTGTGAGTATGCGGCGTGAGCCATCATTTTGGTCACAAATGCCCTGAAAAATCATCAAAAACGCGGAACATCAAATGCTATGGCTGAAGAGAATACACTAAAAGTGAGCACATTAGTGGCGGACTTGTTTGCGTTGCGAAGACCTGTATCGAAGGAAGAATTCAATCGATATTGAACGTTCTTGCCTATCAATTTATAATGCCTTGTTTCCATTACGCTAGTTAGCGCTGACGCGGGTTATAATTGGGAATGGAAACGCCAGTTAGCGCCAACTGTGGTTGGATTTCTAACCATGTTTGGCTGGCCCTAGATACCAGGTAACTCGGGTTAGAAATCGTGATGGAAACACAAGTAGTCAGCTAGTGAGGAACGTATTTCACACGTGTGACCTCCGAGAAAATTTCTTTTATGAAGATAAAATGCTAAATACGCTGATATTTTCCAATTTTCATGTGATACAACAATTTTTGTGACCGAAATAAATTTTTATGAATTATATTATTGCATACATAGATTCCTGAACCGGTAAATGTACCATAAACAAAGTAGTGAAGAGATAAATGATGAAAACTGGGGAAATGCAATAGTTATGAAGTTTTTCTATTAACTCTCGGAAACCTTTGCTATGTTTCCTTGTTAGTTATTTTGCTTACGCTTACAACAACCCGTGTAACTCTCCTCTTCACATTTTCTGTCATAATTTATTAATACTCTATTCTTTGTCATGCTCTATTCTTGCATTGAGAATCTAAATTGGTGAAATCTTTGCTTCGCACTGCACGAAGCGAACTATATCTGTTCGAATTAATTTTACTTCACGGCTTACGTTGATGATTAATGAGAAAAAGCAAGTTTTGTTGATGTGAAATCTCTCTTATAAACTTAAAACATGGATGGCAGAACCAGATAGCAATTGTAGTATTTGTGGAGTTATATTAGCTTTTGAATATTATTTGTTTGTACGAAAATGAAATCTTGGCTTGTGTGGGGAGAGGTAGGAAAATCTAAAGGGTACTTTGTAGTTAATGAGAAATCAAATCAGTGTGTATTATCCGTAAATTATTATCGGGAATCCGAAAGAAGGCAGAATTCCCTAGGTCTTATGCGGGAACATTAGTTTAAACATTACCATATGATATATCGCATACTATCTTTAGTATAATTTCTTGCTTCCCTCATATGATTTCGTATCAATTACCTAGAGTACATAGCTAGTAAACTCGTGAAGGAATGAAAGTATGACTCAAGAACGTAGCTAATTATGTCTACGTACAATAAAATAGTTTCATTGGGGCCAGTTGCTTATATTAATTCTCCCGTGTATTAATATTAAGCTATGTTAAAATTTATGGAAGGTAGCTGCTTTGAATATTTAATATCAGCATCCATGTCCTACTTAATGGGCTGTGAGGAAGCGAATACTTGGAAATGTCACAAGAAGCAAGATAAAATTCGAACCTGATACCATTATTCAAGCAAAGAAAGTCCAACTCCATAATTCAATATTCGGCATGACTGCCTTTCTATCAACTAATCTGTCTAATTCGATTATTCTTTTCACCTGTGGAATTTTGCGCTTACGAATACATTTTCAATTCTTTTTGTCTGCACAAGTGATAATCAGTGGCATACTGTTAACCCCTTGAGTGGGCGGTAAAATTTCACTAATGCATCACTAGGTGGGGCTTTGCGAATTTAATAGGCGCCATTTTGAAATTTTGGTGATTTATTTCTATAATATAATTATGAAATATTAAAAAAATATGTACGCATTAAGTTAATTTTTTGGTCATATTTTAGCAAATTAATTGTAAAAGATTTACATTTTTACAACTTTTGCAACCTATCGATTTTTCATTAATTTGGAGCAGTATTTTACATAATAATGATTATATAGCTTCTCGATCATACATAGATCACATTTGAAGAAGAAAGTTGTAAATTCACTGGCGATGCTTGTAGAAAATCATTACGTCACAGGCGGCTCTTTTTGTACTGCATGGTTGCATATTTGCCCCTGTCATCGAAATCCCATATTTTAGCCATTCTCCCGAAATCCTGAAATGTTTTTCAAAATATTTGTTCAGAGTTCAATAGATTTTGCAATTTATTTTTTGCCTTACTTCAGTATTGGGAATCCGGGTGGTATTTGTAGAAACATTTGTAGAAGTTCCTAAACCTCAGGAACTACAGAAAAATCCACTAGACTTGGAAAAACTACTGTATATTCCCAGAAGATTCAACACCGCAAGAATACCAGACTGCGCGAATCACTGCTTTCAAATTGAAGGAGCCGTAAAAACCCAGGATAGGAATAATGGGACATTTTTCGCACCACAATTTTCACTATTTTGGGAGCCATGTACAGCAAGTAAGACTGGCATTACGGAGTTCTAAAAAAACCGTTAGGGAGCAGGACACTTCAGCAAGGCAATAGAGAAGAGAGCGCGCATCTATAAGCAAGACGCACTGATAAATTGAATTTCATATGAAGCGCGCATATATACGCGCTCCCCACCGGACGGTCGTTTAAAATCCGCGCATATATGCGCTTAGCCAACTTAAGGGGTTACTGTAATATTGCTCATAAGTTTACATGCGTTATGAATTACTCAACCTTTACTTTGCCGAGACCTATCGGCACAACCAACCAAGTGATTTTAGGCAGCAAACGTAAGATAATGGTCCGTTGTTACACTATTATTTCGTTAGTCAACTTTCTACATGGCTCAAGTGTTATTTCCTGCAGGCCATTCGTTGCGTGGTTTACCACTGCCCGCCAGGAACGCAGGCGGGTAACCCAACCTCAGTTCTAACCTTCGTAATGGAAACAAGGCATAATGAGTAGCTTCCTGTGTCGAATTTGTTCTGGTTGGTTATCCTGGCAACTTTATTTCGCTAGATTCTTGCAGCAAGCGACTTTCGACGAAAATTGTGAGTGCTGACAGCTGTGGAAATCTGCTGGCATAACATCCAACTCGCTTGCAGTAGCGCATTTTGTTACCTGTGTAAACGGCAACATATCTGTCTCCGTACTAGCTCATGAAAAATATTTCTTCAAAATAAACTCTCCTGCAAGATTTTGTGGAAGATAGTTGCTTTTATCGGCCACTATAAACGTTTTTGTTTATCAAAAATTTAAATATGCACAGTCAGTAAAGTGGAAGAATATTTTAAAACATTCCGAGCGCCTTTTTACGATGAAATATTCTCAAGAAGTTGGGATTCCTCCAAACTCAAACGAAGTTGGTACTCCTCCAAGACTGTGAAAGAATACTTTGACAAGACATGCTTGCAGAATGGTCCATAATGTAAAAAAAAGTCCGAAGAATTAAAAAAAATATTTAAAACTCTGTTGGCTCTAAACCATACTTTCACTTTTTTGAGATATTTATACGTTAGTATTTATTTGACTGCATTTTTCGGCTGAGATTGCTGATGAAACCTTTGTTATTTTCCCTCCAAATCGCCGCTTTTGTTGGATTGCAAGAAGGTTCGCTTTGGCCGTAAGAGAATATTTAATATCATTTCCATCAATATTAATAATGTTTTTCTTTGTTGGTAACAAGCATTCTCTATAGTTACAAAATAAGTATACTAGACCAAATTAAACTTTTATTACCCATTTATAAAATTAAATTACCCATTTGTCCTTTACAAACTTATGCCTTCAATTGCTTGGTTGTAGTTTAACAGGATATCCCTAAACACACTGAACATACAAGTAAATTGTATGTCACCTAACTATGTTGAAATTGAAGTTGAAATATAACTATGATGAAACGTTAAGTATTATGTACCTTTATGTATTGCCCTGAAAGCCACCTTATGGATGTTTGGCAGGGGGTTATTTATCTCCAACGTGCACTCTTGTCAAATCAATTGATTGTGGCGTTACGTTGTGGAAAGAGAAAGAAAAACTCATAATGAAAACCATGTTCAGTTCCACTAACTTTTATTGCTGTCAACCGGTTTCGACGGCTGTAGCGTCATTCTCATCTTCTGTTAGTCGAGAATGACGCCATAGCCGTTGAAACTGTTTGACAGCAATAAACATTAGGGGAATCGTACATCGTTTTTATTATGAGTTATGCGATATAGTGTAAATGTAACCTTCTCCAACATGCAGTACGCTATAGGTTTACTACCAATGCTACAGAAACCATTGAATTAATGTATAGTGGAAATACGTAAACGAGATACTAGGATAATGCTGGGATCATGCAAAGTATGATGCTAGTACCACGTGGCAGGTTAAGAAACAAGCATTAGGGAGCAAATTATCTAGGCTCTCTGTTGAGTAACCTACTTCTAATCTCATTGGCAGCCATTATGGTGTCTTATTGGTCGCGGGAAAAACGACATCTGTTCTACAGTATATTTCTTTTTTTGTCATGATCTGATCTATCATAGTATGTCGGAGTTCGTAAGATAATAATAAATTCATCAGAAAATAAATTGGGTTGAAATTACATAAGAGATTAAGTGTAATTTTTTATCAACATTCTATTAGCATTACCCATCCCAGTTGTTGATAGAGGTCAATAAAACTAACGACACTATCATAATGGCCTTTTACGTATCATGCTGGCCTTCTCTGCACTCGTTCATTGGTAGTTCAATCCGAAGATTGGTTGACTGCAGCCCACGACCCTTCCCTATCTAATGCCAATTCCCTTACCTCTTGGTATCTCTTCCTATGTACTTTTATTTTTATTTGGTCCATGAACTTATTCCTGGATCTTCCTCTAAGGACTTTTCCCTCTATTTCACATTCAATTATGTTCTTCACAAACCCATTTTGTCTCAAGCTGTGTCCAATCCATCTGGTTCTTCTTTTCTCTGTGGCGTCCCATATGGTCCTTTCTTCTTCTACTCTTCTGCAAACTTCATCATTTCTCATTCTGTCCGTCCATTTTATCTTTATCATTCTCCTCTAGCACCAGGTTTTGAAGGCTTCTAGTCCTCTCTGGCCAGCTTTTCCAATAATCCATGCATCCAATCCATAGAGTGCCACGCTCCACACAAATGTTTTGGCATAATGTTTCCTGGTTTCCTGCACGCGTGATAGCTCTGTTTTTAAGTCTACTACAAATACTGGCAGCGTATTCCAGATGTAACAGACGTAGAGGTATGGTAGTACTCAAAAGGAATTTTAAAGAATGGCTTATTAATCAAGTTAAAAACTTCCAGGGCTCTACCTTCCCATGATTTTTATTACTTCATCTCAGCGAGCGTCTTACCCTTCTTCATTCCTTCCATGAAAACTATTCTCTTTATTCCCTTTCTCCGGTTACCAGACCTCCTCCCCACCTATGCATTTCGACACTGCTTAATGCATCAAGCTTGCAGCCTTCAGCCCAAGAGCTTCCTTCCTCTCCCACACAAGAGCTTCCTTCCTCTCCCACCACTCCAAACAATTCCTCAATTGTCTTCGTCTCCGTCCACCGAACCTTCTCCACCCTCCTCACTCACATTTCAGACGCCTGCTGCCTACTTTCGGTGGCAGATGCAGAAATATTATGTAGACTGGAGTTTGGACACTGGTTAAAAATGAACTATAGAACCTATACAAATGCAAGATAAACCAAACTTTAGCTTATTTTATACTGCGTTCAACCATGGTTGTTGACTATTTTTACGGTATAACTCCGATTTTTTATCGGGATGAGATAAAAAAAAAGTGCCGGGTTTTTTCGTTTTCGAACGGAACGCTCTCTTTGGCATGTAATTTCGAAGAAACTTGACGTTAAATCATCATGAAACTGTAATACTGTGTAGGACTAGCATTATTAAATGTATCGCAAAGCTTATAGCTATTTCAAACCCATCATAAAAAGTTGTTATGAATTATATGAAACAAATATTTCTTGGTTATCAATAGTACTGGAAGCAAGCTCTTGGTGAGGCGCAAACAATACACAAACTTTCACCACCCCTCTCGCGAAGATGGCCGCCTCACCGCCAGCTTAAGCCCGGTGAAATACTTGTTTGTTTATTAACTCGTTAGAAATAGATGTCTCAATGTGGGTTAATTATGTTAATTGTTTTTTAATAATATTGAAAGAGCTTCAAAACAGGACCAAGATACCCTCCTGGTATCTCTTCTTGTGTACGTTCCTCTTTATTTGGTCCATTAACTTATTTCTGGGTCTTCCTCTGGGGACTTAACCCTCTATTTTACCTTCAGTTATGTTCTTCATAAACTCATTGTGTCTGAGGGTATGTCCAATCCATCTTGTTCTTCTATTATGTATGGAGTTCCATATGGTCCTCTCCTCTTCTACCGTTTGTTAACATCATCATTTCGTAATTTTCCTTCCATTTATGTCATCAATTATTACATATATTTATCAAATATTAATTAATGATTATTTGGGAGGGAGATAAAATTTAGTAAATTAAATTTCTTGGGTCCAGACTTTATTGGGACTCCTTTTAGATGTAAAACTAAATTTTTTCCTTTGAAACGAAAGAAAAAGTAATTTTTATCACAATAGCTCAAGACACATTTCTCTTCCTTTCCCCTCCTCAGGTGGATGTTCAGCTCCCCGAGCATTTTCCAAGTGATGAAAGGACGCCTGGAGCCGCTTTTGAACGACGCAAAGCCGGCTATTGTGGGTAAGTCTTGTTCTTCATTCTCACGTTTACTTTTTTTATGTTACGTTGAGGGTTCGTGGAATCCCTTTCCGGCCTTGTGGAGAGGATTTTGTCATTTAAGAGGCTCAGGGCGTCTCGCTTCGTGAGCCACTCGGTCGGTCCGTTGTTTTGGGGGATGTCGACCTCACTCCCCTCTATCGTCTCGCCGGCCAATCTCCCAGTCCTCCTCTCATCTTCCCCCTTCCCTCCCACAATTCTTCCCCCTCCCTTACTCCGTCAGGGTCCTTCTCCCTGAGGCGATTAGGTTAAAGGAGTAGGCGAGCCTTTTCCTTTAAGTTGACTCGCGTCGAGGAGCTAGGGTTCCCTCCTTCCTTCACCGAGGAACAATTCCGCGTTTTGTAGCTTCCCTTACGTTGCATAACTTTAACTGTCTGGTATTAACTTGTTGGCGTTGAATTTTCCGTGTTAGTGAAGGTGGCACGAGCGGCAATCGTTGGTCATATAACGCACATATTAGTAATTTAATAAGTAGCTAATCTAATAAAATTTTAAACCAATGTTAATTCAAGATCATCTGTTCATGCGTTTGGACGCACCATATAGGCAGAAAATGATAGACAAATTATATTATTTTTCATTTTCATATTTCATCTGTTTATGCGTTTGGACGCACCATAGAGGCAGGAAATGATAGACAAATGGTAATATTTTTCATTTTTATATTTCATCTGTTCATGCGTTTGGACGCACCATAGAGGCAGAAAATGATAGACAAATAATATTATTTTCATTTTCATAATTCATCTGTTCATGCGTTTGGATGCACCATAGAGACAGGAAATGATAAACCAATCACATTATTTTTCATTTTCATATTTCATCTGTTCATGCGTTTGGACGCACCGTAGAGATAGGAAATGATAGAAATTTTATATTATTATTTTTCTTTAATTATCGAATTTTGATGAATAGAGTTTTCGGTGCGACAATCAAAGTTCAGTCGAAATCTTATTGAAATATGCTGTTTTCGAGTATTGGACTGTACATGATATCTTCGATACATGTCAGCGACAATTTTAATTATAAGAAACTTATCATTTTATCTCCAGGAAGGGAAGTGATACGTTGTGAAGGAGCAAAGAAACGCGATGGGTCTCGGAGATAATAAAAAGCAATGAATGAAAAATCATGGGAAACCTGAAGAATATTTTTTTTGAGGAATTGATTAAAAAATTATGCAGTTCCATAGGCCTAACAGCGGTAACGTAGCTCTTTGATTTTGCCTGTCTCATAAGGGAATAGCTTGGTAGGGTTAGAGAATCTATTAATTTCTTTAAATTCATTCAAATGTTAGTTGGGTATAGTAGGTACTGTCAATAGGCTGATGGAATCAGGTTTTTCTCATGCTGGATATGATTTGGATGGATGGATGGATTTTTCCATTAGAAAATAAACTTAATTGTTTTACTGTATTTTTTGCGCTATTTTATCTCATGCAAATTATTATATCGGGGGAGGTAGAGGACCGATGTGTATTACTACATATTCTATGTCCTTTTGTATTACTGTTCCTGATGATGACGAGCTTCGTCGAAACCTAGGTCGTCCTATCAATAAACCTATGTGGAATAACTAAATTATACTTTTCATTTACAATGTTGAGCAAATTCCACGAAGTCACGCCCGAGACAACGGAATATTGCACCAAATCTTATTCTACGTACAAATATATTACGTACCTTTTAACACAAATTATGCCTCACTGATATAATTCTGATGCACGCGATATTATGTCTCACAGATACGATTTTGATGCACTTGATTGAGCAACTCGTAAACGATCTTCTTCGCTACTTGCTTGTTTGAGAAGCTCACGTGCCAACACTTATTTGTTGAAACGACTCGCGCTCCACCTATTGTACAATGGATTTAATATTTCAGAAACCCCCGCGGGCGCGCGCACTACGACTCATCAAAGTCCCATCATAATCTGGTGAATTGTATTGGAACCCATAGAAGACGAACAAACAAATATTAATTTTTTAACATTTGATGATACCACATTTTTTGCATTTTGTGAGACGTTAGATCCCGCGCAAACTTCCATAGCCTCAGGTATGTCCTGTAGGCTCCTCATCTGAATGTACATACATACCAATCACGCCGTTCTCTTCCTGGGTAGGCATGGTCACTAAGTTTCACTCATAAATACATATTTGTACACCTTACTCTGCTTCAGTAATTTCCTCTATACTGGCCTATCCTTGCAAATCTCTTTTGCCTTATTTACCCACATACACTGCTTCATAAACGCCCTCCTGTTTTTAAGACTCCTAACATTCCTCCTCCTAAGAATTTTCTCAACTATGTTCAACCACAACTTTCTCGGCCTACCCCTACCTCTCGCACCATTCATTTCACCCTTATCTATCTGTGTCGTTATTAGACTCTCGTCCAATCTCTCAACATGGCCAAATCAACGAAGCACACCCCTTTCATATATGTCCATTACAGGAGCATCTAACCCACATTCATTTGTTACCCACTCATTCCTGACCCTATCCATCCTACTTTTGCCGCAAACACTCCTCAGATAACTCATACCCACGGCGTTTAGTCTACTCATATGTTTATCCTGGTATACCCATGTTTCACTACCATACAACAAAGTGGGGAGAAGTACACTTTTGTACACGGCGATTTTCACGTGCTGTGAAATATTCCTCCTCCGCGCCCAACCCGTCTGCCCACATGCAACTTCTGATCTTCCCTCTGGCTGATTCTTTGTGAGTATGCCCGGAATTTCCAGCGCCTGAAAGTTCACTTACCTTACGGATAGCGGGAAGACAAAGGAGGCGTCTCTCCTACGCTGGCAATGCATTCCGCTGTCTTCGGAAGGGGGGACCGTCTTGCTTTGCCATGCCTGCGTGTGAGGAGGGGTGGAGATTGATAAAGCCGCCTTTGAGGATAAGGAGGGAGAGAGAGGGCATGCATGTATATTCCACTTTTCCTGCGCTTCTCGCTTCATCATCCCTTGGGCGAGGAGATAGGGCTTTCAAAAGGGTGGATTCAGATGAGGAAGGGTGAATTTTCAGAAGAAAGCGGAGACAAGCGGGCCGCATTAAACGCTTCGCCTTTTTCTTATAAAGAGGCCGCTCTTGAGATTGAATGAAGAAGATACGCGTGGCGACGCAATCAGAAATTCCGAGCTCCCGGCTTTGAAAGTGAGTCGACCTTGTCCCTAGGAAGGCTAGAAAATGCGGAGCCGACATTTCGCTTGATCCTCGAAGGGATGGAGTTATTAAAGTACGAGCCGAGGCGATCCCTATACACTCGGTCGTTGGTGAAGGAGAACCCGTTTACACCATAATGAGTTGTACGTGATTTACCTTTAGCGTATCAGATCTACGAATATGCTGCGCGTGAAGTATTGAATTACTGATGAATGCAAACCATATCAGTTAAGTCGTCAACTGGTATTCTGCCAACTGGCAGTTCCCAAACACCAAAGCTGTCTCCAATTCGTCCTGTCCCGGGCCTCTTCCTTGATATCAATGAAAAATGTCTAACTTTTACAATACCACAAATATAAAGAAAACTGGCACGACCCGGGTTTCAGTGCATGAGCACTATCTTCAGGTGCAGAGTCATGGTCGGAATCTCCTTTTTATGCATAACCATTGAAGGGTGAGGGGAGAAAGAAAGGGGGGAGGAGGTGGGGGTAAAAAACGGGAGGGGGGGAAACTTAAGGATCGAGGTTAGTAAGAAGTAGAAAGGGAAGAATGCCTAATATTTATGAAGCGTCTTCCGAATTGAACAAAAAAAAAACAAATGTATCGCTTAACATTTATGAATGGAGTTTGCATCATTGGTTTGGCCTTGTCGAGAGAAAGGGTGTGCCAAAATTTTAGCACCATCGCCCCTCGCCACTCTCCGCTTTAAGTCACGAACTGCCGTTAAGTCCCAAATTCCCAGGATCTAACTTTTCCCATCGCTTGGCTCGCTAATCGCTTGGCCGCGGTTGTTCCAAGGGATCTTTTTTATACCCTGAACACTAGTAAGGCCCCCTATAACTTCGGTGTGAGTCGTGAACTAGCAATACTGGGATATCTAAGCCAATCGCTACGGGAAACAGCACTTCCCCTCTCTCACAACTTTGGAATTACGTTCCAGTTGATGTGAGGAAATCTCGCTCGATGGAAATTTTTAAATCTAAATTGTTTGAAATTTTATTAAATGAATGTTTTAGAGAATAGTTCAGCCTGTTCAGGACAATTTTATTATTTTAATTTTTTTTATCATAAATATATTAATTTTTTTATTAGACAAAAATTGTTATTTACCTAATGGTCTGTTTATGTATTTTTACCTATCTCCGAGTTCAACTGTTAAACATGTAAAATTATTGCTTTCAATGAGAGAAGCCGTTTTTGTCTTTTTTTAATACATTGTATATTATTAAACTCTATTTATTTTTTTATTTGAATTAAATAATATGTTTATTTGTCATTACCTCGCTGCTATACTACTGTATAATTTTTGTATTCTTGCTCTAAGGGACCTGTCCCAGAGTGAAATAAACGCTTATTCTATTCTATTCCCCATCCTCCTTTCTCCGGGATTTCCCCTGCTTTTCGTGTTCAGACATGCATGGCGAGATAGGGGCCTCTCGCTCTTTGACCACCGTCGACTTCACCTTAAGCACCTTAAGGCTCCCTCTATTTCCCTGGCTGCCAAAAAGGACCTCACTGCTGCTCTCATGAAATGGACTTGCTGCAAGAACGCACCCTTTGTATCACGATATTTCGCCTCAGGACATGTTGTAATTTCTTATGTTATGCAATATACATATTTTCCATCGTGGGTGAAGTTGCCCATACAAGCCCTGGTGCAGCAAAAATAAAACTGCGAAACGTAGGCAACATATGGTTGAATTGTTTATTTGAAGACCCGCCAACCGAAGGAATGGTGTGTATGTAAAAGTGGTAAAGATCTCCTCTCATCAAAGTTAGTCATAAGGGAATAAATTCGAAATTACATGTTAAAATTCAGTAGTTCAATGTAAACAGAGCTGTGGTCACCTCCTATGTTCAGCGCTGCATTTATTTAGTTTTGGCTATTTACGTCGTCTGCTATCGCTCATGCCATTCTTTTGCTCATTAACAAATAAAAATCATTTTCTTAATGTTCAAAAAAAAGTCATGGAACTCTATTAATTTGGAAATAATGCGTTAATAACATGACTGATACGCCCTGAGATTCTATTAGGTATTGTATATTTCTGTAAGAGATTGATAATTGGAAAGAGTAGGGTATTTCAGTGGTTTTTATACATTAAATGAACTCACACTTTACATCATCTCTCTCTTTCTCTGTCCTTAATACAGAGCGTCAATCCTATGACTGGAAGAAAGTTCTCGTTAAAAACATATTCGTCAAATAATCTGCGTTTATTGCACATTAATTTTTTTAATGATAAGGCAATTTCTTAGGGAAAATAGTGCTTTAAAGAAGCAATCAAAAAATTGTGCTATTCGTTTTGATTTATGCAGTCGCGAATCTTCCTGTAGTGGAATGTATGAAGGGAGTTGAGTGTTTTTAAAGACCAGTGCATCTCCATTTAAAGAGAACGCATTCAAGATTGGGAAGGATTGACGTCGCGACGCTATCATGAATTCCGAACTCCTTTTGCTTACAGTGAGTTCTCGGTTTCTGCCTCTTGATGGATACGGGCGTAAAAAATGCCTAAACGCGAACGTTAGAAAAAGAGCCTCAAGCTAGTCGTAATATCCATCTCCTGTTCTTTCGGCTGACCTCAGGTGACTTTGTCGTGGTCTTGCAAATTTAGCGACTTTTGTTTTTGACATCTGGAGGCAATGAAAGAAGCATCATCGCGTGCTGATATAAATGCATTAGTCAGTGACGGTAATAATGCTTGGTCGCATAGTTCAATGTACTCAACATTATTGGTCGTCGAATCCTAATACTGTGTCCGCTCCTATGAAGAGTTGCGCCGAATAAGACGCACAACGTAAATTTTTGTGCGTGCGCGGGGATTGGTGTAAATGTGGACGAAGCAAGGCACGCAAGAATTTATCCCACATTCGACGCACACGCTCCGGTCTGAGTCGGTTTTTGGACGAACAACAGTGGATTTTCTCGGCATTTCTCAATCTGATCGCTTCTGCCGCACGAACTGTTGTCTATCTCATTGAGATAGACGGAGAGGGCATTACGTCATCAAACCGTCGCCGGGCAACAGAAATAGCAACCATATTAGTTATCTCTGCTCTTTCCTTAAGGTCGTTGGAGCGAAATATCATTTCACCTAGATATCAATGAATTTGGAATCATTTTAAAGGAAAATGTCTCGCCCTTTCAAAGGTACCTAGATATCAGCTCCTTACCGAACTACTTTCCGAGAATTTTGACGAAAAATACCAGCCCTTTTACATGAGAAATGGTACGCGTATGCTGTCTTAAAAAACGAGGAGTTTCCAACTCCTAGATTTCGTCAAAAAGTTAAGAGTGAATAGTTCGTTTATTTTATCCACTATTTTTTAAAAATAAATCAGTTGATGACCGGGGAATTTTTTTCAGAATCGCAAAAATCCTTCCATTGTGAAGGAGTTTGAAACGTGCCACGTAAAAAATGAGCCAAATTAAAGACTTATGATTGATTTTCTTAAGTGAAGAGTGATCCCAGAATTTCTTTTGACTTATTTGAAAAGTTATTAAAACGTGCTCTCAACGCCCCACGATTCTCGCTCCAACCACCTTAAGAACTCCTCATTTATCCAACTCTAATCCTTGAGAGAAGCCAAAAGGCTTGAAAAAAATGTTCCCAAACTCCTTCCTACTGTCATAGAATCAGAATCGACGTTCCCCCAACCGCAGAGGACGACACACACCTATCCCCTTCACCTCCAAAGGAAAAACTCTTCCCGAGGTTTGCGTGCCGCGAATCCGCAATCAATCAATCAACCGAAAAACCATAGTGCCGCACGTTTCAATATATGTATGTATATCTACTGTCTACGGCGGGATTTTTGAGTTTTGGGCTCACCTGGCTATTCAGACGCAGAGAACCACTCACAAATAAAACATTTCTCCAAAGAAGGGGGAAGATGTGAGGGAAAGAAGAAAATGGAGGGCGTTTCTGGAGGAATCGGTAGGCATTACCTGTGTTATACTTTGAACACGGGATCGTGATCTTTACACAGGTTACACAGGTATAGTAAGGCAAACATTTTGTTCAGTTAGACTTATTACATTTGATTACTATTGGTGTTACCCACTGATTATTAGCGTTTTTGTGGTAATTACTAGGGAAGATAAAACTTCAGGGAGAGTTAAATATCTTGGAGTCACCTCAACTTCTGATATATTGTGGGGGACACACGAAACATACGTGGCACAGTATTAAAGAAACTAGGTTTTGTTAAGTGTATAATAGGAAGGTCCTCGGATGAAAAAGTAAATGAAAGGTGCTACTTCGCTCGGGTTTGCTCTGGAACACACCTCGAATACGCCACGAACATTTGGGACCCTGGTCATAAAGATTTAGCAAAACAAATTAATATTACACAAAGAAAAGCTGCACGCTTCGTTAAAAACTGCTACAAGCGAACATATATTGTTTCACAACTTTTACATGGATTGAGGTGGGAGCCCCTAGAGACTCGGAGGCTACACGGTAGGCTTAGTTTTCATGAGAGATTCAGAACTGGTGTGTTTCAGAGCGACACAGAGATAATTATTATGACTCCTCACTACATCTCTAGGTCTGACAGAAGCGATATAATAAGAGAGATACACTACCGAACAGACTGGTGCACAAACTCGTTTTTTCCTCCCCCAATTAGCGAAACTGATTATTAAAACTGAGCTCCAACAAATACACTCCCATAATACACGTCACCACTTTACACACCTCACAAAACATTATATCTTACATCTTTACATGGCTGGTGTCCTAACACCCCCTGCCACATGCCCTTGCGGCGGCTAAAAGGGTAGTATGTAAATGTACCACACTGTGGCACATGAGATGATAGTCTTGCTTACAAAGCCATTGTCGCGGTGGATAAACCCAGCATAGTCATTTATAATTGAAATTCAAACATGGCGGGTGAATTTTAATTGTGGACGGATCCGAATTTTCTTCAAAAAAATAGTCATTTATATAACGACCAATTCCCAATCATCGCATGAACTCTCCTCTCTGTGGCATTTCGCATACACCCCCCTCGAAATTCGCCTCGAAGGAAGATGGCTTGGTGGTGGTATAACTTGCTAACACACCTGACCGGCAATTCGGAGATCCGGGTTCGAATCCCGGTCAAATGAAATGGTAGTTTCCAAAGCAAATTTCAACCCTGATGCACCCTTGCGTGTGACTTCGTACCATATTATTCGTACATGCAATGATTGGAAATTCGTCAAGGTAATTAGACTAGAAATTGAAATATTCCTGCTTCTATTACTACGTATTTCCCGCCATCACACCGTTTTGTCTGCTTGCGCTCTTGGTAACACAGACGAGGTACGGTGAACATTGAAGTCGATGGAGAGGGCATTACGTCATCAAATTGTAGCCTGACAACCGAAATAACAACCATATGGTTTGACCCTGCTCTTTACTCACTTTCCTTTGGATAGCACGCCGGGATGGACGAATTTGTTTGGAACGCACGGCTAGCTACTCTTAAAACTTACATTGGCTATTTAATTTCAATAGATTCAGGCGAGATATCGTGGAAGTTCGTCATATTAAAACGAAACAACAATTGCACTATTCCTCAAGGTATTTTAATGCCCTTCCGCCAGTAATCCCTTCCTCGAACCCCTACCCATTCTATGATTAGGGGCCATTCGACAACCACGTGGCCAATTTTAGGCCTTTTTTCGACTTCCCCCTCCCCCCTTGTGACCAGACGTGGCCATCGTCTTGACCCACCCCCCAAAGGGGTCACGTGGTCGTATATAAAAATTCTCCTGTTCTCTAATTTTGAATATTTTCACCTCTAACTCTGCTGAAAAATGAAGAAGAACAAAGAAAATGAAGCTGAAATGTTCAAGGATTGTGTATTACTTAAAATAACGGTAAAATACTTTGTCCGACCCCGAGCCGCCCTGCCCGAATACGTTCACAAAGCTAAACATAGTTGTCAAGGCACATTGGGTGGGCGACCTCAGGGTGAAAATCAGCATTCGTCATCGAGTTTTTCTTCATCCAAATCAGCCAAGTGGTACTCCGCCAGACCGCCCTCTCCCCCGTCGTGACCAACCGTGGCCAAGGCCGTTTTCGAACTTGGCAAATCAATCAATCTTCCCTTGAAAACTAGAACGCATTGGGCGGATATGACTTCAAATTCAGGTGGCTGCTGACCAGGAGGACGATCGCCATAGTGAAATTTTGGGACAGGGAATCAGCAAGGAACAGATGCCAAAAAAATCCGCAACGCAACGCCACTGTGCGGCGGGCGGTCCCAGCAAGGCATTGGGACGTGCTGTACCTATAATAATTATATCACCGATTTCTATGCACCAGACCAGCGGAAACGAAATTTTCGCTCGGTAGAATCACCATAGACCCTTGAAAAACAAACTCCGAAGATGTCTACGAATGTAAATGCAGGAAAAGGCAGCTATCGCAGGAATACATTCCCATAACAAATGTGCCACGCCCACCCGGACGACACTGGCTCTAAAGGAACATAATGGACACCAAAGAAGCTGAAATATCTGGGCAGATAAATGCGAATACAATGTAAAACTGTGGGATTAAGTAGTAACAGATACATATATACAAACACTGCTGCCTATTAATCCACTCGGAAAGAAGAGCTAACGGTAATATCCGAATTGAAATGGATTTACCCTTATGTAGGTCGGTAATTGGTTATGCGTTAGAGCAATCCAGATAAATATGCAATATCTCACGTAGGACTCCAAAGAACAACGCAAAGCTACCGACAACCACTAATATCCAGCGGGATCTGAAAAAGGATCGCATCGCCGATTATAATTTATTTCATAGAGCAGAAAGTCAGGTGTACTTGGATTAGATCATTACGCGGCAGAAAAGAAGACTCAAACAAAGGATTAGTGAAAAAAATCTTAACAATTGATTAATTAACAGCAGATTCAACCGATGGAAATACGGTCTAAAAAGGACGATAACTGGGGTTAGACAGAATCACCTCGTACAAAAAATGCATATGTAAGCGAAAAAATTTATTTGATATTTCACATTAATTTTGCAGCCTCAAGGCAGGCATGCACTGCTTCCCTCTGAGATGATGGCAGGCCTTTCAGCAGATCTGCTATTCCCTCTGCAGATGCTAGTGCATGTTTCTCCTTGAGGGTATCAATCTCTGCCTTCAATTCCTTCACCTGAAATATATAGACATACAATTAAAACGGGGATAGAAATAAGAGTTCAAGTGGAATGGCACGATATTGACTTACTTTCTTCTGAAGGCGATCATATTTTCGTTTGAAACTTTTGACCTCTCTAGCATGTTTTCTCTTCACCTCCTCCTTCTCCTCATGAGGAACAGCCTTTCTCTCCTGATCCATGGAATATTTCCTTGCCTTGCGGCATGGTCGGCAGCGCAGGCTGAGAGCACCCTTCTGTCCCTCCTTAGCAGGCAAGACACAGCCAACACATTCTTTGGATCTGCTTGAATAAAATGCCAGATATTAGAACTATTACAATAAATACAGAATGTGCCAAATAATTATTTCTTCAATAAACTCACCTTTGGTATGGAGCCATCCCAGTACCATTGCAGATTATCAAGTTCCCTATACGCTTGAGAAATGTTGCAGCTTCCTCAAGGCTACCAATGATACTGGTATCAAGTTTTAGCTTTATGTCATAAAAGTTAACCTGCAGACGTGAGATATGGATATAAAATCAAAGATAGAACATGTTACAGAGTGCTTGTACAAAGTAGAAAAAGAGCAATAAAAATATTGAACCATCATATTACCTTAATGCTCAGGTCTGAGTTGATAACCACTTTCTTCTTGACCACCTCCATCTCATCATCACTCCATTCCACAAAAATGGCCCTGTCCCTTGCAATTCCAGCTATCCAAGAATCAGAGGGTAGCTGCACACTGAGTATTTTCTCAGCTAATTCACTAAAATTGAAAACATCTGCCGCTGACTCCCTGTACAATTCCTCTCCTGAATTGTCTGATTTCAGCTGAGACCCTGGTGGGGTTTCCTCTGCTTCTGGTTCAACTGCCTTGAGAAGCACATTTTCCTCAGCAACATTGGCAACTAATTCAGCATCCAAGTCGCTTAAAGTCTCCCTTACTTTGTTTGGTGCCTCCTGGGAGAGCCTTTGCAGAGGTGCCTTTCTTTTTTTCACAACCTTAGTGAAATATGAGGGGAGGTTAGGGAACACAGCTGGGATGGCATCCGGTTTCAGTCTTGGCACCTGTCGTGGAATGCGGTCTATGACACCATTTGGCATTTTAGTCTCAAAAAATCTCTCGATATCATCCACCGCAAAATGGAGTGCACACACTACATCCACACTTCTCAAAGGCCTGTCAGCTCTTGGGATAGCTTTTGCCCATTTGGCAAGTAAATGCTCGTCCTACAACAGAAAAACGAATGAATGCAATGTGCGACAAACACAAAATGTACTCTTAAACAATGCAGATAGTAAGTCATAAGAGGACGAAAGCTATTCCCACATCAAAGCAGTGATATATTTTCTGATAATCACGAAAAGCTATTGAAATATAAATAGTAATCATAAGAGATTTGTAACGTTGATGGAGGAAGCGCAGTAGAAATGATCAGACATCCTACAATGTATGCATTAAGTCTTAAAATTACAACAATACTCATTGCGGAAAGGGCCAATGAATTATCAATGACACTATTTCACCATTAATAACGAAAGGTCCCTCTTTCTGGACATTTGACGTGAAAATGAACTCAGCTTTGCCTTTGCCAAATCGGATCGACAAAAAGTAGTCTGGAAGAAGAAATAAGAGTACAAATGCTATTCCCACTTCAATGTGGTAAAATACTCTATGATGATCACGAAAAACTATGAAAACTAAGATACATACATGAAAACTAACATACTGTAACATAACTTCAATACATCGGGCGGCGAATGAAAACGTTCAACACAATTAACACATCCAAGAAAATTGTACTTCAGATAGTAAAAGAGAAATGGACAATATGAAGTCGCCAGAATGCGCTCATCCAGTTGAAAAATCAAAATTTATAATCCTCTACCTATACCAGGATTAATAAATGATCAATTACACCGTGAGAAGTCAACCAAAGCACTTAGCCAGATGAGATTAAATAAAGCAATTTAGGATTAAGAGATATGAATAATAAGATAACTTAGATAAAACAATGGGGTTAACAAATTTTATCAGCCACACGAATAAAACACAGGTAAGAGAAAATTTCGTTTCAAATGGAATCAGTTCTGGCGAACAGAAATCGAGGGAAGAACTGCAATGCACTCATTCAATCGCGAACTCACCACGTGTTGTCCAAGGACGAGCACAAGGACACATTAATAATCAACTAAACTATTGCGCCATTAGTAACGAGTGGTGTTTCCCTCTTAGGACAAATTGGCGTGAAAAAAGAAAGCAGTGGCCCTTTCCTGATGTGATTACATTTAAGTACTTCCGCGAAAAATACTAAATTGCTGAATAAAACGAGAGGACTATCAAAATTTGCATAAATTAGAAAACTTAGAAAATTAAACTATTAGATGGATAACTTCATAGAAATGAAGAGAAATTCCGGAATGTTTCATGTAGTCAATTGTACACCACGTGTTACATTCATCGCACTTAAGTCGTTTCCTACTCCTGGGAAACAATTCTACGTGTTTACACATAAAGCGAATATATTCCCAAGTTAATATATTTAACTTGTTTTGGAAAAGAATAAAATGATTACCTCATGTAAGAGGAAGAAAGCTTACCTTGGGTGCCTTGAAAAGGCTTACATTCTTCAATCCATGATCCCGGTTGTATTTTAATGTGGTCCGGTATCCACTTGTACATCCCGGCACAAAACACGTACTAGTCATTTCAGTGTTTCAATCTTCAATGTTTAAATCAAAGACTTAAACTCTTCGCAGTCAATATCCACACAGTTCCGAATTCACCTCCTTTCTCCACCACGCTAACTTCAGGAAAGAGTGACTTCCGGCTACTTACAGCGCCTCTATCGGAAAGTTGAAAACCTCTTCCCTTGCTTACCATCCGGGCTCTTTTCCTCCCCTTTTTCCCTATCCCGATCGTACTCCTTATCCTACTCCGTGCTGCTGACGCTACTTGACTTGTCTACATACCTAGTCAAGATACCAAGTAAATGAAAAAGCAGACTTGTAATGCTTACCAGGTATTAAGTTAGGATTCGGGGTGTGATAATATGGGCTTGTATGGAAAATAGAAGTGAAGAAACTTTCAAATGGATACTATTTTATCATAACTACGCGTTTTTGTGTGATATTTATTAATTTTTTGCGGAAAATTCGATGAATTCGCTAAATTTAAAGGCTTTTCAAATGTGAATATACTGAAAGATTTGGTACCTAATAGTTCTGTGAATAATTCCATACATTGTAGATGTTCCGTCCTTGTTTACTTCATTGAACCTACAGATTCTGTTTATCTTGCTCTGGAAGGAAAATTAATGATCCCGTTGAAAGAATTATGGTCCGATGGAAAGTACTCTCAGGTAGCCATAATTTCATTGGCAGAATTAGTTTTAGCGAACGAACATCATAATTGTAAATATAATTTGTTTTCAGCTTAATTATGATAGTTACAACGCGCGTATTAATCAGTCAACAGTTGAGGATCATAGGTAGTTTGTTCGGAGTGTAATACATAAATATATTGTTACGTGTTTTTTCATATAGGCAAAAAGTATTATAATGCCTTTTTGTGCAGAAAGACGTTGGTGAAATACAGTGAGCGATATGTTAGATCTCAGGCCGGTGCTGAATTCGTGTCGGGTGCCACTAAATCGTTCAGGTGTCCACTATACGTATGAGGCATCGCAGGAGGTAGCGAGCAGGATATTGGAGCATACTCGCAGGCCTTTTTTAGGACAGAGATTAGGGTAGTGAGTAAGTCAAATAGTGGGCCATTAAATAACTTGCCATTCACCAGGATAGCAAAGAATAACGAGTTGATCAGACAACACAGTATAGGTTTAGCGAGACGAAAAAAGCACAGAAAAAGGAAAAACACATAAATCAAAACAGCACCCATGAATCTCCAAACGGTAACTTTCCCAATACTTTAGAAAACAGAAATCCCACAAATACAATAAGCAGACATATTAAAATAGAGGAATTTTCAGTAGTGGTCGTTAATTGTCGTAGTTCAAGAAGCAAGATACCTGAATTCCATCACCTGATAGAGAGTACTAATTCTGACATAATTATAGGAACGGAAAGTTGGTTAACAAGCGATATTGCTGATAGTGAAATTTTTCCAGTAAATTTTAGGGTATACAGGAGAGATCGAGAGGGTCGACCGGGAGGCGGAGTACTTATCGCAGTTAAGAACACAATAGTCAGCAAAATAGAAGTGATTCCCGATAATATAATAGAAAGTATATGGTGTTCCGTTCAATGTGCTAATTCCAAAGTAAAAACGTTTGTGCCTACTATAGACCACCCCATTCCGATGCACACTAAGTATTAGAACTCGAGAAACAGATCAGGTGCATTAATTCCCATAGTAACGAACGACAGATTATTGTTGGTGGAGATTTCAATACATCATCGATAGATTGGAAAACATGTAGTCATAAGTCTGGGGGTAGGGACAAAGAAATCTGCGAGTCATTGCTTAACCTGTTCGCATCATACGCACTACATCAAATAGTAAATTTGCCTAGTAGAGGGGAGAACGTTCTCGATTTACTTGCCACAAACATGCCTAAAAAAGTTATTAAAGTTGAAAATGTCGATGGAATAAGCGACCACAAGGTAGTATACGTAAAATTTTCCTTCAATACTGAAAAAAATTTTAAATTAATAAAGAAAGATTTACCTTTTTAGTGAAGCAGATTTTAACGGATTTAGGCGTGACTTAAAGACATCTTTTGAAAAATTCGCGAACATTAGCAAAAATAGTGATACAGACAATACATGGAAAGAGTTCCTCCAAATTACACGGTCACTTGTCAACAGATATAAACCTCATAAGTATAAGAGTGAGAATAGGGAACCAAGGTGGTACAACGCGGAGGTTAGAAAATGTTTAAAACGCCAACGAGTTAGCCACGCGAAACTAAGAAAAATGAAGAAAACTGTAGCTAATAGCGATCTAAAAAATACTATGGAACATTATAAAATTTATAAAGCAGCCGCAAAAACAGCCCTTAGAAAAGCGTTTAGTGAATTCGAGAGAAAAGTACTCGAGGAACAACTAGAGGGAAATCCGAAAGCATTTTGGTCATATGTTAGAGAAGTACAGGGAACTAAAAAGTCAACGGTTAATTCTTTGAAAAACGATAGAGGCGAAATAGCAACTTCCAGTTTAGATAAGGCTAATTTGTTGAATCATTTTTTTTCAGAGCGTTTTTAATCAATCTAAGCGTAGTTTGCACGAAACCATACCAGACTGATTTCAGCAACCAATGCCCCCGATCGATATATCTTGTAGCGGAATTGTATCCTTACTAAATAACATTAGCCCGAGCAATTCCTCAGGTCCTGATGAAATACCAGCTCGTGTATATAAAGAATTAGCTCTCGAAATGGCTCCGTATCTTAAAGTAATATTTAATAAATCCCTCGAAGAACACGCGGTTCCCAAAGACTGGAAGATAGCAAACGTGACCCCAATTTATAAAAGCGGAGATAGGGAACAGCCAGGTAATTATAGACCAAAATTATTAACGTCACTATCATGTATAATTATAGAGCATATAATAGTTACATCAATAATGGGACACCTTGACAGCCAGGATTTATTGATAATAAACCAGCTTGGGTTCAGAAAGGGACGGTCTTGCGAAACTCAATTAGGTCTTTTTGTTCATGATATTTTAGTTTCCGGAGAAGGTAACGTACAGGTAGACGCAGCGTTTCTTGACTTTAGAAAAGCGTTTGACAAGGTTCCCCAATGTAAGTTACTCGCGAAGTTAGCATCATACGGGATAGAGAGTGATATAGTACGCTGGATAGGAGACTTTTTACATGAACGCGTTCAAAGGGTGGTATTAGATGGTGTCAGCTCAGGCGTAGTAAAAGTTCTGACATACCCATGTTTCGCTACCATACCTATAGCAAAGTGGGAAGAAGTACACTTTTCAATTTTCGCAATTTTCGCTTCCTTAGACAAGCACTCGTTCCTTGATATGCTCCACAAGCTACCTACCACTTTCCTTCCAGCATTCGCACGTCTCTTTATCTCCTCATCTATCCGTCCATCTTTCGCATTAAAATACCTTGTGGAATAGTGCAATTGTTGTTTCTGTTTTAGTTTTACCTATTCTACTCGATTTGAGTATAGTTACCGCGGGGAATTCGGAGTATTGTTAATTTTTAAAACTCAAAAATGTGTAAGGAGATTGCATATTAAATAGGTAATGCGTGCTGATTTATAGTAAGTTTTCAATGGAAAACATTGTAAAATTGCAAAATTAACGCGTCAGCCCGTTAGAGATAAAGGAAAATCGGGGTAAACGAAGATGGTGGACGGGCCACGCCCACGTTACAGCTGTTAGCATTTACATGCGTTATGAAATACTCAACCTTTACTTTCCCGAGACCTATCGGCACAACCAACCAAGTGATTTTAGGCAGCAAACGTAAGATAATGGTCCGTCGTTACACTATTATTTCGTTAGTCAACTTTCTACATGGCTCAAGTGTTATTTCCTGCAGGTCATTCGTTACGTGGTTTACCACTGCCCGCCAGGAACGCAGGCGGGTAACCCAACCTCAGTTCTAACCTGCGTAATGGAAACAAGGCATAATGAGTAGCTTCCTGTGTAGAATTTGTTCTGGTTGGTTATCCTGGCAACTTTATTTCGCTAGATGCTTGCAGCAAGCGACTTTCGACGAAAATTGTGAGTCCTGACGGCTGTGGAAATCTGCTGGCATAACATCCAACTCGCTTGCAGAAGCGCATTGTCACCTGTGTAAACGGCAACATACCTGTCTCCGTACTAGCTCATGAAAAATATTTCTTCAAAATAAACTCTCCTGCAAGATTTTGTGGAAGATAGTTGCTTTTATCGGCCATTATAAACATTTTTGCTATCAAAAATTTAAATATGTACAGTCAGTAAAGTGGAAAAATATTTTAATACATTCCGAGCGCCTTTTCACGATTAAATATTCTCAAGAAGTTGGGATTCCTCCAAACTCAAACGAAGTTGGTACTCCTCCAAGACTGTGAAAGAATACTTTGACAAGACGTGCTTGCAGAATGGTCCATAATGTAAAAAAAACGTACGAAGAATTAAAATTATTATTATTATTATTATTATTATTATTAATTGGCTATTTAGTTTTACGTATTCTATTCGATTTGAGTATAGTTACCACGGGGAATGCGGAGTATTGTTAATTTTAAAAATTCAAAAATATGTAAGGAGAATGCATATTGAATAAGTAAATGCGTGCTGATTTATAGTAAGTTTTCAATGGAAAACATTGTAAAATTGCAAAATTAGCGCGTCAGCCCGTTAGAGATAAAGGAAAATCGTGGTTAACGAAGATGGTTGGCGGGCCACGCCCACGTTACAGCTGTTAGCATTGGCAACAGTAGCAAGCTTCCTCTCCATCTGCCTGAATGACGGTGAAGCTGTGTTCCTGTCTGCTCTTTCTTTCCTTTCTTACTTTCTACCTTTCCGAGATTTTTAACGAAAAATACCAGCCCTTTTACGCGGAAAATGGTACGTGTATGCATTCCAGAGAGATATTATTTTAAAAATGTGGAATTCATAACACCTAGATCTCGTCAAAAAATTAACAGTAAGTAGTCTCTCGAATATTTGTAAAAATAAATTATTTAGTCACCGTAGTAATTTCTTCGGGATCAAGAAAATCCTTCCGTCGTGAAGGAGTTTTGAACGTACCGCGCGATGAACATGAGTCCAGTTAAAGACTTATAGTATAGATATTTTTATTTAACTTCTTATAATTTCAGTCAAATGAAACTATATTATTGCAGCATTTACAACGCAATATTTAATTCATTCCTCCTACAGCTGGTAAAATTAAAACTTATTATTCGAATATGGCCTCCATTATGACTAGGGAAATATCTCACTCAAACTACCTTAAGAGATTGAAATACTTGAGCTAAGATCGGTGATTGGAAAGCTCCCGATAATTTATCTGATTGAGCACAATTCTTCTTTCATCCACAGAGAGCGTGGAGCTGAGGGAATTCTCATTGGGGGCCGCCACCCCTGAGGTGACGGCCGTCAGGGGCGTGTACGACGCCGGCGGCTGGGCCTCTTGCCGCTCCTCGCAGCCGACCACCCCGACGGCGGCACCCAACGGCAGCGCGGGGCCCGTCTTCGCACAGCCCGTGGGAGTCAGGCGCCGGCGGACGTACTCGGGGAAGGCGTCCTTCTCCGTGTCTGGCTGCCCTGGGGTCGGCATGGAAGGACTCCGGAGGGGTCACCACTCCTTCTCCTCCGCGACGGCGCCCTCTCCTTCCGCCGCACCCGCCGCGGCTGGCGCCTCCGGTTCCGCCGCAGCCACGCCCTCCACCCCCGAAGCGGTCCTCTTCGACAAGTTCCCCGTCCACCGGGTGGCGCTCGAAGCCGACCTCCGGCTGGACTCGGACGACTTCCGGATGGTGCTCAAGACGAGGCTGTTCGGCAAGGAGTAAGTCCTCCTCCACCCTTAACCCTTAAGCTATGTTTTCTTTGAGGGGTGCGCAACTTCAAATATAAGTGTACATCGCATTTCCATTTCAGCCATTTCTAATCATTTCCATCCATTTAATTGCATCATTTTATGATTGCATTATTGCATCAACAGGGTACCCGGGTGCCCACCTCCAGCTTTTCTTTATTTCTTAGTCAGCATGTGAACAGAATAATTTCAAATCAATATACTTAACTACAAAAGCATCTATAGAAAGTATGTTAGCACTTTGAAGTCTCCAAGCCTTCTACAGCTTCCATCTAGAGAGACAGAAATAAGGCCATGCAAGTCGCGAATGGAGCATTTTCACCTGTTTGGATCGTTGTGTAGTACTAACTAATTTGTCATAAAACTGATGGAATTATTTAATTGTGTTATTTTCTAGTGTTAACGTGGATTTCCTCATCATTAAGCCTTAGAACTTTGAGTGTATGGGAAGACTTGATTATACGCCAAACATTTTAACTTCTAATAACCAACAGTGGTTTGGATATTATGTAATACCATTTCATGGTACACTTAAATGCACAGTGGTTTCCATCGCTGATCTAGCGGAACGAAAGTCATTTTTGTCACTTTCGGGAAAACAGTCACTCCGAACTGCAGTTATATCGTCAACTATTTGTCTTATCATGATTTAGACCTTTGGCAAGGATTAAGGTAGTAGGAGCGAAATATCATTTTACCTAGAAATCCATGAACTTGGTCTCATCGTAAGGAAAAATATATCACCCTTCTAATGCCACCAAAAATTTAACCCCTTACCACATTACTTTCGGAGATATTTGCCAAAAATACCAGCCCTTTTACATGGGAAATGGTATGTGTATGCACTCCAAAGAGACATTTACAAAATGTGATATTTTTAACACGTAGATGTCGTAAAAAACTAAAAGCTTGTATTTTGTATGTTTTCTCAACTAGTTTTGACAATAAATCATATTGTCACCGCAATAGGTTCTTGGGTATCATAAAAAATCTTCCGATTTAAAGGAGTTTCAAACGCTCCACGCGAAACAAAAGTCAAGTTAAAGACTTGTTTAGGATATTTTTATTTGATTACTAACCATTTCTGTCATATAAAATTATATTATTGTACCATTAATAATGCAATATTTAATTCATGTGTCCTACAGGTGGTGAAATTAAAACGTATAATTCGAATATGGTCTCTATTATGACTAGGGTACTATCTCGCTCGGACTCCCTTAATTGAGTTATACGTCGAGATTGCCGACCCTCCGCCCAGATTCAGACTGTGTCTGTTCCGTTAATGTTTAAAAGTGCCTGCAAAGAAGTTTAAAAGAAAGGAACTATAAATTCTAACATGATATTTTAGCAAATGGTATGTGGTATTGCTTAGTGTGACATTCTTTCAAATACGAGCACTTTAAAGTCCTAGGTTTATAATATTATTCCATCTGTCTCAGAACTTCCCCTTTTCTCCACCGTCAAATATTTAAATTGACTTTAAAAAAATTTATTCTGAGAATAAGTTAGAAAACCTTCAGTATTATTTAGTATTGCGTTTGGGCACTTAGAACCACTGTGCATTGTTCAAGCCACGGTCATTGATTACTTTTGTATTATTTCAACAACATAAATTTGAAAAATCTTTAATTTTGACCCTCTGGTTGGAATAATGTTGTTATTCTGTATTCTACATTAGCAATCTTCTATTGTATATGTTATGATGAAGTCTCTCCTAACTCCCAAATTAATTTTTCTAACCATCAGTAGACTCATCGAGTGAATACGGTTTATATCCTCGACAATTCCGATCAAAATGTCTTTCTTGCTTCTTGGAAAATTACATCCTTGAATATTTGAAGTTTTTCAAAATATGTCTCTCATTATATCAACTGGCATCCCCGTATCTTTGGTTGAACAGTTTTTCCAGCTGTCTCACTGGTGTCCTCAGGTCAAGGATATTGCATTATCTGATCAACAGCCCATAAACCTGTGAACGAACGTGTGTGTCAAATAATTTTTCCTTAGTTTCGTCTTCTTGATTCAAAGACTGGGTTTCTGCAAACTTGGGAAATCCTTACAGTGCCCTTTTACATGAAGAAAGCGTATTAAAGGTAGTGGAATGCGTTGAAAAAATATTAATCGATTCCGTGTACCGTAAACTGTGGCGAAGATAGGACGAACACAAAAATTTCGAATCTGAAAGGCATTGGCGGACTAACGGAAGAGGGAGGTAGACGAATTCGGATGGGTCATGTTCTAGACGCTAGTTGGCTAGACCAGACTGAGCCTATCACGTTTTAATTACAGCATCGCCGAACCTCGGTTGTTTTGCCGTCCTGGTTAATATCGCCGAGTTTTACATTGCTCAACGAACTATTTGAGTGTAATAATCCTTTGAGGAGACGGATATTGTTGTTTAACGATTTATTATTCTCTAAGTGGTTTAAAAAGTGCATTTAACGGGGTGAACATGGTACATCGAATTTTTACGTAAACTTCATGATTCCGTCGTTCCAGTTCATATTTTTCCAGATACCACCGACGTACCAAGAAAACCTGGAGACCGGTGGTTTTAGCATACGTAATTCAGGGGTGGCAGTTGCCCCCTCCCAGTAATTAAAAGGTAAAAAATGTTCGTGATGTCACTCGGAAATAGAAAGTTTACCGGCACATTTCTCTTTACTCTGCTTTATTCATTTCAATGAATTTATTAAATTTATGTGACAGAGACATTAAAGGGAAAATATACAACATTAGCAATGATTCTATGGTCACAAATTTCACGCAAAAAAGGATTTAAAATTTACTTATCTACCCGGACACCCTGGTAGTCTCTGTCCCACCGTCAGAATGCTCAAGTCATGCCCATGGCCGGAGGAAATGGGATAACCCTTCGTAAAACCTTGAGGTAAACAAAGCGATCGCCGCCAAAAGATTCAATGGTTTTGAGAAATGACCAACACTTTATCATGGAAAATTTAATTTTCAAAGAGGGTTAGTATGGCGTTTCCCAAGTTCACTGAATTTGTAGGTGTCGGAGCATGAAGCTAATGGGCTGACGTTGAAACAGAAGCCATTTTATACGAATTTTAAACGATAAATTTTGCTGTACTATCTTCACCCCATGTCGCGAGGTGAAGATTTAACTTATTTTTCTGGACCTATAGTGGTTGGATTGCTAATATTCAAGCATGAAACAATTATTTGACAGATGAAGTTTCCTCAGTAAACATTTCATTGGAAAAAAGAAAGGTTATCTGGGGTGCGCCAGATATGAGATTTACGTCGGTAAATACAGCAAGGCTCTCCCGTCCAGTGCTCAGAGGTCTCGTTCTTCCAACTGAGTGATGCTCGTGATTGGCTGCGACGTCGCGTCGTTTCGAAGGTGTAGTCTGCTTAGGGTGAATGGCTCAGTCAGATGATTATCACGTATGTATACGCCTTCATCAGTATACCACTGATTTCAAGAAACTAGAAAATCGAAAAAGCGATTTCCAATGAAAACAACATGGTCCAAATGGTATTGTATCCTTCTGGCCAAACTATTCACCCTGAGGACGATGACGGTGTTCGCCTTCGAAACGTCGATGCCAACGATTAACATCACCAGATTGGCATTCCGAGAGCTGTATATTATACTTAGATGATTGTCACCATACAACTATAATTTTATATTGATAAATATCGTAAAAAAGATAAAATTAGTTGCATTTTATCATAATAGTTCATGAACCTTATTGTATCGTTCTCCTTGGCAAAGGTCAACTCTTAGGGATGGTACGCGTTTGCTGTGTAATTTGTGGCGAGCGTATAAATATCGTTTGCCGACCGTTGCGGCTTAGTCCTCGTGCTCATTGGAATGATGGGCGGGGGTGCTTCAGCTGTGTGGTGGACCCTGGACGGCTGCCTTTTCAGCTCCCCCTGAAATCCGGTCCTTGGGGGTGGGTGGGAATATTATAATCGCATTCGAGCGGCAGATTCTTATTGATTTCTTGGGAAACGGGATCTGCAGGCATTTAACTTCGTGGTTTCAGTCCTTAAGGTAGCTTTAGCGAGAAAGTTCCATAGTCATAATGGAGATCATATTCAAATTTTACGTTTTACTTTCAAAAGCCGTAGGAAGAATGGATAAAATTTTGTATTATTAATGGTGCAATAATATACTATTTTATGACTGAAATCCTGAGTAATTTAATAAAAAAATTTATATTAGTCTTTAACTTGACTCATTTTTTTCCACGCGGTGCTTTTAAACTCCTTCATAACGGAAGGTTTTTTTACGATTTTGAAAAAGTTACTATGGTGGCAGTATGATTAAATTTATAAAATAGTCGAGAAAACATACAAACTACACACTTAATTTTTTTCAATGAGGTCTCCCTGGAATCATACACGTATCATTGTCTATGTAAAAGGGCCGGTATTTCTCTTCAGATATCAGGGAAAGAAGTTCGGTAATGGGCTGATATTTTGGTATCTTTGTAAGGGTGAGACATTTTCCTTTTAAATATGACCAAATTAATTAATTTCTAGGTGAAATAATATTTCGCTCAAGCTACTTTAAGGTGGCCCAGGTCTGACTATATGAGTCACAACCAGTCCTAAATAACTCATTTTTATTTATTTGGTTAAAAAAATCCTCCTCTCGTCAATGAAACGTGTTACCTATTGAAATTCAGAATAAAGGTGCAAACTATGCACTTTTCTCCAAGAATATATTGTGAATACAAGCATTACTCGAGCCATCAGAGCCGAAAACAGCGGGATACCTTTGTTCTTGGGCAATTAGGTGATTTTTTTTCTAAAAATGCGTTTTTAATCGGTCTACATCTTATGGGACGGTTGTTAGCTGTTTCCACGCATCCGGATTTTGAATTGCCGTCAGAGGAGCGCATCTCAATACTTGCGCCGCAACCTGCGTTTAAGTAGCGAGCTAAAGGTGCGCACTTCATCATTCATTCGTTTCTGGGGTCCTGCCTCAGAGTAAGTCTGAGGGTCCTGCGACGAACATTTTAAATGCAATGACTATTTTCATAAGATCATATTGACACTTTCTTTCCATATTGTTACTTAAACGCATTTAGGTAATTATATTATCTTCCAGTATCCAACCCGAAAAATCACCATCCGTCCTTGGACCAAGAAAGGCAGTCCATAAAATAATCAATTATTATGCGACAACCAGTGTAACAGCTTCGGCCCTGACTTAGTGGAATTTATCCATAATCGAAAAAACACAACTTAGTAACATTCCACGCGATTTTTAATTAAGCTTCCTACCGGTTTCATGGCATGTGTCATTCTAAAGGGAAATTATGACTGCCCCATTAATTATTTATCTTATTTTGAATATAAAACAATTATTAGACATAAATAACTGGAGATGAGGAAACTGACCCGGAGAGACTTCCATAAAACTTATAAATGTGTTTTGGAGAAAATAATTGAGTCTTTTGCATGCGTTATGGAGATATTACACATCTTCACAATTACTATCGCTAATATTGAGGCTGGGGCCAATTACTAACCAATTTTTCTGCAGTTCAATGGGATGGCATATATTGGCTCTTTTATGGTTATGTAACCGAGATAACTGCCATTTGGAGACAAATAGCAGTCTTTTATATTTAATGGCCATTATTCCACTAATACATAGTTCAAAGTTGTGGGGTCTGAGTTCAAGAGATTTTGAAAATGCTATTTACATAAACATCGTGGACCAATCGATCCCAGATCGATCTGAACTCGAACGGATCTGAAAATTCCAAGCGGACTGACTCAGATCGATTGGTTTACCAACACGGACTGAAAATATCGATATTGAACAATCCATCAGTTGAAACACGATTGACCCTGTATGTAAACAAGTGCAGAGTTGGAAATTATTATAAAATCCGAAGATTCTTGAGAAATTGTGTGGAACTTATGCATGATGCATAAATGAAAAACTTTGCCATTTTCCACAGTATACACAATATATTGTGGAAAATTGCAAAGTTTTTAATTTATGGAAATTATTAGTCGCATTCCGTGTGAACAAAATTGCCCAACTGGAGGTAGAATTGCGATGTGCTGCGGTATCATCAATAATAATCTTTATAAAAATAATCTTTCCGTCGCAGCCACAGTCTGACGTGGTGTGGCAAAGTGGCAGTTTTCGCAGCCACGTCGGACGTGGCTGCGAAAACTGACAAACCCCTCTCGAGTCCTCGACCATTATGACGGCAATGGAACCCGATGCTTGCCGAGGATTCGGAGGGGAATGTTACTAATGTAACAAATACATAATCTTTATTACTTGGAAACCCATTTTTCAAAAAAAGAAAACTCGATTGCATAAAACATTTTAACATGAGGAAAAACACTAGTAATAATCATTGCACTGCATGTTTGAAAAAAATATCAAGATTACAGAAGCAAAACACCATTTGACAGAAAAACAGATACATATACAGAGGTCAGTAATATTTTTCTGAAAGTTTACACTATAGGTAAGGAACCTGAATAATATGAATACAACAATTGATCTAAACATTTTTTCTTAAAGGTAAGAACTGAATCAAGGTAGGGGGTCTGTTCAAAAAGTTCCCGAACTTTATTAATACAAAAAAATACTTCACTAACAAATTATTGGTCAGGGTCCCCTTCAAATTGGTCTTCTCCCCAACGTACACACTTATCCTAACGGTGTTTCTAGTATTTGAAATAGTCCTGGAACGCTTCTTCCGGAATGCTCATAAGCTCCTCTGCCGAATTTTTCTCTATCTATGAAATAGTGGAAAATCTCTTTCCTTTGAGCGGGGATTGTTGTTTGGGGAACAGAAAAAAGTCACATGGCGCCAGGTCTTGTGGGTAGGGAAGCACAGCGGTCTTGTTTTTGGCTAAAAAAATCACGAGTTCTGAGAGACAAATGAGCCGGCGCGTTGTTGTGGTGAAAAAGTCACTCGCCGCTCCTCTAAATTTCTGGCCGTTTTCGCCTGATAATCTCTCTTAGGCGCATCATAACCCCCAGGTAGTACTCCGTGTTGACTGTCGGGCCTTTAGGAGGGTATTTGTGATGGACAACCTCCTTTGCATCGAAAACAACAGTCAATATCACTTTGACATTCCTGCGAACTTTTCGAGCTTTTTTGGGGCGGGGGGATATTTCAACAATCCATTGTGAAGATGCACTTTTTTATCGATGTCATATCCATTAACTCATGGCTCATCATCTTTTATGATCCTTGAAAAGAAGGTTTCATCCTCTTCAGCCCGAACAAACAGTTCCGGACAGACTTGAAATCGATGTTGTTTCTGGTCTGCTGTCATCAGGCGAGGCTCGAATTAGGCGGCGACTCGATGCATCCTCAATTTTTCAGTTAGGATTTCATAGCACGAACCAATCGATGCCACCCTCTTCTGCAAGTTCCCTGACTGTCAAACGTCGATTTCCACGAACGAGATCGTTCACTTTCTCGATCAGTCGACGTTTATGGCTGGAACTCTCGTCGTCTTCCGCTGATTTCCACCCCTTTTTCAACCGGGTAAACCACTCATAACACGTGGTAGGTACGTTTCATAGCATCCTCACCATAAGCCTAGGTAATCTACTCAAAGGTTTTCGTGAAGGATTTGCAGAGTTTCACGCAGAATTTCACAGAACAACGCTGCTCCTTCAAAGAGTTCAATTCCGCAGATCCGATTTTTCGCCGCTCTGTACGAAAATCCTTTCACATTTACGGCCGTAACTGAGCAACAAAGCAATATAGCAACAAAGTGGTCAAATGTGATTATTTGGGATGTTTTTGCGGACAAAACGCCTTCATGAGGATTAAAAAATAACAAGCTGGAGGCGCGCTATTCAAAAAGTTCGGGAACTTTTTGAACAGACCTCGTATATGTCCACATACGGTACAGCTAAGTTATATGTTTGGTGTAATCTATAAAGGGGTTCATGATATATATAGTCTCTGTGACAAAATTATAAATAAAATAGTTTGGTTTTTCTAGTGAAGTTTAGGGTGGTATCGAAAGAACTCTACTAGGGGAGAGCAGTTGATTTTATTATTACATAATCTGTGTAGGAATAATAGGTCAGCAAGCTGGCGGCGGACACTAAGAGGATGTAAATCTAATATGTATTTCCATAGTGTGTTTGCATGGGACATCGGAAGTGGGAAAACCAGCATAAAAATTGACTGTTCTAAGAAAATTCATTTGCACTCTTTCAAGATTGTGTATTTGGATCTTGTTGTAGGGAGACCAGATGATGCAATTGAAATGTCACATCACTCGCCATTACTGCATTATTGTTACCACTGGTTACAACACACACCTTGAATAATAACGATTACATTTTGTTTCCCAATGATAGCCAAAAGAATAAAGAGGAGCGCCACAGACCCACTTGTTGAGATCGATCTAAAATCTCAGACAGGCTGAGAAAGCGGGCCGAGTGGGCCCGCATCTCAGATCGATCTCACTGGCCCGTTGCGTTTACCACATTGAGCCGATCCGGTCAGATCGATCTGAAATCAACTGATAAACGTAGTGATAGTTTTTCATGCTTAATTTCAAGAATTTCAGTTTTCTAATCGGTAAAAAATTCACTGAATGTGGCCAACTGCTGTTTTTGATTCAAATACCGCTATGTCGTCCATCCCATTCAACAAAAAGCCACCTTTTTACTGACAATATGTGCATTTGATACCAAACGTCTTTAAATTTTCTGTTGGAATTAATTTTTGCGGTGACTAAAAATAGTTTTAATGCAACTCAAAATGTTTACTTTATTCACTAGGTACTAAATTTGCAGGGTCCACATTAATTATCTGAATGGAACATGGTTAACTAAAGCTAAAAGATGTACGAATGTTATGTCTCTGGTTTTTTTGGTTAATGCTTAAGATTTAAAGCTCTCGAATTTCCAACCGGATTGTGGTGATGAACTGCTCTAATTTTCGATTGTGTAGCCTCCAATCGCCTCATATACAGATGGACCATTCTGAAAATTACCGCCGCAATTTTCGTGAATTGCCGTGGTACTTTACGTAATTTACCGCAACCCCTGAAATTTACCGAAATTTTCGGTTATATTCACCTCCGTCTCAGAGATTTTTCATACCGATGTATTCCGAACATATTATTTTAAGCCAATACTATATGTATTTAATAAAATCTTAATTATGAATAAAGGCACGTACAACTAATATGTGTAATATTTTTACTTGTGGGATATTTGTGGGCATATCGTTTTGAACAGTTTGAACGAAAATTTCTCGTACCAAACAGAAGAACGCCGAATTGTGTGTGGGCTACCGTATTTGTTTTTTCAATTTTCTATAGTTATATTACATTAATGTAGCAATAGTAATTATTTAAATGCCGTTGCCCTTCTCTATTTCTACTGGTTTTCCTATTAAATCCTCTATTAGCTATTCATTTCAGAACATTAAAAATTACTGAAAATTTGCGGTAATGTTCGAAATTTACCGTAATATAGTGGTAATTTTCTTCAAATGAAAATTACAGTAATTTACTCATCTCTAGTCTTCATAATGTGAATATTCTGTCAGTGTCAACACCATCACCTGATTGGAAGCCATAGAGCTCCACATGATGAAGCATAAATGACAGTACTCACTTCTCATTCGCCATTAAATTTATCAGGCACTGGATAACTTTGTAAAAAAAAATTTATATCCATTGTTTGCTTTCTAATCCCCATTATTTTCTCTTTGCGCAGTGTTGGCATGGATCTGGATGTGGCAGTTGAGAAGCTGAGCGTGGCTGGACGAGTAAGAGCAACTCTCACCATGGATGCAGACACCCCCTTCCCTCATTTCTCTCGGCTTGTTCTTACATTTCTCCAAGAGCCACACATTTGCTTCAGTATCAGAATACTCAAGGTTAGTTGTCTTTTGTGTTATCTTTCTCTGCATGTGGTAATTGACTAAATTTTCTCCATCTAAACCAATACAAGCTCTAGCAAAATACAATACAAGCTTTGCCAATAACCCAACATTATTTGCCTTGTATGTTCAGCACCTGACTGGATAAATGTTGCTCAAGTGTTCCACCAGGTAAGTAGGTCCATGAGTTGTGATGTTTCAGAGAATGACTTGCTTTCCATCTTCAGGAGTTCTGAATGAATCATATGATTCAGGACCCCTGAAGATGGAGAGCAAGTCATTCTCCATAACTTCGGGACTCATGGACCTGCTTACCCAGTGGAACACCCGAGAAACATTTATCCAGCAGATACGCTTGGAAAACCTAAGATCTTTCAAGTTCCAGACCATTCAACTCTGACATTAAAGACAACAACATATATCTCTGACAGTCAGGATAGCTTGCTCAGCAAAATTCAAGTCTGTGATTCAATCTTGGCTAGTCTCCATTGCATTGTATTTTATGGATGATTTTTTTGTACACCACCTACAGTATTATGTTTTGTCATGCTTTGTAAACTATTACTTTATCTCATTAACCCTTCAGTAGGCGCGTGGGCCACAGGGGTGGCCCACAGTGTTTCATTGGTGTGCCATTTCTCATAGGATGGCATATATACTTGTAAGTTTCAGTGTCTGCACATTATGATGTCCTCAAAAGTCTCACATGGTCGTTTGTAACAAATTGTTGCAGGGTTAGGATCAAATGGCATGTGAAAGGAAGCCTGCATGACTGGGCCACAAATGCAGCCCATGTGACTAACTAAGTAACCTTTTTATGTCGGCATTATGATATTATATACTATTTATATGGTATTTTTACACACATGGATGTTTGATGCCTAAAATAAATCACGATTTTTCAATGAATTTGGGTTTTGTTCCACTAATGACTATAAATATGTTCCATAGTGAAAAAAACCTAAAAAAAAACGATAGGTAATAGTCTAAATACATTGCTTGTAAAAATATTTTACAAAAAAATTTGAAAATTTTAGTCAATAAAAAAAATTGAATTTGGGCCACTGGTGTGGCCCACGCGCCTAATCGTGTAGCAAAATTTACGCACCCACTGAAGGGTTAATGAAGTCTATGTATTTTATGAATATATTTTACCAGTAAAAAGTGTCATAATCATTATAGTTGTTTCTAGATGATAAGACAAATAACTGCCTCTGAAGAAACTTGTTAGTAGTTTGTAGGGCAGTCATGTTAAACACAATGTTTTTTTTCCGTCCTGGATTGGAGACCTCTCTAGCATTAATCCATGTTGCTAACATTGCTAATGGTAATTAGAGGAAGCGTTGTTCTTTCTCTTTGGCATTTTATTTTATTACTTTCTGCATTCAATGATTTCTTGGGATGCTAATTGATTTTATGTTTCATTTGCTGATAACCCATCACAATAGGTGGGCAAAATATGCACCCCGTAATGCATTTCTTATTCACATCTCAAAAAATTGGATGTCAAATTATTCCTTTCCAAGTTATTGCCAAAACAGCACTAGATATGGAGTAAAATATTTTTTGAGAAGGAATTTGAGGTCGAGATTCCACCTGTCCTTAGTTTAATGTATGACGGCAGTTACTAATGTCTGTGGAGTATTATCGTCTGTGTGAAAAACATGCAATTTTTGGCTAATATGATGTATGTGTGAAATAGGATGTATGAGTTAGGGCTAAGGCATGTTCATTTCTTTAATTTTCATTTTTCTGGGTAGAAAATGATAATTCAGGAATTTTACAAAATATGTGTTGCTATAAAAAATTATGCAGAAACCAACTAAACGGACTCATCCATTTTCTCCATCATTTTACTTTGCCTCCCCTTGGGCATAGGCTTGTATCATTATTGATGTGTCTGTAATTTTGCAATGATTTTTACATCCCCGTGGAGTTTGACATTGCTTTAGCTGTAGTTAGTTTAAGTTTTAATCCAAAAAGATAAATTTAAGTTACAGAGTTAATATGTTTTTTTTTGTTCACATTCTAGTCTATGCAGTTAATGGAGTTCCCTGTTCTAAGGGAGTGGATTAACTCAGTAGTCATGGAGTCGCTTGCTTCCTCATTGGTGGACCCAGGTCATTTGACTCTGAAGCTCGCCTCCAAATGCCACAGTCGACAGTATTATAGGCGTAGACATGAGCGTCAAAGTACCTGCGATAAACCCCCTTGTGAAGAAGAGGTTAATATATGTGCTGGATTGACTAATTCCAGTGCTGGTGATGGAGAAATCTTAGGTGTTCTTACAGCCAAGCTGACAGTAACACCTCCAAAGGCAGCTACTGAAGGAGGTGAGTAGTATATTACTTCCAGGTATATTAAGTGGCATTTCTCTTTGGAGTTTGTTTTTTCTAATTGGCAGATTTGGAACAGCATCAATTTTTCACAAGTTTTTCAAACTAGTTAGCTTAGAGGCAGGTTCAAAACACAAACACGCCGGCTCTGGTGGTGGCGGGGTCAAGTCCACGCCTGCTATACCGAGGGTCGCGGGTAAGAGTCTCGCCTGGGTGGGTTTTTCACCACCCAGGGCATGGATGTATGTCAAGTTCTGTTGGTCCGGTCCCTGGAAAAGCTGATGACAGGCTCAGCAGCCTATCGGGATTCCGGGGACATACGGGCCAACAGAATCATCCGGCAGCAAAAAAAAACAAAAAAGTAGTGTACTTGGAATTAAGTATTTCTTGGAAATAGTGTGTGAAATCTGGTGCTATAAATTCAAGATGGACTTCTGGTTAATGTAAGCTTTGGTAATGCATCCTATGCTCTAAATCTGGCTATGCCTCCTTTATCCTAATGACATGTGAGTCATCTTCTTGGAGACTTGTATTTAAATATATTTTGCTGTCATTTTTGGTATGCATATGGTCGTTAGATGGATTAAAGGAGTCCACATGTAAGTCGAACTTGGGGTAAGAATAAGTCCTGGCTATGTAATGTAGGATCCATGATCCAGAATAAAATGGGGGAATGAGGTGGGAAGGAATACAATAGAAAAACTTGGAAAATCATGAGCAATATTTTGCTTAGAAATTTTAACTTCAATGACAATTGATGTGTTTCTGCTAATTCTTTCCTTAGTTTGTGATTTTTGAAAACTGAATAAAATTGAGTACAAGTTTAGGTTTTTGCTTAAATAATACATATTTAGTCAAAAAGAGTTTTTAAAATGTTCCATTGATGAATTTTACATGTTCTTTGGTAAACAATCAAAGTACTACTTTCTCCATCACTGCCCTAATTGATGGGGGTCTGGACTCCATGAACTGCCATCAGACACCCCCTTATAAATGACGTTATTTCAAGCATTCATTCTCCCATGTGATGGAAAATGTTGGTTATTGAGTGTGTATAGTTTATTCAGGGAAAAAGTTGAAAATTTGTCTTAGCTATGGCTTCAAATAATTTTAATTAATGTTATGGAGTAGCATACGGTATTTCCTGCCCATAAAATGATTTTTTTAATTTTTGGTAAAATTTTGGTAAAAACAATCATAATCCATGATCATTGATATTAACAACTTATAACAAGAGCATGGGAACATTGGACTACGAAGTTCTGTCATCTGACCTTAACTCTGGTCATTCATGGTGCCAGAAGTGGGGTTTAGAACTAAATATCAGCAAATGCACCACAGTTCACTTCCTGCGAAAGTCATCACACAAAAGCCATAGGTACCTAGACCGTGGGTGGAGTAAACAAAATCTTCAGATACAGTAAAAAATTTTGGAATTACATTAACTTCAGATATATCTTGGGGAACACACATATAAAACATATGTGGCACAGCATTAAAGAAACTAGGTTTTGTAAATTTATAATAGGAAGGTCCTCGGAAGAAAAAGTAAAAGAGAGATGCTACTTCACTCTGGTTAGGCCACACCTTAAATATGCAACAAGCATTTGGGACCCTGGTCATAAAGATTTAACCAAAAAAATTAACAAAATACAAAGAAAAGCAGCACAATTCATTAAAAACTGCTACAAACGAACATATAGTGTCTCACAACTTTTAGAGGGATTAAGGTGGGAGCCCCTAGAGACTCGGAGGCTGCACGCTAGGCTTAGGCTGCCTGACATATTCAGAACTGGTGTGTTTCAGAGCGACACAGAGAATATTATCATGATGCCTCACTACATTTCTAGGTTTGACAGATGCGATAAAATAAGACAGATACTCTGATGAACAGATAGGTACAAAAACTCGTTCTTTCCGTGCACAATTAGTGACCAAAATAAAAACTGAGCTCCTCTGAATACACTCCCATAGTACATGTCACCATTTCATCTCCAAAAGTTTTACATCTTTACACTGCTGGTGATCTACCACCCCCTGCCACATGACCATGCTGGGGCTCGCGGGGTAGTATGTAGATGTAGATGTAAATGTGGCAACTATACAGAAATCATTCAGTATTTAATCCTGGAAACAAATCAATGAATACAGGTCAATTTTAGAATGTGCTTTGAGAAAAAATTGTGCTCTCATGAGCTGAAAAATTCAATAACAAAATTTAAACCTATTGCTCCCAAGCCAATATCTTTGCTGAAAAATCCAAGCAAAATTGGAGGAAAATTTAAATAATGAGTGCTATATTTTTTAAATTAGGAGAATGTAAATATTAATATTTCATTAAAAAATAATATGAAAACAAAGAAAAGGCAAATGTAAGTTTAGGATTAAATATTCTCTACATAATAAAATTTTACAATTGATAACGTAAATAAAAAATGACATTTACTCTCAACTTGAGGCTCATTAATTAGCTGCTGGAGTTTTAACTGGAAAAGCTGCAGCTGATATATTGACTACCTGGGATTTAATGGGTTAATTGTTTTCTTATTCCATTAAAACCTTTGTGGAACCATGATTATGGCTTGTTTTTCCTCATCTCCTCCAAGTATTCATTATTTCTCTCCTCCTCTCCTGATCTTCCTCATATATTTTCATAGTTTCCTTCTCTTGTTTTCCCCGCTGTGTCTTTTCAACCTGTTCCTCCATTCATCTTGACTGTCAATCCCCTCATATGAGTTGTAGAGTTCTGGTTTCCCAAGTTTCCCATTTCATCCACCTTGATCCCTATATAAGTCCAATGCTTCCTGAGTTTAATGACCAACTTGGCTCACGTCTTTTCTCTTATCTTTCATACCCTTCTTGTCAATCTGTCTGTTTTCATCCTTACCGTATGTCTAGCAAATCTTACTCTCTTGATTCTAATATTTCTGAGATGGTCCTCATGTTCTGATACAGTTTGCTCCATGATTTTGGCTCCCATCTTTCGGTTACTCTTTATTGATCCCAGAGTCTTCCTCATGATTTTCTCCCCTCTGTAATCAGTTGTTTGAATATAATAGTGTATATTGGCAATAGTTAAAAAGGTTCCTGACATGTTAGTTAGTTATCATGTTAGTCCTGAGCCTTGGAAGCGTCTGATTGTAAAAGATTTGATAGAGCAATGATGTTTTATAAAGAAACCTATTTAATTGAGTCTTGTATTTTGTTTTGTGGAAGGGCAATGTATGTTTCTTTGTTTGCTTTTTAAGTGTTTTAATGACATTTCATCTTTTTTCACTCTTCCCTCAACTAGGGTGTGAACCCATGAATATGGAAGATCAGAATATGTGGATTGCATTGACATTTGATGACCAAAGAAAATCCACCTCCCCACGACCTCTGTCCACACACTGGATGGATTCTGTATCATTCCTGATGTACGCACAAAAGTCTCCCTGCCCACAGTCACAAGACGGACGTCTGACCCCTAACTCGTTGAGGAGGAGGCATCAGATTTTCACTGTCAAGGCCAAAAGCCGACTGGGACTGCAGGATGGCTCATCCACAACAGTTGCTACATTTGATGTACCGATTGATGCCAGCAGTCTGGAGTTCAGCCATGGGTATGTTGACTGCTGCCTAAATGCATGAAAATTCCATCCTTTATCAGAGCTCAGGCCTCTTACAACCTCTTTTTTTAGATTTCCTTTCTCCTTTGACTGGCTGGCTCCTGGCTCCAACATACAAATGTAGACATTGATTAATGTAAAAAAATGTTGATGAATGCCGTTATTTTTTCTTTCGAATTGATTAAAACAATGTCATTTTTAATGAATGGACATTTGATGTATCTAAGCTTTAACCTTCGCTGAATATTCCATGCATATCCAACCCATACCTATCCAATTCATACAATATTCAATATTCCATGAATATTGAATATTGTATGAATATTGAATATTGTATGAATATCAAAGGAATGTTATCCCAGTCAACTTAGAGTTTTGGTGTGTTCTGTATGCTACTTACAGTGTGGATTTTACTTTGGGATATGATTACAGGTATCCACAACACATAGGCTCACCTTCTCATTATTTTTCTATTGCTTTCATAAGAGTGAAAACGTAATTGTCATCTTTCAATATTTTTAATGTGCTTGAAATCACTGGCTTTAATTAATGAAGTCTTTTAATGAGACAACAACTGATCATGGCCATTTTAAAGTGGTTTGAATTTTGGAGAATGATAACAACAATGTGAAAAAGGAATATCTATCCTTCCCCTCATATCAATTAAATGGCATGGAGATAAAAGTATTACTTGATTTTAATTTTATTTTTATTTATTATGTCAAATCTCCCTTTTAATTTATGTTTGTGACAAATTTTATTCAGTTGGTTCTTAAAAATGCACTAATGCTTAAGTCATTCTCAGATGTTACCAACTGTGACTTGCTGGCTTTTTATAGATTTATTAATTTGGCTGTCTGTGCATATCATCATTCTATACATGTAGACTATAGCATTGACAAGTTTTGTGAAATAGGTACAAACCTACCTATGTGGTGGTATTTTTCTTGAAATAATTTCTCTATCATTTTTTTCTTTTAGCATTGATACAAATCTCACCAAAAAACCAGGAGAATGCTGTGTTCCTGTGCCAAATATCAACTTGAAGTTAGAGTATACTCCTCTCCCTCCTGTATTCCAGTCAGATGAATTCAACAGTCCCAATTCTCCCCCAGCTTCCTTGAAGCAACACCTTAGCATTAAGCCATCAGCAGGTAAATATGTTCAACATTCTTCGACAAACTAACCTTCTATATAAATCTTTGATATGATTTCTTTCCTTGAATGATTGCTCAGATTTGATGAAAAATGAGTGCAATAAATATCAGAATTGCCAATCTTTTTAGCACTCTTTTGATGATAATCTTACTATGTCGTAGTTTTATACTTGTTTCCTTATATTTGCATTCCCCTGTGGTTAGGGTTGCAATAATCTGTGACTTAAGTGGGACTGTCTTAAAGTTTGTCTCATAAAAAAGTCGTATGGTTGAATTAGGTGAATAAAATCATGAATTTTCAATGCATATAAGCTGCTCCTGATATATGTTATTTTAAATTTTTTGAATTTATATTAAACATATATCTGGTTATTTGCTGCTGCTGAATGTGTTATATGAGTCGAGCATTCAATGTTCTTCAAGAAAAAGATATTCCCTGCCTCTGCATAATTTGAAAGACAAGTCCTAACTGCAGTGTAATGATTAATTCTCCACAAAATGATTAATTGTTAAAACAGGTGTCACATTCAAAGAAATGTGATTAGTATTTTGATGGTAGGTTCTTAATAAAACAATGGCCACTTTGTGACACAGATTTAAAACTCACTCATAACACAACCTGTTTCTGAAGCATGTATGGTCACCATGATGGTCTGGCAAAGATGCCAGCACAAGACCCCAAGGAGCCTTGTCCCATGATACAACAGATTACAAAAACTATTAGAAACACAACCATCATGGCAGACAGTACAACCAACATGGTGGGCCACAATTCAAAAACAATTCACAAAATATGAATACATAAAAATTAGTTTAAGAACTGAGGATATTTTTTCATCACCTGTATGATCAAATAAGAAATGCATGTTTGATAAGTTCTCATATCATGTCAGGAGAAGTGGAGGAAATAGGGAATAAAAGATGTATCATAAGAAAAAAATAAGGTAATGTAATTCTTTTAGCCAAAAATGCTAAGGTGGCTTGTCTGAGGGTACAAACTGGATCAAGTAGACCATTTTAACCTCTGCGGTGATGCACTAAAAGAAAATGGGCATAGTAGCATAGGCATGTGGATGAGGATAGCTTAAAGGAAGGAAGTGTTAAGTAATAGGAGGAATAAACCTTACACCTCAAGGTGTCACTTCTTGGAAGTATTTTATATTCGAATTCATATTGAATATGGATACCAACTCACAATTTGCCAAGCATCTGCTGGATAATAATCACGTTAGTGATTTTATCCTCAAAATTCTATGTGTCCTACCAAAAGGTTTAAAAATAGATGCATTGGGGCTAATGGAAATTATCGGAAAATGCTCCCCATGTTTCTTAGCAGTGGTTACTATCGTATCTATCAATAAATAACATTTAAACTATTATACCTGAAGATGCAGCAAGCTGCAAAATGCATAGTACATTTAACTGTTAATAAGTAATTGTGGAAAAATACAAGGATTGTTTTCAATATGGATTCAAATAATAGGAGGAAGCTGATGACTTGGACCTTAGGTTCAGATATGAGGAAGAGGCTGGCTGAGAGTTAAATATTGAGAGTAGAATTGTTTGGGTTTTAGAAATATGGACTCTAAGAAAGGAGGATGAGAGTAAACTGTAGGCATTCTAGATGTGGGTGTGGAGGAGGATGAAGAAAGTATGGTGGAGTGAAAGGAAAACAAAATGAGTTGAGGAAACTTATGGATGAGATTATGGCATGATAGAGTTGGTGACTGGAAGGGTATATGAGTGGAGATGGGCCATTCTGAAAATTATGACAGTGCTTTTCATAAATTACCATGGTATTTTTTTAATCTACCACAACCCATGAACATTTCTGTAATTTTCAGTAAAATTCACCAATATTTCATAGATTTTTCATATTCATATACCCTGCTAAAAATTCCTTAGAAGCTATTCTGTAGAATTTAACGAATGCTACAGAAATTGACTCTTTTTCTTTGGAACTGGTTCCTTTTCTAAGGATCTGTACAGAACATGATAGCCTGACTCTACAGAACATCAGTTCTGTAGAGTTATTTTCTGCTGAGAAAAATAACTCCTTTCAAGCTGTTCTGTAGAACTTCAAAAACTCTACAGAAATATGTGAGGCTTCCGTTGACCCAGTTCCTTTTCTCAGGACCTATATGGAAAAGGAACAGGGAAATCTTGTTCCATTGAGTTATTTGCTGAATAGAGCACAGGTGGTCAGGAGAATTCCTAAGCCATCGCTTGAGTACTCTTTCTTTGGAGGAGTTTAAAAATCATTCATATGACACATTCACTGAATTTCTCAATTAAGAATGCAATGATCATAGTTTTGTATGATAATATTGAAGTCAACCAACAAATACGACACACTTTGAGCTAAGGTATTCTGCAGAACATCCAAAGGTATTCTGCAGAACGTTGTAGGGAAATCTGCAGAGCGTCGTGGGGAATTCTGCTGAATGCCTTAGGGAATTCTACAGAACTTCCTAAGGAATTCTGCAGAATGTCCTAAGGTATTCCAGAGAACATCCTAAGGTATTCTGCAGAATGTCGTAGGGAATTCCATAAAATGGCATTTCAATACTTTAAGGAATATCTACAGAACTTTTTAAGAAATTCTGGAGAAGTATTTATGAGGAAAGTATACAGAATTTTTTAGGTGGGCATTCTAAACATATTCTTTTAATCCTCTTAGTGTGGTGGGCTGATATATCGGCTCATGAACAAATATTGTACAACTTTAGTACACTAATATAATTACAATTATTTTTAGACAATGTAGAAGTCATTTATAATTATTACCTAATTCAATTTATACACAATAAAAAACTTCAAACGGATATCTCAAACAATAACTTCATAATATTTTTTTTCCTGAGATGATACATTTCATCAAATTACCCTTCGCATTTCTTGCTAGTACCACTAGCAGGAGTCAGCACTAAGAGGGTTAAGCCAAGTATTTACATATTTCATTTAGGATTAAGTATAAGTAAAGGTAAGTACGCCTCATTTGCGGAATACCTACTTCTAAGATTTTTACTGCCAGAATATTTGTGGGGCTATTGTTTGAACAGTTTGAATGAATATTTCTCATAACATAACAAAAGAAAGCCAAATTACATTTGACATGCCATATTTTTTATTCCATTTTTTGTAATTTTTGTAATTCATTAATATAGCAATAGTAATGGTTTAAATTTTGTTGATCCTTTACTATTGTTATTGGCTTCGGTATTAAATCTTCCATTAGCCATTAATTGCAGATTATTATAAATCATTGGAAAATTATGTTTTCAAAAATTACCAGACCACAGTAATTTACCTCAAATGAAAGTTACTGTAATTTACCCGCCTCTACTTATGAGAGACGATGGGTTGCTCAGGATAGAGGGAAGGATGTTGGGCAAGTAGAAAAGGAGAAGAAAGAGAATAGGTTTTATGGATGGGATGAAGGTGAGTAGGTCGTAGGCTGAGGCAAAAGAGGAAATACTAGAGATAGATAGGATACTGCACATGTCAATATCTTTAGGATTCTCTCTGACTTTCAATGAAATCTACCCTTAACCAATAGATTATTTTTATGTAATGCTACAAAAACTATTTTAGTATTTATTAAACCACACTTATGGCACTCCTGTATTTGGAGATGAATGATAAGCCGATGCATAAATTTGCAGTTTGCATCATGTTTGTTGTAGACATTTACACAGGTATTTATCTTATAACTATTGTGATATGAAAGCATTTAGATATTTCTGTGATTCCACTGGTTGCTATCTTGATGCTTAAAAGCAAATCGTGTTAAATTTAGTTTTATTGGTCATTAATCATATTTTATCGGAAGATGATTTCATGGGGCGATTTCTTTTCTCCCTTACAGTGGGTGGTGTCATATTTTTGTGGATCCATGGAGCACAAGACTTATGTTCTTCATCTGACCAGCATGATTGTAATCCCTATTGTAAAATTTTCCTCAATGGGAAGAAGGTAAAAATACACTTTGCTATCTTTTCTGATGATAAATTTTCTGATTTAACTTCATACAGTTCTTTTGAAAGACTCTGCTACTGAGAAGTGTGCTTGGAGAAAACTCTCTGTGATCAATTATGCAGTACCTACTTTTCTCCAGTAGTTTGCTTACATCGTTTAACTATTTACCCAATATCTTCAGTGCTGGACCAATGATATTATTGACAGGCCCATGATTTATCATGACTTTATTTTAGTGTCTATAAAGCCAAAGAAATCGATGTATACTACTTTCTTAGGCAGTTGGATTGAAACTGACCCCCCCTCAGGCTTTTTATTCAATCATAATACATACATCCAGCACATACAATAATATTAAATTTATCCAGAAGAGAATCTTGTAGGAGTTCTTTCTGCAATTTAAATATACTGCCAATGGCAGCACTGTATGTTTTTGAACTAATTTTGTTTATTAGAAAAATATTTCAAATTTAGAGCTAAATCAAGATATCCATGCTTATAATACAAGAACAAAATGCAATATCCATGTTGAACATAGAAGGTGTGAGCGCAACAGCAAAGGTCCCTACCATCATGGTGTGAAATTGTTTAATAGTCTTCCTAATGTAATAAAAATTGTTGAATCTATTTGTATTTTTAAAAGGAAACTCAAATCCTTTAAATTAGACACTCCAATTTATTCACTCGAGGAATTTTATGACCATTGTAGACACTTTGAATAGTACTTTTGTATACGATTTTGTACTTGTATGACATATTCGATATGATTGACAAGTTCATGTTTGACGAGTTCTATGTCTTTTGTAGACCTGATGGGACAATAAAGAATTATTATTATTATTACATCAAAAACAGTTTATGTCAAAACGGTTACCAGCAGTAAAATAATTGTATTAGTTTACATCTTTGTGCTTGATAGTTTGCATTTCCTTTCTGATGTAGATTTTTAATAGTTAATTACAGCTTTTATAATATTCTATGCAGTGTTAACTGCAACACATCACGAGGCTGTTAAATTGTGGTTAGCATTTTTTCAGGTTCTGAATGCAATGATATAGGAATCCTTACCTTGGAAAACAATTTTTCCCATGGGAAGTGATTTATCTCTTTTTAATCCTTGGTGATTTTCATCTTTTCATTGCTGATGAATTCAAACTTTTCATTCTTGTGAAATATGTTACTTACAGAAGTAAAGAGGGCTCATAACTGCCTCGATGCTAATCCACATAGGGGTTGGTGTAATGGCTGGAGTACTGGCTAACCATACAGACAGTCAGGTTTCAAATTTCTGCAGAAGAAAATGTTTTTCAGAGGAAACTCGATCCCTACTTGAGTGTCTTGTAGAGGGCAATTCAAGTACAGTACTCCTTCCGTAGGATGAGATGTTAAACTGTGGTCCCCTTGGCACCTTTCGTTAAGAGCAGACTAATGCTGATGCCGGGTTTCTCTCCACCCTTCCTCTCTCATCTTCTCCTATGGTGTGAAAGAACTTATTTGTCGGTCACCTCCCCAAATATCCATCCATCCATTCTTAAACAAACTGGAGATAAAAAACTTAGCTGATTTAGGTGCCTTGGAAATAAAAAAAATAATCTCATTTATGTGCCATTGATTATGGCCATCATCAATAATTTTGGCTCTTGTGTCAAGTATTATGATTGTAGTGCCCAGAATGGGATGACGTTATTATAGGATTATGTTTTTTGGTATTTGGTTTGAAATCATGACTTTCCGTAAAGAAAGAAATAAGTTTACGCTGGTTTTCTATTCCTTTAATTATTCTCATGCTTTCTGAAACCATGCAAAATGCATTGCCTTTATTTCATTTCCAGGTGAAGACGACGCATTTCATCCGTGGCTCTGCAAATCCCAGGTGGAACAGCCGTGCACAATTTCTAGTCTCAAACTACACTCAGGCAAACTTTTCGTTTTTTGTGTATTCTTGGAACATAAAGAAGGCAGGTGAGGCAAGTAAGAAGATGGGGAATGGTGGGAGTGGGCAGGAGGAATGTGGGGACAAAGTGGCCGGGGGAACGTCTTCCGGTTCTCGCAAGAAGAGGCATAAATCACGTCGGAAGTCAGCAGCTGAGTCGAGCACCTTGGGTGTCACTTCCATTTGCCTCGTCCATCACGTGAGTTTTCTATGCTTTTCAGGATAATTTAGATGGAATATTTTGAAAACTCTATGATATAGGGTTAGTATATTATAATTTACATCTAAATCTTGATCCACATACTACCCTGCCGGCTGCCGGAGAAGAATTAGGACACCAGCTATTGAAAGGGAGATGGGGGTGATTAAGATAGATAGATAGATAGTTAAATTTTATTGCTCCACTTAAAAAACAGTACAGAAAAAAAGTTTAGTAAAACAACTGTGGAGCGTTAGGTAGATTCAATGGTTCACACCAGTGTAGAACCTACCAGCGCTTATTTATGCGTTCAAAATATATCATTGAAAATATAGCAATAGCTTTTTTTATCAAGATATGAGCAACAAAATGAAAAATAACCAATAAACGAGAGTATACAAGGATAAGAATAAGCTGCTTACAATGTTTTAAGAATATTAGAAAGTTAACAGTGGCAAGACAAATTACATTACAATTTTTTATACAATACACAACCATGAAATCATAGTAAAACTTCTATATCATGATGAGATAATAGCCAATCTCTGACCTTTTTACAAAAAATATATTTACTCTTTACTTCCTTAATGTCTCTCAGTAAATTATTAAAAGTTTTTGGCCCAATGAACAAAAACGACCTTTTGAATAATGAGAGATTTGGCTTTGGAATATGAAATTCAATGCTTCTTCGTAAGTTATCTAAATCGTGATCCACGTACTACCCTGCCGGCCACCGAAGAGGAATGTGACCGGGGGTGTTAGGACACTAGTTATGGAAAGGGAGATGGGGTGATTAAGAGAAAGAATGGGGAGAGGACAGTGTTGAATTGTGTGTTAATGAAGTGTCTGGATATAGTTTCATGCTGTTTTTGTAGTACGTATTCACTAATGGTGCGTGGAAAGTTGGAATTTCTGTACCTCTCAGTCTAAAGTTGTCTCTCTCATTTTGCCACTCTTTACACTGTTAGAGATATAGCACATGGATGAAGTAATATCCTTCGTGCTTTTCTGAAACCTGCGTGAGCTGAAATTTTCAAGTACTCTAAGCTTAGTATGTAGCTTATGAGTGTCTAACCATTCCCAACCTGATCCTTCCATCACCTCTTTGATACTTCCTATGTGCTTGAAACTGTTTCTAATATAGCATATAATGTTACTTAAATGACTGCTTTAACTGATTTATTTTTCAAAATAATTGCAAAAAATTCAAACTACACACTGTTAAGTCTCTGTTTAGATCCAGTCAATAGAAATTCCTAAATTAAAAAATTAAACCCCAATGAACTGCATATGTACTTGTATAGCTTCAATTTTTCTCAAATATCTTGAAAATTAAGTGGCTGATACTTAGATATTTTAGAACTTTTTTGATAGTTTCTATGAAAGGAGTCCCAATTCATTGAATTCTATGTGTAGAGATATCATCATCATCACTTATAAATGGGGATTTCCGTTTTTAAATACAAACATATAGATGTAACAAGAACACTTTGTATAATCCACACGAAACTATAATGTTATAAGCCCGACCAGTTTCAACACTTTTAGGCATAAAAAGGCATAAATTATATGATATGTGGTGACAAATTAGACTGAGTACAAATAGTACAAAATGTAAATAAGTTTATAATAATAAATGATATAAAAATGGTTGAGATTCTAAAAGATAAATAATAATAATGTCTAGCATAAAGATGTCTTAACCTTATCCATCAACAGAAGTGTATTAAGCTTAATTTCATAACCTTGTTTTTGATGGAAGTGAAGGAGCAATTGAAGAAGTCTCTGTCAGAGCAAGCTGTGTTTGCTGATATCTTTCACCTACAAAATATTTTTTCTGTTAAATAGGCTAACATCATTTGGCGCCGATCATTCCCGTTAGCTGGTCGACCAACACCTGCCGGTTGTGCTCCGGCCACTGTGACCGTGTCCATTGTCTTTTGCCCGGTGAATTCAGTGGGGATGGTGGCGGAAAAGATAGCGAAACGAACCAAAGAGAGTGTCAGCTTGCACAGGACAAGAACGCCCTCCCCATCTCCGTATGCCACGTCCACAACGGCCACTTCATCCCTCTCTTCATCCTCTGCATTTTCATCATTCGAAGACCCCGATGTTGAAAGTGTCGCCAAACGACTGTCTCCATCTGTTGAGGAAGTTCCCTTTTACCGAGGGAAGAGGAATAGCAACCATTGGATGCAGCAAGCAGTGAGTACTTTTATAGCACTGCATGACTTAAATTCGCACTGAAGTTTGACAGCTTGTTTTTTAGCACTTGACTACTTCATTATTACATGAGATTACACTTAAGTCATAATCGAAAAATTGACAAATATTGATTACTATAACCAGGTGGCGATCATCAGGGCAAACCGGGAAAACCTAGAATTGCCAGGGAATTTTGGATTCCTGGTAAAGTCAGGGAATTCTTGTAACAGTCAGGGAGAAACTGGGATAGGAATCCTCTTTATTTTTCTACCATTACGTTTATCGGCCAGTCTTTCCCGCCCTTTATCTCACCTACTTAAACTAACATCCGTCGCTGACATGCTTGGAAAAAGCCCCATCAATTCGTGGAATATTCAGTTGTGAATCTTATTAGTTGTGAATCTTCGGTATTTGTTAGTTATGAATCAGACGTACAATGTACCCTTTTGCATATCCGCATTGCGATATTTTCCTAGTAGTGTTAAAGTTCATGATCACAATGTGCTTCTCTCATCACGAGGAATCTGAGGCTATGTTGATCGAAAGATTTTACCACCCACCCAACTTCTGAGACTCAGGTCGAGAGGTAGCAGGAGCAGACTAGCTTATAGAAAATGCATGCTTGCAGTTCTAAAAATATGAGACGATGATTAGAAGATTTAGAACATTTATAGCTGCTGTAGAAAAATCAATTCAGCAGAAAAAAAATATTCCAATAATAGGTGACCCCTTTGGCTATCGATCAGGGAAATTGGTAAATCCATCAGGGAGAAGTCAGGGAAAGGTCAGGGAATTAAATCCTGTGGAAATTGGGTATCAGTAGCCTCCCTGTATAAGCATAATTTATTAAAATCACAGTTGAGTATATAGTGGATGTTGTATTTATGCTTCTGAAAAGAAATTGAGCCCAAATAAACTTGATTTACAGTTATTAACTAAAACTCATTCTGCTAACTTCTTATCCTTTGACTCATTCCTTATCATCATACTACACAGTGTAAGTGTATACCCCACGATGGTTATGAGTTCGGGGGGAAATGAATCAGGGAGCAAGTCGGGAGCTTGGTTAACACAGACTTTTATTCCACCTTGTACGTCTACACACCACCAATGTCCCCGCAAGGGTCCTTGAGGTGCTCTACTTCCATACCCATGCTCCCTCAGAGGGCATCAGGATGGGACCTCAATCCTTCAAACTGATTGACTGCCTGGTGCTGATGCCATTTGCCTTACCAATTATTGCGGACAATCTTAATTACTCTTCTCTTCCTTGGTCCGGGCGAGATAGTGCACAACCTAATTCGCTCCTCTCTTCCTCGTTGGGCAATGAGAGACGAGATAGGGCACAATCTAAATGACTGCTCTCTTCCTCTGTCCAGAAAGTGCACCACTCAGCTTCATTCCCATGCCAAGGTGGTCTCTCATGCCTTCCTTATTATATTAACAATACACTTACAACAGTTTTTAAATTAATTTTAGAATAATTAAATATGAATTAATGTGAACCACCATCTATTGTAGAATTAAAATTATCAAACGGAGGAGACTTTTTAAAATTTATCTATTGTATCTTGTGCATATAAACCAGTATCTGGATTTTTAGAAGCTGGTAATCTTTGTTCTGGTTATATTTTTTTAATAGAATTTCATTAGATTCAAAGTAAGTTTTGACCATGGAATTCCTAGTAATGGCAACAGTTTTATTCGATTCATGTGATTGGATGTGTTGAATTGGACTTGATCAAATGTAGATTAAGTTGACACTGGGTTAACTTTATCTTCTACCATATCATAAACAGCATCTGTAAGTTTGACTTGTTTATTAAAAGCTATTCTGGAACTTGTTGGAAGATTGTCTTACAATATATAGCTCAAAATCTCTCATCAATGGTGAGACAGCATTCTTGCGCAAAAACAAATTGTCATCTCAAGTTCTTCATAGAATAGTACTCATAAAGCTCTCAAAAAACCCTGAAAGTGAAGAGTAAACAATGATAACTATGTATATGGTGTTGGGAATGGTGCGGAGGTTTTCGGAGCAAGTGTTTGCCGCTCTTTCAATGGGAGCTTCTGATTACTTGTGATTGACTCTCCTCTTTTTCTCTGCTTGTCTATCACCATTGTTGGGATTGTTTATCAGTTTATTTATGCTTGGAGTTTGATTTTAATGATCCCCATTTTAATATTTACACTAAAATAACTAAAAATTTAAACTAATATATTATTACATGCTTCATAGTCCAAAGGAAAGAAAGTCAAATTTCTAGCATGTTGTTGGGAGTCAGCACCAGCAGGAGTCAAGTTTGACTCGCAGCTCTGAAAACCTCCGATTCCTCCAATTACCTCCGTTCCTTTGCCTCTCCACCAATTGCCACCGACCTCTGTCGGTAGTACCGGAGGCATCCGGAGAATGTGCTGTAATCGCATCCTCTGATTTAATCTGCAGAGAACTGCCTCTGGTTCGCAGCAGTATATGTGTAGCTAATTGTAAAATTTGATTTATAATACTCATACTCATGACATTCTAACACCGCAGACAATTGCAAATTTAAGGCACATGAGCTATAAACTAGTATATGATACTCGTGACTGAAGTGGCTCTTATCACTTTATGCCATGTTTTAATGAGCCTCTTAAGTCATTAGTTAGATAGATAGATAGTTTATTCACCATAAAAAACAAAGATTACATTTGCATAGGTTTCGTCAAGGTCATACAAAATTAAAAAAATAGATTACAACATAAATTAAAAGATTACAAATACAAAAAAGTTTGCAACAAAAATTAGTATCAAGATAGAAATTCTTCAATACTATAAAATGCATTATTTACAAAGAAATCTTTTAACATATTTTTGAAATTTTTTTCTAGTTATATATTTCTTTTATTTTCAAAGGAAGTTTATTGAATTGAATAGTATTTTTCCTGAGAATTCAAGGGTTTTTTTGCAGTAGTGAGGTTCTACAAGGATCATTAAATATGTCGAATTTACCTCAGGTGTTGTACCTATGGACATCCGTATTTCTAATCAGAGAAATGTTTTTGTAGCATGCATAGAGAATCACATTATACATGTATATGCTGGGAATTAGTATCGTAATGTACTATTATAGTTGATCTCTGTATTATTGCTGGTGATAGCTGTATTCCCCTACACATCAGATGCAATAACCTAGTGACATAGCCAAGATTTCATCACAGAGAAGGGGCATATTGACTACAATCAGGGGGTGAAGGGGGGAAAATCCTGTGGAAAAATTTTGAAAATCAATGGCTAAGCTTTGTTTTAGGTATTTAGAATGCAATAATGAATTATGTGTTACAACAATTTTTTCTTATTTATACATGTGCAAGGGTGGTTTGAGTGGAGAATTAATATTTTTACTTGAAATGTTAAATTAACTTACAAGAAAAAATTTATGTCCCATGCTTATACATTTCAGAAACTTCTATTGACTCAGAGGGGTAAGGATAACACAGATATTGACATGTCTTCATGCAATGAAGACCTTCATACCAAAAGTCAAAATCAGGCTCTTTTTGAGCTTGGAATCATTAGGTAAGTGAAACATTTATGAATAATAAGCCGTTCACTCCTATTTTTGGTTCTCTCTTTTTGTGGTATCATTGATCTGCAATTTAAAATTTCTGGTGGTCAGTGTGGTGTCTTCCTTTATATGCATACATCTTTTTTATTATCAATGTTCACGTTAGACATTCCAACCCAAGACTTTTAACTCACTAAACTGTTGGCTACGAAATATCTCTGATTTATGAGCCAAGGATTGAATGCCATTCAAATTACCAAAATTATCATAAATAGCTGACGTGTACGAATATTTTGCACAGTATGCAGCTTCTTCCTGTTACTTCCTTATTTCTTCCTGTTCTTCTGTTTCTTCTCATGGACAATAATGTGTTATTTATGTTTGTGTTAAAGATGCATAACGCAAACGGTAAACGGTCACACTGATTGCATGTAGAATGTAAACAATCTAACTAAATGATGTGTTGATAGATGGTGTCCTCGTACAGTCTTTTAATCACGTAAACATAGCCAACATGTTAGTTGATTATATTGTCAACAGATGGCACTGTATCATTTTGTAACAAAAACTTTAATTTTACATTTTTTATCAAAAACTTTAATGTCTAATTTTCATCAATAGTGGGATGTTAAAACAATGTTTGAATCATTAATTTTGATGAAGAATTATGGGAGTTATGGCGTTGCGACAAAAAAACACCTTTGAGAAATAATATATTTGATGATAATAACTTCATAACTACATATTCTCATTGACTTTTTTCTACTATTTATTTTCACTAGATAATTTTTAAAAACTTTTGAGAGCAATTATATATAAGTATGAAAAAAGTAAATCAAATCTGTTGCTGTTCTGGAAATGAATATTTGATACATGTTGGCATTGCTTAAGGAGAGGTAATTTGGCTCTTACAATATTTAATACTTGTTTCAGGGCTTGTGATTTAGTGGCCAAAGACTTGAATGGTTTTAGTGATCCATATTGTGAAGTTAAAGTGGACGGACAATTGAAATATCGCTCAAGTGTTAGGAAAAAAACGCTGAATCCAAGCTGGGAGGAGACCACGATTGTTGAACTTCCAACTGGTCAACAAACTCTTCAAGTGGCAAGTACCTTTGGATATGTGTTGCATTGATTTTGTCACTAATGCAATCTTTTTTTTAGGGTTAGTTTATGTCAAGTTAACATTTGACTGCAAGCAATTTGTGGTTCCATTGTTCAATATGTGATTAGCCTTCCAAAGTAAAACTAAAACAGCTCTTCAGTTGGCAAAATTTTCTTTACATTGCAGAGTATTATTGGGGAAATACTTTGAAAGAATTGCCTGCATGAATTTTAGTTGACAAAGGTGTCAAAGGTAGAGATGTGAAAGGCGGTCGTTTCTAATAGTACTTCAGGTGAAAGTCATTTACCAAGCATATCTATTGTTTGATTGCATGCATTAAGTCTGTAATAATATCCATTAATTGTGGTATCATTTTATAGATAAATTGTTCTTCTAAGAGGTACTGTGCATAATGAGTGAAGATTTTTTTCGGTTTAATTATAAATTCTAACTTTAACTTGTCTAATCTGTATATGACTCTATGAGCTAGTTTAGCATAATGGCATAGTGGCATCTGAAAATATGTTACTTTATGGTTATTTCAAAACCTGGGAGGTGACCACAATGGTTGAACTTCCAAATGAAATCTAAATCCTATAAAAATTTTAACGAATGAGCTGATCGAAAGTTTTGATCATGAATCCTTTGTGAGGAATGTGGGCTGATATTTTGTACTATTAATAGTTCCGTGGCTCCATTGCTCTTGACTTGCCATTTTTACAGGATTTATGGGACCATGATGTGTTAGGCAAGCATGACTTCCTTGGAAGAGTTAACCTCACGGCTGGTGAAGTCCGGCAAGCTTGCTCAATCTATAACTTTTCTCAGATGTCCGAAGGCAGTGCAGAAGCTGATATGACTGGATACCATCAATGGTATCAGCTCAGTGATATTAAATCTGGGTCAATTCAGCTGCGATTTAGACCCATAACTGATTTGAATGGCACATTATCTCAGGTAAAGAAATGTTCATTTGTAATACACTAATCAAATTCTCTTACATCTAAAGGTGGCTTTATTATGGAAGTCGACTTCTTTAGAAGTGGCAGGTGTAGCGATGCCTTGATGCACATTGCTACTTACGGAGTAGTATTCTTCTTCTTAAACATTATACCTCCTGTGTTTTCCCAATAAATTGAATGATTGAAGTAAACAATTAATATGACAATCTTGAAACATCTCCTGATTTGGCAATCAGTGGACATGTTCACTGTTTGCAACATTTTACTGGAATATGTGGATTTTATTAATTCATAACAATTACATCAATACATACTGTAAAATCTTGATTCTGCATAGTTAGAGGGACCTAAACATGAGCTCTATGTTAAATCAAAGTGTGTAAAATCAAGAGGTGACCACACTGCAGGGTGTATACCTATTTATTTTGTAGACTGTCTTACATTTTATTTTAAATAAGTCCTACCTAACAATTGAAGGATATGAATGGAGAATGAGTGAATAAAGACTCCTTTTTAATCTTTATGGACTCAATTATGTTTAGATTAGTCTCTTAATTTTATTTCTTAAACCCCACTGTCCAAAGTTTTATGAACTACAGTTTCTTAATTATTCAGGTTGTCAATGCTACTCTCTCAACCCTGACACTTCACTCTTTTTTTGTGCATTTTTCTGTTTGGGAGAGCTTTATAAATTGGTCCTATCCATGTGTTGGAAAATATGTGAAGTATGTAGAATATTAATGTAGTTGGATAAGGTTAGACTTGCCAAAATGTACCTAAAGTTTTTGAATTTTGCCAATTTGTACAGTATTCTAGCCATTTGTGATGATTATGGAACACTCTGTGTTTTTAATTGCTTTCATTCAATTACCAATGACTCATCATACACTTGATATGTTAACTTTTGAATATTTTAATTTCCTCTGAGTAGTTCCCGAAATACAGTAATTTTTTAGGGTGGTCCTTATCCTTTGAAATTCAAATTTCTTTTGGGATGCCATCAAAATTTGTGCCAATGAGTCAGGAAATAAAATATGTGGAGTATTATTATAACTGGATAAGGTAAAGACGTGAAACGTCACGTGAATCACACCCAAAGTTTTCAAATTTTGGCACTTTTTACTGTTTTCCGGTCATTTCTGACAGTTATGGAACACTCAGTATTTTGATTTGCTTTCATTTAATCACCAACAATTCTTCGTACATTTGTTATGCTCTGTTTCAAATATTTTCAATTGCTGTCAAGTCAATCCCTTAATATGGCCTGAAGAGTGAGTGCATGTCACGCAAGTTACTCGGCCTGCCTTGGGCACCCATCGACATGGGGCACTCTAAGTTCATTTGTATTGATTTTTAGCAACATATGCAGCTTTACAATGCATTACATTTACTTGGTGTGTCTACTGCATCCTTATGCACAGGGTTCCATGTGCTCACTATGTACCGTATCACCTCATGGACCACATACACCCGTGATTTGTACAGCTTGCTTTTAAAAGGGTCAAAACATAAATAATTGGTGGCTTTCTTCATTCTCCTGACAAGGGTTTTGGGGATTATGGTACTTCCAGCTAGTGCCGATGCCATCCGTTCATGATACTCTCCAATGTGCATTTCTCTTAAACATGGTGAAGCTCAGAGGTAAATATCTTCACTTTTAGGCATCTTGCGACTATTATGCGTTTTATCTCACAGTTAACAGATTATAGTAATCAATTCTCATTCATATAAAATGAACCAGACCTCTCTATGATGCTTAGTTTATGAGTGAGAATGGACTGACGCACCAAGTCCTGAACCCATGTATCTTGTTCTCTTCCACGACTTTAATCTCTATCCACTGCTCTTATGTCACTGCTATCAGTGGCGTATGACTTGACACATATTGCCATTGTTGCTCTTTCAAGCTGTTTATACCTTTGGCAAATCACATTTAGCTATGAGCTAGTTCTTGTGAAATACCTTATCATAACTTTTGTTTGTGTAAGTCCTGTAAAAACAATCAAAAACATCTAAACATTAACATGAAAATCTGAATGATAATCAGACAAAATCTCACATGTATGAAGTGAATGAAATATACAGGTGAAAAAGAGTTCTAGGGAGTATTGAGTCAGATGATTGTTGGTGATGGCTGGGAATGGCCAGCTGGTGAATAGTGTTTTACCCTAACTGAATCATGCAGAGCTTCAAGGGGTGCAGCTGACCTTGGGGATTCCAGAAAGGGCTGAGAGATAAGGAGCTAGTGAACAATACATAGCAAACACATAGTCCATCATTATTTATTAAAGTACCATCTGCTAGTGTCTTTAATGGCTACTATCGTAGACGTAATTTCTAGCTGCCATGAAGATTTCGCATTAAGAGAGGGGATTTATCAAAGTCTAAGTTATTTCTTTAACTAGGCAATTGTTTCAAATCATTTAGAAAATTATATATTCATTGGTTATGAATTCTTCAGTCTTCCTCTGGATCAAGAACCACTTTCTGTCTTATATTTCTATACTCGTCTTGTGCATTGATATTGCATGCCTTTTGTGAATATAATGTTTGAGTTGAGCACTGATATATCAGCTACAATGAAATCCTTGACCTGGTGGGAGCCCTGAGAGAAGTTAATACTGGTAAAATACCAAGAAATCATCAACTCTTGCATTATGTAAGCAGTGTCTACTTCCACAATGGTCAAACTATGAAATATGCTAGGAATCATTTTTAAGATCTTTGTTTCAAGATTTTCGCAGTAACTCTTTACTATATTAAAGTTTTTTGGGGTATTCCGCTGCGTATTGAGCATCCTCAATTGAGTAGGTTAAATTGAGCAGACGAAAGAAAGACGGAATTCTCGGGCACTCGGTTTATCGGAAGAAGACCTGCACAGACCGATATTTAAATGCAGCTTCTCATCATCACCCTTGCCAGAAGTCCTGCATTATTAACACATTACATCATCGAGCCAGCATAGTATCGGACTGCAAGAATTATGAAAAGGAATTGGAACACCTTCTTTCGATTTTAAAAGGAAATGGGTACTGTCACTCATTCATAAAAAGAGCATTGAATGTAAAAAGAGAGGATAACGAGAAAAATGAAAAGACCAAGCCTATAGCCTTTGCCAAGCTACCATACATTTCAGGTACTACAGACCACATAGCTCACATCCTACTTCGAGCTATGATTGAGACCAGATTTGGTCCAATGAAGAAAGTTAGGAATATGCTGCCAAGTGGGAAAGATGCTATTCCGCCTCTCTACGTTGAGGGTGTGTATTTGATTCCATGTACCTGTGGCCTAAGCTATGTGGGACAAACCAAACAGCCAATTAAAATCAGGCTAAAAGAGTATAAAAGAAGGCTAGAGACAAGGCAGTGGATGTCTTCAGCCATCTTCTTCAGCAGAGCACATTGAGTCAGATCCAGGACACAAGATACTCTTCGATGAGGCTAAAGTTCTGGCCAAAATTAGTCTTTATTATCCTTGACCAGTAATGGAAGCAGTCGAGGTAGCCAAATGACCATCCAATTTTAATAGGGAACATGGCTATCGCCTGAGCAGTGTATGGAAAAGACACCTAACCACCGAATATCTTTAGTGGTACACATTTTTTTAATTTAAAACTGTTAACAATGGTCAATGACTGTCTCAACGAAGATCTGTCTGAAACTTACCCTTGACTTTTATCTTGTACAGTCATACTCTTTGGTGAATCCATAGATCCCAAACTGCACAGTCTTGGCATTTTTAATAATTAGAAGTCATTCTGTCAATGTTTTCTTAAAATTATCATTAGACCACTCACTGTATGCTTTTCAAAGGAGATTTTAAATCTCAGTGCTTTAAAGATACTACTAAAATACACTTTTTCTTCATTTGAAGTATTTGCAAAGGAGTAAAAAATATTTTATATCCGAGGCAATTGGGTTTTCAATAAAATGTCAGTCATTTGAACCAGTTGGTATCTTAACTGTCATGTCAACTTTTAATTTTGTGGGAAGGAGTGATTAAGGGTGATTTGGAGCTCACATGGGAATGCATAGTACCTCCTTATCATGGGTGGTTGCCTGGTTTGAGATTAAGGTATGTCATGGAGATACAAAATATAACCAGAAGACAAAGTTATTGGAATTCTGATTAAGTAGATACAACCAATGATTTGGTGTGGCTGACAAATAATTATAATTCTCTTTATCTCTTGGTTGTTCAGTTTTGTAAGTAGGCTGTGTAAAGTGGTGAACTCACCATGCTTTTTCTATTAATTCTATTTTGATGGACTAACGAGTTCATTAATTCATTTTCAGGGGAATTCTTCTGTAAATAGCCTCAGCACAAGTAGTACAAGAAATGAATCTGGATCTCCACTCTTGGAACGTTCTGCAAGAACAAATCGATTGCTGAACTGCCCACTGGTGCCACCACCACCTCCTCCCCCACCGCCCAGTAGCCCAACGCTGCTGAGGAGGCCATCGAACAAATACAGCTCACAGAAAGGTATCTTGAATGTGTTGCCTCTGGTCAGTGCAAAATTACATTGGCTGGTTACATTTCTTTTTTATGACGCTGTTGTGTGGACATATTTCAGTAAGCATGGGTGATGAGGTTGAAGATTTAGATCTTCTGGGTTTTCCACTGTGGTTATTGTGGAATTGTTCTTTTTTTGGCAGTTTCTCTGTACTTGCATGAGGAATAGGTATATCCAGGTCTGCATGGGCCTAATTTACTTTATGTCTGGTTTTGCAATCTTACATTGAATCTTAAGTTGTGATGTATTTGGTGTTGGTGACACAAAGTAATTGAAGATTTCCAAGTCTGTTGTAGTATCTTTCTGGTTTTGGGAAGAATGAAAAATTGTGAATCTTGAAAAATATATTTATTTAAACATGGTATATAGCATGGTATGACTATTACAGTATGTTCTAGTTAATATGTATAAGTAGTACCGTGATATATGTAGCTCTTTTGTGTATTCAGTTATTCATTTATAGGCACTAAAATATTTGTGTCTGATATCCAATTTTGTGTATTTTTCCATTGGAATCATTCCCAATGCCTGGTATTTGTTAAGGGACTTGCCTCTTGAGGAGGAAATTGTGACCCGTAGAAAGAGACTGAAATGATAAAGCACCCAGCAGATTTAATTTCTGGAATGGTTCTTTATTAAAATTTTTATTTGGTTTCTTATGTTGTTATGTTCTTATCATTCATGCAAAAATTAGATAAGTGAAGAGAAATTATTCTACTCCAGTGAGGAAATTCACTTGAATATAATAGTAATTTGTTATACAGTGGAGCGCCGATTATCCATCGTCTGATTAATCATGTGTTGGATTATTCATCTATAATCCCACAATAACCACCTCCCCAACTCTTCCTTCTCGTCCTCCTCTCATCCCTCCCTTCTCACCTACTACCACCATAGTTGGAATTCGCAGCCAGTGGCTATGTTCAAGTCTACAAAATTGCTACATGGCACACACACAGTTTTCCTGCCGCAGGTTTTTCAAACACACAGACAGCAGTGTTGCATTATATTCAGTCTCCTGAATCACTGCTCAGGATTAGTGTAACCTGGGTAAGCAAACTTATGCTGCTTCCTCAGCCATTTTGTAATTATGTTTCGTTCAGTGATACAGTTGATGTAAAATGTCTATTCTTGGGGAAAGAGGACATGCTCCATGCAGAAAATTTTGGTGAGGTTGAAGATAATTGAAAGGGCAGGAGATTTTTGCTTGCAAAGGCACAAAGTACATGTGCCACTGAATTAGGGTGGTTGTTGACCATGACTTGTTTACTTTGAGAGTGGGCTGAGTAAGCATGAAGATAAGGGACTCAGAACTCCTGGGGTTGGGAAGGGGCGATCATTAACCATCTTAAGCATTCAGAGTAGTCATGTAGAAGTTACTTCTAAATAATTGTAAATAATGACAATTAGGATGAATGAGTATAGGTCTACTCATTGGCCTGGCAAGCCAAAGCCCGGTAATTTGAATCCCAACCAGGCCATTTTTTTCTCCTGTCTTCATTGTCATATTTGCAGTAGGCTTGAATACCTTCACATGTTTCTTTTTCATGTAATTTCCTAAATTCTGCTGTGGGTCTTATGTTCACAACTGGAAAAATAATAGTATTTTACCAATAGTCAAGTTTCTTCTTGAACTGAATGTTAGCTATCATTGCAGTGGGAAAAATATTTACGATTCATTTTTCTCAAGTTTAACTAATTTTTGTGGTCCTTTTTATTTCTGCACACTAGGGATGTGCAAACGATTGATTTACATCTTGCGCAAAAATTGATATAAAATTGAGTTTCCAGTCGAGTTTCATCATCAATGCTATATTTTATGTTTTTGAGAGAAAATAAAATCCTACATAGCCTTGTTTTAATAAACATTAATTTTGTAATTTTTATCAATTCTACTGCTAGAAAAAAATACTTAATGTTGATACTCAAACTTTCCTGAATCCAAACAAAAGACTAAATTTAAGGAAGAAACAATAAAAGTAAATATTTGGAATCTTTTTAATAGGTAACCTGACTTTCACTTTTATAAATCATACTAATGCAGAACAACTTGCGCCAAGAAGAAAATAAACATCCACTACAGTATTTCTATAGTGCAAAAATGAACTTCTAGTGAAACACAAGAAAAGTATTTCTTCAATATAACCAAGCATTCAAGGGATGATAAGATAAGAAAATGAATGAGTGAGACATGAATTAGAATCAGAGATAAATTTCCTGTCATTTCTAAATATCTGTTTAGTTGAAATCAAATTATAAATCGTTATGCAGGGAAACAAGTTACCTACTCTCCATGCTCAAGCTGGAGACGCCCTTCTCTTACTTTGAAAACATTTCCTACTGCTGAATACAGCCTTTTACTTAATTTTCTGTAGCTGGTAGACAAATATTGTCATGCAATGAACTATAGATTATGAGAAATTGCAATTATCTTAACCCTTTAGCGCTTGGCATGGGGTATAGCCGCCGAGAATTTACGTATGCAAACGAACGATCGTCGGCTCTGGCCGACGGTGAAAAACCAACACAAAAGACCTAATTTCAGGTATAGCCGATGCAAGGGAAGGGAAGTGACCGATACAGGAGCAATAATCCTAGGTATGCAGTAAACCCTGCGACCCAGCTTAGGGACAGCCCAGACCTTTTCCTCGGCATGTGAGTTCGACCCTCTGCATCATTAGTAGCTCTCTTTGCTGCATGAATCCGCGGTTAATCTATTGTATTAGCAATGGTTTTTAGAGGCAATTATTTTTTTCACTCTAGAAAATTTTTAACATTATGAAGTGAATTATTTTTTTTATTGAGTCTTAGCAAATTAAAACGAAATTCTAGCGTTGATAGTTACAGAGTTTTTGTGTTGAACTCTAAATAGTTTGAGCTCTAAACAGAACTCTAAACTTGTTAATATTAATGCTAGAATTTTGTTTGAAATTGAATAATGCTCAGAATAACATTAGAAATTCATTTAAAGATATAAGTTTTTGAAGTATACAGCGAAAAATTATTTTTAAAAAACAATGCTAATGCAACAAACTTACGTTGGCCTCCTGCTGAGAGAGGGGCTGCTAAGGGTTGGGGGGGGTCAAGCCAAGTGCCCGGGGGAAGGGCACGGCGTCCCGCTGAGTGGGGTTCCAATATGGGGAAAAGGCATACCAGAGCGATTCGTCGCCACGAGAGAGCTCCGTAGAGAGTAGTTCAGATAATTCTCATGCTACTCGTGCTAATGCTAGGAAAAGCATTTTCCTTTGAGAGACGTTGGCGCGAAAGGGTTAAGGGTGTGATCATGACTGAATTGATGTATCTCATTGACAGAAAACTAAGAAAAGTTCCTGACATTGCCCCAGTTTATACCATAATGGTGTTAATACTATTTACAGTCTAATTAGGATGAATTGTAACCATAAGGGGTCTGATCATTAGTGAATGGATCTATGTAATCTACAGATAACTAAGACTCATTTGTAGAATTCCTCTGAATCCATTGCGCTCGCATTATTGCAGTTATACAGCCTTTTACAATCCAATCTAGGCAAGTTATAACTACAAGGGCATGAAATGCTTGCATTTCCTGCTTGTTTCCATTGCCATGACAAATTCGCATGACAGTTCACAAAAAGTGTAACGCATAGAATAGTGAGGGGCCGTTCAAATTGATATTTTTATTTGCAGCGAAGGACGAATACATTCAATATTGGGCAATCTTGGATCAAGCATTGACGTGTAGGCAATATCTTCTAAGAAGGCATTTTTTTGGGTCAAGCTGGTGACTAGCGATGAACTATTTAGTGCCGTTTATCACCTTTATGATGCTTCATAACAGAGCTGCCAATGGTTACTCCTCATTGTTTCTAGAGATGCTTGCCACTTTCTTCATGAGCAATGAGAAGATCATTACCTACCGAATGCATAATGTTGATTAGACTTATCATTCAGAGCACTTGCAGTTGCTGCTACAAATATGCGGCGACATGCGTTTGTAGGCATGTCACAACAAAGCCGCCGATGGATGCTCCTCATTGTGAAAAGAGGGGCTTGCCACTGCCTGTGTGCACAATGAGAATATAATCACTTATCAAACTCATAATTCTAACTAAACTGATCATTCAGAGCGCTCACAGTTTGGCTTCACCTCATCCAAGACAGAGTTGCAGACCCCCACCTGTAGTTTTTCTTGTGGTGACAGACATGTGGAGGAAATGCAAGCAAGACAGCATTATTGCTTTCTACAGTTGAACTTGTATAAATTGTAACCTTGAGGGTGTTGATGCTTTGTACAATCAAATTTAGATAAACTCTAATGAGTCAGATGAACATTTTGTGAGTTGGAGTAAGGTCGATGAAACTTAACTTAAAAAATTTTAGTTTGTAAGTACCAACACTGGTGAGCGTGAATATTTAGATTTTACAATCTGATTGAAGTAGAGGGAATTGCTTCTGATTGTAAGATGTTCACTTTTCTTCGGAAGTCTGGAAAGGAAAAAAAAAACATTGATTTTAATTTGTGCTGATATGTTATTCAATTTTTCCAAAAACTTATAAATTGGTATTGGAAAAAGACTTAACTCGAGCATTTTTATGAATCTTGAGTAATGTTAAGTTTTATTTTTCACTCGACTCAACATGAATTTTGAGTTGCTCGCACATCTCTAGGACACACTTACTTGCACTTCAAGCCAACATTGCTTTAGTGCACCAGTTTTTTTCCCTGTTTGCTTTTAAAGATCAGATTTGAAAATACAGATCCAATTTTTGGTAGAAATCTTGTTTTTTAATATACATGCACTCACCATTATGAAGCTTTTTTTGTCAAAATTTATTTGGTGCACAGTTGAGAGAGAGAAAACTTTAGGAAAGTGTGTATAATAGTTGATGTTGTTGAAAATTAATAATTAATGACCTCAATGTTGAATGAATCTCCCATGAAATCAGTGCAAAGTAAGGCCTCTATATCGTGTAACCCAATGGATCATGAGAATGGAAGGAGGGACTATAACCCTTAAGCTCCGTCTGCCTTGTTATTTTTGGACTACCTCTGTCGGCCACAAATATTTTGCTCTTGTTGTGCCGACTAGGAAGTACAGCAGGGCCTTGATTAATAGTGAGCTGCATTTAAAACTAATGTTAATTTCTGTGAACAAGTCTTCACACTCTTGATTGGAGGAATAATGTCCACCATGTTTCCTGGCCCATAAGATGCTGTGGTCTGTAAGGTACTCATATTTTAGAAGAAAAAAATATAATAAACAACTGTTTATACAAGTAGTTAATGGGGAAAGAGTAGGATTGCAAAAATAGGATTGCAAACTTCAAAAATGAACAACTGTATTAATGCTCTTTGTTGTAGAATCCCCAGAATAAATTTAACCCCCAACTACTATTGTGGTTTTTGGCCACATGCACACTTTCTAATTGTTCCTGAACTACAACCATCACCCGCACTGTCTCAAGTTCAACTGGCTCACTCCTCCCTCCCCAAGGATTACATTGTAGCCAAGGTTGCTGCAAGCAGCCATTATACCCCTACAGCAAAATAAAAAAAAAAACAAATAACGTTGGGTCAAAAAAGACCCGACGATAACAGTTGAAGGTTAATGATGGAGAACATAGCTTATTAGCTCTCTGCAGCATTTCAGTCTGTGTTGAAAGTTGATATATATAGGCAACAGAAAACTGGATCCATTAAAATATGCTTCTCACTCAACAAAGGAGTGTTTGTAGATCGTTCCATTCAGAACCTGGAGAATGTAATGGAAGCTGACCCTGAGAATGCACCCAAATGTTGCACCACCCAAATGCTTCTCTGATGTATGTTGGGTTCACTGCATTTGTAGAAAGAACTGTACTGTACTGCACTATCACATGCCTGGGAATGGGAATTATCCAAGGAGTACTGTGGTGCCTATATTGGGTCAATGCAAAAGTTTGTTACTTTTTGTGGCTTTACAAACGTTACAAGATGACTTCTTCATCTCCAAACCAGCAGATTTCCTCAGATGTAGAGTCAAGAAACTCTCCTATTGTTGGAAGAGAGTCACAAATAATTTTGGAGAGTATAATACATACTAATTAAGAGCATTTGGCTCTTGCAACTCAGAATGATTTTAGTATTCATTTTCAGGGGAAAAAGAGTCTTTTGGGACAGAATCTGTAGTGATGATATAGCTAGATGGCATGGCCATTATAAACCTCATCCAAAGGACATGCATGTGAAAATGAGTGAACCTCCAAACATTTCTTTGAAATGATTGACTATTGAACTCAAGGATAGACTACAAAGGGGATAATTGTGGTGGTCTAACCTACATTTACTTATGTTTTTGTGGCCAAACAAAATGTGGAAGTACTTTTCATGCAGCCAAAGGGTTGATCTAATTGAAAACGAGAAAGTGAGATACTGATTATGAAAATTGAGACACTAGCTTAAATTTTCAAGCTTGCTGTCACTTGACACTAAAAGGGGCACACTGTAGCTTTAATCATTCTAGTGGTAAAGTATGTATGTGCATATCTTTACAGCTTTTTTATTTTCTCCTGTTTCAGATTCTCCATGACACCTTAAACAGTATGTTGGATGAATTCTGAATTTCTGAAATTCAGAATATATTCCTGATTTATTACAAAACCAATATTTCATATCTATACAAGTAATGTTGTTTATTCTCTCTCAATACTAATTCAGAGAAATGTTTATGTATTAATCCATAGATTTATATTGGTACACTAAAAACTAACTATGTATGTACCCTGGTGCTACAAATCTGTGAATGGAAAAGTGTTTGTAAAGTTCATTATATATTTGTTATTTTTGTTTATGTATGCATGCATTATTTACGTTGTTGAATAAAAAATCTATTATCACTATTCCTTGTACCTCTTGTAGCTACCTGGTGAGAGTGTTTGATTATGCATGACCTAGCCCTTGTTGGTTTTCACTATAAAACTCTTCTCTGTACTTTGAACTTTATGCACAAGTCGTTATGTTTTTACTGTATCACGTTGTAAAATGTATTTTGGGTCATTCATCACCAGGAAGTCACCATCATAGAGTTTTACAAGCAGCTGGCTGATGTCAAAAGCTGAGATTACATTGACATTCGTGTTGACTTTATCCAATTTAGGTAAATAGGTTGCTTTCATACTTAAAGATTATGCCTGGTATGAACTTTTCCACAGAAGATTTCTGTGAAAAAGTGCAGGATTTATTTTTTCCTTTTAAATACTAACCACCTCTAAGAAGTAGATCTCGAAACTTTGGAGTGGATAGTGGCTTATTCAGTTTTAAATTCTGATCATTTATGTACTTTTATAAAGAATGGAGTGGTTTTTACTCTTCAACCAGAAGTTTCTCTACATATTAGCTAATAGTCCATGATTGCCAATAAACCTGAATGAGTTACATATTTCCAATATCCCATTGAGTGCGGACAATGTATATACTAAGAATTGGAAGCTGGTTATCAGTTACGTGAGTTATCTTTTAGAATGATTTGACCTGCATCTAAATAATACTTTATCTTTGGATTCCCCAGTGAATTGGATTCCCCAGTGAAAGTGAATCTGAATGAGTGATGTAAATGGCTTATTTTTAAAAAGTATTCTTCCAGTAATAGGTAGGTTTTGTTGAAAGTCAGAAACTCCTCCCGGTTTTCTACACTAGCAAGGTCCTCTAGATCTAGGCTAACTGGTCTACTTTCGTTGTCATATAGCCCCTCCACTTATCATGAATATCTTCTTGCTTGATTAATAGCCTACCTGTTCTGTTCCTAATCTTTGGTACTGTTTGCCCCCTCTTACCACCTGAGAGCAATTTTACTTTAGCATGTAACACACCGATTTCCCCTCTCTTTTGCAGCTTTTCCATTTCCTCGGTTTTCCCTTTCCACCAGTTTTCCTTAGCCCAATTGGTTACCCACTGGAGTTTATTGTTTAATTCCTTGAACTTCCTCTTGTCTAGGTTGATGTTCACATTTTTCCACTTCCTTCTCTCCTCCATTTTCCTAATCATTTTGTCCATAACCCACTACTTCTTTACTCCCCTCTTTTCAGCTGATCCTATCGATTATTCAGTCAATCTTACTATGCCTGTTTTTATATATTATCTCACTCTTCCTCAATTGTTCCTATTTCCATTGCTTCACCAATATTCCTTTCCACTTGCTCTTGGTATTCCCTCCTTTCTTTCCCTTTCAAAGCTTACAAGTTCCATCTCTTTATTCTCCAACTTTTATTAAGCTTTTTGAATCTAGCATCACATTTGATAATCACTAAATTATGATTAATAATAATGAGTCTGCATTAACCCCCAGGTAGCTGTGGGGTTTTTTTGAAACCGTTTCTGAATCTTCGCCTAGCCAAGATGTAATCAATTGCATATTTTCCTGTAGCTCCCAGCATGGTTCATGGGTACCTCTACTTGAGATTATGTTTAAGCCATATGATTGCCACTATTAAGTTATTCCTTCCAAAGAAATCAACCACTCTCTCTCCACGGTCATTTCTCATTCCTAATCCATACCCTCTGACTTCATCTCGACCTTCCCCACCACTGCATCCCAGTCGCCTATTTGTATCAGGTTTTTCTTGCGTGGGACTTCTCGAATTATATCTTCTAGTTGTTCATATGCGCTATCTACCTCTTCCGCCCTATAATTGTTTGTGGGAATGTACACCTGGACCAATACGAACTTGGTCGGGCGTGCTTTTATTTCTACCACAAGCATCCTGTCACTCATCTGTTCAATGGTCACTTCCCTCAACCCCAATTTTCTGTTTAATACCATAGCAACCCCATGTTGACTCTCATCCCTACCACTATGGACCACTCTGATAGTCTCTGTTACCCCTCCATCTCGCCTCACACAGCTCCAAGGCATCTTTGTTCCCCTTCTCCATTTCCTGTTTTAAATTTTCTAGCTTCCTAGCCTTCATCACTGTCCTAATGTTCCAAGTTCCTGTATCAATTGGTACTTTCCTCCTCCTCTTCTTCTGCCGTCTTATCTTTTGAGGTCCTTGTATCTTGTTATGACGCTGTCATCTGTAAATGGCATTATTGTGAACAATAAAGCTAATAAAAATATGCCCCTACATCCAGAGGTTGGATATAATGAATGGAGATTTGCATAAAATGTGCGGTACTTAAGAATTAAATTTTGATTTCCTCAACCACATAAATTTTAAACAGTTGAAATTCAATGTGGCAGAGGTCGAGATTTTCTCATATGTACTTATTTATACTGAATTTAACTTTGCTCATGACAAGTATTTTGAGTGTGCATTCTTAGGATCAACGTAGTGTTTTATGTATTCTTTATCAGTCTGAATTGTTTTGCATTCAATTATTCTTGTATTTTATGTAGAGGTGGTGGTGGTATCAAATTCATTTATTGTTGAGTATATTGTCTGTTAGAGGTGAAGTATCATGCATGTTAAAATGGAACTATTCTCATTGAAGTTGCTGATGCTTAATATTTGCCCCTCTTCTAACAACTTTTTGGAATGCAGACTCATTACTGGGATGTATTTATACATTTCTATTCTGTGGAGGAATGATTTTTCAGGAGCATACCTGATATTTCTCAGATAGTTAAATTCATTTTCATCCTATTGTGTTTTAAAAATGGTTGTGAAAATAAAAAAAATAAAAATGTTGATGAGATGCTTGAAAATATAAGTTCTGCTGCCATGTGCAAAATATCAGTAAATGTTTATCTCTTTAATTCCAATCCTGAAATAACACAGAACTGATAATTAAGTACGGTGGAGTTGCTATAATGTATGGAAGAAATGTCAAATATGATACGTGCATAGTCTTCTGATTACCTGGGTATTCATCTCTTTCATCTGTCAGTGTCAGGAACTTCAAATAACTGGCAACTCTTTCTTAAAATGTGTTGACATTGTTGTGTCTCATTGTCAGTCTAGATAAACCTCACCATCACCTCTCACTGATTCAGGTGAACTAGATGCCATAAAAATCATGGGAGTCAATATGATGATGCAAATGTATGAGCAAGATTTTTGAAATGTCAGCATCTATTGGCTCAAAGATTTTAGTGTTTTATCCTGTAGCTCATGAAAATACCACATGAAAGTTCTCATAATGTGATGCTTGCATAATAGGCCAGCTTATAAGTAATGCGGGTAAGTAATTCCATTAAAACATTAATTACTGAGAAGACCTGCTTCCAATTATTGAAGAGTATTTTTCCTACTTTGAATGAATCCTGTTATCTCTTGGACATCTTCCAGCTACCTTTTAATGGTGCATCTATTGTCAATAGCAGAAAAATTCATTCATACAATGATATTGTGAAAGGTGGTGAGGTGAATGATCAATGTCAAAAGTCCTTCCTTTTCCTGTTTTCTCACCGAAGCCATTTCATCAAGTCAGCTGAAGATATAATTAACTGATGGGTTATTTTTTTCCTCTGCTGGATGCTAATGTTGCTGTTTCTAAGTTAAAGTGGAAACTAGTTATGCCTTCCCAAGCATCACCCACAGTTTTGAGCAAATTCCTCATGTGAAAGCTGAAACTAAAATATAAGGTTTGAGAAATAGAGATTGATCAGATATCAAAAATAGTTTACCTTGCTTATAAAATTCCTAATGGGGAATTAATCACCTCTTAGATCCTTGCCTCAGGTGTGTGAGGACTTGTGCTGCACGCCATGTTAATATGGCACTCATTTTTTATGTTGCTTTGTCAGTTTTGTCAATGAGGACGAACACCTGGCATCTTTAACTTTATCTTAATGAATTTCTGTGAGTGCTTAGAGATGATGTATGTGTTCAATAAATGTTTCAAAGGAAGAAGTGAAATTAAAAGTGCCTAATTTCATTTTCATAATGCCAAATTTGGAATCTAATGAAGATATTTATAGTGCGTGGAAATTTTAAACATTTCATCAGACTCAACAATTTGCTTTTGTTAAAAATATTTCTCACACATGGGGCCATGTAAGCTGTAGACTCAAAGAAGATCCTCTGGTGATTAAGAGTTTTATGAAGGATTGCCACAAAAAGTAGGTATCAGATAGATAATCTAATGAAAAAAGGCATGAGGTAAGAATATATGTTAAATGAAATTATGCTGAGATAAATTCAGGAGCAGGCATTATAATGTAATTTGAGTACTCATACCTGAGTAATGTCCACGTGGACCTTCATTTTTGGTTTTGGAAAACAGTGGAAAAAATTCAGGGCTGCTGACTTAATTTACTAGTCTCTTGCAACACCGGTGAAGCTGTGGCAACACTGGACACAGACCACTGTTGTAAGAATTGATCCCTAGTTGGTAGGGAGTCACTTTATTTGTATCAGTATAACAGCACCTGTAGCAATACAATTACAGTACTAAATTTATTCTCATGGCTTTTGTATTTTATTGCTTGTATTAGTCACTCCTAATGTAACCTTGCCTTAGTATTGATATCTATGGATCAGATCAGGCTTTATCTGACCTATTTTCCTCCTTTTCATCTGTGGACCTTAATCTGCGTGTATCTATCAAAATTGAGGTACAAATGATGAAAATGACACCATTTAACATAATGACGAATGTACTGATTGTTTGTTTCTTATTTGTTGAACAGTGGATAAATATTTTAATCATTTAACAGTGGCTCCACCTCCACCAATACGCAACCACAGCTCTCTCCAGAAACTGAACCACAGCTCATCAACGGAAGGCTCTCCACAATTTCGGCATGCTACTATTAATTCAACAATCAAAATGATGAGTAGATTGGATGAAAGCACTGGTGTACCAAGGGTCACAGTCACTGAGAGTAACAATGATAAGATGGGTTCCAGGAGATCTCTAAGTCCTCAAAGGAGTGCCACACCAGATCCATATTTTCCAAAGAAGTCAGCTGAGTACAGCAGTTTTAGAGTCATGAAGCAGAAGGTTTGGTTCTCATATATTTGACTACTATTGTGCAATAATTCATAATTTTAATTTTATGGGATAGGATGGACAGGGGATTTAATGGGTTGATATTTGAAAAATCTTCCAGGGAAGTTTACTTCCAGTGTAAGACTTAGAAGTGTTAAAATTCTGTAAAAAATAAATTAAGGCTGATGCCACCATACTCAGCAAACTTGAAAGGTAGAGATTGTGATGTTTACTTACATACAGCAAAAGTATGATCTAAATTTCATATTACCTTTGTTAGTTAATTTACCATGCAAAATGCTGTGGTTTTCAAAGTAACAATTTTTAAAACTTTGAATAAAGCAATATGTATTAATTTTGTGAACAGATTTAATATAGAAGTAAGGAGTTGTGTTTCAAATAAATGTGTTTATGAAGTATTCATGTTGAATAAAAACACTTGGTAATCTCCTACAGATTTAATATACCAAGTTCTTATTCAACATGAATGTAGACAACTTCCACCCAGTGCAGCCTGATACAGTTCAATTTATGTTTATGAAGTGTGAAGTGTAGGTATCTGATGATATTTGCATGTCAAGTGAATAATGTAGAATACAGAAACTTCCGTGGCTCTGTTTTCATGGTAATATTCCTATGAATTTCTAGAAGTGTCATGTAAAAGAATATCCATTTCTAAAGTTTAATCCTGGTGTAGAATTTTCAAACATCTTCTCATTGGTTAATTATTTTGAAATCCCACATTAATTGTCACCTCTCTGATTTTTTAAATCCCATGAGTCATAATTTTCTGGGAAAGTGTAGGTATTTCTTACTAATTTTGGAAGTCTGTTAAAATTTTTTTATCTCACTGTACTTACAAGTCACTTTTAAGATTACTGATGCTAAAGTTGAATTCTAGTGTCAAAAATTGTTAAATCTTCTGTTGGGCTAAATATTTTGACTATTTAGTTGTCCTATTCATGGCTTTGGAAATCATAATACATATTTAAAGCTTACCAAAGTCTAAAGTTAAATTCTACTCCATATTTTGAAACAGCCTTTTTCTAATCTAATTATTTAGCCAGCCAATTAAAGTGTTATTTGTGAAACTTTTGAAATAATGATTTTTAAAATCCCTCATCAGGTGAAACGTGGACTGAACTTGCGCCGTTTCCGTTCCGAGGCAAATGTCCGCCCAGATGGAGAGGAGAAGAAAGGCGTGGCGACATCACCTGTAAATCCTTTGGCCCCCAGGGGCTCCATAACTCTGAGCATTGAACCTCGTGGTGGAGGCGAAGCAGATGCAACAGAATTGCTCAACGGAGAAAGGAACCCTAGGGGGAAGTCAAGGGAGGGGATGAGGATTCTGGGGCACGCTATGTCGCAACCCAACCTCCTCCTGATGAGGAGGCACATGGGATTGATGACATCGTTGGCCAAGCCCACTTCCTCAACAACCTCTTTGCCCATGACTCCTTCCCCATCTCCGATTTCTTCACCTTCATCCTCTCCTCAGCAGCCGGAGACAAACACGTGCAAAAGACCGACAGGTGAATAGCAATCTATGAATTAATCTCTTTAAGTCTGGTAAATCTTGGGTGCTACAATGCCATTTGATGGTGGCCTTACGCTGCGTTCAAAATAACTTTGAGAGCGTTGTTGAAATGTACTGTGTATCTCTTACACTTCCAAGTCAAATTTGTGAACACTTCTCAAAGAATTTTGTATTGGTTAATGATTGGATTGGATTGGATATTTGGGGAGGCGACCAACAGCAAAGGTCATTTGCACCATGGGGGATAGGTAAGGCAGGAAGGGAGGTGGATAATGACGTCAGCATTAGCCTGCTCTTAACGAAAGGTGCCAAGGGGACCAGGGTTTAGCGTCTCATCCGACAGATGGAGTACTGTACTTGAAGTGCCCTCCATATGACACTCAAGTAAGGATCGGTTTACCTCAGAAAAATATCCGCCTCTGCAGGGATTTGAACCCTGGCCACTCGTGCGGTAGTTGTTTAATGATTAAATTTTTTAACTTAAAGTACATACTTTTATACATATTGTGATATGCATGTTGAACTATGTATTTTTACTCACCAATATACTCTAATACAGTTAATTTTACAAATATAATTCTGTCATGAAATAATGGAAAAAATGCTATGCTTTTTACGTAATTCTGATTATACCATTATGAGCTATATTAATTAAATCATTGATTCTTAATCAATGAATTAACTCAGTTGAGATTACACCCTTAAGGGCTAAACATGCTAAATAACTTTGTAACTTATACCTACTTGTAACTTATAACTATACATACTTGTAACTTATACCTACATATGTATGATTGGTTTTTTCAGTATACACCATTCAGAGCTAAATGCCAATCGACTCTTTTTTTGTTCCCATCCAGATCTGAACGTTGTTCCCGCTTCCCTGATGGATGGCCAGGATAATCCTGAGAGGTATATCGGTGTTGAGGGAAGGGTCATCCAGGCACAAGGGCTGAATGTTGCTCGAGTTGCTCAACTATATTGTCGAGTGAAACTTTTCAGGTCAGAGCCATAATTAAGTTTTGATATTTTTCAACAGACTAAAAGCTTACTGCCATTTCAAAGTTTCTATTCCTCTGGCTGACACCCGTGTATGCACAATCTAAGACAATTCATTGGCATATGTATTCAAAGAACCAAAATCTAATTTAACAAAATAATGAAAATTCTTCTTGATCTATATCGGGATACCGTTGTAAATAATTGATATACATGTAGTGAGAAGAATATTATGAAATGGCTAATTTAAGTTTTTAGTCTTTGCACATATTGTCTCCAATGTTTGGGAAAAATGTATAGTTTCTGTTTTTCGCAAAAATCTGTGAGGAAGCTTACCCAGCTTTCTTTTTCATCTTTGACCAACCTAAGGACTAATTCACATAACTGTGGCAATGGAGCATATCACTGCTTGTCAAATGGTTATTTACTCTGTGATCAATGTGTGTCTGTCTGTCTCTAATATTTCTCTTTCACAGCATAGTTGTTAAATGAGTTCAGAACATATTAGTAAAGTGTAATTAAAATTCATAATTGACCATTGAAACAGATACCAGGGGACCAACTCTTGAAATATATATTAATTATTTCACATGAAAATTACAGATTACCATACAGTTTCATTGACGAATCACATCCTACACCAACAATAGACATTTTCTTTTCAATAATTATCACATGCACTCAGCCTTACAGTTCTGAATTAATGAAAGCCTACAATATAATTTTCATTTTTATGTAGGATAATGATCCCAATGCCCATGGATTCTATATAAAATTGAACACACACTCGTCTCTCAGAAGGTTTTCCTTCAGCAGCATTAGTCCTTAGTAGAGCTCTTCAATGTATTGCTTCCAACTCAGTAGCATAGCCAGGGGGGCGAATGCCCCCCCCCCCTTGCACACTGTGTTCTGGCTCCCATAAGTCTGTGAATGTTTCCACTCTTAAGTCCCAAATACGTGTGTGAATGAATTTCATAACTTAATTATCAACAATAAACTCTAAAAGGTCTACAAGTTTGGATAATGTATTACAAAAAAATAATACAGTAAAGGTATGTAACAGTATGTTTAGTAAACTGGTGAATTTATGAGTCAGCACCCCCTAACAATTTTGCCCCTCTACCCCTCGGTGCCCCCTAGACCCGAAACCTGGCTACGCCACTGTTCAAACTATTCCCCTTCATGTATTGCTTCCATCAATTCATCTTTTATCAGTAGGTATGTATCCATTTACATCCCTGAAGTTGTTGCTTTCCTGGTTTCTCTCTCTGAATGGCTTCCTCACTACCTTGTATGTTGTAACAATGTTCCCCTACTTCATCTTTTTGTTGCCTCCCATACAGCAGATTCAATTCTCCCTGACCTTATTGCATCTTTGATTGACTTGGTTCCTTAGCTTAATGTATAAGTTGGCTTCAACTTCATTTCTTGGCTTCTTGTATTTTCTTCTTTCTTCTATTGGTTTCCTAATCTCTGTCATAATCCATTCCTTCTTCATGTCAGGCCTCTTACTCACCAGTTGCTCTTCTGCTACTTCTGCAATTGTCCACCTGAGCTTATCTCATTTTTCTTTGGTGCCCATTTCTCCTTCATTTTCTACCTTTTTATCGATAGCTGTGGCAAATCTCTCTCTGTTACCTTCTTCAGCCAGTATTTTCTTTATTGTCTTGGATCATATTTTATCTTCTTCTTAATTTTTTTATCCAAGGCTGCTCTCCATGACTTCTAGATTTTGGTCATTGTGTATATCTGCATTGGGAGAGCACTGCATTACTTAGTTCTTGTATCTGACCCAGACAAGTATGTAACCTAGTTGCTGTAAATGCTTCCATGGTGTTCTGATATAAAGGCTAAATTGTTCTGTATTTCATGACATTGTTGTTTTAAATGGCAACAGTTTCACCTGCATTCTGGCTGGTGTCTTCAGCTCAAGGCACTGGTACTGGGCAGGTATCTTCTGGTAATTTTCCAGAGCTTAACTCTCACAGTCCTCCAATAAGAGGCTGGCAATCACTGGTGACAGAGGCAACCCAATGGCAGCACATTCGTACTACTCATAGAAACAGCACCTGATGAACACTCTAAAGAAGAATAGATACCACAAGGACAAGGTCCTGAAAAGAACTGCAAAGAAAGAAAAACAACTCCAGGATAAAGTATCAGATGCGGCTGGAAAACCTGAACGTGCAGCCTATGCCACAATTCTCTACCTGGCGTGAACCACGGACAAAATTGCCCCACTGCTAAGAAAGTATGCTGTGGTTACTTGCTTCAATTGCTTAAAAAAGATGTGTGATATACTGTCACGACTAATAGACCAGATCACTCCTCACTCATACAAGGGAATCTACAAGATTGACTGCAGCTAAGGCATGGCATACATTGGGTAGAAGGGCAGAGCTGTAAGGTGCCAACTGCAGGAACACAGATGGTCAATGAAGAATAAGCAATTTCAACTTTCTGCTGTGGTGGAACATGTCCAGTTTTGAGCCGGGAGACTCAGTCAACTTGGAGGACGCTATTGTGGTAGTCAGGGAATCTCAATACCTCCCAAGGTTTATTTCAGGAGACTATTGAGATTTCAAAACATCATAAGAATTTCAACTGAGAGTATGGAGATGGCACGGTGCGGCAGCCAAGGAAGAGTATGGAGAGATTCGATCAAAATAAAAGAAGCTTTCGGCTGGCTGAATGCTTCTCTATAACTGCATGATGTTTTACTATACTACACTTAATGCTTAACATTAATTTATCATTATAAACTTTCGATATGTATACAAATCGCTGTAAATGGGTAAAAATATTTACATTTAGTGAATTTCTTTATGCATTTTAAAAATCTCCCCAAAATTTTTATTCCCCCCCAAAATTTTTTTCTATGGTGCAACTTGCACCATATACTCCCCTGTGGGCAGCCCTGGCCCTGAGAGAGAATAGTGAGACATATGCATGTATGTATGGTGTTTTTCTGACCCTCCTGATGCATTTTAACAGGCCAACAATACCAGGAAGCAAGTCACCTTACGTGGCCACTGGGAAGACCTTGGCAAAATCCCGCTTGCTGCCTTCTGTGCCCAATCCACAGTTTGACTTGAGCTTCCAAGTGAATGATGGGGGAGGGGTCGGAGGCAGTGGACGAAGGGGAGGGGAAAGGGAAGAGGGTGTGTCCTGCCGAGCTGCTCTCTTGTTTGAGATCCGCTCTTCTGGAAACAAGGACATACTTGCCAGCAGGCGAATCACAATTCAGGAGCTTTTATCTGGTGAGAATTTTTTTTCTTCTCTAGTCATAGAGTAAATTTGGAAATTCACCCTAAGCAGCACATCCATTTCAGTATTTTACCAGCTGGTTGGTAGGTTTTTGGGTAGTACTTATTCTAACATGCTAATTTCTGGCATATCATTCTGCTTTCCATCCTCTACATGAACTGCCATTAGATCCCTCTTAAAATCCTCATATCATCTTCCTCTTCTTACTTCGTCCAGAATTCCTATTGTCTCCCTTCCTATTCCTCACTTCCCCAGTGTTTTCCCATCTATTACCCTCTTCAGTATTACCTCTCTTTTCAAAAGGCCCTCCAATGAATATATATTATGGATTGTTATCTTGTTGCCAAAAACCGTTGTCTATAATTCCATAAACAAACAACTTTTTGAAATGTGGTACAGCCTAGTGATGAAAGACAGAAGTTCAAATGTAAATACAGTTGATAGTTTGTAAATATACATGTCTTATTGGTTTTACTTACAAGTAATCATAATACAGTGGATAAAAAATGTAGTATGTACTACATATGGGACGTAATTATGCACTTTTTTCATATTGTTTTAATGTGGTATCTTCATGAGTTTTCCCAATGGCCATCATTGATGTCAGGGGCGGATCTATGGGGGGGGGAGAGGGGGAGGGGGCTATAGCCCCCCATTTGGGTCGAAACTTACACTAGATAAAATCGAAATTTTCCCCTGAACCCTCCTTCGGCTGGGGGGTATTCCCCTCTGACCCCTGGTTTACCCCCCCCCCTTGGACCAAACCTAGATCCGCCACTGATTCCAGTGCAGGTAAAAAGGAATGCATTTACCGCTGCCTTGAACAGATTCTTATTTTTCAATCCAAGTCTCCTATATTGGGTCCTCGTAGACGCATACCCTGTTTTGCAGCCTGGTGCGAAGCAAGTTCTGTTTAAACAAGGCATTCTAAATTCTTTATTTAAGCCAAACAGGCTTAATGCATTCCAATTATAATAGGATTCTGGCAAACAGTGTAGTCAGCACACTATGAACGTTTCATTAACCTCTTACTGATTTCCTGTAATAGATATTTCCTCTCTAGCATTTACAAATTAACTTTTAGAGCACAAAAAAGACAAGATATTATTCAAAGCATCAAGTAATTCATATCTCCTCTAATGTTACTGAATATTCACCACAGTCGCACATTAACAACAATTAACCACGTCTATTTACGATTCATCTGAAAAGACTTTTTTCAAAGTGGCGCCAAGGACTGGGTGAACTAAAAGTGGAAATATAGGCAACACGTAGCTTAGGCAACAATTCCAAACAGTAAAATCCATAGTATATGTATATTCGTGGGCCCTCCATTCATGTCTTTTGCCTCCTCCAAACCTCTGCCACTAACTTCTCCTCTCCAGCCATATCCAACACCTCCTCATTTGTCTCTCTTACTACCCAGCTCATCCTCTCCGTCCTTCTCCACGCCCACATCTGAAACGCTTCAAGTCTATGTACACACTCCCTCCACAATGACCAAGTCTCCGACCCATACAGTGCCATTCTCCTTATTAGAGTTTTCACCAGCCTTTTTGTCACATCTCTACTCAGACCCCCCTCATCAATTCTCTCCTCTTTGAAAATGCTTCTCTAGCCATGGCAATTCTAAATCTTATGACTCTATCACTAAACCTATCCTTCTTCAAAATACTACCTAGATACTAGGGATGAGTCAATTCTACTTTTTTTCGATTTTGATTCCGATTCTTTCATATCGATTCCAGATTCTCGATTCCGATTCAAATTGATTCTTATTCCTAATAAACACGTGGGATATTGATATACCAGTAGCGTATGACTATTACTTAAACTCAAGTATTGGCTGAAAAAAATAACAAAGACAATTAAGTCGCTCAAAAAGGATATTTATTAACAAATAGCAAATATATCCTCAGCTTATTGAGGTAGATAAAAAGTACAAATTGATAGCCTATACCCAAAATTACTGAGACAAATATGATGTGATAAATGAAATTTGATTTGAATATTTACCTATCTGGAATCGATGGAATCGGAATCAATTTTAGGTGATCGATTCTCGATACCAATTCTAATCCTGAGAATCAGTGGAATCGAGAATCGACATTTAGATTGGACTCATCCTTACCAGATACGTAAACTAGTAGACTTGCTCTATTTTGTGCCCTCCCATCCTTATACTCTGTCCTACCCTCTTGCTTGTAGTGAATCTCATCAATTGCGTCTTCTTATGGTTTTTCTTTGTCCCACACCTCTCACTCTGCACCTCTAAATCGTGGGTTATTGACTGTAACCCCTTGGCTGACTGCTGCTTGGTCATCTGCAAATCTCACTGACTTTACCAGATCTCCTCCTACCTTGATTCCTGCCTCCATCTCCTTCATGCCTCCCTCACTGTTTCTTTTGAACTCACGTTAAAAAGCAATGGCGATAGATCACCCCTGATACACTCCCCATCCTATCACAGCCCATCCTGATTCTCGCTTAGCTATCCTAACCTATGCCCTCTGGTTCAGAAAAAGATTCCAGATGAGACATCTTTCCCTCCAATCGATTCCTAATTTCTCCATCATTTCCATTAATTTCAGTTGTTCTACATACACTACTTTTCTACTAAGTTTCCTGGTCATTACAAAAGCAATCACTTGCTGGCTTTCATCCCCTCCACTATACATAATTCTATAGTCATTGCTCCAATAGTCTCCTCTGTCTTTCCATCTTAATTTGTTTAGACTGAGCAGCTCAAATAATAAAAAAATAGTGCAAATCCAGAGTATTGCATGTGATTAGTCTTGTCAAAAAACTGATTGTGCTTGTGTTAACTTGTGGAAAGATGGTGTATTTGATTTACTAACCAATATTCCTTGATTGACATATGTAATGTCCAGTAACCAATGATGGGAACCATGTTGTTCACATACTGCTCTTGAATGTGAAACTAGAACAACACACCAGAGCTTGCTTGACCACTCCTAGATGAAAAACACTTGATGTTGTACTGTCTACTTTTTGTGGACAGTGGAACATCAAGTGTTTTTCATTTTTGATAATGCAGTTCCGCAATATCTCACCCAAAACTGTTGACTTCACCCCTAGATGGTTGTCCAGATGAACAGTTTATGCATATATTTGAAAATTAACATGAGATACTTTTTATTGAAGAGCTACAACATAATAATATATTCAGATAAGTTTAAATTGAAATGGAATTATGAATGTGTTTGCTATTTTGTGTGAGATAAAATTATTCTGGGCAAGCTGATTATTATGGTCAATTTATGCTAAAATTTATGCAAATTAACCCCAGGTTTGCTAAAGTATTTCTTTTGACTCTTGTTAGGTGCCCTACCTCGATCCAATGAGGTTCGCTCCTGGCTGTCATTGAGCTCCAGTGGAGCATCAATGGAAGTAGAACTGGCTCATGGAAGAGAGACCAAGAAATCCACTGGGAAAGGACTTTTTCGCAGCTGGTCTGTGCACCGTATTGGAAAAATATAAATAATTCCTAATCAGTGTAAAAGAAGACAATTCTCTCTTTATGACTCTTTCCAAGAGATTATGTAAATAATTTTACGGTATATCTTCTCATCTTTCTGTGTTTCACAAGAAGATTTTAGTTTGTAAAGTGAGTCTAAATTCATGTGTTTTGCCCAGTATTAATGATCTTCTCTTGAATTTCTTTCCATCACCATTACCAGTACTTATGCATAAATTATTTAAAAGCAATGACAATATTTTCACCAATAAAATTATTGTATTAAAGTTTATGTCCTTCTCTGTTAGTTTATTAATGATGTATTTAACTCCATACTTCCAGAAAGTGTAGTGCATAATCTATCTGTGATATTTTTGGTGAGTGAAGACTAGGAAGATTATCTCTTACTTTGGGCGTATTATAATGGCTGAATGAATAGATGATAACAGCTCATGATAAAGGAAATTCAAAGAAATTGAATGACATTTAATTGGATTTTCTTTGGATTGAGGTCAAGCCTCAAATAATGAAACAGTAGCAACCTCCTCTGAGCAAGTCCATCGATACCGTCAAGCAAGTTCAAGGCTGTAATACAAGGGGTTTAATTTTGAGCTTGTTCCTTATCTTTTAGCTAAAGCTTTCGTGTCCTCTGGTGATCAATATTTAATTGGCACACCCATTAAATATTTTAGTGCCTGTCAGTTCATGTTCTGGCCACGTAATAGAAAAATGTGTCTTAGATTAGATAAGAATTTTTGGTGTAGTTACTGCTGATTAGCCTTTGGGCACTTTGATTGATCTATTGTGCCAGCCACCCTACCGGTGGTTACCCATTGTGTCTCAGTACTTTGCTAAAGGCCAGCACGTCCTGTTCATCCACGAGAAGCACATCAATAGGCTGTGGGTCGTTCCCTGAGTCATAGATCACAAATGGGGTGGCCTCCGGCCGTGGAATATTTGCACCACCAATGCAGAGTTCTACTACACTCTCATCGTCGTAGGGTTAAACCTTTATTGAGGGCAATGGGTCACGGTCTGGAGGCACTATGAGTTCCAAGGTGCACTAGGAGTTGTTCGAGTGACAACATACCTGCCTCATTGCCTAGGATTGGTAATTGGAACCAACCCTGCCCAGCCAACGGCTCATCCTCTGTGGGCTCCGAGTTGTCACGTTCGGAGGTCTCGGAGCTCGTGGCAACAGTGTCTACGTGGAATGCCATGCTGCTGTCATCCTCTGGGTCACTGTCATCTAAGGCGGATGGCAGCTCGAAGGAGATGGCATCTCCGGGCTCACCGGAGTCATGCCACCTGAGGAGTTCCCCGATAACAGGGTCGTCCTCAGCATCATCCCCCTGGAGTTCTGGTTGACCCAGAGATGGAGGGCCAGGCAGGTGCAGCAGGTTTGGTGAATGGCACAACATCTTGGGGAGTGTGGGAGGCAGACCTTAAGTGGCGGTGGGACGTAGCGGGGTTGGTGCCGCCCAGTCTCCGACCCCGCTGTCTGGTGGGCTGGCTGTATGGTTGCCGGTGTCTGGTGAAAGTCACAGGACCCTGTCGTTCCCAGACAATCTCCCGCATGATGGTCGGCTGTGCCAGCATGGAGGCGGGCAGCCAAAGGAGCTTGTTTGGGGCTTGCATCTTAGCCACGGTGTCCCATCCATGCGTTGCGGCTCTGGCCAAAATCCTTGCCTGATTGTAGACCAGTCCTTTTGTAGAGCCAGGTAGAAGATGCCAGTCGGCGGCGATTCCCAATATCAGGCCGATCTTGTGTATGTCTCTGCGGGTCAGTTTTGGCAATGTCTGGGTGTTGCGGAGCATGTAGAGGAACTCCAGACATTCTTGATCTGGGGGCATTCCAAGGAATGCCATGAGCCGCTCTGGTTTGAGATCCTGAAACCTCTGCTCTATGGGTGTAGGTTATGAGGCCACAGATAGCGGTTGAGAGGCTGCCAATCCCAGGGATTGGGTTAAAGGCTGCGAAACCTGCAGCTGCAGGCTGAGCTGCGTCAACGCGATGTGCTGCAGAGAGGCAGGACATCGGCTGGTTGACAGCATCGGCTCGGTGGGTCTGTTGCGCTCGATGGCTCTCAGTATCTGGTGAACCCAAGGAGGAGGATCTTCTGAAGCATGGGTGATTACTGAGCCTACACCTTAATGGGTTAGGGAAGTTGCTGCAATCACAGTCGTAGATTGTTGCCTAGGCCCCAGTGAGCATGACCATGAGCGAGACCGTCCTCTGGTTGGAAACCATCCTCTGGCTGAGGACGAGGGTGATCTGTGGCTGCTTGTCTGCATTTTGGCTCTAGCACCTGTCATAATGCATCTTTCCCCTCTGCTAGAGAGGGGGCCAGGAATTAAGATGAAGTCAGCGAGGGTAAAATTGTGTGTCTGGGCACTTTTGCCAAGCGAAGCCAATTTCCAACTCGACCACTCATATATTCACCTGACCAACTCATATATTCGAATGTTTTTATGGCACCAAAATTGCAAAATGATACGCTTACAAATTTACTCATACAATCAGTCATGATCAAAACATTACATGTATTACCATATATGTATAATAGAAATTGAGAAACAAAGATGGAATTTGAGAAGGTTTCATGGCAACTATATGTCTCAAAGCAATAAATGAATTCACTTTTTTGTTTATATTCTTAAAAATACATTGATTTCACTGATCAATGCCTCAGTTAATCCAAAAAAAAATTATGATTCAAAATATAAAGATTATTTCAATTTAATAATTAAAATAAACACTTTCTTCCAGCCATGAAAACTGACTGCAGTCTCATTTCTATTGAACTAACACATTCCTACCTAAGTTTCCATTGTTATAAATGCTAATAACTCAAAACCAAGAAGTGTATTTCATTATTATTCCATTTCCTCCAGTGTTGGTTTCTAATTGAATACCTGCATGCATGCTCAAGGAGTTAGCGCCACAAATTGCACCATTCTTAGAAATTATATTTAGCAACTCATTATCCGAGGGCAAGGTGCCCCAAGACTGAAAAATAGCCAATTTCACACCGATATTTAAAAAATGAAATTGAAGTGACCCAGGAAATTATAGGCCTATATCGTTAACATCACTTTTATGCAAGATCCTCGAACACATTGTCGTTAGCAACATATTGACATTCCTGGATAATAGTAACCTCTTACACAGCAGTCAGCATGGCTTCCAAAAGGGGAGGTCTTGCAAAACACAGCTTGCGCTCTTCCTTCATGATATCCTAAAATCAGGTGAATCAAATAAGCAAATCGATGCGATATTCCTTGATTTTAAGAAGGCATTCGACAAGGTTCATCACGAAAAACTCATTTATGAATTGTATTCATGCGGAGCTATTAAAAAAATAGTGAACTGGGTAAGAGACTTTCTCAGTAATCTCAAACAAAAAGTAGTTGTTGACGGTTTTAGCTCTGATATTGTAGAAGTCACATCCAGTGTTCCTCAAGGAGGCGTGATTGGCCCTCTTTTGTTCGTTATTTATATTAATGACCTATTTATATTAATGACAATATTTAGATGTCAGTAGTTTCTCCTCCAAGAGAGAGAAAAATTGTTATCACTTTAATGCTGACACAGACAGTTGGATGAGAAAAAATGGAATCCACGAATGGTTTCTGTTCAGCCCAGCCTACCCTCCAACATTATGAATGTCACTATATACTTATTTTATTTTATGTTCCTCCAATATGAAGGAAGAAGAGTTGTAAATATATGTATTGCATATCACAACTTTAGTCATGCATAAGCATGCTTTACACTTTAAGACGTCTTATCAAAACACATCACAGAAAATATATTTATGTATCCTTCTACCATACTTATCGACTCATATATATAAAGTGCTATGTCCATCCGTATATCCTTCCATTTGATATGTCACACTGTTTGGGCAATTTCATTGGGTTGACCGGAGGCACCGAGGCAGGAGGTGGGGTGGGGTGAGAGAGAGGTTGACGTTGCCACATTTTCTCTTAAGACTTTGTAAATGAATGAAAACGAAAGACCACCTCTTTGTAACATTCCACAATGCACCATGTGCCTCATTGGGAATGGTAGGGGAGATTTGGCTGGCTCCGTGGATATTTGAAATGGATCCTCAATCCTCAAGTCTACATTGTAGCACATGAGACGATAGTCGTGCTTGTAAAGCCACTGTCGAGATGGATAATCGGTGGGCGGGGACTACCGAGAAGGGTCTTATGATTGACCAGAATTGGTCCGAATAGACCATCCACTGGTCCGGTAGGAACCTGATCCAATGGTGTACTCCAACAGACTGCACTATGTCCACCGTTAAAGGGAATCGTCAGATACCCTGTCTAAAGAATTTGAGTAATGTGCTTCACTGGTTTTCATTAGATGTGCGGTAAGTCTTCGCTTAAGCAAGACTGACGGCAACTTGTCCAATGTTGTTGGGGGAAACCAACAGCTACGAGGACTGTGGGGAGGCGGGGGCCCATTGTCGTCCTTTTGGCGTCAATCCGCCTCATGGTGTCAGCCTCCCTGTGGTTGTGTTTCGCTAACCTTTCCCTTACCCTTTTCCCACTACTATCCTCCCCGGTGATAAACGAAAGCTTTCAGACTGGGAGGAGAGTTTTTAGCCTGCGGGGAAACCCGAATCACCTGTCAAGATGGATAAACCCAACATTGTTGTTTATATGACAACAAATTTTCAATCATTGCATTGACAAATGATGTGGTATGAAGTCACTCACACGGGTGCTTACACAGCCAAGGGTTGACATTTGCCATATAAAAATCACTTGACTTGAATGTCAGTTCTGAGAATTTGTTGTAGTTGTCTGCTGGAACCCTGAGCCATGGTACTACTAATTATTATGTCTATGAAAAAACCCAGTAAGGCAAAGATTAATGTGACATTCCTAAGCCAGGAAATGTGGCAAAGGAAACCCGATTTGCAATTGTTGTAGTGGTAATTAAATGGAGATTCTAATATTCCTTCTATTCCAACACCTCTTTGGAAAGTGGATTCTTTTCCATCCATATGGCATTGTAGTTAGGAATTGTGTCATATTTGAAAACTCAACATAGAATTCCTCTGCTACAAAGGAGATTCCCCTATGAAAGTTTTGGATAGGAAGTTCAGGAAAAGGATAGAAAGTTGAAAACTCAACATAGAATTCCTCTGCTACAAAGGAGATTCCTCTATGAAAGTTTTGGATAGAAAGTTACGCTATAGGCACCCGGCATTCTATGCATGATCTTGATAAAAAACAAGGCTAATATAGAAAATGAAAGTTTCTTTTTTCTCCTGGATGAAAATTGGGTGTATTGGGTTAGTATAAACACCCTTCATTTGTTGTCAAATAACAATAGAATATCCGATGTCCTGATAGAGGGTAACACAAATTCTCTGATCGTGAGTTAGAACTCTGTGCTCCAACGAATCACTTGAGAGGAGGCACAAGATGGTAACATCCAATCAGAAGCCCTCCGGAGGAGATGAATTCAGGGCCTGATGACGCTAGCTGTAATGCAAGCGAGACTGTTCTCCATAAAAAGGAAGCAACTTGGGAAAACCTTAATTAAGGGAACTCATCCAACCAGTAGCCTTAAATGAGGACCCCTAACTACGAGTTCATGACAACGGATCATTTGACCGATGTTACGAAGGCAAATATCATGTTGCTTTCTTGTGCTCCATGCTTCTGCGGAGATCCTGAGGAGGAGGATTTCGTTTTCAAACCAGGAGACGACTTAAGTGTTGGTGAGTGCTCATATGTTGAAATTAATGCTGATTCAATTGCTTACACATAGCAGAAATAGAAATAAATCATCATTTTAATGCCTCTACAATATTGTGTTGCCTCAATGATCTCAGTTAGGAGCCTTATTTAGGGTATTTATCATCAATAACATTTCTTTATTGTGATCTGCAGTTGATACAGTTCAAGAGGACTTCATCGTCGATGACCATGGTGTCTGGGTGTGCTGAGGCACTCTAGGATTGGAGGAAGTCACCCGGGACTCTATGCCACCAGGAAGGTTTGTCCGTTTCGAAGACCAAGAAGAGTGGTTTTATTTAAGAAATTTTTTAGTAGTATTTTTGTTAAAGTTAAGAAATGCCCTTAGTATTAAATACAACTTGTGAAACTCAGAGGGAAAAAGCGTGCAAATGTAGGGCCAGATGTCCACACTGATGAGGTAGATGGAGAGGGCACTTGCATTTGCGGACAGTCCTTAAAGCTGAAGTGTGGGCGTGGCCTGTCCCCAATCTTTGTTAACTTCGATTTCCCTCAAGTGCTTACGGGCTGACAGGCTAATTTTAGAATTTTACATTGATTTCCATCTGTAACTTACTACAAATCAGTGTGCATTTTCATTAATGTGGATTCTCTTCACATATATTTGTTATCTATGTATATTGATAATATTCTGCATTCCCAGAGAAAGGTTAGGTAAAATTGAGTAGAATCCATAGGAGTGAGTAACCAATGAATTTTTCAACAATTGCTAACCTTGAATTTCGAACAGATGGTGAATATTTTTGCTATACAGTCTATCATTTGTCCCTTCCGTTATGCTATCCAAAGGAAAGTGAGGAAACAGCAGAGATAACCTTATAGATGCTCTTTAGGTTGTCAAACTGTGATTTGATGAAGTGATGCCTTCACCTTCCACCTCAATGGCATACATAGTCTGTCTAGGCGGCTAAATAGTTAATGTAGACTATTGCAAAAACTGTGCATGCGGCTACCAAGGCTGAACCCATTTGGCACACTTTAGGTAGTCATTTTCCCTTGAGGTTCTCAGTCATTATTACTGTAAATGCTTTTCAATTCTAAATTCTATGTGAAATTGTTGTAAATAGGAAGTTTTTTTCTTATACAGAGGTACTGTAACAGTAAATGTAATACATATTGTAATTTTCCATTTCTTATCAAAATTTCAATAGACTCATCCTCTAGGTTTTATCATTTTTTGTATTACTATATGCCTTGAATTTCTAAATTCCATTTATCATTGATATAAAACTGAAAGAAGTATGGCTCTAAATTGCACATATTGCATTTGTAAATGTTGTATAAAGCTTTTAAAATCAGGATGAGCACCAGATGTAGATGATTTAGCTACAACTGCGCAGTGAGGTGGGCAATTGATTGTCCACCACATTTTTGTGACACATTCAACTGTACACAGTGGACTTAAACCATTCAAGTGTGAGATATATGGAAAGGAGCTTACTTAAAAGTATCATTTAATGACATATTTAACTGTACACAGTGGACTTAAACCATTCAAATGTGAGATATGTGGAAAGGAGTTTACTCAAAAGTATCACTTAGTGACACACTTAACTGTGCACAGTGGACTCAAACCATTCAAGTATGAGGCATGTGTAATGGAGTTTGCTCATAAGTATCAGTTATAGTGACATATTTAACTGTACGCAGTTGACTTAAACCATTTAAGTGCGAAATATGTGAAAAGGAGTTTACTCAAAAGTATAATTTAGTGACACATTAAACTGTACACAGTTGACTTAAACCTTTCGAGTGTGAGACATGTGTCTGGAAGTTTACTTAAAAGTATCATTAAGTGACATATTCAACTGTGCACTGAGGACTGAGACCATTCAAGTGTGAGACATGTGAGAAGGAGTTTGCAAGTAAGAGTAATTTATTGGAACATTTACTAGTACACAGTGGACTTAAACGATTCTAGTGGGAAACATGGGAAGAACTTTACTAAAAAAATCTTTTATTGCAACATTCAACAGTACACAGTGGACTGAAAACATTAAAGTGTGAAATGTGTGAGGTGTTTGCAAGTAAGGATAATTTATTGGAACTGGTACACAGTGGACTTAAACGATTCAAGTGGGAAACATGTGGGAAGAACTTAACTAAGAAAATCTTTTATTGCAACATTCAACTGTACATAGTGGACTGAAACCATTCAAGTGTTAAACATGTGAGGAGGTATTTGTTAGTTAATTTATTGCAACATTCAACTGTACACAGTGGAGCTAAATGATACAAGTGTGAAACTTGTGAGGAGTTATCTCAAAAGGGTTATCTTGTGAGGCATGTAGCCATATTGCTCTGGCAATAGAAGATCCAGGTTTGGCACCATTGGCTGGTGTGAAACATGTGGAAAGAACTTCACTCATTTAAGTGCTTCACTGCGACATTTAATTGTGCATACCTGACTGAAATTTTCAAGGGAGAATATGTGGGAAGTTTTTTGATTGAGGGGATCGGGTTGGTAAGGTGGCTAGAGTACTGGCTAACCATACGGGCAGCCAAGGATCAAATCTCTGCAGAGGAGGATATTTTTCAGATGAAACCGAATCCCTACTTGAGTGTCTCATGGAGGGCACTTCAAGTGCAGTACTCCATCTGTGGGATGAGATGTTAAATCGTGGTCCCCTAGGTGCCTTTTGTTAATAAGAGGCCAATGCCTACGCCAGGTTCCTATTCACCCTTCCTCACTAACCTATTCTCAATGGTGCAAATGACTTTAACTGTCGGTCACCTTCCCAAAATTCAATCCAATCTGTATTTTGATTGGAAAGAGAGACATGATAGTAGTAATTAAAATCTATGAAAAAGTCATTACACAGCCTTTTTCAAATATCCTTACTTAATATTCTGGCACATCTGTCTCGCAGAATTACTCTTGGCTCTCTGCTCATATTTTTTGCTGCTGATGAAGGTTTGCTTTGCATGGTAAATACGAGGGATGGAGCAGTTGGGCATCAAGAGCCTGAAAGTTGGGTGGTGTGGGCTGAGGGGATGGGCAAGCTGTTTTGAGATGGAACAAGTAATAAAACCGTATCCCAGGTCTACCATGTATTTGCCCTCTGTGGCCTTTAATTCCTGAAATTTTGTCTTGTTTAACTATCCACAGCTCCTGATTAGAATGCTTTCACAATTTTCAACTGTGCAGTATATTTTCCTGCTTACAGAATCTGGGAAGAAATGTCAATTGAAATTCTAGTTCACAAAAATTGTTATTGCAAGGCCTGTCGACTCTTCAAAGAGAGAAAAAGCGCATCTTCTCCATGGATAGATGGTGTGCAAGACTTGCAGGGTTTTCAAAAAAATTGTCAAAATATGAATTGAACAGCATACCTACATTTACGTGCATGTGTAGTATTTCATTTTTGGAGGAGACAACAAACTATTGACATCAGTATGCAACCTAAGCTCTCGCCACTCACAAGTTAAAATTGGTTATTAACGATGTCCTTGGAAATATCTCGGAAAAGAAATATTTTCGTTCTTAATTTAGGTTCTATTTTCTTTTGTAAAATCATTCGAAGATGGAAGATTCGTAGCTCAACTTATTACACTTCATAAAACTTCCCCCTTTGCACCGGTCATCAAGGGCTGATATTTTGAAAGAGCTAATGTACAGTCCCCTCCTAAAAATCTGACCAGCTCGGAGCCGAAAAATTTTCAAGTCCCGAGTTAAAGTCACGGGATAAGGCCGAACCGCGCCCTCTTCAGGGGAAAGCAATAAATGCTCCGAACGAAATCACTCGGCGAGAGGGAACACCCAATGCCGCCTCTAATTTAAAGCCATGTCCCTGACATGTGGCAACATTTGGAGGTAGGCTGGTTCCCAATCCGTGGTAGTCCGACCGGATCATGTTGAGCGTGTTGAATTTTTCAGTCTGCAGTTGGCACTTTTTGGATTCTGAGGACGTTTCCGAACTTCGAAAACGCATAGTTCTCTGACATTCATGTTATCTTGATCTCCAGGCAGATGGAGTTGAATCCTCGCTTGACACATTCGGATTTCACTTGATATGTATGTGGAATCGGCGTCCTTTTCGGAGCAGTACCGCATTAATTTCGTCAATTGGATGTTTCTGCCGCACTTGGTTTTTCTAGCGGAGAATCCATTTACGACATGACCATGTAAAAGGACTAGATATAGGCCATTCCGAAAATGACCGTAGTGATTTTCGTAAATTACCATGGTATTTTACGTAATTTGCCGCAGCTTCTGAAAATTACCGTAAAATTCGGTAATATTCACCTTAGTCTCTGATATTTTTCATACCGATATATTCCATACACATTATTTTAAGTTAATTATATATGTATATGTAATTCAATATAAATCATTAATAAAGGCTCAAGCAACTCACATGTGGAATATTTGTTGGGCTCTCAATTTTAACTGCTTGAATGAAAATTTCTATTAAAAAAAACGCCGAAGTTTTCATGTTAGCCCTTATTAAGTATGCTGTAATGATAGGAATATCTAACGTAGAGAGGCCATCTAATAAAGTTATGTTGAACTTGCAGTGGTTCCACGTTCCTTTCATTTCACTAACTATAGTATTTTGAAATGTCGTCAATTACCGGATGAGATATATTATGATTTGTACTAGAACTGTCAGGTATCCATACCTCATAGAGCGTGAAATTCATTTCGAGAATTCCAAAATATTTTTCTTTTCCTGCATGTAGCACGCAGAATTGAGAGCTTTCATTGGTTTTGTAAGGATGATGCTTTCATTTTTCGTTACTTAAAGAGTATCATAATGTACAAACCCCCCTTGCTTGCTAACAGCAAGCACCCATATACTCGTTATATATAAAGATAGAATGTTGGAATTGTTGGAATGTGTGTTGAAAAAGTTTCAATTGCATCTCAATGGGCATTATGTGTGTCGTATGGTTATTATGAAGGTGGACCCTTATGTTTTCAGTGAAGAGGATTTTCCGAACGTGACTCCTTAAGAATGACTTCTTTAGACTGGAGCTGATCTCGTCAGCTGGTGTACCACGCTGAATGACAGGCAAGGATTGCCGAAAGTCGCCGGCCAACAAAACTACTTAACCCCTGATTAAAACCTTGTTATTTATGATATCTTTGAGAGTCAGGTCTAAATCTTCAAAGTCATACTTGTGTGACATCGTTTACTGATACCATACCAGCAATTGGCAAGCCTTAGAACTTCTGTATATCTGAATTTTTGCTGATTTTGGAATCGGTGGTATCGATGGTAGCTAAGCTGAGAGGGAGCTTAAAATCTGCTTGGGTTGTTCTTCCCCCCACAGGAGTGTAGACTTAACCCCCGAAGATGCTACAACAAGTGCAATATTACCAGATTTCCTCAGTTTATCCAGTAACAGATTAATGAGGAAAGCCTTTTCAGTTCCACCTGGAGAATCCAAGAAAAGTAAGGCTCCTTTACCCGATTATCCGTGCGCTCCAGCGGGATCCCGTTTTCATTTCCTTTCATATTTCCCGCCACCTCATTTCCCTTGTTCCCCTTATTTCGCCCCTATTTTGTTTTTCTAAGAAGAGGACGCTCAGCCGAGGACGCTCAAGGAGTGACGAGTGACCATCTGGGAGCAGACACTGGGAATCGAAGCGATGCGGAGGTGGAAAGCGTTTCTCCAAACTCCGGTGGTCAGTCGGAGTCGTGTGCGACCAAAGGGACGGAAAAAGGTGAGCGTCTCTTCATTTCCCTATCTTTTCTTCCCAGTGTTTTTCCCTCCGTGAACCCTTCCTCATAATTACCTCAATCACGTTGTGCATACGACGTCCCGGTCCCGTACTCGTGAACACCGTTGATCTGGTAAAAGTAATGGTAGCAACTCATGGACGAGGGTATTTAGAACTTTTTTGCCCTACAACATAAATCTGACTGATAAACTTCAGAGTTGATTTCAGCAACAACGAAAAGAACAGGTCGGTTGAAAGAACTTAAGACCCTCCCACATGTTGACTAAACCAAGTTTTGAATGGCAAACAGCGCCTCGATGTGTTTAAGGTCTTTGAAAATAAGATCGACCATATCAATTCAATGAAGATGCAGGATGTCTTCAGCTAACTCCTCTCTGAAAGTTTCCCACTGAGTTACAGGATTCATCGACCCACAAGTTCTGGTGCAGACGGCTAACGGATGGCGAAGGCGAGCAGCTGACTGGGTCGAAGCAGCCTCTTGCATTGTAGTCTCCCGATGGTCGTCCCTTTCATGAAGTCCGAGAGCCTCTCAAGCCTCTCTGTAGGTGTTATGCACTTAGTTGTTGGTTATCCTCAGGACCCTCCCAATTCAATGCTAGTTCCCTTACCCCATTCTATCTTTCCTTATATACATTTCTCTTTGTTTGGTCCATGAACTTATTCCTAGATCTTTCTCTTGGAGCTTTTCCCTCTATTTTACCTTCAATTATGTTCCTTACAATACCATTTTGTCTCAGGGTGCGTCCAATCTATATGGTTATTCTTTTCTGTATGGTGTTCTATATGGTCCATTTCTCTTCTACTCTTCTGTACACTTTATCATTTCTCATTTTGTCCGTCCATATTATCTTCAGCATCCTCCTCCAGCCTCAGGTTTTGATGGCTTCCATTCTTTTCTGGTCTGCTTTGCCAATGGTCCATGCTTCCGATCCATAGAGTGCCACACTCCACACGAATGTTTTCACATATTGTTTCCTGGTTTATAGTCCTATCTTCTTTGAGCGCAGCAATTGTCTTTTTCTCAGGAACGCCTCCTTAGCTTGGGCTATTCTCCGCTCGATTTCCTTTGCACTTCTTCCGTCCCATGGGATGATACATTCGAGATAGGTGTGGAATCCAGTCTTATTTATTTACATGCTGTATTCTTGGTTCATTACGTTTGGTGACCTTTGAAGATCAACGTGATCTCCAGCTGTGACGGTGGTATCATATGCGAAGTGGAGCATGTTTATTTCTTATCCGTAAATCTTTATTCCGCTCAATCCATTTTCTTGTGCTTTTCCTATGGCCTCCTCCAAGTGTATGTTGAATAGTGATGGAGAGAGATTACATCCTTGTCTTACTCTTTTGTAAATTTTAGCTTCTATTTGACTTTCGTCTCTCATTCGCATTGTGACGACTTGCTTCCTGTACATCTTTTATCGTCGTAATCCATTCCGAGCAGTCTGAACATCTTGTTCCAGCAGTCTGAACATCTTGTTCCACTCAACATTGTCGAAGGCTTTCTCCAGGTCCACGAATGCAATATATAATCACTTTTTCACATGTATTGTTTTCTCCACTATTACTCTCAGTCGGACTATGGCCTCCCTGGTTCCCCTGTTCTTTCTAAATCCAAATTGGTTTTCCCGAGAGATTGTCTTCAACTTCCTTTCTAATTTTCGGTTTGTTATTCGTGTGAGTTTTTTGATGCTTGCGACACTAGACTCAAGGTTCGGTGCTCCTCACATTTCTGTGTCCTTGTCTTCTTTGGTATCGCAATCATTACACTCCTTTGAAAGTCCTCTGGCAGTATCCCGCTATGGTGGATTTTTTTTATTGTTTCGTACAGTTTATTCTTGGTTTTACTTCCGAGAGCTTTGATGATTTCTCCATTGATGTTGTCCTCTCCAAGTGCTGTTTTTCTTGAGGTCATATATTGCTCTATCGAATTCATTCCTCAGCATGAGTGGTCCCCGATCTTTGTCGTCGACCTCGCTTTCGTTATCCATTAATTTTTCTTCCAGCGGCGTCGGCCCTAGGTAGAGTTCTTTGATGTATCTTCCATCTATCCCAAATTTCTTCATTCTCTATCAATATACTCCTATTCGAACCTCTGGTGCTGTTGATTCTCGTTTTCCTCTCTCCGAAGTGTTTCTTTACTGGCCTGTATGCTGTTTCCCTTCTTCATGTTTTCGTTGACTTCCTCGCAGCAGCTTTCGATTCAATCCTTCCTAGCCTTCTTGCAATCTCGATTGACTTGGTTCCTTATCTTCTTGTAGAGGGTTGCCTCTCCATCATATCTGGGGTTTTTGTATTTCCTTCTGTCTTCTATTAGTTTCCTGATTTCCGTCGTTATCCATGGCGTCTTCGTTTAGACTGTCTTAATTACCAGTTGCTCCTCTGCTACATCTGCGATTGTCCTCTTCAGCGCATCCTATTTTCTGTGATGCACATTTCTGCCTCATTTACTAGTTTTCTGTCGACGGCTGCGGCGAATCTTTCTCTATTTCCTTCTTTGGCAAGTATTTTTGTGTCCTACCTTGGTTCGCGTTTTATATTCTTGATTTTATTGTATCGAAGGTGGCTAGGCCATTAGTCCATGCTACTAGGTTGTGGTAACTGTTTATATCCACACCGGAATATCTCTTGCACTGCTTGACATGGTTCTTGTATCTAACTTTGACAAGTATGTAGTCAATTTGGTATCTGGCTGTTTCCCCAGGCATCTTACATGAGGCTCTCCTACGCCAACGGTGCTCGAAGAATGTGTTAGCTACTAACATATTCTTTTCATTCCAAAACTACAAGTCTCTCTTCCATGTTATTTCTTTTGCCCAGTCCGATATACCCTACACTTTCTCCTCCTTTTTATTCTCTTACCACTGCGTATCATTGTCCCATGATGATGAGGTCGTCTTTCCCCTTCACTACCCCGAGGACTTCTTCAATTTTCTCGCACACATCTTCTATTTCTTATTCCGTATAGCTAGACGTTGGCATTTAGACCTGCATGATTACTGTGTCCGTCGGCTCTCCTTTCAGCTTCACCATCAAAATCTTTTCGTTGAGCTGCCAGACTGACTTCACTCTCCTGTCCCAATCTTTCTTCCGGATGATGCCTACACCTGCAATCCTCTGGTCGTCTCTTGAATATATTACTCGGTATCCGTCGCTTCAGTTGTCCTCTGCCCCTGCCCACTTGATCTCGCTGACTTCCAGAATATCTACCCTAAGCCTATCCATCTCTATCTTCGCGTTCTCCAGCTTCCCGCACACCCCATAAGATCTCACGTTCCATGTTCCTATCCCGTATTTTTCCTTCTTGACTGATATACTGCACTTGAAGGAGGAGGAAGCGGAAACAATAAAAGTAGAAAATTGCCAGATGGACAGTATACCCTCGCCCTAGAGTATCAGAGTGATAAATGTCCAGATGACCTTCGACTGGTGTTCTCCGAAGACGAAGCTTGAACTGTTTCCGCGAGGCGTCTCAAGTTCAGTAATGAGGTACCTCATGGTAAAGAAGTGTTTTCACGAAATCATCTTCACGACACAAGTTGAGAATTGCGGTGAGTGTAGTTAATGGTGGGTTTGGTAATTATCAATATAGATATACGATTCGTTGAAGTACAAACGCTGACCGTTGACAAATTTCTGTAAAGAACTGGGAATCCAAAAATACTCCAGGTGGCTTCGTTACTTCTTAAGTAGCGACCTGATTGATAAAGGGTACCCTCATCTCTCCTGAATTTTGGTTATGCCTCTACGATTCTTTAAAATTGAGAGCTCCGAAAGGGGATTATAATTGAGAGCTCCACAAGGACCGTGCACCATTTACTTGAGGACATGCCCCTTGAAGTAATGGATCCGAGACAGGATTAGTTATTTCAGCACTAATGACACTCGATCTGCAGAGGACAGATTTTGTTGCACAACCAGAAGAGAGCATGTGTGTGAAATAGTCCGCGTTTTTGCCATTCCACAGTGTACATCCAGCACCATCCAGAACCAAATATTTCACCCTTAGTTATAACCGCTACAAAAACCTTGACTTTTTCGCGAAAAACTGGTGATACAATTACATACCTATCACTTGATTTCTGACCTAGGAGAAGTGACTGTATGATCTCTGGCCTCTTAAGGTTGCATGTTATTATTATGACGAGGTCAGGGCGGCCGTGGTGTTTGACATAGGTCAACGCATCTTGTGCCCTCTCGTTTAAATACCGTGGAGATCTTACGAAGCTTGAAGGTAATATTACAATCTAACCATCGTTATCCTTCACATCCCGCAGATGTACGTACGTAGCTCTCCGCTCTAAACATTCCCTAATTCATGATGTACAGAAGTCATTCGCTTTACATGTTAGCGTAAATGTCAACAACAAATTTTTTTAAAAGTTGTTTGTATCGATATAAATTATTGAAGTTGTCTTCTCAATTCATCAACATGTAGACGTAACGATGCGTGGCAGTTACCTTCTTGCTCATTGGCTGATTGGTATTAGGGTTAATCATGGAAATATTGAAATGATAACCTTCTGCCCCTTCCAGATGATGAGTAGGCACTGCAAGGCGTCACAGAAGCGATGAGTATCAGAGACTCTTTCCAGAGTGTCGTCACGTATCCGCAGGACAATGTCTCGGCTGTCAAACTCATTACCTACCATGACGATTGCCACTTCATCTGTGGTTAGAACGTTATAGCGTCTCCTGTGCTCACAAGGTGAGTCAGCTCGAAGAACCACTTTGAACTTATCAGCCAACAACCGTTCCATCACCGTTTTAAATAAACGGATCAGAACATTCTTGGTGAGGAATTCGTTGGAGAAAAGCCACCGTGCTGTGGAGCACGCCGGGAACGTTAGAGCAACGCATTTCTTATTCAAATGTATGATCAGCAACAAAATACATCTCTAAAATCTATATTTGGAGGCTTTTGGTCGATTGGAGGAAGAGAGGAACCAATGCGTGAAAGATCTGCCTCTGAACAGTAAACGTTGACGGATAATCACGAGGAATGATTTTCCCAGAAACACCATAGGACGTCATTTGAAAACACATATTATACTTTTGGGTATTTTTCAATAAATCTTTAGACTGGGGCGTTTTCCCCTGGTAACATGCTCATAAGAGGTTCAGGAGGCTCTTCTAACGATGGAAGACCGATTTTGCCTCTGGAAGAACAAAGGCCTGCAGATTCACTCGCCTGTTTACGCGCTTCGCCATATCTACATATGCCGTCCATGTTACCCATTATTAGTAGTCTGTAATTGCTGAAGTCTGACGCAGGATGGTTCAGAAATTCAATTCCCTTGCATAGTTCTCAAGTCTTCCTCATTAAGAATTCCCTTGCGGTCCTCCTACACTGGTTAACGGCCTGACACTCTTCATCAGTGTGCAAAAGACTCTGAGAGGCACTCCTTGCTGAATCCAACTCCACACGTGCCTGACGCTCATTTAATGCTTCATATTAACGATGAGTAACCATTCTGGTTGCAGGATCGCCGAAGCCCGTTCCGCGTTCTTCCGTCATCTCCGTCGATCTCCGGGAAGCAACTCGTACAGTTTGCAACTGTAAGCTGCGTTCCAGATCTTCAAAAGACTCATTTCCCCGCAAAGTCAACAATGACCTTGGCCTGTCAGTGCTTTTATGAAGATTACTTCTTCCTCTTCTTAGGATTGTATTTTAAGTTTTATCAAACTGAAAAGAAAAACGTAAAAAGTGAAAAAAATAACCAGATACATAGCTTGAAGTAATTGAAAGAAAATGTAACCAGTACGATAAACATAACTTAAAGAAATAAACAAAACGGGTAGTTTGTTTTAAAATGAAGTAATTACAATCATAATGCAGGCTTTGGTTATCTATTAGATAACGCACGCTCTGAAAGTACAGGAGAGCGTGGGAAATATTAAGTTGTCCTAGAGAGTTGGTTGGAGCGAATTTTATTCACGTAGAGATTTGCGTGAAACTTTGCATGTGTGTAATTATAAGTAATCTGTATAGATAAATTTGTAAAAAATTTCATGTTTCCGCTTTGGTCTCTTGGAAATGTTATTCTTATTTTACACTTTGACTATTGGGATATGGCATGTTTGTATTTTGAAATAATTCAGTGACGCATGCGCAGATTTTTATATAATTGTAAGAGGAGAAATGTCTGCGAAGCAGGGTCCACCGATGAAAAGTTTTGCTCGATCACAAAAAAATTGCCGATTTGCCTAAAAAATGTAGGAAGTAAGTAGCAATTTTTGCAATACTTCAGGAAAATGGAAAAAAATTATCTTTACGAATGTTGTCAAAGTGCCATGCAATTAAATTCTGAATAGGTCGTTTTGGGAGGCAGCTGTGTTCATTACAGGAATTGTTTCGTGGAATGAACACCTCACGAACAGTCTCGAAAGTTGAAAGTTGAGTTTCGCGATATTTGTGCATTATATGGGTAAAAGTTGTAGCGGGAGAGAGGTAGTATGGGAAAATTTACACAAAAACCAGCGGAAAAGCAAGTGATTGAAAGGGTAAAAGTTGTGGCGGGGAAGATATGATGGTACAACTGTTAATTATAAGAATGAAATCCTTCGATTATTTTGTTGATTATACGGGTAAAAGTTAATGTACAGGTAATAGAAAAAAATAAAGTAAAGGTACTTTTTTAAGAATAAAATCCCTCATGAAATTTTTTGGTTGCAAAAGTAGTAGCTGGGGAGATGTAGCAAAAGAACTTTTTCAAGAATGATATCCCTGAAGAAATTTACTGAATAAATGGGAGATAATTGTGGAAAAATGAAGAAAAATTTATAATAATTACCAAAAGGTAACATGAAATATGGAAAATGGATGAAATGTAGGAGACACGGCCAAGAAAAGTTAGAAAAAGGTCGGGACCGTGTACCGTCCCACCCCAGCTCTCCTGTTTCTCTCCATAGGACACCAACCTTGGTGAATGTGGGTAAAATACGCTACAACAGTCAATCCAATTTCTCCTTTCTCATTATAGCTGTATTAAAAAACTTGAACCTCAAAATTCAGAAATCCCTATTTCCTCAATCTCGGTTCCATAAAAGTTGCATTTAGCATAGCGAATTATAGAGTATATCGTTCAAGTAAGTTTTTAATGTACCTATCCTGCCCTGCTAAGCTAAAAGGCATTAAATGCATGATTTTTTTGTTTTAGATTTAGTTTTAAGATATTGCATACTAAAGTTTTCATTCATTGCCTACTATTAAATTAACATATATTTATGGTATTTTTCTGAACCCATTTTGTTTTCTGGTAAGGACTTAAACAAAGGCATTGCATTTCTTTTAAATATATGATTGTATTTAAATGTTTGCGGTTACTGCGGTTTATCTTATTATTTTCTTAGCCAAGAAAGAGTAACTGAAGTTATTTTTGCTTAGCATCTCACGGGCCATTGTTGTTGTTGAAAATAAGGTAGATAAGCAGTAACTCAGAAGCAATTGTAAGGCTTTTGATTGTTCAAATTTTATTTTGTCCATTTAATGAAATTTCTGGAAGTGAACTGGATGCGGGAATCAAGAAAGGAAAGCATTTGATAAATTTGGTTATATTCACAGATGATTAGGCGCCGATTAGTCGATTTTCGAAGAGATCTTAAGTTTTAGTTGATGCTGTAGATTGTCGGTGCGGGAAATACGAAGTGAAGATATTTCATAAGAGAACAGATGTTATGAGATTCCCTGGGAGAATAAAAGCGAGGCTGGTTATAAAAGTAGGAGGACATAGAAATTGGAGAACGTAGAGGCTTTTAATTGCTTGGGTAGTACGCTAGCGGAAAATGAACACGGTAGCAAAGGCACAAGGAGGAAAATAGCGCTAGCTTAGGAGGCGTTAAGAAATAGAAGGGAGCTGATTATGAGGGCCATTGGCAAGGATACAAGGAAGAGGCTGGTGAAGTGCTTGATATACAGCGTTGATTGGTGCTCGGAAGTGGACCCTAAGAAGTGAGGACGTGAATAGACTGCAGGAATTTGAAGTGTGGGTGTGGAAATGGTGCAGTGAACGAAAACAGATGCAAAATCAATTATTTGTTAATCCGATACTTTTTAATTAAGAGAAAATAGAAATTAATTTGTCAATCCTATGCAAAAGGTTTTACTCCTTATTCGTCAGTTTCGGTTACTAGGTCTACTAGGTCCAATGCTCCACTTGTTACAAGATTTGACAAAAACGTATGGCTATTTGTGAGCAGCAAAGGAAGAAGATTCGTAGTGATACTTTCTTTTTATGAGCTAATAACCCCCCTCGCTTTCTTTAATTATTCTGATGTAAGCTCTGTTTTTTAAGGTAACCTGACACAAAAAATGAAAGTTCATACGATTCCTCATTAAGTGGCATTTTTTATGTGGAGGCTTAAAGAACCTCTTATAAACTTTTCATTAAGGGAAGGCTAAAGATTTTTTTGACGATTTTCTACCTAGACAAAAGGCCAAATGGATAAAAAACACTTGGGGTCAATTATTCACATTATTCGTAAAAGACTTTGTTTGTTCGTATATTTTTCATGAAAAAGAATAAATTTTGGTTTTAGCATAATTTAGAATCACAATAATTTTGTTATTTGTGATAATTACTACGCGGTCTCCTATAAGGTAATGCAATGCGTTTATATATATATTTTTAATGTACGGATTCAAATAATATTCAAGATAACGGTCCAACGAGAGTAAAACACATGATCTTCGTAGTAGTTTACTACCATTAGTAAAAAAAGAAAGCAATATACCAATAATTTGCGGTGTGAGTGTCACGAAAACAATACTTTTGAACATACATTTGATATTTATAATTTCGATATAAATTTCGTTTATATTCTAGGTATATATATACACTTTCGTCATTGGTTTGATTTGAATTTATATGCATTATTAATGTTGTTGATTGTGAATGCGAATGAGCTGCTCAAAGTTTGTAAACGAATTTGTGTATTTTTTAAATTAGTAAAGATTATTTATGAGCAGATTTTTTGTAACAATCAATCACACAATGATCATACATTTTTTGATACAATAGCTCAACATTTAACTTCTTTGCTAGTCACACTGTAACTACATTAATAGAGAACTTTCTAAGCAAAAAAGGGTGACTACAATGCATTTAGCCAAATAACAGCATTTACGTTATAGTCACTGTTATTTGGTTGTCAGAAAACTGACATTGATACTGTAGGTACGGTGAAAGCACAACGTGATATCTGTCAAACAGTTACAGTTACGGTTTTTTATTTAGTTTTTTTTTGAAATCCTCAGGGTTGAAAATATCAGGATTTACTATAGCCTCAGTAAGTACATAAATTAAGTGGGAGCAAGAGTTTGTTTTCCACTTACTAAAAATATTATTTTTTATTGTGCTCAATGACTCACGATTACCGCTCCAGCCACGTTAAGGAAAGGAAAATCATGGTGTTCATTTCCTCGTAATATATATTGTGCAACATAATCAATAAATTTTAAACTCATTAAAATATACTGGATTCAGTTCCTTCCGACAAAGCCTATGTCTACTTAAATGTATGACCAAACAGGTGAATTAAATTAAAATTAATAGGACTTACCAAAAATCTGGTATGTCTTCTTATAACTCCTTTTACTGCAATCAAAGGAGTTTTAACTGGTGATTGCTGAACTGGTTCGCTTGATTCCAAATTTCAATTATTCAAAAACTGGTCATCATTCATCTGACTATTCCTCCGTGTTGGTCCGTGGCATAATGAAGTGTTTTAGAGCCTTACGGATGGTCTGACCCTTGGCGACGTTAGTCAATATTTACTCTGGTTGCTATTGTTGATGAATCGCCCTGCAATTTTACTTCGGCTGATTTTCTTAGACGTGTGTCAGCCGTTTTGTTGTTTCCTTGTTTATATAGTGGTTGTTTAAATTTCCGGTGACAAACTCTGATAGTTACTGTTATTTATAATTTTGTTCAAAAACTTATTCCTCGAAGATGAATAAACAACATAAAACGATTGCATTGTTGCCAGGTTTCCGCGTTTCATACCATGTTTATTGATATTGATTTGTTCATTCATCGTTGCGTGGTGATAGTTAAAAAAAATAATAATTTAAGTTTAAGATAAATGTTTACAAACCTTCCGCAAAATGTCTCAGTAAATCCTCAGTTAGGTTCATGCTGGAAGCATGTAACCTTTTACAGCCAATGTGAGTTAGCCAGAAATTGGTTATGCCCTCTTTGATTTCAAGCACAAATGTGTTTTTTGGCAACTGAAAGACCTATTTTCAGACAAAAAGGAAGCGTGAGAGAAAACCGATTGATAAAAAAAACGTCATTTTTTCAGCCATTAGATGACATATTTCAATCTTACACTTTAAGTGAAATAATTTTAAAAAGCGACAAAGTAAATCCAAGTGTCGAACCCATTTCAAAGGAAATCTAGAGTAAAAACAATCGTTTTCAAATGTTGTTCCGCTAACACTCCGCAAAAGCCAACTCGTGGTCCTTTTGGTCATTGATTTTTCATTGCAATATATTACATCGGCGTACCAATATTCATGCGAATCGGATCATCAGTTCATCCGCTATGAAGCAGCTAAGGAAGCAAAACTTTTTGGGCCTCAAGTCTCATTAGGACCCGACCCTCACCATCCAACGTATGAGATCATATAATTTTCACATAGGTATACGAGATAAATCTCTAACAGCGTGACAGACTAGTCTAGTTATATTTTACCACCACTAAAATTTTCTCAACCTCAAAAAACCTAATTTCGGTCTTTTTATGTAGTCTTTATCATTGGTTGTTCAATCCGAAGATTGGTTGACTGCAGCCCTCCACCCTTCCCTATCTGACGCTTGTCCCCTCACCTCCTGGTATCTCATCCTATGTACTTTCCTCTTTATTTGTACTCATGAACTCATTCTTGGGTCTTACTCTGGGGACTTTTTCCTCTATTTTACCTTCAATTATGTTCTTCACAAACCCGTTGTGTCTCAGAGTGTGTCCAATCCATCTCGTTCTTCTTTTCTGTACGGAGTTTCAAATGGTCCTTTCCTCTTCCACTCTTCTGCACACTTCATCATTTCTTATTTTGTCCGTCAATTTTATCTTCAGCATCCTCCTCCAGCACCAGGTTTCGAAGGCTTCTAGTCTTTTCTGGTCATCTTTTCCAATGGTCCATACTTCCGATCCATAGAGTGCCACGCTCCACGCGAATGTTTTCACCAATTGTTTCCTGGTTTATAGTCCTATCCTCTTGGAGCTCGGCAGTTATCTTTTTCACATGAACGACTTTTTAGCTTGGGATATTCTCCGCTTGATCTCCGTAGTACTTCTTCCGTCCCACGTGATGGTACTTCCTAGATAGGTGAAGGAATCCATTTGCTCTAATTTCTCTCCTCTAAGGGTGACTTCTACATTCAGCTTCTCTCTTCCGCATACTAGGATTTCAGTCTTTGTCTGATTTATCTTCATGTTGTATTCTTGAATAACTTCTGTCAATCTACCGTTCGAATATTTTTAAGAGAAGGCAGTCTCTTCTCATAATGTCTCCAATCCAGTTCAATTTCCTCTCTCATAATGTTCTCATAAAGTTTTTTTTCCATTTATTCTCTCCTGCTATTTATCATTTGCCACGTTGTCACTTTATTAATTCTTTTTCATTCTTCGCCATCTGAAATCTCTCCAAACATCTCTCCTCTTTCCTAATAAATATGTCCGTGTATCTACTCCTAAAAGCAATAAACTCCTTATGAAATATTTTGAAAATCGTTTTCTTAAACAAATTTTAATCGATTTGCCTGTTAGTGGCAACCTAACTTTACTTCTTCTTGGCTTTAATCCCAATTATTTGGGGTCAGGTTTTTGGACTTTCACCCTCCAGCGTGCTCTATTCAAAGCCATATCCTCTTTGGCACCAATCTCCAACATATCCTTCTTCCAACACTCCATCAATGCTTTCCTTTGCCTTCCTCTGCTCTTCCATCCCTCCGCCTTCGGGTTCATTACTCTTTTCCCAAGATATTCACCGTCTCGTCTAACAACAAAGTTAAACCCTACATTAGTTAGTGTTGTCTTCGTGAAATCCTCCCCCATACTCCATTCTCATAAATCCTACGAATAAGTGCAAAATGTTTCATTCTTCTGTTCTGGTCCATTCTCTTTAGAAACTGTAGTTATTATATCTCTTCCCACCACCTTATCCCTTTTCATATCTCGTAGTGCTCTTTCGATTTCACTATCAAGGATACCCGATCCGAATCCATTCCTGTCGATGTCTTCTTCCCTTTCAATATCCAACTTATTTGGTCTTATATTGGCTCAAAGTATGCGTACTATTGTAGGTGTTTGTGTCCGTGTTAGCGCAGTGAAAACTTGGCGCCATTGCTAGAGCGAGGACTGGTACCGACAGTGCATACATGACAGTGAATCGCTGAGGAAGGCAAAAGAACTTTAAGGAGATTATGTGAAAAAATAGGAGTGGAAAAAACATCATTCATCCATCTCTGCCATATTCATTTTAGTAGAATGAATAGTTTTTGAGAAAAAAATGTGAGGCATTGGCTTAAAAGATTATGTTTGGAACTTATCAGTATGAAAAATATTTGAATCGTTGGTGAATATTACCGAAGATTATGGTAAAATTCAGGGGTTGCGGTAATTTACGAAAAATACTGCGGTGATTTTCAGAACGGCCCATCTGTATCAATGCGAAACCCATCCCTTAGCCACACCCGAGAAGACTTAATGAATCAAACTCGGATCCTTAATGTCGGGAATGTTTTTCCTCCGAAAATCCGACATAGCCCAATCAATGAACTTTTGCATCCCTCAGTATATATGTAGTCTCATCAAATATGTTTGAGCAGTCGTCGATATCTATGTTACATAGTTTTTCCTAAGCTGAGTTACAAAGTTCATGAAGTCGACAAAGATGGTAAATTTAGGGTGCGCGGAATCGACTATTGCATTGGCGTGTCTACAACTTTGACTTTATCATATGATAAGAAATATGAATAAAATTGCGATGAAGCTACCTTTAAAATGGTCAATATAGCATTGCAATTGCACTGACGTGGACCCATACATTAATTTTCAAAGTAATGCTGCGCATCATGTTGACGCCGACAGCATGCAAGAGGCTGTAATGTAGGCGTGGCCAGTCTACCATGTTTGTTAACCCCAAGTTTCCTTTAGCGCTTACAGGCTGACGCACTAATTTTGTAATTTATGATGTATTGCATCGTTTGATGAAGCTACCTTTAAAATGGTCAATATAGCAAGGCAGTTACACTGATGTGGACCGTAGAAATCAGTATATTCTTACTCATTTCTTAGGCATTATCCTTGCACGTATTTTTTACTGATTTAAATAAATATTTACCCTCAATCTCTGTGATATGAAAACTATGATAAAAGCGAGTAGAATCCATGGCAAGAAGTAGCCAGTATATGTTTCACTTGAGTTACTTGCCTTAACCCTTTGACTGCGCAAATAATATGAAATACAGCTCTCCCCAGGCGCAATTTTTTCTAAATTTTTCAGTCATTTTAGTAATTTTCACTTTATACTGAGGGGAAAAATTGTTTAAATATTTTATGATGAGTGATTGTCGCCTGATTTTCCTTTTAAATAAGAATTGATGGACAGTTTTTACTAAAGGATGAATTTTTTGCTTTCAAAATGTATGGTGTCAGGTGGTAAAACCATACTTCAAATCGCCTATAAACGATGGGAGCAGTCTGCTACGGCGATCGCTTATAGACCATAGGAGCAGTCAAAGGGTTAAATTACAAACAGATGGTGAATATTCTTGCTTCATATCTGCAAATTCGTCCATTCTGTCGTGCTATCCATAGGAAAGTAAGGAGAGAACAGGGATGAACAATGTGATTGCATGACAGGGATAACTAATTAAGGGCCTGGTTTCTCTCCACCCTTTCTTCCTAAGCTCTCCTGCTCCTTCTCATTTGCATAATTGGTCATAGTTGTCGCTGGCATTTCAGACTTACCAACAATACAACCAAGGGCACCAAGAGTGGACGACGAAAAGTGAAGTTCGTATTCCTACCAGTTTCTTCCAGGAGTTTGGAAGAAGTTTTCGAATATACTAATAGATGGCGTTAGCGCTCCAAACTGTGAGCTTCGGCGGCTGTGTAAGATTTTTCTCGCGCTCAATTATGTTCCTGGGAAGGCTTTCACGACTTACGGTAGTTCTGGTGAAGTAAGACACCTTTAGTATATGCATGCAGTAAGCAAATGGTAGGTATAAAATTTAATTTCAAATACTGTGACTACTCTACTCACTTCACAATGCAGACTTATCGCTCATGGTTCGTTGGCAGTGCTGTCAAACGTCCGACCATCGTAATGGGTGCCATCACATCATTATCGCCTAATTACCCGTTTACGAAAAACACGACCCGTTTCGGTCACGTTATAGCACTCGTCCATCGTAATTCCGTCCTAATGCCTTAGTTTTCATTCAGTGCTAACATTAAAAATGCGGCCGATGGCACGTTTTTGGCTGTGGTGCGGCTCCATCCCGTTTCCCAATTTATTTATTATTAAAAAGGTTTATCGAGTTTCACCTGTTTGTCTGGGACACATTCTGCAGTTGAAATTTAATCGAAGGAGTCCTTCTCCTAGACAGATGTAATTTATGAAGTTAGAATATCATTTCAAGTAATTTTAAACTAAAATTTAAAAAATAAAGCATATTAAAAAACAGATTTTTTTAAGGAAAAATGTTGTATTGTTACATATAATGCTCTAGAAAGTAAAAAAAATGTTTTTCATCAAACACCCGGTTGAACTAAACTTAAACATTTTAGGCGCCATGTAGAACCCCACTATTCTACTGGTGAAACTGTGAACGGATGCCGGAAAGAATGAAGATTTTAAATTGAAAATGTGAATAGTTATATATGGTGAGATGTTTAATATATATATATATATATATATTAAACATATATATATATTTTTTTATATTTTATATATATATATATATCCATTTTAATAATTAATACGATGATTGGGTGTTAAATTTGACACCTATCTTACTCTGGAAAGTACTGGAGCAAGTAAACATTAACATGCATTCAAACCTATAATATTATATCTGTAGATATATGTTACTCCTAGTGTCACTGTACGAAGCCGATTTCTTCTTATTTCATTTCATTATAACTTAAATGCATTTATTATAATACTTTTTATCGCTTAATTCATTTATCTATAAAATTTAAATCAGGCAAATGACAAATGTCTACCACAACTCATCAATGATTGCTAATATTGGCAGAGCGTTTTTCGCTAAATTTAAGGCCACAGCCACAGAGTAAAGATAAAGATATGCTTACTCTGTGCCACAGTTATTAACTGAAACAATAATAACTCCCAGCTGTAACATATAAATTAGACCTTGACCTTAATTTTTATGATTAAAAAAGTCATAAATAAAGTGTACTTAACTGTGGCGCCCAAATGTTTTATTTTTAGTTGCATGAAGAACCGGGTGTTTGCTGAAAAACATATTTTTTACATTTAAGAGCGTTTTATTAAACAAAAACTTTTTCTTCGTAGTAAAAAGTTAACTTTGTCTGATTCCACACTTTATTTTGTCTGACCCAGGTTTCGGTGCATCATGCCATTTTCAAGGTACAGGTTTAAGGGAGGTTTGCTCTTACATATAATACTAAGTAATAGTGGGTCGGGTTTGGCTGACGAAAAAGACGTCACTGGCTGTCGTCCTACTTTTTTCCTACCTCTCACTCATTAAGGCCGCTTTACTCGGTACATTTTATTGTATAAACGAATGTATCATATAATGTACAAGAAACTGAATGGAAATAGAGTAGGTTTTATTTCCCGTTTAGTCATTCAGACAATCATACAATTTGCCGCTTTACACGGTACAATTTACCTCATGCAAAAGTTCACACATTCCTTTGTACTATAAAATGTACCGTGTAAAGTGGCCTTAACATCTCTTTTAACATGTGTAAAATAATCTCGAATGACAAAGCCAGAGGGGCATTTTACAACTCAACGACAGCGGGCAAAATTCTTTTCAACCCCAAAGACAAATAGCGTCTCTCCAAACAAAGCAGCCTGTACGAGTTTAAGTGCGTTGATTGCGCAACAAAGCACATCGTCTCCAGACTGGGAGGAGCTTCAAAACAGGAATGGAAGAATATAGACGTTTTATTTTCAAACCGTGACAATTCCTTCGAAAGGTCAAGACAATTATACGACGTGAACCTAGAGCTTTGCGAGTGCTTCGAAATCGATTCGAATCGACTCGAATCAGGCAAAATTCGATTCGATTCACATGTGAATCGGGATGCTTCGAAACCGAATGATTCGAAATATTTGAATCTGATAGATTCGTCCTCGAATCGTTGCGTGCATTCAAACATGGCGCTCATTCAAAAAATTATGCGCCGTCTGTTTAGACGCCGTTTTCCTCCCGCGAAACGAAAATTTAAACGACCACATATTATTCTGTGTTATTCTTTGTGCCACTATGTGCTAATGTTAGGCCCTGAAATATTGTGAAAATCTTTATTACTTTAACTGCGCATAAGCTTTGCATTTTATTTAGATTGGAATTCGATTCGAAAGCGAATTTTTTTTAGGGTGATTCGATTCGCTACCAAAATTTAAAAAAAAAGTTCGTTTCGATTCGATTCGAAACATCTTTTTGGAGATTTAATTCGGTTCGATTCGAAATGAAAATCCCTGATTCGCACAGCACTACGTGGGGCACTGATGCAATATTCATCCATACATTTTACGAATTATGAATGAGGGGTTGAAACTAGATTTCATGGAACAGTTTGAAATTGCAGATTACCCTGCTGGTTTTAATCTTTGTAGTGACCATATGTTCCCATCCGATTCACGTCTCCTGCACATAGCACCACTACCACCCACCCGCCAGTCTCAAACGGTTAAGTATATAAGGATTAATAAAATATAAAAATAATTACAGAAAATGGAAAACTTATTAAAGAACAGAAAAATGTGGAAGGGAACTTAGCGATAAGTTGACAGGGAAGTTGTGGCTAATTTGCTCAGGTGTTTAGTATGGAAGGGTTTGAAAGCGGAGGGTAGCGAGATGAGGTCTAGGGAGGGTGAATGCGAAACCACGAAACATTTGAAAGCTCGCTTTCCTACCTCTACAAAAAAAGACAAGGTATTATCTCGACATTTCTCGATGTCTTCATGTAGTATTTAGGAGATATAGTAATAAAACCACGGAAGGCATATAAGATATCAGTGATAAAGGGATCTCACTAGCCATAACTTCTTATCTCGTCTCGCCGCCCCCGTCCTGAAGGTACAGAAGGTAAGAAATTCCGGAGCAATTTTTACGCCCTGTTAAAAAAATATCGTCGAAGTGTTGGTGCACCAAGTGTTATTTATCCTTTGAATAATTGCGTAATCAAGTGTGGGACAATGGGAAAAAGAGCGGAAAATCTCGGCGATAAATCCGGTGGAACGCGAGTGAAAAGAAGAAAAACGAGCTGCGGGGCGCTTAATAGGTGTAAGGCTCTGCCGCTAGAGAGGAATTTATTTCCTGTTTTCAGGATTGTGTGGGGAAAAAACGCGCCATTACTTTTTTTCATTCATTAAAGAAGAGAATAGGTATGTGGAACCAAGCGGTATAATAGCGTAGCGAAATGAATATTGAAATCATTGATGCGTTTACTGCCGTCAATATTTTTTCGTGTTTTTTTCTTTTAGTCCCATTTGTTGGTGCGGATAACTCTAATGTCATAAGTTTTAAACTCCATTTTTCGATATAAATCGATATTTTTGATTTTTCCATTTTCGATCTTTTCGATCTTATCGATCCTTCGTTTGCATGCAAATTGGTGGGTAATCATTATTCCATTTTGGAACAAGTCGTAGTGGAGTCACTTTATAACTATTGCCCTGCGAAATCCACGGTAGTATAGTTTCAGTCGGATAACTCTAATGTCATCGGTTTTAAACTCCATTTTTCGATCTAAATCGATATAGGTAAATAGGTATGTGGAACCAAGCGGTATAATAGCGTAGCGAAATGAATATTGAAACCATTGATGAGTTTACTGCCGTAAATATTTTTTCGTGTTTAATTCTTTTAGTCCCATTTGTTGGTGCGGACAACTTTAATTTCATCTGTTTTAAACTCCATTTTTCGATATAAATCGATATTTTACGATTTCCGATCTTTTCGATTTTTCGACCCTTTGTTTGCGTGAAAATTGGTGTGTTATCATAATTCCATCTGGGAACAAGTCGTAGTGGAGTCACTTTATAACTATTGTCCTTCGAAATCCACGGTTGTATAGTTTTAATCCTGTTCAGCATAATTTTTAAAAAGTATAATCATGTACTATGTTTCCCGTTTTTATTAACGTACACTATGCAGCTTTTTCAAATGTATCCCACAAATTTTATTTAAGTAATTGAAAGCGTAATGAAGTGAAAATACGGCTTGTAACCTTTGGAAAATTAACACACATCAATAATTCTCGTTCAGCTCAAAATAAATACAAAATATACGGTAGATTGAGCACTAGGTAGAGAAATTTGAACGTAAGTTTAGAAATAAGTCATTTGGGCATGAGTTGCTTCCAGTTTTGTAGGAAAATCGGAATAAATTGGCAGCGTAATTGACATGTTATCTCAATCCAAGGTAGTGGGTTTGCTCAACCGTCCAGTCAACTTCTTTCTCGCCATCGAGTCCCCACCTTCAGAAGCTCAACCCGTGACCTAATCCTTTCCTCCCTTGGCATTTCTCACATAACTCACCGCCGTGTCCTATCAGATATGATGTTCCTACACAGAATCTTCAGTGGGTCTCTACGGACCAATGAAATACTCCCTCTGTTTCGTATTCATGTTCCTCCCCGTCCATTACGCAGTAACTGTCTACTGCATACTCCCCGATGCCGCCTTTCCATCTCCCAGCGCTCTTTCTTCTACCGAATCCCCTCCTTGTTTAACTCTTTGGCCTCGAAATATCCCTCCTTTGACCTTTTCTGCTCCGCCACCATTTTCAAATCCTCCCTGAAACGTCACTTGAATGATCCACCCCTCTCCAATCCCTAAGTCCCATTCTTACGTTTGCCTCATTATTGTCTTGTTTAATGTTAATAATGTTTTTGTTTGAAAATTTTATTTATTTATTGATTGTGTCAGCAAATGTAATAGCCTTTGTGCCGCTTTTGTTGGTGAAATAAATAAATAAAATAAATCAAGCATCTGTAAAGATGTAGAAGCGGAAATAATAGAAAAAACTCTGAATTATTTCTAAAATTCATGGAAAAAATGTGCGCAGCCGTCTTGTAATGTGAATAATTTTTCCCCAAAAAAAACAGGCGTTTCCTGCGTCCGCTGGGACGCCACCTATGTACTCTCTTCTTCAATAAATTCCCCTGAAAGATCGTTTATCGGGTAACCATTGTCCCAAAAGTTACTTCTGTGAAAACTCTTAAAATTAATCTTAGCCAATATTTATTCTTGGCATATCTACAGGCAAGTAATTTGGGTTGTAGACATGTGTGAGATAATATTTTAATTTTATTAGCAGAAAAAATTGTAATATGTATACATTTGCGGGAACCCTTCTTTATTCCTCTTCCCTCTACATATTGTCCAACTGGATTATTCCCATCGTGTAACTAACTTAGTCACTCTAGAGTCACTCTAAATCAAATCTTTTTATGGAATTAACGCATAAAATCCATTTCCTATTAGGGTGTTTCAGACAGACTTTCAGACAAACAGACAGACTTTCAGACAAACAGACAGACTTTCAGACAGACAGACTCTTTATACCAGTTTAAACAATTTTAGACACCTTATCTCAGTCTCCCTTTGTGAAAAATTAGTGGATACTCTGGTTTTCCCACACACAGACTACCGCCGTGTGGTATACTCTGACCTTACAAACAAACTGAATCTAAAACTACAGAGGATTCAGAACTCTTCTTAAAGGGAGAAATTGAGTCAGGGGAGGGAACAAAATGCCTCTCCTCCATTGATTTCTGGTAAAATAGACTGAATGGTTATCGTGAAGTATTGATAAAAACATAATGGTATTGATACGTGTCTCGTTTGTAGAAAAATATATAAAAATTAGAGAGTTATCAATAAATTACGACAGCTCCATTTTGAAGGCATTGACTTCATATAATTTCAGAAATTGAATTTCAAATGTCGGTAGGTAATGTTTTTTGATTTAAATCAATGAGTCAGAAGTATGTAAAACTAAAGCTCTTAAAGCGCAGAGATGTCCACTTCCTACTTTTGGTACTGAATTATTGATGCACTTCAATATACGAGATTAATTTAATTGTCATATTTTGTGCAAAGCTTGGATTATTAAATTAAACGACCAGATAAAACAAGGAGAATGTGTATGGGCTTATAAATATAAATTATTGTTTTTCCCACGCTAGGTCTCCATGCGTAACATAGCAAGGATTATGCGCATTGACTTTTTTGTACCAGAATTCATCCACCATTTAATTTACACCCCTTTCATTACTAGTATTTGATCCATCAAAGGGTTTTGACTGAGCTCTCTTACTTACACGTGTCCATGTGTTGGGAAAGATGATAGATTTGAAATTAACGTTCGCATCAACATCTGGGCCACTTTTTTCCTCTTAAGATATTTTTTGAATTTTATTTTTATAACACAGCCAAAAAATATCTCAGTTATTAACTTTTTCATGCATCAAATGTAATATATATATAATCATGGTATATTTTATTATGCATTGCAATGTGTTGTAGCTTTCTATCTAAATTCTATTCCATATAATATGTGTCTAAAAATAGGCTTTATCTGAGTGAGGATCATGTTGAAGACCGCCGATGATACTCTTTCTTCTCCAGGGGTCACCTCCATAGCTTGTGATTTGCTTTCGTGTTTTTTACTCAAAGTCCGTGACTCAAAGCTGTTTATGATTGTGGGACCATGCACCGACTTGTACACTGCTAACCAAGTCCTCCTCGTTGCTTCTCTGTGATTTAAATACTCATGGTTAAGGACTCCATAAAATTTGCTGGCCGCCGGAATACGCGAGCCATTATCGATATTTGACTTGCCGTCTGTACTCATCTGTGGATTTAACCCTTAGAGTGCCGGGTCCTGTCCTGTCTCTCGCGAAAAGTGCCACTCTTAGATGCTGGTATTTCACTGATTATTCAAAGATGGCACCTAAATGCAGATAAGTGATGAAGCTTAAAGCAAAAATGCCTCGGCAATTTTAGCATAGTACCTTGAAAATCAGTTGGCACTCAAAGGGTTAAGTATTTGATAGTTGTCATTTGCTCCCTTTTTGTATTACTATACGGCTGTGCAACTGTGTGTTAAAAGAAGATAGGAATACTAACCAAGAAACAGTTGGTGATAAGACGTGTGGAGAGTGGAACTATATGGATCGGAGGAATGGACAATTGGAAAAGCTGACCGGAAGAGACTGGTGGCCTTCGAAACATGGTACTGGAGGAGGATGCTGAAGAGAAGGTTGACGGAAAAAATAAGAAATGATGAAATGTACGGAAGAGTAGAGGAGGCTATTTAGAAAACCATACAGAAAAGAAGAAAAAGATGGATTGGACACACCCTGAGACACAATAGATTTGCGAATAACATAATTGAAGGCAAAATAGAGGGAAAAGTCCCCGGAGGCAAACCTAGGAATACGTTCATGGACCAAATAAAGAGGAAAGTACATAGTAAGAGATACGAGGAGGTAAAGGAACTTACTTTAGTTAGGGATGGATTTTCATCTTGGCCTTCTGAAATATTGCCCATCTTACATCTTGGCCTTCAACAAAGGTCTGTATTAGACTATAAGTGTAATGGCACACCAAACCTTGAATCAAAAACCAGGAGGAGGATAGAGAAGATAAAACGGACGGACAAAATAAGAAATGATGAAGTGTACAGAAGAGTAGAAGAGGAAAGGACCGTATGGAACACCATACAGAAAAGAAGAACCAGATGGATTGGACCAAAACTAACGGCGTGTAGTTTGTATGCTTTCTTAACTATTTTTGAGATTTAATCATATTTTCACCGCAGTAATTTTTTCAGAATTGCAAAAAACTTCCGTTGTGAAGGAGTTTTAAACGTACCGCGCGAAAAAATTAGTCGAGTCAAAGGCTTATAGAGATATTGTTATATAATTTTTAGAATTTCATCGTGTGGAGGTATAATATTGCACAATTTTTTATTTATTTATTGATTTACTCTCACAATCCCGAAAACAGCATAACAAAGGCCTTTTAAATAAGATGATTAACATTAACAACACACGAACAACAAAACACATGTCCTAAGAGGTGAAAAGCCACCCAGGCTAGACTTAAACCCGCGTCCCTCGGACTGGAAAGCGAGCACTAAACCCCGTCAACGGGGCCGACAAATTTATAACTCAATATTTATCTAATGTGCCCTAAAACTGCTGAAAATAAAATGCATAATTCGAATATGGTGTTGCTTATAACTCAGGAACTATCTCGCTTAAACTACCTTAAAAGTGAAATCAATAACATAAGAAAGTTACAGTATGAAGTGAAATAACACTAGCCTTTTCTTTGAGGGAAGTTCTCGAACTCCTATGTACTGCTAAACTAAAGGTATGTATGCCTCGCATCACGAAACGATGACATTTTCGTAGTCACGCTTCAAAGCGCAATAGTATGTGCTTCACGCTCAGTAAACCAACTCTTTGAAAAAGGCTCCGTAAAAAGAAAAACGTCAAGGAGTCATGTCGCGTCACGTAATGACCGCACATCGTAGCAAAGGAGCCGAGAAATCCAACGGAGGCTGGAGAGACCCTTATCTCTATCGTACGTCTGTCTAAAATATGCTCACTCTGTCGGGGATATTATTTCTTGTCCTTGATCTTTTGCTTTTCCGTTCCTTCGAAGGAAAAGGGCTCCCCTAAGGAATATTGCAGCCGTCGCAAGAGAGTAGGCGCACCTGATTCTATCTTCAAGCCTTGGCCATTTTTCCGACGACTTCCGTGCGCTCCGTGTTATCTACCGTCCAATGCACTCCGTGGGGAATCAGCGGGGAAAATAAATACTCTCCTCTGCGAGGAATGCAATTTTTCGCGAGTGAGAAATGTGTAAGACATCGAAACAAAGGAAACACGTGAGCGCACGTTCAGAAAAATACGATTGGAACGTATCTACGCTTGTGTTTCCAAGATGGTGGAATAATTGCCGAGGATAGTAGTTTTACTGTGATTTTAATTTAATATGTAGTGTTTCACAGCTTTTAGAGGAATAAGTTTGGAGACTATAGAGGCTACACACTAGACATAGTTTGCCTGAGAAATTCAGAACTGGTGTGTTTCAGAGCGACACAGAGAATATAATCATGACGCCTCACTACATCTCTAGGTCTGACAGAAGTGATGAAATAAGAGAGGTATATTGTCGAACAGATAGGCGCAGTAACTCGTTCTTTCCGTCCACAATAAGCGACCACAATAAAAACTGAGCTCCACTCTATAAACTTCCATAATACACGTCACCATTTCATCTCTCGAAACCATATCCTCCACAAGTTTATAGGGATGGTGTTCTCATACCCCCTGCCACCCACACATACGGCAGCTTGCGCGGTAGTGTGCAGATGTAAAATATTACTCCATGTACGTTGATGTATACAATATGAAATATTTAAAATGATCTAGTCAACTTCAATCATCGTTGTATAACACTCAAATAAACAATCGTGTAACGTGAATATGACAATTTGAAACTCGATTTAGAAAACAAAAGGGTAACTTAACCAAATTATTGGGTCAATAATTATTTAATGAAATGTCATCTCATTTAACCAGATAGCGTGGTGTCTCGGTATCAACTATTACTAATTTTCCCGCCATCACGAGAGTCGTCTGCCAGCCCAGGTCAAACTGGGATTCGGATGTGTTTACATCTGTCAGCCACCCAAACGACATCACTGGGGCAACTGGAAAGCACCAAAACCGTATGAGTTTTAAACGAATCAGAGCAAGTGCGTAAATGGAGAGCCCCCAATGTCTGGGACCGACTCCAGCATCTCGTCTGTCTCTCGCCAAAGTTCCTGACGCAGATCTGCGCATCAAGGAGGGGAGGCAGAAGTGGAAGGGGTGAAGAGAAATGACAGAGAGGAAGAGAGAGAGGCGAGGAGACCTGTGCGACATGGGGGGAAAGTACATCTACGTCTACATACTACCCTGCGGGCCGCCGCATTGGGGTGCGGCAAGGAGTGTTAGGACAAGAGCCCTATTAAGGTGAAATGGAAATATTATAGGAGGGAGAAATCGGGAAGTGTATTTTGAAAGTTTTGAGTGTTTAGAGTGGTAGTCACTTATTGTGCATGGAAAGAACTAATCTTTTTATTCGCCTATCTGTTCGGCAATGTATCTTTCTTTTTTTATCGCTTCTGTCCGAGCTAGAGGCGTATGAAGTGCGGCGTCAAAATGATATTCTCTCTGTCACACTGAAGCGTATTTGCCATGAATTTCTAAAGCAAACTCAATCCCATTCTACAATGGACGTAAGCCGTCAGACGTAAGCCGTGAGTCGCTGCCGTAAAGGAAGATAGTTAAGTCCCATCTCTGCGGCTTACGTCTTGCGGCCGGTAGAAGTGTCAGCCAATCAGAGCGTGTCATTATTACTGCCGGTGTAAGTCACAACATACTAAATTAGCGGAAGCATATTTGAGACTAGAGATTTAATTAGGATATTTGCAAACATCGAAGTGAATATTTAAGAAAATACTTTCGAAATACCCACTCACAATGAATATGTACAATCATTTGTAAATGTCTGTGGGCAAGCTCGGTCGCGCCTGTCCTTGAGCGTTTCTTTAATAGACCCTTCGATTGGGGCGACAAGTAACCTCCATTCAACATCGGCACTCGTACATCCCTACATTTTTCTCGACTCGATAAACCTTACCCAATAGATGGAACCTGCCCACATCGCTTAGCAGCCATGTAGTACCAACATAAATAATTAGTTCTCCACATGGCCACAAATGGCGTGACCGAGCTTGCCCACAGACATTTACAAATGCCTGTAATTCCGTGACACGAAGAAAATATTTTGACTCTGGTATGCTTGTCGATACCTTCATCGATCTGTTACCGCTTACTTCAGCATTGGAGATGGACTACCTTAAGATAAATCCTTAGGTTTTAACTGCTACGGTAAAGTATTACGTCTCACATCTTTTGTAGAACGGGCTCTAGTTCTCAGCGTAGCCTTACAAACTCAATGTGCCTCCGAGTGTGTCCAATCCATCTGGTTCTTCTTTTCTGTATGGTGTTCCATATTGTCCTTTCCTCTTCTACTCTACACTTATGCATTTCTTATTTTGTCCGTCCTTTTTCTCTTCAGCATCCTCCTCCAGCACCAGATTTCGAAGGCTTCTATTCTTTTCTGGTAAACTTTTCCAATGGTCCATGCTTCCGATCCATAGAGTACCACGCTCCACACGAAGGTTTTCCGGTTTGATTATGGTCACTTATTGTCCGTGGAAAAAACGAATGTTTGTACTTATGTGTTCGGCAGTGTCTCCTATCTTGTTCTGTCGCCTTCAGATGTAGAGTGGCGTCAAAATGATGTTCTCTTGTCGCTCTGAAACATGCCTGTTTTAAATTTTTTTGGAACCACGTCCCTCCCGGAGCCACAAACCAACTGAGCTGACCCTCCCAAAGTCGTCAAAATATGTTTATTTACACACCAAACAATACAGAATAACAAATAACAAAAACAACGGTGTGAACCCCGCTTTAGGCTGTCGCCTCTTCAGGGATTTCACTGGAAATTTACACTGGTGCGGGAAGGTATTGGCCCGGCATTCGCCCTAGGGCGGTGGGAAACCCGCTAAAACCACCGCCAGGCCACCGCCGACCCTCCCGGGAGGCTCGGCCATATATGTATACTCGTCGAGGCCAAGAAGGCAACGGGGCCTGTAAGGTGAGCACAGCCCGAGACGGCGGATTGGACTCGGTCGGGACGCGGTTCCATGCCACTTGGTGGCTTCTACTTTTTATTAAATTGTTTACATACATCTTTCTTATAACAGGATATGAAAATAGTGTACCTCGTCCTTTTCTAAAGGAGTATATAACAGTTGTGTTATCAGTCCTTAAGTCTAACAATTCATTTCGATTGATTGGAACATTGTCTAATACATATTGCCATGCCCAAAGACATGCTAAGGCTTCCATAAAGTTAATTTCATACACTCTACCTGTTCTTGCTGACTAATTAAAGCTAGCTCGCAGCCTCCGAGTTTCTAGCTTTGTTATTAAGGTGAGCACAGCCCGAGACGGCGGATTGGACTCGGTCGGGACGCGGTTCCATGCCACTTGGTGGCTTCTACTTTTTATTAAATTGTTTACATACATCTTTCTTATAACAGGATATGAAAATAGTGTACCTCGTCCTTTTCTAAAGGAGTATATAACAGTTGTGTTATCAGTCCTTAAGTCTAACAATTCATTTCGATTGATTGGAACATTGTCTAATACATATTGCCATGCCCAAAGACATGCTAAGGCTTCCATAAAGTTAATTTCATACACTCTACCTGTTCTTGCTGACTAATTAAAGCTAGCTCGCAGCCTCCGAGTTTCTAGCTTTGTTATTAAGTTGAGAAATATCACTAATAAAAACATGTATGTAGCGTTTCATGTAAATCTTCTCATAAAAAAGTCAATTCAACGACCGTAAGCATTTTAACTCCTACATTCCGAGTCGACTAACGAGGAAGTGCTTGAGATGGTGGGCGAGGAAATGAAACTTTTGAATGAAATTCCAGATCGGCAGAGTAGGTGGCTGGAGGTTGTAATAATGGGGCGAGGGGTTTCACAAGAATTTGATAGAGGCAATGATGCTGGGCAGGCGGAGAAGAGGAAGAAAACGAATATGTTTCATGGACAGGATGAAGAAGGGCAGATCGTATGTTGAGGCGAAAAGGGATACACAAGAGGGAGATTAGCCCCGGAAAGTGGAGAAAACCGGGAGGAGATGCTCTTGACTTTCATTAAGATCTACATTAACTGGTAGAATACTTTTGAAAAATTGGTTGTGGTTTTTTTATACAAATGCACGCAGCCTTCCCAATCTAGATTTTCTCACGATGATATTATAAATGGATAATTATATCCCGATTATAGACATAATAAACATTGTATCAGGCGCTTAAGATCACCATTTGATCACGTAACTCTGACCAAAATCTTCAGCCGTTCGTTTTTGTACCACGTGAGAAGAATAGATAGTATGCTAAGGCAAAAAAGGATATACCAGAGATAGATAGGCCTCGGGAAGTGTAGAAAACCGAGAGGAGATTCTCTGGAATTCAGAAAAACCTACATTAACTGGTAGAATACTTCAAAAAAATCCGAGTCGCTATTAATGCACTCTGGTCGACTACGGTTCCATTATTTCCCATCGTGGCCCCTCTAAGTTTAGCGGGCCATGAATCAGAGCCAATGCCCCTTTAAATCAGAACTAGAATATGCCGAATCCTCATACTCTCGGCTCGTGAATAACAAGAACAACCGGGAAACTAATCAGAACTTCTCTAGCTGCCCTTGTGAGCCCCCGCAAAGCATGCGGAGGAAACGGGGCACACGAAGCGACTTGAGTTCGCTTTAATGGTTCCGACTTTTTCGAGTGAAACGAACGCATCCCTTTAAACAACAGCGCGCGATGATGAAGTGGCGGCCGGAGGGTTTTTTTTCGCGAGTTATCACGGAATCCTCAACCTGCAAGCGAGGAGGAAAGTGAATGGCCAAAGTTCAGTCGGTCAACAGTGGGACATGGAGCCGTCATGAACCACTAAAGTCGCATTTCACCGCGGAAAGGGAGCCGCCGATGCTTAGGGCGAAAAAATTCTCTCGCCAGTCCTTCCTCTTGAATTTCATTACTGCCATGGTGCCACCGTCGAGGTATATGGAAAGGGCACTTGCTATGCAGGGCCAATGCTAGAAGCTGAAGCCAGTCCACCATCTTCGTTGACCCCCATTTTCCTAGAGCGCTAGTGGGCAGTAATTTTGCAATTTAACTATGATTTCCATCGATAGCTTACTATAAGTCAGACTACGCTTACTTCTTGAATGTGCATTTTCCATGCATATATTGTTTATTTATTACATAAAATATAATCTACATTCCCACTAAAAACTAGGCTGAAATCGAGTAAGATATACATCACTAACAAGTCAATATATCACCAATTTTAAGCTATCCGGGACTAGCCACGGAGTTCCACTTTCACGGAGTCACCCGCAATGCACAAATGTGCGAATTTCCACAGAGAAAAAATGATCCGCCTTGACCGGGATCCCGGTCAAGGCGGATCATTTTTTCTCTGTGGAAATTCGCAAAGTCAATATATGCTTCAATAGCTACTTGCCCAGTATTTCGAACAGATGCTTGATATTCCTGCTAATTCGTCCATTCCGTCATGCTATCCATTGAACTGTAAGGAAAGAGCATGGTTGTTATTTCGGTTGTCAGACTACACTTTCATGGGGTGATGATCTCTCTATCTACCCCTATGAGTGCTACTAACACAAGACAGGACTTTTTTCTTAGACCTTTTTTCTTAGATCTCTTTCTATGTGCTTTCCTCTTTATTTGGTCCATAAACTTATTCCTGGGTCTTTCTTTGGGGACTTTTCCCTCTATTTTACCTTCAATTATGTTTCTCAGAAACCCATTGTGTCTCAGGGTGTGTCCAATACATCTGGTTATTCTTTGCTCTATGGTTTCACCAGTACTCACCTACCACACGGGAGGCCAGGGTTCAAATCCCTGCAGAGGAGGATGTTTTTCAGAGGAAAGTCGATCCCTACTTGAGTGTCTTGTGGAGGGCACTTCAAGTCCAGTACTCCGTCTGTCGGATGAGACGTTAAACCGTGGTCCCCTTGGCGCCTTTCGTTAAGAGCAAGCTAATGCCGACGCCAGGTTTCTATCCACCCTTCCTCCTTTAATTATCCCCGATGGCGCAAATGACCTTAGCTGTCGGTCGCCTCCCTAAAAATCCTCTAGGGGCTCCCCCCTCAATCCCTCTAAAAGCTGTGAAGCACTGAATATAAATGAAAACCACGGCCAAAACTTCTATTATCGATTATTGTTCCACCATATTGGAAACTCATGTGTAAATGCGTCCCAAACGTCTTTTTCTGAAAGTGCGCTCACGTATTTCCTTTGTTTCGATGTACTATTATCTGAGGAGGGCGATTGGAAAGCACTCGAAAACTCGAGAGGGTGACGGGAGACGTGGAGTGAAGCGGATTGACGACTAAGAGACAAGCACACGAAAGAGGTTAAGGAGACAGGAGGAGGAGGAGGGAGGGGTTGTCGAACGCCTTGCATACTACACTCGCCGTGAAGCAGGGGAGAGGGCGAGAGAGAAAATTTGATTGATCATATCCAGTCGGTAGACATTCCCGCGTCCTTGACCCCGCCCCCTTGCCCACTTCCTCCCTCTCTCCAAACCAGCGAATCCCGAGCCCTCTTCCATTCCAATACAACAACAATACCACAGAATAATATTCCCACTTCCCGAGTGACAGCCCGACTCTCTCCATCATGTATATCTTACACGCACCCTCCTCCCCGCACCTTCTCAAACTTCTTCTGCGATGCATCATCAACATCTACGCATCCTCTCCCTGAAACTCAATACTCCATCTTCCCCACCTCGCCCACAGCGTCTCAGCAACACCTCCGAAGAGACACGTCGTCGTCGATGGAATCCGTCCCAATATATCACCGTAATTTATCGACGACTGAAGCGGAAGAGTTGTCCTTTCTTTTTCTTTCTTCTCTCCCAAGACTCGTCATCGGGAAACCTGTCAAAAGAGTTCGTATCGTGCGTGGGATAAATTGTTTTGCGACTTATTTGAGTCTTTGATGGTCGGTCGGTCGGGAGAAGAAATAGGAAAAAAAACTCATTTTCCTCTGGCCAACATGTATGAATGTAATCATTACAACTTCTGAAATAATCAAGATACTCCAAGGTCAACAACCAAGTACAGAATCATTATGCATCATCATTCATATGCTTGCTAATAATTCGTCGTAAATGACGGGAAAATTACTCAGCCATCCAAATCTTATCAGTAAATATAAAACCCGAAGATTCATGCGATATTGAGTGGAATTTTTCATAATGCAGAAATAAAATGAGTTGTATGAAATACGGAAATTAAATGAGTGTACATTGAAACCCGAGTCAAAGTAAATTTTATCTTTGTGGAAATTTGCTTATTTCATTTCTGCATTTTAAGTACATTTTTTAACATTCTTGTTCAAATGCCTACGGAAACAGGCTGAAGCAATGGCGAAATAGCGAAAGGTTATGTATTTTTATTTATCATTACTACCCCAAACTCAACGCATTTGTTCAATTTATGCCGGGTGAATAACAACAACAACAACAGATGAATACAAAAACCCATGAGTGATTAAAATTCCACTCAGACGGTATTCGAACTCACTACTCTCGGGTGAATAGCCGAGGACTTTACCTGACCGCCACTAGGACCGTCAAAATAATAAGTAAAATTTGATAACTGAATTTATTTTTTGTTAATATATTAAAATAAACTATGTAACTATGGTGAACAACAAGAATATGATACAAAAATTTCAAGTTTTTATTGTATTCAACATTTTCAAAATTCGCTAGTTCATCTTTTACTTTGTGGCATTACATTCAAATGTTTTGTCGATGAATAACTGTTACTAATACCACTTTTTTATTTAAATTAAGCGACCCGGGTTTCAGTGAATATTCACCATCATCAGACATGAATTGGGATCTGTTCATCCCGTTGTTTCCGTAGTTACGTAACGGAAGGGGAGAAGAAGTTTGAAACGGAGGCCAGAATAGGGGAAAAGGAAGGGTAAAGGTATTCGTTAATAAGGGTGTTGTCTTGGTTATTCAAAATTTTCAAAATTTAATTTTTAAGTTATGTAGCAGTCACAGGAGTGATTTTAAAATGAATATACTAAAATTATGCAACGGCCGCCGCGAATTAGATTCCAGAGAGCAGTTAGAAATTTTAAAAATTTAGAATAACTAAGACAACACCCTCATTGACGAATACCTTTACCCTTCCTTTTCCCCTATTCTGGCCTCCGTTTCAAACTTCTTCTCCCCTTCCGTTACGTAACTACGGAAACAATAGGATAAACAGATCCCAATTAATGCCTGATGATGGTGATTATTCACTGAAACCATAAAAGTGGAATTAGTAAAAGTTATTCATCGACAAAACATTCAACATTTTCGTCGAAGCAGGCGGAGTTGTAAGTAAGCAGTGACCCTTGTGATGAGTATATTTTGAGAAATAATACACCCGCATCATGTGTCATTTGACGGAAAAGGTGCATGTATATGCAACACCATGGATACTCTATATACGTATCTAAAGTATCTATGACCATGTGGGCGGGCCCGCTTGCCATCTATTGACGCTTATCTGAATCACTGCGCCTAGAAACTGAATCATACGTACACAAGCGTAGCCCTTTAAGTCCGTTTTGCATGTGACAAGTGCCTGCATAGTTTGATGTATGTATGGAAGAGCATTTCAAATTGCGTGCTTAAGGTGGTGCATTGTTTGCACGGATGTATGCACGCAAGATGGTAAAATGCTATTATTTAATCATTAATGCACGTCCGATTGAGAAAAAATGCGGTAGTAAATTGTGGAATTTCGCGCCCCGTGTAAAACGGGCTATTATGAAGTAGATGTTTTGACATGCTAATTCACGAATGACACTCAACGTATAAATCGATCAACAAAAGTAGTGGCTAACATTAGGCTCTCATTGATCCCCATTGTTTTCCGAAATCTTAATGGATAATGTAGCGAGCAAATTATGTACGTCCACCATCCCACTGACCTGTGTATTTAGCTGGCATCACTATTTAGACTACCGTAAATCGGGGTGAAGCCAGTACAGTTTTTGAAGTATTTTAGGTCAACTGTGCTAACCTTTCTTTGTTTATCAGAGAATTTTTAGCTGAGGAAACTTCATTCATTGGTCGTTCAATCCTAAGATTGATTGATTTCAGCCCTTCGCCTTCCCTATCTAATGCTTGTTCCCTTACCTCCTGATATCTTTTCGTACGTACTTTCTATGTACTTTACTCTTTATTTGGTCCATGAACTTATTCCTGGGTTTTCCTCCGGGCACTTTGCCCTCTATTTTACCTTCAATTATGCTCTTCTAAAACCCATTGTGGCTCAGTGTGTGTTCAATCCATCTTCTTTCTCCTTTCTATTTATATTTTTCCATAAAATGGGCCTATCCTCTTCTAATCTTTTGTACACTTCATCATTTCTTATTTTTCCAGTCCATTTGATCCTCAGCATCCTCCTCCAGCACCAGGTTTCGAATACTTCAAGTCTTTTCTGATCAGCTTGTCTGAAGGTCACTGAGGAAACTTTATCCATGAAATAATTGTTTAACGTTTCAATATCAGAAATTCAGGCGCTCTCAGCTGAGAAAAAGTGAGTTAGCTTTAACTTGGGAAAGACCGGACCAACCCTCAGTGCTTTCTCATTTTACCACAGCAAAGTGTTGGATATTTCTCAAAATCATTGCAATCTGCAATGAATCCCTTGGTGGCGATTGCCTTGATTGCCTTTTCAAGAGTTTCAGTACGATAATCCCTTATCCTAAGGGCCCCATCGTAATTTGAGCATTATAACTGAGGTGGGAGGGGCAGTAGTTGCCGCAGGGTCCTGGTAGATTGGTTGATTTAGAAAAACCTTTTGCGAACAATTTATGACCAAAGAAGTATTGCTTATAGTTTCTATTTTCCCTTTTATGATCTATTTAGTCACGCGAGTTTAATAACTTCATAATGATAAGTCAGGCATAGTAAAGAAAAATGACCCTGTAAGATTTGTATTTCCCATTTTGTAAGATTGCGAAGTTGTTATATCGTCAAAATATATCAAATTTTCTCTGAGATGTTTCTGTTTTCGCCATAGTGAAAAATTGGATACATCTTCCAATAGAATCTTTTGGCGCGCAGCATCGTGAATTAAATCAGTTTTTGCAGCTTTTATTTCTTCTCCGGGATTTCCATACCTATCCGTCGATGCAGATATTTGAAAGCCAACCGTCCCGTTTGCATTCTTTACAAATTATAGAAAAGGAAATACTTAGATATCTAACATTACTTTGAACTTAATTATCTGTAGTCATAAATATCTGAAAACGTGCAAATGCTGGAGGAAAAGTAGTAGGTAGTATGTGGAGCATAACAAGGAATGAGTGCCCATCTAAGGAAGCGAAAATCGCCGTGTACAAAAGTGTACTTCCCGCCACTTTGTTGTACGGTAGTGAAACATGGGTATGTCAGGATAGACATAAGAGTAGACTAAACGCCGTGGGTATGAGTTATCTGAGGAGTATTTGCGGCAAAAGTAGGATGGATAGGGTCGGGAATGAGTGGGTAATAAATGAATGTGGGCGAGATGCTCCAGTAATGGACATATATGGAAGGAGTGTGATTCGTAGGTTTGGCCATGTTGAGAGAATGGATGAGAGTCGAATAAATGAAACAGGTATATAAGAGTGAAATGAATGGTGCGAGAGGGAGAGGTAGGCCGAGAAAGTTGTGGTTGAGGAAATTCTAAGGAGGAATATTAGGAGTCTTAAAAACAGGAGGGATTGTATGAAGCAGTGTATGGGGGTAAATGAGGCAAAAGAGGTTTGCAAGGATAGGTCAGTATGGAGGAAATTATTGATGCAGAGTTTGGGGTACAAATATGCATTTATGAGTGTAACATAGACTCCGGAACGGAACGGCGTGATTGGTATATATGTATGAATGTAAGTATGTATAAATATCAGAAGATCGCAGCTCCCCACTCCAAACCCCGCCAACCGCTTCATTCCTACACAACTCTTCACTTCGACGTTCGCCCATTCATTTCGACGTCCTTTGAAAATCCTCTTTATCGAAAATATTTCCGGTGGCCACCACGCCTCTACGATATCATGGTTAAGATCATATTCAATCCTTTTTTTCTCTCACCTTATCGTATAGTTGAAAATCCTTTAATTAATTATTTTCAGCGGTCGCACGTTTGTGAAAACAAAATTTCTAACGGCAAAGAATATTAGTATTTATTCTTTCAACGCCTTTAAATTGATTAATTTTCGCTTCACTAGTGGAATGATTAATTTTGAAATTCATCGGAAAATATGTGAAATCTCATCATTTCCCATGCAGGTTTATGGCTATCGCTTGGTTTATTTTGGTAGTTGAGCTTGTCAAGATTCATTTAATTTTCCTGCGTTTATATTGAAAAGAAAAAAGCTCCAGCTTCAAAGAATTTAAAATAATATTGATTTTTGGTTATGAATTATTGAATATTGGTTTTGATGGAATGAATGCTGCCTTTTACATAAAATCATATGGGGAATAATTTTTAAATGTTTTACGAGGTCATAGTATATTTATTAACCTTTATTCATCGGGTTCTATGATACTGGTAATGCTTGAAGTGCATTGAAGAGATTTGAAATGACAGTTATTTTTTAAATTTAGTTTTAGGTGTTTCGCTCGTTGCTAGTGTTTTATAAATATTGTTTATTTTTCGTCAGCATATTCGGCACTGTGTCTTCTCTTTGCAACCTCCTACACAAAGTGGCAGGGGAAACCGACTTACTGCTTTGCTAACTTAAAAGACAGTAACAGCATCATTGTCTGTGCTGAGTTATCGTGCTGTATAGTTTTCCTTCATTGTCAAATGTAAAATAAACATATATAAATAATATTTTTTCTGGGCCCATTTTATATTTCGTTGAGGAATTTAACTAAGGAATTATTTTTATTATCTAATATTTAAATTTTTTGTCATAACTGTTGCTTATCTTACTATTTTATAAGCCAAAAAGCAGTAGGTGGAGGTTGTAGTCTTGTAGATGAGTACCATAGAATAATTGCTATCAAATAAGAAGGAGGTAAACAGTTACTCAATAGCAGTTGCAAAGGTTTAGTTATATTAAGTATTATTTTGTTTGTTTAAACAAATTGCTTGAAGTGAACTAGATGTGGCAGAGGTCATAAAGATTCAACCAAAAAAAATTAATATAATACAGAGGAAAGCAGCGCGCTTCGTTCAAAACTGCTACGAGCGTAAATATAGTGCCTCACAACTTTTAGAGGGATTTAGGTGGGAGCCCCTAGAGACTTGGAGGCCACACGCTAGGATAAGGTTGCTTGAGAAATTCAGAACTGATGTGTTTCAGAGCGACACAGAGAATACTATCATGACACTTTTACTATATCTCTATGTCTGAGAGAAGTGATAAAATAAGAGAGATACATTGCCAAACAGATAGGTACAAAAATTCGTTCTTTCCGCGCACAGTTAGCGACCAAAATAAAAACTGAGCTCCACTGAATACACTCCCATAATACATGTCACCATTTCATCTCCCAAAAACTTTACTCGGCTGGTGATCTAACAACCCGTGCAACACGCCCAAGCTGCGGCTCGCAGGGTATTATGTATATGTAGATGTGGGAATTAAGGAAGGAGAGCAGTAGACAAATTCTGTTAGATTCGCCGACGGTAAGGTGCTAATAAGTCGATCTTTGAAGAGATTACAAGCTTTGATTGATGCTTTAGGGTGTCAGTACGGGAAATAAAGAATGATGATAAATTATAAAGGAAGGAAAGTAATGAGATTCTCTGAGAGAAAGAAAGCGAATCTGGTCATGAAAGGATGAGGACACTAATTAGAGCAAGCAGAGGTTTTTACTTACTAGGATACAGCGCTAAGTCTAGTAAGGGACGGTAGGAAAGACATTCTTCTTCTTCTTCCTTCCTTCCTTTCAGCCTGTTCCGCCTTCGCATCACCATCTCAACCTTTGCCTCCCAACACTCCTTTTCCCTAATGGCTTATATTCCACAGCCTGCTTTGGAAACCTCTCTTTAGGCATCCGCTGTACAAGCTCTTTCCACTTATTTTTGTACTCCACCAACCTATCTGATATTGCCCGAACACCTAGTTCCTCTCTTATAGATGTAATCCTTAATCTATCTTTTCTTGTACACCCCTTCACTACTCGAAGAAATTTCATATCAGATGACTCTATTTGTTTCAGCTCTTTTTGTTTTGCTGCCCAACATTCTGACCCATACAACAAAATAGGGACTGCCATCACCTTATAGAACTTAATTTAGGTTTCTATTCTTGTTTGAAATTTTAAAGTTCCTTTTATTGCCCCACTTATCCTCAGAAAATTGTTTATTTTACCTGTGATATCTTCATCATCTTCATAAGTTGTATCACATCCTAAATATTGGAAGTGGGATACCTGTTCGAGTATTTTATCTTCTATGACAATTTTTGTTCTTATTGGGTTGTTTCCTAAGAATGCCATTGTCTTCGTTTTTGCTACTGAAATTTTTAGGTTATATATTTTACTCAGTTGATGTAATTTGTAAAGGAAAGAAATAAGGAGGAGAAAATCGTTAGCTTAGGGAGCGTTTAGAAATAGAGGGAAGCTGATGACGGAAAAATTCGGTAAGGATTTGAAGAATAGGCTGGTTAAGAGCTTAATAAAGAGCGTAGCGCTGTGTGGTGCTCAAATGTGGACTCTCAGAAAGGAGGACGAGAATTGGATGCAGGCATTCAAGATGTGGGTGTGGAGAAGGATAAAGAAGGTGCAAGCGGTGAACGTAAAGGAGGGCATACGGAGAAATTATAAGTATGGTGGGCGAGGAAATGAAACTTCTAAATGAAATCCGGGATGGGCAGTGAAGATGGCTGGAGGAAGTTGGGCGGTGATTTGTTCACGAATGTGACAGGGAGAGACTGATGGGAGAACCACATTGATACCAAGTCCTGAACAGACGTGTTTTCTAAAAATTTTCCCGGTTGTGACGAAAGTTTTAGCGCGGTTTTCGAAGCTTAGACAAACATTTATTTTTGTTGATGATTTATCGAAAATATTTAACTCGGGTTGATACCTTTTTATTCGTTGGAAACCATTAGAATAATATGAAATTAATTATCTCGCGCTTGGAAGCAAAACAAAGAATATGCAAGCGAACAATTACGAAATATACGAGGTAAATGCAGAAAGTAAGTTCCGTTTGTATTTCATACCACAGCAGCGCTGCAATCGCAGTTTACGCATGCACGCTACTTACCCCGACCTATTTTGAAGAATTTAACGCCATTATGAACTATCTAATTGTTGTGTACGCTTCGTGGTTCTTGTTTGAAATGGTGAATAAAGTTTAAAATCCCGCCGCTGAGGGTTGCTTACCAACAGTACTGTTTGATTCATGACAATGCCCTCTTTACAGCCCAGACCTCTCTCCTAATGACTTCCATTTTTTTTGTTCCTGAAATCGAGTGTTAGTGGCAAGAGGTTCAACAATGACTTCGATATCAAAGAGCATGTTGTTATTGGGCTGACATTACAGGCAGAACCTTTTTTATGATGACGGAATGTAAAAGGTTCTGCTGTGATATGACAAGTGTCCACAAAGTGGTGGGAGTCGTGTAGAAAAATCGCGTAAGGCCCAAAGAATTTTTCACAATGAATTTTTTTCTGAATGTATAGTTATTTTCTTTGACCTGTCAAACAGAACTTACTTTCTGGATGTGCCTCGTGTCTCATGCGTCCCTAGGTTACGTGGGGAAATAGCATTTGCCTTCTAAAGACTAAATCAGGAAAGTGCACATTTTTCGCTTCTTCTATAGATATCTTTAATGAGACAACGTAAGTAAAGTTTCACGAAAATATATTCGCAGGAAAAAATTGCACAAGACATATATATGAAATCACTGTTGCGGGCAGTTTTTTATTCCACATTTGACTGAAGCTCGTGTATTATCGGCAAATGGAAAGCAGGCTTTTTTTTTACAGTCAGTTTGCTACCCGTATACTTCTGCTTTTTTTCACAATCCATCCGCAGCTGGAATGCGCACGCTTCAACGCGAATATTTTCGCGTGAATACGCTGGACTCTCCCGCGTTTGTCTTTTTTTTTATCCTGCATCTCGTGCCCGCTCCTGCGCTGCCCTGCACTCAACTTGAAGGAGAGTACTCGCTCATTCCATCTCCAGGAAAAAAAATGAACCCGTTTGCTCTATCTCTTTCTCCTCTCCTATCGACCCCACTTTGCTTTCTTCTCCTCAAATAATTTCTCCGCTTTGGAGGAAGATAGATTGCTGTGCCCTCTCTCGGGTGAAATGTGGGGAAGGGAAATGCCTCCGTAATTGCACACGCGGGGACTAAAGATCATGCGAGAGCACGCACGAAACGAGAATGAAAGGTTGTATGAGCGAGAAAAATTGAATGGGAGTGTGTTTTTCCTTTTATCCTCCATTCTCATCCAGCCTTCTTTTCTCCTTTCCTACGCTGTGCCAGTTGTAATATCGCCAAAACTTATTCATTTACTAGCAGAGCCACCTTGCTTGTCACGGGTAAGGGTATTGTTGATAAATTGATACTAAATGATAATAAAATTTTATGAAATGATGTTAAATGATTGATAGTGAATAACTCAGTATTCAATCAATGATGAAACTCATTACAAATCATTTGAAATAAATAAATAGTTCCCAAAAAACAACCTTTTGCAAGGACTGTCCAAAATGTTCCGTTTAGATGAAATCGTCAGGTTGCCTAGGAAATATTCTATTGTTGAAATTGGAGAAGGATTGAGTATATTCGCACTAAAAACATAAGCTTTTGGTAAATACGATTTGTAGAACAAGCCAATAGCAGGAATTAAAATCTACTACTGTGTAAGCCATCCGATAATAAAAAATCCAACCTTGTATCTTTATTGCAAGTTATTTAAAAAAGCAAATATAAAAACCTCTGAGCCAATTCCAACGCTTATCTTATCAGAATTTAACGGGGGCCCGGCGAAAATTCTAACGTATCCTTTGTTCGTCCCTTTGTAAAAATGCTCATGCGAAATTTCTAGTTAATCGGTCCAGGCGTTCCGGAGCGTATTAGAAATAGACGAGGGTAAATCAATAAATAGGTCGCAAACGTCAGCATTTCATCATCTGCATCAGTCGTAAACATTTCACTGGGAGCGCTTGGAAGATTCACCGTACAGTCCCGGCTTAGCCCACAGTGATTTCCCTCAGTTCGGGCCCCTAAAAAAATCACTTGGGTGGTCGACGTTTAGACAATGATGATGCTGTAGTCCAAGGAGTTACTCGTTGGCAGCGATAGCAAACAAAAGACTTCTTTGCTGCCCGCTATCGAGGACTTATAAAGAGGCGGGATAATAGTCTGAATGCACAGGGTGAATATGCGGAAAAGTGAAATGAATTTCAGGAAGTTTCTTTGTTTATTATTACCTCTATCCAGTTTTACGAGTTATTTATTGACTTACCCTCGTACTACTTCACACACAGAAAAATTAATTTGTTTACGTCTAGATTGTTTTTTATGTTCAAACAACATTCATTCGTTGATAGTGCAATGCTGAGGTTGGGTGACTGAAGCCCATACATCCTTCCCTATGTAGTGTTTGTTTTCTTACTCCCTAGTAGTCCTTCTTGTGAACTCTCCTCTTAATTTGGTCCCTGTTTTTATCCCTTGGCCTTCTATTAGGGACTTTTCCTCAACCAGAGCGACTCAGAGAATATAATCATGATGCCTCACTATATCTCTAGCTCTGACAGAAGCGTTAAAATCAGAGAGATACATAGCCGAACAGATAGGTACAAGAAATGCGTTCTTTCCGCGCACAATAAGCGACCATAATAAATACTGAGCTCCACTACAAATTGTAAATACACTCCCATAATACACGTCACCATATCACCTCCCAAAACCTAATCCCTAACATCCTTACGCGGCTGGTGAACTAACACTCCCATGTCACACGCCCATGTGGTGGCTCGCAGGGTAGTATATGGATGTAGATGTATTTTTCCATTAGTTATATTTTCCATTCATCCATTGCGCTTCGGGATGAGCCCAATCCACGTTGTTCTTATTTTCTGTATCATGTCCGGTATCCGGCGAGATGTTGTGGAACATGATTTCAGGAAAAATTAAAGGAGTTATAGTAATGTCCACATGGTTTTTTTATTCGTTATATTTTTTTCATGGTGTACCATATTGTACTTTCCTCTTCTACTCTTCAGTACACTTCGACATTTCTTATTGTTTTCGTCTTCTTTATCTTCAACACCCTTCTCCAGCCCTTAATTATCTACTTCTACATATTTTCCTGCAAGGCATCTCAGGGACGACAATACGAGCCACCACACGCCCATGTGGCGGCTCGCAGGGTAGTATATGGATGTAGATGTATTCTTCCTTTAGTTATATTTTCCATTCACCCATTGCGCCTCGGGATGAGCCCAATCCACGTTGTTCTTATTTTCTGTATCATGTCCCGTGGGACCCTTTCCTCATCCACTCCTCCGTATACTTCTTCGTTTCTTATCGATTGGATTGGATTGGACATAATTCACTCGGCTCTCACTCCATCGAGATACATATCCAGGATTGGATTGGATATTTGGGGAGGCCACCGACAGCTAAGTTTATTTGCGCCATAGGGGATGGGTAAGGGAGGAAGGGTGGTTAGAAACCCGGCGTCGGCATTAGCCTGCTCTTAACGGAAGGAGCCAAGGGGACCACGGTTTAGCGTCTCATCCGACAGACGGAGTACTGTACTTGAAGTGCCCTCCACAAGACACTTAAGTAGGGATCAGGTGACCTCTGAAAAACTTTCCTCCTCTGCAAGAATTTGAACCCTGGCCGTCTGTATGGTTAGCCAATAGTCTAGCCACCGCACCAACCCGATCCCCTAGGTTTCTCATGTTTTCCGTCCTTTTGATCTTCGGCATCTTCCTCCAACATCATATTTTGAAAGCTTAAGAGTCTTCTCTGGTCTGCTTTTCCAATGGTCAATGCTTCATTAAGTGCCACCCTCCACGCGAGTGTTTTCACGTGTGGTTTTCTTCTTTGTAGCAGTCCTATCTTAAGTTAGTTTATTTTTCGCCACGAACGTCTCCTAAGCTTCTGCTACTCTTTGTGCGAAATTTCACCGAGAAAAAATCATCCGCCTCGACTGGGATTCGAACCCGAATCCCTCGATTTCCGGCCGAGTGCTTTAGCCAGTTAAGTTACCGATTCTGCTACTCTTTCTTCACGTTTTCGTGTCGCAGGATTTAAGAGGATGGTGCTAGTTGATAAAAAATTCCTGATTTCATCGTTATCGCAACATTTGGTTCTATAATCGTATTAAAAAGATGATACTCACAAATATTGCTGAAATATTAAAATAGCATTTGGAAAATTTCACCAAAAGTTTAAATTCGCGTAGTAAATCAAGTACATACCCGTAAGCTTCATTAAAATATGCTAAGAGCGTTTAGGGATTAAGGTGGGAGCCCATACAGTCTCGGAGGCAACACGCTAGCCTTAGGTTGCTTGAGATATTCAGCTTGAGATATTTCATTCTCCCCATCTAGTTGGCTCTATCCGTTCGCTCCTCCGCATATCCCTGGCTCTAGTCCAGGCGAGCGACCGCTTTTAATTGCATTGTGGTGTTCTTGTTTGAAGTTCACTCTGAGGGTGGGAAGCGTTGGGGAGTTGTAAACATGGTTATCGCGGATGTACTCAACGGTATCTGGCGAGATGTTGTGGAACAAGATTTCAGGAAAAATTAAAGGAGTTATAGTAATTTCCACATGGTTTTTTTATTTGTACAACGCGTTTCGACGATTATATCGTCATCATGAGGTACAGACCTGTACCTGATGTCCGGTCTGTACCTGATGATGACGATATAATCTTCGAAACGCGTCGTACGAATAAACAAACCATGTGGACATTACTATAACTCCTTTAATTTTTCCTTTTCATGGTTATTGCGAATTCCAAGTCGGCGCACAAATACCATGATTCTGCGATCAAAGGTGGTGAGTGGTAACTGGCCCGTTTTTTGTGGAGTCAGTGCAGGCTTCCCGTCACGACGATAGCCTGGTCAATTTTTAGGGTATAACGAAACTAGCATCGGTATTTCTATAAAAAAGTCACTCGCAAGTGCACCTTAATACGAAATTCCTCTGAGGACAATCAGTCACTTTGACCGAGACTACTAACCCGGATCCCTAATTATTTTAATTCATTCGTTGGTTGTTCAATCCTAGGATTGGTTACCACAGTCCTCCACCCTTTCCTATCTAATGCTTGTTCCCTTACCTCCTGGTGTCTCTTCCTATGTACTTTCCTCTTTATTTGGTTCATAAACTTATTCCCGTGTCTTCCTCTGTGGACGTTTCCCTCTATATACCTTCAATTATGTTCCTCACAAACTCATTGTGTCTCAGGGGTGTGTCCAATCTATTTGGTTCTTCTTTTCTGAATGGTGTACCGTATTGTCCTTTCCTCTTCTACTCTTCAGTACACTTCGACATTTCTTATTATTTTCGTCTATTTTATCTTCAGCATCCTTCCCCAGCCCTTAATTATCTACTTCTACATATTTTCCTGCAAGGCATCTCAGGGTCGTTTGGGTTGGTGATTTGGGACGTTGGTGATTTATCACCAACATGCACTATAGAGCAGAAGTTAACTTTCATTGACATTTAAATCACTATGTCTACGTTTTAAACACCAATGCTACACAAGTTATTGAATTAATCCAAAATGCAAATCCGTGAACAAGATGCAAGAGTTATGGAGGGATCATATGACACGTGATGTTAGTTCTCCGTGGCAGATTAGGAATCAATCCGCGTACTTATCACGCCGAATACTTTGGTTTGGTTAACTGACTTGATTTTTTTGAGGGCTTACTTTTCTCACTAGGGTTAAGGCGGGTATGGACATCTAAATTAAGAAAAACTTTGATTGTCCCATTGTTATTACATGCATGATATTTACATGATGTTTGAAGATTTCTCAGAGTGTTGGTGAGCTTGAGAATAGAGTAATGTCAAATTAAATAAATAAAACTTGAATTATTAAGTACTGGTACTTATGTCGAGTATGACTCTGAAAATGATGTTTCTAAAGCTTTTTATTTACGAAAACTAATAATTGTACTAAAAAATCGTAAACATATGGAGATGAATGAATTCTAATTTTATCTCAATAACCGTCATGTTCCCAAAATAAATTTTGTAAATAGTTTTTTTTGACAAGCTAACCAAGTGGTTTTCGGCGATGATATGCTCAGATGGTGACGCAAATTGTTCAGCCTTTCCTCACAGACCTTGGATCAGCGTTGCCAGCTCCTTTCCACGCTGGAGACTTGTCAACTATTGGCAAGCGACTCCTGCCTTGTGTGAGATTTGTCCTGGAGTCAGAGGCTCTTTATGTCAAAATGCCTTGATCGTGTGCGAGTGTCGTCACCTAACGGATTTGCTCCTCAAATTTTCCTTGTCGAAGGGTTAATGCGTCCTCTCAAGGATGATTTATGTCGATTGGAAATTTCAAGTAATCTTTTAAAAATACATAGGGAATATTTAATAAACTTAATAACGGCGGTAAACTTCTGTAGTGAAAATATTGGTAGTTATCAAATTATCAATTAATAGATTTGGATCTGAAATCACGTATAAAAGTTTTGTTGCTAATAATAATAATTCAGATATCGTCAACTGCATCCTCCAGCCGTTAATAAGAAAATGTGCGCTCAATACTGCGTGGTTTTTGCTCGTAAAGATAATAGTGGGTTAAGCAAGTGTATTAATGAAAACGGATGGGTAAAAATGTATGGCGTCTTCAGCTCTTGGCGACCTGCTTCGTTCTCCGCATGCGAGTGTAATCAATCCCTCAATCGCAGGAAAGCAGCCGTAAATTAAGTCTAGCCGATAGATCTATTGATTTGAACGGCGTATGGACCGAGGCAATCAACTATGTCCATACAAGATGTATGTCTTATAAAAACAAAAATAAGTACGCTTTCCAGCAGTCGCAACTTCCGCCTACCTGACGGGTTTGCCGTATCTTTGGTGGGTAGGCTATAAAATAGGTTAACTATGGAGAAAGTCGTTTCTCTTCGAGCCGAAATGAAAATATTGCGAAAATAGCTTTTTTTTTAAACTTTAAGTGCGGGTAAATAAGGGTCACACGGTCTCAGTGTGGAATCACACAATATAGAGTTACTTGCTTTGCGGAACACTGTCGCTGTGGGCATAATATTAAATAACGATTTCTGCTATCGCTAAGGATCTCCTGATAATATTATATGAAATTATGATGGAAGTCATTAATATTCAGGCAACAATTGGCTTCTAATTGGACCCGGATGTCCGGTATACCTTAGATGAAACAATGGAGATTTAGAAAGAAATTAACTTTTTTATTCTATTAAATTTAATAATATTTTATTTAATTATTTGTTAATTTAATGTAATACTATTTTAAATCCTATTTTATTTATTACAGCGCCGCAAATGTTTCACACAGGTTTCCTCTACGCTCGGTCTCAAGTCGTGATGATTCTCAGGTAAGTACTTGACTTTGTCTCACACCTTTGCTGTGTTTTCAGACCCAGACGACAATTTTTGCATTCCGAGTTGCGTTTTAATATCGGAATGTGCCTTCTTAATATGGTTACAGAGATTTGTGCTTGTGTACAAGCTTGTGTGATAGGTACTTTGCATACGCGTAGTTGAGCTATGACTAAAAGTGGAAAAAAATACATCTTAACCATTTAGTGTTTGGGATATTCAATAACATTTCAATATGCATCCTTCTGGTAAACCACATATTTCAGCGTAATTATGTTAAAAACATGAATAGATTTTCTCCTAAACGCGAAATAATATATTTTTTATTATCATAATGAATACTAACAAGCATCACGGTGTACGCCAGGTCCAATATTCAAAGTGAAAAAATAAAAATATACTTTTGTGAAAATTTCGAAAATTGCCTGACTTGAGTTACAGCATGGTTTTGATAAAAAATTGAAATATAAATTTAGAACCATTTCACATCCTGTCCACATCGTGTGGTGAGAGTTACAATACTTTAAAGATGCACTGAAACGAAATACCTGCCAAGAATTTTTTTTTCACTTTCTGAAAACATTTTTAGATTCTACACTGCACGACCAACGATGACTATCCTAGCCGCATGAGGCTATGTTTTTTCATGCAGCCGTTTTTGCGTCAATTTTCCGCGACGTTGAGTATAGGTACTACAAACGCCTGCCTCTCATGGCAGCTGTAGCCACGGATGAAGACACTAAAGAGTGGAAATACTCTACCGCGTTCAGTCTTCCTAACCTGAACTTCCTTCCTGAACCCTGTTCATTGAGTAGAAAGATAAATTATCTTTGTGGAGATAATTTTTTAGGAGTTTCTGAAAAAAATGGATGTCCACATGTCCAAGTGGGGCATTGGCAATGGGATCCACTGCCTAGGTTAAACTTTGGCCAGCAATTAGAAGATGGCCCACAATTACCCGGCGTACAATCACTTGACCGACATATGACAGGCTGAAAGCGTCGATCCTTGCTCCCTGCCGCAGCTCCGACGACGTAAGTATTGAAGGATGGGAAAATTATTGTGCAAAGCAGCCTGAGTTGAAGATCTCGCTTCTGATTGGCTATGATGAGCCCAGCAATGGTTAAAAAATTACATTTATTGGCCGAGGTTAAAGCTATGTTCTTACGAATTATATTTTGGGTAACGTCCATCTCTCTACTTTCACCGCAGAATGCGTAACGCCGGCGAAGTAAAAGTGTGTTCTTATGCCATTGGTTGTTCAGTCCTAAGACCGGTTGACTGAAGCCCTCCACCATTCCCTATCTAATGCTAGTTCCCATACCTCCTTGTGTCTCGTTCACCGCAGAATGCGTAACGCCGGCGAAGTAAAAGTGTTCTTATGCCATTGGTTGTTCAGTCCTAAGACTGGTTGACTGAAGCCCTCCACCATTCCCTATCTAATGCTAGTTCCCATACCTCCTTGTGTCTCTTCCTTTGTTATTTCCTCTTTATTTGGTCCATGAACTTATTCCTGGGTCTGCCTCGTGGGACTCTTTCCTCTTCAATTATGTTCTTCTCAAACCCATGGTGTCTCAGGGTGTGTCCAATCCATCTGCTTCTTGTTTTCTGTATGATGTTCCATATAGTCCTGTCCTCTTCTACTCGTGTGTATACATCATCATTTTTTATTTTGTCAGTCCTTTTGTCATTAATCTTCAGCATCCTCCTCCAGCACCAGGTTTCGAAAGCTTCCAGTCCATTCTGCTCAGCTTTTCAATTAGTCCATGCCTCCGATCCATAGAGTGCCACGCTCCACAAGAATCTTTTCACATACTGTTTCCTGGTTTGTAGTCCTATCGTCTTTGAGTACAGTAGTTGTCTTTTTCCGTGAACACATTCTTAGCTTGGGCTATTCTCTGCTTGAGTAAGTGTTAATAAACACTTGCCAAAAATCAAGCAGAGAATTGCCCAAGATAAGAAGCCCAAAGTCCATCATTTAATTGTCTCTGGGAATCCACGTGAATTACTTAAACAAGGCAGTTATCTTTCTTAAGTAAACAATCATATTTTGTTCCCATAAATCATAAACATTCACATGGTATTATTCATTTCAGCCAAAACGTCTACTCCAATAGGACTGTTAAATATTACCAAAAGTTGACGCCATAAGACATTTTGAAAAAAATTATAAAAGACAAAATCTTAACATTTCCTAGTTTTTACATCCTGGGCATCCTCCTATCTATAAAAAAATATATCATATCTATGAACACTAATATACTATTCACATCTATCAAACAGGACGTGTGAATTATTAAAAACTAAATACACCGTAGCTTTTCAAAATACCTTCCAAAGAAACAAAGTGCATCGTCCACAGGAATGAACATTTACCGAAAGCTTCTTGATGAAATAAAAAAAACATTGAAGACCACAAGAGGTTGTATTACATGCCCTACAAATATTCTGTTTAAAAAAGGCTCACCATTCATCAAATGATTTTATACGATAAAAGACTTCTGAATCAAGTTTTAAAAGTAGTAATTTCCCTAATTAGTAACATTAAATTTGGATTACCTTCTAGATTTTGAAGGCCAGTAAGATCATTAATATAAATATAGTATCTACTATCATTAGCAAAACGCGTTATTAATCATCAAACGCAAGGAAAAACGTGAAAGATTTACTAAAAATCTACGCTAACAGTTATCAGTGTAGAGCGAACCGACAAGGTAATGCAGTACAAACGGGATATGTACAAGAGAGGATTTCTCCTTTTACACCGCTCTTTATAGCATTAACCCTTCTCTTGAGCGGCGTGTTCTTTTAACCCAATTCCGTCCACCCCCCCAACCCCTGCCACTTACCCTCCTCCCCCAGTTTCACCCCCAACCCCGCGAAAGCCCCCCCCTTATCGTTTCGCATCGATGCCTGTCGGATTCTTGCGTCGATTTGATGCGGTAATGAAATTTTCGATCCCGTTCGCTGTTCTTCCCCCCACCACAGGCGCCATTCCTTATCCGATCCCATCTAACCCCTTCCCCCCCCAATTCCGTTCATACCCTCCCCCTTGTCGCTCACGGAACACCCTCACCCCCCTCCACCCACCCGGGCGAGACGTAAAGAGATAAAGTCTCGAGATAACTTGTATTAAATGTAAGAAAATGGCCGACATACACACGCATGTTATTGCGAAGGATTCCGCGCAGGGCATAGATGCACGGCCACGGTGCCAAAGATGGCATTTTGTGTCTCAGGGTGTGTCCAGTCCATCTTGTTCTTCTTTTCTGTATGGTGTTCCATACAGTCCTTTCCTCTTCTACTCTTGTGCATGCTTCATCATTTCTTTTTTTTCGATTATATTATCTTCAGCATCCTCCAGCACCAGGTTTTGAAGGGTACTAGTCTTTTCTGGTCCTCTTTTCCAATGGTCCATGCTTCCTATCCATAGAATGCCGCTCTCCACACGAATGTTTTCACTTACAGTTTCCTGGTTTGCAGTCCTATCTTCTTCGAGCACACCAGTTGTCTTCTTCCCACGACCTCGTTTTTAGCTTCGCCTATTCTCCTCTTGATGTCCGCTGTACTTCTTCCGTCCCACGTGATGGTACTTCCGAGATAGGTGAAGGAATCTACTCGCTCTAATTCCTCTCCTCTCAGGGTGACTTCTGCTTTCAGCTTCTCCCTTCCGTATAGGACGGGAAATGCGGTAAAAGTGTAAGATGAAGTCTGGGAACCTGGGAATCGCCACGACTTGAGACTGAAGCGCAGAGGAAACCTCTGTGAAACATTCGCGGCGCTGTGATTAGGAAAATTATATTATTCGAGTGATATAACAGCAAAACCTGAGTTTTTTTAAGATTACCATAAGAGTGGGAATTTGGTCCCTCAGAAGTAATTACGGTAAAATTAAGATGTGTATGGTTAGAAATGAGTGGCTACAGAGAGAAGGAGATTTAGATGCTCCCGTTACGAACATACATGAAAGAAGTGGGCTTCTTTGGTTTTGACACACAAAGAATGGATGAGTGGACAAACTCAAGAGATTTTTGATACTACTTCTACACTTACATACTACCATGCGAGCCGCCACGTGGGAGTTTGGCAGGGGGTCTTAGGATACCAGCCGTGTAAATATGTAAGGGATAAGGTTTTTGGAGCTGAAATGGTAACGTGTATTATGGGAGTGTGTTTAATGGAGCTCAGTTTTTATTGTGGTCGCTTATTGTGCACGAAAAAAACGAGTCTTTAAACCTGTATTTTCGGCAGTCTCTCTTATACTATCGCTTCTGTCAGACCTAGATATGTAGTGTGGCTTCATGATTACATTCTCTGTGTCGCTTTGAAACACACAAGTTTTGAGTTTCTTAAGCAAGCTAAGGCTAGCGTGTAGCCTCCGAGGCTCTTGCGGCTCCCAACTTACTACAGTGCAGTTCGAGAGAGGAAGAGGTAAACGGGCGAAATAATCGGTGAATGTGGTTAAAGAGACTTAGAAGGAGGAATATTCTAGTTTTAAGAGTATGAAAGCGTGTATGAGCCAAGTCATGAGTGTAAGAGAAGCTAAAATGAGAAGGCAAGCGCACTATGGAGGACATTTGAAGGGAGTCAGTTCAAATCGGATTGTTTTCCGTTATTCTTCTTTCCTGGTTTAGGCTTTAACCCTGATCCGGCTTCACTTTACCATCTCATCTTTGGTCTTGGGAAACATCTTCCAACCAAACAGCTTACTCTCCCGCGTTGGATATCTTTCCTTAGACATTCGTAGTAACTGCTCTTTCCACTAATTTTTGTACTCAACTAACTTATCTGTAATAGGTTGGATACCGAGTTCTTCTCTAATGGATACATTTCTAATTCATCTGATTTTGCACACCCTTTTACAGCTCGAAAAAGTTTCATTTCTGATGATTCTATTTGTCTTATTTCTTTTTATTTTACTGCCCAACAATCTGAGACATACAGCACAGTATAAACCGCCGTTACATTAATAAATTTTATCTGTGTTGATGTCTTGGTTTTGCTAGTTTTACCTTTTAAAGGTCTTCGTATCGTTCCACATTAGAGGTGAGTCGTTCGCGAACGAACGGGTCCGAAGGAACGGGTGCATGGAATGATCGGGACGCAAGACCGACTCCTGTGGAACGACCGACCGTTCCTTTCGGGCCTTCGTTCCTTTCCGTCATTCGGTTCTTTCGGTTCATCGGTACTTTCGGTTCATCGGTCATTTCGGTCCACCGTTCCTTTCGGTCCTTCTTGCCTTTCGGTCCGTTACGTCATTCTTTTCGATTATTCGTTGTTTTCGGTCCGTCGTTCCTTTCGGTACGTCATTAATTTCGCTCCATCGCTCCTACCTTTAAGAGAAAGGATGTCTTACATAACACCCCAAAAATTCGTCTGCTGATGCTAGCGGTTTAATTATCAGTTCTTATTTACATAAATGAAACCATTTTACGAAACCATGTAAAAAGTTGGTAATATTACCTTTCATCTTTTATTACATCCAACATTCGTTAACGCCGTCTTTACGGTATACCAAGTATTTCTAATATTTTTTTACATCCTGTAAACACCAAGAACAGAATAAAAATACCTGACCACCAACATAAAAACGAACGGTGAACGAGCGAAGAGGAACGGGTTCCGAAAATGACCGGTCCTGAATGAACGAGGATCCGAAAATGAACGGATTTTCCCATCTCTAACCCGCATATCCTCTTGAAAATGTTGATTTAATTTGCGATATATTTGTTCTCGTTGTATGTCATAAATGGCATCGCAAATATCGTAAATAGGACACCTGTTCCGGTGGTTGATCTTCCATGCTTATTGTCGTCACTATTGACTTCCTTCCTAACAATACCGTGGTTTTTGTTTTTGCTCTAGATATTTTAGTTTATAAATGTTATTCAGTTTGTGTAATTTAAGAACCACCATTTCAATTTATTTTCTCCATAAATGAAAAAATAACTTGGTTTTCTTCCTCTGATTTATTTCCTCGTAAAATATGTTTCGAAGCAACTGTGTCATCATCAGGTACCTTTGTGTCGAAACATCTAGTACCAAGAAAATAAATCAGTGGAAGAAAACCAAGCGATTTTTCATTTGTGAAAATCAACATCCACATAGTTGAGACTCAAACCATGGAACAGATCATCTCCATGTTGTATAATAACTTGGCCACCGGTGAATAACATAATATATTTAAGGACTCAGAAGCTGACCGTTTTCCGTTAAAGGTATAAATTCTTTTAGAGCCAAGCCACCCACCTAACCGTTGTCGCCCAAATGACGTCTCTAAAAGAGGGTCGTCCGTCCCTGCTCAAATAACCGAACCGAGGAACCTTCTTCTCGACTAGTCATTATGGGCGCCGAGTTTCGTCGAAATGTTCCACGTTGGGAGATGGCGGCGTCGAGATTGGATGGGAAAGAAAACGTCACTTCGCGAGATTCGGGGCATTCCTGTTTCTCCCTCGGAAATGGGGAAAGGCATCCTTTGACGTCGCAAACCTATTCCTTTCAACCCTTCTGCCGCGCATTCAGGCGCGTGAAAAGGGTTTGCTGACTGTCGCAGATCGCGATCCCATAAAATGTTTCCGCCACCCAAAATAAAAGAAAACATCACCCACGTGGAATCTTGCCCACTTTTAAAAGTTCTTGCGCATCTCATTTAAATATTAAGCACCGTGGGTGAAAATAGCAAAATAGGCAAATGGAAGGAGAGATAAGAAAATGTCCGCAAAAAACGGCGAACTTTGCGTTCAGGAATGATGAACAGACGTTTCTCGTGATGAGATAAAATTGTTTCTATTCGAAACTCTTATTCATGTTTACTATTCATTAATTCCTCTTGGAGATCTTGTTATGCTACCTTCCAGATTTCAATCGGTTCAATTTGTCTTGTGCATGTCGCTAATTGCGTTTTTTCCATTTTATTTTACCTGAAATCTTTCCACTCACCTCTTATTGCCAAACATTTATGACACAATATTTTAATGGCAGTAATACTTTAGTAGTAAATAAAAGCTCCAGGCAGCATTGACAATGGCTAGCAGATAGTCTACTCAACGAAGGAATACCCATCATTCACTAATGTTATGAGTAATATCCATGGATCCAGTTTTTGTGATTATTTTCTTGTAATCTCCATTTTCAATTCCTTTCAGTTTTGGAGGGTGTAAACATAAAGATGACGGATGAAGTGAAATACATGGGAATCTCTGTGATGCCAGCCATAACGCAGAGGAGACTCACGCGAAACATTTGAAGCACTTTTTTCGAAGAAACTACGATTTATCAAGCGAGTTGTAGAATGTCCTCGAAATCAAAAGTGAAAGAGTGATACTTTTAACGCATCAAATACCCCGTGAGAATTTAGGACCCTGTTCATAAAGATGAAATTCAATAAGCTTATCAAGCCCTTTCGAAAGCTACGAAAACAGTTTTTAAAAATGCTACCATTGGATAGAGATTATGACACGGATGCAAAGAATAGTTCGGGAGCCGATAGAAACTAGGAGGCTAATACTTTTGTCTAATGCCAGGATATTGTCATATCATTATGAGAAATGGTATAATTTTATTTTCTCACAATTTTTTAGTTCTATCCGGTCGAAGTGAAAAGAGAATGTTTTTACGATGACACCAACAATATTATAAATGCTGATGTCGAGTGTGTTTGCCTGGGTGATAATTGTATTTAATTACTCATCGTACGGCTAAGGATGTGATGTATGACATGTTGCGATAAATCTCTTGGATGACGGCTAGTGCAAATTTATCTTTCTGGATTAAAGGAAAGAAATGAATAATTTATGAAAAAGTTTCTTACAATAAGAATAGTCCATTAATAACTACGTCTTCGTCCTTGAATGTTCCCAATAATTCATTTGCACTAATAAAATTTATTTTCCACAGAAATGGTAATTGCCATGGTGGCCATAGTAGCAACTGTACAAGCAGGAGGACGAAAAAATGTTTTGACAAACAACGGTCTCATTTTGTAGGATGTTGGGGATAGTAGTATTTCTGGCTGGAAAATTGATAAAGCTGCCCCTGCCCATGATTCCTAAGGTATAAGGGATTTCCCTTATATATTTTTTAGTTATCTGATGATATTTTCTGAAATTATTTCAATGACCAAAATGAACAAAAAATTGTTTTTTTTTTTGTAAATGAAATATAATCGTTAAACTTGAATAGATGTTGATTCTCGTGGTGATTTGACAGTTTTGCTGTATTCCCTTTTCACTGATGGTGCCATTCCTTTAGTTATTCAAACAAAAATATTATTTTAAAATTATGAAAACTTTTGCGGTCCATGTTCGGCAAGCAGTGGTGGTTTTTTTTGCGATAACCCGCATCAAGATTTAAGAAAGCCAACGTTTCTTCTCCGTTGCCGGAGACCTCATCAGGGCTGAATGACCTAATTGCCTTTATTGTGCATCAATGTATATCGTCACGGTGGTGAAAGAGGGGGAGGGGGTGGGTGTTGTCGGAGAGTCTTCTGGACGTCATTCTTCTTTCTAGAAATTACTGGAAGCCATGATTCACTTATTTTTTTGTCCCTGATCTCTATAGAAATTCTTGTTATGCTTTTTAATTTCCAATGCCTCCCGGAAGATTCTCGTCTTGACATGTTTTTCTCTGGCGAGAATTTTTGGGTTCGTGACGTCAATGGTGTGGCCTTGGGCGGCATGTTCTGCAACTGCTGGTTTATCGGCGTAGCCCAGTCGAATTGCCGACTGATCTAATCTTGACGCGGGTTATCCCCAAAAAAATCTCTGCTTGCCATTATTTAAAAATATCATATCATAAACGGTATTTTTATCGTGAAAATGATTTCATTGATTTCTCTGCGGCCATAAATTGTCTTTCCTTACTGCATTTGGTGTTCAGTATAAGTATTGATTAAGCTTTCTGCCGATTCATTACTCCTTAGCTGTGCACTATGCGCACTAAAATTCGTTCCGTCCTTCTTTTGTTTTCTTGAATCTAAATATGAGTTTGTGAGTCATTAAAATATAGTCTTCCCATATCTCGCCGCATCGTTCCGGCGGACCTGAATTTCACATTTTCTTTGTCTCGTGCGTGAACTCCTGAACCATCAGGAAGGAGATTTTCATTTTTTTCTCATTGTCTCGTGTTTGCACCTCCGAACTATTCCTGGAAATTCCGAAAATGGAATTGCGTATGTTTCTCGGGAGAAGATATTAAGCAAGCGCTGACGAAAATGAAAACGTGACGTAGGAAAGGTACAGCAGCTTTGGGAGAACGTGAATGCAAGGATTCTGGTTGCTAACGTGTTACTGCTTCGCTTCATTCCTTTGTTTTTTCTGTGTTTTAAAATGATGACCTTCTTTCCGTTTCCAGGATTTTTCCGGGGTGGTTATGCAAAGGAGAGGAAAAACGGAAAAAAGAAGGACAAGATGGGCATTGCCTCCTTAACCAATCCACTGCCGTCCCCTCCTCCCATCTATCGGTAAGAAATTGAAAATGAAATCACATTCTCTCTATCGATATCTGGAGCTGTTTTGTGACTGAGAGAAAATAAGCGTGTCGAAATGAAGTGAGATTAAGAAAAGAAAGGCGCGTAGAGCGTAATCTACGTCAAAAGAAGTCAAAAGAAAGAACCTGGCGGCGCACTGTGGGCTAATATTAAAATAAAGAAGGCAAAAAATAATACCTTTCATTGTTTTCAATTTAGATGAACTAAATCTTCCCAGCTAAGTATGTCTAGGCTCCCAAACATTAGTTTAATGGTGTTGAACTGATCAGATTACCTATTGATCCGTGGCTTTTTTTGTAGAAGAAAATTAGCGAATTTGCGAATGTGGGAAGTGCTATTAATCCAAAAACAGATTTGCTGCACCCTAACAGTAGCAAAAGGTATAGCCACCTTAAAGGAGAACAGATATAGTGAGCGATGAGTTGATTCAAATACGTTTTCAATGCGAAATTGATTATATAAACCGAGATATGATTACAAACATGGTTCACGGCACGCATTTTTTGCTAAAATGTGAAAAATTTAAGTACGCATAAATCATGCAAGCTTTTTTTTCTCGAAATGGTTTCAGATCACTTCATTTGAGGCCACATGCAACCCACACATCAAGACCAAATCTGAGACCCAAAGGGAAAATCGTTTGTCGAATTGAGGTGGAATGACCCATATTGATTGTGATGATTGAGAGGTGCTACTTCACTCTGGTTCGGCCACATCTCGAATACGCCGCGAGCATTTGGGACCGTAGTCATAAAGATTTAAACAAAAAAAATGATAAAATACAATGGAAAGCAGCGCGTTTCGTTAAAAGCTGCTACAAATGAACAGATAGTGTTACACAACTGTTAGAGGGATTAAGGTGGAAGCCCCTAGAGACTCAGAGGCTGCACGCTAGGCTTAGACTGCTTGATAAATTCAGAATTGATATTTTTCAGAGCGACACAGAGAATATTATCATGACGCCTCACTACATCCCTAGGTGTGACAGATGCGGTAAAATAAGAGAGATACTCTGCCGAACAGATAGGTACAAAAACTCGTCCTTTCCGCGCGCAACAAGCGACCACATTAAAAACTGAGCTCCTCCAAATACACTCTCATAGGACATGTCACCATTTCACCTCCAAAACATTTACATCTTTACACGGCTGGTGACCTACCACCCCCTGCCACTCGCCCAAGTGACGACTCGCGGGGTAGTATGTAGATGTAGTCCGCGACTTGAAAAAACTTTTTCTTTGGCCGCAAAAGACGCCCGATGTCTCTCATGCTACGTCCCCCGATCGCGGCAGAGGTGATCTCTGGTGCGGTATAATTGAACCTAGCGAACGCATGAAGAATACGAAGAAAATAATACGAATATGACTTTCGTTTTTTCATCGTAAAATGACATTTTCTAAGAACGCTTGTTGAAAACCAGATACGCTGTGAAAGGGTTAATGTTCAAGTGCACGTTTCGCCATTATGCTCATCTTCCTCTGCAAATTTCAATCGGCCTATTTTAAATTTACGCTCGTCAAGTTTTTTTTCACTTATAGCTAACCTTGCGTAATGTAATTTATTCCATAAGGTTGATGGAATATAATTTTAGGTAAGCCGTATTCTACTATATTGAAGATTCATTCATTGAGGATTGAGGAGACTACATATTTGAGGTTAAACTATCCTCGACCTTTCCTCTTTGACAAATATTTAATGAAAGCTCTTCAAAAACTACGAGGCGGTCAAGCTCACCTTCTCCATTTTTTTTACTAATCGGCTAAACCACCTATGTGGGTATGTCTAATTCAACAATGGATGATGTGACGTGAAACGCCATTGTCTCAACATCGTTTAGCCAAAAGAACGTTCGAGCAAGCCGTTTTCCCGATTTGCTCACCGTCTGCAACACGACAACGGGTAAACAGCGTTCGAGCAATCGGCCCAAAGTAGTCGCTTTGACAATCTGCTATTAGTCTGACGCGTACGCTTATGGAAAAGACCACTCATAATTAAATTACTCGTCGAGCAATAATGCAGAAAACAGCCATACATTCGCCTGAATTTTAAATTTATGCTAGGTAATGTTCTGATACTTTGCATGAGATGGGCGTAAGGGAGATAGGTCTTTGTTACTTGGATCTTCCTTATCGCCGCTCTTAAAGATAGGAGTAACGTTCGCGATTTTCCAATCGCAAGGGACACGATGTTCTGATAGCGATTTTTCATGTACTATTTTCAAGTACGGTGCTATTTATGACGCTAAATCGCAATAACGGGTCAGCATAATTTTCAATCAGTCGGTAAGGTTTTGGGAAACGGAGATTCTATGTTAGTTAAGAATACAGGCTTCCCTCCCTGCCTGGCTCGGGCTCGAATCCCGGCGAATTTTTGCGGAAATCCCAATTCCTACTTCAGTAAAATGTCGGAAATAGGGTCAAGTGTAGCACTCCCTCTGTCGGTGAGGACGTTCAACCGTGCCGGTGGTGCCGTTCGATAAGAGCAGGCTAACGCCGACGCCAGGTTTCCCTCCCCACTACCTTCTTCTTCGAATAATGTGATAGTGGTATCATTAGTTTGCTGACCTCTTGCAATAACTGGAATATGAATCGCTTTCCGACCGTCGACAAAACATTATATTTAATTTTTTACGTAATTTTGAAAACCAGTTTATTTTCTGGTGATGCTATTAATATTTTATGAACTCCCCGCATACCAAGGTAATATATATTTTGTTGTAATTCGATAATATGCGCACAGTTTTGCTTCCAAAGGAGAAATAATGTTTTTAAGTTGTGCTCAAAATTGTTCCCAGCGATATCAAGATGTCACCACTAGACAAATCGAAATGAAAAATTTTCAATATAATTTCGCCTAACTTCCGAATACCACGCCGATATCTTTAGTCATAACATGATTCACTTAAGGAAAAACTTAATAGTATAAACCTTGTAGCGTTTCCATTGCTGCACGCACGACGAAGACTAACCTTAAATTAATACAGTTAAATGAAATGTGGCCCAAGAATTTCTTTTCGGCATACTAGAAAAATTATTAAAATGCGCTATCAATGACACTTGAATCCCGTTCTAACCACTTTAAGAACAAGCTAATTCCGACAACAGGTTTCACTCAACTATTTCTCCACCCCTTCCATAGCCTAACCCTCTGCTAACTTGGCGCAAAGAACGTCAGCTGTCAGTTGCCTCCCTCGAATGACGGACCGACTGAATATATGTGTATATACTTGTCTGACTCATTAAGAGAGGAACTCTTGAGAGAAGTGTATCGGCTTGCATTGGTGGCCAGTATGCAGTGGTTTCCCATTCCGATGGGGTCTGGTTCGAATCCATGGGTCAGCACATCGATTTGAAAATGAGTCCAAGAAAACTAGTCTCAAGCTCCATGAAATTGCGATGTTTGCAGATGGTTTAAGTACGCGCGATTTTTCGGGCTACCGAAAGGTGATAAATTATCCCCGCCCTGTATTTCTAAATTTAAGAGCAAATAGAAGAGACAAAATGATCTGGCTGAAGTTATGTGTACAAATATTGAATGAACCTTATCTCTATAAGTTCCTAAATGCAGAATAAAACGAAGCAAAACGCTTAGAATCTCCTTCAGCATAAATTATCCGTCTGTCCTATCTCCCTTCCATTTCCTTCATCGTATTCCTATTCAATTTCATAATTTCTGTCCCATAGTCCCAACACCTTATCCTCCTTGCATAGGTGTCAATTGGTCGGGTGAAGGAGAGTTAGAAACATCACGTTCGCGTTGTTTTCATCCTGTTTATTTTTCAATGCGACATCGGTATCGGGATACCTTTCGCTCTTTATTTTCAAATTTCGGCCAGACCGTTACCATCTCTCGTCCCCTCGCAGTGTGGAAACTTCGTCAAACGTTACAAAATAATATGGAACCGAGGCCGTGGCCATATGACTTGAGTGTGCCAGGAGATGGTTGTGCAATCAGTCCAGGAGAGTGACGCAGGACAACCTGAGCATACTCAAGGTCATTAGTTCATTCAAGCTTCGCGCGAAGTTCGTCGCTCGATAAGAGTTCACTAGTGCGATGACCTGGTGATGAGAAGATTGACGTGTGTTAATGATGAGGCATTTGCTATGTGTAGTGAGTGTGTTGCTTTCTAGTTTCAGATGTTTCAACTTTACGTACTCAGATTTAGTTTTTACATGGGGAAGGATTGCATTATGCATATCGATGTAGCAAAATATCAGTGCGGAGCCTCGAATCGATTACAGGAATACGGGGTATTCCTTTTATTCAAAGAAAAGGTTTACGCAGTTTCCCGCCATCAACAATGCGTACTAGTGTGTGTGATACGGTGTGTGCGGAACGAAGTGTCTTTATATTTAAGTGTGTTCGTGTAATGTTCTGAGTGCGCCCAACAGTTAGAATGATGTGCAAAATCCCAAGGGTTCCGGCAAACTTTAGTGCTCCTGGGCTTCTTTCGCGCGACGTTAGACTGCATAATCCCCTGTTTTCCGCCTCATGGTTTTGTGGAAGTGTAGTCCGGAGTGATAGAAAATCAACAAATAATGGATGGCATATCATATAAATTTCAGGTATGTAATTATGCTAACCAGTGATTGCTATACCTACAGGGAGTGTTTTATCAAGCTCTGTTGTGGAGGGTCAGTATGATGTTAGTAATCGTAAGTCATAACTTAAGTATGTGACTACATTTCATTTTAGGTGCAGATGGACAAAAAGTATAACGAAACAAAAGTTTTGAGAAACGAAGGTACTTTAACCATTCGGGTTTTCACCACGTTGCTTGCTTCCGTTGACAACACTTTCGCCCTCCACATTGATCTGTAAAGTCCCGCTGAGAACGCAGAAGAATTTGTTGACAGCAGAAACAATGCAGTGCGCACCAAAAAATGCTAGTCATTATTTAAAAACCGCGGAAACCTACGATTGAATAACTGAGAAATATTTTGGTGGATTGCTCTGTCACTTGGTATTTTTTGTGTATTTGTGTATCTGTCGGTGTATTTTGTGCACGTTATCAATCTGAGGGGAGTAATTAATTCTTGTACTATTCACGTTCCTGTTGTATCACTTATGATGGTCTTCTTCAGTGAATTACTCTGCCCCTCAGTCGAAATTCTGGCCACTGACTGCGCGCGATGATAAGGTATTTATGGTACAAAGTTTTTCAGGTTATTTTCACTGATTTTCAAAGTTCAACTGACGTAGCGAGGGAGTAAAATATTAGCCCCAGATAGAACCCCAAACTCGAGTGATCTAAAGTATTCTGCTAATCAGAGTCTTACGTAAAACCTCATAATTTCTAGCCTCTTCAGTCTAGTGTAGCTGGCTGTTTAATATTTTCTATTCCATTGATTTTAATAGCGTCTTCCTTTCGTCTGCATTTGTGATCTATATTTTCTGACACAAAAATCATAAATGCTTCCTCGAAATGTAACTGAAAAAAGATTATCGACTCTCTTTAACTTTTTAGCAGGTGGTCTAAATTATAACGCGGAGTAACACCAGTCCAGTCTATGCGTTTGAAAGCTAGTACTGACTAGTATTTTTATTATTTTCCTTTAAATGTCGGCCTATAATTATTTTAATGTTCCCACTACATAATTACTGCATTCAAGAAGTTATTACTTGAGTGCAACAGCGGAAATCAGTGGAAATCTCTATTTTATCATGTTAAAATAGTGCAATCACCCTGACATCAGAACAAGCATTTATCATACCTTAAGATTGAAAATCACCAGCCGTGGTGTATTTAGTACGCCTACGAAAATAACGGGCAGTTTCTTATGGCATAAAATTCTTATAACAACGTTAGAAAAAGTTTTCGTTTATTACTAGTCTAACACTGCATCAAAAGATCTGGATTAAAAAAAACAATTTAAATAGCAATACTGCATACTTTCGATACCATTTAAAATATTAAAGTTATTAAATTCTTGACCGAAGAACATTATGATAAACCAAAATGCATCTAAAATAAGATTATTTGACAAAAATTAATGAAAGAAATGACGATGACTTAGATCAGCTTCTGTTAGTAATGTGATCTAAGATTAAAAGAAGATGCAGAAGTTTTTGGTTGGAAAAAGTTAATGCACTATAAAACAAATGTTTCTTATATTTGTTTCGCACTTCGTCCATCAGTCATGACACGCACGGTACAATTTATTTGTGAGTATATTGGATAAATAGCTCATTTAAGTCTTGCACAAGGCTTCCTTAGATTTTGTATCCTTATTTTAAAATGATAATTCACTTGAATGGTTTCGGAATTGCTTCTCCTATAATATCCCCTTCCAGGACAACTTTTGTTTCCTACCTCGTAAGAATATTGAGTACAAAGGTGCGAGTCTTACCTAGGTTACACTGCTCAGAACATAGGTATTTGCTGTGCTATGGATTTGTGTGTAAGATTAAGATTTATTAAAAGCTTCTAAGGGCTAAAATATAAAAAACCGGATGACGATGACTATTCGGGTGTTTAAGCCAGAATTTATCGGGGCTAGGGTTCATAGATCCGGCGTACATGTGATTAATATTGACGGGAGCGAACTTATGCACAGTTGTTACACCAAACGCAGTATATGTTCAGTGGTAGAGCATTATATCCAATCTTATAGTAATTTCGTATTTGCAGGTAGTTTCATAATTCCTGTCAGGGACGCGAATAGTAATGAATGAGGGACGAACATACACCCTAGCTAGACGCCAAGCGCCATTATAAATATACCGTAACTTTTTCCTCCTATTGATACATTCTATCGTCCAAATCCGCCAGAATATCGTGGGTTACTTCATCATGACCTATCAATCCTGGACTTCTCTTGAAATAATAGTTTGTCGTGTGGAAGACCTTGGAATATTTTCTTAAAATCCAAGGATAATGTGTATATACACTCGACATACAATTTTTTAAAAAGCGTATCAATTGGTAGAATCGTCCAAATTTGATATTTCATGTTCAGGATTAAACAAACTTAGCAGGTTTTACTCAGAATATTTATTGTACGACCGATTTCGTCGAATTGTCGACATCATCAGGACCTGGTGATGTCAACTTTTCGACGTAACCGGTCGTACGATAAATTTTTTGAGTAAAATTTATTAAGTTTGTTAATTTCTGAACATGGGAAAGTTTTACAAATTTAAGGCTGAAACTAGTGAATTTGGTTTTTTATGGTGGAAATAACGGATGTATGCCAGTTTCCAACATTCCCTGAAGCAAGAAAAAGTTTTTAAGCTATTTCTCAGGTGTTTTTAGTTTATTACCTTCAATTGTTGACTAATACATAAAAACATACTTTTAGAAACAGTGCTACGCGGAAAATTAGCTCATGGAGCACTTTAAGCAGTTACCTCGTCCCGACTAGGGGATGAGGGACCATACTTCTACATCTACGTAATACACCGCGAGCCGCCGCATGGGGGCGTGGCAGGGGGTTTTAGGACACCAGCCGTGTGAAGGTGTAAGTTTTTAGGAGATGAAATGGTGACATATATTGTAGGAGTGTATTTATTGGAGCTAAATTTTTATTGTGGTCGCTTACTGTTAGCGGGAAGAACAAGTTTTTGTACCTATATGTTCAGCAGTGTATCTCTCTTATTTTATCGCATCTGTCGGACCTAGAGATTTAGTGAGGAATCATGATAATATTCTTTATGTCGCTCTGAAAAACATCAGTTCTGAATTTATCAAGCAAAATTAGCCTAGCGTGTAGCCTCCGAGTCTCTGGGACTCCCACCTTAATCCCTCTAAAAGCTGTGAGACACTATATGTACGCTCGTAGCAGTTTTTAATGAAGGGCGCTGCTTTCCTTTGTATTTTATTAATTTTTTTGGTTAAATCTATTTGACCAGGGTCCCAAATGCTCGTGGCGTATTCGAGGTGTGGCTTAACTAGAGCGAAGTAGCATCTCTCTTTTACTTTTTCATCCGAGGACCTTCCTGTTATACATTTAACAAAACCTAGTTTCTTTAATGCTGCGCCACATATGTTCTTTATGTGTAATCCCCACGATATATCAGATGTTAAGATAATTCCAAGATATTTGACAGTATTTGAAATTTTATGTTTACTCCACCCACAGTATAGGCATGGCCTTTTTATGATGACTTTCGCAGGAAGTGAACTGTGGTGAATTCGCTGATATTCAATTCTAACCCCCCACTTCTGGCACCACGAATGAACGTTGTTAAGGTCCGATGACTGAGCTTCAAAGTCCGCGTCTTCACTCCTTTCACGGTAGATCACTCTATCGTCAAAAATTATCTCAATTTACTGCCAACTCTAGAACTTAGGTCATTAATATAAATAAGGAATAAAAAAGGGCCGATCACTTTTCCTCGAGGATCGCCGGATGTGACTTCGAACATATCAGAGCTAAAACCAAAAATAACTAATTTTTTTATCGATCACCGAGAAAGTCACTCATCCAATTCACTATTTTACTATTAACTCCGCATGATTACGATTAATATATGAGTTTTTGTGAAGAACCTTGTCGAATGCCTTCTTGAAATCAAGGAATATCGTGTCGACTTGCTTAATCGATTCACCTGATTTTAGAGTATCATTAAAGATGAGCGCAAGTTGTGTTTCGCAGGACCTGCCCTTACGGAAGCCGTGCTGACTTCTATGTTGGAAGTTACGATTATCCAGGAATGTCATAATAATACCTACGACAATGTGTTCGAGGACCTTGCATAATAGTGATGTTAGCGATGTAGGCCGGTAATTTCCTGGGTCACTTCTATTCCCTTTTTTGAATATCGGAGTGACGTTGGCTATTTTCCAGTCTTGGGGCATCTTGCCTTCGGATAATAATTTTTTAAATATAATTTCTAAGAATGGTGCAATCTGTGGCGCTAACTCCTTAAGAACGCGTGTAGGTATTCCTTCTGGACCTGGGGAATTGTTACTTTTAACCTAACGCAGTTGTTTAACTATTCCATCACGTTGAATTTTTATGTCAGCCATCGGCTCGTTAAAGTCAGGAATGTCTAAATTGTGAATAGTATCATCCTTAGTGAATACTTTTTCGAAGTAGTGGTTTAATAAATTGGCTTTGTCAATATTGTCGATTACCACTTTGCCGTTCGTATCCATTAAAGACTCTACTGTCGAAGATTAGCCCTGCAGCGTCTCTCGCGTAAGACCAGAATGACTTAGGGTTTTCATCTAGTAATTCACCGAGAATTTTTTTCTTGAAGTTTCGCGGAGTAGCACGCATTATTTTCTTCGTTTTTGAATGTTGAACAACGTATATATCTCACGCCGCAAGCTCCGTTGTTTTGTTACTTAACTCAATAGAATTGTTATATAGATAGTGTAATTGCCTTTGTATCCTGAGCTCCCGCCTGACTTCGTGGTTATACCAACGAGGTTCTTTACTCTCCCGTTTGAATTTGTATGGAGTATATTCATCGATTCCATTTTGTAGTATTTCCAAAAAAATATCTCCATGATACTTCGGTGCTCTCGTTTTTGATTGTGGCAACGAATTTCGTGAATGAAGCTTCTAACGTCTCTCCGAATTATACGTATTTTATTATTTTTCAAATAAGTAGGCCTTCCGTTTGGGTTTTACAGTGGAATCTACTGTTGTTTTCAAAGTCGTAAAAATTAGTATATGATCACTTATGCCTTCGAGGATATCGACGTGTTTAACCATTGTTGTGTGACTAACAGCTAAAAGGTTTTGTACCTCTCTTAGGCTCTCTTGTCGGCCCCGGTGGCGGCGGGGTAGAGTCCCCGCCTGCTAACCGGTTCACGGGTTCGAGTCCCGCCTGGGTAGAAAATTATCTGCCCAGGACATGGGTGTTTGTGTAAATGAGTTATATGTAAGAGAGAACAAGATACTACTAATACCCCTCAAATAAATAAAGACGACATTATTATTAAATTCGTTTACTATTTGAGTAAGAGGGTGTTGTGAAAGGGTATTTAGTAAGGCCTGGGTATTTAGAAAGGGTATTTAGTAAGGTCGTTAATATCACGCTTCTTTGAACTGGTTCAACGTTATTGGTATTCCAAGCTATAGCCGGGAGGTTGAAATCCCCACCGATAATCATCACGCTTTTGTTATCTTTCGAGGTAAATGATGTTATTTGAATTTATAATTTGTACAAAACGTCGATTTTGGATTCTGGTGGCCTGTAAAATGAGCATATATGCATATTTATTTTCATTTGTTGCATAATGGTACACCAAACGCTCTCTATTCCAATGTAGTTTAATATGTGTGCGGTTCAATTAAAATAAGATTTCATTGCTTTGAATACTCCGCTGCCAGTCCTATCTGGTCGATCACGTCTATAGATTTTATATCCTGTGAGAAAAACTTCGCTATCGTTAATATTCTATGCAAGCCAGCTCTCTGTTCCAATTATTGTCTGCGTTTTCAAATGTGTGCTCAACTTCGGCACGTTTGTTCTTTAAGCTACGAAAATTTACTATTATTAAATTTGTATCGCATTTAGCGTGAATGTCGGTTCGAGTTTTTCGGTAATTCTGTGTGCTATCTTTTTGATGTACTTGAATCTGATTGCGTCACCATCCTACCGCAATCTATAGTTTTTATAACAATATTGATTAATGCAGTAAATATTCATTTAGGATAATTCTACGATACAGAAAAATACTGCCAGGGCTATTATTAATTTCATATATCAGATGCACACGCGATTTACCGAGGGCCAGCATGATTCTTAATAGTTTAAATATTTTCCACTCACTCTTAAAAATTGTATTAATAAGAATTTATCGATATTCAAGTATATTACGCAATGATTGAGCGTAATAAGAAAGGGACTTCGGCAAAATTCCTTTAAAAAATTCCCTCATAATGAGGGTGCTCCAGATGAGATCTTCGTCTTCACCATCGTTGTTCACAAATAATTTGGTTCCAGGATTCCAATAATGACGCGCTATCAAACGGTGTTGTTCCTACTGTGATATGGAACATTTTCTCTGTACTCTACACCTCATGGCTGAGTAACTCATTCTATATGTAGCTATTCTACTTTCAAATAACTGTTCAGAAACAAGACTTCGTAAACCGTCCGCATGGGTTATATACGATATTTCTCCGTTAACCTTGGATTTAAAGATGCATGATATAAGTAATCGAACGAAGTAAGAGGAGTTATACGCACATTCAATTTGCGCAAAATACATCTACATACTACCCAACGAGCCGCCTTCCACCTCAACACCGAATGGTTTATTCTAGATGTTTCAATTCCACTTTCAAATAGCTATTCAGAAACAAAAACGTCTTCAACTGTCCGCATGGGTTATATTGGATAATTTCCCGTGAATATTAGACGTAAAGACATCATATAAGTAACAAAACGAAGTTAGACGAGTTATACGAACATTTAATTTACGCAAAATACTTTAATCATTCAGATCGATAATATGTTTGGGAGAAGGAAGACGGATAATTACAGGAAGAGCAAAAAGTGGTAATAAATGTCCATCTTTAATCATTAGGGTTGACATCGAGAAAACTTATTGGGTGGTAAACTAAGACGAGCAAGGAAAGGAATGAACGAGGAATCCATAGTTTGGAGTTAAGAAAATACAACATTATAGTACAGTCAGTTAAGAATGTGCTTACGTGTATGTATGATGAATATGAATGAACAACTAGTAATAGTCTAATAAGTTCTATTTTTCGATCCTCGACTTGCTGTTGGGCAGTACAGACCTAAAAGTCTCATTTATTGGCCTGTAACCCAAATGCAGTGGGGAGTGTTATCATCAAATTCTTTCTTATAACTCGGCCGGGCTTACGTAGAACACATCCTTCATAAATGCCCATTACTGGAGCATCCAACCCTGTTTCATTCATGAACCAAGTAGTTCTAACCCTATCAGTCTGCTATCTACCGGTCATGTTTAGCTGCTGTATGATATTGCCGTTATAACATTTCTTTAAATTGCGGTTTCCTTTCCTAGGCAAACACCCATTCCTACGCATGCAGCACAAATTTTCCCTAAGACTTTCCTACTGATATTCCCACCTCTTTTGTTATCATTATCGATCCTTCAATATTCCGCAAACAATCGGCCAATACACAGAAAACCGTCAGCTTGTTCAATTTTTTCCTCATTTGCATATATTATATTATCATTCGAATCATTATTCTTATCATTATCAACTACTTTAATGTTTCACGCTTGATTCCACTTATCCATTTTCCGTGTTCCGGAAAAAGTTGCGAAGAAATGTAACTCCATTAAAATGGCATAGAGCAACACTGCTCATGTGCGCTCAACAAAACTCGCACATTTATATATCAATCCGATGTTATCTCATCTCTATTTGTATTGCACCAATATTATCCCAAAACGCATCTTTCTGACATTTATCATTAATAATTTTGAAAAGCCTTGGAGATATAATGCATCTCTCTTTTGCGCCAAGTTAAATATGAAACTAATCATGTTAGACTCACTAGTTATGCTATCGTTTTAGGCCGCATGCTTGACATTTGTGAATGCTCGTTCACTCCACATTCTCTCAAAAACTTCCACAACCAATTTTCATTCACACATCCTGTCTCTTGCTTTTATTACTACGCTAAATCCAAAAATGCACTATACTCTTCATTTTGGAAGTATTTATTCTTTCCTGTCAATGGCTCAAGTGAGAACGGCTGTTCACTACATTCACTACAATTCTCACCCCGCATAACAAACCTACACTTCTGTCAGTATTACTTTTATAGGACATAAAGATATTTATTTTACTGAACAATTTGCCCGGAGTACACAATGAACATATTGCTCCTTCAATCGACATTATATAATTACGGCCAACCAAACCATCCCTTTGCACAGAGGTCTACCTTCAAAGCAGCCTTCAAAAGCCATTACCTACACGAATAATGAAACACATTAGTCACTTATAGCTATTTACAGCGACTCAAATGGTCAGTACCCACATTACTCCCTAGAGGGGGGTAGGGGACAACCGTATTATAACAGTCAAGAAATCTTACCGATTTGATACAGGCAAGATTTGAATAGTTAAAGCGGGTGGAGTATTTCTCAAAGTATACTAGAGATTATGAGCAAAACTAGAGACCAGCAGAGCATCTACGCCGCATGTATTCTATTCAAAATCACGGATTACAGAAAAAAAATTGGGGAGAGCAGGGTGACTCAATCAAGTCGTTCCCGTGTAGGATGATATTGCCAGATAACGATATCATGGTGTAAGAAATATTGCCTGATGACTTTCGATAATGGAATTAGCAGTTAGTTTATTATAAAAGTCCTGTCCGAGAATAATACGATTGATGTCAAAAAATAATTAATACGCTCATTTGAAATACTGAAATTGTAGTGGTAATACGTTCCGAAATCAATATTCGATTATTGCACAGAGATATTCTATTATAAGGTTACTACAGTAAGGAGTTTCACGTTCGGCAAAAAGCTACGGCAGACGACTTCGTATTTAAGTTATACCTCGCGCTAAAAACAGACACATCGTTTAGAAGTTAAACTTTACTGTTAAACAAGATGAACAATGAATAAGATGACCACAACGGTTATTCTGTGGATCGTTGGCCAAAGCCGAGCTGAGGCGGGTTCGCATGTGAGTGTTCCTACCTACCGACCTATCCCCACCCCCCAACCTCGTGTACCTATTGGACCGCTTTCCCGCAGGAGAGCGGAGAACAACCCTCTCTGCCCCAGCGTGTGAGAACCAAGGTCTCAGTTAGCTTGGCCACGCCATTGTCTGTGTGGGACGGGGTTCTGATTTGGTCCCTGGCCTGCCTAAGAATGCAAAGGCTGTGCAATGGCCAGGGGTGTAAAGTAGGGCCCTTAGCCAGGCCAACGAGTGCGTCGGGGGCGGCTAAGGGATCTTTCGTGTACCAGCCGAAGTCTTCTCGACCCCCGGTCCCCCGACCGGAAGCCATTCTCTCCAGGCCGGAACCGCGGACCTTGATTCCCCGGGCGGGGAGGTCCCTTCGGGAAATTGGGTACGTAAGATAGGCTACCGTGGGTCGGGCCGCTCAAACGTTCCAAATCCCTGTCCCTATCACGTCGTCGATGAACCTGAAAAGAACCGTCATCACGTCGGTGTCCTATCAGCATCTGACGGTCGCATCGAAATGCCGCCCTTATATAGGTAGATAGATGACGTCACTGGGCTGCGAGTGGGGCAGGTGGGGAGGTGTGGTGGGGGGGAGGGGGAGTGTGAGCTTGATCTAGTATCGTCCAATCAGGGAGGGGCGTTTCCAAAACTTCCTTATATGGTGATCTTCCTCATCGCAGGTTACTAAAGGCCTCTTCCCGCGCAACTAATTATTAATTAGTTCCCATTTATTTTACAAATTATTATTACACTTATCTCTAATTAAATGCCCTGTGATCGTCACTTTAGTTTTAAAAACTGTAATTGCAAATAGTTCAATATACATATCTTTGACTCTCGATTACGGTATTTTCATCTGTTAATGACATATTTACGTAGTAGAATCAAGTCATGGGTATTATTACGTTTTTTGTCTGATTATCAACTGTATTTCTACATATTTTTTCGCATAAGAATTATTTCAAAATCGTGGCGCACATATAAATGTTCTTTTCTTTTAAATGAATTATCCTGGTTCGTTTGAAGACAGTCTTTGACAAAGTTAATTGCGCACGGGTTTAAGTGCTTGTATATTTTGTTGATCACCACATAAATTTAGCATGTATTCTTCGATACATCTACTAAATACCGTTCAAGCCAAGCCACTACGATGTGTAGAACGGGATGATTCATAACAGGCATTTAGCTCTCATTCCAGCTCAAATAAGACCCTTGCACCCTCCGCCAGCCACTAAGTGCAGGCCATAAGTCTGCCATAAGTAGTCACGATGACAGTGAGCGATCAGACCAGAAACTAGGAGAGAAGTACGTAGACGAACGTATCGTCCAATCAGGGAGGGTCATTTCCAAAACTTCCTTATATGGTGATCCTCCTCATCGCTAGCTACCAAAGGCTTCTTCCCGCGCAACTATTTATTAATTAGTTAGCATGTTATTTACAATTTATTATTACGGTTATGTCTAATTAAATCCCCCGTGATCGCCACTTTAGTTTTTAAAACTGTATTTGCAACTAGTTCGATCTACATATCTATGACTCTTGATTACAGTATTTTCATATGTCAATGAAGGAATAATTTAGTAGTATTTGGTCGAAGTAATAATTTAGTAGTATTCGGTCATGGAAATGGCTTTCTAAGTTGTCCTTAACTAGTTGTGTCTCGTAGTACAAAATAAAATAAAAATCTCCAACTCAGTTTTCATTTTAACTTCTGAAAATACTCTTTTGAATCATATTTACATGAAAATGACGAACTCATATTATAACGAGACACCCATCATTGAGGGTAACTTCTCTAACATAATGATCTTCAGTCATCTCACATCTTGGCTAATGACTACAAAATTATTGAAAAAATTGATGGTATCAAGAAAGATTTTGATTGTCTCATGTCTTCATAGTTTTATTTGGAAAGTATTCTTTGACTTCGATATGGCACTGGAAATATAAGCTCATTACAAAGTGGTTCATGCCAGAAATTTCTCATCTGAAAAAACACCATTCATTGATCTATAAATCGCACTCTATTTGCCGAAAATTTACCATGTTTTGGATTAAGCACAATGCTGTACATCTTCTCGTGCTATAATGTGCTAATAATATACAGATGTAAATACATTTGTGAAAAGCCTGTATTTTATTTTCACATTTTTGAGAAGTATATCTCATTATTATGATATAATTATGGGTACCTTGAAACTGTCTGGCAGTCACATTTCCTTTCGTCCGGTACAAACCTAATGTTCATTCTCATCTGTGCGATATCCGTCTTCGTGTACATGCGTATTAAAGCATTTGTCAGCTGAAATATAAAATTCTAGATTTCCCAGGGAAATTGGAGGTCTAGCTGAGGTCATTTCAATTGAGGTAGTTGCATTTGACCGACCGGAATGGCTGTGGAGGCCGATGGTGAATACAAAGCTGAGGAATGACGTAATGGTGTTTGGGAGGAAATCCTTCAACTTAGTTCAGTTTGCCCAAGTTCTCCTGCACGTTAACCTAGTTTTGAGTCATCACCCTGTTGTGGAATATAGTGTCTTCATTATCACAGATACCTTAAACTACGTGTCTTTCCATGAAGTTTCATGTTTCCCTATTTGTTGCACGCGAATTGAACATGAGTGGTAGAATATAAGCCTAAATTGAATGTGGGAAGTGAATATTTGTTCTTCAAAAAGTTTAATTAATCTCTTTAGCATCATATAAAGAGTTCGTCCTTTGGAGTTTCATCTTGCCGGCGTTGAGTGTTGACTAAAGTTAAAAGGTGTTATGCCCAGGAAAGACCTCTGGATTTGAGGATAAAAGTTTCATCTTGTGTAGTGTTAGAAAGTGATTACTGTCTTTTGTGATGAATAGATTTTAAACAATTGGATTAAAATACCCATCTTCAAGCATCAATGTGGTGTCTGTAAATAATTCTTGCGTGTTTTAAAATACTTTTGTTGGCGATATTAGTTTCCAGAATTTACGTACTTAAAGTGTTGTAAATCCAGCGTTGGACTGTGCCTCATTGTAGTGGTTAAGTGAATTTTGAAGTGAATTTGAGAGCTGCCAATTGCACGGACGGGACCCAATAAGTCAAGTTAAAAAAACTTTTTGGGTGAGTACCTTGTAATTAAGATACGTAATTATTGAAAATGTTTTCTTTGAGCTATTGTGGAGGATAGCCGAGCTTTGTTACAAGTGGTTCATTTTCGTCTCAGCAGTTAATCACTTGTTTCATTGTTCATCGTTCAAATGCCAAATAAATGCTTCCTTCGGTATATACTCTGCTAATTGTATATGGCCTGAAGATTCATGGACCTGAGTATACGGGGATGTGCCACAAATAATAGAATGATGACTAACATTTTGCGTCTCTAATCGCTATGTATTCGCAAAGAAGAAGAGTAAGCAATAATATGCACTACGAGATTGCGAATGTATGAGAATTGCCCTTGAACTAAAGAGATACTGACTCCCGTTTAAGTTTTGAATACCTGGACTTCTATAGCGAGTCCGTAAACTTTATATTTATATTCGTATTATATTTACAATAGAATATGTAAATTCATTATTAGGTAAAAGCTGCTGGGTTTAATTCGCTAATATTTTATGAATGTAGTGTTGGTGACGCATTTGACCGACGCGACGCATTACGTATCAAACCAAGGGCAATATTTAAGACTGTTTGGCTTGTTTCTATGAAATTCTCTTCTGTGGTGCGAAGAAATAAAGCTTTTACGAAAGGTACAATTACGTTTCTCATTTGTCATCAACTGCGAGAAACACGATTTTGGTCGAGATTCATATGTCGAAGTGAGCACTTGAGTTTCTGTGTATGGTCGTAAGTTTTTGGTATCATATATTAAGCTCTCACAATTAATCCTTCGCCAATGTATTGCAATATCATTGCTAAATTGCACTGGTAACAGGTACTTCCTTACATATCAATTTTTTCAATAATTTTGTAGTCATTAGCCAAGATGTGAGATGACTGAAGATCATTATGTTAGAGAAGTTACCCTCAATGATGGGTGTCTCGTTATAATATGAGTTCGTCATTTTCATGTAAATATGATTCAAAAGAGTATTTTCAGAAGTTAAAATGAAAACTGAGTTGGAGATTTTTATTTTATTTTGTACTACGAGACACAACTAGTTAAGGACAACTTAGAAAGCCATTTCCATGACCGAATACTACTAAATTATTACTTCGACCAAATACTACTAAATTATTCCTTCATTGACATATGAAAATACTGTAATCAAGAGTCATAGATATGTAGATCGAACTAGTTGCAAATACAGTTTTAAAAACTAAAGTGGCGATCACGGGGGATTTAATTAGACATAACCGTAATAATAAATTGTAAATAACATGCTAACTAATTAATAAATAGTTGCGCGGGAAGAAGCCTTTGGTAGCTAGCGATGAGGAGGATCACCATATAAGGAAGTTTTGGAAATGACCCTCCCTGATTGGACGATGCGTTCGTCTACGTACTTCTCTCCTAGTTTCTGGTCTGATCGCTCACTGTCATCGTGACTACTTATGGCAGACTTATGGCCTGCACTTAGTGGCTGGCGGAGGGTGCAAGGGTCTTATTTGAGCTGGAATGAGAGCTAAATGCCTGTTATGAATCATCCCGTTCTACACATCGTAGTGGCTTGGCTTGAACGGTATTTAGTAGATGTATCGAAGAATACATGCTAAATTTATGTGGTGATCAACAAAATATACAAGCACTTAAACCCGTGCGCAATTAACTTTGTCAAAGACTGTCTTCAAACGAACCAGGATAATTCATTTAAAAGAAAAGAACATTTATATGTGCGCCACGATTTTGAAATAATTCTTATGCGAAAAAATATGTAGAAATACAGTTGATAATCAGACAAAAAACGTAATAATACCCATGACTTGATTCTACTACGTAAATATGTCATTAACAGATGAAAATACCGTAATCGAGAGTCAAAGATATGTATATTGAACTATTTGCAATTACAGTTTTTAAAACTAAAGTGACGATCACAGGGCATTTAATTAGAGATAAGTGTAATAATAATTTGTAAAATAAATGGGAACTAATTAATAATTAGTTGCGCGGGAAGAGGCCTTTAGTAACCTGCGATGAGGAAGATCACCATATAAGGAAGTTTTGGAAACGCCCCTCCCTGATTGGACGATACTAGATCAAGCTCACACTCCCCCTCCCCCCCACCACACCTCCCCACCTGCCCCACTCGCAGCCCAGTGACGTCATCTATCTACCTATATAAGGGCGGCATTTCGATGCGACCGTCAGATGCTGATAGGACACCGACGTGATGACGGTTCTTTTCAGGTTCATCGACGACGTGATAGGGACAGGGATTTGGAACGTTTGAGCGGCCCGACCCACGGTAGCCTATCTTACGTACCCAATTTCCCGAAGGGACCTCCCCGCCCGGGGAATCAAGGTCCGCGGTTCCGGCCTGGAGAGAATGGCTTCCGGTCGGGGGACCGGGGGTCGAGAAGACTTCGGCTGGTACACGAAAGATCCCTTAGCCGCCCCCGACGCACTCGTTGGCCTGGCTAAGGGCCCTACTTTACACCCCTGGCCATTGCACAGCCTTTGCATTCTTAGGCAGGCCAGGGACCAAATCAGAACCCCGTCCCACACAGACAATGGCGTGGCCAAGCTAACTGAGACCTTGGTTCTCACACGCTGGGGCAGAGAGGGTTGTTCTCCGCTCTCCTGCGGGAAAGCGGTCCAATAGGTACACGAGGTTGGGGGGTGGGGATAGGTCGGTAGGTAGGAACACTCACATGCGAACCCGCCTCAGCTCGGCTTTGGCCAACGATCCACAGAATAACCGTTGTGGTCATCTTATTCATTGTTCATCTTGTTTAACAGTAAAGTTTAACTTCTAAACGATGTGTCTGTTTTTAGCGCGAGGTATAACTTAAATACGAAGTCGTCTGCCGTAGCTTTTTGCCGAACGTGAAACTCCTTACTGTAGTAACCTTATAATAGAATATCTCTGTGCAATAATCGAATATTGATTTCGGAACGTATTACCACTACAATTTCAGTATTTCAAAAGAGCGTATTAATTGTTTTTTGACATCAATCGTATTATTCTAGGACAGGACTTTTATAATTAACTAACCGCCAGTTAAATTATCGAAAGTCATTATGCAACATTTCCCAATCCATGAAGCCGCTAGCGTTCGACATCTGTAACTGTTTATTTTAAATAAATATTATGGATAACTTGGTATTATGGTTTACTTTTTGAGCGTTATATTGCTTTCTATTGTAGGTGCTTCTTAATTTTCTCCATGTTTGTTCCATTCTGCGCAATACTGCTCTTTATTTCTCTTTTCAACTCGTGTTTTTATAAGAGCTTGGATGACTTCAAACTTATTTGAACGTAATCTCATTTACCCGATTAGGCAGTTAATATATAAAGATAGTAATATTCGTGTTTCGGAGAAGAGTAAAGTCCGTGGTTTTGGAAATATTTAATTTCTCCTCATCTTAAATTCATGTACCCACTCTTTTCTCCTGCTGCAGTTCATGCACCCAGAGGAGGCCATGATCCTACTTATTAGGGTATCATATAAATGGAATGGTTTTTGCCCAAGCTGTTCTCTAATTTGAGTAAGCCGATCTAAAGCTTTTCTCTTAAGTGGGTTTTAGTATTTGATAGTAAAATTTCGCAGCATACCGTCGCATTATCATGTTTCTGTATTCTTGTTTCTATAGCAATTTTTATAGTTTCAGTTATGACTATCACTCCTCCAATTAATTCTCCGTAATAGCTTTTTCATACATAATAAAATTTGGATGTTAATTACTAAGATTTTATGACTGTCATTTATAGTAAAAATTGTAGCCTTCTGAATCGATAAGCCTTGAAATTTGATTTGCTGATGGAATCATTGCGAAATAGGGAAATGATTTTTACTGCAGGTGCACTCTCTATTTCTATCTTCTAATATATATTAATTCCAAGACTCGATGTTCTATCATTTTTAGCAAAGGTTAAATGTGCACAATTTTAAGAGACAATCGTAAGAATTCTTATTCAGTCAAATTATTTTCTTATTCATATCAAATAATGATGCACTGCTACACGTGAAACACTGAATGATATATTATCGCTGAAATGTGAAGAAACTTATTCAATGGTCTAATCGATAAATAAAAGCATTTTCTTTACAATATAGTATAATAAAAGAGCATACATTTACAGTCAGTATTAGGGTGAGGCTATTGGTGACCATAATAAAAAGAATTTCTCTTGACGCTGCGAAAAACTTTAATTTGTACGACGTGAGAAACAGAATGAAGTGGCTAAACTTGTTGTATGAATAATATTCTGTGGAGAAATACTATGGACTTCTCTGCATTATGATTATGTGCATTAAATATTTCCACTCAGAGACGCCTGCCAGAGCCTGACTCATAGCTTATGACGCTTATGTACGTCGAGTAAATATCAGCATTCATTTCGTATAAAAGCTGTTTCACATTAGTAATTTCTCAACGCATAAATAGGATATTGTATAGAGATAATAAAAATAGTAATGGAAATGCACAGCATGTGTAATTTATGCAATGCAGAGCAAAAAGACCTCGTGTTTCTTTTCCCTCTCTATTTTAATACACGACCCGAACGACATAATTGATGCAACAGTGTCACCCGTCACCGTCGCATCGCATCGTGTCTAGCGTTCATGGCTTAAGTTTCTCGGACAATTAAAACCTAATTTTTTCCATATCTACCACTAGCCAGAAAGATATCTAAATGTTTGAGGAGCCATCATGTGGACATTCGCACAACGGACTAGGACGGTTATCGTAAAACATGAATTTACCCCAGACCATCTAGCTATCCCGCATAATAAATGTAGTACAGTAGACTCCTGCTTTACGATATTAATCGGTTCCACGGGACCATTCGTTAATTGAATTCCATCGTTAAGTGAACCAGCATTCTAGCGGCCGCGGGATCGTTTCTATTACATCAGTGGTAGTGTGTTCAGTCGTACTCAATCTACTACAGGTTCTAAATTTTCTGTAATGTTTCAATCTTATGTAACCAACACTTCGACTTTAATTCAAATATGCATATTGACTGCACATCGATTTTCCTTGCATTACTCCGCAAGATGTACCACTTTACTCCCGTATTCGCCGTCTAAAACCGACACCATCTCAGCGACTTTATATGCCATCGCATTTTCCTCCTATGATTAGAGAAGGTGGGCTATGAGTTAGTCATACCTTTGCGAAATCTCGACATCGGTAAACAGGCGTCTTTATTTTGTCCTCGAGCCGTCATCTCTACGTCGCAATCACCTGCACGATACGCAAACAAACGATCTTAAATGTATAAAGTGGCGTTGTGAACTTATTGAAATTATGTACAAGTTATAAGTCATGGTGGAAATAGAATAGTTATGACAGATGAATAGCTCTGATAACATAGGCGATAGGTGAAGGAATTGTCAGTAACCTATCCGAGGATAATAATATTCTAGCATATCGCCACGTCGCTCGGCTGTCCTCTGGTTCACATACATTCTTGCTCCTTACGCAGTGCCAGCTATTTAAATGTCGCTCTCTTTGTATTCCCGTGGAAATAAAAAGCCGAACATGAATCTCTATTGCATCAAAGGGGAGTTTTTTTACTCGCAGCTCTTTTCGGAACAGCTGACGTGTCTAGCTAGCCCGTCGTCGTCATCTCCAGCAAGTGTATTGCTTCTGACGATCTTACTTCTTTTTACGCTAAACCGGCAGCCCTGATATCTTCGTCCCGTCAAGGACGTCCCTCCGAGATTAAATAGCAAATTACAATAGACTGAAAAGCGGAGGTGAAAGCTCATTCAAAACACTTTCCTCGGAACAGCTGGACTGACTCATCAGGGCTGGAGGAGTTTTTTAGGGCATTTTGTCTACTTTAGGGACCAACAGCCTTCTTGAAGGCATCCGTTTACCAAGTAGGGTAATGTGTAATGCGCATTGAGAACACTGAGGACAAAACTATTTGAATGGAAGTATTGCCGAGGATAAGTTGAACTTTCAGCGGGCAATAATTATGACCGCTGTTTCCATAACAATCAATTAGCCAATAAATATATAATTATTACAATATTTACTTAAAACATTGATGTTAGGTCGTATATTTATCTCTCTCTAGATGAAGTGTTTTGCAGTGTCTAAACACTTCATCTTTATAGTCGCACGATAAAAGTTCAGTCCTTTCTATGCCAGGATATTTCTATGCAATTTTTTCGACCGTGCCCCAGGCAACGGGTAATTCTTTAATGTCCTCAAAAATCACGGTATTTCCATCGTCGTTACCGTGCCGCTTGCAGTTTTTTTCTTCAGCTATTTTCTTTGATTCTTGGAGCTCTACTATTACCAGCTCACTCTCCAGGTCATCCATATGGATGGATTCTTCGTCTATTGCGTGCTCTTCATCAAGCCCTGATTAATCGTGAATATCTTTCGGCTGAATGTTTTCCAAGCAGAATTGAGGTATCTGGTGGAACATTAATTCTGAGACTACTATTAACCGAATACTATCTATAATACTGAGGTTTTCGGAAATATTTCTGTGAGATACAATCGTGACTGCTGGTCTCATCGAAGTACTTGGCAAACAATCTTTTTTAATACGTTTTTTTCAAATTTGAAGTAACTTTCTGATCAATTGGTTGGAGCAAAGAGGTGTCATTGGGAGGGAGGAATTGCACTTTAATGAAGCCAAATTCCGCATCGAGGGATGCGGCGGCATTCGATCGTGGCCTGGGGCATTGTCCAACACCAATATCGCTTTAAGTGGCAATTGGATTCTCTCGAGGTAAATGTTGAGTGTGGGGCAGAACTCCGTTAACACCCACTCGTTAAATATTGGGCGTGTCGCCCAAGGTTTCCTATTGCAACGCCAAAAGACACTCAGGTTAGACTTGTCAACTTCATATTTCTTGAAGATTCTAGGATTTTCTGTGTGGTAGACGAACATAGGCCGCAGTTTAAAGTCGCCTGAAGAATTAGCTTCCAACAAAAACGTTAACCTGCCTTTCATGGGCTTATGACCAGGCAAGAAATTCTCTTCCTTTGTGATATAAGTCTTCTCGGGAATTTTATCCATATAGGTTCGTCTCATCTACATTAAAAACCTGCTGTGAGTAGTAACCTTTGTTTTCTATGAGTTCATTACGTGCCTAAAATATTTTTCTGCGGCTTCTCTTTTTCGCCAGCAGCATTGCCGTCCCTTATTATACATTCAATGCTCGTACTTCCTCCAAAACGATCGAATCAACCTTTGCTCGCTTTGAAGTCTTCGTAGCGGATAGAACTTGTCGAAGTTCCCTGAGACCTTAGATCTTGAAAAATCTGCTTGGATTTCTCACATAAGTATGACCAGGAAGATGTGAACCCTCAACTCCCTCTTTCTAATCCATTAAAACAGGAATCTCTCCTTTTCAAAAATAGGCTTTCTTCCTTTCTGCTTAGTGTTGGATTCGCCGGACACTTTGATTTTCTCAGGCGCTCTTTCTGTTTAGTTATTGTCGATATGGTAGACTGTAATTAACCGTACTCACGTGATGAAGTGCTAAAACGACCACCCTCATTATGGTTTTTTGTTATCGCCTTGATTTTAATAGTTATTTTCTGCTTGAGTATACTTTTAGGGACACGGTAACCTCAGAATCTTCCTGCAACAAACAACTACTTCTGGAAAGTTTTACAATAGAATGCTAAATATACGGATCGATAAGACACAGTCCACATTACGAACTACGCCCTTCGCTGACAAAAACCACTTTACATGCTAGACAATCGAAGACAGATTTTCACACATCGGTCGAGTCATCAGCGACCCACATGGCACTGCGATGCTGACCATGCTGACTCTTCTCTTGAACGCTCAGTGCGAATCCATACGTAACATTCATTTCGATGCAAGGGGGATAAGCCATTATAATACGACCTTATTCGTCACCGAGAAGCGTTACGATGATATTTGTCTCGTTTCAGTGATGCGATTATTAATATAGTAATTCCATCTACAGCTTTATGTATCCTGAGGTGGGGTTTATACTTTGAATTAGCATATTTAATAATTTTAATGGAGTTTCTGCATTCTGTTTACTAATTTCAGTTGGCCAATCCTGAACTTCTTTCGGATGTGGGAGTTGTAAGTATTTGAGAAAAAAATTACTCAGCACGTCATTGAATTAGCTTTGCTTAAATCGGCTTGAAACTTTTATTTCCTCCAGAAAATACATGTAAAATCATGAACCGATATCATTTTATCTTTTGTGTTGTATATAACGACTACTTTAAAACAGGAAGTATTATGACGGATTATTGAAATTTCGATGGTAGACTCGGTCATTCTAAGTCTTTTATTCTTGGCCAAAACTGTGGTTCACTACAACGATAAACCTTGAAAAACTACGTTTCAGTTGCTGATGGAATATTTGTGAAAATAAGTAAATGAGTTTTTTGTGAAAATCGACCAAATATTCCCCACCCCTATAATATTTCTAGTACTAGTTTTGATGTCCTATCATCTTAAGTTAAGGTTAAATACGCACTATATAAAGAGACAATTACGTCAATCCCTGTTCGATCAAATAAATCTCACATCCTTACCAAAACAAGCATGCACTTCTTCACGTCAAATATTGAATGGGTTAAGATTACTCCTTTAGGAAGAAAATTGAAACTTATGCAATATTCCACTCAATATGGAAGGGCATTTTCGTATTGATATAGGGAAATTAAAGAGAATACATTTACAACAAGCATTAGCTCAAGGCTATTTGTATCCATAATTGAGGCAATTTCGCAGGACATTTCCGACATGTTTTTAGGGAAATAAAAAAAGGCTATAACTTTGCTAGTTTTACTAGATCGAATTTTTTAAACAAACTATCAATTTTATAGTTATGTAACATTTTATAGATTTCTTCCTTATTTGTTATCGGAATTCGCCGACAGATATAAGACTTTTCACGTATCTATTGCGCGTTCATCAATAGCAAACGACTGTAACATCTAAAATTTAACTTTCACGTCTTTCACTGTAGTGGTCCAATAAATATAAACACTTCCTTGTTTTCTTTCGACATGCATAGACATATGTAAGACATTGACCGTGTTTTTGCCCGTACATCAAGAACAAGTGACTGCGACTTCTAACAGGTACCTTCCATATTTGCCATAGGAAATGTGCAATAAATACCAACAAATGTGCGTGCATAAGTTGCGCGTTCATCAATGGCAAACAGATATGTCTTGTATAGCTACCATCTATGTTTTCCATCGAAGCTGTGCAAGAAACATTATCCACTTTCGTACGTAGAACACTTAATATGTGTCTTCCTTGTTTGTTATCGGCATTGAGCGATATACATAAACATGGTACGAGTTTTGCCACGAATATAAAGCGAGCAGTTGACGCATTTAACTGGAGGTCGAGAACTAACAGTTTCAGTGTCTTCAGTGCATACGTCAAGGGCAAATAACTATGACCTCAAAAGCCAACATCCATGCTTTTCACCCAATTCATGTTTCTAAATCTGCCGAGTAGTGATAACACCATGATTTGCATGTTCCCTGCATGAATCTTGTGTCACGTTCTCATATTAACAAAATGGATTATTTTAGTAGTATCTGTAGCATTTGTAGTACACTGGTAATATGGTACTTGTTGGAGGAAGTTCTTTTCTTCACTGCAGTTCATGTAGGTGATAAGTCACCTCCTGCCAAACACCCTTATGGTGGCTTTCAGGGTAATAAGTAGATGTGCATGTGTTTTCACACGTACATAAAAAACAAACGGCCATGCCTTTTAAAAGGTAGTTTCTATGTTTTACATAGGAGTTGGGAAATAAATATAAATAAATTTACGAGGGCGTAATGGTAAAACGTTGAATACTCCGTTTTATACCATTATTGAGAGACAGACAGAAGTTAATGTACGTGTTAGTCAATGTAAAGTAGGATGACGAACGATATTTCAGATAGTAAAATCTTCCCAAAATTGTTCACCATTTATAGAAAAGATAGAATTAACCGAGCCTGCGGCGGAGTATGTGGCTGTAAAAAATACAATCGTCAGCCAAACAGAATTTGTTCCTGATACCAGCCTTATATCTGTATAGTTTTCAATTTAATGCCCTAAATACAAAACAATATTTGTATACTCGTACTACATGCCACCCTATACTAACCTCCATTCAATTTTAGACGTAGAAATGCAGATAAATGGCATCACATCCAGGAATTCTGAAAGAAATATAATAATAAGTGGAGATTTCAATGTTCTCTCTATGGATTGAAACACCTACAGTTTATTACCCGGGGGGGGGGGGATGTAAAGACATATGCGAGTCCCTGCTGTACACTTTCTCAGTAAACGCACTACTTCAGATTGCTATGGCACCTAACAGAGAAGATACTGTTCTTGATTTACTGGCTACAAATCTACATCTACGGAATACCGTGCAAGCCACCACTAGGGTGTGTGGCACGGGGAGATTCCACACCAGGCTTGCAGCACTCATTCAAGTTTAAATGAGAACCGCGCACGTTCCCCCGGATGCCAGACATGCCAAAAGCAGTCAGGACAACATTACGCAGTCAGGCCTGTTACTAGGAGTGATATGTAGAAGAACATGCTACCATGCAGTACACTACTCAAGATACAAATATTGGTCAGTATTATCAATATAACAAATTAATAGCACTACAAGGAGCTAAAAAATGCAAGTGTGTATCATGCCGGAAATTGCGTGCGTGGTTAGTACAGTGGCGGAAGAAATTAACTCAAAATGTTTCGCGCACCAGAATGCGGCATTCTTGGGAACATCTAGGAGCAGCACATACTTCGTAAGACTGGCAACACTGAGGCAGTCATCGTCTACCGTAAATATTTGAAATCCACAATGGAACTCGCATTCTCCGGACCTCTAGAACTTACTCATTAATCGCCTCTTTTTCAATCTTTCTTCTTATAATATTCGTTCATTCAGTCATGGTGTACCGATTTGTTTATTTCAGTATGTTTCTTGCATGGAAAAAAACATTTGTACAGAAAGACTGGTTAAAATAAATATTCAATATACGAACCAACTCGGAATATATGCTGAAATCGTCATCTGCTACCACCAAGGGATATTTATTTCGCCTGACTTTCCGAGAACCTTTTGGAATTACGCGTCCTGTGTCTCTTTCACCGAAATAATATAAACCGAGATTTATTCGCTGAACCGAGAAACCGTGGTACACCGAGATAAACCGAGAAATGTTGGTACAAAAAAGACATAATTAAAATAAGTATAGTCTACAAGATGTTATTTTTTATGATTTTCACTTTGTGGATTGATGACGTTCCGATCTCAAAACTGATATTTACTCACGAATCGTCTATGGCTCTATGTAAACGAGTCTTTAGTTCGTCAGAGTGGGATTATGAAAACTGTGAGAATGTATGAGAATGAATGAATGAGAATAACATTGAAAATATAAATGTTCTCGCACCAACGCCGGATAATCTTGGCATATTTTCCGACGTTTCTTTCATCTAATCACGGGAAGCTTGCTGACGAGCTGTTAACTATGAAGCTTTATCTAGTAAGTGTAGAACATGCGAGCAAACATTTAGAAAAAAATTAACCCAAGTTAGGTGTAGTTATGGATAAAAAAACTCTCTGATGTCGGACTGCGTAATACGATCTTCTGTGTATTACCTATAAATTTTCCGCTCATATAAAATTTAAAAAATGTCTTTTAAAAGACTTCAGTTAGCAGTAAAATGCCATACATGAAATATACTAATACGTAACGGTTAACGTTGCAGCTGTCAGACGTGTTTGTCCCGCCGAGTGGTCCGTGTTCGAATTTCAATGAACGTAAATGAGTTTTTATATGAATTTTCTCATATTGGCGATATGTATGTATGCATGTATTATACGAGGTGTGTTCAAAAAGTAAGGTGACTATATTTTTATGAAAAAATATTTATTTATTCTTCAATATTCATGTTGTCCCCTTAAAAGTAATCCCCCCCAGATATAATACACTTGTGCCAACGCTTTTTCCAATCCTCGAAGCAATTCTGATAAGCACTTTTTGGTATAGCCTTTGAGCACTTCCAGCGATGCAGTCTTTATCTCCTCAATCGTTGCAAATCTCCGTCCTATCATAGGTCTCTTCAGTTTTGGGAATAGTAAAAAGTCGCAGGGGGCCAATTCCGGTGAATATGGTGGCTGAGGCATAATTGTGGTGTTGTTTTTGGCCAAAAAAATCTCTCACAAGCAGCGATGAGTGAGCAGGTGCATTATCGTGATGCAGAAGCCATGAATTGTTTTTCCACAATGCCGGACGTTTTTTTCGTAATGATTCCCGCAAACGGCGCATAACTTCAAGGTAATACTCCTCATTGGCCGTACAACCTTGTGATAAGAACTCCTGATACAATACGTCACGGTAATCGAAGAAAACAGTGAGCAAAACCTTCACATTTGATCGAACTTGGCGTGCTTTTTTCGATCTTGGTTCTCTTGGGTACTTCCATTGGGACGATTGGGCTTTGGTTTCGACGTCATAACCATATACCTATGATTCGTCAGTAGTTATGATCCTTTTGAGCGAATCAGGATCATCATTGACGTCATTCAACAGCTCCTGAGCGATGCTCATGCGACGGTTCTTCTGGTCAAAATTAAGCAGTTTCGGAACAAACTTCGCGGACACACTTCTCATGCCCAAAACAACCAAAAAAGTTGCATGGCACGAGCCAACCGATATGCCAACATCCTCAGCAACTTCTCTAATAGTGATTTGACGATTTTTCAAAACAATATTCTTCACTGCTTCAACGTTTTCATCTGTTGTTGACGTGCTGGGGCATCCAGAGCGAGGTTCGTCATTGGAATCTTCTCGGGCATACTGGAAGAGCTTGTACCACTTATAAACATTTTTTTTACTCAGAGCAGACTCAACGTATGCCACTGTCAACATTTTAAGTGTTTTGGAGCAATTAATTCCATTTTTACACAAAATTTGGTGCAAATTCTTTGAACCATTTTTTTATAGCAGAAAATCGCCGAGCACACCAAAACACGTCTAACATTTGTATCTGTCAATAACAAAATAAATATGTTATATTGTTGAAAATGTAAACAAATATTTGAGACATGTGTGCCAACACAAAAAAACAAAAAAATCGTAAATAAAATGTATCTTTCCCGCGAAATTTGAAAAGTCACCTTGCTTTTTGAACACACCTCGTATAGCTGCAATGACTGGCTCAGGATATGAAATTTTATAAATACTAAAGAAATGAAATTCGCCATATAAAAATAATTATACTTGACCAGGATTCGAATTCAAATCAGAAAATGTCTCGGCCAGGGGTGTGATCTCGGTTCTTTCCTTCTCGTGGTCGTTATCGTCATCCTTAAGGGAAGCTGCATTGGAAGGGCAATGCTCAAAGTCCTGAGAGCGCTCTCAATTGTCATGAAGCACCTGATCTTTCTTGACGAAGATCACGTTTTAGGATCACGTGCGTAATTGAACAACAATTTTGAAGAACCATGATCGCGATTCAGATTTGTCATCCATTTACAACTACCGAGCTATCTTATTTCAAGGCAAATTTCAGATGAAGATTCGTATCCTTTCGGTTTCTTTATTTCGATCCGTATGTGTTACTGTGAACTGAGTTACTTTTACAATAGGTAGTGATATCGACTGCAAACGTTTACTGGAACTATAAGGAATGGAAAAAGCGTACTACTCACGCTGGCATTCAAAGAGAAAGCAGTAGTCCTCGCATTTCACCTCATCAGCCCATACCATTCCAATCAAACGAAAATAGTTCCTATCGTGCATGGATTTTGAGGCCAGCTGATATAAGTCTAAGTTAAAGCAACGGGTAGTCTTGTGAGACTCTTGAGGATCCCAAAGAATTTCCGTGTCGATACAAAGCTCCGCCAATACTAATCCATTCGAACTTGGAATATATGAAGGGCGCATGATATCGATTTGCGACGTAGCATGTCTTTAATATTTTCCCCTTATGTTGTGGGCGATACCTTATCTGCCAAAGATCATGTTTCGGACGCCAGTCGTTTAACCTACTCGAAAGATGTTTGTATTTGACTTCTTTCACCCCCTCTGAAGTATTCGACGATTACCTCATTTCTGAAGCACTATGAGCCTTCTCCTTCTCGCGCAGGAAATATTTGAAACCTCTGCGTCATTCACAACAACAAACCACCCCGACCACCACCACCCGGAACTTTGCAAAGGTATACTGATGACTATTTCATTGAGACGAGCGTCGATAGACGGACAAGCAGAGCAAACAGCGCAAGCAGATATTTTTTTTCAAAGTTTATTACAGCCTTTCCGTAAATTCTTGGAGTAAAAAGATATTTTTAGTCTTAAAGTATGCCTCATACTTCTCCCAGGAGAGGCAATAGATTAGTAGGTTTGTTAAAGGCAAATATATCTGTAGAATAAATGCCCGAATAGGTGTTGCGCCTTCGACTTTCACTCACTGAATTTATATTTGGCGTTTAAATGTAAAATAATCCCATTTCTCACTACCATTAAATGGAAGTCGTCAAATTGTCCGCTTTGATGAGATCCATGTGAATTCAAGCGATTATCAATTTTTATTTGTCGTCCGTAACTAGGAATATTTGCGAGTTTACAAACGTCCAATTTCTAGGAAATGGTTCAAGACAAGCGATGTTACACAGATGGAGAGGGCTGCACGGAGCCCAAATCCATAGGAAGTATTTGGGCGTTGATTATGAGGAAAATGCGAGAAACATGCAGTTTAGGAACCCCTCAAATGTTGCGACCCCGCATTTAGATGCAATGTGAAAATAGTGGAGGAAGGATGGGAAATGGAGCCAGTAAGATGATACCAAAATGTGGGCAACTTTATGTCTCAAAGACGTCAGGAAATCGAGAATGAAAGGGGATGGATTGATTATAAGCCTAATGAACATCGTCATCCTTTATATAAATGCTAGCTTAATTCTCGATGATCAATTAATGTGGTCATGTGAACCAACGACTCAGATTGAGAGGATTACGGATACATCTTAACCTTTTAGACTTCTTCTGAAAAAAGCTTTATAGTGTCCCTTTTCAAAATCAATGAAAATTTATAAGCACTAAGAGATGAAAATACAACCCTGTTTACAGTCTGTTTATATCATTGCGAGTTTACAAACGTCCAATTTCTAGGAAATGGTTCAAGACAAACGATGTTACACAGATGGAGAGGGCTGCACGGAGCCCAAATCCATAGGAAGTATTTGGGCGTTGATTATGAGGAAATTATTAGCCTAATGAACATAGTCATCCTTTATATAAATGCTAGCTTAATTCTCGATGATCAAGTAATGTGATCATGTGAACCAATGACTCAGATTGAGAGGATTACGGATACATCTTAACCCTTTAGACCTGTTTCCAAAATCATTTCAAATTTATTTACAAGTGAAAGTAGCATGAGGTAAGTTCACTAAATCGAGTAATTGACGCAATCAGAGATCCGGTCCATTCGCTCGGTCATGAATAGCGTTTCATTGATTGATTAATTGGTGAGTGAGTGGATGTGAACATCAGACGACAGGCAGGACATAGAAATCAAGTGCGGCCGAGTTCCCGAGAATGGGAAGTATATTTGACGAGCAAGGAGACTGCCCTGATTCCTTTATAAAGCCTGAATAAAGCGACGCAGAAATACTATTAATGTCCACGTTCGCGAGATCGCCTTGGAGTTATAAACGCGATGCGTTTGCTTCCCCCAGCCAGTCGAGGTTCCGAAGTTGTAGTCAATTATGTAGAGATACTTACCACATTTATTTTAGAGCTTCGGACCCTTCAAAAAGCATTTATCTCGAAACTTTAGAAACATTATAATGAAATAATTATTAGTTGGGACTAAAATGCTTTTACTCGCCAGATCAAATCCACTTACAATAAAAGAGTTTTTCTGCGTGTAGGGAATAGCTGTGGGCTTGAGGCCTCATTATGCTGTTGCATAATAATGCCTCAAACCACTCCCGAGAAATATCATATATTACAATTAACGTATTGGTGTATTCTCCTGTGGATTTCTCGTCGAGATATGGGAAATCTGGTAGTGTAGAATGGTTTCCATGAGGAGAAAATTTTTCTTTGCAAGTGTGTCGGTTACCTAAATACCCTATGTAAGTTTCCGCCCTCGTGCGTTCAGTAAGTCTCAAACATTTCTTAATTCCATGGAAGATTCCATGCTTACTTCCTCCTATCGCTATAATATTTACTTTCTCAAAACTACTTTCAAAAGTCGAGGACATCTTATTTGGTCTAGTTTTTAAAGGAGACGTTTGGATTTTCTTTTTTCGATGTATACTAAGAACCACTGGACACAGACTTACCTTGATCGATGCAGCAGCCTAGAGGGAGAGCGTCCGTCTGCGGCCAAGAAAGTCTGGGGTTCACATCTTGGCGAGGCCTCTTCTGGTGCGCTCATAATTTATCTATGCGATGTGACTTTAATGTCGCCAAAACGTCTTAGGAATCGCGAAAGGCCCAGCAAATTGTTACCAACCTCAACCATAAGTGTGTGAGTTTTACACATATTCAGGCTTTATAAACGAATCAGAGCGATCTCCTTGCTCGTCAAAGGAGGTGTTTACTTCCCATTCTCAGGAACTCGGCCGCACTTGATTTCTATGTCCTGCCTGTCGTCTGATGTTCACATCCACTCACTCGCCAATTAATCAATCAATGAAACGCTATTCATGGACGAGCGAATGGACCGGATCTCTGATTGCGTCAATTACTCCAGATAGTGAACTTACCTCATGCTACTTTCACTTGTAAATAAATTTGAAATGATTTTGGAAACAGGAAAATTATTTTTATCAGGAATTAGAGTTTGGTTCCACCTGCCGCATTTGCAAATACCGATTACTTATCTGAGTGATAGAACAAATAAGTGTGGGATTTTCTTGAGAATGTCATTAAAACGGTTTCTGAAGTTTTCCCAGCATCGTTTTATGTGATTGCTATGAACAATATATTAGCCGTGTAGTTCAACAGTTCAACTTAGAGGATGGAGGATAATACGTAGAGGATAAGGCAAATTATTGAACCATTTAAATACCGTCCTCGCAGTGAAAAACTTTGGGCGAAAATTATGCAGTTAAATTTTATGAGGCGCATACTTACACTCACGCGTAATTATTATCCGACAACATTGCATCTCGTATCATCCCCTTAGAAAGTGATAAAATACTAAAAATCATCTTTTCCATGTAGCGAATAGGCAGTAATTAGATATATACTGTATGCTCATTTGTATTCTCCTCATAAATCCGCTGAGTAGTCAATGGAGTATAAATTAGGAATGTGCACCATCAAAGGTTATACGATTGCTACGTCCCTAAAGAAAAGATACCTCTTCAAATATGTCGTAAGATTATTGCTTCTATGGAGGTTAAAGTTGTGAGTTCCCTACATGAAAATATTAACAGACTTTTTACAGGGTGATAAATTTCATCTTTTAGATTTCAATTTCAATTAATTCTTATGGATTTTGGAAAGGGACAATATATTGCTTTATTTTGAACGAGTATTAAAGGTTACAATGTATGCATAATTATCTCAACATGAGTTATGTGTGCACATGATCACAGTAATTGATCATCGAGAAATATGCTGTATTTACATGGAGGATGAGGATTTTTATTAGCCAAATAATCAATCCATCCCCCTCCATTCTCGATTTCTTGATCAAGTCTTTGTGACATGGAGTTGTCCACATTTTGGCTTCATCTTACTGGGTTCATTTCCCATTCTTCCTCCACCATTTTCCACATTGCGTCTAAATTTGGAGTCGTTTCGTTTGAGGGGGTCGAAAAACGTTTGTTTCTCGCATTTTCCTCATAATGAACGCTCAAATGCTTCCTAAGATGTTGAGGTCTTGGCTTCTTGCAGCCCACTCCTTCTGAGTTACATGGTTTGCTTTTAAAGCATCTCCTAAAATTTTGACATTTGTGAACTCTGAAGTATTCCTAGTTGCGGACGAAAAGTGAATATTGATGAACATTAGAATAAACATAGTTCTCATCCTAGCGGACAATTTGATGAATGTTGTTTAATAGCAGTGAGAAATAGGAATTTTTACGCATAAACTCCAAATAAAAGTTAGAGGGTGAAAGTCGAAGGTGCAACACCTATTCGAGTAATTTTTCGACAGATGTATTAGCCTTTTACAAACCTACTACCCGACTCTTCCACGTTAAAGAAAGATAAGGCATACTTAAGGCTAATAAGATCTTTTTTCCTCCAAGAATTTACGGAGAGGCCGCTATAAACTTAAAAAATATCTCTGCTTGCGCTGTCTGCTCTGCTTGTCTGTCTACCGACGTTCGTCTCAATGAATTAGTCATCGGTAAACCTTAGCAAAGCTCCGGGTGGTGGTGGTCGGGGTGGTTTGCTGTTCTGAATGACGCACAGGTTTCAAATACTTGCTGCACCGGAAAGGAAAGGCTCGCCGCGCTTCGAAAAATTTGGAAGCACCCGTCGAACAATTTCGTGGGGGTGAAAGAAGTCAAATACCACTTCTTCTTTGTGGGTTAAACGACTGGCGTCCGAAACATTATCTTTGGCAGAAAAGGTATCGCCCGCAACATAAGGGAAAAGTAAGCTCTTACTAAAGGCATACTATGTCCCAAATCAATATCATGCGGCCTTCATACACTCCGATTTTGAATGGATTAGTATTAGCGGAGCTTTGATTCGACACGGTGAAACCTTTTGGGATCCTCAAGTGCCCTCCAAGATTACTCGTTACTGCTCTGGCTCAAGTCAGCTGGCCACAATACCCATGCACGATGGGAACTAATGGCGTTTGATTGGAATGGTCTGGGCTGATAAGATGAAATCCGAGAACTACTGCTTTCTGTTCGTATTCCAGTAAGAAGAGTATGCTTTTTACTACCCTTATAGTTGTATTAAAAGTTCGCAGACAATATCACCACGCATTGTAAAAGAAACTTAGTTCACAGTTACGCATACGGACGCAAATTATTTCAGCGAAAGGATCCGAAACTCCATCTGAAATTCTCCTTGACATAAGAAATCTCGACAGTTTTAACTGGGTAACAAACCTGAATCGCAATCATGGTTCTTCATACTTGGTTGCAAACATGGTTCAATGGCGCTCATGATTTCGAAAACGTGATCGTCATCAAGAAAGATCAGGTGCTACATAGCAGTGTAGTGCGCTCCCAGGACCTTGAGCATTGCCCTACCAATTCAGCGTGCCTTTTGGATGACTATAACGACCACGAGAAGGAAAGAACCGTGATCCCACACCTGGTCGAGACATTTTTGAGTTTTTCACTCAATTTTTGGTTAGTAAAATGATTTTTATACGGAAATTTCATCTCTTTCGAATTTAAAAACAATTCATATCATCAGCCAGTCATTGCAACTACATATTACATTCATTCATTTCGCCAATATGAGAAAATTGATATAAAAACTCATTTGTGTTGATTAAAAATCGAACATGGACCACCCTTTAGCTAGCAAAATACATCTGACAGCTGCAACATTAACCTTTACCTATTAATTTATTTCATTAATGACATTTTACTCCAAAATGAACTCTTTTAAAAGGCTTTTTTGTTATATTGAATGAGAAGCAGTAGCTTTGTGATTCCACATTTATTTATTGTAAACGACCCGGGTTTCGACGTAGCACGTCATCATCAGATACAAATATCCCAGAACACTCAGCATGTATAGTCGCAAACATAAGGGGGGGAGCGGGGGGGGGGGGGGGGGGGGCGAGAGGGCGAGATGGCCCCCTCCCTCCTCGCTTCTCCCCCCCACTCCTCTCCCACCCTTACTCCCCCCTTATGTTTGTGACTATATATGCTGAGTGTTCTGGGATATTTGTACCTGATGATGACGTGCTACGTCGAAACCCGGGTCGTTTACAATAAATAAATGTGGAATCACAAAGTTACTGCTTCTCATTCAATATGTTAAGCAAATTCCATTAAGTTACGCCTGAGACAACGGAATTTTTTGTTAATTTTATATGTGGGCCGAATTTATAGCTAATTCATATTATGCAGTAAGACGTAAAATGGTTGTTGGAACATAACTACACCTAATTTGGTTTGAATGTTTCTGAATTTTTATTCGTATGCTGTGCATTTACATAAATAAATAAAGCTACTATAAAGCTTCACACTGAACAGAACGGCACCAAGCTTCCTGTGATAAGATGAAAGAAATGTCGGAAATATGCGCCTAGATTATTCGGTATCATCGATGCGAGCACATTTATTTTTAATTCATGAAATTATATATTACCTTATGTTTTCATACTTTAATCTCATTATGACACACTCCGGATGGATTTATATTGGGTCATGAATGATTCATTAATAAATATCCGTTTTGAGATCGGAACTTCATCAATCTACAAAAGGAAAATCGTGAAAAATTACATCACGCAGATTATACTTATTTTTATTAAATCTTTTTGTATTAACATTTGGTGCAAATTAATCTCGATTTATAGCATTTCGGTGACAGAGACACAGTACGCGTCATTCAAAAGGATCATCGGAAAGTCAATCACAATAAATATCTCTTGGTGGCAGTAGATGACGATTTCAGCATATATTCTGAGTTTGGTGGGATAGTGAATGTTTTTTTATAATCAGTCTTTCTGTAACAATGATATTATTCGTCGAAAGGAACAACCTGAAATAAACACAGCGATACACTGCGACTGAGTGCGCGAATAACATGAGAAGAAAGCTCGAAAAAGATAAGATTGATGAGTAAGTTCCAGGCTCCGGCAAATGTGAGTTCTATTGCGGAATTCAAATATTTGTGGTAGACGATGACTGCTTCAGTGGTGCCAATCTTTCGAAGAGTGTGCTGCTTCTAGAATTTCCCAAGAATGCCCCATTTTGGCGATCGCCAAATTTTGCGTTAATTTCTTCCACCACTGTACCGCTGTTGCCACTTGCGGGTTGCGGGCCGAACCCGTTACTCATACGCTCCTTCTGTGCATTGCCTCGAAGGGCAAAAACAATCGCTGCACACGCTCTTTTTATGAATTTTATTTTAGTTAGCAATTGTTATCTTTTTAGTATTTAGTATTTAACCATTTTTTATCACCTTTTACTCATAAGGGCCTTTTCTCGTTGCACTGAATTTCTCAATGTGCTCAAAGAGATTCCAAAGGATGGACGCAACCAGCAAGCCGCAACCCGCAAGCAGCAAGTGAGTGGCAACATTGCTCAAACTTTGACCACCCTCTCTCGCGAAGCCTTACCGCTGGCTTGAGCCCGCTAAAATACTCGGTCGTTTGTTAACTAATTAAAAATTGATATCACAATGTGAGTTTACGATGGTAATTGTTATTTAATACTGCTGTAAAGAGCTTCAAAACAAAACCAAGATCTTGCTTCTACTACTTTTCTTTACCAAGAAAAAGTTGTTTCATAAACTTGTTAATAACTTTTTTATGGCAAATTAGAAAGAACAACGTTTAATGATACATTTAAATATGTTTTGCCTACACAATAATATAGGTTCATTATGATTAAACTTCAAGTTTCTTCACTATTAAATGTCAAAGAGAGCGCTCCGTTCGAAAACGGCAAAAAACCGGCACTTTTTTGTTCTCACCTAAATAAAAATCGAGAGAGAAATGTAAAAATAATTTGCAACCACTATTAAACGTAAAATAAAACAAGCTAAAATATGATGTAATTTGCATTCACGTGGGTACCACGGTTCATTTTTAATCAGTGTCTAAACTCGAGTCTACATAATTTTTGCACCGACAGTGAGTACTTAACTGACTCGACGTTTATTAGTTCGTCTTGATTAATTGTGTACGTCTCGTTGGTTAAGGTACTCTTCCTGCAAAAATTCATAACCACGCACTTTTTAAGATTTAATCTAACTGCCAAGTGTCGCACCATTCGTTTACAGCATCTAGGTCTTTCCTCAACGCAGTTCTATCAGACTCCGTGTTAATACTCCTGTACAATACTGCGTCGTCCGCGCTAAGGCGAATTTTGCTCGTAACGACCGTGGAGATATCATTAATTTACAAATAAAATAAAAAGAGACCAATGACACTTCCCTGGGGTACACCGCATGTGACTTGAACTGTATCTGACTAGCGCCATCTAGAACTACCCTCTGTTCGCGGTTACTTAAGAAATCTTCAATCCAGCATATTATATCGTTATGTATTCCATAGGCTTTTAGCATAACAAGTAATGTTGAGTGCGGAACTTTTTCGAAAGCTTTTTTGAAATTAAAAAATATCGCTTTTACCTGGGTGAGCCTTTCTCCAGAGGAAAGAACATCGTGAAGAAAAAGGGATAGCTGGGTTTCATAAGACCTGTCATTTTGGAATCCATGCTGGTTTTGACTTTAAAAGCTCTGACTATCTAAATACCTCATAAGTGTGCTAAAGATTATGGCCCGATTGCTCGAATGCTGTTTATCCGTTTCAGTGTTGCAGAAGGTGAGCAAACCGGGAAAACGGCTTGCTCGAACGTATAATTGAATAAAGAGGAAAGTATATAGGAAGAAGTGAGGAACTATCATTAGATAGGAGTGGGTGGATGGTTGCAGTCAACCAATCTTAGGAAAGCACGACCAATGAATGAATGAAATAGAAATGGATAACTTTATACTTGTCTTGATGCACATAGTCCTGCCAGAGGCACCTTTAATCCTGATTTTCTTCGATGCTCGGCTCTATACTGAACTGTGTTCTCTGGAAGAGCCTCAGGGTTGGCTGAGAAATATTTTGTGTACAAGAAGTTTATCTTGAGATCCATCTCTCACATACTTCTCTGCTTTGAGAGCGATGAGAGATAGAGGGAACTTCATATGTCTCGATATTATAAATTCTGTTTACTGCTTTCGAGTTTCGGCTCAATCTTCTGCGCGCAATCTGTTGGGTGGTGTGTAACGCGAGCCTAACGGAATGCATTTTTTGTTGCAGCCAAAGGGAGGAACTGCTTCAACTATGGAATTAACCCACTGAGGCTCCGTAATTATTAGTCGCTCTGAAGTGAAATATGCAAGACTGGCCAAGACTTGTCGATAGAAATTAAAAGGTAAAAATTATAACTCCTGGTTCTTGGTTTATGTCCAGAGAATTCATTGAGCAGAGAATGATGTGAATATGAGGGGTAGATTGGTTGAAAATACTTGTTTCTCGTATTGGTTCGGAGATCAAAGTATCAAACTTAATAAATATCGCGTTCGAGTTTCAAAAACAACACTTCAACAAGTCAACTTTGAGGGAAATACGACCATTAGCGTCTTATACACACCACGTATGCACTGAGTCTGCGGTTCATGGCACTAGACACGTATAGATGGCAAAGTGGCCTGCCGATCTTTGGAGGCCCTTGGTGTTTTATTACACTGGGCTACCTTCCTGCTACTGACATCCAAAGCATTCAGCTTTACATAATTTTCTCGTGGTCAAAGCCTAAAATTTTTGTGTCCCTGAGCACACACACACACACACTGACGAACTCTGAAGACGATGGTGGAGGTAGCCATCGAAACGTCGTGCCGCCCAACAATTGCCTAACCTGGTGACATATTTGCGAGGACTTCATCTATGTTTTACGCCGGTAAAGAACGAAGTCATGATTCAGTTATGTAGATATACCTATTTAAATAATTTTCTCCTCATCACAGCCGACTGCTACTTTCATGGTGCGCAGGGTACTATTTATTTAAGAGTCATGTGATCCAGATAAGTCACATAACATTTTCTCATCTAGAATAGGCGTCCTTAGATTTCGTTTACTCCTACTATTACAATCCCGTGTTTCAGCGGCTTGAGGATTTCATCAGCCAAAAGTGACTTTTCACAATCATATCGATTAAAAATGCTCGGTACCATCCACTGTAACTTATATCAAATGTAAGTCTTACGTGCCATAACATCCTTCTATTTGATTTCTCCCCTTAGCTCATTTATTGGAATTTATTCATATTTATATAATTTTCTTGAGTTATCTTAGTTTTTTTCATTTATTGATCTTTATTTTATTTGTTTATTTATATGTTTTTATTGATTTTTATTATTTATTTTCTTATTATTTATTTCTTTTTATTCTCGTATTACTTATTTAGTTATTTTTCACTTTGCAGTTATGTATAAATTACCCTTATTATTATTATTTTTATTATTATTATCCGTATGTATTTAATGTATTGTTCTTTTTTTGTTTGTGTTACATTAGCTCAATCTGACTGAAGGTTTTTGCAGGTTTTTCACACTCCCCTTTATATGTGGGTGTTTTCCTGCAGTGGGTTTTTTCGTCAAGGATATCTCTTCCGTACATTTTTCCCACAAGTGTATACATCTTTCTTCACACTTGTTTCATGTATTTATCTGACGAGGGGTTAGATGGAAGAAGGTAGCCTTAGTCTCAATCTCGCCCCAATAAAGACGCATTATTGTCATTACTTTAGCAGCATTCCCCTCCGAGTCCTCGGCATGCATCGGGTTTCATTGCCGTCTTAATGGCCGAGGATTCGAGAGGGGTTTGGCAGTTATCGCAGCCATGTCCGACGCCCATCGGATTCGCGGCTACGTTGCCGTTGGGTCGCACGTGCGGAGTAGACGGAGGGACCTAAGTATTACGGTCTTCTGCATGCGAGCTGTAAGTGACTCCGCATGTGCCACGCAGGAGGGAATGCACTTGATGTTCTCCAGCAGCGAGTCCTTAACTCCACCGAGCACACCTATGATGGGGATAACCAGTTTAACTGAGTGTCCTGGGTACATTTGCCGAAGCTCAAAAAGCAGGTCTTGATATTTCGCCCGTTTCTCCGCCTCCTTTGCATCCATGTACGTTTCAGCCGGAGCCGAAAACTCTATCACGAATATGGAGCGTGAGAGGTGGTCTAGGAGAGCGATATCAGGCTTGGTCGCCTCCAACTGTCTGGTGGTAGAAAAGGAGTAATTCCTCCAGATTTATCGTTCTCCACGACGGACTCAATATCTCCAGGGGCATACGGCATCACAGGAGTATCTTCGATGCCAAAATGGTGTCCAAGATGAAAATATAACACCCGCAGGGCCGCATTGTGCCTAGCAATGTACGCTGACTTGGTGTAATTGCCACCATTTAGACGCATTATTATTATCATTTTTATTATTAGCTCCTCAATGAAATTTAAAATTTTGACGACCTCCATTTAAAAACCGGCGACTTTCGAAATTCGGGAATCTGTGGCTTTATTCAGGAAGAGACTCGACGCAATCTAGCCTCGGAAAATCTGTGGATGTGAAGTCATAGCTCGAGATAAATCTCAAGTTTCTATATCTTCCATTTTTTCTTATTACCTTGCAAGCTACCACAAGGGTGTTTGGCTGGGGGTGACTTATCACCAACATGCACTACAATATGAGTATTCTACAAATTCTACAGAAACTATTACAATAATCTATTATGTATCTATGTCAACGTTACACAAGAGTCATTCAGATACCATGTAAAACATGGTGTTAGCACTACTCGGCAGATTTAGAGACACGCATTAGGGGGCATCTGAATTAATCAGCTACACTACCTGACAATTAATATACTTCAAAGTTTACGCAGCAATTATGGTCTTTTATCGATCAGGGGAAAAACGAAATATTAAACCTTTCTATTTCACAATCTTTTTCCCTTATTTTATTCTCATGATCTGATCTACCGTAGTATGTTGGAGTTCGTAAAATATTGATAACTTCGTCGGGAAATAAATTGATTTGAAATTTTCACGAATTATTGAGTCTAGTGTTCAATCGACGGTGAAAGCGATCACCATCCATTTATAATGGCCCCCATTTGAAAAATTTTAAGCTCTCACGTCAAAATTCCGTATCTGTGGAGACTCGAACTTTCCGAAGCCATGCAGAATAACCCCCTCCAGGTCTGCATATCTTGAAGGCTTCGCCCCGGTCGTAAGAGCGGTTAAAATTTGTTCTGAAAACCTTCGCTGTTTGCCCTCCTACACAATTCGTCACTCTACCTAAAGGAATACGGTTCTCGTGCGTGAAATAAAACAGCTGCCGAGGAGTAACCGGGTTGTTGAGGGTGGAGGAATTGCCCGGAGGGCGCCATTTCTGCCCCAACTGTTAAAAGTAGTGCCAGTGCGGAGATGGAAGCTGATGATATTTCCGCCCACGCTAAGGAAACGAGGTCCACCTGAGACAGCTGAGATTCCGTGGAGAAGATGAATTCAAAGACGTATATCCGACATGCGTCAAGACATTTTGCGGGAGTTATAAGGCCTTCTCCGGGGCAATTTTTTTTAAAGGTTTCCGTTTTTTAGTTCGTTTCTTTTTCACTTTTCAGTGACTCACAAAATAATAAAAATCATGGATTTGGAATGGTTTTGGGAGTAATGCTGAAATGGTGAAGGTTGTGAGGAAGGAAAAAAATGCGATCGATATAAATGATAATTTATTGGTGGTGATCTGAATACATCGGGAATGTTTAGTTCAGCTAAGCTCTCTCCACAACTTAGCATCCGAGAGCACTCGTTTTACGGAAAATTTTATCGTTTTTTTCCTAACATGGTATCTTTTTTCTGAAGACTGTAGTCCTAGTATGCGGAAGAGAGAAGCTGAATGCAGAAGTCACCCTGAGAGGAGAGAAACTAGAGCAAGTGGATTCCTTCACCTATCTCGGAAGAACCATCACGTGGGACGGAGGAACAACGACTTCAAGTGGAGAATAGCCCATGCCAATAAGGCGCACATGGGAAAAAGACAACTGCTTTGATGAAAGAAGAGATGACTACAAACCAGGAAAAATTCGTGTGGAGCGTGGCATTCAATGGATCGGAAGCATGTACCATTTGAAAAGCTAACCAGAGCAGACTATAAGCCTTCGAAACCTGGTGCTGGAATAGGATGCTGAAGATAAAATGGACGTAATAGATAATTAATGATGAATTATACAGAGGAGTTGAAGAGGAAAGTACCAATTGGAACACTATGAAGAATAGAAGAACAAGATGGATTGGGCAGACCCTGAGACACAATAGGTTTGTGAAGAACATAATTAATAACAAACATTTTTCTGTAAAAGATAAAAAGCTGAAACTGATAAAACATTTGCATCTACATTTTACATTTAGCAAACATTTGTATCTACATTTTACTAAAATACGGTTGAAATAGAGGTTCTTATATTTTAGTTATTAATAATCAAAGCCGGCGCTTTGCTCGCATACCGTCAAAAACCGGTATTTTTACGGTACATCCAAGGTAAAAAAATATTGAAATGCATTTTTGAAATTGAAATATATTACTGAAAAACGTAAAATTTAAGGAGCAAATATATGGTGTGATTAGTGTTTATGTTTATCTTCGCGTTATTTTTTTATTTGTTTCCAATCTCTAGTGCACACGTTCCACTACTGCTACAAACTACACGTTCTATTTTGAACTGGCAAAATTGACTGAATCAGAACCCAACCTATCGAAAACATTATTCACAGAGATTGTGCAACTTACAAAACACAAAAAATCCTCGAATAAAAAAGCAGACCTCGCTAATTTGAGAAAATTTATTATATTTGTTATTACTCCTCTTAAATTTTATTTTGAGTAGCTGAAGGTACCTCAAATTTATTACAATACTAAAAATTATTTGCAACGAAGTTGATATTGTGAAATCGAAATACACAAGTAACTATGTCGTGAGTAATGTAAAAAAATCATCGTATGCTTTACAACCTTTTTTGTGATTTTTGTGTCCAAAATTATAAAAACTAAGATATAAATTAATTTTCCATGTGGCCGTGATGATGCATTACTAAAATTCGAGACTATGGAAGGGAACTAGAGTTAGATACGGAATGGTGGAGGGTTGCAGTCAATCAATCTTAGGATTGAACAACCAATGAATGACTGTCCGTTGTTCACTTCCGTCATTTATATCTTTGGAAAAACCGAAAGTAAGGTGTAAGAGGAGCGATGCCCAGAAAGTAACGATGCTAAGATATCGCTGTACTCGATACTTCCATAGAAGTCAACTTTCATGCGCGAAACCGCCGTAGCTGAGGTGATGGAGTTTCAGGTAGTCCGAGCGAGATAGTTCCGTAGTCTATCATAGAGTCCATATTCGAATTATACATTTTAATTTCACCAGCTGTAGGACACATCAATTAAATATTGTATTACTAATGGTGCAATAATATAGTTTTATATGACAGAAATGGTTAGTAATTAAATGAAAATATCTAAATAAGTCTTCAGCTATACTCATTTTTTTTCGCGCGGTGCGTTTGAAACCCCTTCAAATGGAAGATTCTTTTGTGATACCCAAGAACCTATTGCGGTGACAATATGATTTATTGTCAAAAATATTTGAAAAACATACCAACTACACGCCGTTAGTTTTTGTACGACGTCTAAGTGTTAAAAATTCCTCATTTTCTAAATAATGTCTCTCTGGAGTGCATACACGTACATGTAAAAGTGTTGGTATTTTTTGGCGAATATCTCCGAAAGTAATGTGGTTAGGGGTTAAATTTTATGTGTCATTACAAGGGTGAGATGTTTTTCTTTAAAATGAGACCAAATTCAATGATTTCTTGGTAAAATGATATTCGCTCTAAATACCTGAAAGAATTACGTGTTGTCATTTCAGGGTTTCTTGCCGTCTTCCTTTCCGAAAGAGGGAATGAAGTAAAGAGAGAGGGGAAAAGGGGGAGTGGGAGAAGGGTGATACCCTTAGGTCCCAGCGCTTCTCAGCGCCTCTTGCGGTGTGAAGTGGCGATTCCCGCACCCCTCCCTCCCGCCGCTAAATTATTCATCCGTTCGATTCTGCACCCCTCTCAGGATGAGTCGCGTTCGCAGCAGGAGGAAGGGCTTCCTGTGTCGTGTGATTTTGAGGCACAGTTGCGTCTAGGACTGGTTTTCCCAAGGATTTTTTCTCTCTCTCTCTCTCTCTCTCTCTCTCTGCTCTAGGGGCTTATTCAGTGTGGACACGACACGGTCGAACCTCGGAAATTCCGGTGCATGCGACGTCAAAGCCCTCGAAAAATCTCAAAATCACGAATCTATTTGTGATCATCGCGGCTGTGACGTCACAATTTCGTCACTGTCGAGACTAGGAATATACGAAGCCATTCAAAATAACCCACTGTTATACCTGATATAGGTGCACCATTTGGTTAGGTGTCGGAATTCGTGTCTTGTTAGGGGCGAAATTTTGATGTAACAGTTTCTAAATGATCAAATTTGGTTTTTCAAAAGCTGATATTTATCGCGGGCTGTGATGTCACATCCAAGTACTTTTTGAGGTTCGATCGCGTTCAGTACTTACTGGAGCCCCCAGGGGGGCTCGACGTTGGTGAACCTGAAAATAAGGCCTGAGATTAAAATCTTCAATCTTAGTTTAAAACTCTCGTTTAATCATATTCCACTGCGACTGTGTATCAAGATAATTACGTACTGAATTCCACAGTTTCAATGTCATTGCTCATCAAATATATCTTTCACGGATAACAAGCCTCAGCATTATTAGAATAAGATTAATTTTTAATATATGAAGATAATTAAACGACAAATGACCAGTTTTCCACCCCTATTAGTTGACCCCAGCTCCATTAGTACAAAACTAATATATTTTTACTTCGGTACCCGTAGCCGTTTGCTTATTACTCGGAAATAAATTAACATTAATGTTCTTCTTTCATCACCTTTTTCTACTCTCGGAGAACTCGCGTATAATGATTTTTTCCGTGAGAAAATTTTTTAAAATCTTCGGGAAAATAGTGAAGGCATATTGTATGTATGGCGTGAAAAAAGAGCGGAGTTGGGACCGTTTACATGTAAACTCATAAATAAACCTGACGACTTCAGGTGACACTTTGTAGAAGAACTTAACATTAGTATTCATATTGAAAAGAATATTTTACACCTTTGAACAATTTATTTAATTTGCACGACGCGTAAATCCGATAACATTTCTTCGTTAAATTGTAATCATACCCGCCTCACCAGCCCGTAATCCATGTTCCCCAGGCTTCTGGCCCAAAATGTAGTATGTTCTCCACCCCTGCCGTCACTATCACAACAGTAAATATATTTTGAAGAAACTTTTGTTCCTGAAGATGCTGTCAAACGGCGAAACGCATCGCGTATGTTAAATACTTGGAGAACAGTACAATATATTCTTCGCAATATAGATACGTAAAATCAGTTAATTAATAAGAATTTTAGTAATTTAATACGTTTTTGTGCCATCGCGTTACGAAATTTAATTGTTGCTTCTTATTGTGACTAAAATGTGAAGTAAAATTTTTACTTGGTGGAAAATGTCGCCCCAGCTTTCTTCAACTATTTAAAGTGATTTTTATCATTGTACAAATTTGCGAGCCACTTTGATGACGTGTCTTAATTAGTGGTACTAGTAGACAAAGTGAAAAAATAACCGATATGTATTTTTTACTATCCCAACTGTATTTTTATACTAAAATGAAATAATTATAATGTTAATACAATGTTAATGATTTTCAAATGCATCATGGTACATAACATAAATTTCATTATAATTCACTTGCGAAGTTATCTAATTTTCGCAAAATTATGTACATAACATTTTTGTTATAGTTGCTAACCTCTGCCAAGGTGTCACAGCAAATGAAAGATTCGATAAAATGTATTAAAGCATGATTTATTTCTAAAATAAGGTTGAAAACGACTAATACTTGTCACAAAACATCTTTTAATGAAGGTAAAGTGTAAGCAATATCTCTTGTTCACATTGGTTGTGTCAGGCGAAACTTTGTCTAACTTACTCGACGTTGTGAAATGAAAGCCATAGCTTAGTAATGCCATATGAACTTTATTATCAATTAATTAATTAAATTTCTGTTGAATTACAAAGTTGCAGCTTTCATTTCACATTATAGCTCTTGAATAATATCAGTTGCTGCATGATGGTGAGCTTATCCTTAATTTTCAATGTGGCGTTGATGATGCATTATTAAAATGCGAGACTTTTGAAAATGATGAAGAAATTACGTTATTATACTCAGAAACTGTACTGAAATATTTATAACCAAATTATAAATAACTTTGACGAAAAGTCTTGGAGAAAAAAGTAATGATACATGTTAATGTAGTGTGTAACACTGTAAGTTGTTTATTTTCGACTTTGTCACGATTCCACTGAGTAATTTCGCTCACCATCACGGTTATAGTAGTCTTGGGTTGGTCTTCTGCCTTAGATTACGAAACTACCCTAAATTACTCCTATAGCCTTCCCATGGTAACAAACCCGCGCGTACATCTCATCCCACTCCTGAGCGCCGACATCATACCGCTCTCAGGCGATTGGATATTCAGTCATGGACGCCGACGGATGATGATATAATAAGGCCAGCGTCCCGGGGACCGCCGTGTCAGGCCAACGGAGACCCTTTTTCTGAGCACTTCAAGGGGCTAGGTGTTGATGACGCTTTCGGGACGTCAAATGCCAGGTGGAGTGGTGAGATAAAGTAGGTGTCGTGTTTTAAGGGACATGATATGGGTGTCAATGAAATATGAGGGTCAAGTGAACCCTTTCCGGCCAGCGGGCGAGGCGGTGATCTGCAAAACCATCCCCCGGTTCTCCATCCACTTTGTAATTATGAAATATCACTCCAAGGTATCTTCCTTCCATTATACCCAGAGTAAACGGATAGGAGGAGAGAAGAGGACATGGGAGCAGAAGAAGAAGATAACAAGCCGGGAGAATAAGCCCGTGGGCTAACTTTAGAAAGAAGACCGTGCAAAAATTGTTACTAGTTATTATTTGGTTCTTTCCCGGCGTATAATAGTAATGAAGTCTTCAAGGGTTTTCCGATCAAACGGCTACTGGAATCGGTTGACGAAGGAGGCCATTGAGATCCGGATGGAGACATAAAAGCTTTAACCGCGACACGGGATGCGCGCTAAGCGGGCCTTGGAATCCAGCGCTCCGCAAAATTGAGGCATAAAGAGAGAGGATTGGCGCTAGCCACTCACATTCAACCTGACCACTTTTGGCGCGGAACCGTCATGCATATAAGGATGCTTCGTTCGCTTGTTTTGTTAAGTTTGGTGGCCTGACGGTGGTTTTACAGGTTTTCCACCGTCCAAGGGCTAATGCAGGGCCAATATTTTTCCGTACCAGTGAAAGTAGAAAATTCTAGTGAATGCCCTGAAGAGGCGACAGCCTAAAGTGGGGTCCACACCGTTGTTTTTGTAATACTTGTATTTGCTTGGTGTGGAATAAACATATTTTGTCTTGACTTTGATTTTACGGGTTTTCCACCGTCCTAGGGCAAATGCCGGGCCAAGTCAGGCGAAAAATTTTGAAGACCAAGAATTAGATTTGAGTAAACCAGAGTTCGTTCATCTTTCGAAGAGATAAATTTTGGTACTTAATTTAGTTATTTACAGGGGTAAAGAATATCAATCATTAATTATAAGCTAAATCTGGGAGATATTAATATAACGGTTCCATCACCATAATTTCAAGCTTCAACTTGAACAAACCCAACAAAAAGACTGCACGAATAATTGACATGAATATTTTACATATAGTCATCGAATTCATTCAAAGTACGGCTATCCTACTTCAAAGTCGTACCCATGTATAATGTTAGTTACATGTTAGTTTTTTTTTAATTTTGGACATAAAAATCACAAAAAAGTTTGTAAAGCATACGAGGATGTTTTTTTGCATTACTCATGAGAGAGTTCCTTGTGTATTTTGATTTCACAAGATTAACTTCGTTGCAATTAATTTTTAGTATTGTAATAAATTTTGGTTACCTTCGAATACCCAAAATAACATTTAAGAAGAGTTATAACTAATTATAATAAATTTTCTCGAATTAGCGAGGTCTGATTTTTTATTCCAGGACGTTTTGCGTTTTGTAAGTTTCACAATCTCGGTGATTAATCTTTTCGATAGCGTGGGTTCTGATTCAGTCATTTTTGCCCGTTCAAAATTGAACGTGTAGTTTGAGCACTCCGGTTTGGAAACAAATAAAATGTTAACGAAAAGATAAACAGGAAAACTAATCACACCATATATTTATTACTGTAATTTGACGTTTATTAATAATATATCATATTTTTAAAAATGCATTTCCATATTTTTTTACCTAGGATGTACCGTAAAAAGAACAGGTTTTTGACGGTATGCGAGCAAAGCGCCGACTTTGATTAGTCATAACTCTAATATAAGAACTTTTATTCCAACCGTATTTTAGTAAATGGTAGATGCAAATGTCTGCTATACATTTTTCAGTTTCAGCGTTTTACCTCTAACAGAAAAAAGGAAGTTATTAATTTTGTAAAGTGCTCGCATTTCAAAACTGGGGCTTCGTATGATTTCGTTCTTGGTCGTGTTGTAATCCGCATGAATTGAAATTTTCGAATATTTAATTGTTCAATATTTCAATCAATGTGTTTCATTTATATTTTAGTAGTAGTAAAGCAACAGTTGGAGGTAGCATTAGCCTGGTGGCTTGAAAACTGGAGATGGGGAAATTTGGAGAGGCGAGTAATTTTTCTCCTGCGGACTATGGTACTTATGTATTCTTGCACTTGGGGATGATTCAGCAAAAGAAATTCTCTGACTTTTCCCGGTATCCTCAATATTAGACAAATAAATCTTATATATTAAACGAGCAATATTTGTAGATATCTGTATCTACGTATTACTCTGTTAGCCACCTCAAGGGTGCTTGGCCGGATATAACTCATCACCAACATGCTCTACAGTGTAGAAATTAATTTTCACCAACATACACCACATTGTAGCCTGGGTATGTTACAAATGCTACAGAAACTAACAAACTAATCGAAAATGCTACTATAAAAACGAGACACGAGTTATGTAGGAGACATGCAGAATATGGTGCTAGTACTACTCGGCATATTTAGAAACATGGATTAGGGTGCATACGAATTAATCAGCTAATTTACATGTCAGCTAACCTACTTCAAAGTCTTCATTATGGTCTCTTATCGATCGCGGGAAAAACGACATTTTAAATCTGTTCTAAAATCAACTTCCCTTATTTTATATCAGTGATCTAATCTTAAGGAGTATGTTGGAGTTTGTAAGCTATTGATAACTTCGTCGTTTTGAATTTACAGGAAAGATTGAGTCAAATTTTCAATCGACGATCTGAAAGCGATGTATGTAGGAATGTAAATAATTTCTCGAAAACTAACGAACCGTTTCTCCTCAGAGTCGGGATTTTTGGTTTTTGGGAACGGGAGATTCAATGGACCAATGGTCTCAAAGTCGCAAGAGCCTCAGGCCCCCCCCAAAATGAACCCCTGTTCACTCCTTAACAATACGTACATACGTTTAAATTAGTGCAGTGGCCTTTTTTCCTTTTTAAAATTAATTTCAATCGAGATATCGAGTTCCAATTTCCACTGTCAAACGACAGAAAGAATAAAGTATTTAATTCTGGCAATCGATTCTGTAACATGCTTCTTCTTCTCCCAAGAATTACGTTTTCAATGGGAAAATGATCAATTTTTCTCTGGCTTATTACCTTGGCAACCTAATCATTGGCTAGGTTGTTATATATATAACTTTTTTATATTTAAGTTTTGCATACTTAGGTCATTATTGATGAGATTTGATAAATGTATGATAAAATATATTAAAAGTTTACAAAATTGTATTCCATTTTATGAATACCCCTTTAAAAAAAATACATTTTTTGTTCCGAGCAAAGGTCGATCCCTCGGTACTGAATATTTAAGCATTTTTTATTCTCGCCTCTTCTCGTCCCTTTCATCGCAATCCAATTATTATGATAGCTTTGGGAGGCTTCCACAAACCCTTAGAAAAATTCTACACAGGGATGATGTTAAGTTTTTACCACTTTGTGGTAAAAAAACAAACTTTTTAAGTACGCATGTGGAACGAGTTCAATATCCTTGCGCCAAGTATTTAGCCAAGTGACTCTCATACATGGGTACGACTTTGAGGTAGGTTAGCCGTATTTTGAATGAATTCGATGACTATGTGTAAAATATTCATGTCAATTATTCATGCAGTCTTTTTGTTGGGTTTGTTCAAGTTGGAGCTTGAAATTATGGTGATGGAACCGTTATATTAATTTCTCCCAGATTTAGCTTATTATTAATGATTGATATTCTTTACCCCTGTAAATAACTAATTTAAGTACCAAAATTTATCTCTTCGAAAGATGAATGAACTCCGGTTTACTCAAATCATATTCTTGGTGTCTTTGTCTTTAAAATTTTTCGCCTGACTTTATGTCGTTCAACTTTTCCACAATTGTGCCATATTTTCTCTTGCCAAATCCCTCGGCTTTTGAAAAGTTAGACCCATTGTTTGTTTTTAATTTCATTAAAAAGGTTACAGGCATTTAAAAAATGTATTCCTTAAGTATAACCCACCATCGTCCTCACACTAGCGATTTCTCAAAACATTACTCTTATCGTTAGTTTAACTTGGGCTAGGGCATGTAGCGTTGTAAGCGAACATTGTAACCCAAACAACTTAACAACATTTGTGGGAATTAATGGTCGTGATCAATGTTAGCCTATTAGAATGCTACCCACCGGTAGGTTACTAAAAGTTCTAATCGCTAAAATATATTGATCTATTTATTGTCGTTCATTTGCATTGATGTACGCTGACATGTTCCAATCCGCGATATCTGAACACAGCGATTGGAAATATCCGATATTTCAGTTCTACGCGTTTTCGCCAATTATCGACTAAGGTGATGGCTGCCATCGGGCAGTTTTGGACATATTTTGCGGCCACGTGTATCTACTAGCTCCCATTTTCTGTGACATTTCGCGAGTATTGCGTGGAGTCGTACTGACTGTAGCATATGTTATTGTCGCCAGCGTAGCTATTTCGAGGAGGTCACAAAATAAATAAAAAGAATGAATACCATACGAGAAATATTAATATCGAACTTTGTTCTGGTAGCACTTTGAACATTCAGACGATTTCTTCGTTGTCGACAATTATGTCAGGTGGCGCTTCCTATGATGACAATCCTTAAAGATGTTGTGTGGGCGTGGCCGATACGCTAAAGTTGTTCCCCCAGATTTACTTAAGGTAATTTCAGCGAGATTGCTCCCTAGTCATAATGGAGGCCGTATTCGAATTATATGATTACATTTTAGCGGTTGTAATAAGCATTAAATAAATGTTGCACCATTTTTAATATGTACTTTACCGGTAATGATAGGTTTTTTCGAATGTCAGAGAATATCCTCCCGGTTTTCTACATATTCAGGGGCCTATTTCTCTCTATTATATCTTTCTTCGCCTTTGCATACGATCTATCCTTCTTCATCCCGTCCATGAAACCTATTCTCTTTCTTCCCCTACCCCACTTGCCCAACATCCTTCCCTCTATCACACTCTTCAGCAACCCATCACCCTGTATTACATCCTTGAGCCATCTACCCTGTCTATCCCGAATTTCATTCAGAAGCTTCCGTTCCTCGCCCACCAACTTAAGCACTTCCTTGTTTGTCCTCTCCGTCCACCTCACCTTCTCCATCCTTCTCCACACCTACATCTCTAATGCCTGAAGTCTATTCTCGTCCTCTTTTCTGAGGGTCCACGTTTCTGCCCCATACAGCGTTACGCTCCATATCAAGCTCTTCACCAGCCTCTTCTTCACATCCTTACCCAATGTCCCCGTCATCAACTCCCTTCTATTGTTGAACGCCTCCTTAGCTAGCGCGATTCTCTTCCGTATGTCTTTGCTACTATGACCATTTTCCTCTAGCGTGCTACCTAAGTAATTAAATTGCTCTACTTGCTCGAGTTTGTGTCCTCCAACTGTAATCACAAGCCTCATTTTCTTTGTCCAAGAGAACCTCATTACTTTTATTTTCTTATGATTTATCCTCATTCTGAATATCCCGCACTTTCTAATAAATTAAAGAAAAATATCTGTATAAAGGCCTTGTAACACGGCACGATTTCCTTACGATCCCGTCGAGCGCGATGTAGAGCTCGACAACATCGACTATGTGTTGTTTGGTGTTGCATACCCCTCGATGCTGTCTCGACTAGCGGTCGATGACCATGAGACACGTCGATTGAAGTTGAGAGAAACTCTGCTTTCACTCGATCATTGAGTGCGAGTCACCAATCACAAATCCTCGATCCATCACGTGACCTTGCGCGGAAAACCTGGATGTATGGAAAACCTGAAACGGAAGTTATTCACAAAGATGGCGTCTAGTCCTTCAACTACTGAAAGAATAAAAAAGAAAATTACTTTGTACCAAACCCTAACCTTAAAGTCTTAACCCTATATGGAAAAAAAACTTAAAACTATTTTTACTAATTAAAGATACTACGCTTGAAATTAATAAACGACTAAATAAAGACTATGAATTTAAAGTGTAAAATAAGAAAGCTATCATAAACAAGGTAAAATGCGAAAAAAAAATTTCAACGTGGTCACACGGTTAAACAATCGCCATCAACTGAATACCTTTTTTTTAATTGAAGAGCGAAAATGACGAAGAAATACCATTGGCTGAGGAAGTCGTGACGTGTTTTGTTCGGACACGACAAGATCCTCGTCGAGGCGACCATGTCGAGGGGTGGTTGTACTGTGTTTCATGAGTCGGCATCGATTTTTAAGTGAGGGTAGTAAGATCGCGCTCGGCGGGATCGCAAGGATATCGTGCCGTGTTACAAGGCCTTAAGTCTTTAAATTGACTAATTTTTTTCGCGTGGCACGTTTAAAACTCCTTTTATCGGGCATGTTTTTTGTGATTCTGGAAAAAATTACTGCAAGTACAGTATGATTTATTTTCAGAATGGTTGAGAAAACATACGAAATACACGCCGTTAGTTTTTGACGACTTCTAAGTTCTTGAAATTCTTTTATTTAGGTCTCTCTGGAGTACATGCATGCATCATTTTCCGTGCAAACGGGCGGAATTTTCTTTCGGCAAATATCTCGGAAAATATTGCCGTAAGGGGTGAAATTTTTGGTATCTTTGGAAGGGTGACTAAGGCCGTTTTCGAACTTGGCAAATCAAGCAATCATGCCTTGAAACCTAGTACGCATCGAAAGCTATGACGTCATGGACGCGTCATCACCATGCGCTTGTTCACTAGCTATCGAGGAAAGATACCATGTCGACGAAAAAGGAGACTTGTTATGCTTGCTAGGTTTTAAGTTAGAACTCGGGGTGTGATAATATGGGCTTGTATGGAAAATAGAAGTGAAGAAACTTTCAAATGGATACTATTTTATCATTACTACGGATATTTGTGTGATATTTATTATTTTTTACGGAAAAATTGATGAATTCGCTATATTTAAAGGATTTTCAAATGTGAATATACTGTTAAAAGATTTGGTACCTAATAGTTGTGTGAATAATTCCATACATTGAAAATGTACCGTCCTTGTTTACTTCATTGGACCTACAAAATCTATCTTCCTTACTTTGGAAGGAAAAGAAATGAAATGAAAAAATGATATAAGAAATTATATGAAAGAATTCTGGTCCAATGGAAAGTACTCTAAGGTAGCCATAATTTCATTGGCAGCATTATTTTTAGCTAACGAACATCATAATTGTGAATAACGTTGACATTGGAGAGGTTTTCACTGCATTCATCAAAGAAAGGGGACAATAAACCATTAGGGTAAATGTAATTTGTTTTCAACTTAATTACCTTTGCGCGTATTTATCAGTTGAAGATCATAGATAGTTTGTTCGGAGTGTAATATATTAAAATACTGTTACCTGTTTTTTCATGTAGACAAGAAATATTATAATGCCTTTTAGTGCATCAAGACGTTGTCTGTGGTGAAATACAGTGAGTGATACGTCGTCCACTTCAGCAGACCCTAGCAATCGAAGCATAATAGTTATTCACCACATTATGGTATATGAGAATTATTTTATTCATAAGCAATAAGATTTAAAAAATTATATTCCTTATAATTTGTCACATACGGATGGGAAGCATTTTAAAGAAGCAATCGACTTCCATCAACCACAAAAATTATGGACACGGATGGCGCTTTTCGTATGTTTTACCAGATTAAGGCCGCATGATGTCTCTTCCATCGTAAAAGGGCTACGAAAGTGTCAGGTAAGCATTTCAATTTGCTTGCCTAGGTATCAAGATATCTTGATATCAAGTTAACTAAGCGTTTGCCAAGTTCGAAAACGGCCATATTTTTCATTAAAACGAGACTGTTATCCTGGGATCATAGATTTCGTGGTGAAATGATATTTAGCTCAAACTAACTTAAGCGCTTACGGGCTGACGCATTCCTTTTGAAACTATACGATTCCTGTGTCTGTGTCTCAGAGCTTGTTCCAATCCATCTGGTCCTTCTTTTCCGTATATAGTTTCATAGGGTCTTTTCATCTATTATTCTTCGGTAAACTTCTCAATATCTTATAATGTTAAGTAGCATAAACTGCAGAAAAGTGCCCTCAAAACAAACAAAACACTGGAAATATTATCTCGCGCACATGGTTGGATAACTCGCCTATAAACATTTATATGCGTGCTTGGGTGGTAGGCTTGAAGTGGAACCCAATCGAAATTACTCGGAGAAGACGGAAAAAGGGTTAGGGGTAACACACCCTTGCTTGCGGGGGACTAGCCCTGGGGGGGGGGGGGCGGCGGTGTGGGTTTCACCCCGTCGGGGATTTCCGTCGGAATAGAGAGGGATGAAAGGGTGGCGCGGAAAGGACGACGGGAGGATTTCCCCTCGAAGGATCGATTCTCGTGTCCTTCGCTCAATACCCAAGAGAGGGCGCACCATTTCCTCCTCGTCTCACGCACAAACGCCGCCAGACCACAGGCTCCCTTCGCGTTTCAGTAATTCACGATCCGCCCCAATCCCTTGCATAACCATATTCCCTCGTCTCTCTCTCTTCCTCTAGCCATCTCTCCCTCCGTCTTCTCTCATTCACTCTCTCGTCCTTTGCAGCCGCCGCACAGTGGTCCCAAATCGAAAAAAGCTGGCCAATGTTAGCCCTTCAGCTGCGGGAAACGAACTTGTACGTGTGTACGGGCAACTGCGGGAAAAACGTACTTGTATGTTCGACCCTCTACTCTTACCTGCTCCCCGAGCCCTTTCTTATCTTTATGGCCCTAACTATTTCTTCATTGAGAGGGACAATTGGCAATCCTCATTTCCTACCCGAACGAGTCCCTCCCTCGCGGTCACATTCCATTGCTATGAGCTACTGACCTTTATTCCTATTAACCTCTTAATGCGCTCTGGTTTTCTTACCAGAGCGCAATGTGGGTAAAAATCAACGGATATCCTTTGTTGAAATTAAGCAGTTAATTACGAACAAACTTCATATAATACTTATTTTTTAGATTTTTACCGATTAAAAAATTTGGCCAAATTAACTGATGTTCCACTAATCCGCCCCTTATTGGGTGGGGACCTTTCCGCGGAACCTCGGGAAAAGGGTCGGGAGGGGATTGCAAGGGCCTTCTACCTGCTCTGCCCCTCACGACGGAAAAGAGGGTCTGGCCTCCTTCGAATATTTCCCGCACACAGTGGAAGAATTGCGATCTAGCTGCCGCAGCTGAAGGGTTAATACCGCTCTTACACGTGCTTACTAACGAGATATAAAGACGCATCATGATTGCTCTTGGTCACTAAATTCGAATTTGAAGTTATAGTGTAGTTAGTATCTTTGATATTATTGTTTGTAGAAGGCCAATTATTTAAAAAATTAAGGTAGTGAGAGCGAAAAATCATTTTACTTATAAATCAATGAATTTGGTCTCATTTTCAAGAAAAATATCTCACCCAATGACACAAAAAATTCTACCCCTTACCACATACCGGAGATATTTGCCAAAAAATACCAACCCTTTTTCATGGATATTGGTACGTGTATGTACTCCAGAGACACCTTATTTTACAAATTAGTAATTTCTAACACCTAGATCTCGTCAAAAAATCGACTGTGTAGTTTGTGTGATTTCTCAACTATTTTTTAAAATTAATCACATTGTCACCTCAGTAGGTTCTTGTGTATCACCAAAAACCTTCCGCTTTGAAGGAGTTTCAAACTCACAGCGCGAAAAAAATGAGTCAAGTTAAAGACTTATTTAGATATTTTCATTTAATTACTAACAATTTCTGTCATATAAAACTATATTATTAAACCATTATTTATGAAATATTTAATTTATGTGTCCTACAACTTGTAAAATTAAACGTATAATTCAAATATGGTCTCTTTTATGACTAGGGAACTATCTCGCTCGTACTACCTTAAATGTTACTAATTGAAATGGAATGTAAATAATTATTCTACATGTTGACAGATCCGCATATGAATTCGAATTTATTTATATTGAACCTCCGACTTTTATTGTTTTTAATTTAAAAATTGTTTAAAAAATCTGTTGACCTTTGGAAATAGATTTGTAATATCTGTTCCAATATATATTCCATCCACAGAACCTGTAGTTATTTTACTACATTTTTTATGGTTTCCATTTTTTACGAGAAATTGTTTAAACAATTTAAAAACATGGTGAAGTTTTCTGTTAATCTAAGATGTACCAAGAAACTCGAGAATATACCTCCATCAGTCCATTCTCCCTGCTTCTATTTCTGTTTATATTGGGATGTCCGGAACTGTCATCGAAACCATACTTGTAGATAAGGGAGCCTTGAAGCGCAGACGTCACGCCGTCGTGAAGGGAGGCTCATGTGGGCTCGCATCAGTTTGGCCCGCAATGGAATCCGAAGTAAAAAAAAGAATTATGCGTTGACCCCCAGCCTCTCATAGAACCCCCTTCCAACTCACGAATTGGGCCCCGGCTTTCTTGAACTTCCTTTCAAAACAAAACTGATAAAATATAGCTCCTGCATGATTTAGCACCTTGTAGTACTATTCATCAGTTGCATTAAATATAATAACCACTAGTTGTATCTTTAATAGTATACTGTATGGTAGCATGTTCAGTCAGAGACATTTAAAGTCGTGCCATGAGTCATTTTTTTACTTTTTTTATTAGAAGTGGTGAAGCCGTAAAATGAATGAAATTTCGTTTGAATCCCATTTTTGGCGCCAACAAGGTTCCCCATAGTGAGTGTACTCGCACTGTCGTTTTGTTATCGATTACGCTCATCAGCGGGAAAACGAGATAATTTTTATTCAAACTTTTGTGGCTAGCTTTAATTAATTTTATTAGATGAAGAGCGTCATTTGGCTAGTAATTATGAGCACTATATTTTGAGAGTGATTTTCGCTCTGAACAATGATTACAGCAGCGTGAAAGAAAGAGCCTTAGGTCGGAAAGTTCAGGACAGAAACTTGGAGAGCGCTTCGCAGACTAAAATGCTGCCATGCAACAGTAGTTTTGAACCTAGGCCTTTCGTAATTTATATTCTGACCGGGTATTGTCATCCTGACTTTGGCCTGCGCCTGGAATCCGGGCGATCCTGCACAGTTCACATTTGAACTGGGATGGGTATTGCATGCCTGGTGTGGAATCTCCCCGTGCTACACATCCTAATGGTGGCTTGCACGGTATTTCGTTGATATAAAAAATTGGATCCAGGTCACGGCATCGTTACCGGGGTCCAGCTTACAATTTTGTGCCAAAAACTGCTAACTTACAATTCAATTGCCGAATACCGCTTACCTAAAATGTTATGCCATCAACGTTATGGAAAAACTCACATTAAACAAGCTTAGCTGTAAGTAAAAATACTTGACAAGTATGAATTTAAAATATGTTGATTGCAATTTGCAGAGGGAGATGAGCATAATGGCGAAACGTGCACTTGAACATTAACCCTTTCACAGCGTATCTGGTTTTCAACAAGCGTTCTTAGAAAATGTCTTTTTACAATGAAAAAACGAAAGTCATATTCGTATTATTTTCTTCGTATTCGTATTCTTCATGCGTTCACTTGGTTCAATTATACCTCACCAGAGATCGCCTCTGCCGCGTTCAAATTCGGGGATGTAGCACGAGAGACTTCGGGCGTCTGACTCAGCCAAAGAAAAAGTTTTTTTTAGGGTCGTGGACTGAAGTCAATCATCGCGGCGAAGCACAAATATTTGCAGATCGACTTTTGTCGACTATCGCGGTGAAAGGGTTAAAAGATTGATGCCATCATCTCAAAAGAAAATCTATAAATATGATGATATGAAGTGTAAGAGATAACAGACTCTTTTTCAATATTGGTTTAGTCTCGCCGCCTGGAGGAGATTTCGGTCCAAATCATGCTCAGGATTAACATTATCTTCAAAACTCTATCCAGCGGTCATTACTTGGGGCCATATTCCTGCACATCCCCTCGTGTATACCCAGAGAGAGCCAAAAAGCCCTGCCCTTCCCCTTACACGCCCATTTGCCCCCCCCTCGACGATTTCGCCTGGGAGGGCTGCGGGTGAGTCATGTGTCGGCTCGCGGTTTGTGGCGGTGGTTTGGTGAGGGGGGGGGGGGGGGGGTGAAACGCGGGATGTGGGCAGCGAAGCCTTCGTCTGCCTTACGCGGCGGAGATTCTCCGAGCGAATTTCTCACCACGGACACCTGAATGATGAGATCAGAGGCCTTATTCAGTAAGGACTTGAGCTGAGCGGAAATAAAATGTGTGTAAGCCCTTCTATATCTACATTAAATTAAAAATTAATAAAATACAAAGGAAAGCGCGCGCTTCGTCAAAAACTGCTACGAGCGTACATATAGTGTCTCACAACTTTTAGAGGGATGAAGGTGGGAGCCCCTACAGACTCGGAAGCTACACTCTAGGCTTAGCTTGCTTGAGAAATTCAGAACTGATATTTTTCAGAGCGACACAGAGGATATTATCATGACTCCTCACCACATCACTAGGTGTGACAGATGCGATCAAATAAGAGAGATACACTGCCGAACAGATAGTTGCAGAAACTCGATCTTTCCGCGAACAATAAGCGACCACAGTAAAAATTTAGCACCACCAAATACACTCCTATAATTCATGTCACCATTTCATTTCCAAAAAAACTTACACATTTACACGGTTTGTGACGTAACACCCCCTTCCACACGCCCATGCTCGCGGGTATTATGTAAGTGTACATCTCCTTACATCTACGAATTACCGTGCAAGCCACCCCTAGGATGTGTGTCACGGGGTGATTTCACACCGCGCAAGAAGCCCTCATCCCAGATGAAATCAGAACCGCGCAAGTTTCCTCGGAATGCCAGGCGCAGGACAAAGGCAGTTAGGACAATATTGTGCGCGGTCGGACCAGAACCTACGAGAATGCATGGTAGACGAACATGCTACCGTGCAGTGCAGTACTTAAGATACAACTAATGGTTATCATTAATGCGACAGATAATTAGTTCTACAAAGTACTAAATCAAGCAAGAATTATATCTTGCCAGAAATTGCATGCGATGTTTGTAACTAATTATGATATTAAGACATTTAGCACAAGTGCAAAAACCTATTTTACATAGTCAGGGTCCAAGTATTCTAGAACTGCTCTATCGCAACTATTGTGGTCCCTTATTGTGCTTGGAAAAAATGATATTCTAAATCTATCGGTTCTGCAGCCTGCGATTATTCCATAATAGTTTGGATCAAAATATGTTGAGCGTCGGGCAATATATAGACTACGTCAAAATTTCGTAAAAGATTAAATCTATATTTTTCCCTTCGATCGGATAGAGCTTCCCAACCTAATACCCACAACAATTTTGTAGCACTGCTATGTTTATCAAAACAATTTTTAACATGTGCCTTTTTAACTTGATTTTTAATTCTTACCTAATATTATTACCTATACTCTTGATGGGCCAACCTTATTCCGCTTCCGCCGCCCATCGTGGCTTCGGCCGTCTGAGACTACTCTGTGACTGTTATGAGTAAGAAGTAATACAGTATGCAAGGTTACCAACCTTGCAGTACCCGCACCACGTGCAGCTTTCCCTTCTAACGGTTACAGCTCTCTACCTGTCAGTTATGGCACATTTTCGCCAGTATGCCACAAGAGAAACCAAAGAATAGTAATACCCTAGGCCAGCCAGGCCAGGAGCCAGCGTACTGTTGCCCACGACCCACCACTAGGAGGTATATGCGGTGTACTGAGGAAATTCTTAGGAGGAGGAGTATTAAGAGTCTTGAAAACAGAAGGGCGTGTATGAAGCAGTTTATGGGGATAAATGAGGCAAAAGAGGTTTGCAAGGATAGATCAGTATGGAGGAAATTATTGAAGCAGAGTTAGGTGTACAAATATGTATGTACGTATGAGTGAAGCTTTGTGACTGTGCCCACACCGGAAGGGAACGGCGTGATTGGTGTGTATGTATATGTATGTACTTTTAACCACATCCTTCTACTGAAACATACAGCTTTTATAGTTCAGCTGAACCGACAAATTTTTCCATCTATGAAGAAATATACAGCATTGGTCGCATTCAGTTGGGCAGCTTATCGTGGTTTTCTCACCGTTGACATTTGAATGATGAGATCAGGGCCCTTATTCAGGTAGCACTATACTTGAGCAGATGTACAATGTTTGGAAACTTTTTTGCTAATACGGGTAGCTTTTATAGTTTAGCTGACTAAGCAGAATTTTAAGTTGTGTGGAAATTTGTAGCGTCGGTCGTATTTGATTGGGCAGCTTTTCGTGGATTCTCACCGCAGACTCTTGAATGACCGTGTCAGGGATTTCAGTCAGTAGGAACTTGACTTAAACTGAAAAAGATGTTTGTGAGCTTTTTTTATAAAATGAATAGCTTTTATAGTTTAGCTAAATCGACTGATATTCCGTCTTCAAGTTCTTGAAAAGGCGTCCAACGTGGGAAATTCAAAGCTCTTCGTGAAATCATAAGGTTATTGGAGTGAACGATACATTTTTTAATGTATCTATTGAGGGTGCGTAAATGAAATGTTATTGAATGTTCCATTTATACACATTGTGTCGTTTATCGCCTATTAAATGCGATAAAGTGAGACAGCGACATCCTGGAAATAATATTGTAGCGTATAATGTATGAGGAACATTACAGAGGAAGACCTAGGAAGAAATAATTACTTGAAAAAATGTTAACTTTGCGTAAAAGTGAAATTTTACAGACATCTGAGCGAAGTTTTCATCCAAATTACACATAAAAGGTGCATTTTGGATGTGAAGTATCGGTAATCAATATTAATTGGAGGTACATCCTAGAGACTCGGAGGCTACACGCTAGGCTTAGTTTGCTTGAGAAATTCAGAACTAGTGTGTTTCAGAGCGACACAGAATTTTATCATGACGCCTCACTACATCTCTAGATCTAACAGAAGCGATAAAATGAGAGAGATACATTACCGAACAGATAGGTATAGAAAATCGTTCTTTCCGTGCAAAATAAGCGACCACAATAAAAACTGAGCTCCACTAAATACGCTCCCAAAATACACGCCACCATTTCATCTCCCAAAACCATATTCCTCATTTCTTTACACGGCTGGTGTCCTTACACCCACTTCCACACCCATGCGGTAGCTCGCAGGGTAGTATGTAGATGTAGATGCATGCAGACCTTGAGGGGGTTATTCTGCATGGCTTCGGAAAGTCTAAGTCTCGGCAGATACGGAATTTTGACGTCAGAACCTGGAAATTTTCTAATGTGGGCCACTAGAAAATTGAGATTTATGTGGAGGCTACGACATCAAATCCATAGATTTTCCGAGGCTAGACTGCATGGAGTTTTTACTGAATGAAGCCCCAGAATTCCGAATTCCGAAAGTCGCCTGTTTTTCTAAATACACTCCCTTAACACACGTCACCATTTCACATCCAAAAACCTTGTCCCTTACATCTTTACACAGCTGGTGTCCTTATACCCCTTGCCACACGCCCTAGCGACGGCTCACAGGGTAGTATGTTGTTGTAGATGTAGATAAATATTGAGATCGCAATTTTTTTCATTTTTTCTGCGCAGTTCTTCCTAATCTGAGGCAATGAGAATGTAAGGCAGTGCCGGTCAAGATAATTGCCGAAGAATTCGCGGTATCTCTCAAAAGGAGGTGGGAAATTCGTGTTTTGATTCATAAACAAGAAAATGAAAGGTGTTTTGCCGGGTCGAGGAGAAACTCTATATTTGGTGGTGTAGAATGTGATTTGATACGCATACCGTGACTTCATGGTATCCCACTGGAGTTCCAGTTGGTTCAAAACCCTCGTTTAATGTTTCCCGTCACGTGTCTTTTGGTGATCCTCGACGTGGAATAGATAGCAATTAGCCTTGCGAGTTACAGCAGTAAGCACATCAGTATCCTCAGGAGAGCCAGAAAATTATTCTCATTCCCAAAAATGTTTGACGTGGACGGGCTAACGAATGAGGTCTCAGAAAGACTTATAGGTCAAAGGATCTTTCGGGAAGATGAAATTGTCAAATAACGTAGCAGACCGTCATTAATAAGTTCCTAATGTGTTAAAGGCTGAGGAGGCATATAGGAAGAAAAAGACTATACTAACGAGTAAAATTGAGCTGGAACTAAAGAAGAGAATCATCCAGTGTTTTGTTTGGAGTGTGTTTTTGTGTGGTGGGGAAACGTGGACGATGACAGAAAAGGATATAAAAAGGATAGAGAGTTTAGAAATGTGGATTTGGAGAAAAGTGCTCGACATCAAGTAGTCAGATAGGGTTAGGAATGAAGAGGTGTTGGAGAGAATAAAAGAAGGATGAAAGCTCTTAAAGACCATTGAAGATAGGAAGAAGAGCTGGACGGGACATGTACTGAGAAGGAAATGTTCGTTACGAGATGTACCGGAAGGAATGGTGGATGGAAACTGCAAAAGAGGAAGAAAGAAAAGAAAGATGTTTGATGATCTGAAGAATGCAGGGAGTTGCAGAGAATTGGAGAGGAGAGCAGAGGACAGAGAGAGATATGGAGGCACCAAGAACCTGCGAAAGTATCCGACTAATGATAATGAATGTGTTAATGGGGAAATAGGTTGTTCAAAAATGTGATAGAGGGAAGGATGTTGGGCAAGCGGGGAAGCGGAGGAAAGAGAATAGGTTTTATGGACGGGGTGAAGAAGGGTAGATCGTATGCCGGGACGAAAAGGAAATCCTAGAGCGAGGCAAGCCTCTGAAAGTGATAAAAACCGACAGGAGATCCTCTGAAATTCAACGAATCCTACCTTAACCAGTAGAATATTAAAATAATATTATTGGTTGATTCATCATACACTCCATGGTCTGGAAGGTTTATAGCGTAATAATTATTGCAGATGCAGTGAACAGTAGCGTATTTGTATATCGAGAGAATCTTTTAATTTTTGCGTATGCATATTTACAATGATATTTTACAATAAATTGACTCCTTTTTTACTGTATCTGCTTTTTTACTGTATAGTTGTCGAATAACAGTCTAGGTAATACCGTACAAGCCACCACTAGGGTGTGTGGCACAGGGTCCCCTTGAGTTAATTTTACGAAGTTACGCTTCGAAAAGTAGGTCTATCTTATTTCATTTTCGTGTTGTATGCTCCACAGTGTAGTCAAATATAGAAGGCGTAAGTTGTAGAAGGGAAAGAAAATAACTAAGTAATGGAATGGAGAACGCTGGATAAGGAATATCTTCGCGATGCCCATTTGGGATGAAGTTTCTCTTTCGCACTATTGTAGATAAAAAGTCCCAAAAATCGGAGTGGAGTGATCCGGTAATCCTTTTTTAATACGAGGCATTTCATTAGCTTCTATGTTTTAATCCACCGGGGTTGGCATATAAGGACGCCATTGGATAAAATGGCGTTCAGCATAACACCCACCTTGAGAAGAGATAATGCATAGAAGGAGAAAAAAATAATCGCTTAATTTATTTACTGGATTAATGCTTTTTAGTAATCCTGCGAAATCTGTATTTAATGATGTCTCATCCTGCATAGAAGGTTATTTTATTATGCATGTTGTCGATAACTCTCCAGATATTCAAATCTAAAATGTGTATAAATTTACACCAATTACAGTGCATTCTCGATTTTTTGTAGTGACCTGAAGCTGAGGCAATCTTGGAAGATAGACACTTTATTTTAATACGAAAGTCTTTTGTGCTAACGTGAGTAGTGACAAATTAGACGCGTTGATTTGTTCAGACAGTCAATATACTGCGTAATTATTTGTTACATTTTGCAGAAACATAGGAAAAAAATTGGTTTTAAATTTCCGTTGAGATTTACTAACTAATGCTTTACTCTAATGATACGAATCATAGATCCAATTCTAAAATAGTTGTATTAGACTATGTCCATATTTTTTGTCAAAATGGTTTGTGTCCATGGTTTTAAAAACATAGATAAATAAACTCCCTCTGAGATGTGTGACGAACATATATCTTGGTTACCTCGATCCTATAGATAACTTTTTGATAATTTAAATGCAGAATTGATCTATTAGATTATCTTGTTAATGATAATTAAAGGAAATATGAGTAGATATTAATAAGGTTTTTGTGCTTATATGTACTGGAGAATTTTAGTTTAATTTTATTCAATACGCTAAGATCTTTTCAAAAGGATATTTCTGTAAACATGTTTACAATGTAACAAAATATAACATTCTTGACCAATCAAATAGAGATACTAATAAGATTCTTGAATATTTGTTTTTTCATGTATTTAACTAACAGCCAACGTTTCTCGAAATATATTAGCATCCTGAGGGCTTTGTAACGCAAAACAAGCAGACATACAGCCAGGTAAGTATATAAAATTACATACATACATACCAATCAAGCCGTTCCCATCCGGGGTAGGCACAGTCACAAAGTTTCACTCAAAAACACACATTTGAACACCTAACTCTGCTTCAATAATGTCCTCCATACTGACCTCTTCTTGCAAATCTCTCTTGTCTCATGTACCCCCATACACTGCTTCATACACACCCTCCTGTTTTTAAGACTCCTAATATTCCTCCTCCTAAGAATTTCCTTGACCACATTCAACCTCAACTTTCTCGGCCAACCTCTACCTCTCGCACCATTCATTTCACTCTTATATATCTGTTTCGTTTTTCGACTCTTATCCATACTCTCAACATGGCCAAACCAACGAAGCAAACTCCTTTCGTATATGTCCGTTACCTGAGCATCCAACCCACATTTATTTATTACCCACTCATGAAAATTACACGATGCAAGAATTATGTTTTAAAATTTTTGTATCAATTAAAGCTTTTTGACAAGGGTTCACGGGGCAGAATTCGGAAATTGACGGAAAACGTACCCAAATACGTATTTTTTATTCGGAATTATACCATTGGAACGGACATGGCCCTAGAGCCAGACAACGGAGACTAACAATGGGATAAATAAAAAAATAAACAAAACAGTCCAGAAGAGACGGTAAAACGAACGTGTTGATAAAGTAAGTTCGGTGAGAGGAAATTAAAGGCATTTTAATTACGCACCCCACCCATTCGTTACACTATGATATTTATGAGGAACCATCAGGATAATTTGAGACATGTTTTCGCGTTAAGGAGAAAATATATCCAGATGCCATCGAATAATTTCAAAATATACGCCAAGTGCCACAAGGCTGTGTTAAAATAGCATTAATTTGCCATGAAACCAAACCGGCAAAATACAATTTTTTCCCTTTTATGTAAACGCATCGTAATATGGGCACGTATGCAAAGTTTAACGTAAATATTGTGACTTTGTTATTTGAAATTTTGTTATGTGTTAGTATTAGTTTTTTTGGTGGGTTATTGCATTTTTGTTTTCTCTTTCCATCGGTGTGTCATCCAAATAGATAATCATTTCATCCCTCATTAGATTTAAGAAGGAAGTTTATTTTTTATTTTGCCAATAAATGTCTAAAACCATTCACAATCTGAACGAGGTCGTTTCGTTTTTGCTGTGCTTCGCACTGAGGTCCAAAATTCCCGTATTCTCCTTCTCTTTCGTGATCGCGTGACGTAGAACCCACGTAGTTTTCCTTTCAGTAGGATCCGTCCGCCGTCGACCCGCTGTGGGCCAGTCAGCGGACTACGTGAAGGTATGCACTATCGCAGCTGGTTTCTAACCAGTGGGGCCGGGGATCAAAATCGTCCAACATCAGAGTTGGCGAGCTCGTCTGATGGTACGTATCGTCACAATATGAACAGAAATATATATCGCTGCAATTACCTTAACACGCCGTTCATTCTAGAACAAAAAAATCCGCCGTTTTATCTACGGCGTTAGATTGCCATCGGGATGCAAAATCTGCGACATGTTATTTTGGCGTTCGTAGCGAAACGGTTAAAGGTTGCGTTAAAAAAATGAAAACTGGCCTTGTACCAGTGAATAGTTGAATGAATATCTGCTTGTTCCTGTCTACCCCAGAAACCTCAAGAGTTCCTTTTTTGCCCATCGTGAGTAATGACAAATATGAAATCCCCTTGCTGTTTCCGTTACAATCCGCTACAAATGAGTAATCTTCATCACACCACTCCACGCCGTTGCGGTCCATGAAAGCGTTTAACTAACCGGTTAATGATTCATTTTGCATGTGTGCAGCGGGCGTGGTGGGTCCAATTTGCTTCCGTCAAAGAGAGATTTTTTTTAGGGGATGCCGAAAACGTGTTAGTCTTCGGAAGCTAACTCACCTGAGAGAGCCCACGGATGTTCTGTGACAAAATTCGACAAAGTGCATTAATTTGAGCATAGTAATGCCAACTTTGATAACGATTGCAACAAAATCGAGACCAGTGTTGCACTCTTTAATGGGCGGTGTTAATATTCGCGGAAAATAACATCACAGCTGAGCAGTAAAGCGACCGGCATTTTGTGACCAGAAGCCTATGATAAGAGCGGATGAGTTCATCATGCCTCTTCAATACGGGATTCTTTTGAAACGGGGATTATATTCTGCAGAAATGATTCTGCAGAAAGAATGAAACGGGGATTATATTCTGCAGAAAAATACTCCTATAAGAAGCACTGATTTATCAGGTTGGAATTTACGAAAAACACTTCGATCAGACAAAAGAGGATCAAATTATTTTAATGAAAATACTTTAAACACAGAAAACGGAACTGTCACATTTAAAAATTCTATATATATAATATCGTTTATTCATCGTAGAATCCCAGAAATTCATCATCAGTACGGTTAAAATCACATGCGCAGTTATTTTAGCTGGAGTGGTCAATTTCCTCATACACCAAGTATAATTTATTTCCATCTAGCGCATTTCCAATTTCACACTTTTTAAAAGACTTTTTAAAAGACTTAAAAAGACTAATATAAAGCCTTTTAAAGCCCTTTTACTTGGAAAATGGTACCTGTATGCATGGCCTTATTTAAAATATTAGGAATTTATAACTCTTAGTCCATAATAACATTCTGCCTACGATCGAGAAATTTATTTTGGAATTTTTTAGGATGTACTGTAAAGGATTCTGTCAAACTCTATTGCTTTTGACTGGCTAAAAACGGCGTTATTATCAATGTTTTAAATGAAGGCAACCATTTTCTATGCCTGATGCGAGAAAAAATATTTAACCACATCTTTCCTGGCGAATGAGTTCGCGTCTTAGAGGACGAAGTTTATACCCTCTGTCCATAGGACGCAGGCTGATTTTACATCACATTTTGGAGTAAAATAAGTTCGTCGTATGGACCAGGAAATACGGTAATTAAGGCGTTAAAATGAGAATAAACGTTCAAGTTTTTTTAGGATGGAGATCATGATCATGAGATTAAGATCTAGCACAGTGGAATCTCTCCACGATTAAGGTAGTTTGAGCGAAGCTTCATTTCATCTAGAAATCAATAAACGTGACCTCATTTTGCAGAAAAGTAACTAACCCTTTCAAAGATAGCAAAATATTAGCCCCTTACCACACTAGTTTCCGAGTTTTTGGACGAAAAATACCAGCCCTTTTACTTGGAAAATGTTACCTGTATGCATGGCCTTATTTAAAATATTAGGAATGTATAACTCTTAGAACTCGTCAAAAAATTATCAATGAGTAGTTTTTTATATTTTTTCAACTATTTTTTCCGGTAACATATCGTCACCTTTGTAATTTCTTTGTAATTTCTTAAGAAACACGGAAACATTTTGCTGTGAAGGAGTTAAATATGTGCCGCGTGAGGAAAGTTAAGTTAACGACATATAGATATTTTTATTTAATTAAATGGAAGGTCTGCCACTTAAATGTAGATTATTGCACCATTTAAAATGCAATATTCAATCCATGCTTACTACTGCAGCTGATATTAAAACACGTAATCTAATCAGAAACCCATATACGGCGCACAGGTGAGGGTGGCTAATGGTAAATCAGGGTGGGCAACTATAGGTCGCAGGATAAAGCAAGGGTGCCCGTTGTCGCCTTTCCTTTTTGCCATTTATGCTGAGGAAATGGTAAGACAGGCGTGGGAAGAACTCGATGTGTGAATCAAAGTGGGAGGGTAGCTGATTAATTCAGTAAGATTCACGGACGATCAAGCGTTGGTTAGTCGATCTTCGAATGGACTGCAAGCTTTGGCAGCTGCTTTAGAAATTCAGTGCGGAAAATTCGGAATATAGATGAATCATACGAAGACAAAGGTGATGAAGCTCTCAAGGACAAAAAAAGCGAGGGTGGTCATTAAAGTTTGAGGGTACAAACTGGAGAATGTAAACATTTTGAGGACTTAGACAGTACGCTTGAAGAAAATGGGGGTAGTAGGAAAGACATGAGGAGGAGAGTATCTTTAGTTATAGAGGCGTTTAGTAATAGATGGGAGCTGATGACGGGGATCTTGGGTAAGGATGTGAAGAAGAGTGTGGTGAAGATCTTAGAATAGGGCCTAGAGTTGTATGGGGTAGAAACAAGGACCCTCTGAAAGGAGGACGAGAATTAGCTGTAGGCATTTGAGATGTGGGCGAGGAGAAGGATGGAGAAGGTGAAGTGGATGGAGAGGAAGACTAACGAGAAAGTGCTCGTAATGGTGGGCGAGGAAAGGAAACTTCTGAATGAAATTCAAGATGTGCCATAGCCACATCCACTTCACTTTCTCCAATACTCCCGTCTGGCACTAAGTGGGTGAAGTTACCCTTTGTTAATAAGTTAACTTTCAAACTATATAGATATTTCCCCAAAAATAAATACAAAATTTCCGTGTATAATTCTGTGACACTCCAGAAGTTATTATTTAATTCTAAGGATGAAATTGACGTGAATGATAAAAGTGGGGTATATTTACTAAAATGTGATACTCCTGAATGTAACAGTTTTTATGTTGGTCAAACTGGGCGAAGGTTGAAGATAAGAATGGGAGAGCATTTTAAATCCAGTGTCAATGGTGACAGGAAGTCGGGTTTTGCAGAGCATTTGATTGATGAGAGTCATAGATCCAACTTTGCCCGAGGCTGTTGCATGTTTGTGAAAGGGGGAGGAAGTTGGACTTCCTGGAAAATTTTGAAATTCTGTATTATCACAGAGTGCACGGGGAGAGACTACTTAATGACATAATCCCTTCAACCGCCTCACCCTTGTTCTCTGTGCCAGTAACCCTCACCTCCATCCCCGTAGTCCTTGAACCTTGCGTCACCATCTGTTTGTTCCTTCCCTTGCAGTTTGCCCAATCACCTCTCATCCCCCCCTTATTTCAACCACTTCCCTCTCCTTGAGATTTAGTATATAAGCTGTGCTGTCTTTTGGGTATTTTTATTCTGTAATCATGATAATGGCCTGAAAAGGCCGAAACCGGTTGATTTATGGTTTAAATATATTGGTGGAAAAAACTAAGTAGTTTCATTCTTAACATGACGGAAGGATGTTGGGCAAGCGGGGAAAGGTAAAAAGAGAATATGGTTCATGAACGGGATGGAGAAGGGTAGATCGTACGATGAGGCAAAAAAGAAAATACTAGAGATAGTTACGCCCATGAAAGTGTAGAAAACCGGGAGGAGATTCTCTGACTTTCATCAAAACCCACCTTTACCGATTGAATACTAACAAAGTATTCGGATATGGTCTCCCTTATGGTTGTTTGAGAACTATTTAATGTATCCCTACGCCTGCGCGGCGAAGCAAAGGACGGAGAGTCGGCCCTCGGTGGTCAAGACGGATGGTCGCGTTCGAGGCAGGTCACCTCATAATCTGTTTTATTATAAGAGCATTGTTTTATTGTCAATATTGCAATAAAGTGAAGAATCCTGCAATTGAACGGCGAGTCTATTATTCATCCATATAGTCCACTAACCCAACAACAACAACTCAAGCAATGGCTATGGAAATATTTCCCTCATACTATCTTAAAAGAAGAACGCAACTTTTATTTTGTTTGTGTTTTTCACTAATTCATTATTCACGGAACGTCTGGTTTCGACTGTTACTCCATCATCAGGCGGGCGACATGGATTCACATTTGAACTTCTTCGGAGGTTATTTATCAAAGTATTAACATAAAATTTTGATATTTAGTACCATAATAAGTTTAGTTACGTCTTTTACATTTAACAAATACTTCTCTGACCGCCACGAAAAAAGTTATATCGCCATATGGAGCATTTTCTTGTGGAAAGTAAACTCAAACTTCGGAATTTGACGCCAAATTCCGTAGTTTCTATGGCACCATGGGAAAATAGCAGTATGTCTAAATATTACCTTATGTTTTTTAAACAGGTTAACATACATAATTAAATAAGCCACAGCCGTAATAGTAATTGAGGAAAATAAATAATTTTATGTTAGTTTCAGTTGGACGCCATTTTGATGACGTCATCACTCGAGTCCTAAGGGATATTTTTTTGGGCACCAGATCGCCAAACGATCTAATTGGTCCAAAGATCATATGTACCAATGGAAACCTTCTTGTCATCGAATGCAACGTTTTTCTATTTTTCGTCATGTAGGCCCTTGACTAGAAATGTGTATAATAAATTGAAGTCCGTTACGCCGCTGTTCATAAGTACTAAAACGGATATGGGGTGGTGTAAGAAGGAAATGACGGAGGGAGGTATAGTTCAAAGTGCAATCATTTTTCAGTTGACTCAGATCGGTGGGCCAAGTGGTTGACGTTGGAAATTGGGAGTGGAACTGCCGGGAGATGTGGACACTTGTGAGATGGGTGTGGCATTGATAACAGAGGAGAGATGTATGGAAATCATATATATTATTCATAAATGACGGGTCTTCACTACGAAGGCCGATTTCACTTTGTTCCAGGTCTTTTGGAACAGGATGCAGAGACTCTAGTCCGACCGTGGTCCTCTTCCATTACGTGTATTGCAAAGCTGAAAGTGACGTCTCCACTTCTAGGACAGTTTTGACATGCTTGCCCTTGGTTTAGACATGCCGTCCAGTTTGACCAGTATGGGATCAATCCGTATGATTTAATCCGTAAATAAATAAAATGTCGCTCGTAACTCTTCATTTTCCAGATAATGTGCAAATTTTCACTTCAACAATGCATTTGGGGGCTCAAGATGAGGTACGAAAAAAATTCAACTTCTTGTTAAAGACAAGAAAATAATTTTTTAGACTATTTTAAGTTGTACTGATCTTCATTTTTTGTAGTCAGTATGTACTTTTAGCTAATATTGACAAATTTCTCGAATTTATTTTTAAAAACTGTGCTTCTATTCGTTAAAAATCATAATGTTAGTGCTCCATTATCAATTGGAGGAAGCTCTAATGGGTTACACACATACACAATACTATTTTAAAGAGGATTGCGGTAAATTAGCCATTATTACCTTACTAACCAACTAAAATAAGCGAATAATTAATTTATTTGTTGTTTGTTTAGATATTTCTTTACTGTTTGAAGTATTAATTTACTTTGTTACTGTTCAATAATAAGCTCAGTACTAATAATTGTGTAAATACCTGGCTGCATGTCTCTTTTTTTTGTGTTACAAAGCCCTGAGGATGCCAATATATTTGGCGAAACGTTGACTGTGAGTTAAGTACATTGAGTGCCATATATTCAATAATTTTAATATTATATATATGATTTTGGTGGAGAAAGTTATAATTCATTAAAATAAGCAAATTTATGATGATAGTTGTCCATCTACACTCTAACTGTAAAATTCTAAATATTTGAGCGTAATTAAAGTACAGTTCTATGCTTCTATGGAATGCAAACTCAGGCTTCGAAATCCCATGTTTTACTCACTGCGCCATAACTTCCCGACCCTACCCTTTTCATGAACGATGGTTCCTTTAACGTTAGGAGTCATACATAATCATAAGAACCCATACACATAGAATCCGGGGATGGACATCCCTAACATTTCACTGCGTTTTTAGTATATTCCGCTAAGTTGGACTCATCGTAGACCTTGTTTTTGAATAGCGAACAATGACTTGACTTTTCCAAAGTTTTGAAAACCGATGTATTTGTGGAAGTTGTAGGCATTACTGGTTTTGTCATTTATTAGTTCCGGAAGGTTGTTTACATATCATGTTTTACATTTATATTTCCTCTAACTTTAGCATGTAACATACAGAGTTGGGATGCAGGGCAGATCTTCTAAGGAGACTAATGTGGTGGTTTCCCCGTTGCCTTCCACATCGCAGTACCCCGGCCGTTTCCGTGAACTCCACCCTCGCCCGAAGCTGTGGCTGCTGATGCCGGTTCGATCTCCTTGATCTGCGCCATCAATGCCTTCTGCTGAGACAGCTGCCTCTCAGTAGTGGGGTCATTACGGGTAGCATGCATAAGTTGGGTGGACAAACAGGAAAATTTTCCCCGTGACTTGGTCCCGAACCTGCGACCTTCTGGAGTTTAACACTCTTCAATGGTCTAAACCGGACCCCACATTTTTGAAGTATTAGTGAAAAAGTTTTTCAAAAAACTTCTGAGTTTCTAGACGGAGCAGTTTATGTGACTTCTCGGAGTGGAAGCATACTTACATATAGACATACATACATAAGGAGACTTACATATCTTGCTCTATTTTTTTTTTCTAGAAATTCTCAATTTAGTCCTGGGAAAGGAAAAACTGGAAGATTGATTGCTAAGATAGACATAAAAATCCAAAACAATAGTGTTGAATTCATTTGAGCTCTCTTAATTCTCCTTTTATTTTAACGCAGGTGTCTGTAGTTCTGTTTACCTATCGATTCCTTGCGTAAGACCATTAGCAAAACTTGACGTTAGAGAGCTGTCAGGACATCCACCTTGGAACCTATTTTCACATAGCTTACTCGATTCGCTCAAACCTGAATTTGAAAAAAAGTACAGAAAGTCATTTGAAAACATTTTTATTAACCAATATAAACAACGTCTACATAGATTTCCGGGGTAAAATAATATATTATATGTTTTACACATTGTTACTCCAGAACACCATTCTAACGTAATAAATTGAGGGTATTTAATAATAAATATGGTGTACATTTGGTATATAATAAACCCAAGCGGTCATTTAACAGACACATAATTGGAGGATCAGCGTACACCCTTGATAAACACTTTACACAATTACATAGCTCATCATGAGCTTCAAATAATGATCTTATCACTCGCATTATGCCTACCCGAGTTACGCTATGATCTAAATAACTGTTACATATAAATGCTGTATTCGTTGTGAATGTACAGATTACTTCCTGAATTGATTATTCCTCACCAGTACGAGAACATTTCATCTTGTACTAGTGATCCATCTCGGAGAAGTGAGTATTGTAAAAGAATAAGTTATATAGAACTTTCAAGAATTTTCACTCAATCATATTGAAGAGTCGTCCAATATCAGTGATCTGAAGTATTTGTTCTTAGTTTTTAAAAATCTTCTAAAGGATTCACAGATAAATTGTTTAAATGGATAGAGAAACAAATTTGATGAAACAGATTGTAATGCGTGAAAAATATTTCAGTGATAACAGTGTGTTAGACAACTTTTCAAAGAAGGCGAATCAACATAGATTTACTTTGCTCAAACACGTATGGTGCTTATTTTCTGGAAGCTATAAACCCTTGGGTTAAATTTCTCTGTAATGAAATTTGACACGTTCACATCACATACGGATGGCATGGAAATCACCCGAATAGGAAATACATAATTGATTGCATTTGCCGTATTAGCCCGCATGTTATACAATGTTTTCTCCTAATAGTTAAGCGTGTAAATAAAACTGCACTATATTCGAGTACCTGTACGGTTAAAGCACCGGGAAATATGTTCTATAATCTGCATACCGTATCAGCACGAATATGATGCGATGTTTTCCCTAAAATTGAACTTTAAATGGGATAGTTGCGCAATATTCGAATAAAACCTCAGTGCGTTTCTTGTTTCGACTCGCGTTTCAGAAACATTGGAAATAGATTGGAATGTAAAAGAAAAAATAGAATGGTCTATCTTTTTTCACTTTTCATATTTCACTTGGGTCATAATACAATCGGAGGAGTATGGTACGCGCTACAGTTTCTTATCAGGTATGCGAATTAATGTTTTAAGCACGAAACTGAATAGAACAATAACAGACATTGCTCCACATTTTTATGTACAGAAATCAGTCGTTATGGTACCCTCTCAAAGCACTGACTAGATGGAAAAGGGGATTCCCGTGTAAAGGCTATTTGCGATGCAATTTTTAACCTTTTTGAATTTCCTGTATGCAACATTCAGAAGCAAGCACATTAAGATGTGTGAACTCCTTGGAATAAATAAATCATAAAAATATTTACTCGATGATTCATCTCCACATGTATATAATCTTCTTAGAGATGATCCTCCGGCGTTGATCTGTCACGAGTATTCGCCGAGCAGTAACCCTTTGAGCACTGATAACACGAGCACAGTGGCAACCCTCAACGCCACGTCCCACGGTCGCTTCTCGGCCACCACGGCACTTGCGGCTGACCTGTAGAAGACTGCATTGGTGCTGTTGTTCGGCACGGAGTCGTTGCAATATGGCTGATCGCAGCAGGAGACGCATTGCTGTGAACGAGAAGTAAAGATTACCTTGTATTTTTTTATTTTGGTTGCATGATTTGTCGCAGACAAACAGGTCATACTCAAGAACACTTTTAGTTTACACGAAATTAATTAAACATCGTCGTTATTTAAACGAATTACAGTATTGTCATGGGAACTGGGTCTATTGACAAAATTTCAGAGCTCTAATGCGTCGAAAGGTAGGCTAAATATCAATTACAAGATTTGACCTATAAAACAGATGAAACTCTAATAAATTCAACAGATTCAGGCGAGATATCGTGGAAGTTCTTCATAATGTAAGAGAAACAATTGCACTTTTCCACAAAATTGTTTCAATGCGTACAACGCGTTTCGGCTCACAGAGCCATTATCAGGTACAAGACATCTATCATCACAGGTATCTTGTACCTGATGATGGCTCTGTGAGCCGAAACGCGTTGTGCGCATTAAAACAATTTTGTGGAAAAGTGCAATTGTTTCTCTTACAAGATGAAACTCTGCAAAACCTTATAAAAATGAAAATCAATTGATGTGATACTGTCAATTTCATTTAGGCAAACACACCCTTCGTAAGTTACGTACTATGGTCAAAATATGGTTTGTACCAGGTATTAATTATTAAATTAATATGGAATGGAGGGAGGATTTTTTGCAACATAGGAAGGAGGGGAAGGAGGCCAAGACAATGGTACGGTGGTTTAAGTCGTTTGTTGTTCCCTCCTGCGTGAGTTCGTCATGGGGGTTAAGGAGGAGGAAGGAAACAATTGCATGGATACGGTACATCTTAATATGGTACATTTCTGTCGAGTAACTATTGCAATGTAAGTATTGATGTACATTGCCTCAATATAAAGAATATGGCGATGTTGAAGCATATATAACTATAAGAATTCATCTATCTACATATACATACAACCCTGCGAGCCGCCACGTGGGCGTGTAACAGGGGGTGTTAGGACACCGGCCGTGTAAATATGTAAGGGATGAGCTTTCGGGAGGCGAGATGGTGACGTGTATTATGGGAGTGAATTTAGTGAAAGTTTTTCCTAGTTTTCTAGTTTCTAAACTTTCTAGTTTTCCCCCTTTTTGGATTTCCAAAGCTCCAAAGCATCCAGGCGACAGTTTTTTGTTTTGTAAATGTAATATAATTACATGAAAGTACGTGTCATGGGCTTCATCGATGAGGTGTCTTGCTAATTGTGATGAAGTGTTTAGCAATAATACTAAATGGGATCTGGCATCTCCTCTATCCAGGGGGGGTTATGTGTCAATCACTGGAGATAATTTAGATCACGATGTTAAGGAGTCACTTGAAACAGTCACTAAGGGTTCGAGAGTTGGGTGCGTTTCGATCATTTGTAAAGATGATCATGCAATATCCAAATCGAGACTATCTTGCGTTTATTGACTATTTTATCCTCATTGGTGATACTAGGCTATGGATACCTAGGATATAAGCTAGGAATTGTAAACCGGTAGAGCCACCTTAAAGTCAATGATGTCAAGGTTGTTAATTTTTATAGAAACATTCTGCTTTAATTGTGGTTAAAAGTTGAGTTGAGAGGAAGAAGAATAAAATAAATCTGGCAAAAAAAGTCCCCTAGTAGGGAGAAAAGACATTTAGCAATGCGGGAACGGTGAGGCGAACTTAAGTGCCTCAATAGAAGTAAGAGTTATGAATGCATTCGTAAAAATCTTTAACAGCCCTCCCGATCGAGTTTTTCACGGGAATATTATAGACGAGGATGAATATCACGATTCGAGACGCAATGAACAATAATTCAGACACTAAAGTCGTCCATCCGCGTGGTTAAAACTCGTCATCTAAATCTCCAAACTTACGTTGTTGTACCACGTGACACCTTGGTTACGTGCTCGGATTCATTCCTAGCCGCATCAAACCAAACACTCCAGGCACTTTTTGCGTCCACTCGCGCTATAAATCCCACTACTTCCCCATTAAAATTTAGCTATAAATAGCCACTACAAACCGGATTTTTATTGCTGAGGGTGTATTTTTAATGCTCCGAAACTCGTGTCATTTGTTTCAATAAATTAGAGAGTATCACATCTCTTGGTTTTTTTTAATTCGCACATTGCATTAATTTTTATACTTTTCTCAAGTCAAGCGGATAGCAGTTTTTAAGAAACCCGAAAAATACTTCTTATAATTTGCTTAGGCAGGATATTTTGAGTGATTTTAATAGGGAAAATCTCAATTTTAATGGGGAAATTTTGTGTCACAAAAAACTATAACTAACTTATTGAGTTCGTTGTCTTTGCAACGGCAGTGGATATTTATCAATTAAAAAAATTCGTAACGCTATTTTATTTGGTTTAAAGTGGTAAAGAGCGTTCACATTTAGTTGTCAGTACAGGTTCTTACTGTAGGTGTGATGTTGCCAATAAAAGCTGGAAAAGTAACTCCCATTAAGTTTTTTAAAAGTACATCTAGGTGTCATCTAAAATTTGCAAATGATATCTCCAAATAAAAAGTTACTTACATTCAGTACAGTGTTGGGAATTGTTGCGTATGTGTCCTTGAGTTGAGCTTACGGAGTGTGAGCTTGGCAACAGCGTACACCATAAGGCCCATAATGTCAACTATAAGTGAAACACTGGTATAACAATATTACCGTTTGGCCGTATGCAGTGTTGCAGCCAGTTGCATCTCCTATGCAGTCGTCCAGCGAAGCACAGCGCTTGTTGACCAGCACACTACGCTCCCTGTCCACGGCGTCCATCACGTGAAGAGTCAGACAGTAGTCTCCACCTTTGAATTGCAAAATGGAGAAGAGAGTAAAGACATGAAAATGATTGGATTGAATTATTTCATCTAAGAATGCTTTCACCTTGTGTAAAATTATATTTTGCAGCTTTTTTGTATTTGTTGGCATTGTACGTCGTGGGATATATGTTTCATTGAGGTAGGTGGAGAGGGCATTACGCCGTCAAACTGTTGCCTGACAACCGGAATTGCAACTTTATTGTTTAAATTCCACTTTCTTAGGTGAGATGTTGTAGAGCAGCATTTTCAGTTGATGCGCAATGGATATCGTACGGCCAATTTTATTTTCAACTCGTACTACACTTGTTTCAACTGACTAGCAGTCATCATCAGATACAACTGGTACAAATGATTAGCAGTCATTATCAGGTACACCTAGTTGTACCTGACTGCTAGTCAGTTGAAACAGGTGTAGTACGAGTTGAAAATAAAGTAGACATGATACAATCATTTGCATATCATATTATTTAACCTAGCTATTTCCTTACTCTCTATTGAATAGCAGGAGGGAATGGACGAATTAGCGAATGAAAAGAAAGATAATCCGTCATTTGTTTGAAAAGAAAAGCGAGTAGTCTTGAAACATATATTAACTACTTGGAGCAATGAATTATACTCAAATACATAGCAGTTTTCACCAAGAATGCGGATTATTATAAGTTTAAATGTATGAAAATATATTTACTTAAATGCTTCCTTAATTTCATATACAAACTTGGTCCTTCTAAGCCTAATGGCTTGTCAGAAGGTTCCGCAAATCGTGCAAACAAAGCCGCATGTACAAAAATGTTGAATTTCAATTACAGATGGCATAGAAGAACAATCTTCATCGGTCTTGTTACAATATATCTTGCAACATTCAGCAAAAAATCGATGTATGGGCAAAATATATAAAAAAGTTTTAAATTACAAATTTTAAATTTCATTAATTAGATAACAATGCGTTTACTTTTTCCTTTACCTCTGCTATCCCTTTTAGGTCTCCTACATGATTGGGTGTACAATTAAGTGTTTTTGGTACATAATATTTTGCCAACCTTTCACCATAAAATTTATTATAATTATGTTTCCAACGCAGGAGAATTTCCTTAAGTAGGATGCACGTAAAAGAAGTTAATGCATACTAATTTCTAGTAAGTAATCGAAGGAAAACTGTCAAAATACAAAATTACTGCGTCAGTCCGGAAGTGCTGAAGGAAAATCGGGATTATCAAAGATGGTGGGCAGGTCACGCCCACGTAACAGCTTCTAACAATGACCACCATAGTAAGCGCCATCTCCTTCTACCTTAATGATAAGTTTGGTTTAGATCGATCTTTCGTCTCGTTCTTGCAATATTTGCCACCGGCAGGCTGTAAATTATCAATGTCCTGAGCTATTGAATCATATTAGATCCTGCTATAGTGTGCATGCTTGCACTACTAAAGATTTTAGTGTAGTGCTCAACTGGGTATTGAATTAATATTGAATTGAAATGGGGGAACCCAACAGCTGCGAGGACTAGGGGGAGGTTGTACCTTGTCGTCCTTTTGACGGCAATCCGCCTCATGGCGTCGGCCTCCTAGTGGTTGTGCTACGCTAACCCTTCCCATCCCAATCCCTTCCCACTACTTACCCTTCCCGGTGATAAGCGAGAGCTTCCGACCGGGAGGTAGGTTTTCGGCCCCCGGGGAGACCCGAAACACCTGAAGTGGTCAACTATTATGTACAGTTGCGATGATTTTTATAGTTGAGTAGAGAGGATGGGCAAGATGAGGGGAAGCAATATGGAAGAATAACAGCCACACCTAACTTATGTTGATCATATCTACTTCGTCCTGAAACTGAAATCTTGTAGGAATCCCCGTCACAAATGGCCGAAATACTAAAGTTGTATCACTTCCAAAACTTTTTTATCTGAATATTTGAGGCCCGAATTTCCTTTTGCGTATAACTTTTATTGTAAAAACATCAAGAGAATCAAAAGAATTTAACTGGTTAAAACTTGGATATGTCCACTGGATTTATTGTAGGTACTACGCATTTCGACGCTTATGCGCCATCGTCAGGTACCTCAGGACGCTTAAGCGTCGAAACGCGTAGTACCTACAATAAATTCAGTGGACATTGCCAAGTTGTAACCAGTTAAATTCTTTTATTCTCTTGATGTTTTTACAATAAAAATTATACGCAAAAGGAAATTCGGGCCTCAAATATTCAGATGAAAAAGTTTTGGAAGTGATACATCTTTAGTATTTCAGCAATTTGTCACGGGGATTCCTACAAGATTTCAGTTTCAGGACGAAGCAGATATGATCAACATAGGTCATGGCTATTATTCTTCCATATTGCTTCCCCTCATATTGCTCATCCTCGCTATTCCACTATAAAAATCATCGCAACAGTACATAATAGTTGAGCACTTCAGGTGTTTCCATAAGCGGCATAAGCGTCGAAACGCGTAGTACCTACAATAAATCCAGAGGACGTTGCCAAGTTTTAACCAGTTATATTCTTTTATTCTCTGAAAAATGTCCCACAGCATCTCACCGGACTTCGTTGAGTTTATTTGTAAAATCATCAATCAATACTATCTATCACAGGTATTTACTATCTACTTCACTCAGCCTTGAATTTATGGTTTTATCCATTTTCTTCCATGAATTAATTTTTTTATTTTAAATTTCCTTAATCACTTTTTTCTTATGTGTTTTTTAAATTTAGAGGCTTTTCAAAGGTTCTTTGGGAATTTCTATTTTAGTTTCTAAAATTAGTAGACATGAAAGAGATCAATTTGATAATTTAAGTATATTACGGCGTTAAAATTTATTTTTTGCTTTGTTTATGATCCATTCTTGTTTTTTTTGTTTATTATTGCGTTATTCATCCTTTTTACTTGTTGGATCGTTATTTATTTATTATTTGGTCATTTGAATCTCGTTTTTAGCAATCAAGAATACCTCTTTGGTGAGGAAATACTGAGTTATGGATTTATTTTGCTGAGTTTTCAACTACGTTTACAATTTTGGCTGGAAACAGTGTTTATTTCTTTAATAGTGCAAAAAATAATACTCTAAATGGTATTTTATGTATTCAATACACTGGGGAGCATTTTTCATTTCAATCAACGATGCATTATAACTCGTTGTAGCATGTATCACATCACCTGAGCTTATTTCATTGATTGCTCATGATTTGGAAGCCTAGGAAACTTAGAGAAGGACCGTACGGATTCTATCTTAAACCCATTTCAGAGTGGCACAGTGCGCGTGTTCGGGTGTATATTGATTGGTACAGAGATTTCTGAATAATAGTGATGAAGTCTTAACTCTGCTGTTCAGTGATGAGCATCGACGTTAATGCAGTATGTAGACACATGATTAGGTACAAGCATACTCAGGCATTATTTGTTAGAGTGCTGTTCGTGTCTGAGATCGTTTCAACCAACCATCTCGGCGCTCCTAGCATCTAAACTTGAGAGGTAAATGTGTGTTCATGCTGGGAGGCTTGGAAATCCTCCAGGAAGAGCTTAAAAGGACGAGAGAAGGCCTATTTTCTTGATTGGTAAGCGAGGGGGGTGTCTGGCGTGTTGAGCTGTGGAGTGTTAATCTCATCCCATTTTGGAAAATCTCATTATTCTATCTTAAAGGGGATCCCGTGATCGATAGTTCAGATAAGTTTTATGGGAAACCATCTCTAATCCATTCCAAATGACCGAGTCATTCTTCGATATTCCCTTCACTCGTAGTTTGGCGAAGGGAGACGTAGTTTCACAAATTAAAATTTCCACAGAAAATTGAATAATTTTTATGAGCTGGAAAAAATTATCATTTTTAATATATCCTCAGTTGCAATATTATCATTTTTACGCACAACCAATTTTTTCAGAGCAAAGTTAAGTCTTTGTCATTGTGAGTATACGTTAGATGTTTCTGCTTTTTGGTATTTAAAATCTTTTACAAAAGTTTGATGTAGACTAGATTCAACTAAGTCCGGCGAGATGCTTTGGAACGTTATTAAAATGAATAAAGCAGAATAAGACTTAGCAATTTCCACTGGATTTGCGTTTCGACGCTGATGCGCCATCATTAGGTAAAAATCCTGTTGGGAAGAATTTCTGTCATATATATGTTCGGGAAAAGGCGGGGGATTAGGGTGGGTGAAAGGAGAGGGGGAGTAGGAAGGGAGGTTTTCTTCCTACCGACGTAAAACCATGATTATAACCCCCCCCCACCCTCATAGGAAACCTCCCTTCCTACCCCCCACTCCGTTCCTACCCTTCACCCCCCTCCTTTTCCCGAACATATATATGACAGAAATTCTTCCCAACATGATTTGTATCTGATGAGGGCGCATTAGCGTCGGAACGCGTTGTACAAATAAAAATACAGTGGACATTGCTAAGTCTTGTTCAGAGTTATTCATTTTATTGATGGATACTATATTTGGTCGGACGTTCAACCTATTTTGCTAGAGCCGAAAAATTATGTTAGAAACGATTCTTGGCATAGGATTAAGGAAATATACTGCAGAACCATCGCCTCGCGAATGCCACCTGATTGACGAAACCTGTGGCAGACTACACTGATTAGGAAAATGAACTCAGTTCATTTATGTAGATCACTGAGAATTTCCGCTGTAATAGTCTGGTCAAATCTTAATGGAACCAGGATAAGAATTACTGATAAATTATAATTTAGACTAGTAACGGCCTGCCACGATGAAAAAACTGGTTTATGTTGTTTATGTATATGGTTGTTTATGAAATACCGAAGGTAAGTTTCGTTGGGATCGGCTTCAATTCAGGGAATAATTTAGCTAATCATCCGAAAGATATTCTACGAATGGCAGACAAAATATGCGGAATCACAGTAGCCGACGGAGCATACCTACTTATCTAAAAAGTCACCTCTTTTTATAGAATACAAATTTTGAAGAGGAGAACATCGGCAATTTTTTTCTTGGCCGCACATGTTAGCAGTAACGGAGAAGGTATGAAAAGACCTATTCGCTTTCATTTGCTGGTTTAATTGGAGGAAGCTTAGAGCAACATGGAGGGTGCAGGAGTCTGGACCAAATCTCATTTCAGTGCAGCCTCTAATTAAAGATGCGGTTAAATGGGCCATTGTTACTTCTAAAAAAAAGGTTGAATTGCAATTTATACAATTAACTCGATACGCTCCGCCATTGTGAGGCTTCCATTTCATGTTCCCACGTTGTAAGTCCACGTGAGTTAATTAAATGGAGATTATAGACCAGATACCTGCTGCTGCGAGATTAAATAAAAACATCGCCTTTTGATTTGCGACGTCCAAATGGACAGTATCGATAAAATAAAGGGCCATTCTCTTCCTTTGAATGCATCCAGCTGCTATTGTCTCGTAAGCCAACTGTCAAAACGTTCGTCCTATAGTAAATAAATTGAACCTAACGTCGAAAAAAATTAATTTACTCCCCTTTCGCTGGATTTTAAATTTTTCTTTAAGCTGTTTTCTTTCTATCTGTGGCATTGCCGCTAGTTCTTTAAACCGAAACTTGACTTAATTTGGTGAAGGATTCAAGTAAAATGGAGTAGGGTTGTATTTATTTCCGTAAAAATTACGGATATACTCCTTTACACTGAGAGTGCATTATGAATAAAAATTTCTAATAAATTAAGATATGATAAAAGATTTAAGTTTCTCCTGGTGAATAGTATTAATAAACTCTTCTCGGGCTCTGCACCAGGTGATTGGCTTCATGTTTGCCGACGTTTCGGAAAACGACTTGTTTTCCATTTTCAAGGCGTATTACTCTGTACGTATCAGATTGTAAACTGCCACGGACAGTTTACAATCTGACACGGACAGAGTAACACGCCTTGAAAATGGAAAACAAGTCGTTTTCCGAAACGTCGGCAAACATGAAGCCAATCACCTGGTGCAGAGCCCGAGAAGAGTTTATTAAAATTAAGATATGGTTTATGGTATTTATGATTTATGCCAGTATCCAGTCTACATTGAGGTTGTTTAGTATTACTGTGCTTAAATTCAATAGCAATAACATCCTCATGAAAATAAATAAGACGAAGACTAATATCCTAGTATGCGGAAGAGAGAAGCTAAATACAGAAGTCACCATGAGAGGAGAGAAATTAGAGCAAGTGGATTCCTTCACCTATCTAGGAAGTACCATCACGTGGGATGGAAGAAGTACAACGAATATCAAGGGAAGTCCAAGGTAAGAAGGCATTCATGGGAACAAAGACAACTGCTGTGCTAAAACAAGATAGGACTACAAACCAGAAAACAGTATGTGAAAACATTCGTGTGGAGCGTAGCACTCTGTTTTGGAAGTATGGACCTGAATGAGGATCCGAGGATCCTGAATATATAATGGACGGAAAAATAAGAAATGATAAAGTGCACAGAAGAGTAGAAGATGAGAGGACCATATGGAACACCATAGAAAAAAGGAGAACCAGATGGATTGGACATACCCTGAGACACAATGGGTTTGTGAAGAACATAAGTGAAGGTAAAATAGAAGGAAAAGTCTCCAAAGGAAGACCCAAGAATAAGTCAATGGACCAAATAAAGAGGAAAGTACATGGGTAGAGATACGAGGATGTAAGGGAACTAGCATTAGATATTGAAGGGAAGAGGGCTGCAGTCACTCAACCTTAGGATTGAACTACCAATGATGTCACTTCTGTAACTGTTATGCCATGTTCACCCACAATTAGAACGTAAATAATTAAATTATGTAGGTCATCGTTGGCGATTCAATCCTAAGATTGGTTGACTGCAGCCCTCCACCCTTCCCTATGTAATGATAGTTCCCTTACTCCCTGGTATATCTTCCTATTTACTTTTCTCTTCATTTGGTCTATGTATTTTCCCTTGGCCTTGCTCTTAGGAATTAAATCTCTATTTTTCCTTTATTCATATTCCTCAGGAACCAAATGTGCTTCATAGCGCGTCCTATTCATCTGGCCCAAATTTTCTATATAGTGTTCCATATTCTCCTTTACTCTTTCACTCTACTGTATACTCTTTACTCTTCTGTTTCTACTACTCCTTCCTATTTACTCCGCGTGCCTGGTATTTGGTAAGATGATTCCACGCCATCTCAGATAAAAAAATACGCACGCCTCTGAAAATTTTCTTTCTCTCTTCTAAACTAAGTACTTTCTCTAACCGTTTATCAACGCCCAATGTCGATCTCTCTCACCTCTCGCACATCTCTCATACTTTGAAGTTAACATTTATAGATAAAGCCTGTATCATTATGAGCTGTTATATAAATTCTCGTGTTTTTTTAATTATCACCCAAAATTTACATTTTCGCAGCCATTACGATTCTCCATCTAGTGTATTAGGATATGCACATCATCGGTTGGTTGTTCAATCCTAAGATTGGTAGGCTGCGCACAACGCTCCATACAAATGCTTTCACATACTGTTTCCTTGTTATCTTCTTTGAGCACTGAAGTTGTCTTTTTCCCAAGAACAACTTCTTTGCTTGGGCTATATAGTAGTGTATGCTTATCAATTTTTTGTGGTAAACTATTCCATTTTGGGTTTGATTATATTTATTCCCATGATAAGTATCTTGTTTTAACTCAAGATAATAATTCTTAAGCCTCCGAGATGTCACCAAAATCTCTCGCACTACTGCTGTGGGTTCCATCAGCCTATCATGTGAATAGTTCACAAGACAATTGAGCCCCCAATTGGTGCATTTCTAGGTGAAGTCAGAATGAATCATCTGTATTTTAGGAGAGAGTAAAGTGCTTCCAATATCTTTTAAATATGTTTTTTAACCTTGGAGTTGAAATGTTAATTGCGATAGCCACTTGTGATGATGGCTATGTGATTTCTCGTACACTCAAAGTGGCTGAGACTTATTTCAAAGGAGATACTAAGATAAAGGCATCTTTCGATGAGTTAATTCTCTTGTACTGTTTCTATCATTTGTTGCAGTATTTTGTAATTAAAATTTAAGCCATATATAAGGCTGAGATGGCTGTAATTATTGTCATTTAGTCCATTATCTGTTCGGAAAAATTAGACGGGGTAGAAAATTCGGCTATCCAGTTTAGGTGGTAAAAGTATTAAAAATCGTAACTTTCGGGAGAATTTATGAAAGATTATTGCATGAAGCTCATGCGAAGCTTTACTACAGCAATGCTAATCATTGAACTAAAACATTTACGGGGCCTCAATTCAATCCATCCTTCTAGGATTTTGCACAGTGCAGAAGAATGCAGAGGAGAACCACTGAAATTCGACCAAGAACGCCTTTAAAAAGAGCGTTCAGAGAACAGCTGAATCACTGTCGGCGCCGAGTTCTCAGAAGTAGGATCCGATTTCTGAGCCCTGTGAGGTCCATTAGATAAACGTACGGCTCCGAGTGTCTTCTGCTGGGTGGCCTTGATGCCTTGAAAGGAAGGCCTCCTGGAATGGGCTATTTAACATAACTTTCATCATGTTTTTATTACGTATTTTTCATTCGCTCGCGTAGTAATGCGAGGGAATTTATTTCGGTCGTAAAGACATACGTTCTAGACAGAATGTCTGTAGCCGGCCATGTTCGGAGCCAATGGAGCGATAAGTAGGAGGATCTTTTGCGGAAGCAGGGAATATTTATGAAGCACTGGGAGAAGGTGCCCATAGTGGAGAGGGGGAAGAAAAATTAAAATTTCTGCAGAGGGTGACAGTTTCATTTTTGTTTACATGCGTACGTATTTTTTGCCGGACGTTCAGAATATTTTGCTGGAGCCAAACTATTATGGTAGAAACGATCAAAAGCATAAGGTTAGGGAAGTAGACTGCGCAACCGACAGATTTAAAATGCCACTTTTTCCGCGTACAATAAGGGACCATAGTAGTCGCGATAGATCAGTGGGGATCGGGTTGGTGTGGTGGCTAGAGTACTGGCTAACCATACTGACGGCCAGGGTTCAAATCCCTGTAGAGTAGGAAAGTTTTTCAGAGGACACCCAATCCCAACTTGAGTGTCTTGTGGAGGACACTTCAAGTTCAGTACGCCATCTGTCGGATGAGACGTTAAACCGTGGTCCCCTTAGCGCCTTTCGTTATGAGCAGGCTAATGCCGACGCCACCCTTCCTCCCTTACCTATCTCCTATGGCGTAAATGACCTCAGCTGTCGGTCGCCTCCCCAAATATCCAATCCGATAGATCAATTCTAGTATACTTTGACTCTTGCTAGATAACATTGATTTTTGCACTTGTGCTAAATATCTGAACATCATCATTATCCACTAACCTCGCATGAAATTTCCGGCATTATATACTCTTGCATGATATATCACCTTTTAGTGCTATTTATGCATTTATACATAGTATGCATTTATGCATAGCGCATTAGTAATACTAACCAGTAATTATATCTTAAGTAGTTTGCTGTACGGTAGCATGTTCGTCCACGTAGCACTATCCTAGTCATGGTCTGTCCGTGCTCTGTTGTCCTCACAGCTTTTGGCCTACACTTAGCGACCTAGAGAAAGTGGGCGGTTCTTATTTGCACTGGGATGAGTTTTGCGTGCCTGGTGCGGAATCACTCTGTGCCACACACTCAAGTCATGGCTTATTCGATATTTCGTATATGTAGCTCTATTTGCGCAAAACTATGAGTAAATATTCTTAATAGTGATATCCAAAGAAAGCAGAGCTCGGTACGAAAGCTAATTGAAGAATACAAAAATTTGGGTCTGGAAATTAATATCTGGAAGACTCGATATACGTGCGTTGGAGGAGCACAAGAGAACATAATGTTGGAAGATGGACATAAAAAACAACACTGGAAACAGTACAACCTCCTGGGTGTTAAAATAGCTAAGAATAGAACCCTGGATGATGCAATTAAATGAACAAATTTTCAAGAAAAAAGGGCAATGTTCTCGTGAATTGTATTTTATGGGATCTATGTATATCCAAAGCAAAAAAAGGAATATATAATGCAATAATAAGAAGCATTATCGCTTATGGAAGTAAAATATGGCAGATGAAGGGGGAAAAAAACATTTTAAACGTTACGGAGATGTAATCGGATTCAGCATCCAAATATTTTACCTAGGGTAAGTCCCGGAGTGACTTCACTAAGATGCATTTTTCTCTTTTTTTTTCTATACATCATCAGTTTGGATCAATCGGAATCGAAAACAAAACAAATGTTACGGAGAGTAATCACTGGAGACAATCAGCGGGTCCAGACGAAAGAATCACGAATGGGAAAATAAGAAATATAGCGGGAGTCACCCGTACAGTAGTCGAAGACATTAAATAAAACCAGCTTAATTAGCATAAAAAAATAGCAAAATATAACATGGAATCTACAGGATAGGAAATAATATGAAGGTCCTGAATTTGTTGGGGAGAAGAGATGGAAAAGGCAAGAAGAAAAAAGCAGTTTCCCGGAGGCCAGTGGATGAACAGAGAGCAATGGCGATCGGGCATCTAATATCGTCGTACGAATGTTATAATACTAACTACGTATAGAAAAAAGTGGAAAAATTCATCTTAGTGAAGTCATTCAGGGACTTACCCTAGGTAAAATATTTAGATGCTGATGTTTCCATGGTTACCTGGGCCAATTTTTCATGGCAATCAGGGGAAGCACGTGCCTCTTAATTAGTGACTCACAATAAATTAGTCGAGTCCAATGACTCATGCGAACGCTTTACAAAGGGGGCCATTAAATTGTGGATGGAAACAAGAATCTTTAACCTCGACAATGGCTATCCAATGAGACTTTGAGGGAGGTGATTTCACACCCGTCGATTTTCGCTCACGTCTCCTTGTGCATTGAACAAAAATGCTTCCTTTTTTTAACCGACACGCCGGTAAGGCATTCTAATAGCTATCATAGTCTGTGGCTTTGTGGTTTTACATCGGTGGGTCTCTTCCAAAACTTTTTTCTGTAATTGGCTGCGGGGAATTTGACTAGGGTGAAAATGTTTTTTGCAAGTTAGTCCGGGGACAGATTGGCTGATGTTCTTCCTTTCGTTCATATTGACGACAATACGTTTCTGCAAGCGGCTTGCTTAAACTTAGAGAGATCAGCAATCTGACTGGCACGTAGAATACACGGAAAAAGCACCTGCTGCAAGTAACTCACGTGATAAACTGGCCAGTGTAAACCCACATTAATAATCAACGCAGTCGATTTAACACGACTTTGCAACCAGCGATACAGTGCCTGTGTGTTGGTGATAACAAATTGACTTGGAATTCAATTTTGCTGCCTATCCTTAGGTAAGGAGAATAAGCGAACGCCATCCTTATGTAGAATTCGCTTATTCAGAAAAGGAATCGAATTCGTAGCGATAGTCGCTGATAGAGCTACTTAGTTAAGATTGCGTTCGTTATTAAGAAAGACAATCAATTCTTTGAAGACGCTCACTGCAATCACGCGATGACGTTGAGCCATCAAATTCAGCACCAAGAAAACTAATCTCTATTCCCTCCTTGAAGAATCTCTGCGAAAGTGCACTCATATCGTCAACTTGACTTTTCTGCGGCTGCTTTAGCGAAATACGGTCCAAGCCACCTCCAGTGTGTGTGTGTGGCACGGGTTGATTTTTCTCACCAGGCATGAGTTATTCGCCCCAGTGTATGCTCGAATCCCTAACTCTCTATTAGCCAGTAGGTAATCACTAAAAATCAGTCAGGAGAACAACAACTAGAACCTAGGAGAGTGCGAGGTTGGCAGACATGAATTTGCATTTGCTGACATTAAATGCAAAATTTTCTATACATCGACAAATAGATTTTGGTAAACAAGATAAACATCAGAAGTTTCCCACGGCAACCGTGCCACGTTCATCAAAATATTTCGGCTATGTGCTCTGACGAAAGTGGGGAAGTCTATTATTTAAACCTAAATAATCGTGTTATATTATCAGTGACCCAGTGTAAAAAAAGCATATTAGGTGTAACATAATATAATACGTGTTGCACAAATTTTTAAATTTTATTAGTCAGGCAGAAACTGAGATAGAAAACGTAATGTGAAAAGATACCATCGCACTTCATTGAGGCAATGTATTTCAGTGTTAAAATTCATTATATTACATCTACATAAAACTCTGCGAGCCGCCGCATGGGCGTATAGCAGGGGGTGTTAGGTCAACAGCCGTGTAAAGATGTAAGTTTTTGGGAGATGAAATGGTGAATTCTATTATAGGAGTATATTTGATGGAGCTTAATTTTTATTGTGGTCGCTAATTGTTCGCGGAAAGAACGAGTTTTTGTTCCTATCTGTTAGGCAGAGTATCTCTCTTATTTTTTCGCATCTGTCAGACCTAGGGATGTAGTGAGGAGTTATGATAATATATTCTGTGCCGCTCTGAATAATATCAGTTCTGAATTCATCAAGCAACCTAAGCCTAGCGTGTAGCCTCCGAATCTCTAGGGGCTCCCACCCTAATCCCTCTTAAAGTTGTGAGACACTATGTGTACGGTCGTAGCAATTTTTAACGTATCGCGCTGCTTTTCTTTGTATTTGATTAATTTTTGGTCAAATCTTTATGGCTAATGTCCCAAATGCTCGCGGCTGATTCGAGGTGTGGCCTAACCAGAGCAGAGTAGAATCTCTCTTTGACTTTTTCATCAGAGGACCTTCCAATTATACGTTTAACAAAACCTAGTTTTTGTAATGCTGTGCCACATATGTTATACTTGTATGAGTAATCTCCACCCATATCCCATATTAAAACCAGCATATATCTTCTTTGAATAAGCAATGACCTGGTAATTTTATACACCATTCGATAGTAGAAGTATTACTTTATAATACATAGATAATAACAAGATTCTTGAATATTTCGTCATAAATATATTTAACGCACAGCCAACGTTACGCCTTATATTATGGCATCTTCAGTGAGCTTAATATTGAACGGTAACAGAGAAAATAATAACGTGTTTGGAGATGTTATTTACTTTGTTGCTGTTCAATATTAAGCTCAATCTCCTGAAGATGCCAGAATATTTGGCGAAACATTGGCTGTGAGTTTAATATATTTATGACCAAATATTCAACAATCTCATTATAATCTATCTGTAATTAGCCGAGAAAGATTTAATTGATTTATAATATGCGTTGAAATCAAGGTAGGTTATCGTGTGTGTGCAAAATAAAGATTATTCCTTGAATACGGGTGTGAAGTATAGTCTACCAAGAGACATTCAGGCGTCCAGACTAAAAAAAGGCTTACGGCCACTTACTGAAAGCCTTTCGGCGACCTCTCTCAGCAAGAGAGGCGCCGCGGAAAAAATCCTCGATTTGGAATGTGCCGCTACGGATGAGAGAAGGAATTCCTTCGGAAGAAACACGAAACACCACTTCCCTTCGAGGCTTTCTCTCTCTTTCCATGAAATTGGAGAGGAATTGGTCAAAAATCTTCTTTTATCCTGTCGGAGAGATTTTGACTGTCATTAGGTCCGCACCGTGTGAGGCTAATGCGAATGGTATGCGAAGGGGGGGGGGAATTGGAGGAAGGAGGCAATATCCTTGGGCGCCCGTTTCTTCCTGGAATTTAAAAAAAGTCTAATGTCCATGCAATCACTTTCCTGCAAAAAAAGAAGCTGGAGTGAAAGAAATGGACTTATAAAGGAAGCGGATGCACTGTCGCATGAGAGTGATGAATATATTGAACATAATGGGTGGCAATAATCTTGAGATTTTGCGAAGAGTGAGGAAATTGTGAGCTAAAATGGCAGCAAAGAAGTATTGACAAATTTATTTCAATATATTCTTATCAAAGCCATATTCCGGGGAGTGGTGTTACTCTTGAATAACCGCCAAGTGGCGTCGTCGCACCGACTATCACCACGCGACCGGTGACAATGCTCTCCTAATTAGTCTCAATACTCAGTTGTTTATTTAAGTGGCTGAAGTGATAATTGTGGGCCATTGAGCGCGCATACTACCAAATTTATATTATGTATTATTATTTATCATTGGTATCAATTTCACTTCTACCTTTAATTATTAATAATAAGTTTTTAATAATAAATAATAAATAAACACTTTAGTGCAAGGCAATGTCAGGATAGACTTTAGAGTAGACTAAACGCTGTGAGTATGATATATCTGAGGAGTATTTGCGGCAAAAGTAGGATGGATAGGGTCAGGAATGGGTGGGTCATGAATGAATGTGGGTTAAATGCTCCAGTAATGGACGTGTATGAAAGGAGTGTGCTTCGTTGGTTTGGCCATGTTGACAGAATGGATGAGAGTTGAATAACGAAACGGATATATGAGAGTAGAATGAATGGCGTGAGAGATAGAGGTAGGCCGAGAAAGTGGTGGTTGAATGTGGTTGAGGAAATTCTTAGGAGGAGGAATATTAGGAGTCTTAAAAACAGGAGGGCGTGTATGAAACAGAGTATGGGGGTAAAAGAGGCGAAAGAGCTTTGCAAGGATAGGTCAGTATGGAGGAAATTATTGAATCAGAGTTAGGTTTACAAATATGTATTAATGAGTGGAACATTTTGACTGTGCCTACCCCGAAAGGGAACGGCGTGATGGGTATGGATGTATGTTTGTATGTAAGTACACGAATTCAGTTTCACGCCAATTTTTGCATGAAAGAAAATCTCTCCAACCACCTTAATTCATTAAAAATCGATTTCGTGGCGTAGGCTAACGAACTGTATTTTTAAAAATTACTTCTAAAAGGAGTTTAAAAACGAGACCTCTCACCTAGAAAAGTTTTAAGCGTAAATTCATATACTTTACATAAGTACTATGGATATAACTCACCGCCGTGTCCTATCAGATATGATGCTCCTACACAGAATCTTCAGCTGATCTCTACGGACCAGTGAAATACTCCCTCTCTTTCGTATCCATGTTCCTCCCCGTCCTTTACGCAGTAAATGTCTTCTGCATACTCCCTGATTCCGTCTTTCAATCTCTCAGCGCCCTCTCTTCCACCGAATCCTCTCCTTGTTTAACTCTTTGGCCTCGAAATATCCTTCCTTAGACCTTTTCTCCTCTGCCACCGTTTTCAAATCCTCCCTGAAACGCCACTTAAATGATCCATCCCTCTCCAAACCCTAAGTCCCATTCTTACGTTTGCCTCTTAATTGTCTTTTTTAATGTTTATTATGTTTTTGTTTGAAAATTTTATTTATTTATTGATTATGCCAGCCAATGTAATAGCCTTTGTGCCGTTTTTGGCGGTGAAATGAATAAATAAATAAAACTAAAAGGAGATAAATTACGAGAATCACGATAAAATGTTTCTTTTTGTCCAATATGATAGTTTCACTGCGATCGATCGACCAGTTTCTTCATTATTGAATGCCAAAGAGAAGGGTTCCATTGAAAAACGCCTAAAATACCGGCACTTTTTGCTCTCATCTCGATGAAAAATCGCACGTTTGTTATAGAAACAATTAGCTAACATGGTAAACGAGGAATTAAATGAGATAAAGTTCGATATAACTTGCATTCATATAGGTCAACTAGTTACTCAGTTCATCATCGGTATTCAGACATGAATCTACATATTCGCGTAATGTGTGTAAGATAATTTGGGCATCGTGACTCGCGAGTAATAACATCTTTTTTCTCCCAAAAGTTCTGTGAGTGTTCATTGACCTCGAACAGCGGTTTTTCAATCAAGGCTGAATATTTTGTAAACAATGTACATTATTCCACTTTTTCTCATTCATTGGTGGTAAAATCCTAAGATTGGTCGACTGCAGCCCTCCACCCTTCCCTATCTAATGCTAGTTACCTCACCTCCTGGTATCTCTCCCTATATATTTTCCTCTTTATTTGGTCCATGGACTTATTCCTGGATCTTAATCTGGAGAATTTTCCCTCTATTTCACCTTCAATTATGTTCTTCATGAACCCACTGTGTCTCAGGGTGTATCCAATACATCCTGTTCTTCCATTCTCTATGGTGTTCCGTATGGTCCTTTCATATTCTCCCCTTCATGATTTCCTATTTTGCCTGTTCATTTTATCTTCAGAATCCTCGTCCAGCACCAGGTTTCGAAGGCTTCTAGTCTTCTCTGGCCAGCTTTTCCAAAAGTCAATGCTTCCGATCCATAGAGCGCTACGCTCCACACCAATGTTTTCACACATCTACTGTTTATTGGTTTGTAGTCTTGTCTTCTTTGAGCACAGCAGTTGTCTTTTCCCATGAATGCCTTTCTAGCTTCGGTTATTCCCCGCTTGATGTCCGTTGTACTTCTTCCGTCCCACGTGATGGTTCTTCCGAAATAGGCAAACGAATCCACTTCCTCTAGTTTCTCTCCTCTCAGTGTGACTTCTTCATTCAACGTCTCTCCCGCTTACGAAAATTTTGGTCCCCGTCTTACTCATTTTCGTGTTGTATTCTTGGAGAAATTGGTCCATTACGTTTTGTGACCTTCCTCTCCTCCTCTCCTCGTCTGTTCACTTTCATTGTTTCTTATTTTGTCTGTCCACTTTATCTTCAGCATCCTCATCTTATTGTTTCCGGGTCTGTAGTCCCTTTTTTACTCTTTGTATACAGTATAGGTCTTATGGAGGGCGGGGATCGGGTTGGTGTGATGGCTAGAGTGCTGGCTAACCATACGGGCGGCCAGGGTTCAAATCCCTGCAGAGGAGGATGTTACTCAGAGGAAACCCGGTCCCTACTTGAGTGCCTTGTGAAGGACACTTCAAGTACAGTATTCCTTCTGTCGGATGAGACGTTAAACCGTGTTCCCCTTGCCGCCTTCCGCCAAGAGCAGGCTAATGCCGACGCCGGGTTTCTATCCACCCTTCCTCCCTTACCTATCTATCCCTTATGGCGCAAATGACCTTAGCTCTCGGTCGCCTCCCCAAATATTCAATCCAATTCTTATGAAGGGCGCTGATGCTAAATTTACCCTGTCTTCGCTCACCTATATGCCATGGAAGCAACCATTTCCAATACTGCTCTTAATTTAATTAAATGCTTTAGGTAATAGCTATTTCCTACAGTGAGACTCATAAATGTGCAATTTGTGTACTGTATAGCACAATGGATATTTCACTGCTAATCTTGACAACATCGCACTTCGGATCTGATGGAGATTTGCACAGTAAACGAACCTAATACTAAACCGAATTAAACCTTATACTATCAACCGAATGCAATTCGCCTAATACCCAATTAGAGCTGCCATCGTAGTTCAATAGCAATTTTTCTGGGAAAATAAGCGTTGATCGACGATTTTATCAAAGGCTCGGAGAAGCCTTGCCCTAAAATGGTACCGATCTCTCCGTCTTTCAGGCTTCTACTTAAATGAGTAAGCGAGATCTCCCGAGGCTTGTAATTTCCCTTATCAAATTTTCGTCATCGCATCGGAAATAACTTCCCTCGAAGTTGATTCGTGACGCTATGAGGCCGAAGATGCCGGATGGGTATAGTGCGGAGCCGACCGCGTTTTTTGTTTTTTTTTAAACTCCCCTTTCGAGTGGCCACCTGGTTGGCCCTCAGCTCAAATGGGATCTCTCGAAAACCGGGCCTCGACTCCTCCCCCCGTGGACTAAACAAAATTTTCCTCTGGGTTTATTTTCATTAAAAAGCAATATGCGACGACCCACTCTGTCCGGGATTCATCTGTTGTTTTATCTCATGTTCAATCCGCATCGCTTCATTTGGACGACCGTTGCGTAAGAAGATTGAATGGGAATTATTCATCAAAGGAAGTCATACGTTGAACATTTGTAAGAATAAAACGGCATACTGAGGCGCGGGGTTCAAGATGATGTAACAAGTTAACAATGGTGGGAGGAACCAGAAAAAGAAAAAAAATTGTTGGAGTTGATGACCAAAAACAACAATATTAGTGGATCACAGGACGTATAGGTAGACTTGAATAGAATAGAGGTGACTGAGTCATAAAAAACTACGTCATTAAAAATACTGTTCGGGCTATTCGCAATTTCAAATTTATTGTAGAAGTCCAGTTTAGGCAGTTTGTCATTAAATGTATAACATTCAAGTCATAAGTGCTAAAATAATTAAAACTTCAAGTTTTTGGCAAAAAAAGATTTATCGTTATTGTTTTTAAAACTTATTCTGTTTTATAACTCTATCCCTACGGTTACCCCTGATACTCTTTCATACATACGTTGGAATTGCCACGATAAAACAAACTTATATCAGCTTTATTTTCTCTAGGCAATTTAAACGTATACCTATCATTGCAGTAATTGCGGCAGTCTTGAATCCCTCTATTCAAAGCCAAGCTCGGCTTATGCGCTGATAAGGATACAGTCCCTCTTCGGTGGCTTCCTTGAAAGTTTGTTGGAACCCATTTTCCCTTGGGTTGACGTCATTGACGACCACGAGGTCTTTAGATCTAGTTCCTTTGTATCCTTCAAATTAAAGAACCAGGCGAATTATGAAGCCTGTGTGGGATGGTGGTCGACGCGTTGCCCCGGAAACCCAACGTACAGGAAGTGAGGGATATAGCGTTAGACAGGGAATACGACCAGCAAAAATAGCTTTCAATGATAAAAAGACTCTACTGACTTGTAAAAATGTTAGTTTGGAAGTAAGAAAGAGGGTTATGAAAGCTTATGTTTGGAGTGTGGCCCTTTACGGGTGTGAAAGCTGGACTATAGGGAAACATGAAAAGAGCAGATTAGAGGCCCTAGAAATGTGGTGCTATCGAAGGATGCAGAAAATCGGCTGGCGAGACAGAATCACCAATGAGGAAGTGCTGAGAAAAGTACAAGAAAATAGAAGTCTCTGGAGACAGATACAGACAAGGAGACTTAAACTAATGGGTCACATTCTACGATGCAATGATTTTATAAAATTAATAGCTGAAGGTTTTATTGAGGGTGCAAATTGTAGAGGACGTCCTAGATTAAGCTATATGAAGCAGATCATCAATGACTCTGGATGCGTCTCATATGGTGAAATGAAGAGGAAAGCTGAGCAAAGAGGGGAATGGCGTGCTATTGCCAACCAACCCATGGGTTGATAACCGAAGAAGAAGAAGGGAAGGGTGGAGGGTTGCTGTCAACCAATCTTAGGAGTGATCGACCTATGAATGATGTGTATTATTTTAACGTCTTGCTGTTTATATCATAATCTCTAATGGCGTGGGCAAAGAAGGAATTTTCGTAGATTTCAGTTTTCCAGGGGTTTTTCGAATTCTGTGTCCTTAATTGAAGTTCATCGCACACACATTAACATCTTGTAATTTGGATAATACAGTAAATCCCTCGAATTGTTGCACCATGAATCAACATTACACGCATAACATGACTGCAATTAGAGAACCACAGGAAGACATAGACAACAAACACCTTTTTCCGTAAAAAATCTTTTATTACTGAATTGTTTTTAACTCTTTAGCATGATTTTCAAACTACTAATTTCGTCTGTGGTTTTTCTAATAAACCGACCCAAAATTTTGTTAATTGTTTATTTGTTCTTGGAAGTTATGGTAATGCAACGCCTTTTATTGATCGGATCTTGGAAGTTGAACAAGGAAGTTGAAAAAAGCGAAGATGGTTTGTGTTAACTTAGTTACTTCAGTATTCAATTGGGTGCAGTTATTTACCTATCGTCATAATATAATGATTCAATATTATAGCCTAATATTGAAAGGAAAATTTTTTAGTGGATGTGCATAAAAACTTTGCTGTGAGCATGCCAGACCTCAGTAAGGTTTAATTCATAGCGTTCATTACACATGACAAGGCTAAAGATGCGAAGTCATCAGAAAAATTAATGCTTGTGACCGACTGGAGACAAAAAAATGAGTTTCCCCGCACAATACACATCTTCCTTTCTGATTTGATCCGGAAAGGTCCACCATCATGCCTATCGTGATGAAGTTTTCCTAAGAATTTTTATCTGATTATGACTTCACGCCTGTCCCCGGGAAAAAAACTTAATCATGTCTGTGAAGCGATCGTTTGAATCTTAAAAAAAATACGCCAAGGGACGATCGAGGAAAAAAAAATAATCAGGAACCGCCAGGCGTGAAGAAGGGCGGACCAAAATGTTAGCAGCAATGGAACGGAGGGAAGAAAGACTTTAATTTCAACGGGTGACTGATTTTTCAAACGTGCAACTTCCTCGAGCCAGTGCCGGAGGAAGGACGCGAGGAGAAACAAAAGAGGGTCGAAATTCACACGTAGCCATATCTCCACGACGACTCCTTTTGTTTCCCAAGGAGAGCTTTTGTTACGTAGACAGCAAGAAAAAAAATGCGAATTCCGCTTTGCTTTTGCTTTACTGCTTTGAAAAAAATCGTTATGGTATTCCTCCTCTTCCACTGCGAAAATTACACCGCCTGGGGATCCAAAAATTGCGTGAAAATATGGTGCAAGGAACGAGATGGAGGAAAAGGAATGACAATGGAGAAAAAAAACGAAGGTGGTAAATGACATCTTGGCGATTCCACGCACTCTAAATCAAATCGTTAGTCAGCCGTCTTGAATTATCACGATTTAAACGAACCTAATATCTAGGAATAGTTGTTTATATAGCCTGCAGTTACAAGAAAATTCAAGATGATTGTCTCCTCGTTACGGAAATGTCGCCATTTTTGTCAATTTTGCTATCCAACTATAAAACTGACATTTACATAAGCTGAGTTGAACCAACACCAGATACATTAATTCCTGTGTATAACATATAAAAAATATGATAATTGATTCGGTCGATCGTTTTTTATATCATAGTACTTCTTCGTGCAAAAATCGTGAAAATTGAATATGTTTGAGCTGCGGAAATTGCTAGGTATAAGCTTTAATTTTTCCATAAAGGTGTCTATGAACATGGAAGTTACTTCTATGTCAGTGTCCTTTGAAGTCGCTTGCAAGTGGAGTTACGATGTGTAAGCGTGTTCTTTGAAGGTAGTTGGTCTATAGCGGCAGTTTTCTACCATGGCTTCATCTACATACTATCCTGCGAGCCTCCGCAAGGGCGAGTGGTCGAGGTGTTGGGATACGTACCTTGTAAAGGTGTAAAAAAAGAGGTTTTGGAAGGCGAAATGCTGAAGTGAATTATGGGCATGTTTTAAGTAGACCTTAGTTTTTATCGTGGCCAAATATTATTAATAGTATAAAGTTATTTTGATTTAATCATAAAGAGTTTTCCCCTGGTTACGCCTCATGCTACCAAATTTAAGAGATCCTTCAAGGATATTACATAGCTAAATAGTATTCCTTGATGTCAAGTTAAAAATTTAAGCACTTATTTTGATGGAATCCATGTATGTTTACCCAAAATGTTCGGCCGTGAATGCTTTGAATCATAACCATGCTACGTTCTGGTAGATAACTGAGAGGTTAGCCAGGACACGTCATTCGATAAGCTAGGTAACTAGGGGCCCAAGAGGTACAATCGTGTAGGATTCGAGGTTTTTGTGCATTTGAACCAGTCGATAGAATTTCTCGCAATCTTTCCGGACTGATTTAGTACAAAGGGATATTGTTTGGTGGGGTCGAAAGACACCGTTAGATGCACGATAATCAACATATCACACGCTTTACTTATCTTTCGTCGTGGTCTGAACACAAAAGTTTTGACCTGTTAGTTATTGTACCACGTGATTCCGTATTTACGTGATCGGAAAAAGCTTGTACGGGTCAAGCACAACATTTATGCTTGTTGCTACTAATTCAAAGTAGAGTAGGCATTTATCTCAAAAATGACTCCATTTCATCTTAGTTACCATGCTCTTAGTTACTATTTTTTTCGTTTGATTTCTGGAAATAGGAATGGAACGACAAACGAAAATTATCTCCCTACTCTCTCCAATATTTCTGTATATTTTCGGAAAAACACCACCCTTACCACGTATTTTTCTTCTTCTACCTTCAGGGGGCATTGCGATCGACGTTTCTTGACGTGGAGGAAATGAGCGATGGAGTAAACGGAGTTTGGTGAGTGTAATGTAATGTAACGTATTGCGAAGGCTGGACGTTGACGGTGTGGTCATCGGAAAGTGAGCGGGCCTTGTCAAAGTTTAACTTTATAGTCACGCTGCGTTACCGGCCGCCAATCAGAGGAGACATTTTTTTCATATTACTAAATTTCATTAGCACATCATGTATATTTCTTTTTAACTTTACAATGAAGCATAATTAAATTTCTTGAACGACTATATGTTAACATTGCTAGCAGATTCCAGATTTTTCGTATTTGTACATACAAACCAATCACGCCGTTCCCTTCCGGGGTAGGCACAGTCACGAAGTTTCACTCATAAATACATATTTGTACACCTAGCTCTGATTCAATAATTTCCTCCATACTGACCTATCCTTGCAAACCTCTTTTGCTTCAATTACCCCCATACACTGCTTCATACACGCCCTCCTGTTTTTAAGACTCCTAATATTCCTCCTCCTAAGAATTTCCTCAACCAAATTCAACCACAACTTTCACGGCCTACCTCTACCTCTCGCACCATTCATTTCACTCTTATATATCTGTTTCGTTATACGACTCTCATCCATTCTCTCAACATGGCCAAACCAACAAAGCAAACTCCTTTCATATATGTCCATTACTGGAGCATCTAACCCACATTCATTTATTACCCACTCATTCCTGACCCTATCCATCCTACTTTTTCCGCAAATACTCCTCAGATAACTCATACCCACGGCGCTTAGTCTACTCTTATGTCTGTCCTGACATACCCATGTTTCACTACCATATTGCAAAGTGGGAAGAATTACACTTTTGTACACGGCAATTTTCGCTTCCTTAGACAAGCACTCATTCCTTGATATGCTCCACATGCTACCTACCACTTTACTTCCAGCATTCTCACGTCTCCTTATCTCCTCGTCTATTCTTCCATCTTTCGCATGCATCTTACCTAAGTACACAAAATCATCCACCTGTTCAATTACTTCACCATTCGCCCTCATCATACAGTCATTCTCCCCATTCTCCTTATCAAACACTACTACTTTAGTCTTGCACGCATTTATCCTCAATTCCATTCTCTCCGTTGATTCACAAAACTTATCTAGGAGCTTCTGTAATCCCTGTTGACTGCCTGAGATCAAAACAGCATCATCCGCATATAGAAGAACTCGCACGTTTACATTTCCAATCAAAACATCGTCGTTTTCACTACATGCGTCTCTAACACATTTATCCATAAATACATTAAACAGCCATGGTGATATAACGCATTAAATTTCTTGAACGCCTATATGTCGATATTGCAAGCAGAGTCTTTATTTTTCGTATCTGTAGTATGGAAATAAACAGCCCCGTCTCAACCGTTTAAAACTCCATTTTCGAAAACTGTGAACAATTGGCGTTCATACAATTGAGATAGATGGAGAGGTCGCTTGTTGTGCTTGCCAATGCTGGAAGCTTCAGCCAGTCCACTGGTTTTGTGAACCCTCATTTTTCTCCTACGCTTTCGGGTTAACGCTCTAACTTTGCAATTGTATTCTGTTTTCAATCGATAATTTACTGGAAACCAGCATGCACTTACTTATTTAATACTTATTAGTCTTGTAGATAATGCTTATTTATTTTAATTTAAAATTGACCGCATTCCCAGAGAAATCTAGGATAAAATAGAGCATAATCTATTGCACTAAGCAGCCAATATATGTTTCAAGCTTAACTCGCCCTTAATTTCAAACAAATGTTTCATATTCTTACAACACATCTGTCCATTCCGTCCAATCTTAATCTGTCCATTCCGTCGTGCTATCCATTGAATTGTAAGTAAAGAGCAGGGTTAAACAATATGGCCGTTATTTCGGTTGTCAGGCTTCAGTTTGATGACGTAGTGCACTCTCCATGTACCTGGATGGTAAATACTCCCATTAATCGAAATAATATCTCCTCTTTGAAGGAAAGACGACGGATGAATGAGCGCCATAGACTGTTAAAGCCACATCAGAAAACATCGATCGTAATCCCACCCTTTCATTTGATTTAGGTAGTGCGAGTGAGATAGTTTCCAAATCATAATAGATACCATATTCGAATTATACGTTTTAATTTCCACAGCTTTGAGACACATGAATTAAACATTGCATTTTTAACGGTGAAATAATATAGTTTTATATGAATTGTAAGTAATCAAATGAAAATATGTAAATATATCATTAACTTGACTCATTTTTTTCACTCGGTGCGTTTGAAACTCCTTCAAAACGGAAAGTTTATTGTGATTCCGAAGAATTTACTGCTGTGACAATATGATTACTTTTCAAAAATAGTTGTAAAAACCCAAAAACTACACACTTTTGATTTTTTTATGAGATCTAAGCGTAGGAAGCTTAAGAAGATCTAAGCCTCATTTGTTAAATAAGGTCTCTTTGGAGTGCATGCACATTCCATTTCCCATGTAAACGGGCTGGCATTTTCTGGCAAATATCTCGGAAATTAGAGTGATAGAGGTTGATTTTTTATGTCAATGGAAGGATGAGATATTTTTCTTTAAAATGAGACCAAATTCATTGATTTCTGGGCAAAATGATATTTCGCTCAAACTACCTTAATCTGTTCTTGGGCGATTTTTTGGAACGAGCGAACTTCTTCCGAGTTCTTGTCAACATTGCATTAGCTTATTGGACGATAGTTGAGGTATTGAGGTCTTTTTTCGTGGAAATATCGTATTTAGTTCCGTGAGAAATACTGTGACTAGTTTGAAAAGAGCGATTGAGTGAAACTCATTATTTCCATTTCATTAATTGTCTTTATCTTAAATGGGAACCGTTTGCCTTGACTGGCTCAATAATTCGTGTTGACAAGCGAATCGGTGAATCAATGCGGAAAGACCTGTTATTGTGTCCACATTACATGGAAATGAGATTGCTGCCATGTCCGAGTTGGCGGGAGTCTGCTGGGTTGGCGGGAACTACTGAGAGAAAGTTTGTACCCACGCTTTGACCAGAATTGGTCCGAATTGACCCCTCCATGGGTCCGGTGATCCCTGACTCGAGGACGTACTTGGGCAGACCGCACGACGCCAACCCATAAAGTGAGTCAGAGAGACACCTAATCCCAAATATTTGGGTAACGGGCTATCTCGGTTCGCAAAGAAGTACGGTAGGTTTTAGCAAAAGCAAAACCGACGGCTACTCGTCTCTGCTGTTTGGGTAACCAAACTAATACGAGCACTTCGGGGAGGCGGAGGCCCAATTGAGGTCCTTTTGACCTCAATCCGCCTCATTGGCGTCGGCCGCGAAGGGGCTGGGAAAGGGAAGGGGGTTCCGCTATCCTTCCCTTCCCATCCCTTCCTTCCACCTCTTCCAAGTCCCTGGGTATAAGCGAGAGCTTGCAAACCGGGGACGGGAGTTGTAATCCTGCGGCGAGAGCCGAAACGCCTGCCATGTCCGATCTGACGCCTGTTCGATTTCTTTTAGGCTCGTCTGTGACGAATTGAAAAGTACTGAGTTGGCCCAATGTTACCCCTAACTGAAGGAGAAGTACCTTGAACAGCAATTGATATGAAATAAGGAAAACATATACATCCCTCATGGACGCAATTATTATAGAATACAAATCCATATTTATAATCCTTTCTTGCACTCTGCTCGCACCTTAGAGAGATACCATGGGCTTTAATAGCTCATATAATTATAAGACACATAACCCCTCCCGCTTGTAAACTGCAAGCACCCAATAACTTGACCATATTCTCTTCGGGTTTTTGCCGCGTCGATCCATTTTTGGGGGACAACAGTTTCGCCTGCCTTCGTCAGGACCTGCGAAACTGAGGCAGGCGAAACTGTTGTCCCCAAAAATGGATCGACGCGGCAAAAACCAGAAGAGAATACGGTCATTAAATAACCGCGGAAGCCTCCGCACCCATCAACTTGTTTAAATTAACAACCTGAGCGGTAAAATTATACACATCTGAAAGAACTTTCATTGGGGTTGTCATTAATTGATTAAGATGTGACTAACAGTAATTTAAAAAACAATAAATAGGTATGTATTATAATCAACACAGATATACATATATTTTTGTGCAAATAGAAATACATTAATCTGGTCGATTTTACAATAGAATAGAAAGCAATGATTTGAGAATCATAATAAACAATATGTTTGTAGGTTTATGCATCATTATCATCTATTACAGTTTCCAGCCACTGATTGGATCTTCTTCGTGTACAAGCTTTTCCACATTTTTGTTATCTTCCTACCATTTTTCTTCTCTCACTGTGTACATATAGTTATAAAAAACATATTTGGGTAGCAAATAATTGATCAATTAAGAGATTATGTTCAGTCTGATTGCGAAAATGACGAATGCAGCCGATTTAATACCTTTTTGCACATTAATCCCTGTATTTTCATGTCCAATATCATCTTGTCGATCTTAATGATGAATAAAAGGAAAGGGAAAGTAAATTTATTGAAGATCACAGAGTGCTTTATAAATCATTAATATCGGGAGTCATCACCAAGTCCAGACTGAAACGGTTATATTTGTACCTTATCGATCCTTTTTTTTGTTATTGCCAGAGAACTGTGATATTTTTCAATTCAATGTTTTTTTCGTGACTGTAACTTACAGTTACTTCCCTTAAGCAAGTAAATATAATCCGCCTGATACTGTTAATACAAGGTAGAGTGGGTAATTCTCTCCAAAATGACTCATAACTTTGTCATCTTTTTGTCTTTTATTGGTGTAATAAAGATTGATTTCTGGAATGAGAAACGCAACACCAAATGAAAATGTCATCATTTTCTTTTGGTGTTACTTTTTAACTATCACGGGCTTTAAATCTGGCTGATTCTGCCATCAATCGTAATGATTTCTTTGGGAAAATATATTGCCTTATTTGCTATTTAAATGTAAATAGATAAATAAACCCCAGAGGAATAAGGAATAATAAAACTGCCAAATCTAATCTATGCCGATGATATTAATGAGATACTCGATAAAATTGTTCAAAACTTTTGAATTTAAAAAAAAACTCACTTGGGCTTACCTGATGAACGCCAAGGAGGCAATTTAACTTGATTACTACCATTTAGAGGATATAATTTAGTAATTAGGGATAAATTGTGGATAAATAACAGTGTAAGTGGAAACTTTCGTTTAAGACAGAGAAATTAATAAAGGAAGATGCTCAATATATGCTAGTTATATATACAATATACTTTCCAGAAAGTTACACGACCATTGAAAATTATTAGCCAAAACATTTTAAAGCTATCATACATTCCAGGCCCGCAAGTTGCTGATGAAATTCAAATGACAGTTTTAATTTTTACGCACTCCATATTTAGAAGGGGAAAGAACTTAAGTGCGTTCATTGAGAGTCAGTGTTTTGATGAAATAAAGATGCGCCAACACGGTGACGGATAAAGCAAAGGCCTGAGATAGTAATCGTCCAATCGCATGGGAATGAATAATATACGCACCCAGGAGAGGAACGACCAAGTTTTTGGAACTTTCAGGAAAAGATAGGAAGTGTTCCTCTCCCTCCCTTCATAATGAGGCTCAACGCCTACTTTCTTCGGATAAAAGCGAAACTTGGGATGAAAGCTACTTCCATTTACTAAAATTCATTCTTCTTAAATGAATGATGATGATGCGGAGCTCTTAGTTATTTAAAGCTAAGGAATTTATTACTATTAATCAAGTACATACATAACCATCGCGCCATTCTCTTTCGGGATACCTTAACTTCTGACATATCATGGGGAACACTCATACTAAATATATGCATTAATTAATGCACTGCATTAAAGAAACTAGGTCTTATTAAGCGTATTATAGGAAGATCCTCGATGAAATAGGAAAAAAAGAGGTTCAACTTCGCTCTGATTAGGCCACTCCTCGAATACGTCGCGAACACTTGGAATCCTGGACTGATAGATTTAGCCAAATTAATAAATAAATGCATTAGAAAGCTGCGCGCTCTTATCATTTTGACGCCACACTACGCTTCTAGGTCTGATACAAGCGTTAAAATAAGAGATATCTATTGCCGAACAGATAGGAGCAAGGATTCGTTCTTTTCAAGCACAATAAGTGACCATATTACAACCGGCACAGAATTGAAGAAACTAGGTTTTGTTATGCGTATAATAGGAAGGTATTTGGACGAAAAAGTCAAAGAGAGATGCCACTTCGCTCTGGTTATAACATACCTCGAATACGTCGTGAGAATTGGGGACCCTGCTCATAAAGATTTAACAAAAAAAAGTTTTACGCTTCGTTGACAGCTGATACGAGCGAACAAATAGTGTTTCATAACTTTTAGAGGGATTAAGGAGGGAGTCCCTAGAGCAGTGTTTTACAAATTTTTTCGAGCCACAGCCCTCCTTACACAAACCTTTACCCAGCGCCCCCGACCATAAGCTTTGAAGTCATGGACTACACGAAAAAAGAAAGATGTTTATGTAAAATAAAGCTAAAAGAATTGTGAATCATTATTGTTGATTTCAAATCCAGCAGAGAGATAGTTTACTCATCCCTGGATATGTATATTTGGTAAGGGCCAGCCTCCAGCGTCCTTAGCCAGCGGCCAGCGGCCAGTCTCCTTAGATAAAAGCACAGCCCTCCAGGGGGCGCTAGCTCCCACTTTGGGAACCACTGCCCTAGAGACTCGGAAGCTACACGCTAGGGTTAGCTTGCTTGAGAAATTCAGAAGTTGTGTGTTTCAGAGCAACAAAGAGAATATTATCATGACGCCTCACTACATCTCTAGGTCTGACAGAAGCAATAAAATAAGAGAGATATATTACCGAACATATAGGTACAAAAACTCGTTCTTTCCGCGCATAATTAGCGACCACAATGAAAACTGACCACCACTAAATACATTCCCATAATACAATTCAACATTTCACCTCCCAAAACCTTATCCCTTACATTTTAACACTCTCTGGCAGATACTCATGCAGCGGCTAATAGGGTGGTATGCAGATGTAGGCATTAATGTCGTCCGTCGGTTATTAACTGGAGTATATTGGTGCAGGGGTATGAAAAAGGAACGAGGCGGGAGAAAAGAGTTGGTCAGAGACTTGAGGAAAAAACAAAATGCAAAAAGAACAAGTGAAAACAGTTAAAAAACCGTCGACTGAGGAAGTTTAGAGGGAGATGGGTCAAAGGAGTTGTTTTCAAACGAAAGACAGCTTCCTGAGTCCAGGGGCTCGTTTTTCGCTATTTGTTTCTCCCTCCCTTTTGACCTTCTTGCCCTCTTCTTCAGAAATGAAAGAGCTTCGTGCATGCTGGAGGAGAAGTTTTGCGTAATTTTTTTTCCAAAAGGGAAACATGGCTCACTGAGATGAGTAGGGACATGGAAGAACTTACGACGCAAGTCTTCCTCTGTTCGCTCCATGGGAAACTGCTAAATGAACTTTCCATCACTGGAAAATTTTGTACGAGCCGTCTCGAGTATCTATATTCGAATAGAGAGAACGTATCCGATGAAAGAACTTAAAATGTACTCGAAGCGCTTTCTTGGAGTTTTTCACATCGTCAGAGTGCCACCATCATAAGGTAGTTTGTGGAAAATATTAGTTCATTTAAAAATCAAAAAATTTGGTCTCCATTTAAAGATAAATTCCTCATCCTTCCAAATTTATCAAAATATTAGCCTCTTGCCGATCTACCCTCCGAGATATTTGGCAAAAAATACCAACCAATTTACTTGAGAAAATGGTACATGCATTCACTCTACAGAAGCACTAAAATCAGGAATTTTTAGCACCTTGATATCGTTAAAAATTTACAGAAGATAGTCTGCATGTTTTCCTTGTTTTAAAAATAAATCACATTGTCACCGCAGTAATTTTTTCAGGATCGTAAAAATACCTCCCAATGTGAAGGAATTTTAAACAAACCGCGTGAAAAAAATTAGGAAAATTAAAAGACTTTTACAGATATTTTAATTTTATTACCTAGAATTTCAGTTATGTAAGAGTTTAAAATTGCATCATAAATGCTACGATATTTACTTCATATTTCTTTCAGATGCTGAAATTGAAGCGTAAAAATCGAATAAGATCTTTGTTATGACTGGGGTCTCACTCAAAGTAACATAAGACTGAATAAACGACGTTAGTTGTAAGATTATGATATAGAAACTTCTGTTTTTGATCAGATTCACGTGAAACTTTGCATAAATTGCTCTTCAAAGATGCTATATTCAGGTCTTAAGAAAAGATATTATTGATCCTGAGGTCAGAGCCATCTTAACTGGAAAGTAGTCCAATCAAGTTTCCTCGATTAATATACAAATAATTAAAATGAGCTCAGACAATGACTCCAGGATTATGGCTTCCGCAACCATAAGCAATTCGCTGTATTAATATTTTGTTAGCTATTTACTGCATGAAATTCTTAGCAAATTTACTTTTTTCATACGTTCTCTTCTGACATGGCAGTAATGAGCTAATTGATCAAATGCTTTCAATGAAAAAACATCGATAGTTATGATACGTGGACCTTCAGAAATGAGTGAATCCTTCAAAATGAATGCTTTCAATGAAAAAACATCGATAGTTATGACCTATAGAGTTATGATACGTGGACCTTCAGAAATGAGTACGAGCGTAGTCTGCAGGTATTTGAGATGTGGGTGTGAAGACGGATGGAGAAGGTGAGGTGGACAGGAGAGAAAGACTAACGAGGAAGTGCTTGAGATGGTGGGTGAAGAAAGGGAACTTTTGAATGAAATTCGAGATCGGCAGAGTAGGTGGCTGAAGGATGTAATAAGGGGCGATGGGTTGCTCAAGAGTGTGATAGAGGGAAGAATGTTGGGTAAGCAGGGAAGAGGAAGAATGAGAGTAGGTTTCATGGACGAGATGAAGACTGGTAGATCGTGTGCTGAGGTGATACTATAGCGAGAGGGCCCCTGAAAGTGTGGAAAACCGGGAGGAGATTCTCTCTCATTCAACAAAACCTACATTAACAACTATTTGAGAAACGTATGGCGAATCATAACAGTAAAAATTTAAAATGTCTGCATCTAATGCATGTAGCAAGGGATTTATAGCTTGTTAAGAGATTGACATGCTCAAAAAAGGATTCTTAATACTAATAATAGTATTAGTAATCCTATCGCTAGTTATAGGAGCCATGTATTAAGAGCCATAAAATTTAACTGTTGAGGTAATATATTTTTTATTTTTTTCATTCTAAAATTCGAACTACTACTACTTTTTCGAAGCCGTCATGAGATGCGAGCTTTCCTGACATCTCAGCCACCGGTTTCCCTTGACTATTATTACTCCAATTATATCAATGATTCCCACCTGGATTTACTTACGTAAGAAGCATTAAAAATAAATAATTTAGTCTTGAGTAATCGGTATATTAAATAATGCAATAGATGAAAGCATTCCGTTGGATAGATCAAGGTAAGCATTAAAGATACTAAAATGTGCACTCGGCCATATTGAGTAGATCAGGTGCGATGTGAAAATGCTAAAAATTAGTTGAAATAGAGGAAATTCCGTGGTACAAAATATTTTTACTAAAAAATGCCAAATGGTGCAATGTAACACTCTGCATTTCTTAGGAAATGTATACTATTTAAAACTGCTCACGATGGCAAGTTAGATGGATTATTTTTTAGCGATAAAACCTGCATCACCTTTCATGCAAGACGCCATCTTCTTTCTTCCAAGAAGTCATCGTATTTGAGTGAGTGAAAAGAAGTGTTAACCGCTAAGTTTTCAATCGCACATAAATGCACGGTTAATGTTTCATGTTCCTAACAATTTTATTGATTTCGTTGATCCTGTTACTATGGTCATCACTAAGAGAGTGGAACGCGTAAATATGTATCAATTGGTATATTATACTCGAGCTAGCTATTTATAGTGCTCTTCCCGGGCGGGCGGTAGATATCCCTTTGGCACGTACATGGCTGCCATAATTCCTTGGACGTCGGATACCGGAAGTGAGAGCATTTCGAGAAGATGATGAAGTGGGAGAGGAAAGAGGGAGAAAAAGTGGAAATATGGAATCCTCTCCGTTGTGGTCAAAAGGACGAAAAATGACTAACGGTACCGGAATCGGAAAATAAAAGCAAAGGAGGAACGATTTATCGGCACTGCAGCAGCGATCCGCTGAAAGGAAAAACTCGAGGGGAGGAGGGAAGTCGATATTCCGGTGCATTGCATATGCATTTATTTTAGATATATCGACGAGCGTGTGCTGATTTTTAAACACGATAAATCTGAGTAGTTGGTGTCGTACTTTATTTAACCCCGAATGGACCTAATTATTCCTTTTTACTACTTAAAGTGCAATAACGGTACCAGGAAAAGGGAGCACTTTAAATTGCTTATTGCTTGTGACTGTTCGGCCCATGATAATTATTTTACTCTCTGCCTGAATATTTATACCTGAATACGCGTGTTATATTATTAATGACCTAAGCTGAAAAAAATATATAAGGTGTCTCCAAGTCTCGATAATTAGTGCATGCTGTACAAGTTTTTGAACAATATTATTTGGGCCGAATGTGAGATAAAACATGTTATGTGAATACATACCAGCGCACTGCCATTTTGGCAATGTACTTCAGCGTAAAATTTATCATTTTTAAATCAGTACATCTTCGTAAAATTATCATTGACGTAGTAATATTTTTACAACATACAATAGTAGGAGTCTTGTTTAAAAAATTAAGTTGGAATTAATGTAGGTTGTCGGGTGTGCCTATAATGACGGGTTCTCCTTTATTTATCCCTGCTTCCTCTCCGTTTCAATCGTTGAGCACTCCTCTGGTCAACATTTTCAGATCCTCGAAACCCTTTTCCGTTAACCCTCCACCACATTCCTCCCAGGAGCACTTAGCACTTCCACTTCTCTCCTCCGCCCCAGCCTTTATACCAACCCCTCTCCGCTCCAATCGCTCCTCGCCCGTCCCTACATCCTCCCGTCACTTCCCTCCCCCACAACGCTTTCTTCCTTCCCTCGGCATCTCTAGGTTGACGAATGGTTTCCGAGGAGAGCCTGGTCCAGCCTCAAAGGGAGCTGGAAAAAGAAAAGGGCTGGGCTTTGCTCGGTGGAGCAAGGGTTTGCAATTAAAGCAGTTTGAGCGAAAAATCAATCTACCTAGAAATGAATGAATTTTCTCTCATTTTAAAGAAAAATATATCATCCTTCTATTGACACTAAAAATTCAACCACTTACCACATTATTTTCGGAGATATTTGCCAAAAAATACCAGCCCTTTCACATAGGAAATGGTACGTGTGTGCACTCCAGAGAGACATTATTTACAAAATGAGGAATTTATAGCACTTAGATGTCGTAAATAAAACTAACAGCATGTAGTTTGTATGTTTTGTCAACTATTTTAAAAAATTAATCATATTGTCACCGCAATAGGTTCTTGGATATCACAAAAAACCTTCCGTTTTGAAGGAGTTTCAAACGCACCGCGCGAAAAAAATTAGTTAAGTTAAAGATATTTTCGTTTAATTACTTACTATTTCTGTCATATAAAACTATATTATCGCCCCATTAATAATGCGATATTTAATTCATGTTTCTTCTAGCAAGTGAAATTAAAACGTATAATACGAATATGGTCTCTGTTATGACTAGGGAACTATCTCGCTCGGACTACCTTAAAGGATTTCACATCGTGCCGGACTTTGTTTTCAAATATTAGATATTGACGATGGAATTCAAGAAATACAAATTGTACATTAAATTGGGCCTTAAAAATATGAAAACATATGATTATAATTGCTATGTTATCGCACAATTAAGAACAGTCAAGGATATCCTAGTGATGAGCATTGCTCACACATTAAGTGAGGAGTTTGAGATAAATAAAATGGCAATTCAAATAACATACTAGGTATTCAAAGGAAAAAATATCACCTAAGTCATTCACTCAAATTTATAGGAAAAAAGTTATTCTTGCCAACAAAGTTCAAGTATTGATACTGGCGTGGAGCAATAGTTTCAAATGTTTTAAAATCTTTCATAGGTAACATCGATAAATGTATTGTTTTTTACTTTGTCAGTGTTAAGATTGACTTTGTGATTCCACATACATTTATTAATGACTCCTTATGATGACGTGTCTCGTTGAAATCTAGGTCGTCTTTTAAAAAACCTTTGTTAAATGACTAATGGCCGTTGCTAAGAAGATTTAGTTATGGAACCAATAGTAATGATATCCATGGAGTTATTAAACTCACAAAAATATTCGAGTGTCAGGAACACAACTACTATTTCCACGACTTATCTTACAACGCTTCGATATTTGATCTAATCTTCTATCGTATGGTTATATTTACAACAGTTTATCATATATAATATTAGCAATGCACATAATTATTGCTTGTTTAGATTAAAAAAAACTGGTTATCCAAGAAAAACAACTATTTTATAAAGTAATTAAGTCCCGATACTGGTCATCGTGCCTCCTCCATCTTGGCTACTTATGGAGCTCATAACTCTATTCCATATGATATGAAACCATCTGTTTAACCAATAAAGTTATCGAATGTTTCTGCAACACGTAATGAATGATTTCCATGGCTTACGGATTCCACAACTCTATGGAATACATGTGTCGTTCCTGGAACTGGCCATTAGTCAATCATCATTTTCTATCTTAAACAAAATCCACCAAGTCACGGCAAAGGCAGTGGATATTTTTCACATCGCTGGCTTAATAAGTCATACATAGTTGACCATCCCCTTAAAGCTCATAGCTTCGACGCAGCCTTAAACGATGGACACTCAAATTGACAAAAATTACAATTTATGTGAAAAAAGTGGAGCTTTGAAAATCATTTGGTGCATACATTTACACCACGGGAGTGAAGCAAGGCTCCAGGTATTATTGTTCTGTGGGCAAGTGGTCGAAACGTCTTAAGACGGCTTTACGCATGGAAGCTGACTTCTATGGAAGCAGTGAGTGTAGAGAGATATTTCGAATCGCATTGCCACTTGCAAGGCATCGTTCTGCTTACACGCAAATTCCGGCTTTACTCAAACAAATGAATGACGGAAGAAAACAATGAATATGGTAATTACGAAAGTCACCCAAATATTGCAATAATGGCGTTCGTACATTGCTGTTTGAGTCCCCTAGGCATTTGTTGGTTTAATAGATTTGTATGAATTACAACAATCATGCATTATTACGTCCCGGAATATATATGATGGATTTAAATGTTTGGAATAATTGCCTGGGTAATGTGTCGCCGCAATTTCCACATTTAGTTCACTCGGTCCTTGGCGCCACTTAGGAAAAAGTCTTCTCAGTCGACTCGTAAATGGCCGTTGTTGATTGTTGTGAACAAGAGATTATGGTGAATATTCAATAACGATTGAAGAGATATGGACTACTTAATGCTGTGAATAATAGCTGGCTGTTTTTGACACAAAACAGTTACTTTGTAAATGCTAGAGAGGAAATATCTAGTACAGGAAGTGTGTAAGAGGCAAATGAAACTTCCATCGTGACTATTTTCTCTGCTGTGTGGATCTTTTAATTTTCAGCTACATTTTTTTGGCTTATTACCTGTTGAGAGCCTTACGACACAGAAGGTATGATCCAGATAGATTGATTTGGATGTTAATGAGTAGGTAACCTACTATTCATGTGTGGCCTCGGAGTAGGTTCAACAATCTCCCCTTTTAATATTGCTCTTTTCAGGTATTCTCGTCGCGTGTTTAGTATTTCTGACAACAGTTTCTCCCCTCTTCCTGGGGGCGTCTTTAGGTCCGTTGGACATTTTGTAATTATGAAAATTAATAATTACAATGAATAATTAATATTAATTAATTAATTAATAATGAATAATTACAAAATGTCCAACGGACCTGAAGACGCCCCCAGGAAGAGGGGAGAAACTGTTGTCAGAAATACTAAACACGCGACGAGAATACCTGAAAAGAGCAATATTAACAAGTATATGAGTCGCGGAAGCCTTCAAAGAAATCTCCCCTTTATTTGTTATTAAAATGATAGTTATTGGCGCGATTTCTCATCCATAGATGATATTGTCGGATCTTGAATTTGAAATCATTATAGCACTTGTATCCGTCTTTCATCACTGGACGGGGACTCAATCGAAAAAGTTGTTTGTTTACGGAATTCTGGGCAACCGTTTTTGGCGACGAGTCGAGAATCCATAATGTATATTTATGATTACGTCGAATCAAGTGTGTAAATTGTGACAATAATAATTGTTATGTAATTAAAGATAAGTCATAAAGCTTACCTTAGGGGTTCTTAAGTATTTAAAATATTTTCAAGATCAAATAAATATTTACACGTGCAACAATGAATCCTACTCCTACCAAGTTATTCGTTGTTTACATTAATAATCTCCATTTGCTGTCATGTGACCAACAGCTAACCGGATACGATGCGATTTTATCGCAGAATCGATCTGCTGCTTGCAGGCAAAATAGAAACCAGTCTATTTTCCTCGCAAGTAGAAACCGTGGTCGAATACCACCTCTATCGACCCCTACCGCCATGGAAGAGGGTGCCAACACTTTGAAGTATCGATTGTAAGCGACTTGCAGGACTACATGAAAGTGACCTCCATGTCTAAACCCATCTTTAGTTTACGAACTATGGGCTCATTTTTGTCCGAAGAATTTTGCGGTCGCTACGAAATCTCCAATAGGCCAAAAATATCTTTTCCACTCAAAAATGTATTCCTGCGGCTTCCATCTATTTAGGTGATTAAACTATGTTATATAATATTTGACTGGGTATTTAATTTTTATGTGCGTGAAGTTGTATTATGCCGCCATTAATCATATTACACACTTTTTATATTTTTTCTTATTATGATCTATGCTAATTTCGATCCAATATTTGGTTAAATGGCAGCAAGCCCTTTATTAAAAAGATTATTATTGTAATAACACGTATACAGAAGAAAAAAGTAATTTTTTGTCTAATTGCGAAGAACAAATTCAATGGAAAATATATGCGTATTATTTATTTAGATTAATATCATATCTGATTTCTGTGGAATTTTTCAAATCGCAAGGAAATTTGACGTAGAAATATGTCGGATGTGTAATGAAAAACCTCAAATATGAAGACGGTCGCCATTCGATACATCGATGTTTTTACCGATAAAAATTGAGTGAGTGGAGAGGACTTTTATAAACATCGGCTGCTTGATGTTAATTTTCGATGTGGCATCCATAGGAGTTTACCGGAATCGGGACACAGTTTCTTTTTGAGAACTCATTTACATGATAACTTTCAGAAATATGAGAAAATTACAGGCGTAATAATATTTAGAAAATTGAAATTTATTTCTAGTGCTGGAAAGTTTTTTTTCCCACCTTGAGTTTTTCGTTCAGATATTGCATCTTACGTGATGTCGTCGCTTGAGCTGATCTATCGATAGTTCTCCTATCCAGCACGCTGATGCAACGGCGTAAATAACTAATCAACCTGCCGTTTGAATGTCACATATTTCTATTTAAAACGTATCGAAAGGTATTGTTAACCACAAAAACCGGTATGGAGGTTTTCTTGTCGTCTGAAGAATCGAATGGCGAAACGGCAAAAGAGCCATCTAGCGACAATTATTGGCACATACAGTAATTGTTGATCACATGCGTTGGGATACAGTAAGAAAGTAAAGAGGGACGGTATTGGAAACAATTGAGAGTCATACGCATGTTATTCATCCCCTTCCGTAACATCTTACTATAATCAATTACAGGAAGTTGTAAACAGTTTCTACGCTAACACTGCATGCCATACGTTTTCCTATATGTCTCTATGTACGCAGTCATTTCGCAGTTGTTTCCTATCACTAATTCTGGTATTGCACTAGCGCAAGGCTGTATACACCGACTCATTCTGTTGATGGAACATTTATGGCGGTAGCGAAACATGGTGGCACCATGTTAAGGAGGGAAGGCTTGTGAGTATGAAAGCAATCGTCTGAGGACTGGGGGAAGGACTGCAGAACGAGAGTAGGCAGCACTGCCAACATATCAGAATTTAACTTTAGAGGGCATTAGTCTCAGCAACAGGTTGTACGCCAATTTTACTATACAAACAAAGCTAGAGAGCAACAGGATGATGTTGTTCTCAGTGTATTGGAGAAGACCATCCAAAACGTACTAAGAGCTATAAAGAGCTAGAAAGTTGACTTGAATGACAAAATTGAGAATTTTGAAGTTGGAAATAAAGATCGGCAAAATTGGGAATCTGGGGAACCAAATTACTGATAGTCTTATTTTGGAGCCATTTCTTTGGGAATTTAATTGTGATCATTGAAATGGGACTTCTGCGCACTGGCCTCCATGTTTATGCACCACTATATTCCACGTCAAGGCCTATGGTTAGGGAGGGGATTTTCGTTCCTGATATTTGCGATTATTTATATATGGATTAAAAGTATAAAATTTAGGATACATCACTCTGATATCGTACTTAGTATTAAGTAACTGAATTTGGTTTTAAAAATTGAAAATAATTTCTGCGCTTTTTGGTCCCTAGGTATCATTGAAGGAGGCATATTTACACCTAAAATAACTGGATTTGGAGCGTATCGCAGGTAAAAGATTATTACTCTGAAACTGGCTTTTTGTGTGACTGCCACCATGTTTCAATACCACTAAAATGCAGTACCTTGGCCCCTCCTCCATCACAGTCGTTAGACGAAACTTCCGTAATAAACCCTCGAAAGCCCTTTCCTGGTAAATTTTTTTCTCGCGAGTATTCGTATGACCCCGCGGAAAAAAATCCCTTCTCTCAATAACACGGTCCTCCGAGGGTCCACTATCAACAATAAGGAAGGTGTTTGACGTCGGCCCCTCTTTGCAACAACTTCTCAGTTTGAATCTGACTGACTTCGCTGTGTTAGTGAGATGGATTCAGGAAAAAGGCTTGTGAGAAGTCCAGACATTTCGTTTTTGCAGTTCGAGTGGCGAAATAGCTCACCGTTTCCCTCCATTGATTGTAGCACGTGGTCTTACATGTCATTTTCAATAGTTCAGAGTCATTAGCAGTTCGCAGAGTTCGCAAAATCAGTCTTGAAGAAGTTGATGAAAGCTTTCGCCTTCGTTTTTCTTTATAAAAACTTCCAGATATTTAAGCTGCTCTCTCTCTCTCGGTAAACTTATGAAAGAAAAATCTTTTCTGCTCTTTTAACCCTTTGAGTGCGGCATGACGTGATATCACGTCATGGTTGTCTTTACGCTGGTGCTGATGACGTCATATCACGTCAAGGGTATCGTGAGTGTCCAACTTCCACTAGTTAACTTCCCTAGTGAAAGCTAGAAATCTCACGGTACCCTTGACGTGATATGACGTCGTCAGCACCAGCGTAAAGACAACCATGACGTGATATCACGTCATGCCGCACTCAAAGGGTTAAGGAGTTCATCTCTTATATTGTGAACTCTAAGGCTTTCGTGGAGTCGTTGAGACGGTAGTGAATGCTTTTCGGGCTATCTTCCGCGTATTTCCATTGTCCTAGAAGAAAGTTTCATTGCATCTATCTCCTTCAGATCTGAAGTGAAGATGCAAATGTTCGTGTCCGTCCTTTATAGGGGCCGTTTATTCCCGCCAATGCAGTAAGGTGCACTCTCATTGGTTGCTGTTTTCTGCTTCGCGAAAACCCTCTTTCAAGAATTGGAGATGGTGTGACCATCTTCCATCTTTTTGTTTTCTGTCGCTTTCACGATTTTAATATCCTCGTATTTATTTGGATTGACCTGGATTCAAACCCGAATCTCTCTATTGCCGTTTACGCCTTAAAGCCGGAATAATTCTTTGCATCCGATCACGAGATACCATATGATTTGTGCATTTCACAGTATTGATTTTGCAATGAAGAGTTCTTTTGTTGGCGAAAAAAATATTTCCTCCATTGGCTCTCCATGTTTTCCAAACATTTTAGAGCCATCGACCAGCCTTGGTTATTCTAACCAGAGTGCTCTATACTACTCCAAATGCACTACAAACCTTTTATTTGACTCTGATACAACATTTCCCCAACTTTCCCTAGCCTAAGTTTTAAAATCACGGACTACAAGAATAATCAAGATATTTCATAAAAAATGTAGCTAAGAAAATCATGACGTGATTCATGTTAATTTCAAATCGAACTGACAAATAGTTAAATCTTCCCAGGGCATGCGTAAACGGTGCCGACCTTGCCTCTAGCGCCTCACTGCCGCATCCTTTTTTTTATTTCGATCCCCCACCATATGAAGGCATTGACCCCCAGGGCACTATAACGACTAGTTTGGAACCACTGATTTAAACCTACCTCTGACGTAATCGGGTGATTACCTTTTCTGATAAAACTAGCCTTATGGAGAATGCTGTAGGCACATTTACGCTATGTGCACTCTATAGTTGTCTCGTACGAAACTATTTCCGTCATGGCGATGAATTAGATTAAGTTAATTAAGTAATTTCATTGCTTGTATTGAAGTAAAAGCCTTACTCAAGGAATGAGACTCTTTGATTTACGAGCAAGTTGTGTCAGCTAAAGTTAGTTTATGAAAGATATAATGGTAGCAATATCTTTGGCATTGTATACGATAATATCATAGAAATTAAAACATGTATGTAGGATAACAGGTTGTAGGTGTAAATGGAGTAAGTTAACTTTTCAATAAAAAATATTTTAAAATATTTGTACCGTTAGTGTACTACAGGGTCTAAAATATGTTTTATAACTGAAAAACGATTAGACTGAACCTTTAAATTCGAAAAACTACGGAGATAATCTGACGGGCGACTCGTGACTGTTCGTGATCGAACAGAAGCGCGACTAGTGTTGGGATAAGGAATAATGCTTGCATATTTGAAAACTCCGTTATGTGTGGTTGGCATGCAGCAGAACAATTTGTTTGTTTTCCAGTTGCTCTAGGCAACGTCACAGCTCCGTCCTTGTGGAAATCAACAAATAAAAGACCTCCATAGAAACCTATGCTCTCCAGTGAATGTGGAGCAATCAATACGTTTAATTCAATTTCAGCTCACCTTCCGGGCACGGCCTGTCGATGGCGAATCGGTTGCATTCGTCATTGTTGGACACGTTCACGCAAGTGTAGCACGTTATCCCTGAAAGGAGAAAGGGAAAAAGGAGGAGTTAAATGACGAAAAAAACTGAAAACATCAAAATGGAAAATTGCCATTTTCATTCATGTTTTACTCATCCTTTCCTTACTCACAATGTTATTTTAAATTCATTTATGGCCGGCTGTAAGAAAATTCAGTTATGAAACCAATAAACTTATCTAATGTTTCTGCTACTCTTATTGAATGGGTACCCTGGGTTATGGGTCACATAACTTTATCGAATACATATGTGTCGTTCCTGCAACTGGTCATAAGAGTAAAAAAACTGATCATTCGTCTCAAGAAAACTCTTTTAACAAGTAATTAAGTCTCTAAAGGCCAGTTGCAGGAACGATACATATCCATTCTATATAGTTATGGAACCCGTAAGCTATGGCAACCAATCAACAACTGTTTCAAAAACATCCGAAAAAATTTCTTGGTTTCATAACTTTTGGCATGAAGTTATGAGTTCCATCAGTTGCCAGGATGGCGGATACACAATTAACCGCTTGGAGACTTAATTACGTGATAAAAGGGTTGTTTTGAGACAAAATACCAGTTTGATTAATCTCACTAAAGCTATTATGTAAATTTCGCAATTATGATGGATGAACTTTCATGCATTTTATCCGGTGAAAAAATGAAAATGAAAAATGAAGTTTATTATTCCGGGACAAGTGTGTCCCTTAGAAACATACATGATTATACATATCTTAGAGTCAAAAATTAGTGCACATAATAGGAAGATTTACATGATACATCAATATCACAGAATCCGACATAATATTTAACAAAATATTTAACAAGAGGGCAAATGTATGAATACACATAAAATACATCTGATTTTGAACTGTGTAGCACAATATTTAATTCATTTACAATATTTAGTTCACTTGTAGTAATATTTAATGGTATTTCTTTGTGAATTGACTTGCATTTTCAAATTTTTTTAACGTCGATTGACAATTGATTCCATACTTCGCAAGAGGTCACATGGAAAGACCTAGCGTAGACAGATAGTGTGGTATATAAAGTTCTTGCCTGCGGCGTGTTGGACGTTTATTTGTTCTAGCATTATATTGTACATTTCGGTGTAAGTATGTGGGAAGTTCTGTCGTTATTAGCTTGTACATGAATGTTGCCTTATAAAGTAAGCGCCTATTTTGTATTTTTAGCCATCTTTGTTTTTCAAAATATGGTGTCACATGTTCATAATATGTGATGTCAAAGATATACCTCACGCATGAGTTCTGAATCCTCTGGAGTTTTGGTTTTAGTTCGTTTGTAAGGTCAGAATATACCACACAGAGGTAGTCTATGTGTGGGTAAACAAGAGTATAAACTAATTTTTGGCGAAGGGGGACAGGGATAATAGAAGGTGGTAGATTATTGGGTCAAACATTTGAGGCAATTTCATTTATTGCGCTTCCGCCATAAGTCTACTAATGGAACTCGTAACTCCATGCCATATGCTATGAAATCAATTAATTTATCGAATTTTTCTCCTACACTTATTGAATGGTGTTCATGGCTTATGGATACCGTAACTCTACTGAATAGATTTATTGGATATTGAATAGATTGTTCCTGCAACTGGTCATTGTTTAGTCACCATTATACTAAAATATAGCATCCTTTAGGGGCGTTTCGTTAACCGAGATGAACGAATAAGGTCTGCACACTGTCTGTCTGTAGAATAAGGTCTGGTTTTTTTTTGCCGGACAATTCTATTGGCCCATCGTATGTCCTCGAAATCCCGATAGGTTGCTGAGCCTGTCATCAGGTTTTCCAGGGACCGGACCAACAGAACTTGACATACATCCATGCCCTGGGTGGTGGAAAACCCACCCAGGCGGGACTCGAACCCGCGACCCTCGGTTTAGCAGGCGAGGACTTTACCCCGCCGCCACCGGGGCCGGCGGGGTAAATTGGGTCAATTATTACTGTAATTCATTTTGGAAGTAGAGATTTTAACTTAGGCTCTTATGAAGATTGTTCAGATTACAGCTGCAACCATTGCTTCGTATGGGGATGTTGGTGGAGGTTATAACAAATCCGTTACAATTAGACGATGTCGTCGTCTCCAACGAAAACAACGAAGAGCGAAATTTGCAGACCATCCATCCGTTTGGCGCGCTTACTTGGGACTTCTTTGTAAGATAGCTGCAGAGAGAAAATGAAAGCCTAAATGGGAAACATCCCGAGGAAGTTTTGAGGGAGGAGGATATGGATTTCCTTGCTTTCTCCGTGAGCTCTCTCTCGTTTGAGTCGATGCCTTTTTTTCGGATTGTCTTTACTTAAAAAAAAAAAAAACAGAAATTGACCCAAGGCTTTCTTTTAAGCCCAGAAGAACCATTGATCCTGCGTTTATCCCCTTTAATCAATGGAATTTCGGATTGTTGGGAAGACCAGTCATTTTAATGGAGGAGAACGCTGTCGGCAGCAGTAATACTTCATCACAGTGCTCTAAACGACCTTGTTGGATGTTGTCTAGGACATTTTACCGAAATTATTGATATTTCCGTAACTATATGAGGGTCATTCCACGCCACTTCGGACCAGAGTTATCCCTTGGCCTCTCTGGTTTTGACGAGAATTGAGGAAACGATCCCTTAGTAAAATAATAGATACCATTAGAGCGTTTTGCGATAATGTAAAAAACAGCTGAATGACTGCTGTTTTTCAAACTGGCGATTTTCACTGCCATTAGATTTTCGTAATCACATGTCAAAGAGAAAAATCTACGTAAAACGACATTCAACGGCTTGTTTTAAAACAAAAAGTTTCGATTAAACTAAATTTGTATTCAAAATAGCATTATAACTAATATTTGTCTTAGCACCTTTTGATTTGTTGTCAAACTTTCGATTGAGTTACTGCTAGCTGTCAAAACATGTTGCAACAAGAAAATTATTCTGTGGAAGAAAGCAAAGTTACTTTTTCATTTGTGACAACTTCGTTATTACACGAGACTTAATTTAAGTAAAGTACAAATATTTGGCAACTTTTCACTACCAGAAGTATTAATTACTAAAACCACAGCTAAATGCAAAGTGGATGCCATATTTATACATCTCAATATATATCAAATCTTAAGGAACTTGAATTACGGATATTTACTAAAACTGAAACTGCTAACTTCTTATCCTTAGACTCAATCCTTATCTACAGCTTTATCAGTAAATAGCCGCAATACCTATTGATTCTCAACGGGAGAGATGAGTGTAGGAAATAATGGAAATGTTAGTTCGATGTATACTGAAAAGAATCTTACTTCCCATTTATAACATTTACGGTGACTGCTTCGACATTCAAACGCAAACGGATAACTTATGGGCGATTCCACGCAAACTCAACCAAGGCCGTGACTCGACCATCTCCGACTTTCACAATTTTTGGCACATAGCAATAATTCAAAGAGGAATGACGATTTGCCAAATAATAGCCTTCTGTAATTATAAATTTTAATGTTATGGCACTTCAAATTTCACAAATTAGCGCAAACTGGCGCGCCGCAAAATATTTACAATCAGTAACAGCAGCATTTCTGGGTCCCAGGGCACATGGGCATAACCGGAAATGAGATAGCGGATCAACTCGCTAAAGAAGGCTCAAACCCAAGGACGCGAGCCTTTCATCCCAATTGCACCCTCAATAGGGATAACAGAGATCAAGAAGTGGGGCCTTGCCCGTCATTCTGAGATCTGGCAGAACACACAGGGGCTTAGACAAGCCAAGCTCCTGATTGAAGGACCAAAACTGGGACTGGCTAGAAGACTCGTTTCGCTAAACAGTCGTCAACTACGTACGATAGTGGGACTCTTAACTGGACACTATCACGTCAGGAGGCACCACCGTCTTCTGAAGCTGGTGGACTCTGCCAGATGCAGATGGTGCGAAGAAGAGGACGAGACAACACCTCACGTTCTCTGTGACTGTCCGGCCTTGATGAGGACTAGAATTAGGCACCTGGGATCTCCCTTTCTGGAACCAGCTGAAGTTAGGGGTATCCCCATTGAGGAAATTCTGGCCTTCAGCAAGGCTATCAGTCTCTTTGGGTTGTACAAACAAGGTGGTCAGCACAAAGGACCAACAGGTCTAGGTGCCTCAGGTCCTCCTCGGGGGACCTCCACCGCAACTAAATCTAATCTAATCTAACAGCAACATTTAATCAACATAGCTGGCGGAAAAGTAAAATTTAATATTTTAATTGAATAAAATTAGCGCAGTGAAACCACCTGATGGTGGTTGCAGCGAAATACGTTTATGTACCAATCTGCGCGACGTATTTCACATGTTTTCTCTTTCGTGACATGTTTTGATGAAAGCAAAAAACAATTTTATCATACAGATTGTTTTTGGGGGGAAATTGAATGCCATTTCAACACGCAGGGTTGTTTTAGCTCATAATAAATATATTAAATAATTCCATTTCATATTTACTCATTTTTTATAAACGGAAAATAGTGTATTTCTTATTGCTCTAACTTTTGATAACAAATATCAAGGCTTCACGTCTTTATTTATTAACATTTTTAATAGTTTTAAGCAGCATGTTTATAAAAAAATTGCGTTAAAATATGTAATACCACGCCGAAATCTAGATTAGTAACTGGTTTTGATCAAGGAAAAGTATTTGAAACATAATTCTTTCCATTGCGCTTCTTGTACGGAGCCACCCAAAGCATAGAGAGGTGGTGGTTTATGTAACGTACTCCAGGTTCTATTATTCGACTTATGGTCTGTTGCAGGAACGACAAATATATATTATGTAAACTTATGGGACTTGATTACTTTTTGGGGCTAATTAGGTACTTCATAAATGAGTTGTTTTGAGACGGATGACCAGTTTGCTTACTCTTTCTGACTAATTTTTATGTGCATCAGCAATTATTCATCGTCTAAAGTTTCATAAATTTTATCTAGCGGAGGAAGACTGTTAGAGGGATTAAGGTCGGAGCCCCTAGAGTCTCGGAGGCTGCAATTTAGATTTAGACTGCTTGAGATATTCAGAACTGGTGTGTTTCAGAGCGACGTATAGAATATTATCATAACGCCTCACTACATTTCTAGGTCTGACAGATGCGATACAATGAGAGGGATACTCTGCCGAACAGATAGGTACAGAAACTTGTTCTTTCCGCGCACAATAAAGGACCTAATAAAAACTGATCTCCTCTAAATACACTCCCATAGTACATGTCACCATTTCACCTCCAAAAATTTTACATTTTAACACGGCTGTTGACCTACCACCCCCTGCCACACGCCCATGCGGCGGCTCGCGGGGTATTATGTAGATGTAGATGAAGATTAGATCAAATAATCAAATATTTAAACTATTGGTAAATAAGTTAACATGGAATACATGGAAAGCATATACATGGTTGGAGAAATGTATGAAATGAAAATAAATGTTAAAAAAAACAAAAGTTATGAGGATCGGGAAGGAAGAAGGCGATGTCAATATCATAGCGAAAGGTCAGAAACTAGAACAAGTAGAATCTTTCAGATACCTTGGTATCCTGATAAATATAGATGGAAACTCTACTCAGGAATTCAAGAGAAGAATATCCATGGGAAGGAAAGCCTTTGAAATAACAAAAGCTCTATTAACTGCCAATAAAGTACCTATTACCCTAAGGAAGAGATTTGCTAAATGCATTGTATGGAGCTCTCTATGGATCAGAAACTTGGACCTATAGGAAAAAGGAAGTGAAGCATCTTGAAAGTTTTGAAATGTGGTTATGGAGAAGGATGATGCGAGTTAGGTGGACGGACAAGGTGAGGAATGACCAAGTTTTGGAAAGGATTGACGAGAAAAGATCAATCATGAATGCAATAATAAGAAGGAAGGCAAACTGGTTGGGGCATGTCATGAGGCATGTCTGCCTCCTGAGTAAGATAATTGAAGGAAAAGTGAAAGTAAAATGCAAGAAAGGGAGAAGAAAATTTGATATGTTGACGGATTTGAGTGAGAGCAGGAGTTATTGAGAGGTGAAAATATGGGCGCAAAATAGAGAAGTTTGGAGGAGTTCAGCTGGAATCTGTCTTAGGACAGATCTACATTGATGATGAAATAAGTTAGTATGTAACTAGTTGACGTGTTCCTGTAACCCGAATACTTTTATGAAATCTATAACTCCATAGATGTCATAACTATTGATTCCATATCTTAATGTTCTTACAACTGGCCATTTCCTACTTTTAAAAATTATTGAAGTGTGCTCTCAGTGATCCACGATTACCGTTCCGGCCAACACAAGGCTACGTTACGTGCCCGGCTGTCACAAAGAAGCAAATGAAAACTGATTTCTCTCGTAGTCGGAGTGACCCTCAAACGTGTGTGGTCGGCCGACACCCCTTGTCAACAACACCTTTGGCCGCCGCTTGTAGAATCGTTACGTGGACATGACTTCTGTCTTCGGAGAGTGAAAAACGGCTCTTTGAGTCGAGCTGTTATCCGATGCGGTTTAAGAGGGCTTCCGTTGGGGAGGGTGGGAGGCCCCGGTAAGCGAGGGTTGTGTGGCGGTGGAAGACAGGAGGAACGTGGGCGGCCAGCCTTTAAGCGCGCGAGCATCAAGATGAATGGAGCATGTGGTCCAGGGAAGAAGGGAGGATGAGTGGAGATAAGGACGTACGGAGGGGAGGGATTTGGGAAGGGGGAGAAGAGAGGTAGGCTTTCGTTTGTGTGACAAATGAGATGACATTTTTGCTTTGCGGAAGAAGGGTCGCTCGTGAAGAATGAAAGCGGGAGGAGGAGACTAATTGTCGTCCTATTCCATAGTTTATGGAAAAAAAGATCCCTCAACTTCATCGGCTTAAGGTAGTCCGAGCGAGATAGTTCCCTAGTCATAATAGAGACCATATTCGAATTATACGTTTTAATTATACCAGCTATAGGACACATCAATTAAATATTGCATTATTAATGGTGCAATTACATAGTTTTATACGACAGAAATTGTAAGTAATTAAATTTCACGCGGCACGTTTGAAACTCCATCAAAAGGGAAGGTTAATTGTGATCCCGAAGAATTTACTGCAGTGACAATATGATTAATTTTCAAAAATAGTTGAGAAATCACAAAAACTACACACTGTTGATTTTTTGACGAGATCTAGGTGTTAGAAATTCCTAATTTGTAAAATAAGGTGTCTCTGGAGTACATACACGTACCATTTCCCATGTAAAAGGGCTGGTATTTTCTGGCAAATATCTCCGAAAGTTATGTGGTAAGGGGTAAATTTTTTGGTGTCATTGGATGGGTGAGATATTTTTCTTAAAAATGAGACCAAAATCATTGATTTATAAATAATATAATAGTTCGCTTGGACTTCCTTAAACTATGGAATCCGACCCTAATACAGACGGAGTTTTTCAACTTTTCATTTGTATTTCCCGGATAAAGCAACTGCGTAACTGACCACGCGGTAACTTTTAATGAAATTAGTTGCTAATAATCTCGCACTAATGGGCCAAATTCGCAGTGGAATAGCCGTTTGTCTGTTTTGAAATTTAAATTTAAAAAAAAACGTCAGGATATTTAATTAACTAGGTCACTTGGTGCGATATCCTAGACAAGAGGGTTTTGTTTGAACCTCACGAGATAACCCCCCGATTACGTAACTAAGGAGTCACGTGGTACAATAACAACGGGTTCGAGATTTTGGTGTATTTGAACCATTTAGGAATATCTCATGCAGCCTTCCCAAACGACTTATTGATTATTCTCCATGAATTATTGTTATCCCTTTGAGCAATACGGACGTTCATTTACGTTCTTGTGCCTCGCGGCCATCCTGAGTATGATCGCACATGTACGTCTTTCAAATTTACGCTGTACTCATAAAGACGTCTGTTCACGTCTCGCAGTAAGATGAATTGTAACATGTTGTTCCATCTCTTCTGGTGGCTGGTGAGCCGAATTATCTCTATAAAGTGTCTCTGAAGAGTCCTGCTACCAATTCCGTTATTCTACCAACTACGTTCAGCCTTGAGTACGTGCATACCACATGTAGCGGGTTCCATTGACGGAATTTATTGCATTCAAAGATGGTTTTTGTCCTGTTCTAAGTTAATATTTTTGTTCTCATACCATAATATTTAGGATATCACTCTGTAAAAGTGTTTTATTTATTTTATTTTGCTTGTGTAATGTACGGTATTCTTGTTTTTATTGATTGTTAATAAAAAAACTTGAGTTCAAGGTACTTAAATTGTAATCGGAGGTGATTTTGTTTTTTAAAAACTTACTTCTGGGGTCAGGGCAAACGGGAAAGAAACTAACTATTGAAAGAATCAATGTATTTTTATTTCCCCATTAGCAACGCCATAAACAACAAACCAGACCTTTAAGACATACATCTGATAAGGTATAACTCACCAAAATCTCGAATGGCTCGTTTTAGTTCCACGGGACTCGCGATCGAGATCATCGCAAGGAGCTGGAACACAACTCTGCGGGCGAATGTTTTATGCGCCCTAAATTTCGCACCTTTTGTATCTTCCCTGGACTTGGCGACGTCTCGCTTCGTTGCGTAAGCATACTTCAGAGATTTTGGCTGTATTCAACAGATCCATTTTTATAGTACTAGCGCGGAGAGAGTGCAGTGGACGGAAAAGAAAACAAGAAAGTGTGGTTGGTGGGGCAAGGAAGCTTCTGAACAACAAGAGAAGGCAAAGTAGGTCGTTTGAAGAGATATGTAGATGCGATGTGGGTGAAAGAAATGAGTGACATGAGTTAGCATTTGGCGAAAGAAGTTTTTTTGAATAGCGTAAACAAAAATGTTCACTAATATCTCATCTACATCATCTTACTGTACACTGTGAACAGTGTACAGTCACTTCGCAAAGTATCGCGACACACTACTCTAGCGGTTCGTATAGGTCGGATGTCGAAGCTCGAAATACGTTGGCTATCCTGAACTATCTCTGGTGGCTGTGTCCCTCTTGACTTTCAATAAATATCATACTGTACCTGGAGAAGCTCATAGTCAATAGATATGGCTCAGGATAGCCAACGTGCTTCCATCTTCGAAAGCCGACCTATACAAACGGCTAGCATAGTGTGTCGCGATACTTTATGAAGTGACTGTACATATCTGCAAGCCACCACAAGAGTGTTTTGTAGAGGGCGACAAACGCGAACTTAAGTGAAGAAATTAACCTTCACCAACATTCACCATACTATGGATATTCTACAAAAACTACAGAAACTACTAAAATATTCTATTATGAAACTATATTTAGGTGCCACAAGAGCCATGCAGGGAACTTACAAAACATGGTGTTAACAGTACTCGGAAAATTTAGAAACATTCTTTAGGGGACATCTGAATCAATCAGCCTCACTACCTGTATTGTATTGACCATTTTGCTCAATATTGTATCTCTCATAGCCAAGGTTTCGCCAAATTTTTTGTCATCTTCAGGGCTTTGACGATAAGAAAAATGAGACAACAGGTTATTTAACGAGATATCAGTACAAAAGTTGTGGCATGCGGAATTTACCTACCATTGAGAATATCAACATTGATGCATCAGCAATGTAAACGTCTACAATAAGCAGTAAAGAAATATGATCGCAGTAGCGTTTCGCATCAATTAAATTAACATGACGCCATAACCAAGTGACTAGCAAAGTTATAATTACAACAAAAATGTAATTGACTCAATACTCAAGTAACGGAACTTGTTTGATAAATAATAAAATTAGGACTCACAATTATACATATAAAATAAATGCAAAACTAAGATAAGAATAGTATGGATTATATTTGTTATCTTTAAGAAAAAACCGCGTATACTTTGATAAGGGTTTGCCTTATTATAACTGTAAATTCTACTGAGTTCATGAATGTCTGCTCTCCTATTATGGGCATTCCAGTTTTATGTAACTTGTACAAATTCTATGAAAAGTCATATTTGTAAACACTGTTTATAGTCAATTATTATAATAATTTCAATATAGAAGCAATAGTTATTTGTACTTACATCCCGCAAGGGCATACGTTTCTTTCCTGATTTCATGGATGATTTATACTTCCTGATGATGCCAAAACATTTTGTGAAACTTTGCGAACGAGAAATGTATTATTTACCACAATTTAAGAATCCCAACATCCCATCATCACGTAGAAGTACAACGGAAATCAAGCGGAGAATAGCCAAAGATAAGGAGTTCACGGGAAAATGATAACTGCTGTGCTAAAAAAAGATAGGACTACAAACCAGGAAGCACTATGCATGTACAAACATTCGTGTGGAGCGTAGCACTCTATGGATCGGAAATATCGGCCATTGGAAAGGCTGACCAGAACAGACTAGAAACCTCCAAAACCTGGTGCTGAAGGAGGATGCTGACGATAAAATGGACGGACAAAATAAGAAATGATGAAGTGTGCAGAAGAGTAGATGAGGAAATGACCATATGAAACACCATACAGAAAAGAGGAACCAGATGGATTGGACACACCCTGAGACGCAATAGGACTGTGGAGAACATGATTGAAGGAAAAATAGAGGGAATAGTTCCCAGAGAAAGAACAAGGAATAAGGTCATCGACCAAATAAAGTGGAAAGTACATAGGAAGAAATACTAGGAGGTAAGGGGACTAACATCAGATAGGGAAGAGTAGAGGGCTGCAGTCAACCAGTCTTAGGATCGACCGACCAATGAATGAATTTAAAAATGTAGTCGTTATGTATATTATGAATTGAAACAATCTCCGTGCACAGTTCGTGTTTCACTCACTCGTCTCTTTGGTCGATGTCCCTCCGCCTCCGTTGTCCACTTGGTAGCCGTCGGTCGACATCGCTTGGGCCGCGCCTCCCAGGAAGCAGACAAGTAGCAACAGTCGGAAGCAGCCGAAGGAGAGGAGCGAAGAAGGTGGTGCGGCAATGGAGGGGATGCAGCGTCGGTGTAGCCGTGGATGGACCCATTCTATGAGCGGGGACGAAGTTCCCCCAGTGGAGGGACTGTGAGGAGAAGAGGTAGCCACCGATTCGTTGGAGGCAGGACCGTCATCTGTCTGGGAAACTGAATAAGAAAGCCCGTTTCCCTTGAAGGAGTACTTCATTGCTACCCAAACTGAAGAAGATGAAGACGTGATTCTCTTTTTCTCACTTCGATTCTCCAGTCGTCCCTCTCCATCACTCCTGAAGTAAGTCACTGTTCCCGAAACTGAATAATATGAAGAAGTACTCCGTGTATTTCTCCTCCTTCCGTTCTCCAGCCGTCTCTTCCCATTCCTCCTGAAGAAGGCGCATTGTCCTCGTCCTCTCCTTACCTTCCCCTCCATCTCCTCCTCCTCCTGAAGTTCACATCACCTCACATAACACACTGGGAGGCTAGGACAGAGATGATATCACCTTGGAGGTGAAAACAACAATTTGAGCTCGGAGCATCGTGGCTGGCATCTCTTGCATGTGAACTCTACTAGGGAATGTAGGGAGGGGCGGTATAATTACTACAGAGCAGAAATAGAACTATACAGTCGATCCTAAGACATACCACACTATGTTGCCGGATTTACACCAAATCAAGAGGCAAGGTTATCTTGCAGAAGGCTGATTTAAATTTGGCAAGAGTGTACATAATATTACTATATATTCATTGATGGAAAAGTTCTGTAGTCATCAATGTGGGGGAATAATAGGCAGAAATTTTAGGACTCTGCGGTTGATATATATCCTGTGATATACCGCACGATGTTGTCACATTTACACCGAGATCAGGAGACCAGGTTATCTGGTCGAAGGCTGTAGAGTGTGAACTTTGGCAAGAATGTATTTGATATTACTATATATTCAATGATGGAAAAGTTCCGTAATCGTTGATGGGGGGATAATAGGCAGTAGCTAAGGAACTCCTCGGTTGATAGATATCCTGTGATATATTATTAATATATATTCATATATGATATATATCAGTATATAAACTTGGAAACAGTGGAATTGATATCTCAATATCTAATGATGGCAGGGGATAATAGGCAATAGCTGTGGAACTCCTCGGTTGATAGATGTCCTGTGATGTATCACACGATGTTGCCAGATTTACACCAACTCAAGAGATGAGTTTATCTCGCGGATGGTTGTTGAGTGTTAAGTTTGGCAATAATATACTGTATTTTACTATATATTCAACAATGGAAAAGTTCCGTAGTTGTCGGAGAGGTAATTATAGACAGTAATTATGTATCTGTGCGACAGATAGGTGCCGCGTTATATCTCACCCACTGTTGCCACGTTTATACCGTGGTCAAGACAAGGTTAGTTCGTTGCTGGTGATGGAGCGCGAAATTTGGAAACTCTGGAATATATATCACTCAATACGTAACGGTGGCTAAGTTTCGTAATTATCCAAATGGAGATGGTGTATCACCCGACCTGACTTTGCCACATTAACACTGTGATCAAAGGACAAGGGTATCTTGCCGAAGGCCGAGGAGCGTGATGTTTGGCAACAGGGGAATTTATATATCAGTGGATCTTGCCTTATCCTCGGGCACCCATGAACATTTTAACAAGCAAACAAACACACTCGGGCCAAATGATTCCCTATCTTCCCTTTTCCAAGTCCTTTATCCCATGGATTGGATATCTTGCCTTCCGCTAAAAATGTGTTTTCCTCTCCTGAATCGACTTCTTCAAATCTGGGTGGCAGCGTCTCATTCAGGATATACTATAAAGATAAAAAAGAAAGAAAGAGAACATTTAATAACCAGCTAAGATAGATATTTAAATGCGACATGTATTCGTTACATGTGATTTGAATATATCTGGAGTTGTGAGAGCAATTTAATCAGAAAACGTCAGCCAAATTGGGCTGAACTAAAAATCTGACGCAATCTTATCAAATAAATAACAGTACAATGCAAAGGTCTCTATGTTAACGAAAAAGTATTTTATTTATTTACCTAACAAATAAATTATAAGCTTTAACAAAATATAAAATAATAACAGACATAATAAGAGAAAAAAGAATAGATACAGAAGAACATAAGAAACTGGATGGGGACTTAGCGATACGTTGACAGGGTAGATGGGACTAATTTGCAGACCTGGTTAGTAAGGAAGGATTTTCAAAGCGGAGGGTAGCGAGAAGAGGTCAAGGGAGGGCGAATGCGAAGCTAGGAAGTTAAAAGTTTTTGGAATGCGGTAGAATAGGGAACGCTGGGATATCGAAAGACGAAATTTGGGGATGTTAATAAGACAGCTATTGCGTGTGGTACGGGGAAGAACATGAAGTGGAAAGAGAGGAAGAAGGCTATAGGTGCGGCGAGAGCCCCTCCAGATGCCATGAAGGAACTTCATGTCAGAGAGGACATGACGGAGGGAGAGGGGGGGGATTCCAAGTGAAGACATGATAAGTTCTTGTGTAAAATTTCTGAAGGAAGGAGTTCGATGACGGGCATGGCAAGAAAGAGGTTAAGAGGTCGATTAAGTAGTTTCAAGGTTGTTGGGCAGGCGGTAGACCAAACTGGGGTACAATATTCTAAAATGGGGAGGAAACAGCCAAATAATATCGTTCGGAGAGCAAGCGGATCATGAATGCCGGTGTGGCGGTAAAGAAGGCCGACAACTGACATTACCTCCCTCAAAATATAATTAATATGCTCGTGAAAGTTAAGTTTTGAGTCAAACACTACACCTAGATCACAGTGGGAACTGACATAAGGGATTAAGGGAACTGACATAAGTATCTATCTAAACAAAGAAAAACCACGAGTGGTGTACAATAAGATAAAAAAAATGTCACAGGCGTGATTGGTAAAAACACAGGAAAACACCAAAAAAAATAATACACGATTTTTTTATATTTCGGCGGCTCAACAAAACCGCCTTCTTCAGACCTTTAGGAGGTCGACTTATAGTTTACGCAGTCAGATAAATTAATTGCTATTCACTCCCAAAAATGATTAAACAAAGAAGAATAGCTGCACAGGTGAGTTAAATAATTGTTTCACAAGGACTTATTCCATCTATCAATTAGATGTTGGACTTAGACATACAAGGGGTGGAGGGGTACAAAGGTATGGAGTTCCACAAGAAGGTAGCCGATACCATAAACGAATTGTGAATTGCAGTTCTTCTATACCCAGGGTAGTAAAAATAACTTGGATCAGCTCTAGTACATATGTCAAACTTATTTTGTTGTGTTTCAGACATATCTTTGAGGTATTTTACTCCTTTACTTGGAAAAGGCTATATAAAAGGATCTATTCCGGATGAGAATCTCTATCGATCACTCTTGTTTAGGGCCCGGGAAAAATCTCTCACTCGACACGGGATCGCCGCAGGGACGGAGGTGCTAAAAAGCTGGAAGAACAGTATATGCATTATGCATGTCCAGTTCCTGTTTGCTAAGGGGAGGAGGGCGGTGAGATGTGTTTAGGGCATCTGTTGGCTCACTGGCCTCGTGTGTATGCGAAGGAGAAATGTTGGCCCGAGAGATATATACAACCCCTAGCCGAGAGAAATGAATCAAATGGATGTTGGTTTACTCGTGGGTGGCGGCAGAAATGGGTCGTCAATGGCTGTATATGTTACCGTGCTCCGGCGCTTAAGAGAGTATGGGTCAAACGCCCACCCGTCTCCGTTCGCGAAAATGTATGCGAAAGAAAAGTATTTACGGTGAAAATTCACAAAACGAATGTACAGCCAAACCTGCCGGTAACGCGAGCGAGATAGTTACGTAATCAAAATAGAGACCATATTCGAATTATACGTATTAATTTCACCAGCTGTGGGACACACGAATTAAATATTGCATTATTAATGGTGCAATAATATTGTTTTACATGACAGAAATTGTAAGTAATTAAATGAAAATCTAAATCTAATCTAATCTAAATAAATCTTTAACTTGACTCATTTTTTTCACGTGGCGCGTTTGAAACTCCATCAAAACGGAAGGTTTGTTGCGATCCCGAAGAATTTACTGCGGTGACAATATGATTAATGTTAAAAAGAAATAGTTGAGAAAACTTACAAACTACACAATTGATTTTTTGACGAGAATTAAGTGTTAGAAATTCCTCATTCGTTAAATAATGTCTCTCTGGAGTGCGCACACGTACCATTTCCCATGTAAAATGGCTGGAATTTTTCGGTAAATATCTCAGAAAGTAATGCGGTAAGGGGTTGAATTTATAGTGTCATTAGAAGGGCGATATATTTTTCTTTGAAATGAGACCAAATTTATTGATTTCTAGGTAAAATGATATTTCACTCGAGCTACCTTAATGGACACCTCCTAAAAATGGACACTTTTTTTAATCCTCGGCAGTAGAACATGGAAACTAACGGAAATTATACCTCCAATAGCGGACTCTCAATAATGGTCGCGGACAACAGAAAAGAATCATTTTTTCCTTCAATTACCAATATTAATGGACAATTGCGACAAGGTAATCTGTAAAAATGTATGCTCTCCTGATGAAATGACTGCGGTGAAAACATGGTTTATTTAAAAAAAATAGCTCTGAAAACAATCCAAGTACTCAATTTTTGGACGAATTCTAGGTATTAAAACTCCTCTTATTTAAATAAAATGTATCTGAAGCGTGTGCGCGTACCATTTCCGAGCCGTTGCCGAGCCGAGACCATGTAAAGGAGCCGTTATTTTTCGTCAAAAATCTCGAAAGGTCAAGAAATCTCGGCCGATATTTTGGTTTATTTAGAAGAGTGAGATATTTTTTTTTAAACCAAGACTAAATATATTGACTTCTTGGTGAAACTATATCTCGCTCAAACTGTCTTAATGCCGGAAACACTCGTGGCCATTTCTAAACCTCTGAGGTGTTTTCGGTGGAGAGAAAGAATTAGCAGGGGTCATGGAGAAGGATTAGTTTTCAGGAAGCTATTTATGAGGGACACAGAGGATAAGAATTTCTCTGGAGTAAGAAAAAGGATATTGGAAGCAATTTTAATCGGGCTCGACCACTTAACAGGGACAAATGGGCCATTAGAGATCTAGGCTGAGAAATAGTTCGTTCGAACTACCTTTACTAAACGAATTATGGCCGATTGCAGGAACATTTAGTTATGGAATCAATAGTTATTAAATCCATTAATTTATGGGTCCTATAAAAATATTCAGGTTGCAGGAATACATTTACAACAGTCCAACCTCCCTTAGCGAACACCTCCAAATAGCGTACACCTCCTAAAATCGGACAGTTTAAAATCCCCAGCTGTAGAACATGGGAAACTTATGGAAATAATACCTACAAAAAGTGAACACTCAATAATGGTCGCAGGTAACAGAAAAGAGACATTTTTTTCTTCAATTACCCGCATTAAAGGACAACTGTGACGAGCTAATCTGTAAAAATGTATCCACTCCTGAATAATAAACCTCATTTCTTGAAGGAACTCCGGAACTTTTCCAGACCAAAGCTTATCTCAGATAATCGGGCACAATCTTCGTGATGTGCTACTAACTGCTCTATGGATAAAAAATGTATAATGATTACATTCCACATTTTTTGTTGCAAATATTTTGCTGAAATGTTAATTTTTCAATGTTAAGACGTAAAAGATAAATTAAAATATAACTGCATAAAAGCGTGTCGTAATTTCGGTCCCCTCTGAAAAGCGGACGCCCCTCCATAGCGGACGATTTTTCCGGGTCCAAACGTGTCCGCTATTAGGAGGTTTGACCGTATATATTTTGCTGAAGTATTTTTTTAAGCTTGTGTTCTTATTTGGAAGTGAAACACTGTAACAGCGAAGGAGCAGGAGAGATCAGAAGCATTGGAGATGTGCGTGCTTCTGCTGATGATAAATCATTCGCCTTGACGGGAGGGGACACGAACCCATATCTCTCGATATCGCGCCCAGTTGTTTTAGCCCTACTGTACTAAACACACCTCTTCGGTTAAGGGCACGCATTAAACCCGGTGAACCGGTCGAATTTTTCATGATTTTCGAATCCAAATGTTTTTTTTTAACTTATGTCATCAACTTGAAATTTTCAGAATGTAAATTATAGACCTTTGCTAAGGGATCTCAAATATGACAATTTTATCTCGGTGCTTAAATAAACCACCGGGAAGTCGGCAAGATAAAGAGTATAGTTTTACATAAACTGATATCTGTGCTGGAAAATCGTAAGCACAGGGAGATGAAACAACCCTTTCTCAATCAGAATGCTGAGTGACAGCCGTCGTGGTTATAAGATAAAATCTATAATTGGTCCTTATCGACACGGCACCCGAGTGGTTTTCGGCAATAATATGCTAGGATGATGATGCGAATAATTCTGTCTTACCTCAAGACCTTTCTGTTCCCGAGTCTTAATTTTCCCCAACGTCCTTAAACCCAGGTCGTGACATGCTTTTGTTTAATTTATCCACCATATTGAGTCATATTTTTGGCGGGATTCAAATTCTGCATGTAAATGAATGAGTGGCAAAGGCACAAATATCCACGTATTTTTTTCATGAATAAGTGAGCCTTAGCTATGAAGCTTTTTCAGTCGATAGGAAATACTAATTGACTTTAGAATTCGTTTGGACTTCAAGCCAGAGGCCTCCTGTTCGACTCCAGGAAAGCTGCAAATAAAACTTCCGACTCCATAATTCAATATGATCATTGGCACAAATTTCCTTGAATAATTTAAGCTATGCTATGAACATTTTTAAGTTGCCAAGCAATACTAAGTGGTCTCTAAACTAAGTGGTAACTAAAATTCGTTTGGTCTTGGGGCCTGAAGCCTCCCTTTCGACTTCAGGAAAGTTGTAAATATTACCTCCAACTCTATAATTCATACATGGTGTACGCTACACATATATTTCCCTGAATATACAATATGATGCAATATGCATTTCGAAATTTATAAGCAATACTGTGTGGCTTGAGAAATTTATATTACCGTGGGCTCCATAATTCAAACATGGACATAGGAACACTGATCCACAATTTTCTATCCCTAATGAATAGGAATATGCAATACATCGTTCGGTGGCAATAGACAAAACTAAGAGGCTTCAGAATTCATTCGGACTTCCGGCCTAAGGCCTCCCATTCGACTCCGGGTAAGAAAGGACCTTGATCCTCCCTTGTGGTGGCAGAGTCCTCTATATTGCTTTATAAATGACTACGAAGTGAAGTCGTCGCACGCCACCATTTTTGTTTGACAACATTCATTTGAAATTACGTTGATGTTATATGTTTGATCCTTGAAAGCGATAGCAAATCTTGTGATATCCTTATTAATAAAAGTGTTCCTTTGCGTTTCATCATCACCCTGTATATGCTGCGTTTCATTCAGTCGTTTTCATAGCTGTCATGCTTTGAATTGTTCCTGGCAACATCCCAAAAACTAATGAATAACCGAAATGCATCACATATCACTTAAATCTCCGAAAATATAGATTTATGAACAAGTCCTATTGTAAGTAATCGTCTCCGGCTTAACTTTGTGGAAGTGAGTTATAGGTATTCATCATAAAAACAACTTAGTTTCAATCCACAAAATTTTATTAAAAACGACCGGGGTTTCAGCAACTTCGTGCCATCATAAGGTCTCATGATTCTTGCCATCATTAGACCTGATGATGGCACGAATTTGCTGAAACCCGGGTCGTTTATAATAAAATTGTGTGGATTGGAACTAAGTTGTTTTTATCATGAAGTCCGATCGGATAGTTATCCTGGGAGCACCTTGGGAGACGTCACGAACATTTAAGTTATATCCCTTAATAACAGCATTCAGTGTAAATGTACGTTGATAGTTTGTTTGATACTTGAATTTGGTAGCGAATCTGATGACTTTCTTATCAAGAAAAGTGTTCCTTTGCGTTTCATCATTACCATACATGCTGCGTATTATTCCGTCGTTGTATCATTTATTCCCGTCGTTTCCATCGTTGTCACGCTTTGAATTGTCAGTAAAATGTTCCTACAAGTTCCAGGCAACATTTCAATAACGCTTGAACACCCTAAATGCTTCACATATTGCATGAACCGCCGACAAAAAAAATCCACCCTATATCCCATTCCCAGCATGGTATACTCCTGCATGTCTTGGTGCCTTGTGGTGCTGTTTGTTTGCCGCATTAATAATACTAACCAGTAGTTATATTCTGAGTAGTATACTGCATGGTAGCATGTTCTTCTACGTATCACTCTCCTGGTTTGTCGTCTGACTGCGTACCGTTGCCCTGACTGCTTTTGGCCTGCGCCTGGCATTCGGGGGAACGTGCGCGGTTATGATTTGAACTGGGATGAGTGCTGCATGCCTGGTGTGGAATCACCCCGTGCCACGCACCCTGGTGGTGGCTTGCACGGTATTTCTTAGATGTAGATGTAGATGAAGGCTTAGTGGGGAAACAAAACCAAAGATGGAGGAGGTTAAAATTCCGATTGTGGAAGTATATGCGACGACTCCCCTTAGAAAGAGGGAGTAATGTTGAGAATGCAATCTAGAGGACCCAGGTAGGGTGATAAATTCCCCTGTCTTCTGGCAAGGAAGGTAGGTATTACATGGACACGGGGGACTAAAATGAACGTTTGTCGGATTTTTTTAACCGTTGAAGATTTTACTTCTTATATTTTCGTGGTGTCCTATCCATTTCGAAAGTGGTAAAAAACATTCGGCTGTTTATTCCTAAGTGATGAAGGAACTTGATCGATTACGCACAAAATAGACTTCAGATACATATTATTGGCTTTTAGAATTATTAGGCCACAAAACTGTCTATTGCTTCTAATGTTTTTGTGTTGGCCGAATATTTTCGCGAAAGATGAAAAAATAGATGAAGAGATTATAAGGCCTGCGAATGCCAGTGTGGAAGCTAGTCGCCTGTAGTATGTTTAGCATATGCTGGAGTGACCGTTTGTCTGGGGACACGAAAATCGCAGTGCACATGTGTTTTTCTCCCAACGTTATTATGCGGTAGCGAAACGTGGGTTGTTCAGAATAAGAATGAGAAAAGGTTATTTTCATTGAACCACGGAACTAGCCGCGCAGTTACTTCAACGGAGTCACCCGCTGGTGATCGCACAATTGTGTGCCCAAAGTAAACACCTTTGTGTTTATAGTTGGGCGTTACCCCGTGGACTGTGGCGCTTAGCGCTCGCATTCGGGTACCTCTGTTATCAAATGCACGGTACCTGTGAGGAAAACTTGTTCCTTAAAGCCCCCATGAAATTCACAGTGGAAGAAGACGCCTGGGTAGCTTAATTGGTTAGAGCACTCGGCGCAAAATCGAGGGATCTGGGTTCGATTCCCAGTCCAGGCGAATGATTTTCCCACAGTGAATTTCACACAATTGAGAATAGGTTAAATCCAGTAGGAATCGGGAACCTGAGAATTACCTCGGCCGATTTAGTTTAATTCACACTTGCCCGACGCTATGGCCGTTAATACCGGTCCAATTATCTTGATCTGCGCCATCTGTCGCAGTTGTGGGATCAAATTCGGGGAGCGTCGTATCCGGCAGCCTGGTACTCTATTTCCGTCGCTTGGATCTCGAACCTGCGACCCTCCATAAGATAGTCGAAAACGTTGCCACTGGCAAAAACGGACACCAAAAGTCACATATGAATGGAGTATTTTTCGTGGTTTGGCGAATTTGGGAGGCTGGATAAGGGTCGATTAACTAAACATATATATATTTTCGGAGTGAACAGCTTAAGAGAAGAAAATTTATACCGTAAAAGTTATTGGTCTGTGTGGTAGAGATGAATCTAAAGAGGAGGAATGTTAACAGTACTAAGGATAAGAAAACGCGTTAGAGGCGATAAATGAGTTCACGTCTGAACCAATTTATCGAATGCAGCCGAAGGTTCGAATACAGCGGAAGGTTCGAATACAGCGGAGGGCAGCTAGATTTGTTAAAATTGTTATGACAAGCATAGTAGTGTTGCACAATTGTTGAGGGAATTAGAGTAGGAACCTCTATCTGATCGAAGATCGAGAAATATAGGTTAAATCTTTTACGAAAGTTTGATGTAGACTATTTTTTACGGGACGCTCAAAATATTTTGCTAGAGCCAAACTATTGTGGTAGGAACGACCACAGGAACAAGATTAAGGAAATAGACTGTAGAACCGATAGATTTAAGATGCTATTTTTTCCACGTACAATAAGGGACCATAATAGTTGTGATAGATCAGTTCTAGGATACTGACTAGATTAAATAGGTTCTTTTTCAGTTTTGTAAAATATCTTAACATGAATTGTAGATATTAACTCGCATGCATTCTCCGGTATGATATACTCTCGGATATTTTAGTACCTGGTAGTCCTATTTATTTGTCGCATTAATAATACTAACCAGTAGTTATATCTTGAGTAGTGTACTGCATGGTAGCATGTTCATCAACGTATCACTCTCCTGGTTTGTGGTCTGACTGCGTACCGTTGCCCTGACTGCTTTTGGCCTGCGCCTGGCATTCGGGGGAACGTGCGCGGTTCTGAATTGAACTGAGATAGTGCTGCATGCCTGGTGTAGAATCACCCGATGCCACACACCCTAGTGGTGGCTTGCACGGTAATTCGAAGAAGTAGATGTAGATGAGTGTAAGAGAGGCGAAAGTTGTGTGTAAAGAACATGAGGCGCTATGGCGGATTTCATTAAAACGAAGTCAGGTTTATTGGGCAAACGGTATTAAATTCATTTTTTGCCTTCATCAGCTCAAAAGGTAACGACGTGATGGTATATATGCATGAAAGATGCTCAGCCGCGTCTACTTGTGCTAAAACCAATCCTTGAATCCACCTACATCTACATACTACTCTGCAAGCCGCCGCATGGGCTTGTGGCAGAGGGTGTTAGGACACCAGCCGTGTAAAGATGTAAGGGATTAGGTTTTGCGAGGTGAAATGTTGACGTGTATAATGGGGTGTGTTTAGAGGCGATCGATTTTACTGTGATCGTTTATTGTGCGCGGAAAAAACGAGTTTTTGAACCAATCTGTTCGTCACTGTATTTGGCTTATTTTATCGCTTCTGTCAGACCTGGAGATGTAGTGAGGCGTCATGATAATATTCTCTGTGTCTAAAACACACCAGTTCTGAATTTCTCAAGCAAAGGTACACGTTATAGCACAGTGTAAAAAATATTGCCTTTAATGCAGTCAGGCTACGGCTATAAGGAAATAAGATCAAGGCACACAATATCGAGATTATTTGACTATTATTTTTTTATTAGGTGTTTGCCGGCAACAAGATGTGACTGCAGAAAGTGAGTTCATAAGCGCCATTTCTGTTTAAATCACTGTTTTTCATTTTAGTCGGCTCACGTAGTCGCTTACATCTCCAAACTAAGTTGCATTCCTGGCTACATTTCATCATTACTAGATAATTTGCAAGTATTGTCTTGATTATGCAGTTCTTTTGCGACAAGGTTCCGTAATTGCATCTTATTTTCAAACCACATCTGCAGTTGGACGAAAATTCACCCGGTGTAATTTAAAAAATTTATTATGATGTATATTTTTTTAATAAAAAAATTCGTTTTACACAGTTTTTTCCCTATCTCTTGCTTTTAACTTTAGATAGAAAAACAAGTAGATTAGAATTAGTTTTATGCGTATCCAACTACATTTGTAGAGATTTAAAATTTTTTTCTGACCAATATTGAGAACCGTAGAAAATTGATACTTGAAGTTTATTGATTTCTAACTGAAAAAAACGGTGGCGGCAACAGAGCAGTGATTTCAGGCATAATTTTGCCTACGGTCTGAATTATTTTTAAGAAGATGTCCAAGTTCTTTCTGCCATCTACCGTTTATTAAATTATTGCATTGCTGAATTGGCGTTAAGCTTTCAACATTTTTTTTTATCTTTTTAAATATTTACAAGTGTAAATAATTTAGTGCAAGTATATGAAATCCTGCATAAAATGGCGTAGCATGTATGCTAATTTAATGGGGTTGTTTATAGTGGTATAAGAGCTTTTGAGAGCTCTAATAAATATAATCTCTTTCGCCAAATAATCGATAAGCGGGCGATTTATTTAACTTCAGACAATGGGTGTTGTAACGTTTACTTTGCGATGACCAAATTCTGCTAGCAAGTCTTTTCACTTATTTTTTGCGCCGGGAGCACCATAAATAATGGCTTTAATCTGTTTAGATTCTTTTTTTCCTTTTCAATTTGCGATAGGGGGCGTCTGAATGGCTCCGCATCGCCCCATTGAATCGGTGTCCTCACGGGGACGTAATAGGCACTCGGGAAAATTGGAAATCAATTGTTTGGAATCAAAATCCATAATACCCATTTCATATATCGGGAGGTTGAAGTTTCCTCAGTGGTGGATTATTATGGACCGCTCAATTCATTGCACTTCGCAATTTTTTGAAAGATTTCTTGTACACAAGGAAGTTATTCTGTTGGTTAACGCACAGCATAGCGCTGTTAAACCGTAGACTGAGATTTTCCCACCCCTTCGACCGCCTAGGGCTGGTTTAAATCCTGTTCATGTTTCAGTGAACATTAGTACCCATATTTTTGAAAAAAATGGGTTTAAAAAAAGAAATTATAACAGTACGAAAATTGGAGCCTGGAAACAAATATCAGAAAGATTCGAAAAATGTGTGTTGGAGGAGAGCAAGAGAACACAGTGCTGGAAGATGAACAGGAAATACATTACTGGCACGAGGGTTACCTGGGTGTTAAAATAACTCAGAACGGAACCATGATAGATGCAATCAAAAGAAGATACTACAAGAAAACAGGGAAATATCCATTTTGCTTTGCATTTTTTGGGACGAGAGTATATTCAAAGCTAATAAAAAAGAATGCATAATGAAATGATCGCATAGAAGAAGCATTATCGTACGTGGTAGTGAATTCTCATGAATATGAATTTTACACGGAAGCACCCATGAATTTACCGAGTTTAGAAAAAATATTGACCCCAGTCTTACTTAACCCATTCTTTATCATTATTCATTAGGATGTAAATTGAATAAAAGTATAAGAAAATCTTACGAGGTAGTTTGAGCAAGGTAGTTCCATACTCATAATGGAGACCACATTCAAATTATACGTTTTAATTTCAACAGCTGTAAATGGTATGAATTAAATATTACATTATTAATGGTCCTATAATATACTGTTATGTGACTTAAATTATAAGTAAATACATATGTAAAAATATCTACATGGGTCTTCAATTTGACTAATTTTTTTCACGCGGTACATTTAAAACTCCTGCACAACGGAAGGTTTTTTGCAATTCTGAAAATATGACCCCAGTGAAAAAATGATTTATTAAAAAAATAGTCGAGAAAACATACAAACTACACACTTAATTTTTTGATGAAATCTAGCCATTAGAAATTCCCAGTTTTTAAAATAAGGTATATCTGAAGCACATGCGCGTACCATTTCCGATGTATTAGGGCCGGTATTTTTCGTCAAAAATCTCGGAAAGTCAACAATTATCGGTAATAGACATATTTTGGTACCCTTGGAAGAGTGAGATATTTTTCTTTAAACCAAGACTAAATTCATTGACTTCTAGTTAAAACGATATTTCGCTCTCGCTGCCTTAAGGAACACTCTTGGCCATTTTTAAACCGCAGAAGTGTGTTCGGATGGAAAGAAAGAATTAGCAGGGGTCGTGGAGAAGGATTAGTTTTCAGGAAGCCATTCATGAGGGATACAAAGGATAAGAATTTATCCTGCGAGAGAAAAAGGATATTGGAAGCAAGTTGAAATGGGCTCGACCACTTAACAGAGATTAATGGACCATTGTTGCTGGGCGTGAAGCCAGTTCCGAGTTCCTTAACACCCTTTTACTCTCTTTAACCCGTCCATTAATGGATTTTTCCTCGAGCAGTTTCTCCGACATGTCTCGAAAGAAAATGATTATATCTCCCTCTTTGGGGGAGTACCTTTCTCAATTTCCTAAGGGAGCCGATGCTCTCATTATTTCTTCAACAAGATCGGGTGATTACACCTCACCAAGCTTTCTGTACCCGAGAATAACTTCAGAGTGATAAACTCCTTATTTTATACGCCAGGGTTAATACTCGATTTTTTGCTATCCCTTGAAACGTTGTAGAAAGCCATAAATTATTTCAGGATAATGAGCGTTCGGCAGTTCATATTTGTTTCAGGTTATTATCTGTGTAATGTAAAGCAAGGAAGTTTATTTAATCTCGCAAGTCTCGTGCACATCTGTTATGAGTTGAACAAACCATACATTAAGGTACGCTGAGCGAGATTTCATTTCACCTAGATCTCTGGATTCATTTGAAAGGAAAATATCTCACCCTTTGAAAGATACCATGGTATCAGCTTCCTGCCCCACCATTTTCCGGGATATTTGGCGATAATACCGTCGATTTTACATGAAAAATAGTACGTGTATGCATGCCAGAAAGACGGTTTTTAAAAAATGAGGAATTTATATAATCTAGACCTCGGGAAAACATTACCTGCGTGTATTTTGCATGTTTTCTCAACTATTTTATAAAGATAAAACTTATAATCACCACCACAATTTTTACAGTTACGCCAAAACAAAACCACCCTCCGTTATTAAGGAGTTTTTCAACTTACCGCGTGAAAAAAATGAGTCAAGTTGAAGACTTTTTAGATATTTTCATTTGAATCCTGTAATTATTAGTTCTGTAAAAGTATATTACTGCGCCAATAATAATGCAATATTTACAAATGCTCCCTACGGCTGCTGAAATATGAATGTAAAATTCGAATATAGTCTCCATAGTGACGAGGGAAATATTTTGCTCATGCTACTTTTAAGAAAGATTATGTGGTGTAGCCTGTTTTTGTTCGTAAAATGATACACCTAGCATGGCTATGGGGTGCTAAGTCCAGGTATTGTAAGAGCGGCCGAGAAAAAAATAGGAGAAGCGGAAACGAGGAGGGTAAAAAAGCAGTGGGTTACGGAAGAAATTCTTGTGAAAGCTTCCGCGGAGTGGTCTTGAATCATGATGGCTTACGGGATTCCTTCCGCGTTGTGTCATCTTTTGACGACAGTTTCGGGAGCGTTCCAGCTCGCTTCTTCAGGTCGAAATGCTCACGATGCATTTTTTTTCCCGCATGATATAGCCTGGCGGAGGGTCAAGCGCGATTTTTTCTGCCCATTTTTGAGTCTTTTCCCGCGTTTTTTGGAAGACACGCTTCCAACTGGTGGATAGCGTGTAACCATCTCCTCTATTGACATTATTGGGTGTTTTGGAAATTTCAATAGCCTCCCTAATTAATCTAGCAAAGCACTGGGTCTCTTTCGCGATAATCTTCGCCTCCTCTAAATTCTTATTATGTGATGGTCCGCTTCATGTGTGATCCGCGATGGCAGACCGGTTCAGCTGTCCATTCTTGATGACTCTTTGGTGCTCGGAGATGCGGCACTTCAGCAATCGGGAGGTTTGGCCTATTTTAGACTTCCCGCTTGCATATTTAACTTCGTTAAATCCTCCTTGAGAGCCCTCCGGTAATTGGTCCTTGTGTCCGCACAATATGATGCCCGGAATGAGTCCGAAATGAAGACGCCATGGGCCTGAAGAGGGCAGTGCAAGAGACGGAGTCCTAGAAATCTTCATTTGCCGTTGTACCCTATGTTGCGGGAACCACGGAGAAGATAGCCAGGGTATTCAGGAAATTTGAGGTGGTGACAAGGAACAGCTACGTCTTCAAAATATCGAATTTACTGTGCAGACAATAAATCATCAACTGGGACGAATGACCAATTGGGCGAAGGAAAAATGGGGGAAAAGGCAATGCGAGGAAATGGATAAAATGGAGAAACTGCAAAAAGGAAGGGGGAGTGGGTGCGTCATACGCTAAAGTAAAATTGCTATCGGGAGGTAAGAGAGAGCAAACGGTACCAAAGATTAAGGACAAGAGAGGTATAATATAAATTGAGCAGGGAGATATTCAAGAAAGATGGTGAGAATACGTGGAGGAGCTATATGACAGTGATAGTAGACCAACTAATTTCGATATAGAGGATGAGGGAGACCTGGATGAAGATAACCTCGGGCCAAGTCGGCAGCCTCGGGATACACGATAGTGAAATAGAGAAGCATTGAAAGAGATGAAGGCAAGAAAAGCTGTAGTAGTAGACAACATACCTCCGGAGCTGCTAAAGAGTTTAGGAAAGAAAGGTAGGCAAGCTTTTTTCAAACGTATGCATAGGATTTACGAGGAAGGAGTGTAGCCGGATGACTTCGTGAAATAGTCCTGATTCCTATCCCGACAAAGAAGAATGCACCAGAACGCGATGATTAAAGAACAATCAGTTTATTTTCACACGCAGCCAGTTTTATTTCGAACAATTAATAAAAGGTTGGAGAGCAAGGCTAGGTACTATTTTGGCGTTGACCAGTTTGGGTTCCGGAAGGAAAGGTCAACTCTGGATACGATTGCGGTGATGAGAACGCTTATAGAAAGAAAGATAGATTAATTAATCATTTGATTAATGATAATTAAGTCGATTAATCATTCAATTAATTGGGTACTTATAATCGCAATATTATTTGATTAACTGTGAGAGAAAAATCGATTAATTCCACTGAACGATTAATTGCTGCCATCTCTATATGCAAGGACAGTACAGTACGGACGAAGTCGTTAAATCAGGCCCAGCTTTACAGGTCTATCACAAAGAATTAAAGCTCTTTGATATTACCTATCTTGAAAGCAATCGGGGTTATGGATGATTATGTGTGTAATCAAATTTTAAATATCTATCTGATTTTTTCTAAGTAGGGTCGTTTTTAGTTCAGCCGCCATGGAATCCCAAACACAGAAATATGACTGAGAATCTTTATGGAGCACACTCTTATACGTACTCCCTTTCGACTTTAAGCATCATTTAGTTTTTCTGTTACAGTGGCCGTTGACTCGGAGTCCGATGGGAAGGGGAGGTAATAAGGGACGACGAGCAAATATTGGACTTCCATCCTCAAAAGCAAAAGCGACAGTGTTTACCCGCTTATAATTAGCTCCCTCTATATTAAAGGACAGGCAAATCAACGCTTTTGATATCGCACACATATTTAGAATTATCAAACACGGAGTACGTCTAGGAAACCGACCAAATGCTGAGAAGGGTAACGCAGGGGCAGAGCGTACGTAACTGTTACACTTCACTTGTTTTATCAACATTGAAATCAACATTTAGGAGCAAGCACGATTAATTAAAACAATTTTCTTTAAAGAATTGAATGAACTTTTAAATGTAGGTGGTTGGAAGACGCAATGAAGGGCGGGAATAGGACACCTCGGCGCAGGATACATTTCCAGATTGGAAAGACCGTGTCGGTACAGTACAAAGCTGAAGGTAGACTTTATTTGCCGGACTTTCAATATAGTTTGCTAGAGCCAAAGTATATTTCGAAAGAAAAGATCATAGGCATGGGAATAAGGAAATAGACTGCAGAACCGATAGATTTTAAATCTTATTTGGGACCATCATGGTACGAGAGCATAGACCATGGACCCATGAGGGACGAAGGGTTGCTTAAGATCGTATAAAGTGGAAAATGGGGGATAATCGAGTAAAATGAAGAAAGGGAAGAAGGTTTTATGGACGGAATGAGGAAAGGTATGCTGAGATGAAGAGATTTAAATGATAGGTGGACCGGGCCATGCACTTGTACAAATCGAGTGGATTTTTATTCGCTTCAATTTACGCCTACCAGAACCGGTGGATTACCTATTGAGTGAAAAAATCATTAAAAAGAACTCTAATGGTTTTTCCACAGAATATGTAAAATTAAAAGTATTAGAACAGCAATTAAGTTTTAGGAGTAAAATAAAATAAAACGTAGAATGAATTTAATACCTTTTGTTTTCATTCATAACCGAAAATGAGTTTCCAGAAAGTTCGCAGGAAATCGCCGAGTTTATGAAGTAGTAGCATTACGGGTCTAAGAATAGTTTTAAATATATGTACTTGCTTATGTTGGATTTATAATTTAATCTGCTGATAATGTTTTCCCTCTTCTCTACTTTGCAATTCAAAGGTGGAGAATACTGTCTGACTCCTCACGTTATGGACGCCGTGGACAGGGAACGTAGTGTGCTTCGCTGGACGACTGCTCAGGAGACGCAAAGGCTGCAACACCGCATTCGGCCAAACGGTAAATATATTATAAGGAGCTCCTGCCATAATTATGTTGCTTATTTTAGGGGTGATAGTGAAGCTGGGGGAGAGGATGACTTATATTCATACTGGGCGATAATCGTATCGTATGAAAGTATGAAGAGGTATGCCGCGTGGTATTTGGCATTTGACCAAAGTTTCGTGACCCCTTTTGGTTGCATCTTTAAGAAGAAATAAACACTCACTCCCCATGATATTGTTTACTGATATAAATTAGATTATCTGCATGTGATTTAATGGAATAAGGTGGAAAGGGGGTGGTTAGACAAGATGGGGGAGGGATTGTTAGAGGATTTTTACGGATGACTGGGTTCCACGTTAGGTTGTTTTAAACCCACCGTCTCTTTAGAAATTGTTTTTATTTTTAATTATCTCGATGGTCTCGCGAATTAATCGTGGTATGGGCATCGTTGCCAATGAGAATTTATTTCCCCTTGAACAAGTGACTTGCAGGGACCAAGATACGTCAGGCAAACTCGCAGCATACATCTCAAGAGTTTTATGGGAGCCGCGAATGAGCCGCGAAAGCTTCGATGAAAAAAATCGTTTCGTAATCTCAAATAAGACTTGGTTGCCGTGAATAACTAAACAAAGTTCAATTTATCGAATTAAATTAGTCGTAGCTTTATTTTATATATCTGAGGAGTTATTAGCCATGAGTTATTATATGTATCTGAGGTGTGTTTGCGGCAAATGAAGGATGTATTGGGTCAGGAATGAGTTGGTAATAGATGAATGTGGGTTACATGCTTCAGTAATGGACATATATGAAACGAGTGTGATTCGTTGATTTGGCCATGTTGAGAGAATGGATGAGAGTCGAATAACGAAACATATATAAGAGTGAAATGAATGGTGAGAGAGGTAGAGGTATGCCGAGAAAGTGGTGGTTGAATGTGGTTGAGGAAATTCTTAGGAGGAGTAATATTAGGAGTCTTAAAAACTGGAGGACGTGTATAGAGCAGTGTATGGGGGTAAATGAGGCGAAAGAGGTTTGCAAGGATAGGTTAGTATGGAGGAAATTATAGAAGCGGAGTTAGGGGTACAAATATGCATTTATGAGTGAAACTTTGTGACTGTGCCTACCCCGGAAGGGAACGGCGTGATTGGTATGCATGCATGTCAATTTAATTTGCGGGTTTTTTTCCCATGTCCAATTACAATAGATCTGTGCAATATTAGCCTCACGAAATCTTCATAAATAAAGTAATCATTTTGAAGACTGTTTTGTTTTCTTAGAATTATTTAAGAATTTATTTTGATCTTTGTGTGTACCTTAATGTTTTAATCATCTGAATAACTTGGATTGATCAACAAGTCAACGGATATCACTGTATATCCCTTACTCAAGTCGCTAACATGTTTTTCACATCTCAATTGATAACATAATAATCGGAAGTATCTTAACGTATTCAGTGGAATGATTGGTATTAATTACAGATAGGAAAATCCTCCATTTCCTCTAATTTAAAGACTGAAGAGCTAACATGAAAGCTTATTCGGCACACCAATGCAGTTTGAATATTATTTTCGAAAGCCTTGAGGTTGGAACTGTAAAAGAACGTTAGAAATGAAAATTAGAATTATTTCCTTCCGAAGAAACCATTTATCAATGGTATTGCATTTTTTTCTATTTCGGGATCGCTTTTTACATACGTCGATATTGTTTCAAACAACAACTTTCCGGTAAAATTGTAGCGGAATGCATTGAATTTATCTGGCGTAAAGTCATTGTAATTCTAAAGACTCGCTCAAAACTTGCTGGTTATCAAGCTGACCGTACTCATGGTAATTATTTTTTGCAAAAAATAAAATGACTTAAATGAAGCAAATTGTTTTGCTACGATGGTTCTAAAAATTAGCTCGTGAAAAAATATTTAGTTCCAAAAATGAGGCAGTCTCCATTACGTTCTCCATACTAGAGCATTGAGGCGAGAAGTGGATTTAAAATAAACTAATTGCTGCATTGTCCTTCGCTTGGACTCAATCAAAGGGAATTTTTCCCTGTGAGTTCTTCGTTTAACATGTGAGGTTTCTACTCATAAAAACTTAAACAAAAATCTAAGAAAGCACTCTCCTAGATGAAATGGTGGAATAATATGAGAACAGGGCATTTAAATAATCGGGAAACAAACATATATAGTTGTATTTGTGAATTTGAAAATAAATCTTTCTCAGAACCACATGAAAATATACAATCGGTATTAAATATTGCTCTTATCCATGAGTATCCAAGAGTAATTTCCTGATGATTAGGGTACTGAAAGCATCTTATATTTTTTCATTGCATCTCGATATCTCTAAATGTTTCTTTTTTATGAATCTTAGGTCAAATTTTTATACCTGATTAAATTTGGGAACTGAATTAAGTTGGTTCCAATGGAAAATTACTCACCAGTTTCGCGGAAGCTGTAGGTATTGTTGCATGCGTGAGAAATTATTCCCGAGGCACGCAGTAATTCCTCTTCCTAGTGGAACTGATCTCACGCTATCATCGCTGCTAAAATTGAGGGGCCATTTTATATTTTTTTCAGATTTATTCCGATTGCGATGTCTTAAATATCGTTCCTGATCTATGAATAAACACATTTTACGGACTACTTACACTTTTTAATTCTTAAATAATGTAGAATAGACAAGGTTACTTCGCTCGACGTTACGTTATACTTTCCGTTGATGATTTTCATGAAAATCTTGCGGTCGATATGGGTGCGGCGTGAATCTACATCTACATAGCACCCTGGAAGCCATTTAAGGTAGTCCGAGCGAGATAGTTCCCAAGCGGAGACCATATTCGAATTATACGATTTTATTTCACCAGCTGTAGGATAAATCAATTTAATATGCAAATATTAATGGTGCAGTAATGTACTTTTATATGACAGAAATTGTTATCAATTAAATGAGAATATCTAAATAAGTCTTTGACTTGACTCATTTATTTCGCGCGGTGCGTTTGAAAATCCTTCAAAACGGAAGGTTTTTTGTGATTTGAAGAATTTACTGCGGTGATAATATGATTAATTTTCAAATATAGTTGAGAAAACATAGAAAATACACACTTAGTTTTTTTACGACATCTAAGTGTTAGAAATACCTCATTTTGTAAATAATATTTCTCTGGAGTGCAAGCACGTACAATTTCCCATGTAAAACGGCGGGTTTTAAAAATTAATATCTCTGAAAGTAATGTGGTAAGGGGTTGAATTTTTGGTGGCATGGGATAGGTGAGATGTTTTTCTTTAAAATGAGACCAAATTCATTGATTTCTAAGAAGTGATATTCCGCTTAAACTCCTTAAGGGTAAGTGGCAGGGGGCATATTATCAACAACATGTACTATGGTTTAAAAGAGTTAAGTTAACAATACTACAACTAATTAGGCATTTACAAGAACCTGCAAAAACTTATCGAAAGTACCACTTTCGTCAATACGCACTGCCCTTTAGGTATGCTACCAATGCTACAGAAACTAACTGCATTGACGTATTTTGCAACTACATTAATGAGATACAAGATTCATGCAGAGATCATCCAAAACTTGGTGTTAGTAACCCGTGGCATGTTAAGAAACAACCGTCAGGGAGCAAATAAACTAATTAGAGCTGTAAAAATGCTTCGAAATCGATTCGAATCGACTCGAATCAGGCTTAATTGGATTCGATTCGCCTGCGAATCGGGATGCTTCGCAACCGAATGATTCGATATATTCGAATCGTTGCGTGCATTCAAACATGGCGCTCATTCCAAAAATGGTGCGCCGTCCGTTTAGACGATGTTTTCCTCACGCGAAACGAAAATTTAAATGACCACATTTTATTCGTTTTATTCTGTGCTATTCTTTATGCCACTATAGATATATAAGCTAATGTAAGGCCCTGAAATATTGTGAAATTCTTTATTACTTTAACTGCGCATAAGCCTTTGCATTTTATTTAGATTCGAATTCGATTGGCAAGCGAAAATGTTTTTAGGGTGATTCGATTCGTTACCAAAATTTAAAAACAAAAGTTTGTTTCGATTCGAAATATCTTTTGGGAGATTCGATTCGGTTCGATTTGAAATGGAAATCCCTGATTCGCACAGCACTACAACTAATCTACTTGACTAAACCTTCTGTTGGCTAACCAACTTCAAAGTATCATTGGCAGCCATTGTGATCTCTAATCGATTGAGGGAAAAACAATATTTTAAACCTAACTGTTCTGCAGCTAACTTCCCTAATATTATTCTCATGATCCTACCTACTGTATTATGTCGGAGATTGTAATAATTTAATGATGTCTTTATAAAATAAAGCGGTTTGGAAATAATATAAGAATTCAGTTAAATTTTCAATCAGCGGTCTGAAAGCAATTACCATACCAATTGTTGCGAAAGGCAGCTGCAACAAGATTACTACAACAGTTTTGTTCGTATCTTGCTGATCTCCGCTGCTCACATTCTGACTCTGTTTTTAAGCCAGCCACGTCGAGTGGCCTGAAATCGAATAGAGCTGGCCGATATTCCGAAAAAATGTTTTCTCATTTCAGGAAAGGGTTGATTTACAGCATTTAGAAATCTCATGCACTGTCTTTTAACCTTTTTTGAGCAGTAATACATGATAATTGATTTGAATGTATGAAATACCGTATAAACCTCTGACACATAGTATAATAAAAAAGTTTCTCCGTTTTAAGTTATAATCTTCTTTAAACAGCCTCCCGCTATTTTACTGAAAAGTGAAGTTAATTATCTATTTCAACTCACTAACTTGATTTTTGTTTAAAGAAAAGCGTATTTATATAATAGTAAATGTTTTTAGCTTATATCTTCGCAACCATAGGTCCTGAAAGAGCTTGAACCCAAAGGTTGTCAGAAAATGATCAAAAGTTTTTCGGAAAATTTGTTCAACATTCTGCCGTATCTAATTTTTAACAAATTAGAACTGTGGTCAATGGCATACAAAATTAGAGGCAGCAACAAATGAAGAGATGTCACGCAGAAATATAGCATTTAGACTAAAAAAAAGCATCTCATTCGAACTTATGCCAGCTTTTCTCGATATCAGCCCCTCCGTGCGGTGATTATTCTACGGTAGTAGTTAGCAGAGCGAGCTCCATTTATTTCTGCAAGTCGCAAATATAATTTAAAATATAGACACCTGTTGAGTTTTAATAAAAAGTCTTAAGTAACCTTCTTCTTCGTTCACTGCTTTATTAATGACGTCCGGTCCCGCTCAACTGCCGACAACAATAGACCCAAATTCAACACAAATAAATAAGCATGTTAAAATAAACCAAATCGACTTAAATATTAAAAAACAACTTACATAAACGTAATTAACAGTAAATATACATAAATCAAATACATAAACGTCTTCTCCTTTTTGTTTGAATAAATAAACAGATAAATGATTCGTACACATCTTTCTTTTTTTATGAATAAGTAACAAATAAAACAAAATATCTAAAACATAAAATTCATACAAATATAAGTACAATGTAAGTACATGTATTTGTATGAATTTGTATGTACATTGTACCCGCAATATATTACAATACTATTTACAGACACCGAAAATTAGAGACTTCCTTGAGCGACCCTAAACCAAATTAACTTAACGATTGAAAAACAACTTAAACCGACTTAATTAACAATTTATACACATAAAACAGATACAGAACACACCGAATCAATTTTAGAATGGTATGTCCTAAAGATCTTGCGAATGTAGTGCCGCTTCGGCAAACTGTATAGATAACGATGGGAAGAAACATGGACTGTTGCCCGACGGAACATAAATTATTCGTCGTGGGTCCGCTCCAGTGTTTGTCGCTGGAGAAGAGGGGTGGGTTCGTTCAGCCGCTCTTGGCATCAGTTGAATATTCGAGTGAAGACTTTATGAGGAAACTGCGCAGTTTGTTGGGATGGAATGGGGCGAGTCTGATTGGCTGATGAGAAAATTGACGCGCTGAGGGACTGCACAGAATCAGGGGGGCAAGGGTTGAAAAGGAACATTGGAAGGAAAAGGATACTGGAGAGAGAGAAAGGGAGAGAGAGAAAGAGCAAAGCGTGAATTTCATATTAATTTCTCTCCTTTCTACGAACCCTTTTCTCCCTTACCTCCCAGAAGGCGTGGGTTACCATGGTGATCATATTCTGTTCCCCGTATTAAGGTATAAACCACTACGTCATCAAATTGTAGCCTGACGACCGAAACAGGAACCTTGTTGTATAACCCTGCTCCCTCTTCTTACTTTCCTATAGATGGCACGACGAAATGGACTAATTAGAAGAGGATAAAATAGAACATCAACTATCTATTTGAAATTTAAGGCAATCAACTCTTGAGACATATCTGCTTATAGCAGTCATAGATGCTGTTAGTGCTATGGATTCTACTTGGATGTACCTTAACCCTTTACTGCTATCATTGGGTATTTTTTGACCCGACGATAAAACAACCGGTCGAAATGAAATTTTTTTAATTTGTTCTTTTTTTTAGTAGTAAAACGGCCGCTCGCAGCAACCTTGGCTACAATGTAATCTCAGGGGAGAGGGGAAGCAGGCCAGTTGAACTTGAGACAGTGCGGGTGACGATTTTTGTTTACGAGCAATTCAAAAAATCGGGTCAAAAAAGACCCGAAGATAGTGTGTGTACGTGGCCAAAAACCACGATAGTAGTTAAGGGTTAATTAGGAGTCTTTGGCTACACTTTTTGAAAGTTGAAGCAATTTCGAATTCTGTGTTAGGTCTCAAATCACGTTCTATGTATTGCATTCTCTCTACATGAACAAGCAGTCCTACTCTGATAATGGCTTTGGAACATCTAAATCGATCAGTTGTTATACAATGCTGTGAAAATTACATAGTAGTTAATTTTATATGCCATGACTCCACGAAGTTACTTCATCAACCATTGCGTTAAAATTAGAGACACCGAAAACACAGAGTTTGCTAGTATCTAATTCTGAAATTTAAGATTGAAAAATAGATATAAAAGCCATAAAAAGTCGCCACCTTTCATCACCTTGGGTGGCATCGGTCATAGCCATTCTGTCCCCTAATTGAACATGAAAAATATGAAATTTAAAACCTCTCCCTCCCAAAACATATTTCTCTAAATTTTCTGCACGAAATTGTGTCCACCAAAGTAACACGGGTTCACATCCTCTCCGTTGTCAGCTTAGTCTTCGTCTCATGGCCAGTTGCAGGAACGACACATATGTATTCTATTAAGCTATGGGGCCCGTAATCCATGGAAACCATTCAATAAGTGTTGCAGAAACATTCGATAAATGTATTGGTTTCAAAACTTTTGGCATGGAGTAATGAGTTCCATAAGTAGTCAAGATGGTAGATACTCATTGAGCCGCTTGGAGAATTAATTACTTGATAAATGAGTTGTTTTGAGACAAACGACTTGTTTTTTTACTCCTATTGACTTATCATTGCGTGCATTAGCAATTTTTCATAGGGTAAACTTTCATAAATTTTATCTGGTGGTAGAAGATTAAATCAAATATTTGAAGCAAGTTACTATTGATGGATAAGTTATGTATTTGGTGGATGTGTTCCCGCAATCCGAATATTTTTATGAGGTCCTGAACTTCATGGATCCTATAACTATAGATTCCATCACTAAATGTTCTTGCTACCGGTCATTAATCGATAAGGAATCTTTTAGGAAGTCTTCGGGTTTCTGAGAGAAATCAGTGCCTTAGAACCATGAGATCAAGGATCGTCACAAACATTGCCCCTATTCTAAACCGAAAGATATTCATTGGAGAAATTTTCATAATGTGAGGCTGTACAATATTAAGTTAGGTATTTCAATCGGCTCGTTGTACCAAGAGATCTAACTGCCAAAGGTTTCGAAGGGAACTCCATCTAAAATCAATAACAGCATGTTAAACATTTCTATTTTCATTCTATGTATTTGTACCGCAGGAAATTAAAATCTGAGTTGACATGTTTGACAAGTCTCATTAGGCACAGTATCGAATTTTTCATCAGCGGCATTGTAATAGATGCAAGGTCGTTAGCCTGTCGATTTTTAACCTGAGACTCCCAAAAGTTCGAAAAATTTCTCTAAGCAACATTTTAGCAGTAGTATTAGAGAAGTTGATCTTATGAAAATTTTAATTTTAAATAAGCTTCGTAACTCCTGTTACTTTTCCCCTTTTTGCATTGAAAGTTGAGCGTAAAGACGCATAACAGGCTCGTGATTTAAAAACTATTAACATTGACGAAGTTGGAAAACGAGCGACGAATCATTGGAAAAGCTGTCCAGAAAGCACTAGAAGCCTTCAAAACCAGGTGCTGGAGGGGGAAGCCGAAGATAAAATGGATGGATAAATACAGGCGCGTAGCCAGGGGAGGGGGTTGGGGGGCTAAAACCCCCTCGAAATTTTTAAACGGCGAGGAAAAAGAGAAAATAAGAGAGGAAGGGAAAAGGAGAATGGAGAATAAAGGAAGAGACAAGAAGACAAACGGGGGAGAGAGAAAGAGAGAGAATGTATTTTAACACAAAAATTAAACACTCTTTCTCTCTCTTGACCGTAATAATTTCATCATTCGCTTCAAATTTCTCTCGAGAAAATTGCTATAACCGAGACTGTAGACTGTCAGAGTGTGGAATAGTAAAATATTCTTCACTATATGGAGAATCCTTTAGTTTTTAGCCTTGTCATACGTCCAAGCGTGACGGCGCTGCCGCGTGTCGCGTGTCGTGGCTGGTAGTGAGTGGTAGCTTCTTGCCGTGGATAGTGCCCTCGGAAAACTTGGATTTTCTACACCCACAATAAAATATGAGAGGCTTCTTCTTCAACTGAAACCTTCGGAACTTTGTGGTTACTATTTTAACACAATTGAGAAGACGTTGGCGACAATGTTTCGATGTAGTGACTGCTTCTCAAGTTGACGGAAAAAGGGCGCGGAAAACGGAAAAGCATCCTGTCGATCGCAAGTCGATTGGCCGGTTAAGGAGCGGACCCCCCGCCTGCTACGTGGGAAACGCTTCAACTGTAGCCCTCCTTCTGTCTGACAAAACGGAGACTTTATCTTGATGAATGGACAGGGGTACAAAAATATAATCCGGATGATTATAATATCAAATGAAGATCAGGGTCAAATATACACACCGCAGGAAACTGATCACATTTAAGGGTTTAGAGAGTAATTTTAAGAAAGCGTGGGCAAAATCGGTAAAGTAGCCTCAAAGGAGGTTTTTCAATGCCGGCTTCAATGTCGTACGAATAAGGGATTGAAAAACATTTTCTCGCATTGTTTATTTCCCGCTTTATTCATTTTTTTCCTTCTTTCTGCTATGTTTTGACGTCACATTTCGCTCTCAAAAATCGAAATTCTTCGGCTCCTCACTGCCGGTCTGTGGTTGGCTTTTCCTCTTCCGCGACGTTTTCCGTCGTGTGAACCCAGCTTCACTCAGTCGCATCAGGGAAGAAAATTCTCTTTCCTGGTATCCATTGTGTCTAAAGTGGTATCCTCATCCATGCGCCATTGTTATTTCATTTGGTCAATGAATAAGTGGTCAACTAGTAGCTGGGTATTATAGCTGATAAACGCAATATAATTTTGCTGACAGTAAAAGAGAAACTTGAATGAATTGACAGACTCGAGAAATGTAAACCAGAGATAAAACTATCCAGGGATTATGGCATTGACATTAAAACGGAATTCGACATTAAAAAATGTGAACCCAAATTCAGGGAATATGCTAGGAATTTTGACCATGCTGCAGAACTTTCAAAGCCCAAATCCATCGAAACCTTAATACGAAGAGGTAGACCCAGCCTCACTTCATTGGTTTACCCAGAGACGAGCTGAAGGCACGTCTCTGTTCTGGGGCTGTTGTAACAGAGACAGCGAAGTTTTTCAAAAGGAATTGGGATTAGAAGTTGAGCTTAATGCTTCATCTGTGTGCCTCGCCAGATTCAAAGAGATTGCATTCGTGAACTTATTATTCAAGGAGAATGACTTAGTGCCAACACTGCCGCTGCTAATGCAAATCGGGAGGAATTTTAATAATTTATGATAGACGTACATTTATGAATCCCATCAGATTTACAATACCGACGAGACCGGTTGTATTGAAAATGTTTTCCGTCAATAACCCATGCATTTGTGCGAGACACTCATGCTCCCGGTCACAAGTCCACGAAAGATCGATTGACTGTTGTGCTGTGGCAATGCTCTCTGGTGCTCCTTGATTGCGGCCTACGCTGGGTGTGGGAAGGGAAGTCATGAACGAGGTAGCCAACTTGTCAATTCAATATTCTGCAAGAGTAAAGACGCTAAGGAAATGTTTAAACGCCACCAGAACTCTCAACTCCACAATAACGCAAGGATGTGTGCGGCTCATTTCAAGACTGATGCAACAAGATTCAATATCTGACCAAATCGATTCCGCCCTCAAGCGAGAGATAATGTGAAGGTTATCCTTGCTGTGAAATGATATGATTGTAACATGTCCTGAAATGCCTAAGGGGTACTTTACTGGGATTTTACTCCTTTGAGGTCGAAGAGAATAGAAAAAAGAGTCAAACTCATAATAGAGGCAGTAATATTTTGCGGACGGAAGGGTTTGCCGTTACGGGGCTCAAGGGAGGAGGGTGAAATTCTTCCTGGGGAACAAAACTGGGGCTTTACTCAGATTCAAAGTTAAGAGTAATTCCACGGATCTTGCTGAAATTTTAAAATCAGCTGCTGGCCATGCTAAAAACACATCACCTGAAATCCAAAATGAAATAATTAGCCCTTGTCAAGACATTATAGTTAAACAGTTAGTGGAAGAGATCAACCAAGCAAAAGGGTTTTCAGTGTTAGCAGACGAAACCACAAATGCCTCTAAAATAGAACAACTTGTGATATGCATACGCTACTTGATAAATTATGAAGTGAAGGAGGTCTTCCTAATTTTTATTCCTGTAACAAATTTAAGAGGGTTGGCATTAGCTGATGCCATCATCAATTATCTAATCAGCATGGGCATAGACATAAAATACATGTTTAAGCAGGGCTACGACGGTGCTAGTTCAATGAGCTCTCGCTTTCAGGGTGTACAAGCTTACATCCAAGCTAAGAACCCTCTTGCCATTAATTTCACTTCAGTTCTCACAGCTTCAACCTTGCAGTTTCTGATGCATGTGGTTTTCCAGTCATTACGAATTACATGGCTGTTATGGCGTCTGCGCACGACTTCTTCAGGTATCCTATGAGAAAGAATGAATTGCATAAGGCAATAGAAGAGTTGAAGTCTCATACTACACCCACTTGCTTGAAGAAACTTTGTGCCACTCGTTGGGTTGAGTGGCACGATTCAGTACTCACCTTCAGTGAACTTCTTTATCCCTGTTCTACAAGCTCTGAATCAGGTCATATCAGACTGAACTGACAAGGATTCCATCTCGACTGCAAGTACTTTGCAAAGGTCTATTCAAGACGCAGGGTTTCTCATTGCTATGCATGTTTTGCGGAGGTTGTTGCTATAACCCTCTCTTTGAGTTACCAACTTCAGACCTAAAACATGGACCTTGCTCGGGCAATGCCTCTGACTGACACTGCCCAAGGTGCTATGCAGAAATGCGAGATGATGCTAATGAGAATTTTCACAAGGCTTTCACCTGAGTTCAGCAAATAGCTACAGGTATCTGCTTGTCTCTAGTTTTTCCTTGCTTTTATAGACAACTCTCACAGTAATGTGCTTTCCCTATGCTTCGCTTTGAGTAGCGACGCGGTGAAAAAGGAGCTTTGAATTCCAAAGGTCCGTATTCACCGATGTTGCCCTATTACTGTAATATCAGAGATAAGAGAAACAAAACTAGACAGCACTCGTCATCTGGGACGCCATGTTCGTTTCTTTTGTCCCTGATAGCACGTGACGTCAATTGCTATGCCATTGCTTTTATAGGACTTGAACTGGAAATTAAAGTTCCTCGCCGATGTGCCCATCAACTATACAGGGTTGATACCCCTGCCTCAAGCCCTGAGAAATATTTCAGGCGGGCAGTGTTTATTCCATTCTTGGACTTCTTCCTTGTTCAGACTGATGAAAGACTGCTGGCACATCGCAATCTCCTGACGTGCTTCAGTTATTTTTTTACCTAATAAGGAGGCCTGCAGCCAGGGCTTTAATTCTGATGCCTCGAAGCAGGCCAAAATCCTGCTCGCAACGTATTCAGATTGCCTTGATTGTTAGAGAGACGGGTTTCTTGGCGTAATGAGACTGTATTATTGACTTAATGTGACTCAAAATTGGCTGACCCGCCAAGAAATGCTTTATACGCTTTTAAGGTTCTCTTCTATCTTTTTTCTAAGAGCATATCGTTATGTATTTCTAAAGCAAAAGCGATTTCGTCGAAATTTTCGTTCATTAGCTTTTTCCAGTATTATTTTACGTCCCTTCCTTGGCCGACTGTATGTTACCTTTGCGTCCTTTATAGTTCTCGGCCCTTTGGCTCAGTAGGTTTGACCTAAAGACACCTTCCAAGCGGTGCGACGGATGCTGGAGATTTTGTGTCTCCTGCCTGTAAAAAACTGCAACGGCAGAACAGTCTTTTTTAACTCTCATATATTTGAAGAATTATTTAAGAACTTGCGCAGAACAGACTTAACGGTCTTACTCTCCTGTACATTCACTCGGACGATTCCTGTATTCCTGACATGGTCCTCGATCTTTTTGCCATGTTTTTTCATACAGCCCAGCTTCTCTTATACATATAAGAGAGCAATGCATTGAAATAAAATGCAATACATAGCTTACATTCATTTGTGACCAACCGCACCTTTTAGTATCTCATAATTCGCCGCCTCTTCCTTTTCTTTCTCGTTTCTATTCGTTGGAAAGTTCTTACCATTCATCTTCTCAATGAAATCAGACGAATTCAGCATGCCCCTGGTTGGTAGGCAACAATCAACATGTTCAATCTTCGGAAAACCCCCCCGAAATCAAAGTCTGGCTGCGCGCCTGGATAAATACGAAATGATGATATATACAGGAGAGTAGAAGTGTAGCAACGGGCTATATGGAACACCATAGAGTAAAGAAGAGCAAGATGGATTGGACATACCCTGAGAAACAATGGGTTTGTGAACAACATAATTGAAGGTAAAATAGAGGGAAGAATCTCCAGAGGAAGTCCCAGGAATAAGTTCATAGACCAAATAAAGAGGAAAAGACATAGGAAGAGATACCAGGAGGTGAGGGAACTACCATTAGACAGGAAAGGGTGGAGGGCTGTAGTCAACCAACCTTAGGATTGAACGACCAATGGCGATCACCTAAATGAAAAATATAATTGGAAATAAGCGTTTGAATTGAGATGATGACATTCTTTCCAGTGCCTAAGCATTCATTTTTCCAATCACGCGCCACTGCTCATGTGAAATCGATAGCTTTCCTGACTTTTTGTCCTCATTTTAAGCTTCAAAAAAGAGCTTTGTGACCTCGCAGAAGAGGCCAAAATTTTCTCGGAGAGTCGAAAGGAATCCTTCCGAGAAAAAGAGTGAAATCGTTTTCGCATTTGGTCCCGAGAATTTTTATCTTAATGGAAAAGCATTTAGGCGAGTGCTTTTGTCGTTCGACGGGTGGCCTCCGGTTCTCGTTTTCGAGTTAGACCCGTCCTTTTTTTCCGAGTGAAATACTGCCGTGAACTTTTAAAGCTGTGGAAAACCCTCGAAGGGAGACGGCGGTCTTCGTTCTTCTTCTTTTTTTCTGATTTCCTTGCCTTTTCGGTCTAAAGGCGAAGTTTTTTTTTGAAGGAGGTCCGTTTAGGGAGAGAGTTTTGGGAAGAAATCATACTTGTAACCCTTCGCGTCGTTTCCTTTTGGGGTGTGCCGCTACAAAAAATATACGTGGTTTACAATTTATGAAACAGCTTGTCTCTCGCTCGTCTTTCTAAAGTATAGTCCCACTTCACGTGAAGGTGTAAAAGTCGTAGGCTGAATTTTTCCCAAATTCAGAAAAGGACGTCATCACCTAAAAACTTGGACCAAATCCACGACAGTTTTTTCTAAAGTCGAGATCCACTTCACGTGAAGGTGCAATAATCATAAGTTAATTTTTTCCTAGATTCAGAAAATGACGTCATCACCTAAAAATGTGGACTAACTTCACGACCGTTTTTTATAAAGCCGAGTTCTATATTACGTGAGGGTGTAATAGTCGTAAGCTTAATTTTTTCCCAAATTCAGGAAATGACGTCATCACCTAAAAATTTGGGCCAAATTCACGACCGTTTTTTCTAAAGCCGAGTTCTATATTACGTGAGGGTTTAATAGTCGTAAGCTTAATTTTTTCCCAAATTCAGGAAATGACGTCATCACCTAAAAATTTGGGCCAAATTCACGACCGTTTTTTCTAAAGCCGAGTTCTATATTACGTGAGGGTTTAATAGTCGTAAGCTTAATTTTTTCCCAAATTCAGGAAATGACGTAATCACCTAAAAATTTGGGCCAAATTCACGACCGTTTTTTTCTAAAGTCGAGATCCAATTCATGTGAAGGTGCTACAGTCGTACGCTAAATTTTTCCTTGATTCAGAAAATGACGTCATTACCGGATCATTTGAACCAACTTCGCGACCGTGAAAGGGCTGATTCCACGAGCAAAGGTTGAGACAAGGTTTTCTAGCCCACCTTTTACAGGCATAGCGAAACTTGGTGGCACTCGGTAATGTAGAATTGGAGGTCGCTGAGGGCGAATTGAGGATTGATTGGTAGGCAAGGGTACCAAAGGATTCAATTGAGTCAATTTCCTAAAAAATGGCTCCATACTGGGGCGTATGGTAGTCTCCGCATTCGACTAGCATTGTTCCATAGGGCTTTTAATTTTACGACACAACGATCAATATGCCTATCTCATTAACTAAATGAGTCTTCCCGTCCTTGACGTCACACTTTTTGGATAGCGACTGCCACAGAGTTTTATCACCGCTATACGAGTTGTCGGTTTTTAACTTTGGGGAGGCACCGGCTGAAAAATGAGGTAATATTGCGCCATTTAGATCATGTTTGTTCGTATTATAGCGCCATTTAGATCATATTTGAGGGAGAGTGGAGGGAAACCCGATGTTGGCTCCAAGGAATAAAGAAACTTGACCGTTAGGTGGTTTGAGCACGATTTTTCTCAAGTCGTCATAGAGACCGCAGTGGACTTCAATTTCAATTAATTTCATCAGTTTTAGCGTAAAGCAGAAGCATAAAATACATTTTTTTATATCAATTACATGAAATATTGTTTAATATGAATGCAGTTCTAATTATATAACTCTGTGGCAGTCGCTATCCGGAAGGAGTGACGTCTCTGCTAAAACTTTCTGTATAGTTTTCTTTATAAAGACTAATACAGAATTTCTTAAAAAGTTTTGTAGATATTCCTTTAAGTATTGGAACGCTATTTTATGGAATTCCTTACGACTTACCTTATCCTTACTAACCTTACTTACTTACTGATTAATGATTTAGGTGTTATTGTAAATAAAACGCTAACCTGGGATGAACACATAGCACATATTTCTAATAAAGTCATTAAAAACCTGTACAAACTGAAAAGTTTTCGTAACTTGATGACTTTGCCACTGAGACTCAAATTGGCTAAAACCTTACTTATCCCTCATATTGATTACTGTTCGTTGGTAATGTCCAATATTTCAAAATCTCGGATATCCAAACTGCAAAAAATACAAAACTTTGTAATACATTATGTGTGCGATGTAACATTTAATGAGCATATCACACCGTATTACTACGAATTAAAAATTCTTAAAATTGAACAAAGAAGAAGATTGCAAATGGTTGTGTTTATGCACAAATTATTAAAAAATGAAACTCCTTCTTACATTTATCAGCTATATAAAGATAATTTGGTCAAAAAAACAAAAAAAAACACTAGTAATAATAACAAATTAATTGTACCCTGCCACAGACGTTTATGTATCATAACTCTTTTTATGTAAATTCATGCATTGTATGGAACTCTATTCCGCAAACGCTGAAAAATATTAAGTCAACCGAAAGATTTAAAAAATGCTTGCTGTCTTATTATCTCAGTGATAGTTAATATTTTGTTAAATATCTTGGATTAAATTCATGAATATGCTACCTTTGTGATTGCTACAATGTATCGAGCATGGAATTGTTATATTTGTTGTGGGCAGTACTGTGATTTGATAAGATTCTTGTAAATAGTGACATGTTTTCTATGTGATTGTTATTATTTTTTGCCTGAGTTGTAACTACTTATGCCTGCTCCAAAGGAATTCTTTCCTAGAGCCAATAAATCTTATCTTATCTTACTAAATACCTTAGGATGTTCTGCTGAATTCCTTAGGACGTTCTGTGGAATTCCCTACGAATTCATTACAGATTCATTCCGGGTCAACGGAAACCTTACATGTTCCCGTAGAGTTGCTGAAGTCGTACAGAACAGCTTATAAGGAGTTATTTTGCTCCGCAGAAAATAACTCTACTGTACGTATGTTCTGTAGAGTCAGGCTCTCATGTTCCGTACAGATCTATAGAAAAGGGATTAGTTGTGAAGAAAAAGAGTCAATTTCTGTAGAATTCCTTACGTTCTACAGAACAGCTTCTAAGGAATTTTTGAGCAAGGTTCAAGGACTGAATTACATCTGAAATTCGTCTTGAATGACTTAAACTTTCACTAAATGACAAAATATGCTAATGTAAGGTTTTAGCGTGACTAATTTTTTAACGCAGTTGGCTGAGAATGCCTTCACGTCCATAGATTTGTTGCCGATTCTAAAATTATTATTGCGGGAAGCAATGAAATATTTTTTTCGATAGTAAATAAAGCATGCTGATTATTTTACGACACAATCTATGCGTGAGAAACTCCTTATTTTTTAAAATTAAAGGTCCTCAGAAGTGCATATTCTCTCCCTAAAAGTCCCGTTCCATTTCCCGAGGAGAACGACTTGTGTTTTTTGACAAATACCTCAAAAAGTAGTTGGATTACTTGCTGACATTTTGTGATAATTGGGAAGGTAAACTTTTTTCTTTATGTGGATGCCACATTAATTTAACCCATCGACTTTAAGAAGACGAATTACCGGTTCCATTGAGCGTTGTATTTTAACTAGCATCATTAATTAATCGTGTAAATTTCCATGGTTAAACTTTTATTATTCCTTTGCGGAAAGAACTACTTCAGGGAAATTTGCACTTCCACCGCCACAAAATTGCTTAGTTTTGCTAATTACCTACAAATTATTGATCCACCGCCATCTTCATAGTCACTTCCATCCGTCTGTTAACGCTGCCTTGGTTTAAGAAATAGATTTGAAAAGGGCTTAATTTGTTGCGTCGTGCTCTATGGAGCAGAAAAATGGACAGTCAGGAGAAAAGAAAATCAATATGTAGAGGGACTTAAAATGTGGAAATGGTGAACAATGGAAAGGATCAAATCTACATCTACACCTAAATATACATAGGTACTACAATGCGAGCCGCCGCATGGGCATATGGAAGGGGGTGTTAGGACACCAGCCGTGTAAAGAAGTAAGGATAAGATTTTGGGAGGTGAAATGGTGACATGTATTATGGGAGTGCATTTAGTGGAGCTCAGTTTTTATTGTGGTCGCTTATTGTGCGTGGAAAGAACGGATTTTTGTACCTATCTACTAGGCAATGTATCTCTCTTATTTTATCGCTTCTGTCAGAGCTATTGATGTAGTGAGGCGTCTTGATAATATTTTCATCATCGCTCTGAAAAACACGAGTTCTGACTTTCTCAACAAAACTAAGCGTAGCCTGTAACGTGTGATGGAGTGGTAATGCGAGAAACAAGGAAGTGCAGGAAAGAATAAAAGAATAAGGCAAGGTATATTACAAGGAGATTATGAAAAAGGAAAGCAAACTGAATGGGATACATCTTAAGGAAAGACAGCCTTCTGAGTAGAGCATTGAAAGAAAATATTGAGGGAAAGATGGGAAGAGGAGGAAGAAGTTGTAATATGATGACGGACATAATTATCGGCGGGAGTTATGAAGAGCTGAGGAAAGTTTACTTACACTGGACAGAGCAGCACCGATGAATCAGTTCAGATAAAACCTGTTAGGGGACAAATCTCCTCTAGAAGAAGAAGATCAATGCCTTCTGCGCCATTGTTTATCGCTGGCTTATCATGTTACATACTATATATCCTCCATAATCATCCTTTGAGGGACTCATGTGGAAAATTTCGTGAAATTATATCTACCTGAAACTAGCTTAAGGTATGTATGATTTAACACTTTCCCGGCGAATTAAATTAGTGTACATTTCTCGGGCTCGCCACCGGGTAAGATAGTTATCTTACCCGGTGGCGAGCCCGAGAAATGTACACTAGCTTAAGGTAGTTTGAGCGAAATATAATTTGACCTAGAAATCAATTAATTTGGTCTCATTATTATAAAAAATATATCACCCTTTCATTGCCACCAATAATTTAACCACTTACCGCATAACTTTCCGAGATATTTGCCAGTAAAATACCAGGTTTTTACATGGGAAATGGTAAATATTTGCACTCCAGATGGACCTTATACTAAAATTGAGGCATTTCCTACACTTAGCTTTCGTCAAAAAATGAACGGTGTGTAGTTTGTGTTTTCTCAACTATTTTTGAAAATCAAAATCATATTGTCACCGCAGTAAATTCTTCGAGATCACAATAAACCTTCCGTTTTTAAGAAGTTTCAACTGTACCGCGTGAAAAAAATGAGTCAAGTTAAAGACTTATTTAGATATTTTCGTTTGACTACTAACAATTTCGGTCACGTAAAACTGTATTATAGCACCATTAATAATGCAATATTTAATTCGTGTGTCTCACAGCTGGCGAAATAAAAAAGTATAATTCAAGTATATTCTCTGTGATGATTTGGGAACTATCTCGCTCGCACTATCTCAGGATACTTGTTCTTTTCCCGTTCAATAATCTCAAAGGACATCTGTTAGCGGTTGGTAATGTGCCAAGATGATTGCCACAATGTTTTGCCTCCACTAGTTAGATAGCGTTTGTGTTGGGGAGACTCGCTCATTTTTATAGTTTTTTTCTGATTTCGTTTCGCGGGTGGGAGAGATGAGATGGGGAGGTCACGTAGGCAACCGCCGGCCAAGTAGTTAAGGAGCTCGCCGCACGTGAGAGGTCAAATACATACGCACAGTCGGTGCCCTCAAGGACGACGTGCCATCTCCCCTCTCTCCGATTCTTCCGTCTCTCTTCCAGTCCTTATCTCTCTCTGCTTCTCTGCTCGCGGTTTCCTTCGGCCTCCACCATCTGATCGTGAACTTCGAGCACACCAAAATAATTGAAGGTAGTGCGAGCGAGAGAGTTCCCTAGTCATAATAGAGACCAAATTCGAATTATACGTTTTAATTTCACCAGCTGCAGGACTCATCAATTAAATATTGCATTATTAATGGTGCAGTAATATAGTTTTACATGACAGAAATTGTAAGTAATTAAATGAAAATATCTAAAGAAGTCTTTAACTTGAGTCATTTTTTTCGCGCGGTGCGTGTGAAACTCGTTCAAAACGGAAATCTTTTTGATATCCCGAAGAATTTACTTCGGTGACAATATGAATAATTTTCAAAAATAGTTGAGAAAATATACAAACTACACGCTGTTAGTTTTTTTACGACATCTAAGTGTCAGAAATTCCTCATTTTGAAAATAATGTCTCTCTGGAGGGCATACACGTACCCATTTTACATGTAAAAGGGCTGGTATTTTTTGTCAAATATCTCGAAAATTAATGTGGTGAGGGGTTGAGTTTTTGGTGTCATTAGAAGGGTGAGATATTTTTCTTCAGATGAGACCAAATTTATTGATTACAAAGTAAAACGATATTTCGCTCAAACTACCTCAAGGCTCCTTATATAAGTTAGTTGGAGCTATTTTCGTGTATATACAGATTTGCGTGAAACTTTGATTACCTGTACTTATTAGTGCAGTGAAACCTGTATTTAACGACCTGTAACGGTTCCGCTAAAAAAATGGTCGTTTTAAGAGGGTTTGTCGTTCGACAGGGGTTCAGTTTCTAAGAATTACATATTATGCAATTCTACGGGCGGCTGATTTGAAAAAAAATGGAAAAACTCTTGAATTGGCAGTTTTGTTAAAACCTATACAGATGGCGTTTATTTCCTCATAATGTAGTAACTCCAGGGAAATTTCAATGCGAATTAATTTCATAAAGAAAATGGTTCCAGGCTTGACTTTGTGGAAGTAATTCATAGTAAATTTAATAAAACTTTGTATACTCCGCTATAGGTGGAGTGTACTTTGTATACTCCACTTATAGTGGAGTATACAAAGTTTTATTAAATTTACAGCGAATTAATTTGATGTGTACGTACAGTGAAATCTGAATTAAAGTAATTTGTGCGATATATCATTTTACCTAGAAATCAATGAATTTGGTCTTCCCTTCCACTGACATCAAAAATTCAACCCCTTACCACATTACTTTCCGAGATATATGCCAGGAAATACCAGACCTTTTACGTGGGAAATAGTACGTGTATGCACTCCAGAAAGATCTTATTTAACAAATGAGGAATTTCTAACACTTAGATCTCGTCAAAAAATCAACAGCGTGTAGTTAGTATGTTTTATCAGCTCTTTTAAAAAATTAATCATATTGTCGCCGCAGTAAATTTTTCGGGATCACAATAATCCTTTCGGTTTGATTGAGTTCCAAACTCACCGCGTGAAAAAAAATGAGTCAAGTTAAACACTTATTTAGATATTTTCATTTGTTTACTCACAATTTCTGTCATGTAAAACTATATTATTGCACCATTAATAATGCAATATTGAATTCGGTCGTCTCATAGCTGGTGAAATTGAAACGTATAATTCGAATATAGCCTCTATTATCACTAGGAAACTATCTCGCTCCTTGCACCTTAGGGGAACACCGAAGGTTCTGCTGAAAAATGGTCTTTGAGAGGGGTGGTCGCTTGATAGGAGGGGTCGTCAAGAGGGGTTTCACTGTGATAGGTAGAGATAAAGGTGAAAAAGGCTAATGCGTGCTGTCAATTTTATTCACTATTAATTTATAATGTAAGAATAAGCGACCACAATAAAAATTGAGCTCCACTAAATTCACTCCCATATTACATGTTACCACTTCACCTCCCAAAAACTAACATCTTTACACGGCTGGTGACCTAACACTCCCTGCCACTCGCCCATGCGGCGGCTCGCGGGGTATTGTGTATATGTAGATGTAAATGTACCCTCTGATGCTGTCTTACCCTCACTCTCCGTTAATAAACTTGATAATACCTACCTTAAAACTGATCTTAAACTTATCCATAGCACACTGAACTCAACCATTGTCCGACCCGACCTTGTTTCCTAGATTAATTTCAGAATACCCTCCCGATACACCAGAACTCACTCATTGCTCCATATCCTTACTTTCAGATTATCACTTACCAAACGCTTCCTCATTTTTCGTCTATATTCTATTGTAAATTACCTTCCTGTGAACCTCGACCCTTTTACCATATCCTTCGGCGTCTTCCTCCTGTGTCCTTTTTTGTTTTTTATACGTTAACTATAAAATTGCTTCATACTGCATTTGATCTTTCAAATAAATAAATTGTATGCGTAGTATAACTATAGTGTAGCCTAAGTTAGTGAAAGATAAAAATAAATAAACTTTGAATAGTCCACACAAAAATGTTTAATACGCCGACCCGGGTTTCATCTACACTGTAGACATCATAAAGGGTGAAAAATGACAAATAGCAAGATCTTATATATGGGAAAATTTATTGGGGGGGGGGTGGTATATGCGGGGAAGGAGGGATATATGGGGGGGGGGGAAATGTGGAAGGAGGGCAGGGAGTTAAGAGAATGCTGGTCAGGAAGAACTAATTGTTATTGTCAAGGACAGGGTTCTTTGGGAAGAGGGAAAGCTATGGAGAGCAATGGGGAATGAGACGGAAAAGTAAATTCGTTTAAAAGGTTTACACTATGGTCATTTGATGCTTTTTTTTATCTCCAGTTGTTCAAGGAAGTCTAACTTCCTTCCTTTTATCTTCAATGGTTTTCGAGCTTACTTTGTGGAATTTTGGCCTATTCAGATGAAATGTAATCACTTAGATTATTCCCCTTGAGAATGCCGCGGAAGTGTTGAAACCGGTCGGGTTTATACCAATTAAAGTTTGTGTGGATTATACAAAGCGATTTCCTTCCTTTTTCCTCTGTGTGGAGTACTTCAGGAGAGAAATCACTCTCGTGGTCATTCTCAATGAGGTGTTTGGCGAAACTCGATCTTGTGACCGCAGTCAACCAGCACCTCTTCTGTGCCTGTACACGGGTATTTCAACTTATAAATTAGTTTCTATTCTGTAGTACATATTCGGGTATAAGAGGAGTATTGAGATGACGTATGTACCCACGCTTTGACCAGAATTGGTCCGAATTGACCCTCCATGGGTCCATGGTCCGGTGGTCCCTGATTCGATGACGTACTCCGGCAGACCGCACGGCGTCCACCCGTAAGTACCCGGAGTCGGGGGAAACCTAATCCCAAATTTTTGGACAACGGGCTCCTTCGGTACTCAACAGATGTGCGGTAGTCTTCGCGTAAGCGAGACTGACGGCGACTCGTCCAACGTTATTGGGGGAACCCAACAGCTACGAGGACTGCGGGGAGGCGGGGCCCATTGTCGTCCTTTTGACGTCAATCCGCCTCATGATGTCGGCCTCGCAGGGGTTGTGTGTTTCGCTTGCCCTTTCCCACTCCCATTATACCTTTCCCACTGTTCACCTACCCAGGCGATAAGCTGGTAGCTTCTAGACCGCGGGGTGTACTTTTAACCCGTGCGAGGAGACTCGGAACAGATGTAGTACATATTGGTCACTCAGCTTTCGTATGTTCCCTGCGAGACTCTTGTATCTCGTTCACGTAGTTAGATTTTACATTAATTCAATAGATTCTGTAGCATTGGTAGCACTCCTATAGTGTAGTGCATGTTGATGATAGTTACATGTACATTATAGTGCATGTTGGTGATAATTCTTTCCCTGCCAAACACCCTTGAGGTGGCTTCTAGTGTAATATGTAGATGTGATGTACATTATGGATAGGAATACCCGTTCATTTTAGGGAACTCGTTCATCCTGGATCGTTCATATTATTGACCCGTTTCTTTTCACTCGTTCACCGTTCCTTTTTTATTAGTGGTCATATATTTTTATTTGTAACATGTTCTTGGTGTTTTAAGAATGCAAAAAAATTTAGAAATACTTGGTATACCGTAATGATGGCATTTAAGATGTTGGATGAAATAAAAGATGGAAGGTAATATTACCGATTTTTCACGTGGTTTCCTAATAAAGTTTAATTTATATAAAGAAAAAAGTACTCCTAATTACACCGCTAGCCTCAGCAGATGAATGTTAGTGGTTTTATAAAGAACATTCTATCTCTAAAAGATAGAAGCGAAAGTAATGACGGACCGAGAGGAACGATGGACCGAAAAGAACGAAGGACCGAAAGGACCGACTCTCCGAAAGGAACGGTCGTTCCGTAGAAGTCGGTCGTCGGTCCTTCCGTTCAATCCATGGATTCGTTCCTTTGGTCTCGTTCGTTCACGAACGACCCACCTCGGGGATCTGGTTGGTGTGGTGGCTAGAGTACTGGCTAACCATACGGGCGGCCAGGGTTCAAATCCCTGCAGAGGAGGATGCTTTTCAGGAGAAGGCCGATCTCTACTTTAGTGTCTCGTGGACGGCACTTCAAGTGCAGCAGTCCGTCTGTCGGATGGGACGTTAAACCGTAGTCCCCTTGGCGCCTTTCGTTAAGAGCAGGATAATGCCGACGCCGGGTTTCTACCCACCCTTCCTCCCTTACCTATCCACTATTGCGCAAATTACCTTAGCCCTTTGAGTGCGGCATGACGTGATTTCACGTCATGGTTGTCTTTACACTGGTGCTGATGACGTGATATCACGTCAAGAGTATAGTCAGTGATCCAGCTTTCACTTGGAAACTTTCACTACGCCATCTAGTGAAAGCTGGAACACTCGCGGTACCCTTGACGTGATATCACGTCATCAGCACCAGCGTAAAGACAACGGTGAAATCACGTCAGACCGCACTCAAAGGGTTAGCCGTCGATCACCTCCCCAAATATCCAGTCCAACGACCCACCTCTATTGTATTACATGCAGACATAGGAGAGCGCAGGAGCGAAGCGAACCAACCTTTGGATTGATTACGGCTGATGATGAGAACTCTCGCAATGAATCTCCTTATATTTTTGAACACCTTGATACTTTTGGCTGGGAAGGGAAGGGCGAAAATAGCTTTCATACCGGTGAGTACCTAAGGAGAAGGGCATCGGTTGCAAGTACGTGTTAAGAGTCCCGGTTGAGGGAGGAGTGGGTGACGTAAGGCTGGGAGTTTGCCCGGTGCCTCCGTCGTTACGGTCGAGTCAAAGAAAATTAATGTCGGAGGGTTTTTCGCATGGGCTTGTTTTATGTTCTGCCCGTCCGGAACGAAAAATGTTATCCCCTCCTCCGCGTAAGAGATTCTTCAGCGAGAAACTTCAAACTTGAGCGTAAAAACTATAAAATAAAACAAAACATGCATGCAAACCTGACGATGTGGACTTAAAACCTATATGAAAAAAGGAAGCGTTAAATTTTCGATTCGTAAAATGTATTTTTAGAGTAACTTCTCACTGTGTAATTTATTATGCGATGTCGTAAATCTTGATAATTATCTCTTTGGGTGGTTATTTTAGCCTTCGAGTCTTTTCCGAGCGAGCTCCCTCTTCCCTTACGATGTGATTCATGAGAAACTACCGCGTATGTTATATGCTTTACGTAAATGGCCAAAAATTAAGTAGAAATCGTGAAAAAAGCCTCCTTATCTATAGAAGCAAATTTTCATTCGTTAGTCAGACATTCTTCGCCTCGTCTGGAAGTCCTCTTGTTATAAGAATTTTGGTCTTCATTTTTGATCGTGCGAAATTGCGTTCTTGCATCCGGTTTCAAGTTACATTGTGTTTTTACAAGGAAGTGTGAGAACTTTTTTCCCGTTCTTGCATACGAGTATTTTTCTTCCACCTGAAACTGTGAATTCAATTCTAATACCGTAGTTCTAACTCCACTTATTCTTCTATGCGATACCATGTTCACTTGATGTTGTATGTTATCTCTCCGTCTTTTCCGTGGCATTACTAACGGAAGGGTGACGTTTTCTCGCGACCAAAACGATTCCGTTCTGCGCCTGCGCGTCATCCGAAAGACAAGAACTGCAAACTACTCGAGAATGAACAATCGAATCGAATGAAAAATATAGATGAAATTTCAGATCAGAAAGTAAGAATCGTGACGAGAAAACATGGCGACAGTACGTTTTCCGCGATACATTTTTGCGGGAAATTTCTAGCTTCGTTTGTGAGCTTTAAAAATGAAAATTTTTGTATGCGCGAAAAAGGTGCATGATATGAGAAGATCAAATTGAAATTGATCATTAAAAATTGAAAATGAGCCATTAAGTTTTTTTAACAACGACATCGTGTCAACTAGTAATATCTATCCTTAATTAAGCATTGATGCACTGTTAACTTCATCGATTAAAATTACTAAATATGTAGATTGAGAATTTGATGTTGCTTATATAGAAACTAGCCGTAATGCCGATCGATTCTCAATGGGAGAGATTAGAGCAAGAAATAATAGACATGGTAGTTCGGTGTATGCAGAAAAAAACTTACTTCCCATTTATAGTCTTAACGGTGACTGCTTCGACATTCAAACGTAAATGTATAACTTATGTCAGCAACAATACCTCTTCGAAATCGCTGTCCCTATCAGTGACACCTCGCCACATCAAATTAGTATAAGTCAACAATGGCGACGCGGATAATAGCACAGTTAAAATGTAACGCTGCGCTTTTAATTAATCAGCCATTCATTTAAAGGCAGCGACTGAGAAACTGCTTTTAATTCGTTTTTTAGAAATCCTATTAGACCTTCCTAACTTTACTTTCGATCAATTTCGTTTGGAAATGAAAAAGAAATAAAAAGAAAAGCCTGTCGAGTTTACATCTATAAGGCAAATAACTGGTAGCCAAACGGTAATTCATGATGTTCAAATAATTCTTATGAAAACGGCATATTGGTTCAGAAAATGATGCATTATATTAAAGGTCTTACGACATTTTTATAGTTTTACTCATAAAATGAATATGCCTACTCACCATGTCTTACTTTGGGGTTTTTTACGAAGTGGAATTTGCCTGATTAGTCAATAAATGAAGCATATCATTTAGCCATCTCACAGGTATTTTTTTCATTCTTCAATAAATTCTGCTTTATATATTAGATAACACTAGCAACAATTTATTTACCAATGAAAGTTTAAACTACATGTTCAGTGTTTAAATCTTGTTTAAAAATAATAATAAAATAGTGTTCTTATCTCCGACAAACCTGGACCAGCCTCGCCGTCGTAGACGTGTCCATGGGATGCCTAAGAAAACATTTTCATCCCTAATATATTTTTCCTGCATCTTTGTAGTATCAATATACCACACGAGTATCAACTATAGATGGCACTCCGTACGTAGCTTGCACTTGTGAATGAAATCAAAAGTTTACCACAACGATCGATCCAAATGAGGCAAAACGACATGCCTCGCATTAGTAGAATCATGCTGATTCCTGTTTATTCATTTACTTTAGATAATGCCGGCATTAATCTAAGAAGCAATGGCATCGATATTTAAACTAAAATAATGACCACATTCAGCTTTATTGGTTTGAGGGTTTTCACGAGGACTTCTGCACAAAAACTCTGATTACTCCTCGCAAAAGTAAAAAATAGAACGGCAGGAAATGTAACACGAATATGCATGAGAGTATGTACAAAATAGTGGAAAATTCTTTTTAAAGAGGGCTGATCAAAAAGACAGTCAGATACCCTCGTGCATATTTTATGCATTGCACTGGAGGCGCTGTTGGCTGGATTTTACCTTAATGGAAAAGCACATAGGTGTTTGGGTCCTTCTACAGGTCGTATCCTTTTAATTTATTGATTTTTGCAAGTTTGAGCCGTCGTTTACATGAGTGAAATGCTGCTGTCAACTTTAAAAGTGCTGGGAAACCCTCGAAAAAACATAGCAGTCTTGGTTCTTTCACTTTTTTTTCTGATTTCGTAGCCTTTTCCGACCGCGGCGAATTTTTTTAAAGGAGGTTTATTCTGTGGGATGCTTATAGAAAGGCAATCATACTTGTACGCACCGGCGTTGCACAATGGGGCAGGATCCCTTAAAAGTGGTCAATACATATGGAGAAAAAGCATTGCAGGTTCATAATGAAAATTCCATTCTATTCTATATTTTTAAGTTTTTGGAGTTTCTGAAAACAAGCCTGAAATGAAAATTCTTGCGCTTGATGGTATCGGCGGTGACTAGGTAGAAATTGCTTCATGATTAAGCCTGAGGATGACACGACGTGACAAAATCTAGGTCGTAGTTTTGTTTAATTTACGTGTAAAACCAAATGATAAACTATTCCAACAATTATTACTTGTATTTTTGCAAAAAAATAAAATATTATACTGTGAATTTTTATCTGGTATATTACGCCGGAGGTTCCGACTTGGCCAATGATTCATTCACTCGTCAGGGCCCAGCCTAAATTACTGCTGGCAACAATGTGATTCATAAACTTTACACACTCAGCCGTCATCTCGTAAATGTATTTTATACTTGATTACATTTCATTTCAATCCTTGTATTTTCCACTAATATTTATTAATGTACTACGCGTTTCACAGCTTGTTGCATCCTCAGGTACAATTGTTTACATGTTATTTATTGATAGTTACTATAGTAACCAACGCCAATAAGCTAGGTGGGGGGGGGGTTGGAGAACAAACTTTGGGTGGAAAGGCAGGGGTACACAGGATAGGGGCTTGTAAAGAGGAAATTTTTGCGTAAAGGAGTGGGAGGGGTGCGGAAAAAGAAACTCGTTGCAAAGGTTGCTTGACTCTCGGATAATTTCCATTTGCTCCAATGCATTCATCTTTAAACCTTTTCGTAGGACGTGTGATTTCGGGGATACAATCACTTAAATGATTATTATCCAGCGGATAATTAGCAAATTGTGAGTTGGTATCCATATTTAAGTAACTTCATGAACGTTCTTTGATCTAGGTGATTCATTTTAAGGATATCTGCCAAACACGTCGCTGGGAACGCTAGGAAAAGATGTCTTTCGAGATCGATTTTATGAGTTATTTACTCCATTATTGTAAGACTCTACTCTCATTTAAGGTACGCTCTGGTGTGCAGATGCTCCTTTCAGGCAAGTTTTCCGAGATTACTTCCACGTGGTATCTTCATGGTAGACGGCATGTTTCTTAAACTTTCCAGTTTGTCTCTTCAGATCTGAAGTAGTTTTGATGCTGTTTGGTCTCCATTTATAAGTCACACCCTGATCCAGTGCCGAATTTCGATGGCGCGCTTTTTTGCTGTTACATACGTACAAACAGACCAATCACCGCCGTTCCCTTCCATTAGGCACAGTCACAAAGTTTCACTCAAAAATACATATTTGTACACCTAACCCTGCTTCAATAATTTCCTCCATACTGACCTATCCTTGCAAACCTCTTTTCCCTCATTTACCCCCATAAACTGCTTCTTACACGCCCTCCTGTTTGTAACACTCCAAATTTTCCTTCTCCGAAGAATTTCCTCAACCACATTCAACCACAGCTACCTCTCCCTTTCGCACCATTCATTTCACTCTTATATAACTGTTTCGTCATTCGACTCTCATCCATTCTCTCAACATGGCCAAACCAATGAAGCACACTCCTTTCATATATGTCCATTACTGGAGCGTCTAACTCACACTCATTTATTACCCACTCATTCCTGACCCTATCTATCCTACTTTTGCCGCAAATACTCCGTGCTTGCAAACACGCCGTGGGTATGAGATAAGTCATACCCACGGCGTTTAGTCTACCCTTATGTCTATCCTGACATACCCATGTTTCACTTCCATACAACAAAGTGGGGAGAAGTTCACTTTTTTACACGGCGATTTCCGCTTCTTTAGACAGGCACTCATTCCTTGATATGCTCCACCTGCTACCCACCACTTTCCTTCCAGCATTTGCACGTCTCTTTATCTCCTCACATATCCGTCCATCTTTCGTAAACATCTTACCTAAGTACACTAAATCATCCACTTGTTCAATTACTTCACCATTCGCCCTCATCATACAGTTATTCTCCCCATTCTCCTTATCAAAAACTACTACTTAATCTTACACGCATTTACCCTCAAATCATTCTCTCGGTTGATTCATTTTTTTGGTTGTTCGTTGTTGACAATACGTTTTCAAATACTGAGTAGGGTGTAACAGTCCTTTATAATAGAGCGGCGTCCCTTCTCCTTGTAGTGCATGGTTCTATAGAAAATTGATCGTCCTAAGGCAATGCACACTCCCAGATCCCCGAAAAGTAGTAATCCGCCCGCCTCCTTTCCAAGGAACGACCTTAATCCGCCCCCGGGCGGGTGTGTTCGAACTGCTCGGGATTATCTTGATTATGTAACTAAGGAGTCACGTGGTACAACTAATGATTGGAGATTTTGATGAGAGTTACCTAATCGGATGGCTATCTTAAGCCGCTGATACGTTTTTTTGTGTCTCTAATCGGGATATAATGATCACTTTAAAATATTTCCGCGTGAAAAACTTGACTGGGAAGGCTGGAGAAGGAATTGTATAAATAAACTCTAAACCAATATAGACCATAAATGCGTGGTTTAGGATTGGGTTGGTGTGGTGCCTAGAGTACTGGCTAGCCATACGGACCGGATAAACATATCTTCAGCCTCTGATACTTTTTTTTGTGTGTGTAATCGAGATATAATAATCCGTTTACAATATTTCCGCGAGAAAAATTAGACTGGGAAAGATTCTGCAGGGTTTTTAACCCTGCAGAGGAGAATGTTTTTCAGAGGAAACCCGATCCCTGCTTGAGTGTCTTGTGGAGGGCACTTCAAGTGCAGTACTCCGTCTGTCGGATGAGACGTTCATCGGCGGGCCCCTTGGCGCCTATCGTTAAGAGCAGGCTAATTCCGACGCCGGGTTTCTATCCACCCTTCCTCCATTACTTCTCTCCTATGGCGCAAATGAACTTAACTGTCGGTCGCCTCCCCAAATATCCAATCCGACGTTAATGGGAGCTTTCCATTAGCTCTTGCGGGTTGCTCACAGAGCGACGAAAAGAGCGCACTCGCTTTCCGTTCGCCTTAGACCCAACCAACTGCTCAGAGCACTTCAAAGTAGATACAAAAGCAGAATCGGTACGTTATAGGACATAAAAACAAAATCGCTAGTCGAACGTTTAATCTGTTTGTTCTTACGTTTTATTTCCTGTGACAGCTTCAATAAAGTCAAGTTTTCATCTCTTTCTGCTAATGGTACTTTGAGTGAGATTTCGACTTTAAATCAAAGAATTTGGTCCCATTTTAAATAAAGATATCATATACCCTTCCAAAGATACAGGCATATCAGCCCCTAACAGCACTACTTTCCGTGATGTTTTCCAAAAAAAATACCACGCATTAGTATCGGATGGGTTCAGTATTTGAGAAGGCGACCGACAACTAAGTTCATTTGCGCCTCAGGGGACAGGTAATGGAGGAAGGGTGGATAGAAACCCGGCGTCGGCATTAGCCTGCTCTTAACTATAGGCGCCAAAGTGACCACGGCTTAACGTCTCATCCGACAGACGGAGTACTGTACTTGAAGTACCCTCCACAAGACACTCAAGTAGGAATCGGGTATCCTCTGAAAACCATCCTCCTCTGCAGGGATTTGTCCTTGGTTCATTCAAAACAGTTCATTGATTCATTATAAGAAAACAACGAAAATTCGTTATTATTGTTAACGGATACCTTTTTTGTGCACGATTTATCTGATATAGGCCTACAAAGCTGTGTGATACGAAGAATCCAAAGATTGGATTGGACATTTGAGGAGCAACTTACAGCTAAGGTCATTTGCGCCATAGGGGATAGGGAAGTGAGGAAGGGTGGATAGAAACCCAGCGTCGGCATTATCCTGCTCTTAACGATAGGTGCCAAAGGGACCACGGCTTAACCCCTCATCCGACAGATGGAGTACTGTACTTGAAGTGCCCTCCACAAGACACTCAGGTAGGGATCGGGCTTCCTCTGAAAAACATCCTCCTATGCAGGGATTTGAACCTTGGCCGTCCGTATGGTTAGCCAGTACTCTAACCATCACACCAACCCTATTCTTACCCTTAACGTCGTTCAATATACATGCGAAAGGGAGAATACCCGTCGAACGATATATTTTTGATTTTTTTCCGCGCGAGGTCGCTAGTAGAAAGAGATGAAGGTCACGAGAGTCCTCCAAGGGCTCAGAGGCTCCCGTGAAAAGTGAAAAAGAGTGAATCCTTTCTCGCTAGAAGAGTTCCTGAAACCCCTCTCTCTCTCTCTCTCCTTGATGCGACCATAAATCATGGTGTACATGCAGATGAAACTTTAAAGAGTTCCCCTTGAATGTGTAAAAGCAGGCACCTTTCAGTCGTGTGCCTTGCGTCAGGTGATATTTTTTCATGAAAAATGCGAAAAAGAGCATGAATTCTCATGAAAGCCACATCTGTCTCGTGCTGGCCGTCGTAAACTTTGGTTCGAAAGAGAGAAGTTTTCCTTTCGCGTGTTGAGTTCTTGTTTCTTTAACCAAGTAAGGGTCTATATAAAATTCTCAGGCTTCACTCGGTGGAACCACATTGCGATGGTTTGTATATAAATTCACTTTGTAATGTTCCACAATAGTGTTTATTAATCCGACCTAGATTTTGAGTCGAATTTAACCTTGATAATGACTTAACTTCGAGTCAAAACCTTGGTCGGAATAATAAAAACTATCGTGGAACATTACAAAGTAAATTTATTCACAAACCATCAAGTGATGGTCCATTAATCTGGTGAAAAACGTCACGTAACGTAATATAATATTACAATGCACTAATTATGCCGGAGAAGGAGTGAAATAAATACGGATAAATCACCCTTACATAATAATAAAGCCCACAAAATTGAATAAACCCCTCAAAAACTTCGCTAATGAAACCATTTTAGTCATATTTCAATTTTCTCTTCTACTACAGAGCTAAACTAGTATCTTCTTCTGAGGTGAATGTTTCCTCATGCAGGTTTAAAAATGAACTGCTCCCTCCATGCTCGTCTATCCTGTGCTGCCCCCCTCAGCTCTTCGTAACTCCTTCCATTCATAATATCTGTCAACATATTATTTCTTCGTCTTTCTCTTCCTCTCTTTCCCTCGATATTTCCTTCTAATATTCTTTTCAGCAGGCAATCTTTCCTTAGGACGTGTCCCATCCAGTTCACCTTCCTCATTCTTATTGATCTCAAAATATATCTTTTTCATTCTCCCTTGCCAGCACCTCCTCGTTTCTCACTTCATTACTCCAAGTTAATGAAATAGTATACACATCATAAAATTATGCAACCTGCGGCTGGTACAGTTTTCCGAGTTCTGATCTTTTTTTTCGCTGATTATTGTGAAGATATCTCTTCGTTTCGTACCGAAAAAAATTTACATCAATGTAATTATGTTGATAAAGAGTTATTTCAAAGAGAATGAAACTCAAAATGAACACAATCATTCAGTGCGTCCTTTCAGCCAAATGATATTTTTACCTGTTAACCAATTACAGCACCATGTCACCTAAAGGCCATGTAACACGGCACGATTTCCTTGCGATCCCGCCGAGCGCGATGTAGATTTCGACAACATCGACTATGTGTTGTTTGGTGTTTCATACCCCTCGACGCTGTCTCGACTAGCGGTCGATGACCATGAGACGCGTCGAGTAAAATTGAGAGAGCCTCTACTTTCACTCAACCATTGAGCACAAGTCACCAATCACAAAGCCTCGATCCGTCACGTGACCGTGCGCGGAAAACCTGGATGTATGGAAAACCTGAAAAGGCAATTATTCACAAAGATGGCGTCTAGTCCTCGCGTTGTGAAGTGGTCACAGGAAGAGGAAATTAAGTATATTTAAAGAATACAAAACTTGACTACCGAAAGAATAAAAAAGAAAATTACTTTGTACAAAGCCCTAACCTTAAATTCTTAACCCTATATAAAAAAAACTTGAAACTATTTCTACTAATTAAAGAAACTACGCTTGAAATTAATGAATGACTAAATTAAGACTATGAATCTAAATTGTAAAATAAGAAAGCTAACATAAACAAGGTAAAATGCGAAAATCGCCAGCAAATTTCAACGTGGTCACACGGTCACACAATCGCCATCAACTGAGTACCTGTTTTTTCAACTGAAGAGCGAAAATGACGAAGAAATACCATTGGCTGAGGAAGTCGTGACGTGTTTCGGTCGGACACGACAAGAACCTCGTCGAGGCGACCCTGTCGAGGGGTGGTTGTACTGTGTTTCATGAGTCGCCGTCGATTTTTGAGTGAGGGTCGTAAGATCGCGCTCGGCGGGATCGCAAGGAAATCGTGCCGTGTTACAAGGCCTTAAATCTCCATGAAATACACTCCATTAATAGAATTCACCATTCACCACGCGCACAATAAGCGACCAAGATCAATTTTGATCTTGGTCGCTTATTGTGCGCGGAAACATCGAGTTTTTGTACTAATCTGTTCGGCAATGTATCTCTCATATTTTATCGCTTCTGTCAGAGCTATAGATGTAGTGAGACGTCATTATAATATTCCCTGTGTACCTATTATTATATCTGCATACCACCCTCTTCATGCGTAGAAAGGATATGCCATTTCACACTTCCCTATCGCGGTTTTCCATTCATTTCGCTGGTTTTACGGAGGAGGTCGCTCTGCCCCGGATACAACCGTCGCTCGACCTCTCGTTCCCTTTTCTAAATCCCTGTTTATCCATCGCCTCCAAATCCGGATGCATCTACCTTTCAACCAACTTCAATGTCTTCCTCTCTTTATCCCACCCCCGGCCTCAATACTTTCTTCAACGAACTCTATTACTCTTCAACATAAATTTGCAACCATTGCGGTTGAAGAATTGGTAAAGTACGCAGTCACGCGCTGGGGTTAAGATATGCACTCTCAATGGATTAAATTCGCCAGGAAAAGTTTTATTTAACTGTTTTTCTTTCAATCTACGAATTCCACTCTCTTTTGTGTGTATTTTTACCCCCGAGCGAGTGACAGCGTACCACAAACATCTGTGAATTTCGTGGTGATTGCATTTTTGCCAGAATTCATCAGGAGTCGTTCTAAAGCGATAATGTCGCGTATATCCCCTGTAAACAGCGGCTTATCATGCACGACCACGACTGATTAGTTATAGTGTGAACTCCGCAAGCATAAATTTATTACGACCAAGGTTTCGCTTAATACAGGTTCATCAGGTAAGTAAGTATAACTGGTGTGCAGCACCATATATAGGAATGGTACAGAATATATTGTGCTGCACACCTGCTGTACTTACCTGATGATCCTGATATAAGCGAAACCTTGGTTGTAATAAATTTGTACTTGTGGAATTTTCTTGTTTTTTGATGTGTCATTTACGTTTTGGTTCCACAGAATATTGCCGGAATAGTTTCTTTAATGCTGCGCCATATATATTTTGTATGTGTAATCCTCACGATATATCAGAAGTTAAAATAATTCCAAGATATTTTACTGTATCTGAAGATTTTAGGTTTACTCCACCCACAATATAGGTATGGCATTTGTGTGATGACTTTAACAGGAATTGAACTGTGAAGCGCTTGATGTGTTTCGTCATTCTGTCTTTTTGTAAGTCATGGATCCTTGGGATCGTCTTATGTGTGAACGGAGAAGAGGGTCGCGTCAGGGGTGGAGAGGAGATCGAAAGCATGTCCTTTAAAGGTAGTTTGAGCGAGATAGTTCTCTAGTCATAATGGAGACCACATTTGAATTATTCGTTTCAACTTCAGCAGCTGTAGGTGGGATGAATTAAATATTAAAATATATATGTTGCAAAATATACTTTTATATGACTAAAATTATAAGCATTTATGGTAGTTAGAGCGAAATATCATTTTACCTAGAATTCAATGAATTTGGTCTTTAAAGAAAAATATATCACCCTCCATTGACAAAAAATTCAACGCCTTACCATATTACTTTCCTAGGTATTTGCCAAAAATTACCATCCCTTTTATATGGGAAAATGTTCGTGTATGCACTCCAGAGAGACCTTATATTTAAAATGAGGCATTTCCTATACATAGATCTCGTCAAAATCAAGTGTGTGGTTTTTGTGATTTATCAACTATTTTTGAAAATAAATCATATTGTCATCGCAAGAAATTCTTGGGGATCGCAATAAACCTTCCTTTTTGATGGATTTTCAAACGTAAGCGTGAAAAAAATGAGTCAAGTTAAAGACTTATTTGGATATTTTCATTTGGTTACTTATAATTTCTGTCATGTACAACTATTTTATTGCACCATAAATTTTTATTTATTTATTTATTATAATGCCAAAAACAGCAACTAGGGCCTTAACAATGGGTTTAATTGAACAAAAAATAAGTTAAGAAATAGAACTAAAATCTATAGTAAAAACAATAAAAAATCAATTTTGTGTAAATAATGCTATATTTAATTTGTGCGTCTCACAGCTGGAGAAATTATGATGTGTATATCGAATATGGTCTCTATTATGATTAGGGAACTATCTCGCTCGTCCTGCCTTAAATAAAAATACCTTTGAAAATCTTTAATTTGACTAATTTTTTCGCGCGGGATGTTTAAAACTCCTTCACAACGGAAGGTATTTTTATGATTCTTAAAAAAATGCTGAGGCGACGGTATTATTTATTTCCAAAAATAGTTGAGAGAACCTACGAACTACATACTGCTAATATTTTTATAAGAGTTAGGTGTTAGAAACTATTCAACTCTCTGACTAAGATTTCTCAGGAGTGCATACACGTACCATTTACCAAGAAAAATGACGGGTAGTTTTTAAAATATCTCGGAAAGTATTACGGTAAGGGGTTAATATTTTGGTATTTTCGGAAGGGTGAGATATTTATCTTTAAATTAAGACTAAATTCATTGACTTCTAGGTGAAATGATATTTCGTTCAAACAAGCCTAAAGGGTCGGTCTGCTGCCTCATTCGCTAGGCGTCATATTTTAGCAAACACTCACCAAGTCGTATCGGCTCATCAATGTAATTGGGAAAGATTTTACTTAATGAGTCAGCCATGCTCTAACCACAACTGCAGCTGCACCCAGACGCCCTGCGAACTATTCCCATGGGAATATTTAGTAAAAGTCTCATCTCACACCACTGCCTGCTTCCATCTGGACCATCGGAATAATATGTAAACCCCGTAAAATATTTACTCGGGTACAACCTCTAAGGTGAAGCCGGAGGCCATACTACTCTCCGGCAATGGCGATTCTGCAATTAACCTAGGATGTATAGCTCTCGTGTTTTCAACCGGGTGATGAGAGGTGATGGCAGACTACGCCTTCGTAGCATCGGTGCCAGAAACCACCTTCACCCGGTTGGAAACCCAAGAGCTAAACATTCAAAGTATTCGCCGGGAAAGCCTTAAATCTGACACTGTAATTAATCCTTTCATCCATCAACAAAAAAGCTTCAGTTTTCACTCTTTAGCGCCCCTATACCCCAATGTGGAATTTTGGCCTAGTTACTCGGGTCGAAGATTCATCTTTGTTGCGTTCTACCACTTGGGACACAAAACTTCTATTGACTCTCATAGTGAGACCAGTGTCACCTTAAGTAATTTTTACAATATTAGGTTGATTAAAAAAATTCAAACTGTTAAAATAGAATTTACACCTATATCCTCTCCCATATCTTTTCCCTTACTTCTCCGCGAAGGTGTTGGACTTCAGCACCTTTAATGCAAATCTCCTGGAGCCCTTCTGTATTTAAAATCGTACGTGGTGCCTCGTGTCAAAGGGGAGGGGGAGATATGAGGACGTGAGGGAAAAGGACGAAGTGAAAGGGCGTGTGCGGAAATGGCGTGAAGGGGGAGATATGGCCGTGGGACGGATAGCATTGCGATAAGAGAGCAGAGGGATGATATGTTCCCCATATAGAGTCAGGAGGGAAGGAGGAGGGGGTGGTGAAGAGAGGGTTGGTGGGAGAGGCAGGAGGGTCGACAAGGGGCGTGGCAGATAGGGTGGGGGGGGTTATTCCATCCCCCCTGGGAGTGAGGGAGGGGGAGAGGATTTGACAGCGGGGGCAGGGGGGGTAGGCAGATGAATGCGCTGAAAGGGGGATGAAATGAAAGGATACGCATGGTTAGAGACAGTAGATTAAAGAAAAGAGAAGATTGTGCCACGACTCACTAAAGTAAAGCGTGGTACTTCTGGTACAAATTCATCTACATCTACATACTACCCCGCGAGCCGCCGCATGGGCGTGTGGCAGGGGGTGTTTGGTCACCAGCCGTGTAATGTAAAATATTTGGAGGTAAAATGGTGACATTTACTATAGGAGTGTATTTAGAGGAGCTCAGTTTTTATTGTGGTCGCTTATTGTGCGCGGAAAGAACGAGTTTTTGTACCTATCTGTTCGGCAGAGTATCTCTCTTATTTTATCGCATCTGTCAGACCTAGAAATGTCGTAAGGCGTCATGATAACATTCTCTGTGTCGCTCTGAAACACACCAGTTTTGAATATCTCTAGCAGCCTAAGCTTGGCGTGCAGCTTCCGAGTCTCTAGGGGCTCCCATCTTAATCCCTCTCACAGTTGTGTAACACTATATGTTCGCTCGTAGCAGTTTTTAACGAAACGCGCTGCTTTCCTATGCATTTTATTAATTTTGTGAGTTAAATCTTTTTGACCAGGGTCCCAAATGCTCGTTGCATATTTGAGGTGTGGCCTAACCAGAGCGAAGTTGCATCTCTCTTTGACTTTTTCATCCGAGGACCTTCCTATTATACGCTCAACAAAACCTACTTTCTTTAATGCTGTGCCAAATATGTTTTGTTTTGTGTCCCCCACGATATATCTGAAGTTAAGGTAATTCCAAGATACTTTACTGTATTTGAAGATTTTAGGGCACTACATGACACCATGGTTATGGCTATTGTGGCAAACAATTATCATCGTTATAAGGCATAAAGTATTATTAAGTATTATTCATGTATTTTTCATTGGGAGGGGGCTCGGATTCATCTGACATTTTATCATGTTGTGGGGGTCTGTAATCAATTTACGTGATATTTAATTTACTCGTAATATAATATTTGCCATTATCAATGGTCGTTCAATCCTAAGATTAGGTGACTGCAGAACTCCACCCTTCCCTTTCTAATGCTTGTTCCCTTACATCATGGAATCGCTTCTATGTGCATTCCTCTTTATTTGGTCCCTGAACTTATTCAACGTCGGTCGCGTCCATGAAAACGAAGCTTAAGTTGGTTAACATTCGCACCACGACGCGTGGGCAGGTTTAAAAAAATAAAGGAAGAGGGGGTTACATTCGGGTTACAAGGTGAAGGAATCCGCTTGATCAAATTCCAAGTAGATTTGTGTGTATGACTTTTTTATAACCACTATTAAAGCAATGACTTTTTCATAACCACTATCCGAGAAAATTAGTTCTTAATAGTGCAAGCATCGTTTATTTCCTCTAGAGAGCTTTTATAAAAGAGTAAGTTTATATTCAGTTAAAGTACCAAAAAATAACAAAAGCGGTGGTCGTTAGAGTGCCAGGTTAGATTACATCAAGCGCAAGGCTAAGTTCGGAGCGCGTTGTTCATTTGATAAATGTGTGGTATTTGGATACAGCAGCAATGCGAGACAAACACAGAATGTTATCCTAAAGCCTCACTACATCTCTAGGTCTGACAGAAGCGATGAAATAATAGAAATACATTGCCAAACAGACGGGGACAACAACTCGTTCTTTCCGCGCGCAGTAAGCGACCACAATGAAAACTGAGCTCCACTAAATACTCTTCCATAATACAAGTCACCATTTCACCTCCCAAAGCCTCATCCTTTAGATCTTTACACGGCTGGTGTCCTAACAACCTCTGCCAGACGCCAATGTGGCGGCTCGAAGGGTAGTATGTAGGGTAGTTTTAGATGTAGAAACATATAAGGGAAGAGATTTTTTAGATACTCCACGGATACCTCTACTCGGGCAACGTGGGTCCAAGTTTGTCGGTGACATGAAAGTTCTAAAGTTGAAAATACTCAGAGTTTCAACTTCCATTTTTGTAAAGAAACTGTTGCTGGTATAATTTTCCCTGCAAACAAGATTTTATAATAGCAAGCAATGATTTGTCAGTCAGCCTAATGGGTTACAGCCAATAATGAATGCCTTAAGGCTGGGACACAATCAACGTGTACGTGTGACGCGAGACGTAAACGGGACAACGGGAGACGGGGAACCCAAGTCAGCGGTCACAATCGACGTTAACGCGGCCCGGAGTAACAATTGACTAATGCAGGCGCAGCTAAGAGATCATGTATAAACAAGTGTGGAAGTAAATAAGTTGTCTTAGCCAAGAGCAATCTTCAACAGTTGGATGTATCTGCCGACAGATGGCTCCCATTCCCGGATTCTCAGGAAAATTCTGATTGGTTTTTCCGTGTACGGGACACGGGAAGAGATGAAAGTTGCCCATCTCTCGCGTACACGTACTCCCCGTACACGTTGATTGTTTCCGCTCGCTATACTTTCCCGTCAGCCATCTTTTCGCGTATTCCCGTTAACGGCTCACGTTACACGTACACGTTGATTGTGTCCCAGCTTTTAGGGGGACTGAGACGCAAGGTTTGGGATGAAGATAAATCCTAAGAAGACGAAAGTGATGATATTCTCTAGAAGCAAGAAAGCGGGCATGAATAAAAGGGTTGAAGGGCACAAAATAGAGCAAGTTGTGCAGTTTACGTATCTGGGTAGTATTTTGGAGGAGAATGGGTTTACTGGTAGGAACATAATATGTAGAATTGTCTCAATATAATATGTAGATTTGGCTAAAGAGGCATATCCAAAACGAAGGGGATTGATGAGAGGGATTTGATTGGAGACGTAGAGAAATGACTGATGAAAGCGCTGATATGGAGCTTTATGGACCGGAGACTTGGTCATTGCAAAGAGAGGTTAACGTAGACTGGAGGCATTTGAGATGTGGATGTGGAGAAGGATGGGGAAGAAGAGCTGGGTAGCGAGAAAGACGAATGAGGAGGTGGATAGGTGGATTTGAGGGGTGGATATGGTTGAAGAGGAGAAGAAACTAGAAGTGGGGTTACGGAGGAGGTAGAAGGGATGAACAAAACAGGCTTTGAAAGGAGAGAGAATGTTGAAAATAATGATAGAGGGGAGAAAAATGGGGAAGAGGATATAAGGAAGGAAGAGGATAGGAATTCTGGGCGAAATAAGAAGAGGGAGCCTATAGGCTGAAGAACCAATAGATTTCAGCCGTCATTTTTTCCACGAACAATAAGAGACCATAATAGTTGTGATAGATCAGTTCTAGGATGCTGACTAGGTTAAATAGGTTTTTTTCAGTAGTGCTCAGTATCTTAACATGAATTGTAGATATTAACTTCGCATGCTATCTCCGGCATGTTATACTCCTGCAGTCTTAGCACCTTGTAGTGTTATTTATTTGTCGCATTAATAATACTAACCAGTAGTCATATCTTGTGTAGTGTTCTGCATAGTAGCATGTTATTCTTCGTATCACTAATAATACTAACTAGTAGTCATATCTTGTGTAGTGTTCTGCATAGTAGCATGTTATTCTTCGTATCACTCTCCTGGTTTGTGGTCTGACTGCGTACCGTTGTCCTGACTTCTTTTGGCCTGCGCCTGGCATTCGGGGGAACGTGCGCGGTTCTGATTTGAACAGGGATGAGTTTTGCATGCCTGGTAAGGTATCACCCCGTGCCAAACACCCTAGTGGTTGCTTGCAGGGTATTTCGTAGATTTAGATGTAGATATTTTGAATTCAAGAGGGAAGTAATGGCGGGTCTTTCATTGGATCTAAAACGGAACGATGTGCCATTAGGATAAAAACTGTCCAAAAACTTGCCAATCATCTGGTATAATACTCCAATGAAACAATATATCATTCTCAAACTACACATTAATTAATTGTAGCTGATGAAATTTATTGTATATCAGTTCTTAAGGATGAAATAATACACTTGACTCCATTCTGTTTTTAATAAAAACTGAATTATAAGAGGTTTCATCCATTTTAATATATTTATTAATGACTTGCCTGGCTGTTTGAAATCGGAATGCCTCTTATATGCTGATGACTGTAAGATATCAACCAGGGTCACCTCTCTTAACAAGTGTGTTATTTTACAAAATGACTTGGATACATTTTTTAACTGGTGTGTTGAATGGAATTTATATCCTAATTTAACTACATGTAAAATTATCACTTTTACCTTGAGAAAGAATATTATTCGTTATGACTATCACTTAAATGGTGTTCCTCTTGATCGTGTTACCTCAATTACTGACTTAGGAATCACTTTAGATAGCAAACTTTCCTTTAAACCGCATGTTCAGTCAATATGCTCGAAAGCTTATTGCCTTATAGTATTTTTATATTATTTTTAAAACTAAATTGCATTCCCAATTTTTCTATTAAAACTGTGGTGCGAGCATACTGTACGATCGTCCGACCTGTTTTAGAATACGGTGGTATGATCTGGAATCCACACCATGTCACGTTAGAGAGGACACTTGAAAAAATACAGATGCGATTTGTGAAATGGCTGTGTTCTCTGGATAATGGTCCTGTCTATACAGCATCCGAATACCCCAACTTATGTAAATTTTTTACGCTCACTTCACTTGGAGTCAGAAGGAGGGTTTCAGATGCAATCTTCCTGCGTAAAATTATGATGGGTGATGTGGATTCCAGCCATCTACTTGGCTTAATCAACCTGAATGCGCCTCCAAGGAGGACTAAGCACACTCCACTCTTCATATGCCACTTTAGTCGGGTGGATGTCTGTAAATATTAACCGCTAACTAGGATAATGCGCACGGCTAATGAATTTTTGAATAATTATAAAGATGCTGATTTTATTTCTGACCCTTTAGTGTCCCTAAAAAAGAAAATGTTCGTATTTTTTAATAGAAACTAAACAGTTGTTTTTCTTTTTCCTGATTGATTGATGTACGCATTTATTTATTTTATTGTATTTTTATTATAACACATGTAATTGGGGTTACCTGTATGTGTTAAATAAATTATTATTATTAGTATTCCTAATTGTAGTCGATGAAATTTATTATATATCAGCTCTTAAGGATGAAATAATACACTTGACTCCATTCTGTTTTTAATAAAAAATTAATTATAAGAGGTTTCATCCATTAGTATTCCTAATTGTAGCCAATAAAATTTATTGTATATCAGTTCTTAAGGATGAGATAATATATTTGACTCCATTCTGTCTTTAATATAAACTGTATTGTAAGAGGTTTCATCCATTAGTGTTCGTAATTGCAAATCCTCGAGTCCTCTGTTTCTCGTTTCCCAAGGCAGACGACTTGTGCAAAAGCATAGACAACTATAGCAAACGCTCTTACCGTCCACCTCATTGGTCTGAAACGAACGGAAAATTAGAGCCAATTTATATTTATGAAGTGAGCCGCAAACTTGAGCGAATGGAAAGTGTCGCGTATACCGTCTCTAACTGCGGATGTGATTCCCCCACTCACCGTGGCATGTGGAAGGATGTGGAATCAGGTTTGTGAAGTCCATTCCAACCGACTGGAAATGGGAATACTCGTCCGGCGACACAGAAAGGAAGGGAGGGAGGTGGGGGGGGGAGGGGAGGAGGGATGAATTACCATTGTGGTGGTGGTGGTGGTGGTGAAGTGGAATGTTCAGTGGTTATGAGTGCCTATTGGATATAAGATCCGCCATGGTGGGCTCCCACCATTTCTCTTTTTTATTTTTCTTTTCTCGTTTTGTTTTCTTCCCCTAAAAGCACCCGCAGACTGGCCTAATGGCGGCATAAAAGAGCGTCACCGCCGAAAGACGACTTTCTCCCTTCCCCCCACCCACCCCCTGGTCAACCCTCGGAGTTCGAGCTGGGTCGTTCGTTCGACAGTGAATCGTTCATGATGAGTGATTCATTTGAACGGCTCATGAACGAACGACTCCACGGCACGATACACCTGAATTGGTCCATAATATTTGATGATTTATCTATTTTCAAGAAACTAAATGACTTTTTTTTTGGAATGGTGATCTACAAGAATCACGGATGATCGAGAACCGGATGAGTTACCATGATTCATCAGTGAACCAATCGCCTCCCAATAATTGATTAGGGAAAAAGAAGAATAGGGAACGTATCGTCCTTATTGGCCGGTCAGTCTTAAGATTGGTTTACTGCAGATGTCCTGAGGTGAGATAAAAGACAAAAATATGGTATTCATCTAATAAAATGATGCTTTGTATTTCTTTTGTTTGATGTGTCTTGTGCAAAGACGAATTGTTTAATACTTTAAAGTGCAAAAGAAAAGAATTCTATGTGAACTTTTCCTTGTTCAACTACGTTGAAATATAAAATATTCACTCAGCTCCAGAATGGTATAATGTCTCAGTTTATTCGATGTTTATCGTAATCCAATGAATAATTTTACTACCCTTCGTCTTTCTATTTTTTTTCAATGCCCAAAATAGTAATCATGTAGGCTCTCTCGTCTCTTCAAGTACGCATGTCCGTTTTCTGTACCGTATCGGGAGTTTATAACGTAGTTACATTTTTTCTTCTAGGCTCTAGCATCCTTTCAGAACGTTACAGACTAAAAGATATGTGAAGGGAAATAGTATAGGAAAAAGGCATTGTATATATATTAAGTAAAATGCAAAATTACATATAAAAACCTTTGCAATATATATATATATGTGTATATATATGTATATATATATATATATATATATATATATATATATATATATATATATATATATATATATATATATATATATATATATATATATATATAAATTTTTCTTCTTTGGCCTCATGGCACCGATTCTCTAAATACTTTCCTTTCTGATCTCAACAATTCTCAATCCGTCTCTTTCACATCAACTATCTCTAATTCCAATATCACCTTCCTTGATGTTGACATCAAATTATCAGACCTGAATTTTCAGACCTCCGTTCACATCAAACCCACGAATAAACAACAATATCTTCACTATAGTAGCTGCCACCCCTCCCATACCAAACGCTCTCTTCCCTTCTCACTATCCATCCGAGGCCATCGTATTTGCAATAATCCTGAGTCCCTCAATACATTCCTTACCAACCTTCACCACTCGCTCCTCAAGCGTGGCTACCCAGAATCCCTTCTCGCTAAAAAAATCAGGAAAAATTGCCCCTCCTCCAAACCTCATCCCACGAAAGACTCCCGCATCCTTTCTATTTGCACTACATATTTCCCGGGTGTTCAGTCTATCAATTTTATCCTTAAAGATCTCTTCCCCATTCTGAAAAACCACTCCTCCACTTCAAAAATTTTCTCCCAGCCACCCTCAATCACATACAAGCGTCCTCCTAACTTGTCCGATTTATTAAAATCCACGACGCCTCTTTCCAAAATCCCTGTAGCCTCAAAACCCACCTCCTCCCCTTGTAATCGTCCCCGGTGCAAATTATGTCCCATCTTCAGTTCCTCCCCTCCTCCCAACTCCTCCATCGCCTCCTTCCCCAACCCTCTTCCCTCCTCTTGCGTCACCAGTAATGTTGTTTACCACCTACAATGTAGGCTATGCCCTTCATTTTACATAGGAAAAAGTTCCACCCCCCTCAATATACGGATCAATAATCACCGTGCCAATTGCAAGAACCCAACTCAATCTGCTTCCCTTCCCGTGGCGATCCACGCCTCTCAACACATGAAATCCTTTGACAACTGCTACAATGTTTCAGTTTTGTACTCCCTTCCACCATCTGCTTCCACTATTGAACTTAACTCTGTAGAGCTCTCCCTAATTTGGCTCTTTCACGCGTTCCTCCCCCCCGGCATCAATGTCTCTCACTAATCCCCCTCTCCTTCCCTTCCCCCTTCCCCCACCTCTCCCTCCCTTCTATCCTTTACCCGTCACTACCTTCTAACCTTCTGATGAAGGCGGTTGTGTCCGCCGAAATATATCAAAATTTCTGTGAGTTTTACTTTTTTTGTGCTCTATATGTAACTGCTAGTCACGCCTGTGACCTTTATATATATATATATATATATATATATATATATATATATATATATATATATATATATATATATATATATATATATATATATATATATATATATATATATATATATAATATAAAACTTCGTCACAGGGTGACACTAAACATAAAACATGAAAAAGCAAACTCACGAGTTTAAATTTTCGGTGGGTCGCCCGCACCTTCGTCAGTGATAGAATATATATATATATATATATATATATATATATATATATATATATATATATATATATATATATATATATATATATATATATATATATATATGTATATGTATATGTATATGTATATATATATATATATCTAAACTACCAAAAAATGTAGCCAACTATGTCGACTTCTGAAACACATCATTCAGATAATATCGCCGGGATAGCGCGAGATTTCCTTCATCAGGCTGTTCCCTTATGGTGGTATGGGCGAAATCTCAATGTACCTAGAAATGGATAAATTTGGTCTCATTTTAAAGAAAAATATATCACCCTTCTAATGACACCGAAAATTCAACCCCTTACCACATTACTTTCCGAGATATTTGCCCAAATATACCAGCCCTTTTACATGGAAAATGGTACGTGTATACACCACAGAGAGACATTATACACAAAATTGAAGAATTTATAATACTTAGGTGTCGTAAAAAACTAACACCTTGTAGTTTGTATGTTTTGTCGACTATATTTGAAAATTAATCATATGGTCACCGCAATAGGTTCTTGGGTATCACAAAAAACGCATCCCGCGAAAAAAATGAGTCAAGGTAAAGACTTAATTCGATATTTTCATTTAATTCTTACCATTTCTGTCATAATAAATTACATTATTGCACCATTAACAATGAAATATTTAATTCATGTGTCTTATAACTGTGAAATTAAAACGTATTATTCGAATATGGTCTCTATTGTGACTAAGGAACTATCTCGCTCGGACTACTTAAACTGCCTGAGGATCACTTTGAACGACTTTTGAAAGAGCGACTCACCGGAATGACCCAGTGGCATGAATCGGATCATCGAAATGAACAGGACCGAAACGTACATCTCTACGACCCATTCCCCCCCTTGACTCTCCGCCTTGTTTTAGCAGTGGCGACAAATCCCTTCGCAGAGCGGAAATGAAGAGAAGGGAAGAGAAAGATAGCCGGGGAGGGGGGTGGGGGTGACGGGACGTGGGGGAAGATTTTCGGGTGGCCGTTTTGGGGATGCGTATCGTCCGGTTTTCTCTGGGGAATGATGTCATCTCCCATCGACGGGAGAACACACCCGAGGCATAAAACAGAGATGAGAGCCTTAGAAGAGAGAGAGCGGAGGATTTGAAATTAAGACAAACATTATCACAATTTTCGAGCAAAAATGGGGAAAGCTTTTTTACCCTTCAGTTCGTCGCCTTCAGTTTCGCTGACTAAGCCTTAAAATAGTTTGAACAAACTGTCATTTCACCTAGGAACCAATGCATTTGGTCTCATTTAAACGAAAAATACCTTACCCTCCCTGCTAAAAAAATTCCTTAGAAGCTGTTCTGTACGTAAGGAATTCTACAGAAATTGACTCTTTTTCTTCAGAACTGATTCCTTTTCTAAGGATCTGTTCGGAACATGAGAACTAGACTCTACAGAATATATGTTCTGTAGAGTTATTTTCTGCAGAGCAAAATAACTCCTTACGAGCTGTTCTGTAGGACTTCAGCAACTATACGGAAATAAGTGAGGTTTCCGTTGACCCAGTTCCTTTTCTAAGGACCTATATGGAGAGTCGTAGGGAATGCCACAGAACATCCTAAGGAATTCTGCAGAACGCCCTAAGGTGTTCTGCAGAACGTCGTAGGGAATTCCGTTAAATGGTGTTTCAATACTTTAAGGAATATCTACAGAACTTTCTAAGTTAAATTCTGTAGAAGTATTTTCAGGAAACCATACAGAATGTTTAAGCAGGGCTTCCAAGATACAAAAATATCAGCCCCTTTCCGAACTACTTTCCGATATTATTGATGAAAAAACCCAGCTCTTATACATGGAAAATGGTAGGTTACGCTCTCCATAGAGACTTTATTTTTTAAAAATGAGGCGTTTATAACACCTAGATCTCATCAAAAAATTGACAGGGTGTAGTTTATGTTTTCTCGACTATTTTTTTATATAAATCATATTGTTACCGCAGTAATGTTTTCAAAATCGCAAAAAGACCTTCCGTTGTGGAGGAGTTTTGAGCGTATCATGTGAAAAAGTGATTCAAATCAAAGACTTATGTGGAAATTTTTATTTTATTACCGATGATTTCCGTCGTATTAAGGTTTATTATTGCACTATCAATCATGTAATATTTAAGTCATGCTTCCTGCAGCTGCTTAAATTAAAACTTATTATTCGAATATGGTCTCTATTATGACTAGGGAAATATCTCGCTCAAATTACCTTAAGTTGGCACCATTGAGTCAGATTGTGAAGGAGTTTTGAGCGTACCGCGTGAAAAAGTGAGTCAAATCAAAGACTTATGCGGATATATTTATTTTATTACCGATAATTTCAGTCGTGTAAAAGTGTATTATTGCACAATTAATAATGTGATATTTGATCCATGCTTAAATTAAAACGTATAATTCGAATATGGTCTCTATTATGACTAGGGAACTATCTCGTTGAACTACCCAATGTGTCGGATTGAAAGGGCGTTCGCAAGTGGCCAGTACCCAAAGCTGTCTCGTGGGCGTGGTCGGACTACCATCTTTATTTCCTCGAATCACCTTAGTGCTTACATATTCTTTTTATTTAGGACTCGTTTAGCTTGTAGCACAATTGATTTTTAAATAAATCAATTTATTTAGTCGTTCATACGTACATTTACATTCATATACACATTGACGTAATATATATACAATCATCTTTGTAAATTATATAGTGTCTCATTATCATTAAAATGTATCAAAATTTTAAATCACAAAAACTTATCAGCAATGATAACTAGGGTTGCAACGATAAACGAAATGACTGATTACCAATCAATCGGCCGATACGATTAACCGGTTGATTATTAAACAAATTATCGGCAATAGATGGCACCACGACCGATAAGGTACTACTTATAACTAATTTTTACCACTAAATTATTCCTGGAAAGATATTTTAAATTATAACCATTGTTGAAAAAGAGACAATTCTGAATCACATATTTGTGACTTCCATAATTTATATTCGTAAATTGTTCCAGTTATTCGTAAATTTATCTTGTTTATTATGACGTCCTTTCACCAAGTAAAAGCTCCTGGTTTCCATGTTAAAAACATATAATTTGAAGGAGTTAATTGTTACAATAAAAATTATTGGGTGGTGTATGGGGTGCTTGATGTTGTTTTGTTGTTTTTCATTTTTTCACGAAGCAAATTACTACGTAACGGAAGTCTCGGATTTTAACCGAAATAAACGTCAGTGCTGAAGGTGACATATATCCGCCAGATAGAAATAGACTGTCCTGAAAATTAGAGCTGTGTCGATCATGAGTGATTCGTTCATTTTGAACGATTCATTGGCATGAACCAAATGAATTGAATCACGTTCTCCGTTCAAATTGTTTATAATGAATCAAATCAAGCTGTTCTCGTTCATAGGTCGAGTGGAGTGGTTTGTGAATAATCGCACGATTCATGAGTGATCGAGAGCAGCTTGATTTGGTTCAAACTGAACCAAAACACGCTGTCCATGAGTGGAGAGCGACGTGATTGGGACAAACTTCATTCAAAGCATTCCATTGTGTTTTGGTCGCATACTGAATTTACTGATAAAAACTGAGGAATAATTTTATAGAGGTGATCATATAAAGTTGATTGATTATAACACCGAACGCAACGATTTGAACCCAAGCATCGCAAGTACTTAAGATTCTTAATATATAGTCTCCAATCGCCGCGGCATAATGGGCGAGTTTTTAGGCTCACAACACCAGGCATCATGACTTAAGCTGTTCTAAGGATAGGCACTTTCAGGATCCTAAATTCTCCCAATACTTATACAATAAAACTTAATTAATCTGATAAATAGATTTCATATCACGCAATAGCTCCGTATAGGCAGCCTCTCAATGGTACGAATTGGTTGGATTTGATTCTTCGCCTTAGTTTGGTTCCTCGCTGATATTTGATTCTTCGTAGTGAAATCATTCATCGTCATTAAATCACTCATCGCAGTCATTTGGTTCTTCCATGGTTCATTTCGTTCATAATGAATGATGTAAAAGAACGAGTCATTGTCATGAATCAAATGGCATGAACTGAATCTTCGAAATGATCCGAAATTCCCACCTCTACTGAAAATGGAGAAATTCTTACGTTTTTGCATTACGAATTAAGGGTATATATTTTGAATGTAGATTAAATATAAAAATAATAAAGACATAATAATTTCATTTATTTAAAATATGTTTATGGAAAAATTTGAAGGCTATTGCTACATTTAATTTTTTCATTAAACTAATAACGATGGGATATAAATCTCTCATTTTTTTCTTTATAGCATTAACTTTATTACCTAAGTATCCCTTTTCACAGTAATAACTACAGAAAAGGCCGATTAATCGGCCAAATCGCCGATACCAATTAATCGGCAAAATGGCCGATAAGGCCGATTGTCGTTTATTTGCCGATTAATCGGTGCAACCCTAATAACACGACATATCAGTCCAGTAAAGGTCCTGCTAAGCTATTTATATAGCTAGTCAGAAGGTTCCAAACTTGCTCTCATTAATCTTCATTGTTTTCAAAGGCTATATAATGTTATACAGTAGAAAAAATTGAAATATAACCTCTTAATCCACATTTTTTTACGTTCTAGGAGCCAATTTTTAAATTTCTTTTATAACCTCACCTGTTTTAGTTAGATAAAAAAAATTGTTGTGCATATTATTGAATATGGTTAGTGACTTTATCGTCAGATTTCTCTCTGCATGCAATGTGAGTCACTTTTTTGCTTTATACATAATATTACCCCTCGGGGCTGATTTTTTGACCTAATGTAAAACCTTATATTTGTGACTGATGTGATAATCATATAATACAGAATAGCTTATCAAATTGTCGTATTCCCAATCTTCTTCTGTCAAAATATTTGTATAACATTTCATTATTTTTAAAATGATTTTTCTTCGCTTGCGTTTTAGGCTTTTCATGATGATTGTCAAAACTTGAACTCCGAACGGTATTTCTGTGTCTTAATCCTCACGGTGCTACCAAAATTTGTTGGTACTAGCGAAAAGTGCCAGCGTGAATTTGAGAGTTTTGTAACACCTCATGAAAAAAAACAATATGAAGTTACTATTTTAGATATGAATGTAATGTTCTGTTTATTTTACTTAAAATAAATTAATTGATGATTATAATATTCTGATAATTTGCATAAAGGATAGATGTAATTATTTCAACAAATTTAGTTTGAAAAATAATTTGTGCTCGAGCCGATAATCGGCTCGTGGAACTTTTCGCCCGTTTACGCGTTGAATTGTTTTATTGTTAATAGGTATATGTAGAACTGGAAATTTGATTTTTGTACCTTGAGAATGACATAAAGCGTCGAGACCATGGTCGGTGCTTATTGAATACACACCTGTGCGCTGATGAAAAAACTATCGGCGGCGGACGCCGACTGGTACGTGTATGCACTCCACGACATTATTCACAGAATGAGGAGTTTTTAACAGTTAAATGTAAAAAACTAACAGCGTGTGGTTTATACGTTTTCTCAACTATTTTTGAAAATAAATCATACTGTCACCGCAATAGGTTCTTGAGTATTACAAAAATCCTTCCGTTTTGAAGGAGTTTCAAACACACCGCGCGAAAAAAAATGAGTCAAGTTAAAGGCTTATTTAGATATTTCTTTTAATTACTTACCATTTCTGTCATGTAAAACTATGTAATTGCACCATTAAGAATGCAATAATAAATTCATATGTCCTACAGCTGGTGAAATTAAAACGTATAGTTCGAATATGGTCTCTTTTATGACCAGGGAACTATCCCGCTCGGACTACCTTGAAGGCTTTTAATTGGTTTCGGAAGTTAAATAGTAATCCAAAATGATTTCTCTGCCGGAACTCCAGCCGTGATTCGATAGCCGATACCTTTAACATATAATAATACGCATTCGAATCCAACCGTTGCTGTCGTGAGTACCCGCAGCTTATGTGCTTATTTTGACTTGTTGACTCAGACATATTAAGTTTTAGTTGACCTTTACTCAAAATGTAAAATTCAGTATTGAGAGCCATGGATTCTACAATTTTTCCATTTGTTTTCTTACCGGAAGCTTTATGAATATCATTATGAAGATTGAAAAAATAAAATGTTGAAGGATGAGCGAACGATGACTTGAAATGAAGAATAGAAATGGTTGGATATAGGCCAAGACATACAGTCGAGTTTTTCATCAGAACCTCTCACCTCAGGAAATTCCCCGATCAGCTGATTGTTTCTACCCTCCCGTTTCTAAGGACTCTTAATTATTGTCTATTTATACTCTCATTTTTTAAGGACTACAGGACTTTCATAAGCTCTCAACATTTATTAATTCGTTTCCCCTCCTCATGCCATTTTAATCGCTATCACCACCTTATGATTTCGTAGCATATATACTCAATCATGTTCTGATGAAGGCTTCCGCGGGGCTTGGACGTAAGTCGAACCCCTTTTCCGGGGTTTCCATTGCCTTGATTCATGATGAGGAGGATATTTCGCCTGCTATCCTGCAGGCTTCCTCTGGTCCAGTCCAGCCGTCAAAATATCGTCCTCATCATGAATCAATGCGGTGGAAACCTCGGAAAACGGACTCGACTTATATACTCAATCATGTCGAGAGCTTAGCGCATGGATAGGGAATCATTTTCATTGATAAAATGTTGAGCTCAAAAGATACAATTTTTACGACATTTTATGGAGGAGATCTACCTAAACACACCTTATCAAAGCCAGCACCGACTCCCACCTACCCAATTTTTAGCCATATGATGAGTGAATATATATATATATATATATATATATATATATATATATATATATATATATATATATATATATATATATACAGGCCGCATGCGGGACTTCTTCACCTGAAGATGGTGCTCAGCGCCGAAACCCGGGTCGTGCTTTTAAAACTGTGATTTTAATTTTTATTCTGTGGTTTTAGTAAAAATGTTTATTACTTATCCATTGTTCTATTAAATATGGAATACCACAGATATCACAAAGTTACCAAATACAACATTTTATTTTTACTTCCACAAAGTGATGCCTGAAGGTGTAACGCTTATTGTTAAACCTTTCACCCCTGAGGAAGCTCGCTACAACCGGGGATGTGATCCGGTACAATATTGCACTTAAAAATACGGTATTATTTAGTTTCGTACTTAATTCACTAAATCGTACAAACATTTTATTTTTACTTCCACAAAGTGATGCCTGAAGGTGTAACGTTTATTGTTAAACTTTTTACCCCTGAGGAAGCTCGCTACAGCTGGGGATGTGATCCGGTACAATATTGCGCTTAAAAATACGATATTATTTAGTTTCGTACTTAATTCACTAAATCGTACACGGTTTGAAATACGTACGAAATACGATGCACTAAATAATGCCCTGTACGAAAAGCGCTTCATTCTTTCAGGTACGAAACTATATATTCCCATTCAGTTTTGTGCCGGTTTACTTTACTCCAGAGTTTAGTTTCGGACTGATTGGAAGTGTGTGCTGTATACTGTCAGCGTTTGTATGGCTGCTGAAGAGTATCTTTTATCACTGAGGGTTAGTCACGAAACGCTGAATGTTTCACCCGCGTTTTAGCCGAAACGTGGGTGAAACGTTGGACTGACAATGATCGATTCGCAGCCTGCCTAAAAAAACTCAGCACTACTAATCAACAGCTGTGAAAGCCTTCACTCCAGAACATTTTGCCTTTTCTCTCTTCGTAGGTCTGCTTCGTTAGTGCTCCGTCCATTTGATATTCATCATTCTTCGATAACAACACGTCCAATATTCCTTCCAATATTTTGTGTCCTACGCTGGCTCTACCGAGGCTTCACTGTCATGCGAGAGCATGCTCCATATATTTTTGAGTATGAGGCCATTTTAGTTATTCCAAATTTAGTTATTTAATATAGCAAAATATTAGAATATTATGCTCCATATATCTGTAAGTATGAGGCCATTTTAGTTATTCTAAATTATTTAATATAGCAAAAATATTAGAATACGAGCGTGATGCGCCCGCTCCCAGCGGGCTTCCCCCGCTCTTTTCAATGGAGGTCCACAGAGGGATAGGCGCGTTTCTAATTTTAAAATGTAGAAAAAAAAGGCAGGGTCTTATGTACAAATTGAATTGGAATTTTCATGTACAAATTGAGGTCAGAGGACCTCTTTAAACACAACATTGGAAGTAATTACACTATCCTCTGTTAATACTTGTAAACACCAAGGTTAGACGCACATGATGACTCATACTTACGTATCAACAGGAGACTTGAATGTGGAATCAGCCGCATTTTGATAAAAGTTATTTAAAGAATGCGAGATATTGTTGCAAATGAACAAATGTATCAGTTTGTGCGCCGTTAACGTCAGGAATATTTACCGGTTTACCTCTCGAACATTCCACCATAACCAATACACGAAAACAAAGAAAAGAGGATGCCAGAGAAAGAGAGACAGAAAATGGTTCGCCATAGACTGAGTACGTGTTGAGTCCAAGACCTTTCTGTGTTAACTTGAAATAATATGCTGAAAGCGCGTTATATTGCAAAAAATATAATGTTGAAAGCGCGTTATATTGCAAAAAATATAATAATATGTATCTGAAACTAAATTGGTATCAATTAAATATCCTGAAATAAAGGTTTGCTCTGCACCATGGAGCAAGTGCGTGACGTCAAGATGGCGGATCGCCTCATCCCCTAAGAGAAATATCAAGGGCCATTTTTTTAAAACCAATTTTAGGAAACAATAGCAATATTTAGGAAGTAAGATACGCCGTCGCACGTTCTCTGATAAATTCTGTGCATTTTGGTACCTCATTTGTAGAGTTTGGTTGCGTATAAGTTGAGAAAAAGGTATCTATACAGTAGAAATAATATAGGAGATTTATGTTTACTATCTTTCTGCTCCAGATTGATATATCTTTCCGAATCATATCGCTGTCCGCTTACGCGTGGATACTGATGACCGTATCCGAAATAGTTCAAGAGTCGGTCCAAACTTAAGAAACAGCTCTTCCCAAATCAGCGAAAGATCCGAAAGATTTCATTCGGCCCTCTCCGAGCGCTCCGCTGGCGAGCTCCTCGAAACCGGTGCCTTTCCAGTCGTCAAACCGGTGTGCGCGGTCTAGACTTGATGTATTCTGCTAATTGACTCCCAGGAACTCGCCAGAAATCCCATTTGCGGTTGACTCGGGCGGTCCTGCCAATCCGAGGAATTTTTTAGTAAATTTTCATTTGAAAAAAAAAGAAAAGAAGCTCTCATATTTTGTTGTAAGTAAAAGTAATTTGGAAATTTTTAGATACTTATCTCAAGATTTGGACCTTTTCGGCTTGAGGCAAAGTGCTTCCTAATTGGAAAGTGTGTCACTCACCAGATGCCGTGAAAGAGGTGTGCCATCGGGGACTCGAATCGCTGGGGGAGATTTTTTTTTACTTTAAATAAATAAATAAATAAATAAATTTATTTACAAATAGTTTACATCCTGCAATTTCCCTTTGGATGGGTCACAATAAATTTACAACAACAAGGAATATTTGTACTTATTTTTGGTCATAAATCATTCATAAATATAATAATCACAAATAAAAATATATATTTACCTTCAAACAAAGATTACTTTTTTATATTATAATATAATAATAATTTAATTCCTTTTCAGGAATTACAGAGTGGTAGTACCATAGATAGCCCCTAAGGAATAACCTGTGTTGGGGCTACTGACAAATAAATAAACCATGCAAAACACAAAATGGTTTACAATTTTCGATAAAACGTTTACAATGCAGTGAATAAACTAATTCAAAATAGAAAAAAGACTCAGAGATATACATAATTTAATAGTGATTACAAAAAAGAGACACACAAATACAAGATCGGGCGAACTTACTTCAACAATGATATGCTTACTGCAACTTCAACAATGCTCGACTTCAACAATGCTCGACTTCAACAATGCAACTTCAACAATGCAACAACTTCAACAATGATATGCTTACTGCAACAATGATATGAACTTACTTCTGGACCGTGACTCTTACTTGATGGCGACACTTGGGATGTAAAATTAATCCTATGTAAAATGTGATCTTCTAATAATCTTATCTTCTAATAATTAAATAGTTACAATGTAAGGATGAGTCAAATCCAAATGCCGATTCTCGATTCCACCGATTCTCAGGATTAGAATCGGCATCGAGAATGGATCGCCTAAAGTCGATTCCGATTCCACTGATTCCAGATGGATAAATATTTAAATCAAATTTCATTCATCGCATTACATTCATCTCAAAAAATTGTGGGCGTAGGCTATCAATTTGTACATTTTATTTATCTACCTCAATAAGCTGAGGATATATTTGCTATTTGTTAATAAATATACTTTTTGAGAGACTTGGTTGTCTTTGTAATTTTATTTCAGCCAATACTTGAATTTAAATAATAGTCGTACGCTACTGGTATATCAATATCGCACCTGTTATTGGGAATAAGAATCGATGGAATCGGAATCGAAAATCGGTAATCGATTTGAAAGAATCGAAATCGGAATCGAAAAAAAGTGGAATCGAGTCATCCCTATTAAAATGTATAGATTTATGTGAGAACTGCAGTTTGGGTGGTGGGCGGGAGCACCGTAATCTAGTGAATTTTCACGTTTTGATTACAATTACAGCATTTTGAAAATCAAAAAATATTATATTGGAAAATTTAGATATGTAGCAGTAAGAAAAAGAGATGTTTAAATGCAAATGGGGTGTAATACCTAAGTAGTAATAATAATAATAATAATAATAATAACGGGAACGTCGTTCGTCATCTGCAAGATGACGAATGCTACGAATACCTCGGCGTCCCCCAGCGTCGAATGCAGGAGGTAGCAGCAGTGAAGGAAAGACTCACCGCCAAGTACAGACAGACTCTCAGAAAAATCTGGAGTTCTGAGCTGTCTAGCAAGAACAAGGTTCTTGCCACGAACATGTTCGCGGTTCCGACACTGCTGTACACCTTCGGATGCATGAAATGGAATGTCAACGAGTTGCAAAACCTCGACCGGGGAACGAGGAAGATGCTGACCATCTATAGAAGTCTTCATCCGAAATCTTCCGTCGCCAGATTGTATCTCCCTCGCAGTGTAGGCGGTAGAGATATGTTGAGCCTGAAGTGTCTACATAACGGAGTTGTTTTGGGTACAGTTTGCCGCGTGTTCAACAGCACGGACCCCCTGCTCACTCTCGTAAGGGAGCACGAAGGTGCCGGTGTGGGGGCGTTCCTCTTCCAGGCGGCGAAGAGGGCAGCGGACGAAATCGGTCTGGACTTTGACCTGTCATCCGACGGTAACGACAGTGGCACGTCAATTGTGTCACTCAGGGCAGACGTCTTAAAGCTCGAGGTCAAAAAGGCTGAGCAGAAGACCTTGCTCAAGACGCACACCGATAAGCCCATGCATGGAGGTTTCTACCGAAACATGGAAAAACATGGGCTATCGAAGGAGCTGACGTTTGCCTTCCTTCGTTCCGCGGGTCTCAGGTCCGAAACAGAGGGTTTCGTTCTCGCGTGCCAGGATGGTGTCATCAACACTCTCGTGTACCGCCGAATGATATTCAAGGCGGAGGTGACGGACACGAGATGCAGAGCGTGCCGAGCCAAGCCGGAGACTTGGAGTCACCTTCTCTCCGGCTGCAGTTATTACACGCAGTCAGCGTATTTAGCTCGGTACAACGCAGCTCTGCGGGTGTTGTATTTCCACCTTCGACATCATTACGGCATCGACGAAGTTTATGTGCTGCCCTATGCCCCTGGAGATATTGAGTCCGTCGTGGAGAACGACAAAATAAAAATCTGGTGGAATTACTCATTCCCCACCACCAGGCAGTTGGAGGCGAACAAGCCTGACATCGTTCTCCTCGACCGCCAATCTCGTTCCATGTTCGTAATTGAGTTTTCGGCTCCGGCCGATACGAACTTGGATTCGAAAGAGGCGGAAAAACGGACGAAATATCAAGACCTGCTGTTCGAACTTCGGCAGATGTACCCGGGACACTCTGTAAAACTAGTAGTCCTAGTCATAGGTGTGCTCGGTGGAATCAAGGGCTCGCTGATACAGAGCATCAAGTGTATTCCTGCTTGCGTGGCACAGGCGGAATCACTTGCAGCCCGCTTGCAGAAGGCCGTCCTCTTGGGGTCGCTCCGTCTGCTTCGTGCCCACGACCCGAACGCAGCGTAGCCACTGATCCGATGGGTTAATCGGAAGCGGCTACGAACCCTGCATCGCGCCTCTCGAGTTCTCGGCCATTATGACGGCAACGAAACCCGATGCTAGCCGGGGACTCGGAGGGGAAGTTACAGAAGTAACAATAATAATAATAATAATAACTACAATATTAACATATACATAACACATAATAATAATATTAACTTGCCATTTTTCCGAGCGAATTTAGGACTTTAAAGTCCTCTCTTAAGCCCCGTTCTTAACAACTTAACTTGGCTTAAGCTGTTCCCGAGTGCCAATCGGGGCCTGAAATTTCCAACCAATCACAGCGCGCCACTTTCAAAGTCGGTATTACAATCGATTGATGGGCCTTATCGATATCGTAATCCCCTTTTCCCTAGCCTTTTCGATTGTAAACCAGGCCTTGCTATTGGCCAGAATCAAGAGAAAGTTGAGAAACGCTCAACTCCAAGACTGCGCCATGTCGAGTTAAGCCACTATAAGTTGTTGTGAAGCAGTGTGTTGCTTTCTCACGGACTCAACTCCTAAGTCGCGCCAAGTTAAGCCAAGTTAAGTCAAGTTAAGTTGTTGTGTACGGGGCATTACAATTAACTCATTGGACAAACACAAACATCCATGTCCTAGGCAGTGAATAATCTACCTAGGCGGGATTCGAACCCGCCACCCTAGGGGTTAGCAGGCGAGGACTTTACCCCACCGGGACCGAAGTAGTGTGACAGAACAAGGATGGAAAGGGCCAGGATTGAGTTGGTTTATGAAATATTGCAGGTTAAATGATCCAGTAATTGGACAAACTTGAAAGGGGAGTGCATCGTTGGTTTGGCCATCTTTCGTGATTGGGTGAGAATCGAATAACGAAACAGATACAGTGACACCAATCTCAACGACCACTCCTATCAAACGACCACCCCTCTCAACGACCTTCTTTCACAGGAACCGTCGGCTGTCGCTTAACACTAGAATGCCCAGGCGGATCATTTTGACCCAAACGTGATTTGGAATTCATTTTTCAACTTCATTTTCATTGAGAGCAGGATTTCCTCCCGTGACTTTTATTTATTTCAACACACGTTTTCGTCCAAAGTGTTTCACCTTCCTGGGATTATCCATAAATGAGATTTTTTGTAAATTACCTAAAACGCCCATGCGGGTCATTTTGACCCAGAGATGCATTTTCATGTTGTATCATCACCAAAAAAAGTAACATATAGGAATTAGACATTTATTAAAATATAGGAACAATAAACAAGACAATTTATTTTTATGTAAAACATCATGTTTATAAATGTTTCATTACGATAATTAAAAAAAATGTAAGTTACTTTTAATTTTCCAGTAAATTCCAACTTTGGTCCACAAAAAATAGTTTGAGTTTGTTATTTACGATCGAAATTTGAAAAATTAAAACCAAATACCCAATAATGCGAAAGCTCTTTGCACTTTATTGAAATATGTCACTTTAGGCTAGAAAAATAAAATAAAATTGAAAACAGCGATAAATTTATAAAAATGCCGAATGTTTTAATACCGATAAATCATCGATATTGACAACATTATGAATTTTATATGGTCAAAAAAATTGACGCGTGTAAAGAAAAAGAGTGGTGATTTGTAGAAAAAATCGGTAAAATGTAAACTTAAAAGCGTTAAGTGAGGAATTAATTGATTAATTATTGTGGACCAAAATAATCCGCTTTGGGCTTTGAATGATGTCGAATACTCCGGGCGTCCCATTGTTAAGTCCAAGTGAATGGCAACGCCGAGGGCGCGATGGCTGGACCGTTCCGTTCAACTCACCTCAACCGATTTTTCGACAAAATGGTGTACAGCGGGTGATTTTTGTTGGAGTGTGATGTGTTGTTTGTATAAAATTTGAAGGAGACAATTATTGTCATGAAAATTAAACTAAAAGGGGCATATACAAAACGGGGATTATGATAGTAACAATGCATTCTATATACATAATGTAACCACATCATCAGTTTGGAATAATAATGATTTTTTTCTCTTTTTTCACTTTTATATATTTTTTCTTTTCTATTTTGCTATTTGTCTTTTTCTTTTTTCATATAATTATTTTTTTTAAAGATTTATTTATTTATTATTTTTTAAAATAAGTTTTTTAATTGTAATTATTTATTTATTTTTCACAGACTTAACCTACAAGAAACGTTAGACATAGGAAAGACTCATTGAAGAGTGATATGTTGAGGCAGTGTATATGTAGTGGGGATAATGGGGAAATTCCAAATGTTAGACAGAAGGGGTTATTGTTTTTTTCAAGCGGTGTTTATAATTGGAGACTATTGATTGCACATAAGATAATACAGGTTTCACTGTACATACGAAGACCAAGAAAGCCATGGATGAATATTGTCGAAGAGAATCTTCCGAGGAGTCTTAAGAATAGGAGAGAGAGAATATTAAAAATTACATAAGCGTAACAGAAGCGAAATATATACGCAGTCATAAGATGCTAAAGAGGTTATTGTTAAAAGAGATCCAATTTCAGGCCAAACAATAATGAGGAAACTTATAGACTTTGCCTATCCCGGAACTATGGCTTATTTTAAGTTTGGCTCCCAGAGGAGCGCGTCCAAAAAACTATAATTAAGGCGAGGTACCAAATAGAAGCTAAAACTAGCAAATGAGTCTGGCAAGTATGCAACCTCTCTCCAGAGCTGGTCAAAATGGACCTGAGGAAGGCAATAAGAGAAGCACAAGAAACTGAAATGATCGGAATAAAGATTAACATGTTGCGCTTCGCATACGACATCGCAGTCATAGTTGGAAATCGCAACGATCTTCAAAGGTAACTATTCAATTTCAATCAAAGGTAACTTCAACTACACGCAATAAACCAAGTTCTCCAAGAACACAACATGGAAATAAATGAGACGAAGACTAATAAAATCATCGTGCGCGGAAGAGAAATGACGAATACAGAAGTTACATTCAGAGGAGAGAAATTAAAATAACGTTGGGTGATGATTGATTGATTTATATTCAATTTTACATTATTGAGTGATACAAGCAAAAGTAGGATAGATAGGGTCAGGAATGAGTGGGTAATAAATGAATGTGGGTTAGATGCTCCAGTAATGGACATATATGCAAGGAGTGTTCTTCGTTAGTTTGGCGATATTGAGAGAATGGCTGAGAGTCGAATAACGAAACAGATATATAAGGGTGAAATGAATGGTGCGAGAGGTAGAGGTAGGCCAAGAAAGTTGTGGTTGAGGAAATTCTTAGGAGGAGGAATATTAGGAGCCTTAAAAACAGGAGAGCGTGTATGAAGCAGTGTTCGGGGGTAAATGAGGCAAAAGAGCTAATAAATTCAGGCTTCACTTTGTGGAACCTCTCCATATCGGAAATTAAAATATTCAAGTATTGGTCCACTAATATATTTATTTTTTACGACCGGGGTTCCGTCAAAATATGACATCTTCTGGATGTCATTATGTGACGAAACCCGGGTCGTAAGGAATAAATTTATTAGTGGACCAATACTTGAATTTTTTCATTTCCGAGGCAAAAGAGGTTTGCAAGGATAGGTCGGAATGGATGAAATTATTGAAGGATGAGTTAGGTGTAGAAATATGTATATATATATGAGTGAAACTTTGCGACTCTGCCTACCCCGGAAGAGAACGACGTAATTGGTATGTATGTATATATAAAGGAAGGAAGAAGGAACTCTGCATATATGGATACTTCCGCAATTTTAGTTCTCAAAAGATTTGAATAGATGGCGCTGATAAAAACGATTAAAATTATTTCATTATTTACTTCCCAAAAGCTGCTAGTAGTAATACTTTACTAATTTTGAGATTTATATAATTTTGTTTTTTTTTAAAGGGAACATGAGTTTTCTATGGTATGCTTTGCTCATCTTTGGTATGGTAAATAAAGTAAAATAGATATAAAACAACTCCTAAAATAAATGTTTTTGTATAAAATATGAATGGAACTATCCATTGTCTAATATTACGTTTCAACAAATGCATGTGCATAATCCGCCCATTGATAAGATGGTGCCTTGGATTGAATTTGGGTCTAAATTTCATAAAATTGGCTATCAACGAATGTCAAAAAAGATTTCACGGGCGTCATCCCGTTTAAGGGAGTCCGAGCGAAATATCATTTTACTTACACATCAATGAATTTGGTCTAATTACTAATTTGGAGAATTATATAATTTTGTTTTCTTTTTGTAAAAGGGAAAATGAGTTTTCTATTGTATGCTTTGCTCATCTGTTGATATGTTGAATAAAGTAAAAGTGGTTTAAAACCGCTTCTTAAATGAATGCTTTTTATAAAATATGAACGGAACTATGCATTCACTTGTATTACGTCCCATCAAATACACGAGCACAATGCACACATATGTTCAGTTGATGCCTATGATTGAATTTGGTATAAAATTTCTTTAAATAGGCTATGAACGAATGTCAAAAAAGATTTGACGGGCGTCATCCCATTTCAGGTAGTCCGAGCGAAATATCATTTTACTTATAAATCAATGAATTTGGTCTCATTTTAAAGGAAAATATATCACATCTCTAATGACACCAGAAATTTAACCCCTAACCACGTTACTTTCGGGGTTATTTTCCAGAAAATACCAGACCTTTTACATGGGGAGTGGTACGTGTATGCACTCCAGAGAGAAATAATTTAGTAAGAGGTTTAACGTTTAAGGTTAAGAGTAATAACGCCTAGATGTTGTTAAAAAAAACTAACAGGGTGGAGTTTATATTTTGTCAACTATATTTGAAAAAAATCATATTTTTACCACAATAGTTTCTTGGGTATCACAAAAAACCTTCCGTTTTGAATGGGTTTCAAACGCACCGCGCGAAAAAATGAGTTATGTTAAAGACTTATTTATAAAATTACATTTGATTTCTTATAATTACTGTCACATAAAACTATATTAATTTACCATTAATAATGCAATATTTAATTGATGTATCCTAAAGCTGTTGAAATTAAAACTTATCGTTCGAATATGGTCCCTATTATGACAAAAGAACTATCTCGCTCGGACTACCTTAAAAAGATAGCCAATTTCATAGGCCGATCAATAGTAGATTTTGTCTACCGCAAAACAACGGTATTTTTTGAGTTTGGCTCTCAGAGGAGGGCGTCCAAAAATATAAATAGGTGTGGTACCTAATAGAAGAACTATAAATGAGTTAGACAAGGACGCAATCTCTCACCAGCGCTGGCTAAAATGGACTTGAAGAAGGAAATAAGAGAAGCACAAGAAACTGAAATGATCGAAATCAAGATTAACATGCTGCGCTTCACATACGACATCGCAGTCATAGTTGGAAATCGCAACGACCTTCAAAGGTAGCTATTCAATTTCAATCAAAGGTAACTTCAACTACACGCAATAAACCAAGTTAGTATGTTACATTCACAGATAGCAGAAGTTACATTGAGAGGAGAGAAATTAAAATAACGTTGGGTGATGATTGATTGATTTATATTCAATTTTACATTATTGAGTGATACAAGCAAAAGTAGGATAGATAGGGTCAGGAATGAGTGGGTAATAAATGAATGTGGGTTAGATGCTCCAGTAATGGACATATATGCAAGGAGTGTTCTTCGTTAGTTTGGCGATATTGAGAGAATGGCTGAGAGTGGAATAACGAAACAGATATATAAGAGTGAAATGAATGGTGCGAGAGGTAGAGGTAGGCCGAGAAAGTTGTGGTTGAATGTGGTTGAGGAAAATCTTAGGAGAAGGAATATTAGGAGCCTTAAAAACAGGAGAGCGTGTATGAAGCAGTGTATGGGGGTAAATGGGGCAAAAGAGCTAATAAATTCAGGCTTCACTTTGCGGAACCTCTCCATATCGGAAATCAAAATATTCAAGTATTGGTCCACTAATAAATTTATTCTTTACGACCGGGGTTCCGTCAAAATATGACATCTTCTGGATGTCATTATGTGACGAAACCCGGGTCGTAAGGAATAAATTTATTAGTGGACCAATACTTGAATATTTTCATTTCCGAGGCAAAAGAGGTTTGTAAGGATATGTCGGAATGGATGAAATTATTGAAGGATGAGTTAGGTGTAGAAATATGTATATATATATGAGTGAAAGTTTGCGACTCTGCCTACCCAGGAAGAGAACGACGTAATTGGTATGTATGTATATATAAAGGAAGGAAGAAGGAACTCTGCATATATGGATACTTCCGCAATTTTAGTTCTCACATGATTTGAATAGATGGCGCTGAGAAAAACGATTAAAATTATTTCATTATTTACTTCCCAAAAACTAGAGTAGTAATACTTTACTAATTTTGAGATTTATATGATTTTGTTTTTTTTGTAAAACGGAACATGAGTTTTTTTATTGTATGCTTTGCTCATCTTTTGGTATGGTGAATAAATTAAAATAGGTTTAAAACCACTCCTAAAATAGATGTTTTTTTATAAAATATGAACGGAACTATCCATTGATTGTATTACCTTTCAACAAATACATGAACATAATCCGCCCATTGATAAGATGGTGCCTTGGATTGAATTTGGCTCTAAATTTCATAAAATCGGCTATCAACGAATGTCAAAAAAGATTTCACGGGCGTTATCCAGTTTAGTCCGGTAGTCCGAGCGAAATATCATTTTACTTATAAATCAATGAATTTGGTCTAATTACTAATTTTGAGATTTATATAATTGTTTTTTTCTTTTTGTAAAAGAGAAAATGAGATTTCTATTGTATGCTTTGCTCATCTATTGATATGTTGAATAAAGTAAAAGTGGTTTAAAACCACTTCTTAAATTAATGCTTTTTAACAAATATGAACGGAACTAAGCATTCACTTGTATTATGTCCCATCAAATACACGAGCACAAAGCACACATATGTTCAGTTGATGCCTATGATTGAATTTCATATAAAATTTCTTTAAATAGGCTATGAACGAATGTCAAAAAAGATTTGACGGGCGTCATCCCATTTCAGGTAGTCAGAGCGAAATATTATTTATTAAGTCAATGAATTTGGTCTCATTTTAACGGAAAATATATCACATCTCTAATGACACCAAAAATTTAACCCCTTACCACGTTACTTTCGGGGTTATTTTCCAGAAAATACCAGACTTTTTACATGGGGAGTGGTACGTGTATGCACTCGAGAGAAATAATTTAGTAAGAGGTTTAACGTTTAAGGTTAAGAGTAATAACGCCTAGATGTTGTTAAAAAAAACTAACAGGGTGGAGTTTATATTTTGTCAACTATATTTGAAAAAAATCATGTTTTCTCCGCAATAGGTTCTTGGGTATCACAAAAAACCTTCCGTTTTGAATCGGTTTCAAACGCACCGCGCGATAAAAAGAGTCAAGTTAAAGACTTATTTATAAAATTTCATTTGATTTGTTACAATTCCAGACTTATAGAACTATATTATTTTACCATTAATAATGTAATATTTATTTCATGTATCCTAAAGCTGTTGAAATTAAAACTTATCGTTCGAATATGGTCCCTATTATGACAAAAAAGCTATCTCGCTCGGACTACCTTAAAAAGAGAGCCAATTTCATAGGCCGATCAATAATAGATTTTGCCTGTCCCAAAACAATGGTATTTTTTAGTTTGGCTCTCAGAGGAGGGCGTCCAAAAAATATAAATAGGTGTGGTACCTAATAGAAGAACTAGTAAATGAGTTAGACAAGGATGCAATCTCTCACCAGCGCTGGCTAAAATGGACCTGAAGTAGGCAATAAGAGAAGCACAAGAAACTGAAATGATCGGAATCAAGATTAACATGCTGCGCTTCACATACGACATCGCAGTCATAGTTGGAAATTGCAACGATCTTCAAAGGTAGCTATTCAATTTCAATCAAAGGTAACTTCAACTACACGCTATAAACCAAGTTCTCCAAGAACACAACATGGAAATAAATGAGACGAAGACTAATAAAATCATCGTATGCGGAAGAGAAATGACGAATACAGAAGTTACATTCAGAGGAGAGAAATTAAAATAACGTTGGGTGATGATTGATTGATTTATATTCAATTTTACATTATTGAATGATACAAGCAAAAGTAGGATGGATAGGGTCAGGAATGAGTGGGTAATAAATGAATGTGGGCTAGATGCTCCGGTAATGGACGTATAAGAAAGGAGTGTTCCTCCTTGGTTTGGCGATATTGAGAGAATAGCTGAGAGTCGAATAACGAAACAGATATATAAGAGTGAAATGAATGGTGCGAGAGGTAGAGGTAGGCCGAGATAGTTGTGGTTGATTGTGGTCGAGGAAATTCTTAGGAGGAGGAATATTAGGAGCCTTAAAAACAGGAGAGCGTGTATGAAGCAGTGTATGGGGGTAAATGAGGCAAAAGAGCCAATAAATTCAGGCTTCACTTTGCGGAACCTCTCCATATCGGAAATCAAAATATTCAAGTATTGGTCCACTAATAAATTTATTCTTTACGACCGGGGTTTCGTCACAATATGGCATCTTCTGGATGTCATTATGTGACGAAACCCGGGTCGTAACGAATACATTTATTAGTGGACCAATACTTGAATATTTTGATTTCCGAGGAAAAAGAGGTTTGCAAGGCTAGGTCAGAATGGATGAAATTATTGAAGGAGAGTTAGGTGTAGAAATATGTATTTATATGAGTGAAACTTTGCGACTTTGCCTACCCCGGAAGAGAACGACGTAATATGTATGTATATATAAAGGAAGGAAGAAGGAACTCTGCATATATGGATACTTCCGCAATTTTAGTTCTCACAAGATTTGAATAGATGGCGCTGAGAAAAACGATTATAATTATTTCATTATTTACTTCCCAAAAACTATAGTAGTAATACTTTACTAATTTTAAGATTTATAAAATCTTGTTTTTTTTTAATAGGGAACATGAGTTTTTTATTGTATGCTTTGCTCATCTTTTGGTATGGTGAATAAAGTAAAATAGGTTTAAATCCTCTCCTAAAATAAATGTTTTTTTATAAAATATGAACGTTACTATCAATTGAATAATAATACGTTTCAACAAATACATGAGCATAATCCGCCCATTGTTAAGATGGTGCCTTGGATTGCATTTGGGTCTAAATTTCATAAAATCTGCTAATTAAATATTGCATTATTAATGGTAAAATAATATAGTTCTATAAGTCTGGAATTGTAACAAATCAAATGAAATTTTATAAATAAGTCTTTAACTTGACTCTTTTTTTCGCGCGGTGCGTTTGAAACCCATTCAAAACGGAGGTTTTTTGTGATACCCAAGAACCTATTGCGGTGAAAATATGATTTTTTTCAAATATAGTTGACAAAATACAAACTCCACCCTGTTCGTGTTTTTTAACATCTAGGCGTTAATACTCTTAACCTTAAACCTCTTACTAAATTATTTCTCTCTGGAGTGCGTACACGTACCATTCCCCATGTAAAAAGTCTGGAATTTTCTGAAAAATAACCCCGAAAGTAACGTGGTAAGGGGTTAAATTTTTGGTGTCATTAGAGATGTGATATATTTTTCTTTAAAATGAGACCAAATTCATTGACTTAATATATAATATTTCGCTCGGACTACCTGAAATGGGATGACGCCCGTCAAATCTTTTTTGACATTCGTTCATAGCCTATTTAAAGAAATTTTATATCAAATTCAATCATAGGCATCAACTGAACATATGTGTGCTTTGTGCTAGTGTATTTGATGGGACATAATACAAATGAATGCATAGTTCCGTTCATATTTTATAAAAAGCATTCATTTAAGAAGTGGTTTTAAACCACTTTTACTTTATTCAACTAATCAATAGATGAGCAAAGCATACAATAGAAAACTCATTTTCCCTTTTACAAAAAGGACAAAAAAAATTATATAAATCTCAAAATTAGTATTTAGACCAAATTCATTGATTTATAAGTAACATGATATTTCGCTCGGACTACCTTAAACGGGATAACGCCCGTGAATTCTTTTTTGACATTCGTTCATAGCCGATAATTATTACATTCGGTCTTTCCTCCCTTCCCTTTGTGCAACGGGACGGTGATACCATTCTTCCAATCCTCTGGAACAACAGAAACATGTAAGCATAAATTATATAGTTCACGCAGATTTTAAAAAGATATTACGGAAAGTCTTGCAATAAGTCGAAGCCATCCGAATAATTGAGATGGGAATCGCATTTTCAGTGTACATATATAATTAAAGGCTTAATCTCCTGAATAAGTTTGAGACACGTTACATATCCAAAAATGTACAAAACTAAAACTAAAAACTCTTTGGTATCACCTTAATTACATTCATAAAATTTTAGAGATAGACTCCTGGACGGGTATGTTTAAATGTCGCCGTATTGTCCTTGTTTTCTCATTTTTTTAAATTTAAGTAATTTAGTTTCTGCCGTAAAAAATTCTCTTTCCGGTAAATATTAAAGAATTGATGCGGATGCGGTCAAATAGTGTTGCCATTGGAAGGAGGGCCAGTATGTACGGAAAAGTTTTTTTTTTCCAAATAAATGAGACCAAATTCATTGATTTGTAGGTAAAATGATATTTCGCTTGGACTACCTGAAATGGGATGACGACCGTGAAATCTTTTTTGACATTCGTTCAAAGCCTATTTAAAGAAATTTTATACCAAATTCAATCATAGGCATCAACTGAACATATGGGTGCTTTTTGCTCGTGTATTTGATGGGACGTAATACAAGTGAATGCATAGTTCCGTTCATATTTTATAAAAAGCATTCATTTAAGAAGTGGTTTTAAACCACTTTTACTTTATTCAACATATCAATAGATGAGCAAAGCATACAATAGAAAACTCATTTTCCCTTATACAAAAAGAAAACAAAATTATATAAATCTCAAAATTAGTAATTAGACCAAATTCATTGATTTGAAGTAAAATATATAGTAAATGGTGGGCCGAGAAAGTTGTGGGTGAGGAAATTCTTAGGAGGAGGAATATGAGGAGTCTTAAAAACAGGAGGGTGTGTATGAAACAGTGTATGGGGGTAAACGAAGCAAAAGAGATTTGCAAGGATAGGTCAGTATGGAGGAAATTATTGAAGCAGAGTTAGGTGTACAATTATGTACTAATGAGTGAAACATTTTGACAGTGCCTACCCCGAAAGGGAACGGCGTGATGGGTATATATGTATGTTGTTCTATTTTATACTCTGCTAAATTCGTTGTTGATCGGTGATAAAATTTTGTGTTCCTAGGCAATAATAATGAGCCTGAACTGTATATTCACAACCTGATACAATTTATCTGTGTGCTATGTAATTATTAAGCACAAATTAATAAAATAATACATAAGGTGAAACGCCAGTGAGGAACGGCTAATCTCAGTCCAGATATGATTCATCAGATATACGATAATTAATGATCATTGATCAGATATGATTAAAGCCGGCGTACACATGGAAGTTGCTCGTTTTGGAAGTTGTGAGAGTGGCGATATTTTGAATCGTATCGCCACTCGCCGGGTATCTTCCTGATTACGCATTACTTCCGCCTTTTTCCAAACAAGTGGTTGAAGGAAGTAAACAGCGCACAGGGTAGTTACAAAAATCGCCTAATTGTGGTCGTATACCACCTTTTGAGTCCCTTGAACATTATTTGTTTTAATAGATTTCTTTGAATTACAATAATTATTCACTCCTAGCAAAGGTACCCGTTGAAATTCAACGGGGGATGAAAGAAAGACAGGGCAAATAGGTTGTAGGTTCGAGTCGCTCATGAGGTGTACTTATTTCCAGGCAAATCAGCTATAATTTTAGTTTTCTTTTTTAATTCAGCAGATGAAAACCGCATTATATTATGCTTACCGAGTTTCGACATTCTTTTGCAGTAGCATATAGAAATTAAAATACAGGCCATTTGCATTCCAGAGGCTAGTCGCATTGATATAGCATCGAGGCATTCCTTGTTTTACTCAGCTATAATTTAGTTTCATTTTTTAATTCAGCAGATGAAAACCGCATTACATTATGTTTACCGAGTTTCGAAATTTTTTTGCAGTAACATATGAAAACTAAACTACAGGTTATTTGCATTCCAGAGGCTTTCCGCATTAATATAACATCGTGGCATTCTCCTGTTTTACAGGGGTCCGACTTTAATTAGTCCACTTGAAATGAATTTTGCCAAGTTTAGGCATAAATATCCCTGAAAATATCATAATCAGCAACATTTCAGTATACGGCCTAGATTTACACTGTAATACCTATCTCTAGATATAAAACCCAGCCGCCATTGTAAAGGTCCCATTCCTCTTCTAAAGCTAATGCTAATTCCACGGTTACCAAGGAAATATACTATTGTTGACAGAAATTAAATTCATGATTGTGACGTTAAAAACGCGATTTCTAGGAAAATTTTATTCGTATAAGAAAATTGAATGAAAAAATAAGAAACGGCAATCTTTAATCCATCTAATGGCGAAAACTAGAGCCTTCTATCTTTAGTAAAAGTAAATAAAATATGCAAAAAGAGAAACCTCTGCACTGGAAACAAAATGTTTAGACTAGAGTTTTTCAAACACATAAGACACCAGACGGCCCAACACGCTTCCCTTGGGGCCCAGGGGCCTTCCTTATAGTCCCAGTTTCTTTAAAAAAGCTTTACTGATCCCATGTGTGAAAAATTCACTAAAATCGGTTCACTCGTTCAATACTTATGAGGCTTTTATGAAAGCATTCTTTTGGAAGCTTAGGGCCCTCTGGGGCCCCAGCGTGACTTACGACCCCATGATTGTTGTACATTAAGTATAGGTATATTTTACGTGTTTCTAATACATGCAATCATTATCTTCCAGGGCCAATTTTTGGCGATAATAGGGCCCACTTGAGGACCTTCTAGGGCCCCAAGACCCTTGTTATATAGCCTATGCTTGAACCAGATATATCAAGTATCTTTCTGCCAAATTTTATTTCAATCAATTCAGTGGTTTATGAGTGATTGAGTAACAGACAGACAGACACTACTAGATTTTTATATATTAGTAAGATTACGTCGAATCAAGTGTGTCAATTGTGACAATAATAATTATTTTCTAATAAGAGATAAGTCATGTAGCTTATATTAGGGTTTATTTAGCATTTAAACTAGTTTTAAGTACAAATAAATATTTATGTAAGTAACAATGAGTCCTTCTACTAAGTTATTCGTTGTTTACATTTTAAATCTCAGTTTGCTGTCACGTGACCAACATTTCACCGAAAGCGATATGATTTGATCGCATAATCGATATGTTACTTGCAGAAAAAATAGAAACCAGTCTATTTTCCTTGCAAGTAGCAACCGCGGTAGATCACCGCCACTATCGACCACTACTGCCATCGAAGTCCGTGCTTACTAGAGCTGTGTCGATCATGAGCGATTCGTTCATTTTGAACGATTCATTGGCATGAACCAAATGAATTGAATCACGTTCTCCGTTCAAATTGTTTATAATGAATCAAATCAAGCTGTTCTCGTTCATAGGTCGAGTGGAGTGGTTTGTGAATAATCGCACGATTCATGAGTGATCGAGAGCAGCTTGATTTGGTTCAAACTGAACCAAAACACGCTGTCCATGAGTGGAGAGCGACGTGATTGGGACAAACTTCATTCAAAGCATTCCATAGTCTTCTGTTCGCATACTGAATTTACTGACTGAGGAATAATTTTATAGAGGCAATCACATTGAGTTGATTGATTATAACACCGAACACAACCATTAGCACCCAAACATCGCAAGTACATAAGATTCTTAATATACAATCTCCAATCGCAGTGGCAGAATGGGCGAGTTTTTCCTCTACTTCCAAGTAGTGATGGGTCGTTCATGATCGATTCGTTCAAAATGATTGAATCACCAAGTGAGTCAAATGACTCATGATTCATTTCGGGAAAATGATTCGATCATTCAATCATTTTGTGTTTTCGTCTGCCGTGTGATTGAATGTGATATTAAGTGGAAAAACATATTCACATGTACGTTATCCGTTATTTCTAGTCATGAAATTTCAGAGAGATATCTTCATGGGCATAAATCAATTAATATTTGGTCAGTGAGTATATGTTTGTATGGCACAGTTTTAAGTGAGACAAGGCGCTCATTTTAAAAACGATGAAATTTAATCCTTGTTACGATCTCAGTGCATCATTACAGTTGGTAAACTTGGTAAGAATTTTAATTACCTGCTCAGTTGAAAGCTGCATCCTAATTGAATGGAATTCAATACAGCAGATCAGAAAATATTCATGCGCATTAATTTCTTTAGTCTGAGCTAGTGATTTAATTTTCATGTGCATAGTTTAACGTTATTCTTCTTGAATTCAGAGTCTGTGACAGTTTTGCCTCTCTAAATATCCTCGTTACCATAGTACTTGGAAATCTCCAATTTAATGCGAATCCAAAATTTGTGGAATATGGAAATCAATCAGCCTTCCTAAATTTCTAAGCATGATAGTAATTATTCGAAATCAATTATTCAAATAGATTTATGGCATCAATTAGCATCATTCGAGTGTTTGAGTCTCTTCAATCTTGCTTCATTCGAGTCTTTCGATTCACGTGATTCATCTAATCTGACTTACGAATCATAATGAATTAAATGATTGAATCTTTTAAGTGACTATAATCAAAATGATTGAATCACTAAAATGATCGACTTAGCCCATCTCTACTTCCAAGGCTGCTGTCATGGAAGTGATTTCTATGTAAAAAATGATTCATATGAAAGCCATTTTACCAAAATTAGTCAGCGGGTATTCTCTGAAATGAAAATGGGACCCCTATTGTGTGGAACAAAATTATATATGACTTATTATTCTTCGTTCAATTTATATAACAAATAGAGTTATTTTATCAGTGGTATAGACCCACATTTAGTAAATGCGCCATAACGAAAGATAAGCAATGTAAACAAAAAATACTCATCCTCTCTTTGGCATGTTTATAACAATTTTGATATAAATCTCAAAATTTGGTAAAATATTCCTGCTTGCAGTTTTTGGGAAATAAATATTGAAATTATTACAATCGTTTTTCTCAACGCCATCTGTTTGGAACTTGTGAGAACTAAAATGGCTTCTTTCCTTAAATGGAAATACTTGCGGGATGGTGCAATGAGAGAACTCATCATAAAAAATAGCACGTCCATTTTCAGCAGAGATAGAGCCAAAATACGCTTTAAACGACAATTTACAAACCAAGGAAACAGAATGGGACATATTTTCAGCTCGGCCAATATTTCAGTTTTTGAAGGGCCTTATATCTTAAGGACGCATTACACGGTACATTTTATTGTATCAACGAATTCATGAACCCTTTCATGGTAAAAATTATAAAACGGTATGGTAGTCTGAACGACTGAAGGATATATAGAACCTGCAATAATTCCATGCATTCTCTTATATATTCAATGGTACACTCGATTGTACGATAGAATGTGCTACGTAAAGCAGCCTTTAGAATTAAAATACGCGAAATTTTATACTTCAGCTCAAGGCACGGGGATTTGAACTAGAAGGCTTTTGCAGAGTCTTTGAGACGGCGGTGAAGGCTTTTTAGGCCTCCTTCCGCGTGGACCATGGTCGCAGACATGTCTTTCTATGGAAAAGGGTCAGTGAATGCTACTCGAAAACCCCCTGCCCAAGGACGGAGACAGGAGCTCTTTTGGGGCAGAACGAGGCTTATTTGCAGCGGAAGAACAAGGCTTTCCACCTCCAACTCCCATTCATTCTGGCGTTGGGTATTTCCTCCTTCAGTTTGAGATGCCTGGCCTACGAAGCATACCCAAATAAACACACATGCCCAACGAACGTCGGATATAACAATCGAATCGAATCGATTTTGCGAATAATTTTTTCTGATTCCTTACGTGAATTAAGTGTTACATAATATACAAAAATTTACATTTTTGCAAAAATTTTCTCCAAATATTATTATAAAACTTTTAAAAATGTTTTAGGTAGTTTCTTTTGTTGTATGAAAATGTTGAATTTGTTCAAATATTGTTGCTGTTTTTTTTTGTTTTTTGTTCTTCGCTGTTAAAAGTCCGTTATTCATAACCAAACAAAATGCAACTTGAAAATTTAAAAAGGGCTAAATGCTGTATTTTAATGTTTATATTTAATGTAATTTTCTGATTTTGTGTTACTAACTTGTAATTAGTACATCATATCACTGCAGCTTATGTGAAGGGAACATTATACAAATTGCTGGTGGCTTGGTGGCTCAGTTCAGGTTTCAACCTTGGAGCCCACCTAGAGCTTTCATTTCTATGTAAAATTTTATAATATTTATTAATTTATTGTAATTTAAATGAAAGTAAATAAATTCTATTCCAATCTACAAACAGCGCTAAATAAAAGCTGAGAATATTACCTTCGAAGGGAGTCCTTTGGCCTCTCTAACCGATGCCGGGGTCCTATAAAAAAAGTAGAAAGAATCACTCATAAGGAAAACTCAATGAATTTGTCCAATGAAAAGTTTAATACATTCACTTGTATCGATATATCGATAGTCGCCCACGTGGAAACTCAATGCTATTTCTTAATGAGAACTTTCTCATTGATCAATAACCATATTTTTCTAAATGCGGAGATATAGAATTATCTGTGAGCCATCATGTGAGCATTTGGCGGTAAACACACATTTTCTCCTCCGGAATCTCCTTCTCTTAATTCAATGTGGATTCCATTGGTGGCGTTGGTGACCAATACCATCCGTCATTATGGTAATCATTACGAGAAAGCCGTATCTTGTCACGTCTCTCGACTTCAAGTCACGCGCTGCGAATTGAACCTTGTGTTCCGCATCATTGAGCCAAGACATGCATTAGCCTCATCATATCATTTTTTTGCATAAATATGCATTGGTTTTTATGAAACATCGCCAGCGGTCTTCTTTACTACCATTTCTTTCCCCCGTCGTGAAAAAAATATAGTTTGGAAAGCTGCTCATGGGATGTGGAAGGGGTCTGCGAGATCTCTCGATCCAGGTCTTCCTGCCGATGACTTATATTTTTGTGGGTAATGTGATTGTTAGTATGATTGCAAGTAACAGAAGGTATTTTTTAACACATTTTTATAATATTATCTTTTATGTTCACGTATGTTTTAGGCCTTTCAGCTGTTTTTTTGAACCGATTATGGATTTTTTTTATCTCGGATATTTTTCATACCATGATTTTTCAGCGTGAAGTGAAGCCAGATTTTTCAAGAGGCACCATTTTACAAGTTTAATCAGTTTATTTAAGTACCTTTTTTATTAATTACGTGATATTTACACAAATCAATGTGAAAATTCGATACCTCAAGTATAAAAGCAAACTCATATGAAAGCAATATAATATAATTCTTGTAAAATGCACGATATTTACTCATCTTTGCAACTTTAAATAAAAATGAATCTCGTTCGATTTTGATATTTAAATTTACCCTGGGTCTGAACGTTACTTTGGTCGAAATACTACCTAAAAAGCCAGAGTTGACTAAGCACATTTAGGAAAAATTGGCCTAATCCAGCCCATGTTGATTCGGGTAGAAATTTTCAGAAGTACCGATGACCGGGGACATGGGCACCCACGCCGTATTTTACTGCGCTAATGGTGTCACCTCTGTTATATTGTGCTTGAAAGGGGAAATATTTTATTTGTAAATCATACTAATATGTAAAAGTAAAAATATATATGTGTTTTTCGGTTGGTTGGTCCAAATCAGTTTAGTTCGCTACTTCTCGTGTAAAGCCTCTGCACAAGTGGATTTATAACAATTTAAACATATATTTTATGAACTTCAAATCTGTGTTAAAATCAATAATGACTTGCAATCAGTACTAATTTTGTTACAGCTATTTCATACTAACCAGTCTCCATTTTTTACTTGTAATGGTGTCTATATGTATGTCAAGTATGGCCAAGTTCAATGTGCACCTAATAGACCAATCAATAAGCCATGGAAACCATTCAATAAGTGTTGCATAAACATTTACTGGTTTCATTACTTTTGGCATGGAGTTATGAGTTCCATAAGTAGCCAAAATGGCAAAAGCGCAATGAACCGCTTGGAGACTTAATTACTAGAGTTGTTTTGAACAAATCACCACCTTATTTACTCTTACTGATTATTTATCATGTGCATTAGCAATTATTCGTAGGATATACTCTCATAAATTTTATCCGGCGGTAGAAAATTGGATCGGATATTAGATGCTATTAACAATTAGTAAATAAATTATGTATCTAATAGATGTGTTCTTGCAACCCGAAATTTTTTATGAGATCTATAACTTGATCGATCTCGTAACTCTTGATTCCGTAACAAAATGTTCCTGCAACCGGCCTTTGTTCGACAATCGGTCACATAACAGCTGAATGTTCTAATTAGCAGAACTTCAAGCAATGAAGTTTAATGGACATAAATGACATTTTTCACTCAAAACAAAAACCTATAAAGAGAAACCGTTTTAAACGGAATATGACCACGTGACTTAAATGCTCAAGCACGATAAGCGATGATCTCTCTCCGGTGTAAAATGGCGGTAATTCATCATAGTTAATATATACTAATAACTCATGGATATTGCTAAAAACTTAATCCTGCTTATCGAAAAAACTGGCAGACGAAAACAATAAATTGATGAAATTCAAAATTGTTCGCGTTTCAGTATTTTGGTGGACAGCTGTTTCGCCGGCATTCCAGTAGGCACGATCAGGTCCGGACCGTGTGACTGATTATTTTGACTGAGACTGCATCATCAATGGTTGACCATAATCAACACTGTGTGACCGTAATTGATGATGCCGACTGGACTGCCATCGAAACGGCATTCCGCCGAAATGCTGAAACGCGGGAGGAACCCGGACAATTTCGAGCTATATATAAAACGCGGAAGCCTTCGTAGCAATTACGCCATTGATTGTGAATTCATACAGTTCGTAGTAATTTCAATGAATCGCTTCTTCACTTAAGAACCTGAAAATTCAAGGGTAATAGAGCAAGTTCATTTGCTCGTATTATTTACAGATACGATCTTGTTTGTAATTGTGATTAAGGCCAACTGATCCTCTGTAAATTCTGCTGTTTATTATTATAGGTATTCTGTATTTTTGATACCTTTATTCTGATTATTATTCATTTAATGGAATGATATTGACAGACGTCCTGAAACATGGTGATGCCCCAAAAACAGGCTAACCTTATGCTAAACATTGTTTTTTAATATTTATTTTATATTTACATACTTTTTGAAAATATATTCATGCATTAATTCAATTAAAGGGAAGGAAGGGAAGGGAATGGCGTGATTGGTATGTATGTATTGTATCGTAGATTAATTATATCAGCACGAGTGTCTTTGCAGATGTTTAAAATACCTGCTATTCCATCTCCATTTCTTCAAAACTGCGATGTTGACTTCTAATGATCTATGTCATTAGCATGCACTTCAATACTTCAGTGTATAAATATCTTCTATTATCATGAAAATGATGTTATCCACTGTATCAATATCTACTATGATCGTGTAAATGATGTTATCCACTGTATAAATATCTACTGTTATCATGTAAATCATGTTATCCACTGTATCAACATCTACTGTTATCATGGCCGAGAAAGTTGTGGTTGAGTGTGGTTGAGGAAATTCTTAGGAGGAGGAATATTAGGAGTCTTAAAAACAGGAGGGCGTGTATGAAGCAGTTAATGGGGGAAAATGAGGCAGAAGAGGTTTGCAAGGATAGGACAGTATGGAGGAAATTATTGAAGCAGAGTTAAGTGTACAAATATGTATTTATGATTGAAGCTTTGTGATTGTGCTAACCCCGGAAGGAAACCGCGTGATTGTTATTTGTGTATTTATTCAATTTAAGGAATTTTTTTCTATCGTCATGTACTGTTCTTAGTCGCTATGAGGTGTGGGTAACTTGCGTTGAAGGAATAACATAACTCTTCCACGCCAATGTGCTTTCACGACTTCAAACGCGAATAAATTTACCGATCGACAGCTACCCCAGATATCCGCCGATGCATGACAAACCATTAGTCCCTAGGGTTAGTCCTCGCTTAGATCGTCTGCTTGAAAATGCGGCAGGAATGTGTCAGATCGAAAGGGAATCATTCAAAAGGGGAAATAGTTTTACGTATCTTCTCGTTGGAATTCTCCAGCGGTGGAAGGCTTTCGAAAAATCATTGAAGTGAATCGAACTGGATAGATTGATTGGGAAAAAGAGGCAATCGTTAACCGCCGATAGAAAATTGCATAATTTTTTTGTACGCCAGTTTTTTCGCACCGTATTTTATTCTCCTCATATCTAATGCTCCTAAAAAAACTTTAGTGCGGTGAAATCGTTTATTCTCTCATATCTCTACTTTCTGTCTTTGAGTTTCACAAATTGGCCGCTAATTTGACGCATTAAATTGTTTATCAAAGGGTTTCTGGTTTTTCATAAATTCCAAATTATTTCACCATCATTGGTCGTTCAATCCTGAGATTGGTTGACTTCAACCCTCCTTCATTCCCTATCTAATGCTAGTTCCCTTATCTCCTGGTATCTCTTAATATGTTCTTGGATTGGATTGGATTTTGGGGAGGCGACCGACGGCTAAGGTCATTTCCGCCATGGGGGATAGGTAAGGGAGGAAGGGTGGATGGAAACCCGGCGTCGGCATTAGTCTGCTCTTTACGAAAGGCGCCAAGGGGACCACGGTTTAACGTCTCATCCGACAGACGACATACTTGAAGTGCCCTCCACAAGAAACTCAAGTAGGGATCGGGTTTCCTCTGAAAAACATCCTCTTCTGCAGGGAGTTGAACCCTGGCCGCCTGTATGGTTTACCAGTACTCTAGCCACCTCACCAATCTGATCCCCTTAATATGTTCTTTCCTCTTCATTTGGTCCGTGAACTTATTTCAGGGTCTTCCTCTGGCGACTTTCCCCTCGATTTTGCCTTCAAAGTTGTTCTTCACAAACCCTTTCCGTCTCAGGGTGTGTCCAATCCATCTTGCTCTTCTTTTCTCTATACTGTTCCATATGGTCCTTTCCTCTTCTACTCTTCTGTACACTTGATTAATTCTTATTTTGTCCGTCCATTTTATCTTTAGCATCCTTCTCTTGCGCCAGGTTTTGAAGGCTTCGAGTCTTTTCTGGTCAGCTTTTCCAATGGTCCATGCTTCCGATCCATAGAGCGTGACGCTCTCCACACTACTGTTTTCACATACTGTTTCCTGGTTTGTAGTCTTGTTTGAGCATAGCAGTTGTCTTTTTCCAACGAAGTCCTTCTTCTAAATTATTAACTAGGGTTTAATTCTTCATTTTTGCCTTACCTAGCTACGGGTATTGCATCAGTGAGTTCTCCTTCTGGCTTCCTTTATGAAATCCTTTTTCAGAAGCATCCCAAACTATAACGCTTAAGTTAAAAATAGGGGTAACAAATAAGAATTTCTATGAAAACAAACCATTGTTGCACATGATCATTCATTGGTAATGTAATCTAATCCAAAAGTCACTGATTAAGCGTGTTGTAACCCACACTTGAAGTTAACAAGTGGAGTAGAAAATCATTTTCACCCTCATGAAACTGTAAATGCTCGAAGTAAAGCTCGTTGCGTGAGATTTATTCGCTAATGCGATGTCACGAAAGGAAATACATTCACTTCCGAGACGAAAGAGTTCATAGGTCGGGAATGTCTAAACGATGTCTCTGGCGGGATCTTTTTGTAGGCATTTCGAAGAGCAAAAAGATGGCAGAGCTCATCTTCCGTAAACCCTTGCGGAGATCACATACGAGCCCTGAATTCGCTTCGGGACGTTGATATCTTCCCTGACGGCGTACCGCGGTGATCTTTCGCTGATGTTAAGCCGCGACGGTGCATTCCAGTTTCCAGTCACGTGCAGGGTCACCTGGGCAGCGGACATCACGAAGGCGCTCAAGATCCGACGGCACGCTGAGAAATGCAGCGTGCACTCATTTTTCATCAAGAAGGCGAAAGCAAGGAGTACATGATGTTTGCGATTTTATTTTAAGTTTTCAGGGACCCAGAGTGTAAAATATTTTATTCGAGTTCGTTGTCTCTGGCGTGACTTGGCACTGTAAATGATAAGTGTACTCGGTGATTCCTTGTAAATTTATTTAAACGCAACCCATATTGTTGGGTTTCCACATAGCACATCGTCATCACCTGATTGTAACTTTTTGCGTCGCAAACTGGGTCGCGTTTAAATAAATTGATATGGAATCGCCAGGTAGCTCATATCATTAGCAATGTTGGAGGCGTGTTCTTTAAAGTAAGTACCGATTTGAAATTCGGCCACTGCAGTGCTGCGGACGGAATTTGGCGCATGCGCGCTGTGAACCTACATTTGTTAGGAAGCCATAGACTCCATTTCGGAAACATTTGACCGTGTTTACACTTGTTTGTGATCATTTAAAATGCATCCACCGATTGAGAATTCAGTCAATGGCGAAGCACGCGCTGTGATTCGTTTTCTTAGTGCTAAATGCTAAAAATGATGAGGTCATGACGACCGTGTTGCAGTTATGATCAAAGCAGGCGGTAGACTTGTATGAGGATGGGATTCAAAAGAGGATTCTACGATGACATAACTGCCATAATATTGGTGAAAGTTATGAATAAAAGTCGACAAAGTTACAGGTTTTTGTGTGAAAATAAAATTCTTAAGAAAAGTGCATTTGTTTTTTGTAATATCAAAACGGTACGCGCTTAAAAAACATGCCTCATAATTCTAGCGGTTAATAAAATACAAAGAAAAGACGCACGCTTCGTTTGAAACCTCTACAAGTTAATATAAAGCGTTGAACTAATGATGTAAGAATTAGGTTGAAAATCGTTAGAAACTCAGAGTCTTCTCGAAAGGCTTGTATATTTCTTAACTCCACAAAAGAATTCTAACGCAAATCGGCGGGAGCGAAATGGAAAATGGCGCAAAACGGTTTTCAGCATCGAAACGGGCAGCCAATAAGAAGAGATCGACTCATCTATATAAGCCCGGCCAAAAGAAACGGCTCATATCTTCGACCTCAAGACGCCTCCAGGATAGACGGAGAAACGTCGGAAAAACTACGACGTTTCTGAATACCGGAAGAGAAATAGAACTAGTACTTGCTCACCGCGGAAACCGTAAACAAAATTAGACATCTCCGATTCTGCGAGTTTAAGCACAAAAAGGAAGATAATAAGTATTTAATTCCCGTGCTCTGTCTATAGGACTGATATGAGTGACAAAATAACAGAGGAACTTAGTCGAATTGTTAGGTACGAAAATTCCCTCTTTTAACGCATTAGTATTCATAAAATGAACAGCTTGATACCATCTTAAGAAACGTAGTTAACGTACAATTCACCCGCGTCCTATCCGTGCGTCCTATCGCGTCCTTTAATTTAAGCAGTTTTACGGAGACTTTCGAAATTTTCAAGAAGATTTACGAAGACATAGCTCTTTGCCGTGCGCAGTGTTATGAATGATCTACCCCATTTCCAACATGATCGTCTGTCAGTTCAAGACGATCCTAAACCAGATAGTCCTTCGACGTTAACTGATGGCTGTATCACTTAGAAAATCGAGGATCTGTTGCGCGACAACTGTCATCGGACTGTCAGAGAACTTTCAAGAAAGCTTTAAATCTTGATTGGGTTATATCTACATCTACCCCGCGAGCCGCCGCATGGGCGTGTGGCAGGGGATGTTAGGTCACCAACCGTGTAAATGTGTAAGTTTTTTTGGAGATGAAATGGTGAACTCTATTATAGGAGTGTATTTAATGGAGCTCAATTTTTATTGTGGTCGCTTATTGTTCGCGGAAAGAACGAGTTTTTGTACCTATCTGTTTGGCAGAAATTCCCATAAAAATTCCTCAAAAATTTTCGTCCAAAATTTCTCCCAACTTTTACTCTTAACATATCCTACCGCAGGATTTCCTCCAAATTTTCCTCCTTTTTTCCCATATTACTTTTATGAAACCTTTTCCAAAAATTCTGCCAAAAATGTTTTCTAAATTTTTTTCCAAATTTTTCTCCAAACTTTCCTTCAACATTTGTCCAAACTTTTCCTTCAACTTTTCCCCGTATGTGTCCTCCCACAGAATTTCTTCCGAAATTTCTTCCTTGTTTTCATCTTAATGTCATCGAAATTTTCCCCCCCTAAATTCTGAAAAAATGTTTCCAAATTGTTCTCCAACTCTTTCTTCAAACTTTCCTCTAACATTGCTCAAAAATTCGCCTTCAACTTTTACTCTCGTATATTCTTCTACAGAATTTCCTCAAAACTTTCCTCCTGATTTTCATCTTACTTCCTCAAAATTTTCCTCGTGATTTTCATCTTACTTTCATCAAACATTTCCCCCAAAATTCTGCAAAAAACGTTTTCCAAAATGTTCTCCAACTCTTTCTTCAAAGTTTCCTTCTACTCACCCTCTAAAATTTTCCTCAAACTTTTCCACAATTCAACTCAAACCACAGCTTTCACAGAATACCAACCCACTGAATATGCTCTTGAAATGAAATCCTCCGCCCTTGGGAACGTTGCGCGCTTAAAAGTCACGATAGTTGGGTGTATTTATTCTGTAGTGATATGCATATTTGTGTACTTACCTGGCTACCTACCCGCCGTCGTCCTTAGGTTCTTCAGGGATGGAGGGAAAAGATAACCACTTCGCAATCGCACGATCCTTCCCTTGTGAATATTTTATCTCCTCTTTAAATTATGCGAGAAACGTGATCACCCACAGCAGATCGCGGAAACGGTTGGACGAGGATGATTCACGAGAGATTTCGGAGGGAGGTGTTTGCTTTGAGTGAAAAGAGAGGACGTTTGAAAAGTGAGTTCGGGGCTAAGAAGGTGGCTTTACGAAGAAAAGGCAACTTCTGTCGCAGTAGCTTTACGAGTCACCTGCGAGTTCTTGCATTTCAGTCTGTAAGTAAGAAATTATATGATAAAAGGGGTATGTGGATTGCCTCCGGAGTGTGTAGAGATCGTATCAAGAAAAATCACCTAGGTTCTATTTCCTATCATTTATTTTCCTCCTCTACACTCTACGCAACACGGCGTCTTTCTACAGCTTCTTTGCTTCTTGTTTACTCCTCACATTAATACATATATAATAATAATAATATAATAATTTTTCCATAATAAATTGCAACTTGGTGCAACCATTATTTCTAATAAAAAAATGCAAAAGAAAAAAGGTCTTCATGCCAGAAAAACGAACTTTACATGTATTTATTATGGAAACGCTTTTACTCATCTGGGGTCGAACCGGAGACCATTAGGTAAACAATAAGTATTCCATAAATTTTCCATAAATATAATAATTTCCACCTCCGACATCATTACGGCATCGACGAAGTACATGTGCTGCCCTATGCCCCTGGAGATATTGAGTCCGTCGTGGAGAACGACAAAATAAAAATCTGGTGGAATTACTCATTCCCCACCACCAAGCAAGTTGGAGGCGAACAAGCCTGACATCGTTCTCCTCGACCGCCTATCGCGTTCCACGTTCGTAATTGAGTTTTCGTCTCCGGCCGATACGAACTTGGACGCGAAAGAGGCGGAAAAACGGACGAAAGATCAAGACCTGCTGTTCGAACTTCGGCAGATGTGTCAAGTTGGGAAACAAATCGGAAAATTTTAAAAAGTTGGTTAGGCTTCAAGTTGTTGCAATCGATAGTTTTACATGGGATTAAATGGGAAAGATGAAAAATTTGAATGTAGACCTTTTTTATTTCGTTTATTTAAATAACAAAAATTAAGCTATAAGATTGATTCTTTCACAAATATGAGACTGAATGTTTGAAAAATTTTATTCTTGCTAACGATTTTTCCCTACCTACCGTTTAACTGAAATTTTCAAACTTTAATCGGGGGTTTTAGAAACTTCTTCATTTTCGTTGCTATGGATAGATTATTTCATTGTCGCCAGGCCGAGTGTCGATTTGAGTTTTGGAACTCGGCGAGGCGGGCCAGCTCTCTGTTTGATGATAGTATTTTGAGAAGTCGTCAATAACCGGATGAGATATAATATCATTTGTACTAGAACTATCTGGTATCCCTTCCCTTCCTTTCCTTACCCCTTTCCCACTATCCCCCATGCTTGGCGATAAGCGAGAGCTTCCGGCCGAGCGGGAAGGTTTTTAGCTCGCTTGGAGAACCGAAACATCTGTCTGGTATCCATACCTCATGGAACGTGTAATTCATTGTTAGAAATCCATAATATTTTTCTTTGCTTGCATGTTGCACGCAGACTTGAGAGCTTTCATTGATTGTGTAAGAGTGATGCATTCATTTTTCATTATTTAAAGGGTATCATCATATACAAACACCTCCCCCCACCTTGCTCGCAAACTGCAAGCACCCTTTTGCTCGTTTATTATAACAACCAGCAATTCCATTGTTCCAGATCTACAAACAAATCCTTAGCTTCATTAGTAATGAAAGAGCAAACATCTCATCTGCCCGAATGCTCCTCCGTCGATCTTCTGGAACCTTCCACGTGTTCTCGAACGTTCCATCCATTGATTTGCAGCCGCTACCGCGCTGTGGAACCCTCTCGACCCGTCCAAGGCTCCACTTGACGGCCCCGCGCATAGCAATATTTATATATAATTGGTTTTATAACGTTCCTGATGCCTAACCACCATTGCTCTCGATATATCCACAGACCTCCTGGCAACTACTTTTCCCTTATTGCTTTTTCTATTGTTTATCTACAACTTATTCTGGGTTCTTTTTTTCTACTTTTGGATTTCACATTAAAATTTGCTCTAGTAATCTCTCGCTTGGTGTACGTTGTATGTGACCATACCACACAAGCAGTTTTTAAAAAATGTCATCTTCTCTCCTATGTCATAAACTCTACTATACTGAACGTCAAATTTTAAACGACATTACTCCGTGCTAAACGTTGTGACAGTGTTCTAATGTCACTTACCCCAGAGAGCTCTGGATCGGAGGAAGAGGGATCTGGTTAGCCTCATCCGAACCCAAATTGAATATATATCAAAAATCAAATGAAAAACAGAAATGTAATGCCTGGAAAATCTGACCAATACATTTGATGTGTATGATACGTAGTAGCGATCTGATCACTCCAAATAAATGTCTGTAGAACTGCATATGTATTTTCCCTGATTGATTAATCATGAAGAAGTTCCATTCTGTTTCGACTGATGCCATTGGGCCTGGACGATCCTGCGATAAATACGTATCGTGTACTGCAAAGTCGGGATTATATGACTTAGTTAGCAGAGATTGAATATGAAAGCTACATTTCAACGCAGTGGATTAGGATGTTGTTATGAATGTAAATATTTATTTCTGCCTGGAAAAGTTTTTCAATTGTTTCGGTTGCTTTCAGGTAACAACTTCGACTGTTTTTATGTTGAATAATATGGAATTACATTATTCTTATATCTTAACGCTTACTATGTGCTATGTATTTGGAAAAAGAATGGCTTTCCCCGGAATAATTATTGCATCAAAGAAAAGAAAATATCTAACGTCGAACCTATTAAATATTTACGCGTCACCATCACTGAAGACATGCCATGGGGGAAACACATCAGGGAAATAACTAGTGTAGCAAACCGTAGATTAGGATTCGTAAAAAGGGTTCTAGGCAAATGCGATGAGAGAGTACGAGAAAGAAGCTATTTTACACTTGTCAGGCCTCATTTAGAATATGCCGCTAGTATATGGATCCGTTCGAGGAAGGTATGATAAAAGAATTAGAGCGTGTGCAAAGGAGATCCGCTAGGTTTGTTAAAGGCCGTTATGATAATTGTATAAGTGTTACGATTTTAATAGAAGAACTAGGATGGGAATTACTATCAGAACGCAGGCTAAAATTTAGGTTAAACCTTTTAAGTAAATTCGAAACCGATTTGTTCACAGATGACGTTAGATATATATTGAGAACCCCTGCGTATTATGCTAGGTTTGATCATATTAACAAGATTAGAGAGATAGATTGTCGTACCGATAGATTTAAAATGTCATTTTTCCCGCGTACCATAAGAGAGAACAATAGGCAGCGTAGCAAAGGGATAGGTAGGTGAAATATAGTTAGAGTAGTCTGTAGTGCATGATGCATGTAATAACATCCAATAATCCATTTCATATTATGTAGATACTAACCATCTAGCTCCTTGTGACCCTATTATCTAGCGTGTCTCCCTTAAATATCCTAGTTGCACGGCAATAGTGCATGTTTGGTGATCTTCATCCCCTGCCACACGACCTCGTGGTGGCTGGCAGGGTATTACGTAGATGTAGATGAATTAGTGCATCACTATGGATTAATTGCAAATATACCTCGAATCTTGCCCCGAATTTGTATTTGTACTCAGCTCAAAATTCTAAATTCCAGTTAATATGATTTATAATGTCCTAATATTTAGTTTGATGTGTGGTACGCGGGTTTCAATGTAATTTCGGTGTTCTACCGTATCATTCATGCATGCCTGGTGTGGAAGCACCCCCTGCCACACACCCTTTGGGTGGCTTGCAGGGTATGACGTAGATGTACGCTTGTACATATATTAGATTTCAGTTTAAATTACTTGGATCCCTGAGAAACGAGCATTGTGATCTACAAACATTGATTTCCGAAATAATGCGATGTTCAAAATTACTATATCCATTGTTCACTTCCGTCATTCATATATTTTGGGGGGAGAGAGGAAGTAACGTAAAAACAGAACGATACGCTGCAGGAATCGATACATATCGAGGCTTCGATACACTTCCTACATGCATGGAAGTGATCGTCCGTGTCCAGGGGTGGGCTTACACCGGTAAGTTGATTCCGAATGTTTCTCGTGCAAGAGCTTGGAGAGGACTATACCCAGACGAAAAATCGTTGTTTTGAGACGAACGACCGATTTGCATAATCTTACGGAAAAATTATTATGTGCATTCGCACTTATGATGGATGAACTTTCAAGAATTTTATCCTGCGGTAAAATATTGGATCAAATAGTTGAAGCAAGTTATTATAGGTAGATAAGTTAAGAAACTGTTTGCTGTGTTCCAGCAACATGAATATTTATAGTGATTTTTAAAATTTTGTCTTCCGAATACAGCACAATGGGCCAATTTACGTCGAGTGAATAACAGTAACAACGGACGAGAGACAAACACCCATGCCCTGGGCAGATAATACTCTACCCAGGACATGGGGGGACACTCGAAACCGCGACCCTCGGGTTATTAGGCGATGTCTTTACCACCGCCACCAGGGCCGACATATGAAGTATATAACTTCATGGATTTCATAAGTTAAAATTACATAACTAAATGATCTTGCTACCGGTCCGAGGACGTGCAAAACATTAAATTTTAAATTATATTCATGGCCAGTTTCAATGATATGTTGGGCAAAAATTGAAAAAAATAATATACCAAGTATTTCTCTGTGTTCAGCAGCGATTTTTACCACCATTTTCATAATAATAACATTTATTGGCTCTGGGAATGATTTTCTTTGGAGCAGGAATAAGTAATGACAACTCAGACAAAAATAATAACGGAAATCAAAACATTCAAGTAATGGTCCACTAATATTTTTATTATTTACGACCCGGGTTTCGTCACGTAATGACATCTTCAGGTACAAATATTATTCCATATGATTAATTAAAAAAAATATATTAGTGGACCATGACTTGAATGTTTTGATTTCCGATATGGAGAGGTTCCACAAAGTGAAGCCTGAATTTATTAAAAATAATGACATCACATTCAAAACATGTCACTCATTTACAAAAATGTTATCACATCACGGTACTTGTTCACAACAAATATTTACAATTTCATGCTCAATACATTGTAGCAATCAAAGAGACAGTATATCCATAAATTTAATTCAAGTTGTTTACCAAAATATTAAGTTTCATTGAGATTAAAGAGACAGCAAACACTTTTGAAACCTTTCTGTAAACTTTATATTATTTCAACTATTGCGAAATCGAATTCCATGCAATACATGATTTTACATAAAAAGGGTTATGGTTTATACATAGTGGTTCAGTGACAGGGTACAATAAATTTGTTTTTATTTTTGATATTTCTTGTTTTTTTATCCAAATTATCTAAATGTCCATTTATGATATAGTTTTTTTTACCGATTGGTAATCGCCTGTTTAGTCTCTGAAAGCTCTTTCATGGAATTGATCATTTTTAGAGAGTAAAATGGGTAATTAACAGCTTAATTTGTGCGGTGATTATTTCTGATTTAATTACGCGATAGAGATAAAGCCTACGAGTGGGAAAAATAACTGTAATGTTATTGGTAGTATCAGACGTAACTTGGTGGAATCTGTCAACATTGTAATGATAACACTTGACTTTTATTTTCCACATATTTTTACGACCCGGGTTTCGTCGTTCGACGTCATCTTCAGGTGAAACCTGAAGATGACGTCGAACATAGAGACCCGGGTCGTAGCAAATAAAAAATATGTGGAAAAACAAATTCAAGTGTTATCATTACAACCTTAATGTTAATTTTTATGGGATCGCATTGAGGTATATTAGAATTAGCTCCGAGAGACATTATTTAAGCTACTATGAAATTGGTGGAATCTTTAACAATTTTTATTAGCGTACCTTGTACGTAGTACCTTTGACAAAATCTGCGCACTCTTTGAAAGGAAAAGAGATCATCATATTCTCGCAGGTACGAAATCATAGAAAAATGATATCGTTTTCCATCCAAATGATAGATAAATGATGCATCTCCCAAGGGCACTGGGTGCGACAGCCATTTTTTACTGTATAGTTAAACTCTTTTCAAAGATAGTTTATTTACACACAATTAGCGTATAGGTAAAATGCAAATTGTGGCTTATCGCTTGTCTATTCCGTTGTAGTTTCTATTAAGGATACACGTTCAAGTCACTTAAAATTCTTTCTGGAACTTCTTTCGGATTGGTAAACACATTATCTCTGCATGATCCACCAATGACGAGGAAGTTTTGTGTTCACATCCACTCGAAAAGACGTATTTTTTTGCCAATATCTCCGAGTTCCAGCAAGGACCCTGACGCGACGGTAGAGCACCTTTCGCAGGCAAAGGTTCTGACATCGATTATTTTCTCCAACTCTTATCGCGAGGGCGAAGGGATCGTCTTTGAGATAGAGTGCTTCAGCAAAGGAACTGATTGCCATAGGAAAACGGTGACCATAATGAGACTTTTTTTCAGGTGCATCTGCGACGTGATAGGTACAGGGATTTGGAACTGTTTTATTGGCCCGATCCTTGGTAGCCAATCCTACGTAAACTCACTTCCCGCTGGGAATTTCAGCCCGTGTCCTCAAGCCTCAGTGAGCGTCCTGGAGAGAATGGCTTCCGATCTGGAGACCGAGTATATTTCCTAAAGGCTAATGCCTTGTCGATGCAACCACTCTTATCTGTCACTTGCTGTTCGTTTCAATGCCACGTAGTTGCTGCATCCTATCCTCTTCCGAATCTCATCTAAATACTTCTTCCTTGGTCATCCTCTTCCTTTCTTTCCTAGCACATTGCCTTCAAGAATGTTGGTTAAGAATGCATTGTGTCTGATGACATGTCCGATAAATTTTATTTTTCTCTTCTTAATTTCCGTTAATAACCTTCTCCCTTCTTGTATTTCTCTTAAAACTTCCAGATTTGTTTTTCTTTCCATCCAGCTTGTTCTTGTCATCTTCCGCCATATCGACATTTCAGCAGCTTCAAGTATACTCCTTTATAATTTGTCCATAGTCCAACTTTCACTTCCTTTAAGCATCCATTGTCCTGAGTGATTATACTGCCATGATAACAAAATGGTTCCACCTGATGAATTCTGGTGTCGTCATTTTCTACATTGGTTTTTATTTCTTCCATATTTTTTCGTAATACCTTTGCTTTCGTTTTCCTTTTATTCAGTTTTAATTTCCATGTTTTAAGAGTGCCTGATAGGGTTTGCAGCATCCTATTCATTTCTTTTTCAGAGTCTGCTACTATTACAATTTCATCACCGAATCTGATACGATGTATTCTTTAACCACTGACTTTTACCCCCTTTGTCTTCTCCTTCATGATCTTAATAGCTTCTTCAATGAACATATTTAACAATCTGGAGACCGAGATTCAAGAAAATACGGAAAGAAAGAACCCCTTAACTGCCAAACTCGTGGGTCTGGCTAGTGACCCCCTCCCAGGCCATTTCTCCCCCGTGCACTCCAAATCAGGCCTTGAACTCTTCCATCTCTTAAAGAAAAACATCTCACCTATACAATGACTTAAAAAATTCTACCCCTTACTACATTACCTTTCGACATATTTACAAGAAAATAGCCCTTTTATACGAGAAATAGTACGAAAATGCACTCCAGAGAGAACTTATGTAACAAATGAGGAGTTTATAACACCGAGATCTCGTCAAAAAATCAACAGTAATTTTAAAGAATTCAAATGAGATATGGTACTTTTTTCACAGTTTTTAAAATTTCAGGTCAACCGGTTTCGTTACATAGGCGACATCATCAGGACATCATAGGCATCATCAGCAGACCTAATGATGTCGCCTACGTGATGAAACCGGTCGACCTGAAATTAAAAAAACTGTGAAAAAAGTACCATATCTCATTTGAATTCTTTAGAATGGATTTTTACAAAGTTAAGCCAGAATTAATCGAGTTTAACAGTAATTTTAACGTTTTCTTAACTATTTTTTAAAATTAATCATATTTTCGCCAGTTGCCAGAGTTGAAACGTACCGCGTGGGAAAATGAGTAAAGTTAAAGACTTATTTAAGTATTTTCATTTAATTACTTACAACTTCTGTCATATAAAACTATAAAATTGCACCATGGCCCCCTAGTAAAAGCTGGAACACTCACAGTACCCATGACGTGATATCACGTCATCAGCACCAGCGTAACGACGACCATGACGTGATATGACGTCATGCCGCACTGAAAGGGCTAAGGAACTATCTCGCTCGAACCATCTTAATATCTCTTATCAATAGCAATTCAATATCAATAGCTCTTTGCTGAATTTTTCTTTGCCTCAAATTCTTAATCCTTTCCCAAATGCAAGTACGTGGTCGCTTATTGTGCGCGAAAAGAACGAATTTTTACTACCCAACATACTACCCCGCGAGCCGCAGTGTGGCAGGGGGGGTTAGGTGCACAGCCGTGTAAAGATGTATCATTTTTGGGGGTGAAATGGTGACATATACTATGGAAGTGTATTTAGAGGAGCTCAGTTTTTATTGTGGTCGCTTATTGTGCGCGGAAAGAACGAGTTTTTGTACCTATCTGTTCGGCAGTGTATCCCTCTTATTTTATTGCATCTGTCAGGCCTAGAAATGTAGTGAGGAGTCATGATAATGTTCTCTATGTCGCTCTGAAAAATATCAGTTCTGAATTTATCAAGCAACCTAAGCCTAGCGTGAAGCATCCGAGTCTCTAGGGGCTCCCACCCTAATCTCTCTAGAGTTTGTGAGACACTCTATGTACGCTTGTTGTAGTTTTTAACGAAGCATGCTGCTTCTCTTTGTATTTTGTTGAATTTTTTGTGAAATCTTTATGACCTTTGTCCCAAATGCTCGCGACGTATTCGAGGTGTAGCTTAACCAGAGTGAAGTAGCATCTCACTTTTACTAAGGATTGAACGACCAATGAAGGACTAAATAAATAAGACGTCGCGGCGGTAGTTTTTGCATTTAGTTACATCTGGTGGGCTACGTCGATTTGTCTCCCGCTTCCCACCGGAGCCGCGAGGGTTCTCTGTCGTAGGCGTCCCTGCATCCAAGGGGCGGCCCTCCGCTGACCGCGGCGAGGAACAAAGGAATCGTAGCATGACGCGCGTGGGAAACAGGTGCGCGAAACGAGATCTTAATAAAAAAAGAGGAACGGAGAGCGATTTGGAAGCCGCCTACGAAGCGCTATCTGCAAAAGGGATCGCATCGCGACGCAGAAAAACACAGCAACCCTCCCCATTTCCCAACTCCCACACCTGCCCTCCCCGTTCGTGGAAAATTTCCGCTCGCTTCACTCGAAAAGTAATTCGCAACGCAAAGAATTTTTATGATTCATAAACGGTTCGCTAAGTTGTGTGTAGGGTCATAATTTGTCCCAAACGAATGATAATCTTTTTAAGACGCAAGAAACTTGACTACAAGGGTAAAACTGACGGAGTTGAACTCTACATGTGTCAATACCATGTAATTATACACTTTTTTAATATCATCCGGTCTACAGATATATTTAATTCCTCACCAAACTTAATTACACAATGGCACAATTAACTTCTTAGAAATTTGTGAATATCGCTATACGGAAATTTAATAATAATGCGAGGTGACTTCATGAGTATTCTTAATAGCCATCAGTGCAGTGTAGGTAAAAGGGAATGCACTTACCGCCGCCTTGTACAGATTATTATTTTTCTATCCAAGTCTCCTATTTTGGATCCTCGTAGACTCATGCCTTGTTTTGCAGCCTGGTACGAAGCAAGTTCTGTTTAAACAAGGCATTCTAAATTCTCTATTTCAGCCGAACGGGCTTAATGCATTCAAATTAGAATCAGAGTCTGGCAAACATCGTCGTAGGCACACGATGGACGTTTAATTAACCTCTTACACATTTTCTGTAATAGATATTTTCTCTCTAGCATTTAAAAAGTAACTTTTAGATTACAAAAACAGCAAGATATCATTCAAAGCATCAAATAATTCATATCTCCTCCATCCTCATTGAATATTTGCCACAGTCTCACGTTAACAACAATTAACTACGTCTATTTGCAATAACAACTGAAAAGACTCTAATCGAAGTGGCGCCAAGGACTGGGTGAACTAAAAGTGGAAATTTAGACAACACATAGCCAAGGCAGTAATTCCAAATATCTAAATCCATAATATATATTCTTGGTCTATACATAACCATTCGGGGTAGTTTTAGGAGAAAGCATTATTTTAGGCATGCCCGATAACCTACCATGATTTTAACATTTATTATCTATATCTACTTATTACCATGCAAGCCACCACAATAGTGTTTGGCAGGGGGTGAGTTATCACCAACATGAACTATAGTGAAGAAGTTTACTTTTACCTACAAGCGCCACGCTATATACTTTCTACATAAACTACTAAAATAATCTATAATGTAACTATGTAAACGTGACACAAGAGTCATGCAGGGGACATATAGAACATGGTGTTAGCACTACTCGGCAGATTTAGAAACATTCATTAGTTTGTATATAAATTATTCAGCTACACTACCTGTCCACTAATCGACTTCAAAGTCTCGACGTAGCCATTATGGCCTCTTAATGATCGCGGGAAAAACCTGTTTTACAATACATATATTTCCCTTCTTTTATTCTCATGATCTGATCCACCGTAATATGATGGAATTCATAAGATATTGAAAACTTCGACTAAAAATAAGTTGGTTTTAAATTTACTTTAAAGATTTGGCTTGAATCCGTTTGCTGGGGCCGCACAATGTGTTTCAGAGAATGTATTTCAGCGTTACACACTGGTCATGTATTTCGGCGTTAAAGTTTAGTATTTTTTAACCAATATATCTTCTTTAAATGACCAATAATCTAGAAATATTTTGACATCATTTGATAGTACAAAACTATGTTTATTATATAAGTGAATATCAAGGTAGGTTATTAGACATTGTTAGAATTAAGTTTTCAAGTCAAACAATGTCGTTAATACTGATAGTCATGGAATTAAATGAAGGGCTTCCTTTTGGTAATGATTAGCAAAAATCACATTTACACTCCACAGGGCAGTTAACAGGTCAGAAAAATTCCGGATTTCGATGCCTGGCATCATCTTCAGGTGCTCACTGGCAAGTAAAGAAAGTATTATGAGGGTTTATATAGCAATGGAAGGTATAAGACACCTTCCCTTACTATGCCAGCAAGTCTCACCTCATGTTAGCCCTGGCGTTAACAGTTTACCGTGAGCATTATGCTTAAGTTTAAGGTTTGATGATTTTTCCCTAATGCTTCCGTGGGGCGTTAATTGCCTACCTGTGTTATTAGGTATTATCATGCTCGTATCTGAAATGTGGCCCAAGAATATTTTTTTGACTGACTTAAAAATATTATTTAAATGTGGAATCAATGACCCACCCTTAACACACCAAAATTTATGTGGGGAGTCTTGTCTTTTCTTCAACGGTTCCTTTTCCATCCCGGTCGAAACAGGACGAAGAGCAAATAAATAATAACAGTAAGGAAGGGCGAAAACGGAGAAACCTATGGAGATTTGTGGAGTTTTCACTTAAATCTTGTCGTTCTCGAAAAATTCCTGGGAATGGTTGGAGTGTATTTGTTCCATTCAGTTATTTAACTCACGTCCGCTGGGAGGGAGGTCATAGGAGGTTACTATAGCAAACGGATAAGCATCTCTCTCACTCTCAAAACCGATTTTCCCTCCTTTCCCTTCCCATCCTTCGCTTCTTTTCCGTTTTCTTGTTCCTCCACTCCTTTTGCAGGCAGGGGACCCATCATTTCTGAACTCCGGCTTTCCCCCTTCTTTAACGCTGACCGGAAACTTTATGATCGCTCTGGAAGGAAACGATCTTTTATTCAAAAAGTAGGAGGCGTTCATAAACAGTGCCTACAATGGGCGAAAACTGGAAAAATAAATTGAAAATTCCGTCATCTCCTATTTTGGGCGGTCGTTAAATGTCGGCGAAGGAGACTGTTTTACGCACGGCGATCATTGCCAAAGTCATACATATTAAAGCTCACTGGGAACTCCGCAAGTCTTTTCTGACTAACTCTCCATTCTTATCATCGTTCCTGTATGATGAATAAAAATTTTAATGTCGTTTACTATTCAGAAAAATACCGCCCTTGGGTAAATATGCATGTTTTCAGATTATTCAAGCCGAAAAAATTTTTCTTCAGTTGTAATACATATACATTATTTATCTGTATGTAGCAGAATGAAAATTATTACGATAGTAGGTATCTTTGAATTCATGCTCAGCAGAGTCTTTGACATGTTCGCTGTTCAAGCTAAAGAGCATTGTCGGGCAAGGAATAATAATATTTTCCTCACCGAATTTATATTAAATATGAAATGACTTTGGAGAACTTCTGGAAAACCCGCCGACACGGCCACTCGCCTTAAGCGGTAACCTCGCTAAGCATTCACATCTCTAAGCGGCCGATTTTTTCGGGAACGAAGTGGATTTCCAACGCTTATACAAGCGACGTGAATTTCCCCTTCCTAATTGGCACTGCTATCTCTCTTCACAAATACTCTTTAATTATATTAATAAAATTCCTTTTATAATTTCTTTCGCAATGGGACGAATCTAATATTTTTATTATTGACGTGTTTGCTTTCTTGCTTCACTTTCTATAAAGAATATGTATTTTCTTAATACAATTTATTATCTTTAATTATTTTTAAGATGTATATTAATGTTGCTCAAACTTTCTTTCGTTACTTGTATGCAGCATTTTTATTTTATTTCGTTTACTAAGACTCACTTTTAAACTGTCAATTTACTCTAAATTATTAATTTATTGTTTATTTATATTCATTTTATTTTCGTGAGTTTTTTTTATATTTTATTTATTTATTTATTTATACGTACAGGTTTCAAAGTAGACATTTTGAAGCAATGTGCGGAAATATGGTCGCGGAACGCTGAAATAACTAGTCTTTTCTGGTTAACCTTCGTTCCTTCCCATGGTTTGTGCTTAGAAAACACCATAACTAACTAAATCAAAGGAGATTGAGCTCTACGGGCTCTCAAGATAGCAAAATTAAAATTAAAAGTCTCCAATAGCCGTAAAAAAAACGGCTATTGGGATTTTTTTACGGCTATTGGAGACTCTTTTAATTTTAATTTTGCTACCATAACTAACTGTTACATAAAACTTCATAGCATGACCAATGCGTAATCATGAATGTTTTATTATAGTCGAACCAAAACTTGGTACTTATTTTCTTAATTTGTGATATAGTTGATCAGTGATCATAGTTTGGGATAAAAATTATTTCGTAAGTGAATTTAAAGAATTGCTTTGGCCGAGACTTTGATATATTCACAAATAAATAAAAAAAATAAAACATTGCATGGCCAACAAACGAAGTGTTCGCCCGTAAAGTATGTACTTCAAAATGTGGTAATTGAATGCAGAGATCCGAATTTCTAAAATTAACAAAGTCTTCCCTTTTTCCATCTCATGGTGTGTATGTTTATCATTAATCTGAATGACAAAAATGTTGCTAAATAATTTAATACATTAGCCTCGGGTAACCATCAATCTTTTAACACTTTGAGAGCCGCATGACGTGATATCACGTCATGGTTGTCTTTACGCTGGTACTGAAGACGTCATATCACGTAATGGGTATCGTGAGTGTTCCATATTTCACTAGAGGGCCTAGTGAAAGTTCCTTAGTGAAAGCTGGAACACTCACGGTACCATTGACGTGATATAAAGTCATCAGCACCAGCGTAAAGACAATCTTGACGTGATATCACGTCATGCCGCATTCAAAGGGGAACTTTCACTAGGCCCTCTAGTGAAAGCGGGAAAACTCACGATACCCATGACATTATATGACGTCTTCAGCATAAAGACAACCATGACGTGATATCACGTCATGCCACTCTCAAAGGTTTAAAAGTCAAGAATGTTATATATTTTGCTGAGCCGGAATGTAATGATTAAGGTGGAGGAAGGAAAGCTAAATCTTAACTGGCAGAGTCGTAATATCGAGGGGCCCGGGTTCAAATTCCGGCCCAGGCTTATGATTTTTATCTCTGTGTGGAATTTCACATGTGTGTACACTTTATGGTGACTGCATACAGGCATTATTTCATGATATTACTGCATAAAGGCGGTATTCTCAAAATTCAAAAGCTGTTCCTTTTTTATGGTGGCAAAATCATTTTCAACCGAGCCTCTTCAATATTTACAAATGACGCTAAAACATTGCTGGAGAAGTTATTGCAATGCTCTCTCGGAAATCTTTTGAAATGTGGTTATAAAAAATAGTTTAGATGATTAAAATATGATCCTTATTATATTATATGATCCTTATATGAACCTCTATGATTTTATAATGCTTATTAGCTAATTTTGAGAGATAAAGTCAAATTATAAATGTTAGTTTTTATTTGTAGACGTTTCATTGTACACCTCATTCAATAATCAGAGCTGGGGAATTATCATGCCAAACATGAAGGTCATTCTCAATAATATCCATTAATATACCAATAACCTATTGCACATATGCTCGCATTTATAACCTCGGAAACACATTCAAAATGAATTCCAAAGGACACCTATTTTTGCGATTTTACCCAATAAAAATGCCACCATTTCACACATACAGCATTCTTTATGCAGGTACGTTTGAATTACATCAATAATTAGAATGCTGGCCATACATAGATTCATAAAAAACAAACATATGTAATCACCATATCAATTTCATGGCCAATAACTGTGATAAATATGATAAATTTCTCCTACACTTTGCTAAGCTTTTATGTCGTGAATTCTAGTCCTAAAGATGAAAGAAATCATTTTCTCAAGTCGGCAAAGGAAAACTAACGTTTTAAACTTGACTTAAGCCCTCGAAATTAACTAAAACTAACTATGATTATAGAATAATAAATGAAAATATGCCAAGGAGAATTGGAATGCAAAATTTTTAGCTCGAGTCTGAAAGCTTTTTAATGAGAATATCAATCTTTAGATCCTTTTGTTGCGATGGAAAATTCCATTATACTTCGTGATTTATCTATGTTTCTTCTGCTAGAGGCAAAGTCGTGGATGTGGAAACCAGAGAGGAATTAGGCTCGAGTGAAAATGGGAGAGCACATTTTGCTAATGTGAACCGAACCCGAAAAGACAAATCGCTGTGGAAGCTCGTTCCCTCTTCATATATGGCCCTCCTTAATTTTATAAGACGAAATGTATTCCCGTTAATGAAATTCGGCGTCTATCTGACATCCACTCTATCACAGCCTCGAAAAAAATCGAATCAAAGCAGAGGAAGAGACTGAACTTCCCGGGTGGCCGGAGGTCTGATACATATCTTTGTCATTCTATCAATCAGTCAGGTTTTCGAGCGAGTGTGCTTAAGGCCGGCAATGTAACTGTTTTGATACCATCGCGTGGTGCTTGGCCTGCCGTTAGTCGTAAATGTGAAAGGAACATCTTATCCTTTAAATGCTCCAACGATGAATTTATAGCCGTAGAAAAACATGGTGGAAGTTGCGTAGAAAGAACTTTTCAGCGTAAGAATCCATTCCCTTCAAACTAGTTCTGCACGGAGGAGTCAGGTTAACTCCGCGTTGGATAACTATAGTAACTAAGGTTGCAGACCTTCGCTTCCAATAGGAGACTCCAGGCAAGAGCGACGCACACTAGCGGAGGTTTTCCGAAACACTCTACCGAGGATACTTCTAACGGTAAATGCATGCGAGTATGTTGAGATTGGAGGCGATATTTGGGTTTAAGCATTTATATGGTGGTCACTATAGTCACAAGTAGGCTATTTTGGTAATATATATTATAGTGCTACCTAACACAACAAAATAATATTCCCAAAAAATATTCCGGAAACTAGTTGGTATAATGCGGACCTCCGTTAATCTCTCAAGCGACAAAGAATCTTGCGCGTAAAAATGAAAAAAGCCCATTAGGATCTCCCCGACGTGGAACATGAGAGAATTCGTGAAAAATATTAGAGAGCTAAAAAAACAGAAAAACAGCCTTTAGGAAAGCATTAATGGAATACGGAAGTAAAATCTTAGGTGAGTCGTTGTCCCGAGATAACCCGACTGCATTTTGGTCTTACGTGAGGGAAGTTCAAAGAATACATTCACGGTAACAACATTAAAAAACGGTCTAGGAAAAAGAGCTAGCGACAAATTATGGAAATCAAATATCTTTAATATCTTTATTCAGAGCGTTTGTACTAAATCCACTCCGAATATCATCGCTACACTGCCTAGTTTCGATAAAAATCCAATGAAGTCTAAATATTTCTTGTCGCGGAATAGAAAGTCACCTAAAATCCATCAACTCAAGAAATCTACTGGTCCTGATCAAATTGCCGCCTGTGTTTATAACATAATAGCGTCAGAAGTGTTACCATATTTGAAAAATATCTTGCAGAACATCGTGTCCCTTGCAATTGGAAACTAGAAAACATTGCACCCATCTTTAAGAACGGTGGTAAAGAAGAACTCAGTTGCTATAGACCTATCTCCCCCACGTAACGTCGCTTATCTGTAGTGCATTTCCACAAAATATCGCCGGGTACTCTAAAGTTACTACTTTTCGAGAATTATGATGGAAAATGCCAACCATTTCACTTGGGAATTGTGCGTGTTTGCCCTCTATAAAGACCTCATTAAAAGAATGAGGCATTTCTAACACCTAGACTGCGTAAAAAAATTAAGTGTTTTGTTTGTACGTTTTCTCAACTATTTTTGTGAATTAATCATATCATCACCGCAGTAATTTTTTCGAGATCAAGCAAAGCCCATCGTTTATAAGGAGTTTTAAACGTACTGCGCGAAAAAAATGAGTCAAGTTACAGACTAATTTAGATATTATTTGTTAATTACGTAGAATTTCAGTCATATGCCACTATATGGTTAAACCTTAAATAATGATTATATTAACCCAGGTGTCCTACAGCTGCTGAAATTAAAACATGTAATTCGAATATGATCTCTATGATGACTAGGGAACTATCTCGCTCAAACCACCTTAACATCGAGTAATGTAGAGTTCAATTTACTAACAAATTATAGCGCTGAAAGGCAGGACCCTTCTTTTCACAATTGTGTGAAATTCAAAGTGGAAAAATCATTCGCCTGGACTGGGAATCGAACCCAGAGCCCTCTATTGCGCGCCAAGTGCTCTAAAAAATTCAGCTACCCAGACGTCTTCTTCCAATGTGAATATCATGGCAGCTTTGTGTATAAAACACCTTTGTGTTTAAAGCTGGGCTTTACTCCGTGGACTGTGGCGCTTAGCGCTCGCATACGGGTACCTCTGGTACCACATGCACGGTACCTGTGAGGGCAACTTGCTCCTGAAAGCACCCATGAAATTCACTGTGTAATAGGACACCTGGGTATCTGAATTGGTCAGAGCACTCGGCGCGAAATCGAGAGATCTGGGCTCGGTTCCCAGTCCAGGCGAATGATTTTTCCACTCTGGATTTCACACAAATGTGTGCTCACTAGCGGGTGACTCCGTTGAAGTAACTGCGCGACTAGTTCCGTGGTTCTTTGAATTTCTTCTGTCCAAATCAGAAGTGAAAATTATACGAGTGTGAAAATAAATGAAGGTGTAATAGGAAAAGTGAAAAGCTACCGGTACCCAGGAACGATGGTGACAGACGACTGGAGAAGTATTGCAGAAATAAAAGCAAGGATAGCAATGGCAAAAGAGGCCTTCAGCCAGAAGAAAAACTTGCTATGCAGTAAAAGGCTGGATCTGGAGCTGAGAAAGAGACTAGCTAAGTGTTATTCATGGAGCGTTTTCATGTATGGATGTGAAGCGTGGACATTAGGTAAGAGGGAAAGGAATAGAATAAAGCTTATGAAATGTGGATGTGGAGAAGGATGGAAAAAGTAAGATGGGTAGATAGGATGAGAAATGAAGAGGTTTTGAGCAAAGTAAAAGAAGGAAGATCGCTCCTAAAGGAAATAAAGAATAGGAAAGGAAACTGGTTGGGCCATGTGATGAGAGGGAAAAGTATAATAACTGTGGCACTAGAGGGTTCTATTGAAGGAGAGAAAAAGAGAGGAAGGAGAAGAATTATATTGGTGGATCAGGTGAAGAGCAACAGTTATGATGAGACAAAGAAGGAAGCTCGGGACAGAAGCGGATGGAGACAGCAGTGGAGTACGGGACCAGCCAGCAGGCAGGACGCAAGATTAGATGATGATGATAATGATATTAGAGAAACGATATGGATTTTCTTTAGGTACCAAGAATGTGAATAAATTGATAGTTCTCTCCCGGAGAAACCACCTTAATCGTTATATAGTTAAAGAATCAATCACTAAATAGTTTCCCGCCCTGTCTTAATGTAGCTGACCGGCTTCGTTGTCACGGCATCATAACTGATTACACGGTGCTGAAGTGCGGTTTGGCTTAAGGCGGATTTATAGGCGAAAGTTGACTTCTACGGAAGTGGCGAGTGTAGCGATATCTCGAATCGTATCGCAACTCGCAGGGCATTGCTATGATTACACGTAGATTCCGATTTTTTCCAAAGAAATGGAAGACGGAAGTAAACAATCAATATGGTAATTACAAAAATCTCCCAAGTTTGGCAATAATGGCGTTCGTGTATCGCTGTATGAGTTCCATAGGCATTTGTGGGTCAAATAAATTTGTATTAATTACAATAATAATGCATTATCACATCGAATCAAATTTGACCATTGTGGAAATAATAAATGTTATCTAATTATAAATAAGTCATAAAGTTGACCTGAGGAGTTCTTTAGCATTTAAAATATTTTCAAGTACAAATAAATATTTACATACGCAACAATGAGTCCTCCTCCTGCTAAGTTATTCGTTGCTTGCATTTTAAATCTTAATTTTCTGTCACGTGACCAAGATTCCACCGATTGAGACGCGATTATATCGCAGAATCGATATGGTACTTGCAAGCAAAATTGAAACCAGTCTATTTTCCTTGCAAGTAGTAACCGCGGTCGATTACCACCACTATCGACCCCTACTGCCATGGAAGTGCGTGCTTACACATCGAAGTGTCGCTTGCAAGCGACTTCTAAGGCAACTGTCATAGAAGTGATTTCCAATATGTAAACCTGGAATTAATTTAAGAGACGTGATGTAGAGACGGAGTGGAAGTTGAAGTATTAATGGGGAGGGGGAGAAGATTGGGTCGGTTGTTCATCACAAGCAACACTTACCCTCGAGGGAAAGCATAAAAACGTCGATAATGAGGAGGTGAGGGGATTGGGACGGTAAAAGGTGGCTGGAGTGGGGCACTGTTTCCGAAAGAAATTCATTTAAAAGTCTATGTCTGTGTCTAGTTTCGCACTCTCGTCACATAAATATATGATAGATGTAATGAAATCAGTTGACTGCTGAAGAGTGCTGGCTAGTTTTTAGGCAAACACCGACTTGCCAAAACGATGTATTTAACCAACTCACGATTCCAAGAAGTTACTTCCATCCTAGCATCACGTTTATCGCATGCTTACGCTCTTAAGTTTTGTGAGGATGTGAAATGGTTTTTAAGGCTTACGTCATAGTGGCGTGCGTCAATTGTGGGCGGGGGGATTAGCCTCCCATCGCACGGAGCTGAAGACGTCAGCGTGATTAACCGGTATGAGGGCGCCTCGCGCCGACTCCGAATCCATCATATTCTCGGCTCCGGTTAGAAAAAATAATAAAAAAGAAAAAACTGACCATTCCTCATTCCACGGGATATTCTTTTTCCCCTTATTTTTTTCAACTCAATCCCTTACTCTCCTTCTCGTCCAAGAAGGCACAGCTTGAGACGACTTGCTGCCAGTGAAAGGCCCGTGAAAGAACAGGTGCTTAAAAAAATCGCAGTAAAAGGTATACGTTTTTAATTTTGAAAGGTTTTATGCTTTTCTTGACTGCAAAAAGGGGCATAATGACTGAGATTGATCATATCCACTTTTGATTGGGAAACTACGCTGAATATTTTTGTGCAGTTACACTTATCATTACTAACACTTAGGGCCGTATTCATAGTCGTTACCTGGGTGTCCCCCAGGTGTGGGGGAACCCCTTGGCTCAGAAATAGTATTCATAGTCGTTACCCAGGGGACTGTCGTCCCTTAACTCTCTCCTCCGCCGTCGATTTCCTGGGTAAGGCATGAAGCTTACCCAAAGCTCCCCTAACGCAGTACTGCTGCCCACTCGTGGGACGAATTGATACTACTGTACTAATGGCAGTACACGATAATATCAACAACTTTCTATAGTAACGTCTTCTGTTTACAAACACGGGTTCTTATTGAACCACCCTCGTATTCCTCACCATTCATATTATATAAATATTTAAGTAATATTATAAACATTCTTTCATGTTCCTGTAATCATTTTTCGTCGACATCGTGTAACAGTATACTATATTGTTGTTTATCGTGCTTGGTTACGGTGAAAAATGAGCATCGAAAACATCGAGAAACATTCAGCGGAACCGTTCATATGTATTTTTCCGTGGGACTGTTGCCAAATCTCTTACCCAGGCGTCCCCTGGCTGGGTGTTACCCAGGTAAGGTTTATGAATCGCTCAGCGTAGGGGACCACTAGGTGTTACCTGGCTAGGGGATACCCAGGTAACCCCTAGGAATACGACTATACATACGGGTATAAACCTCGTATGGAATATACCGCATATAAAAGTTCTATTGAGTTAAGTTAGTAAAGGTGGAGCCTTTATTTTAGATACGCCCGATAACCAACCTTCATTTTAACACATTTTTTAGTAGTGTGTTTTTTCGTTTTCCTTGGGGAAGTGAGCTTAAAAAAATGAAATTACTTCAGGTTACAATTTTGTTACCTTGAACTCAAATTTATTTACTATACAATCACATAAAACAAGAAGATTATGCATTACACAAGTAACAAAAATCAATAAAACAATTTAACCACGCAATATCCTAAATATTGTGGTATAAGAACAAAAATGATAACTTGGAACGCGACTAAAACCATATTTGAATGCAATAACTTCTGTGAATGGAACCATCGCAACTACATGTGGTATGCACGTACTCAAGGCTGAACGTAGTTAGTAGAAATATGGAACAGGTGGCAGGACTCTTCAGAGACACATTATAGTGATAATAGGGCTCACCAGCCACAAGGAGAGAAATGGAACAACATGTTACAGTGCATCTGAATGGTAGACGTGAACGTACGCCTATACTGTTTCAGCGAAAATTTGAAAGACGTACATGTACGATCTTACTCTGGATGGTCATGAGGCATTAGGACGTAAATGAACGTTCGCACTGCTCAAATGGTTAAATTAAGATTACTACTACTGAATGGTTTAAAAAATCTTTCAATTATTGATCATATAACGAAGATTTATTGATTTTAAAAATTATGTATACATATTTACCTATGCTGAAATTCACTGTCTTAATGGTCTGTGCGGTGGCATCCCTTCACATAACTTTTTCTATCTTAATATCTGCCCTAGTAATATTGTTCGACAACTTGTATGACATTCACTAGATATTGAGACTCCAAAATTTTCATCATAGGTCATTGACAGTACAATACCAGTATTTAGGTTTAAAAAACCGACTTCCGGTTTTCGCATGATCACTTAGTCGACATGCTGTGATTTACGTGGCAACGTTGCCTAGGGAACGTTTGCTGTTTACTAACTTTCTTAGCAAATGTGACTTTTAAAGGAAACTTTATTACACTATACATCAAAATTAGGCATTTAATATACGTTGATAATTGTTTTGAACATGAAGATAATTATCATCATCATTGGTAGACTGCTGTTTAGCTGGTCCTCAGTAGCCTCTCCTCCAGATAACTGTCTCGTGCCTTCCTCTTCATCCCCGCGTAGCCTGTCTCCTATTCTAATTCAGCCGTAGTTTCTTTCTTCTTCTTCCACGTTTACCCTTTCCTTCATCCATCCCTTCCAATACCTTCTTCATCAAACAATCTCTTCTTAATATATATATATGTCCCAGCCAGATTTGCTTCCTTGTTTTAATTGTCTTCGTCAGTCCTCTATCTTCCGCCACTGTGGCCAATACCTCTCCATTTCTTACCCAGTCTGCCCAACTAATATTCAACATTCTTCTCCATATCCATATCTCCAATGCCTCAATCCCTTTCCTTTTTCAAAGCCGTCCATGTCTCACAACCATACAGTAAGACGCTCCAAACATCAGGGAAATAACAGGGAACACATCAGGGAAATAACTAGTGTAGCAAACCGTAGATTAGGATTCGTAAAAAGGGTTCTAGGCAAATGCGATGAGAGAGTACGAGAAAGAAGCTATTTTACACTTGTCAGGCCTCATTTAGAATATGCCGCTAGTATATGGGATCCGTACGAGGGAGGTATGATAAAAGAATTAGAGCGCGTGCAAAGGAGATCTGCTTGGTTTTTTAAATGCCGTTATGATAATTGTATAAGTGTCACGAGCTTAATAGAAGAACTAGGATGGGAATTACTATCAGAACGCAGGTTAAAATTTAGGTTAAACCTTTTAAGTAAATTCGAAACCGATTTGTTCACGGATGACGATAGATATATATTAAGTGTAGTATTTCTTAATAAATTCTAAGACAAATTAAAATACGTCTTTCTTTAATAATGGAGCGTAACCAACTGCTGTTTATTAACAAGCATCATAGCAACATACATAGATACATATTCATAACACCTCCTCCTACAAATTCTAAGAGAACCATCTGTTTTTTCTACCACAACTAGATTACTTATCCATCCAGTAGGATTTTCAACACTGCTAATAATTCCCTGATTTATCAACTCATCAAATGTCTTTTTAAGCTTAGGAAGCAGTGAAAATGGTACTCTTCTTGCAGGCTTTGCACATGGTATCGAACCCTCTTTAACTCTAATGGCACATTCATTTGGGAAACAACCAACTCCATTAAATAAATCATTAAATTTAGTGACAATTTTAGCTTTATCATCGGTATCACATATTAATTGAATTCTTTTTATCAGTTCTAACTTTATGCTACTGTTGAGACCTAATAAAGGGATGCACTTCTGATTACCAACCACAATAAAATCAATCTCATACCTTTTATCATTAATAATACAAGGTAACGTGACTTTTCCGGTATTTTCTAACTTGTTTCCCCCATATGATTCTAACTTAACATTGACTCTTTCAATTTTAGGATTTTTTACTACCTTTCTTAGAATATGCACGGGAATTACATTTACTTCTGCTCCCGTATCTATTTTAAAATTAACTGCAACATCATTAATCATTACACTTTGGAACCAATGCTGTTCTTCAAGCGTTTTTATGTTTACCGTGTTAATAGAAAACTCATTGAGACGTTTCCTTTCCATTCTCTTAAAACAACCCACGGCATAATGATTAGGTCCTCCACAATTATTACAGGTTTTCCCATAGGCTGGATACGCCGCTCGTACGTGCTTCGTATTACATTTCTTACACAAATACACAATATCATCAATATTATTATTTCCTTTTCCCAGATTTTTAAATTTTTTCTTATTATACCTTACTTCACCGGATTTTCCTTCTTTGATCTTACTCATTCTGCTCGTCTCCTTCCCGCTCGTCTGCTCGTCTTCCTTCCGATCGTCTTCTTCTTTCAATATGCGCCGTACAGGATGAACCCGATACTTCGCTGTGGAAACTTCTCTCGCATGGTCTCGGCTGTCTTCCACTAGGCGGCAGTGTTTTATAGCGTCAGCCAGCTTAAGGTCAGCAATCCGCAGAAGTCTCTCTTGTAGCTGTTCGTCAGCAATCCCGAGAACGATTCTGTCTCGAATCAGGGAATCTTCCTGGTCGCCAAACTCACAAGACGATGCCAATCTTTTTAAATCTGTTATGTAATCGTTAACAGGTTCGGATTCTTTTTGTTCCCTCTTGAAAAACAGGTACCTCTGGTAGACGACGTTCTTCTGTGGCGAAAAATGTTCATCAAACGCCTTAATCACGTCTTTCAAGGTTTTATTATCTCCCAGTTTAAACGTGAGGTATATCTGCAGTGCTTCAGCTCCAATAGCATTCAGGAATTGAGCTATTTTTACATCTTCACTCTTCTGGTTGGACTCTGTCGCCGTCAAAAATATATCGAATTGATGTTTGAAAATTTTCCATTCAGTCGTAATCTGGTCCGAGATGATTAAAGATTTCGGCGGTTTAAATGCCATACTTGGATTCCTTGCCACTCTTGATTGTACCTTGAAGTTCTTAAATATTATTGCAGTTGTTAATTTATCGTTCGTCCGACTGCGCCATGTAGTATTTCTTAATTAATTCTAAGACAAATTAAAATACGTCTTTCTTTAATAATGGAGCGTAACCAACTGCTGTTTATTAACAAGCATCATAGCAACATACATAGATACATATTCATAACATTAAGAACCCCTGCGTATTATGCTAGGTTTGATGATATTAACAAGATTAGAGAGATAGATTGTCGTACCGATAGATTTAAAATGTCATTTTTCCCTCGTACTATAAGAGAGAACAATAGGCAGCGTAGCAAAGGCATAGGTGGGTGAAATATAGTTAGAGTAGTCTGTAGTGCATGATGCATGTAATAACAACCAATAATCCCTTCCTTATTATGTAGATACTAACCATCTAGCTCCACGTGACCCTATTACCTAGCGTGTCTCCCTTAAATATCCTAGTTGCATGGCAATAGTGCATGTTTGGTGATCTTCACCCCCTGCCACACACCCTCGTGGTGGCTCGCAGGGTATCACGTAGATGAAACAACATTTTGCCAACCTTTTCCTAAGCTCAATATCCATTTCGCAACACAGCATCTTTTTCTTTTTGATAAAGGCGTCTCTGGCCATTGCATTTTTACCTTTAATTTCCTTGTCACATTTCCAGTCTTGTGTAATTTCCGTAAGATAATTATATCCTTCCCTTATTTTATGAAAATAGCATGAATATCCTGGGTAAAATATTTTCTGCCCAGGACATGGGTGTTTGTGTCTCGTCCGTTGTTACCGTTATCCACCCGACGTAAATTGGCACATTGTGCTGTATTCGGGATAGTGAAAATAAAATAAAAATAAAATAAATAAAATGATATCAAATCCTGTCGAAGTAGCAATGGAGGTTGGAGTCAGCAGAATTACTCGTTTTCGTTTGTAAATGCTTCGGTTTAACGATTTACCCATAATATTTTACCCAAAGGAGTATTTACATTATTTATAAATAGTGTACTTTGCATCACTTAAGCCAATATTTCCTCATTGAGTCTAATTTTATGTATCTTAAGAAAACAATACTTCGAAGCACAGGTTCCTCCTGAATGTCTCGTATTAGTGTTGAAAAAGTTTTCTTGGATTTCCAGTTGGGTCAGAAAGTTAACCGCATCTAAAGTTAAGACGGTTAACTTATCATCTGGGCAGATGTAGGGTCCAAGAATGTGTCCATTTATATATCCATGGGTCGAATTCAGTTGCCTCCTGATTGGTCAGTATTTTCCTCATTTTTCTCGTGTTTATTTGATAGATTTTCGGATTTCAATTGTTGATCATGCAGTACTCCCGGATCAAAATTAAATTTCAATACTATGATCCTGAATTCTATCGTTTCCTCGATCAGGCGGTCCAAATACCTACCTCTGGGATCAGCTACGTAATTTCCCCACTTTAACAGCGATGTCGTGGTCCCGGTTTGCGCTGTGCTCTGCGGTCGTAGATTTTTCCAGGTAGCCACTGTCTGATGAATGTCTTGTGCTCTGATATCCTGGTGATAATTGCGATACCTCTTGATTGCTACCCTACATATTCTATTTAGAATATCGCCTGATCTGAATTTTCTAGTAATTTAAGACTGGCGCGTTGCCTCCGAGTCTCTTGAGGCTCCCAACCTCCCACCAAGCCTCAAGGTCCGACATTCAGTACCTAAACCAAGTCTCAAGGTATCACCACTAATATGGAAACCCTTAATGTGCTTAAAAAAGGTTTAATTTGGTTAAATGATTGGGAAAACAAATCAAAATCTGAGGCATTCCTAAGTACCTCCACTGCACAAGGTCTCAGAGTTACCTTAAGAAGTACAATTGCTTTATCAAAGTATCTTCTATCTCACTGTAACTTTGAATATATTTTGACAAAAAAACTCAAATCATGATCCCCTGGAGCGGCTGTTGGGGATCATTCGGCAGGCAAGTGGTCAAAATGATCACCCTTCCCTGCCCAATTTTTTAAAGCTTTACAAACTTGTTACCCTGTACAATGTGGTAAAGCCTCCCAAGTACGGTAACTGTGAAATTGCCAGTGATAATATTGCACATAGTTTTCGTTGAAGATTTCAAGGAAATTTTCCCAAAGGAACCCAAGACCTTCACTGAGCAACACCTAATTGATTTAAAGTCACAAATGGAAGGGCTAGTAGAGTTTTGTACGTGGGATGGTGGCGATTTCTTATCGTGTGGCAGTGACTCAACGCCTTCTGAAGTCATAAACTGTATTATTTGTTATGTAGTTGGATTTCTTTGCAGGGAATTCAGGAAGTGGTCCATTGAAACGATTGTTTGAGTGATTTGGATTTATACGAGTCAAAAAGTGATGTTAACATGCTAGTCCTATTGAAGTCTAGGGGCTCTTTGGTACAGCCTCATAATAGCCTATGCATTATGCTGAGGAAAGTTAAGTATATCTTAATGGACAATATTTTTTTCCCAGATTGCTACTCTGGGACTTTGGATTTATGCTTGGATAAGGTCCTGTTTTTATTTCCATGCCCATCACATGGGACAGATATGCTGACTCATATTTTACATTATTACATTTTAATGAGACTAAGGCAGCAGTACAAAAGGATAAATGCTGAATTCATTTTTTTTAATCAATCTGCAAAAAAGTTCTCACATTTTCATGACACATGACTTTTCATGATCTACCCTTTAATAAAATAAAGGAATTGATGAAGAGAATTATGATGTATTATCATTTATTCTAATATTCCAATGCACTTGATATCCTAACCATATTCCCAAGGTTAAACTTTTTGAAATACGTGGTTTTGTCATAAATGGAATTTCACTGCTATATATTGAAATTGAAGACGTCCTGTTTATGCTTTGATTACGCATTGAAGCGGTCAATAGCAGTCGTAATGGTATAAATTACGTAGCTATATGAGCTATATTTATATGTGCCGTAAATATGACTTCGACATTTAACCTAACGTCTTGAAACACGCGCTAACTGGCAGGACATTTAATCTTATTTATTTAGAACGTAAAGCGCTTGAGAACCAGGCAGAGCGAATCCGTAACGTTTCTCAAAATTTTTGTGGCAGCATTTGTGACAAACCTACTACCATAGTCGTTTATTTTGTTCATAAATGCAAATATACCTGCGAGATATTTGATATTATTACTAACGCTTTCAACAAGTAACATTCATTTTTATCGCAGGGAATTAGAACTGAAAATTCAGTAATATTGTTTAGGTATATTCTGCATTCGTTTCAGAATTGTTAGGATCGTAATATCACTTTTTAACGTCTTTAAAGTAAACACTTCCATTGCAACGCATTAGAAGTTCGCACTAAACGACGGTGGCGACAGCATGCGGCGAAAAGAAGAAACCGAACACTATCGGTACGCATTTCTTTGTTGACCTTCCAATCCTGTACATATATTAATCCGTGCTCCCAACCTAGTCCCTTCATCGGCTCTGTTTCATTATTATACATACTCATTGCTAATAACTCTTATTAACGAAGCATGCGGCCTTCCTTACTATGTTGTTTTTGTTCGAAATAAAACCTTTCTTCGCAGAGTCCCTAATTTGGTTGGGTTGGGTACTTGAGATATGCCTAACCACAACATTATAGCATCTCTCTTTCACTTTTTCGTCCGAAGACCTCCCTATTTTTCATTTGATAAATCCTAGTTTCTTAATCTCAGCTCCACAAATGTTTCACGTGTGCTTCCTTATCGTTAGAATTGATGTCTTCAAGATGTTTTATTTCATCCTATTTCTTTGTGCCTCGTCGTTTCTATTCATTCGAACTCTCCATTTTCAGCAATCCCACTCATAACTCCGGCGAAACTCGGTGGAAATCGTTAATATTCTCCATAATGACAAAGATAACTTTATCTGATTCCAAACTGTATTTCTCCGTCCTGGTAACGGAATGTTATGCTATTTTCAAGGTTTATTGTTCCCTAAAAATTGTATTTTATGCCGAAACCCGGGCTGGTAAGAGAAATCTAGCGCGAATTAAAAAATGTATTCAAAGAAAATAGTCCCCATAGAGCAAAATTGCCTATTTAAAGTGTACTTGTGGCAAACACAAGAATAAATACACATAAAAACTACAAAAAAAAAACAAAAAAATAACTTCTGGAAATGATGAAAATCTGGAGATGGCGTCCGTTACTGTCTAGGCTTGCTGTTTATTCAAGGAAAGGTGTGTTGAGGCCAAGTTCGTGATTTTTTTTGGCAATAGGGAAAAGGGATCGATATCACTGGAAAGTGAATTTATTAGGGAGTAGAGACGGAAGAAGGGCGAACGTTAAATTAGTGATAATCTTGGATGAAAAGAGAACTCGCTTTGTACTTTCCACGCTATTTTATTCTCAACTCACTTTCTCACTACAAAATTATGTCATTATCGAGGTATCGCCTTGATAATGACATAACTTTGTCAAAACCATGGTCGTAGAGAATACAATTGTGTGGAAAGTACAAAGCGAGTTCTCTTTTCATGATTCGCTGTTCCACAAAGTGAAGCCTGAAACTGTAACTTGATAATCTTGGAGTTCTAATGATGAGTAATGAGTTTAATTCTGGTAGGACGCGAAGGAACTCTGATGTTGATGAATGAGGTAAATCAGATAAAGTCTCCGATTTCATCATGAAGAATTCTAAATCTCCTCTTACATCAGTTTTAGAAAGCATCAGTTCTCCACAGATAAGCTTTCCTAATTGTCCACGTTTCTGAAATTTTTAGGACAATACACCCTTCATGAAAGCTTTCACGTGGTCGTTTCCCCATACTCAACCGGATTCTCTTCGAACGCAGAAGCTCCTACTTTTCGTCGTAAATGCCTTCTTAGCTGGAACTATCCTCCTCCACTCTCGTGTCGGCTCAACTCCTTTCATACCGTGTCACGCGGATGGCCTCGTTTGAATTTATAATCAGCGGAAAAAGTGGAGGAAAAGAATAATTTCGAGCTGACCCCCCCTTATGATATGAGTTACTGTCGGCGTCAAAATGATATGCCGCTATACTTTGAAAATTAATATCTTGGTTCCTCTATATGCTAGTGCAATGTTATATACATAGATTTCAAGATAATTTTATTGTAATTTCAGCAGTATTTTTATTATATGATAAAACCAAAAATGGAGACATCAATGCAATAATCGACTCCGCGCACCCTAAATTTAGCAGTTTTGTCAACTTTATGAACTTTGTAACTCAGCCTCGGAAAAACTACGTGATCTATCGCATTGACTTTCCACGAAAAGCTGCGGGAATTGTTAGAGGTACATAAAATGGCAAGCGCAAATTTTCATGACGCATATTTTGTTGTTAATGTACGAAAATTTTTAATCATTATCTAGTTCCACAATTTGCACAGTATCAAAAAATTAAAGCCACAGCAGTAGTAGCTGGACACGTGACGAGGACCACGCTTGGGGTCGGGGGGTTTGTCGAGGGGCATCCGGAATAAAAAACACAAAAATAATGAACGATTGGAGTGGAAAGTGTGGTGACGGTGTTTTCGACTGGACCTCAAAGGAGTTGACGTCGAAGGCCGAGTGGAAAAAAGGACCCAAATGTATTTTGGCAGGTTAATCTTCATCACGCTCGACGGACGATTGTGAAAAGTGCCGAATCACGCGGCGCTGAAGACACTTTGGCCATCGCCACCGCTCTATATGTAAATGAGCCTGAATCCGAAGTCACAAACGTCCAAGTACTAAGTAATGGTGAATATACTTATATAAGTAAGGAAGCACTTTATTAAAACGCACACTTGGTACGTGATCTAACATGGAAGTGAAGCTAATACCTCAGAGAAACGCGTGAAATATGAAAGCTGCAGGGCAGCAGACATTTGAATAAATGAATAATTAATATTTTTCGAGATTGATGAAGATCAAATTGACGGAAGAAATCGCTAATTAGAAGTCCCAAGAAGTTGAATTTAAGGTAGTTCGAGCGAAAAATCATTTTACTTAGAAATCAATGAATTTGGTCTCATTTTAAAGAAAAACATCTCACCTATCCAATAACATAAAAAAGTCTACCCCTTACTACATCACTTTCCGAGATATTTGGCAGAAAATACCAGTCCTTTTACATGGGAAATGGTACGTAAATGCACTCCAGAGAGACATAATTTACAAAATGAGGTATTTCTAACACTTAGATGTCGTAAAAAATTAACAGCGTGTAGTTTGTATGTTTTCTCAACTATATTTGAAAATTAATCATATTGTCGCCGCAGTAAATTCTTCGGGATTACAATACACCTTTCGTTTTGATGGAGTTTCAAACGTACCGCGTGGGAAAATGAGTGAAGTTAAAGACTTATTTAGGTATTTTCATTTAATTACTTACAATTTCTGTCATATGAAACTATATAAATGCACCATGAATAATGCAATATCTAATTTACGTGTCCTACAGCTGGTGAAATTAAAACGCATAATTCGAATATGGTCTCTATTATGACCAGTGAACTTTCTCGCTCGGAGTACCTTAAAAGTAATATATTATAAAATAGAAGAACCAGATGGATTGGACACACTGAGGCACAATGGGTTTGTGAAGAACATAAATGAAGGAAAAATAGAGGGGAAGGTTTCCAGAGGAAGGCCCAGAAATAAGTTCATGGACCAAATAAATAGGAAAATGCGTAGGAAGAGATAAGAGGAGGTAGGGAAACTAGTATTAGATAGGGAAGGATGGAGAGCTGCATTTAACCAATATTAGAATTGAAAGACCAATAAATGGCTTTATAAAATCTGCGAATATTTAGAAATAAATTTACTGGACACCTTTTGCGACACAATAGTCTCTTGAAAGCAACAATGGAAGGAGAAATGAATGGGGAAAATTACTAAACAAACAGGCAAAAGAGCAAATGAATTAGGAAAATCATAAGACTTAAAAACAAATTATTGCGTAGAAATGATAGGAGTGGTAGAAATGATAGAAAGCGGTTGAGAGATTCATGAATTCACTGAAATAATATCACTGTTTTACAAAATTTAAAAGTTCTATTCGGCACTTCATTCGTGGTAAAAACTATTCTTACATGCAATTTGATTTACCACATCAAACAGAACATATGTGGCACAATTATAAAGAAACTAGGTTTTGTTAAACGTATAATAGGAAGGTCCTCGGATGAAAAAGTGAAAGAGAGATGCTACTCTGCTCTGGTTAGGCCACACCTCGCATAAGCCTCGAGCAAATTGGACCCTGGTCAAATAGATTTAACGAAAAATTAATAAAATACAAAGGAAAGCAGCACGCTTCGTTAAAAACTGCTACGGGCGTACATATTGTGTCTCACAACTTTTAGAGGGATTAAGGTGGGAGCCCCTAGAGACTCGGATGCCACACGCTAGGCTTAGGTTGCTTGATAAATTCAGAAGTGATATTTTTCAGAGCGACGTAGAGAATACTATCATGACTCCTCACTACATCTCTAGGTCTGACAGATGCGATAAAATAAGAGAGATACACTGCCGAACAGATAGGTACAAAAACTCATTCTTTCCGCGAACAATTAGCGACCACAATAAAAATTGAGCTCTACTAAAGACACTCCTATAATAGATGTCACCATTTTCTCTCAAAAAAACCTACACCTTTACCCGGCTGGTGACCTAACACCCCCTTCCACACGCCCATGTGGTGGCTCGCGGGGTATTATGTAGATGTAGATCAGTTTTTATAAATTGACGAATGAAGATATGAAGAAACTATTTACTGTAAATGCATGCCATATTTTCGCCATTCGAACCAAAACTCGAAACAAAATTTACAGTCTCTCTTAAACAAAATTTACAATGTCTCTTAAAAATTAACAATGAATCCGAACAGGTATCGTTACGTGTGACAGAAACAAGTCATTGGTGGGCCACGTATGGATGCGTCCTAAGGGATGCCAAGCCCCGCTCTATAGGTCATAACGATGGAGTTTTTCTAATACTGAACTTATCGGTAAAGCTAAAAACAGGGTTTTTCTTCTCGCAATTTCCCACCTCAATATAGTAAGGAAGTGATTATTTGAAGCCAATTATCGAACTTATTTATGCTATCGATTTCTTCTGTGGGCACTGATAATCGAGCATTTTTTCAGCACTGAAGGTAACCGGTTAAACTTGAACCGGCTATTCTTCTCGTGTCTATCAATTTCAATCGGTGGCGTTAAGGGGCGCGATCGTGCCCAGGCCAAGGGCCAGTGGACGTCCACGTGGAATATAGGCCAATCATGGTATACGCATCTTCCTCTGCAGGGTTTTGAACCCTGGCCGCCCGTATAGTCAGCCAGTACTCAAACCACCACACCAATCCGATCCCCGCTCATAATTTTCCCTGTTTAGTCATGTTTTTACCAGCACATAAACAGATAAAAAAGACATGATTACATGCAGAAGATAGATGAATTGTGTCAAAATGAGGGATTTTTTCGTGCCGTAGTAGCTGGCCTCGTGGGGGTTGACTGGCTTGGTTGGTTGGTTTCGGGTGGAATAGGAAGGGAGGGATGGAGGGTCCGAGGTGGACGAGGGATTTGCGCGCTGGGGGAAAGGTGAATGACGCAGCGGAGAGGGAGTCGTTCTTGAAGGAGTGCTTCATCACCTCGTCCACTTAACTGGCCTCTCTGTCTCCTTCTTTTTCCCTCATCCCACCTCCTTTCCCCTCAAGTCCTCCCACCCCATACCACGCTTTCCCCTCCCCCCTTCTGGCCACATTAGGTCCGCGTGAGGCAGAGTCGGCTGGCAACGCAGAAAGGTAGTCCGAGCGAGATCGTTACCTAATAATAATAGAGACCATATTCGATTTATACGTTTAAATTTCACCCACTGTAGGTCAAATCAATTAAATATTGCATTAATAATAGTACAATAATATAGTTTTATATGACAGTAGTTGAAAGTAATTAAATAAAAATATCTAAATAAGTCTTTAACTTGACTCCTATTTTTCGCGCGGTGCGTTTGAAACTCCTTCAAAAAGGAAGGTTTTTTGTGATCCCGAAGAATTTACTGCAGTGGCAATATAATTAATTTTAAAATATAATTGAGAAAACATACAAACTACACGCTGTTAGTTTTTTACGACATCTAAGTGTTAGAAATACCTCATTTTTGAAAATAATGTCTCTCTGGAATGCATGCACGTACCATTGCCCATGTAAAAGGGCTGGTATTTTTTGGCAAACATCTCCGAAAGTAATATGGTAAGGGGTTGAACTTTTGGTGTCATTGGATAGGTGAGATGTTTTTCTTTAACATTATGCCAAATTCATTGACTTCTAGGTAAAATGATATTTCGCCTAAACTACCGTAACTGGCCTCTCTCTCCTCTTTTCCCCCATCCCTCCTCCTTTCCCCTCCACTCCTCCCACCCCATATCACTCACTCCCCTCCCCCCTCACGGCGTCTGATATTTTTCAGAGCTGATATTAGAACTGATATTTTTCAGAGCGACATAGAGAATATTTTCATGACTCCTCACTACAAATCTAGGTCTGACAGATGCCACAAATAAAGAGATACACTGCCGAACAGATAGGTACAACAATTCGTTCTTTCCGTGCACAATAAACGATCACAATAAAAATTAAGCACACTAAATACACTCCTATAATTCATGTCACTATTTCATCTCCAAAAAACTTACACCTTTACACGGCTGGTGACCTAACATGCCCTGCCACACGCCCATGCGGCGGCTTGCAGGGTATTATGTAGATGTAGACTTTTTCATTTAGACAGACAAATATTTCCAAAAAGTGGTCTGAGAGTTTGATGTGTTTTTCTCCGTTCTTTGAGCTAAGTGAGTGTCTTCCCATCCTAGATAAAACGAGATGACATAGAGTTTTACGGCTCGTCAGAGTTACTCGTTCGTTCAAATGTCATGAAAAGAAAACTCGCGGGGATCTGTCTAGTTCGTTCTCGACAAAGGAAGCAAATGATGTTGGTTTTTTTCTTTTAACTGGAAATTTTGAGTGTATTCCGACCATAGAAGTCGTAGGCTTCATAAATATTAAGGTGTTCTCCCGTTTAAGTTATGTTTTTGAGGCCGGTATGAGTATAGTGAAACCCCTATTAACGACCACTCCTATCAAGCGACCACCTCACTCAAAGACCATTTTTCAGCGGAACCGTCAGTGGTCGATGAATTCTGGTTTCACTTCATGATTACATCAAATTCATATGCATCGAAATTTCCCTGGAGAACTAAATTATGTGGAAATAGACACCATATCTATAGGTTTGAACAAAACCGTCGCATTATGATATTATTTTTTCCATTTTTTCAAATCAGCCGCCCGTTAATTAGCATAATACTCCTAAAACTGAAACTCTGTCGAACGACCATTATTCAGCGGAAGCGTTGGTGGTTGCTAAATATAGGTTTTATACAATATACTCTTCACAATCGATTCGATTTGATTTCTTCACTCACCCTCTTTAATAAAAGTTTAACTTCAATAACCAAACAATCCCTGACAGTATAGGTATAGCAAATACTTTCTATGGGTCCGAAAATAAACTCAGGAGCTAATTGAACCGGCACAAAATTGAATGGGAATTTATTGTTTCGTACCTGAAATAATAAAGTACCTTCTCGTACCGGGAATTATTTAGTGATTCGTATTTCGTACCTGTTTCCTCCCTTGTACGATTTAGTGAATGAGGTACGAGACTAAATAATATCGTTCTTTTAAGTGCTATACACGTTGTACCGGATCACAGCTCTGATATTGAGCGACCTTGTCTTGATTATAGTGCAGAAAATTCTAACAAACGAAACTGTTTCAGGCGTTACTATGTGGAAGTGTTGGATATTCACGATGTAAAGATACAACTTGGTTAATTCCACACTAATTTATCATATTAAAACCAACCCGGGTTTCAGCAAATGAGACTCAATTTCAGGGTGGAAATGGCACTCTCGAAAATGGCACTCCCTTGAAAATGGCACTCAGTTGCTGACACCCGGGTCGGTTTTAATTTAATAAATCAGTGTGGAATCAACCAAGTTGTATCTTTTCATCATGAACATGCAGAGAATTCTGATCAAATAGCTTGGATCTCTTCTAGCTTCAATTGTATATACTTCGCTGCACTTGATTTCCTCCACCTTTCTTACTACCAGCCAAGTTTTTTCCCTTCACGTAAAGTATACCAGATTCTCCCTCGTTGTTCAACCTCAAGTTATTCCCTCTAACCTGCACCTTGACATATTTTTAAACGTTTCATCCCATGGAATTAGCCACAATGGTATTCTATTTTTCCCACATTCTACTAATAACATCGAGCATCTCACACGGTAGCTTTTATTTGAAGATTAATGACATATTTCCTTTCAGATATAAAAATGAAATGCATAAGAGAGGGATTTTTGGCTTGAATGCGGTGCAACTGCTTGCTTAAGGTTGGGCGAGTGAGATAGTTCCCTAATCATAATGGAGACCATATTCGGATTACAGGTTTTGATTTCACCAGCTGTGAGACACACTAATTAAATATTGAATTATTAATGGTGAAATAATATAGTTTTACGTGACAGAAATGGCAAGTAATCAAATGAAAATATCTTAATGAATCTTTAACTTGAATCATTTTTTTCACGTGGTAGTTACGTTTCAAACTCCATCAAAACGGAAGGTTTATTGTGATCCCGAAGAATTTACTGCGGTGACAATGTGATTAATTTTCAAAAATAGTGAGAAAATATAAAAACTACACACTTGATTTTTGATGAAATATAGGTGTTAGAAATTACTCATTGGTAACATAAGGTCTCTCTGGAGTGCACACACGTACCATTTCCCCTGTAAAATGGCTGGTATTTTCTTGCAAATATCTCGGAAAGTATTGTTGTTAGGGATGAAATTTTTGGTGTCATTAGAAGGGATATATATTTTTCTTTAAAATGGGATAAAATTTATTGATTTCTAAGTAAAATGATATTTCGCTCAAACTACCTTAAATCCTATCTGCAATACTGGTGAACATCCTTCATCACGTAACCTAATTTGAATTTCAGATTTTCCGTGTCCAGGGAAATGGGCGATTGCTGAATTTGAGACGGCGTGCTTTTCCATAAATTTCCAAACATTATTTTGCCTAGAATTTATGACTGTCGTCATGAATTCCTAGGTAGAAAAATCAGTGTTCGATATTACATCAGCTTCCAAATATTTTTATTTATTATAATCGATCTGGTGCCGTCATACCAGCCTCAATGCTTTATCCGAGATGAGATAGCACAGTGTTGTCCCCATATCCAAGGCGTTAATACTTTCACTATTAATTGGGGAAAGATGTTACTCAAACAGTTTACTATCACATCCCCAATCCTTATCGCCTAAGTTCGTGGCGCACTACAGAGGACAACTTTGGAACATTCATTCGGAACTTTCATCAACCTGAGAACCGTGGAAGGAAGCTCGTATCGCGTGAGGCCGGCTTCATAGGTCGGCGGCGGCGGGGATAACGATGGATTTCGCCGCGGCCGGTAGCGGTGGACCCTTCATAGGTCGGCGGCGAGAAAACAAATGAAAGGCGGTAGGCGTACAATAACATTGTCACTGCAGTATTTGCATGTCATCGGAATAACCAACATTTTTTTACTCTTGACAATGATTCGTGCTATATTATGATAAATTTGGTTAAAGATTAGTATGTAATTATTTATTAATGCTTATTTGATGGTAGTAGTTTCACTATAACCGTATTCGTCGAGCTAACGTGCAACGCCTCAATCTGAATCGCATGTTTATTGAAATGAGTTGACAAAAACCCTTGCCACTCAATTCAAGAATTATATTGTGCTTGGTTCTTACATTCGAGCGAGTGACATATGTAATTTGGTCGTTGTTTAACTAGTTAGGCAATGCCATATCAGCATTTATGCGTGATCAGCTCCACTATCCGAACATGCAATAAACAATAGCCGCAACCTGAAAATTTTCTCTCCGTGGTTGCAGCATCTAGAATGGATAACTAATATTTTGCCTTAATATTTTACAATTGGCTGATTTGAGCCACTCTCTGGTTAACGCTAGTAGATTAATGATGCTATATAACCTTAAGGAAGGCTATTTCCGTTGGATACCAGATCATATTTTCGCTATCCATTATAAATTATACTCTTACCATCTTAAATATATCGTAAACATTATGCGCATTGCTTATAGAATCTTTTACTGAAACTGAAGGGCTCGCTAATCATCCAAAGAGGATTCATTTTTGAAAGGCAGTGGGTTTTCCCGCTTCTCGACCAGCTTCCGCCGCAACAGAATGCAGTCCAGATTCAGCCAGGCTGAATATTTGCGGCCCCCTCTATCCATCATAGCACAGCTCATCGGTCTGACGTCATGATTTCTAAAGAAGTGTCCTCATTGGCTGAGTACCACCACTTCCGCCGTGGCCGCCGACCTATGAAGCCGGCCTGAAGGGTCCACCAGAAAACTTTTAAATGGCTGCCAACACAAGCTCTTCAGGAAGTGGGGTGATTTACCTCTACCTTCGGTTCCGTTTCGACTCATTCCACAATGAGACCTCCAGACAAGCTCCCAGGGAAAGTCATTCGCGGTGTGTAATTTCAACCACATGCCTCTCATGTGTGCATGGAACTTACTTTTTTGGAACTGTTGATTGATTGGATTGACTCATTCAGCAGTCTCACTATCTCTCTCTTTCTCGTTGCCTCTATCTCTTCCCCTCTCTTCTTTCCTTTCGCCCCCTTCCACTTCTAAATATCTACCCTTTTTTCCGCGCCGGTCTGCACCGGAATATTTTATAAGAGCTATATGTGCTCACTTTTAAGGTTTCAGTTACCTCGACCGAGGTATTATTTAACCAAAAATTCAATAAATTTGGTCTCCTTTTAAAGGAACATGTCTTAATATACCAAAGTTTTTAAAGATACCAAATCTTTATTTCTAAAGATATCAAAATATCTGCCTCATACCGCACAACTCGGGAATGCACTCTACAACCGGCCGTTCTCTCTAAGAATATCTGACTTCTCAGCCAATCGGAGCGCTCCAAACTGGACCGTAACGAATATTTAACAATTAAAGTATATTTTAAATTTTTTACAATTTCCTATATTCCAAAACAGCTTTTTATTTCCTTTAAACTCGCTCTGCATCTTGCTATCTTCATACGCACGCATTCTTTCCTTGCTCTTTTTCACAACAATTTTGCATTCATTCTTTTCCTTCCTGTAAATCTCACATGCCGTAGTATGCTCTCCCTCAGATTTGGCAACAACCATATTCTTGTACGCCTCTTTTTTTCCTGACTGCAATTTTCACTTCTTTAGTCCACCAAGTATCACCTTTCATTCTTCCATATATGAAAGGAGTGTGCATCGTTAGTTTGGCCATGTTGAGAGAATAGATGAAAGTCGAATAACGAAACAGATAGATAAGAGTGAAATGAATGGTGCTAGAGGTAGAGGTTGGCCGAGAAAGTTGTGGTTGAATTTGGTTGAGGAAATTCTTAGGAGGAGGAATATTAGGAGTCTTAAAAACAGAAGGGCGTGTATGAAGCAGTGTATTGGGGTAAATGAGGCAAAAGAGGTTTGCAAGGATAGGTCAGTATGGAGGAAATTATTGAAGCAGAGTTAGGTGTCAGATATGTATTTATGAGGGAAACTTTGTGGCTGTACCTACCCCGGAAGGGAACGGCATGATTGGTATGTATTTCCCATATACATGTACTATACATATGTGGTAAAATCCTCGTTTTAGGATTGCTCCTCCTCAAGGCCAGATAAAAAAACACTTGTGTAAATATTAGCAGTGCTGTTGCAGATTGTCAGTAAAAATAAAAACGAAACTATACAAACAATTGAATTTTGATGCATACATTCGGTTATTGATATATTTTGAATGAATTTGATCTGTTTTGTTTGAATTTGAATTTGTTCTGGAGTGGCATATGGTCTGGCCTAAGGACCTAAGGCTTGAGAAAAACCGATAAAACCTCACGCAGGCCGCCGTGTAGTACTATTTATCTATTTATTTGGATACTTCATTAATTGGATATTGAACGGATCAGAGCCCTACCTATTGCGGCCAACAAATCTCCTAAATAATATAATATTTATTACTCCATAACTGCATATAGAACAGTGTACTTAATCATGTTTAATGTAGCTTAAGGCAGCCTCAAAGGTCACAGACCTGTGGGGAGGCTGCCTTCAATATACAAAATGCATTGCTGCTAAAAAACAGAACTTGTTACATAGAGCATATATAATAAATTTACATAATATCTACTATTTCTTTTTCACCAATGAGAACAGGAAAAACAAATAAATACAATTTACTTCATCGAGTTTGCGCCAATTATGAACAAAAAACAAACGATACAGACTACTCCACCGGACCTGACGATGCCGACTGAAATGCCGGCGAAGCGATTGTCCACTAATAAGCTGCATCCTGGGAAGAACCCGAAAAACTATAAAATACAGTAGTTTCAGGCTTCTCTCCGTGGAATTTTATGATATCTATAACTAAAGAATAAATATTATACTTTTACGCAGATTTTATTTTAAATGTACGATTTTGGTACATATGCTTCGGAACTTTCATCAGCCCGAGAACCGTGGGAGGAAGCTCGTGTCGTATGAAGGGTCCTCTAGAAAACTTTTCAAATTGCTGTCAACCCAAGCACTTCGAAAAGTGGGATGATTTACCCTTATCAGTCCTTCCGTTGCGACTTATTTCACCATGCGGACTTAAAATAATCTGAAGAATGAAAGAAATTTGGTAATGTCCGCTTAGTTTTTTATCAGTTAAACGCGTTCCAACTATTACATCGTCATCATCAGGTACAAACACATTTAATTTTCGACGCGACAGCCTTTATGTATTTAATAAGCTAATAAACTTTATTAAATAAGTCTTTGGATAAATTTGACCCTCACCTAAGATCAGGTGTTTATGAAATAAGGTGTTACTCATGTGGACTCATGTGAACATACTGAACGTATGTGGGATAGACTGGTCGAAATTTTAAGATACGAGCAGCAGAACACAAAAGATGCTTTGAAAATGAAAAGACACGAAATCGCAGTTAGCAAAATATCTCATCGCTGAAGGTCATTGGTGCAAATTTACCCCAAAAATCCTGGTGCCTGAAGTGAAAAGACGACATCTTGACGCACTTGAACAGTGGGAGATGATCCGGAGAAGGGAAAGAAGAAGCAAGCTAATAGACGACATTGAATTCCTTAACCATTCCCCGCAGCTAACTCTCCCACCCTAAAAAACCTTCGACTTAACCTTCCCACTCCCAACCCTTAACCCCCACTCCCGCCCCCCCCTCTGCCATCCCAAAACCTTTCCGTCCCCCACCTCAACCACTACCCTCCTCTTATATTTAAAGGCTGTCGTGTTGAAAATAAAATTTGTTTGTACCTGATCATGACGATGTAATCGTCGAAACGCGTTGCACTAACAAAAAACTAAGTGGACATTACAAAATCTCCTTCATTATTCAGAAATATGTTCTACAACATCACGCATGATACCGCTGAGTATATTTTAAAATAAGCTCCCTGCGAAAGTATTTCCACAAGTTGGTGAAACGCGTTGTGCCACTCATAATATAATCTGTGGAAAAGTACCAGTTGCATTCTAATATGTACGGATACCATTCGAGATATCTGCCGTCATATCTCAGCCATTTTACATTGGAAATAGTGCAAATGTGTGTACTCCAGGGACACTTCATCGAAAAAAGTTAGCAATTTTGTAGCTCTCAGATCTCGGCATACATTTGCCAGTGGGTAAATTGCACGTTTCATCAATTGGTTGAAAAACTAGATCAACAACTCGCCGCAGTAATTTTTATGGAATCGCAAAATAAACCTACCGACGAGAATGCTTTTTCCCTGGGTGACGTAAAAAAATGAATCTCTCAAAAGACTCCTGCCACCATATTTTGTTATTTACTAGGAATTTAGGTCAAGTAAAACGATATGGATTCGCCATTCTTGTCAAAATATTTACGTCATGCTTTTTACAGCCGCTGAAATAAAAAATATATTTATAGCCGGATGTGGTGTGAAGTATGAATAGAGAAAAATATCGTTTAAATTACATTGTGGAAGAAGGTCCGCAAAATTAACCCCTGGCATATTCATTTTCCGGACACTGGTTTCAATTCTCTTCCGTTGCTACCCAATGTTGGCTTGACGTTAATGTCTCATGTTGGGAGTGTGTCTCCGATTCGCCTCACGCATCACTGGTTTTCCTTGAGTGAAATTCCCATTTTTCCCGCATTCACTGCCGTCACATTAATCCGCTGTTTTTCGTGAAATGGACCCGGCTCTTTTTCTCAGGTGTCATAGACTTTCCCTTCAGCGCTTGTCTTCCCTCTTTCCACATATTACTCTTGAGACAAGGGGAAGGATTTAATCGTCATTCGAAGGCTCTCTTTTCGACCACGACGACAGTAAAATGTTTGGGAACCTCGAGTCCTAAGTGCTCCTCTGAATAAACTATGCATTGCAACAGTATTAATGAAAAGTTCCCCTGTGATGTTTCAAAATTGTTTGCTTTTGTGAATGAAAATTTACGTTTAGGAAACTTCAATGTAAAAAAATGAGACTACTGTTGCACCTGAATAAGCGATAGTAACTGAGATAGGAATTTTTATTTTGTTTAAGGTAGTTTGAGCAAAATATCATTTTACCTAGAAATCAATGAAGTTGGTCTCATTAAAAAAAAAATATATCACCCTTCCATTGACATAAAAAATTCAACCCCTTACCACATAACTTTCCGAGATATTTGCCAAAACATACCAGCCCTTTTGTATGGGAAATGGGGCGTGCATGCACTCCCGAGAGACCTTACATTAAAAAGGAGGCATTTCCTACACTTAGATCTCGTCAAAAAATCAACAGTGTGTAGTTTGTGTTTTTTTTACTATGTTTAAAAATCAATCATATTGTCACCGCAGTGAATTCTTCGGAATCACAATAAACTTTCCGTTTTGATGGAGTTTCAAATGTACCGCGTGAAACAAATGAGTAACGTTAAAGACTTATTTAGATATTTTCCTTTGATTGCTTACAATTTCTGTCATGTAAAACTATTTTACTGCACCATAAATAATGCAATATTTAATTCGGGTGTCTTACAGTTGGTGAAATTAAAAAGTATAAATCGAATATGGTCTCTATTATGATTAGGGAACTATCTCGCTCGCGCTACACTTACGAGGCTTCTCAGTTATGGAGGTTTAGGAGTGTAATGTAACGAAACATCTCTTTATACCGTCTTTAAAGCCAATAACATTTCTTCATTTTTCCAGCTTACCCAAAATCTTCCTCTCTACCATGGTTTTTCAGTATCCTATTGTGCTCTATCACCCCTGCAATTTGTTTGTTCTGCCTCCTCCTTCCTTTCAAAAGCTTCCTCATCCACCATGCCAAGAACTTCCTCGTTTGTCTCCCTTTCCACCCACCGAACTTTCACAACTTTGCGTACTCATCTCATTGCTTGAGGCGACGCATCACACCCGCTCGACAGGTCGTATTTGTGATGATTTCCGACCCCAGATTTTTTGTTGAAGTCTTACGTCATCAACTTGAAATTTTTATATTATATATAATAGACCTTTGCCAAGGGAGGCTCGTATCTGAAACATGAAAATTTTATCCCGGAGCATAATTAAACCATCGGGAAAACGGCAAGATGTAGGGTATATTTTTATAAAAACTATTATTATTATTGACATATCTAAAACTAATGGAGATGTATCAATCCCTCCTCTATCAGAATGCTAAGTAACAGCCGTCACGGTTGTAATATATAATCTGTAATTGGTATATTTCAACAAGCTACTTGAATGGTTCTCGGCCATGATGTGCTCGGACGGTGATGCAGTTAGTTCAGTCTTCTTTCACAGGTCTTATATAAGCGCTGCCTGTGCTTACGCGCCGGAGACTTGGTTACAACTTACCGACGACTGTTGCCTTGTGCGAGAGTTATCCTGGACTAAGAGACTCATGACACCAAAACGCCTCGATCGGGTGCGAATGACGCCATCTTGTGGATTTTCGACTGAACTTTTCCCTACCAAAGGGTATGATGCGTCCTCTTAACGCACTCATCTCATACGCTCTGCTGCCTATTCTCGTCCTATTTTTCCAAGGCTCAGGTTTCTGCACAATTACGAGAGTACCTTCCATAAATTGAACTGTGTCAAGCTGGTCTTTGCGGAAGAGGTCAATATTCATGCCGAGTAAAAAAACAATTGATAAACTTCCACAGATTTATTTACTGGCTTGATGCTTTTCACCACGCTGTGGCATAATCATGTCACACATGGTTATACCACAGTGTGGTATAGCCGCAGTGTGGCATAAACATTAGACACGTGATTATGCCACAGAGTGGTAAAACGTGTCGTGCCAGTTATTTCAGCAATGCAATGGCTATGGCAAACAAGAGATATTTAAGGCCCTAAGAAAATACAACGCAAAACAGGAGGGTTTCCCGGGAGAGCCACCTGGAAAACCATTGGCCAAGGTTTTAATCCCTTATGTTTCACCCGTATCTGGAAAGATCCACCGCATTCTACGGAAGTATAACATCAGAACTATCCACCTACCACCACCCAAATTAAGAAACCGACTGGTAATGGCGAAGGATCCCATCGGCCTGAAGACACCAGGGGTTTACTAGATTCCATGTGAGTGCGGAAAAATATATGTGGGGGAGACAGGTCGAACGATTGAGACGAGGCTGAAAGAACACCGAAGGCACTTTAGATTAGCGCAACCACAGAAGTCCGCAGTGGCGGAACACAGCATCGATGAAGATCATGCCATTCAATGGGGAGATGCAAAAATTCTGTGCCGCTCAGCGCGCTACTGGGACCGCATAATTAAGGAAGCCATTGAAATACGCCTTAATCCAATAAATTTCAATCGTGACTCTGGCTTTCATCTGAGCAATACATGGACACCTGTAATAAATTTCATTAACAACATAAGGAAAAATCATAAAATAATTCAAGGGCAAAATCCAAACCTCAGCCAATCAGATGGCACCTGAGCTCAATTGTTGGGCCCGACCAACGGTCGTTTCAATTCAGTTTACAATCTGACACGGACAGAGTAACACGCCTTGAAAATGGAAAGCAAGTCGTTTTCCGAAACGTCGGCAAACATGAAGCCAATCACCTGGTGCAGAGCCCGAGAAGAGTTTATTAATACTATTCACCAGGAGAAACTTAAATCTTTTATTTATAATCTAACTTACTCCTCTCCTTGTAGAGTGACTTATTTGCTTGGGGTATTTAACGTAATGTGTTTTGCTTGATTCTTGAATCGCTGGTTATCTTTGGATGAGACCTCAAACTTTTGTTCCTTGTTTTACGTGATGATGCCACATAGTTGTGAAACGCGTCGTGCCAGTAAATTAATCTGTGGAATTTTCAATGAACTATGGAACAAGCCGCGCAGTAACTTTAACGGAGTCACCCGCTAGTGATCACGCAGTTGTGTGAAATTCACAGTGAATCTGTGGAAGTTTACCGAGTATTTTTTATTCAGCATGGAGTACGTTCCATATTTAAGAACTCTCCAACCTTTACTTCACGTCCTTACTCAAGGTCCCTGGCATCAGCACTCTCCAGTGGCATAACATCTCATTCCCTTGAGCAATTCTTCCTCTAATGCTTTGCCCTAACCATGCCAGCAAATTGCTTTAATCGCTCCACTTTGTGCCCTCCTTTAATGATGCATGATTTCTTTCTTTGTTTGAAGAAATCTCGTAACTTTTTTCTTCCATCAATCTTCATTATCATAAACCATAATATGTGTGGAAATACTTAGCTGAAATGAAAATACCGTCGGAAATCGTTCCCTGTTAGGGACAAACCTGGAGTAATTCGGGTACAAATATTCAACAAAAAAATAAACTTTAAGAACATAATACGAAAGCCTGTTAGAAATGAAAAATAGCGACAAATCATGGTTCACCACGACAACCTGGCAGGACTTGCCTTCCCCTTTAAAAACGCGAGAGAATATACCAATTTTCTCCGTGACCACTTTTCGCACTCATTCAGACGGAGGAAGAGGGCGTTAATGAGGGAGCAATCACTTCTTCAAGCGAGAGACGTGACTACAGTGAATTATTTTCGTTCAACTCGGTAATGGCCGCTCTCCGTGAGCATCGTCATTGGAGACTCGCGCACGGAACGCGGGAATAAAGTCCCCAAGTGGAATGACTCGGCGCCAGATTCCGACACAGGAGAGGGAAATAACGATGTCAGAGGGTCATTAATGGAGGGGCGCACACTGTGGGGCGATTCAATACCCGCACCTGAAGAATGCGCACCTCGCATACATTTTCCTTCATATTTCCCGTGCGCAATAAGTTACCAAAATAATTGTTAGACGACAATTATACAAAACTCCCTCCCTCACTGAGTACCTTGGGTAGACTTTGTATATATCATTAAGCCTGAATCACACCATACTTGACCTTGTACAAGTCCGAGGATGATAGCGAGTACTGGATTTCTAGTACGAGACCCAGCATGCTTGAAATCTTCCTAGGAGCTATCACGCGATACTTCAACTTGCACAAGTAGTAGATCTTTGACCTAGTGCAGTCGCGGAAGGAGTTTGACGACCGTAATGGATGATTTCGAACGCAGCGACGCACAGTGGTATAGAAAGTTCGCTTTTCCGGACAAAATTCGATTTTCCGAACTTGTTCAAATAACTCAAAAATATATCTAATGGAAAGATGAAAGATCACTTCACAACGTACGACACTTTTTTCTCCCATAACAGTTATTTTCTGATAAACAGAGCTGAATTTAAGGGAAATTTATTGTAATTCAATTTATGGCATTTTAAATGCTTTTTTTCTCCATCCATAGAATGAGTCTACGCTTTATTTAAAGTGTAAAATGGCATTTATTGGCATCTTTGCCTTGTATTCATTGAGTTTCAATCGTTAATTTTGTAGTAAAGTCTTTAAGTCCCTTACGACAGGGCTTAAATTACTCTCAGACGAAAATTCTGTTCGTGCGTGCAAAGTTAGCAGAACAAAAAAAAACCATCCACTGCCACCCTGTTAAGCAATGGCAAGATGGAAAGAAAAAAAATCTGTATTTAGTTAATGTGTTCAAATCTTTTGCCATTAACTGCCTTTTTCCAGATAGCTCGCCGATCTGTGTTACTTCGCCGGGCCTCCGGAACGCCATATCACGGGCAGGCGACAATTATGGTCGTACATAGGGATGGTCGTTTGTTGTTTCTGTAATATTGAGTCAATTATACTCAAGGTTAATCATCATGATTTATTTTCATCTTTCACTTAAGGTTCAATCTCAACAACTCACTCCTTGTGTCTAACAAATATTGATCTGCATGGTCATCACCATGGCATATCCACTGCATTAGTATCAATATAAATAAACTAATATTACACTAACCTATCTTTCGTGTGGTGCTGTTTTAATTATTCAATTACAATAAGCCATATGACGTAAACACCAGTCACAAACACCAGTTCATTGGTAGTGTTTGAATCAACCAATTCACTAATCCTCCGTCGTCTTGATCTCTCACAGAGTGTCTCAAATGTCTTACTCATGCTCCCTTCGTAATGCTCATATACATGCTGACAACGAGCACTATATTTCGCAGCCCGTTCCGCCCATAAAATTTAGACGCCCTCCCTCCTTGACGGCATTTCAAAAGAATTATAACGCACACTATGGCTTACTCTAATTAAATAATTAAAACAGTACCATGCGAAAGGTAGTTTAGTGAAATAGTTGTTTATTTATATTGATACTTATAGAGTGGATATGCCATAGTGATGACCATGCCTTCCGTGACTCAAAGACTTTACTACAAAATGATTGATTGAAACTCAATGAATACAAGGCAAAGATGCCAATAAAACTCATTTTCCACTTTAAATAAACCGTACACTCATTCTATGGATGGAGCAAAAAAGCATTTAAAATGCCATAAATTGAATTACAATAAATTTCCCATATTTTCAGCTCTGCGTATCAGAAAATAACTGTGTTATGTGAGAAAAAAGTGTCGTATGTTGTGAAATGATCTTTTATCTTTCCATTAGACATGATTTTTGAGTTATTTGAACATGTTCGGAAAATCGACTTTTCTCCGGAAAATCGGGCTTTCTATACCACTAACTGCAGCTCCTCAACCTCAATTGCCTCAGGTACCCAAGCCATCGCGTCTTGCTGTGAGGTTTTAGTTGTTTATTTGATCGCGGGAAATTGTTATTTTCACGATTGACTATGGAGGCGCTGACATCAAAGATTGACGACCGCATTGCAAAGAGCAAAGGTGATTGGTCGGCGGCTAGTAGGACCTACTAGAAGCAAGTATCAAACTAGTACCGCACCGATTACGAAAACAAGGATACCAGCTAGTATGCTAGCGATCATGCAGGATTTATAGTAGGCTTGGTCTGTATCACACGATACTTGACCTTGCACAAGTCCTAGTATGCTAGCTAGCATCCTCGGACTTGTACAAGGTCAAGTATCGTGTAATTCAGGCTTTATTAATATCCCATTCCGCTAAAAAATTTCTCGCATGGTTTTTTCTGCATGAATTGGTATCTTCTAGTAAATATGAATTTACATTGTTGCTAAGAATCAATATTAAAGGTACTTCGTATATTTTCACTATTATTTATTGAGTTTAATGCGTTTCGCAGCTTGCTGCATCGTCTGGTTTTGTGCATGATAATTCGCAATATTCTCTTTTGCAAGTACCAATAGGGAATAGTTGTATTTTTATAAGCGACTCCCCAGCATTGTACGCCGTAAGCTAATTTTGTGCTTTCAAAGGCTGAGTAAGCAACCTTAAGAAAAGAAAGGGGACATATATTACGCATAAAATACAGTTTTGAAAGAGAGTTTTCCAATGTTAATGTTATATTGTTGACGTGTCGGGTCCATTTTAACCCATCATCCATAAAAAACCCTAGTTAATTTAACTCTGAAACACCTTATATCGGGATGCAGGTCCAGCGTATGCAAGCCAGTCACAGCACCAAGAAACTTCTTAGTTTAAAGCGAGTTTCAGTGGAGATCGGACGAATAAGGTGGTCATGACGAAAAAGAAAAATTTCTTAGTAAATTTCACACTTAAAACTTTTATTACCGACCTAGGTTTCGATTTCCTTGCAATAATTTTCAAAGCACCTTTAAAAACTCGCTCCGGAAAGGTGATCGCGGGAGATCGTGCGGCCAGTCGTGACTAGTTGCTCAATCGTTTTTGGAGTTTGTGACGTGTTTACGCATTAATATAATGCCTTTTTATTCTTCGATGCTTCTTTGGTGCAGGATACGTTTGCCTCAAAAGGACCTTTGAAAATGATTGCAAGGCAATCGAAACCTAGGTCGGAACTAAAAGTTTTGAGTGTGGAATACACAGAGATTTTTCTTTTTTGTCATGTCTGCGGTAACCTTCCACAAAGTTACGCCTACAACCATTTAAGTTTATTCGTGAAAAAGGTAGTCCAGTCTCCACTCCATATTGTAGCACAGGAGACGTTCCCGGGCTTTAAGAGTCTCTGCCGCGTTAGAAAAACGGATTACTGTCGATTTGGAACAAATAACTAATCAGTCCGAATCGAATCTCCCGGCATGATGCCTTGGTTTATAATGGTAACCATTCTACTAATATGAAAGGTATTTTTTCGCAGTTATGAGAAAATCTGTCCATACTTCATCGAATTATTTCGAAATACATATCAAGTCCAGTATGGCTACGAGTTTAAATAGAATCAAATGGTCAAATAAATAAATCGACGGCATGCAATATTTCTCATTTTATCTGTACTTATTACTAATAAGCCATCATCATTAGTCGTCTGCTTTCGCAGGTCCTTGGTGCCTCCATCTCTCTCTGTCCTCTGCTCTCCTCTTCAACTATCTGTAACTGTCTCCGTCCTTCAGGTCATCAATCATCTTTCTTTTCTTTCTTCCTCTTTTGCGGTTTCCATCCACCATTCCTTCCAGTACATCTCGTAACAAATATTTCCTTCTTATTACATGTCCCATCCAGCTCTTCTTCCCCTCTTCGATGGTCTTTAAGAGCTTTCTTCATTCTTTCATCCTCTCCAACACCTCTTCATTCCTAACCCTTGTTGAGCACTTTCCTCCAAATCCACATTTTTAAACTCTCTATCCTTTTCTGTCATCGCCCAAGTCTCCCCACCATAATATTACTTGCGGAATGTGAAGATGATTTGAATAAAATGTTAGATCTCCTAGCACTATACAAAGGAGGAATATGGACTCAAAGTCAATGAAAAGGAAACTAAAGTAATGAAAGTGGGGGTAAAGCAAGAGTTGAATATTTATGTGGATGGAGAACATCTGGAGCAGGTAAAACGATTCTAGTGCCTGGGAACTGAAGTGACGGAGGATTGGAAGAGTGAAATGGAGATAAGAACAAGAATTGGTCTGGCTAAGGAGGCATTTAGGAATAAAAAGACTATACTAACTAGTAAAATGGAGCTGGAACTGAAGAGGAGAATCGTCAAGTGTTTTGGTTGGAGTGTGTTTCTGTATGGTGGGGAAACGTGGACGAACTAATGAGTACGCGCATTAAAATTTTCATGCAAATCTCTACACAAACGGTCGCTCCAAGCATCTAAATGACCTTTACGATTCCAAGCGTCACCTCGAGGATGAATCTTATATTATAATCCGTATTAAAAGATGCTCCGTAATTTTCCACAATAATTTATCGAGTACAACGCGTTACGCAGCTTGCTGCATCGTCAGGTACACATGTTTACGTAAGATTTGTTTATTGATTGTTGAGATAGTAACCTCAAATTGAGTAGGGGAGGTTTTGAAAAACAATCAAACTTACAGGAAAGCGGGGGAACATACGTATATTAGTGGGCTCGTGAGGAGGGAAATTTTGTCGGAAAGCTGTAGGGAAGGGTGCGAAAAAACTCTCAAGCTAGAGAGCTCATTGCAGAGCTGCGCATTGCTCATTGCGTTGTATATAGTAGCTCATTGCAATGGTTGCTTGACTGTCTGATAATTTCAATGTGTTCCCACTCATCCATTTTGAAACTTTTCGAAATAACTTGCAAAATTTCTGGGATAAAATCACTGACATGATCATTTTCAAGTAGATGCTTGGCAAATTAAGGAGTGGCGTGGAAAATTAATTTTGGCTGAAGGTCAATATTGTAAGGATAAACTGATGGTTGCCCCTCAACAAGTAAACCTTGGGTACTACCTACACACTTCCATTTCTGTTAACATTTTACCTATTTTATTAAGAAAAATATTTTGGAAAGCCATTAAGTTTATTTTAATGAGACCACATCTACATCGATGTATCGGACTACTCGATGTTTTTTGGATCGAAAACATTGAGTAGTAAAATAATCCGATGAAAATTGAGTGAGTGTTGAGTACTTTCATTAACTTCGAAAAATCGACTTCACGATGTTTTTTAGTCGATGTGGCATCCCTACACCGAACATTGTCCGGTTTAGAGATGCCTATCGACATCGATGTATCAGAATACTCGATTTTTTTTTTGCCGAGACATCAAAAACATCGAGTAGTCAAATAATCCGATGAAAATTGAGTGAGTGTTGAGTACTTTCATTAACTTCGAAAAATCGACTTCACGATGTTTTTTAGTCGATGTGGCATCCCTACACCGAACGTTGTCCGGTTTAGAGAAGCCAATCGACATCGATGTATCAGACTACTCGATGTTTTTTTGCCGAGACATCGAATGCATCGAGTAGTCAAATAATCCGATGAAAATTGAGTGAGTGGTGAGTACTTTTACAAATATTGAAAAATCTACTCTTCGATGTGGTATCCCTATTTTATATATTTATTCGGGTAACCCGGGTTCGGATCCCGGTTCAATGATTTTTTCGCTATCAAACTTCATTACGCGCGCGTTGGTTGCGTGGTACGCTGGTTTCAATGTAGTTTCGGTGTTCTGCCGTATAATTAATGCATGCCTTGTGTGGAAGCACCCACTGCCACACACCCTTTGGGTGGCTTGCAGGGTATGACGTAGGTGTAGATTACATCGCTGTGCGTGTATAAATTCGAGGATTTTCCCCGATTTCCATTGGGTTGCAGAAGGGGTTTTCCACCCTCTCTTTTCAAGGTTTTTCATCTCTGCGACCGAAGCCTCCTTCCCAGCTTGTCCCGGCGGATTCCCATCGTTTCCCTCAACACTCCCTCCCTCCCCCCCTTTTGAGACACTCCCCCCCTTTTGAGACACTCCCCCATGTGACCCCGCCCCCTCCTTTCGCGCAGGAAGGCGTGCATATTCAATTCGTTCCCTCCTCTGATTGCCCAGTTGCAGGAGCTGCCATCGCGCGGTGGACCAGGGAGAAAAAGGGTGACGTTGCGAATTTTCCTCGAGCGCTCCCTTAAGGAACGCCTCCGTCATTCTGTTCTCCCTTTTGCAGTCTCCACTTCGACTCCTCTTTCGTCCACCCCCCGCAGCGGGTTGTCAAGGAGGGTGGGAGTGGAAGGAGGTCTCAAGCGAAGGTCGTGACGTCACGCCGGACCCTTGCGGGTAGATGTCGTGGGACACGAGTGTTGGGAGTTAATTTAAGCATAAATTTTCGGAAGGTGCGGCCTTCCCGTTAAAAACAAGAACAATTGATCCGTCTGTAATATTTTTCTCTATAACTTATTGTAACATTTTTATATTGGAGGTATTATTTTGAGCATTTTTTTATGTGGATACAATCTGTGACAAAACAGTCAAAAAACATCAGAGCTATGCATTGACACTATTATACAATTTGCTAGTCGCAACTCTGCAGTTTCGTTCTCCTCTTCTAGGGGTTGATAATGCTTGTTGTCGATACCAACCTGTAACTGTTATACTTTAAATGTTCAGCAATCCAACTTCCACCAGGGTAATGGAACAACAACAGTGCGTGGCACCCACTGACAGTGGACACCCTGGTGCCCCACACACAAAACCAGAATCCCTCGCAGAACTGCTGGCAGGACCAATGCCTCGCCTATTACACTGAATTGCCCTTGCAGGAAAGCTACCTCACACATACACGCCTTCTCGTACTTCTTTTTCCTTGCACACAATTTCACCACCTCACCCTTTTACATCCTGGCTCGACACACTCTCCACGCTTTCTCTCCCTTTCCCAACAACCTCATCGTTGCCACCTCATTGTTAAGAGTCCCCACACACACACTTCATGCTCAAATCGCAACAATACTTTCAGTTGAAACCTTTCCTCCAGAGCCTCCAACCGATCGAACCACTCCAAGGGCTGCCAACCAAAAACCTTCCAATCAAACACGCCACGCAATAAACGCCAATAATCACGCTAACGACTGGCATACGTGAAGGCACTGGATATGATACCCATTATATTACGCATTCGTATAAAACCTCAATTTCTCATCAATTACGCCACGGACGAGATTTATTCCAATCATAGATATGCTTCTTTGGCTTAGGATATCGGAATATTAAGGAAGCAATTAACGTGTCTGACCTCACACGCCTAGTGGAAGCTTTGGACACAACTTTCCTCGCAGAAAGCGTCTCTATGGGCAAATTCAAACGAAGGGTCTGACACCTTGCGGAAAAAAATCAAAGCGCCGGAAAGGTGATCGCCGGAGATCGTGCAGCCAGTTGAGACTAGCCTTTCAATCGTTTTTGGAGTTTGTGACTGGTTTACGAATTTATATAATGCTTATTTATTCTTTGATGCTGCTTTGGTGCAGGATACATTTGCCTCAGAAAACTCCTGAAATGCACCGCAGTGCAGCAGCAGAGCGTCTAGTCAATACACTTTACCGAAATATGGTGGTCAGAGCTAGCGATTGCAACTGCAATTTCTTGTTTCTCTAAGTTTTCCGCGTTAAATGAAGTGAAAATTTTCAGATAAGCCTGAATATGTGGTGATGCGACGATACCTAGGTTTTAAGTTGTATAAAAATACGCGCAAAACCAAGTGAACAATTACTTCATATCATGTGCATAAAAGTGCCGTAGTAGGTGCCCCTGTCATATCCAAGGAGCGTAAAGGCTGGAACACAATCAACGTGTACGTGAGCCGTTAACGGGAACACGCGAAAAAATGGCTGAGAGGGAAAGTATAGCGAACGGACACAATCAACGTGTACGGGGAGTGCGTGTATGCGAGAGATGGGCAACTTTCATCTCTTCCCGTGTCCCGTACACGGAAAACCAATCAGAATAGTCCTGAGAATCCGGGAATGGGAGCCATCTGTCGGCAGATACATCCAACTGCTGAAGATTGCCCTTGGCGAAGACAACTTATTTACTTCCACACTTGTTTACACCTGATCTCTAAGCTGCGCCTACGTTAGTCAATTGTTACTCCGGGCCACGTTAACGTCGATTGTGACCGGTGACTTGCGTTCCCCGTCTCCCGTTTTCCCGTTAACGTCTCGCGTCACACGTACACGTTGATTGTGTCCCTGCCTTAAATGAGAATAAATCTGTAAAGATTAATTTATCAAACAACAACTTATGGAAATGTATGACTGATGTAATTATCACAAAAATACTTAGTAAATATTCATACCAAGTTAATTTAACCGACCTAGGGTACGGCAACACTCATACAAAACTTCTGTGGCTCATATCTAAAGGAAGTAAAATCTATCAAGCGTAAAAAAGGAAGGTCCTCTGATGAACAAGTAAAAGATAGGTGCTAATTCACTCTGGTTGGGCCACACCTCGAATACGACGCGAGACTTTGGAACTGGGGCAGAAAGATTTAACCAAAATAAGTAAAATGCAAAGGAATGCTGCGCGCTTCGTTAAAAGCTGCAACGAGCGAATATGTAGTGTCTCTCAGCTTTTAGAGGGACTAGGTTAGAAGCCCCTTAGAGACTCGGAGGCTGTGCGCTAGACTTAGCTTGGTTGAGAATTTCAGAAGAGGTGTGTTTCTGAGTTACACAGAGCATATCATTTTGACGCAATACGACATCTCTAGGTACTACAGAAGCAATAAAATAGGAGAGATACATTGCCGAATAAATTACATACATACATACCAATCACGCCGTTCCCTTCCGGGGTAGGCACAGTCACAAAGTTTCACTCATAAATACATATTTGTACTCCTAACTCTGCTTCAATAATTTCCTCCATACTGACCGATCCGTACAAACCTCTTTTGCTTCATTTACCCCCGTACACTGTTTCATACAAGCCCTCCTGTTTTGAAGACTCCAAATATTCCTCCTCCTAAGAATTTCCTCAACCACATTCAACCACAACTTTCTCGGCCTACCTCTCCCTCTCGCACCATTCATTTCACTCTTATATATCTGTTTCGTTACTCCACTCTCATCCATTCTCTCAACATGGCAAAACCAACGAAGCACACTCCTTTCGTATATTTCCATTACTGGAGCATCTAAACCACATTCATTTATTACCCACTCATTCCTGACCCTATATATCCTACTATTACCGCAAACACTACTCAGATAGCTCATATCCACGGCGTTTGGTCTGCTCTTATGTCTATCGTGACATACCCTTGTTTCACTATTGGAACAAAAATGTTCACTCTTTTCACGCTCAATAAGTGACCGTACAAACTTATCTCTGCTAAAAACACTCTCCTAATACAGTTCACTACATATTACCTATATACTACCTCTATTTCACCTCCCAAAACAATATCCGTCACACGAATGGTGTCCTAACGCCCTCTGCCACACTCCAATGCGGCGGCTCGCAGGCAAAAATGTATTTGGTGAAGTTTCGGGGTGATGGGGACCTTTTTTTTAATCCAATATCCTGTTGAGGTAGAATGAATTTTTTTGAGGCATCCTCTTCTTCCGCCAAATTCCCTTCTCTCGCTTATATCACATTTGCACCCTAAGATAGAGACATAAAATACGCCATAAACAATTTCCCAAAACGTCTCAACATGATGGGGAGGTCCAATTTCGGTCCACTTATAGCGAGCAAAAGATGGGGGTCAATAGATTCCCTTTCAAAACTTCCGATTTCCATCAACGGGGTGGGAAGGAAGACTTCCAACTTCTCGTGAAGCACGCCGACGAAAAACGGCCAAATTTATTCGCCACAACAGGAGGGATAGCGGTTGCAAGATGCTGTCAGAGGAATCGGTCGTTAATGTATTCCAATGGCCTCGTAATCACAGTGGTGTGGGAACGTGCGTGCGTTCTTGGCTCACGACTCGCTTTGGGAGATGCGCTCGCTATCTCTGAGAGGAAGGCGCCGATCACGATGTTAGGTCTGGAAAAAAAAGAACTTTTCCCCCGAAAGAAATCTTAATTTTAGGGGCGTGTTTATCCCATCCCGTTTGGCCTCATGCAGATGCGACGATAAATAAATTTACGCCGTGTTTTTGACTTCCAAGACTTTAAGCTAGTCCGAGCGATATAGTTCCCTAGTCATAATGGAAACCATATTCGAATTATATACGTTTTCATTTCACCAGCTGTAGGACACATCAATTAAATATCGCATTATTAATGGCACAATAATATAGTTTTTTGACAGAAATTCTAAGTAATTAAATGAAAATATCTAAATAAGTCTTTTACCTGACTCATTTTTTTTCGCGCGGTGCGTTTGAAACTCCATCAAAACGGAAGGTTTATTGTGATCCCGAAGAATTTACTGCCGTGAAAATATGATTAATTTTCAGAAATAGTTGAGACAACACAAACTACCCCCGGTTGATTTTTTGACGAGATCTAAGTGTTGGAAATGTCACATTTTTAACATAAGGTCTCTCTGGAGTGCATGCACGTACCATTTCCCATGTGAAAGGCGATATATTTTTCTTTAAAGTGAGACCAAATTCATTGATTTATAGTAAAAATGATATTTCCCTCAGACTTCCTAAACGACGCATGAAATACGCCTCATTGCTAAGGCAGATTATTAATTTGTTGCATGCAACTTAACAATTCGCTAACACCTGATGTTATTGGAAAATGTGGAGGATGTACATTTTTTCTCCTCCTATGTCTCTTTTAGAATGTCTAAACGCTTGCAGAAATTGGGTTAAAACTTCTTCAGAAAAAGCATTCCGTTCTTCCACTGCGAAGTATAAAAAAGAGTATTGCGTCCTGAAAAATGTTGTTAGACTTGGTTATAGAGACCGAATGTCCTTCAAATTCTTTTACTATCCTTGAGAACTTTGAATTATTTGCGTATTTTTCAGGCTCTTACTTTGATTTATTTTTTATTTAACTCTGATTTATCCATAAACATATGAGGAAGTAGGTAAAATTTACAAAAAAATATGATACTTTCTGTGTAATTCTATGAGTACGGGCGACCTCATGACAATGGGTTTCCCGCAGATCTCAGAAGGATAAGGTATGGTCATTTATGTTCCATGGTGTCAGGCCCAGTACCGGACGATGTAACCATTGTGTCGAAACATGTTGTACGTACCAAGAAATTAATTCAGTGGAAGAAACCAAGTTATTTTTTCATTGGTGATAATGGAAATTCTCCCAAGTCTATTGGTTTTTTCTAGTATTCTTCTTATTTCCTCCTTACCATGAGCCGAAGCTTATTGTTAGTATAGAATGAACCTTAGTTCTTCCCCTATCTTTCAAGGATTCCGAAATCCATTTTTTACCGTTCTCTCTCATCCTTTCCATTTTCGTAGAGCAAACCGAGCAGCATTTATTTGGACTTTTCCTAGCTTTTTTATATTTTCCCTATTTCAAAGGAACATCACGCTCTCGTGGCATATTCTAATAATAGCCTCGCTGATGTACCAACTCTTTGGTGTCTTCTTCCCTTAACCTCAGGTATCGCATAGTGAAATTCCCGGCTTTTTCACTGTAAACCACCCTTGAAAGCGGAGATTTCAACATTGAACCATGCGGAGATGGCTCAGATTTTAGCAAAAATACGCAAATTTGAAAAGAAGAGCATATTCGATCTTTTAGTAAAAACTGTCATAAGGAGGAAAAACTCATGGAGAATGGAAAAAAATAAAATGTAGGCATCTTATCGCCTATTACTGCCGTAAATGAAGTCAAAATTTGGTAGTTCAATGCAAATTTCGGGCAGTCGGTTTTTTAGGCTGGACAAATGTGCTCATTAAAAGTATATTCATGGAATAAACTGAATATTTTGTGCCTTAATTTTGGTTTCCAATAGGTAACCCATTTTATCCCACATAGCACAAAATATCTACTAGATATCTACAGCATGTCTTCAATGTCTTGGATATTTTAAATATCTACTAGATGTCTAGAATATGTCTATTTTGAGCGACGACTCTTATTATATGTCTAGTGCAATTAGCCAAAAAACACCGGAATCTAAAAAAAATGTAACTGCTATGCTTTTTGGTGGATGGATAGATGAAGTCATTGCACACATGTGCACCAAAAAATCGAGGGAAATTCTTCTGGCAAATGTTTATAAAAGCAATTTAAAGTTAAGAAAAGTCGTTTTTTAAATGATACAATGAAAAATACGAAGTTAAGGCAATAACTTTTCCAACAAAAGTTGTAGAAGATAAAAAAATTCTACGAATTGGTAGTAACCCGATCAAAATCCAACTATTAGTTAACCCAGAAGGTCGATTTAAACAAAGAAATCGCTCATTTTTCATTATTTAATTATTCAGCAGGTTTAAACCTCAGCATCTTGAAACAATAAAAAATGGTAGACCTACGTAATAACAATGAGATCCCAAAATTCTGGATATCAAAGTTGAATAGTTTGAACAAAATAATGGGTTAAAGGATAAATGTTTAAGCACCTCTATCGATGGCCATAGGGCAACTGCTTTGTTTTAATAGATATTAAGATGAAGGTAAAGGTTTAAAATTATAGATTCATTTTTTAAAGTTTCTTTATTTTTAAAATAACCGGAGATATTTAAATTGTTTATTAGTATGTATTTTTGATAATTTTGCAACTCTGTATAAACTACATGTTGCTACTAGCAACTATTACTTCTACTGTTATATATGTTCGTTCATGAACTTGTACATGAACACGTACGGGTTAATGTATCGTGTAACCAGGCCTTAAGTCATTTATCCTGAATTTTCCCAGTGGGTCCAATTTGAATATGGATGTTTAGAAAATATCTTCTCAAGATATCTTGTAGATATAGGAAAGGCGGACATTCAGATATCTACAATATGTCTAGAAGATGTCTACAAGTTATTACAAGATGTTTTCTAGATATTAGCAAAAGACGTATTAGATATTTTATAGATATTTTGTAGATATTTTGTGCTATGTGGGATCAGCGAAAGCCGAATTTTTCGCACTGAATATATGAATATGTGTAACCTAGTATTTGCCTTGACTCTCACTGTCAACGCAGATCCACCTTAAAAGAGCAACCAGTTGGGGACCGTGAATAGTGAGAGTATGCATAGTGTGTGTAAGTTATATGTATTGGAATAAATCAAGCCAGAAATGTGATTGTGTGCTGGATTAATACTGACAATACTTTCAAATTACAACCACATATCTCCGGTATTGTCTAGTGGTTAGGATACCCGGCTCTCACCCGGGAGGCCCGGGTTCGATTCCCGGTACCGGAAATATTTTTTTTGTAGCCCCGAAATGTATAGTTCTCGCCTGCTAATCCGGAGGTCGCTCCTATCCCGCCTCAGTGGAATTTTTTGCTTCTCAAGACGTGATTTTGTTGGCCCGATTCCACCGGATGCGATACGATTTTATCGCGGAATCGATACGTCACTTTCAGAAAACAGAAACTGGTCTGGGGACGGGTTGGTGAGGTGGGTAGAGTACTGCCTAACAATACGGGCGGCCAGGGTTCAGATCCCTGCAGTTGAGGATGTTTTTCAGAGGGAACCCGATTCCTACTTGAGTGTCTTGTGGAGGGTACTTCAAGTCCAGTAATCCGTCTGTCGGATGAGACGTTAAACCGTGGTCCCCTTGGCGCCTTTCGTTAAGAGCAGGTTAATACCGACGCCGGGTTTCTAGCCACCCTTCCTCCCTCACCTATCACCTTTGGCGCAAATGACCTTAGCCGTCGGTCGCCTCCCCAAATATCCAATTCAGAAACAGGTCTACTTTCCTTGCAGGAAGCAACCGCGGTCGACTACTACCACTATCGACCACACTGCTACGGAAGTCCTTGCTTACACATCGAAGTGTAGATTGCAAGCGACTTCCAAGGCTACCGTCATGGAAGTGATCAAGTAGTATAGAGGTCTCTAAACTCCTTTGAAGTGACTTCCATGTGTAAACCCGCCTTAACAAAGATGGCGGACAGACCACGCCCACCTAACAGCTTTTATCATTGGCCACCATAGCAAGCGCCCTCTCCATTTATATCAGTGGTATAATCAATATTATCATAACACTCTTTACACGATAAATACACCAGAATCATATAAATCAGCTCAATCGGTTCAGTAGTTTTCGGGGGATGAGCACCACTCGTACTCACACTCACGATACTCTATTATATATTGTTGTAGATGTATTATCAATCAGTTCAAATCTAGCCAATTGATGCTTACATGCATAGCACAGACTACTATCTTCGAAATCCCTGTCGTATAAAGCAAACATTAGATTGTATATATATATAAGCGAGTTCTATACAGCCGTCGGCCGTCTCTCGCATCCTCTTCTCCAAGCCTCCTTGTCTCTCCAGTCTTCATTCTCTAATTGTCTCCTTTTCATACATATCTTGGGTGACTTGCTTTGTCCAGTCTTCTGGTGGTCGTCCTCTCTTCCTCCTTCCGGGTGGTTGCCAATTTAACATCTTTTTTGGACAACGTTTCTCCTCCATTCTTTTTACATGTCCATACCATTTTAGCCGTCTTTTCTCTATTTCCTGTATGATGTTTTCTTCTACTTGCATAATTTTCCAAATGTTTTCATTTCTTATTCTTTGTAGTTTAGATTTTCTGCTGCTTCTTCTTAGAAAATCCATTTCTACGACCTCCAGTCTCTGCCTATCCCTTTTGGTCATTTCCCATGTCTCTGCTCCGTAAAGGAGTATACTCTGAATAATTGTTTTATATATTTGCAATTTTGTTTTCCTACTTATGTCTTTTGACCATGATATGCTATTCATTTTATTTATTGAGAGTTTTGACTGATGTATTCTATTTGTTATCTCTTTTTTACTGGTTCCTTCTTTTCCAATCGTTACACCTAAGTATTTATACTCACTACAGACTTCGATGGCATTTCCTTCTATTTCCAGATTAGATTGTACAAAAAATAATCTGCCCAGTTCTGCTCTATGGACCATAGGCATGGAAACTGAATAAGATTGATGGAAAAAACCGATAATATTTGAAAACAAGATGTTACGAAAGATTTACGGGCCTACAAACGAACTAGGAAGGTGGAGAGGAATGTACAATATGGAATTCAGGGAACTTTTCAAGGATATTGCCATCATAAGTGAGATTAAATGCAGAAGAATGAGATGGGCAGGACCCTTGTTAAGAAAAGAGGACGGGTGTGTGATGAAAGAGGTTTTGAGAGGAAATCCAGAAGGAAGACGACCTCTGGGAAGACCACGACAGAGATGGTGGAACCAAGTAAAGATAGATTTGGAGAGGGTTTGAGCTGCGGAGGAGGATGCAATGGACCGAAAGTGATGGAGGGGATATGTTGGTACGGCGAAATATCAACTTGGATATATATGGACATGGGAGTAAGAATAAGCAAGTAAGTAGATCTATTATCATCTCGCTTCCAGGGAAGAGATTTACTACAATAGCCGCCAAGATTCGATGTCTTCCCTTCAGCCTTGAGTCTCCACCTGTCTTTTAACGCCCTCTTTCTTTCCAAGATCGTAAATCCTCTTCACCCCTTCCCATGAGTCAACTTCCCCCATCGTTGCCCTCTCGTCCCCGCATTCCTCTGGTTCCGTCGGCTTCTCTTTTCAACCGCCGTCGAAGGGATGCTGGCGTGGAGTGCCCGACGGGATCCTTCAGTCCATGAAGCACTCCTGGGCAACAACGATTCAACATCTCTCAATATCTACGACTCGACAGCAGAGGTCAATTTCCTTTTCCCCCGCTGGTTCTTCATAAAAGCAGGGCACATTCTGTCTGCACCACCTCCGCACAGTGGTCCCAACCCCTAAAGAAACAGTTTACAGGCATGATAGTAAGGAAATATACTGCAGAACTGATGGATTGAGAATATCATTTTTTTCCACGCACTATAAGGGACCAAAATGCTGCGATAGATCGGTTCACTCCGTGATAAATACATGATTTCCCCTTACAAAGTAGGTCTAATTTCAGATACTGATCGAATACTAAATTAGTAGTTGTAATATTACTGAATGTTTGAGGGATTTAGGATGGGAAACTCTTTCTTATCGAGGGGAAAAATATAGATAAAATCTTAAGAAAGATTTTTTCTGGACGTTCAGGATATTCTGCTATAGCCAAACTGTTATGGTAGAAACGATCACAGGCATAATACTAGAAAGACTGTAGAACCGATTGATTTAACATGTCATTTTTTTCACGTACAATAAGGGACCATGATAGTTACGATAAAACCGTTCTGGGAAACTTTGACCCTCTTTGGGTAAAGTAGGATTTGCACCTGTGCTAAATGTCTGAACATCATAATTAACTACCAACCCCGCATGAAATATCCGGTAAGATATAGCTCCTGCATGACTTGAGATTCCTTGTATTACTATTCATTAGTCGCATTAATAATACTGTTTAGTGTAGAAAATAGTATACTGCATAGTAACATGGTCGTTTTCGTGGCACTATCCTAGTTTCTGGTCTGACCGCGTATTGTCACCCTGACTGCTTTTGGCTTGCACCTGGCATCCGGGCGAGCGCGTGCGGTTCTAATTTCAGCTCGGATGAGTGTTGCATTTCTGGTGTGGAAACACCCCGTGCCAAACACCCTCGCGGTGACTTGCACTCTATTTCGTAAGTGTAGAAGTTCTATGAAACTATTACCCTCGCTAGGAATTGTAGTTTTTGCACCAGATCTAAATACCTACGCATCTAAATACCTAAATCACTCCGCATGAAATTTTCGGCATTATTTAGATTTCCACATGGTCTAGTACCTTGTAAGATTATTTATTAGTCGAATTAATAAGTCTAACCATTATTTGTATATTAATCTGAGTTACATGGTAGCATTTTGTCTGCTTTGCTCTCTCTTAGTTTCTCGTCTGATCGCGATTTGTTGTCCTGATTGCTTTTGGCCTGCGCCAAACAGCCGGAGGAAGTTGTGCGGTTCTGATTTGAACTGGGATGAGTGCTGCATGCCTTGTCCACCTGTCACCCTGTGCCATAAACCCAATTATAGACTTGCACGGTATTTCACAGATGTAGATTAAAATGAAGAAAACTGTAAAATATTCAGTAAGGGAGAATGTGAGATTTTTCTCAAGCCATAGAATAGGCCACTTAGGAATTTTATTGTATATTTCAATAACCCATCTTTTCTGGTTTGTATGGTGATAATTATCTCAATAAACCCAGATTAGCGTATGCCTGCATGTGAAATTTACTGTCGTTGGCATCCCTCACTCCGCGGCAGTTCACTTACTCCCAGATTGTTCTCTTACGTACGTGAAATTCGAAATATTTTGCAATGTTGAATGGAATTTGTAAATAAAAAAGAAATAAAAAAATGCAATTTTCCGTAAAAATACAATTCACTCATGACCCGGGTTTGAATGTATGTAAGCCATCTTCAGGTAATGATGATTTTAATTTCAAATGAATTGTGGACGATATACATCAAAAAAATATTCGGCACAGCAGTTAGGAAACTAGGATTGGTCAAGCACAGAACGAGAAGGTCCGCAGGCGATTAAGTAAAAGAGAGATGCTACTACGCTATAGTTAGGCCGCATCTCGAATACGCCGCGAGAATTAGGGACTCTGAGCAGAAAGAATTAAACAAAAAAATTCATAAAATATAAATGAAATCTGCGTGCTTCGTTGAAAACTGCAAATGAGCGAACACATAATGTCTCAGATTTTACTAGAGACTCGGAGGCTCACCATATGAGCGGTGCTCACCACTACCGGTTTTTTGTTAAAATAGTGCACCATGGGGAATTGAAATTAGTGTGTGAAGTGTTAGTAGTCTGTGTGAAGCTAGAAAATAAAGAATTATTGTCAGAAAAAAATCCTAATTCTGACAGGGGGGCATCACAAAATGGGAGGAAAAAAGGTAAAACGTAATATACTATTTACGCATGATTATTTTTCATTCAATTATTTCTAATACACTTTTCCCAATTTTTTGTTTTTATTTACTTTTGTCTTGTCTTTATTTTTGATCAGCTTCTTAGTCTTTTTCTCAATTTTTGGTTATTTTATGCATTTTTATCATTTTTACCAATTTTTTTCCCAAACTCTTCTTTTTTTCCTTTTAAACTGGGATTGTAAAGATCAGCGGAGGCAATGTCGCGTGGATCGCGAAATCTTGCTTGTCTCATTCATAGCGTCATGTACAATATTAGTCACAAGGCCGCTTTACACGGTACATTTTATTGCACATGTGAATCTATCATAGATTGTACAAGAAAATGAATGGAGTTAGAGCAGGTTCTATTTCCCGCTCAGTCATTCAGTTAATTGTACAATTTGCCGCTTTACACGGCGCAATTTTCCGCATGTAAGATTACATACATTCGTTTGTGCAATAAAATACACCGTGTAAAGCGGCCTATAAGGATGTAAATCATTAATATTGATGGAGTGGGAAGCTTGCTATTGGGGTCAGTTAAAAAATGCTGTAGGGTGGGCGTGCCCTGCCCGCCATGTTTTTTCAACCCTGATTATCCATCAGCGCGTACGAGTTGACGCGTTTATTTTGCAAAACTATGACGTTTTCCGTCGATGAAGTACTAGATATCAGCATGAATTTACTTCTTCAATACGCTTTTCTTAACATATATTGCTTATTTATTTAAATTTTTAAAAATCCGCAATCATGGTGAAAACTATGGTAAAATTGAGAAGAATGTATAGCACCATGTAGCCAATATGTTTCAAGAGTTACCTTCAATTTCAAGCAGATGGTGGCTGTTTTGTATTCCCACCCTACTTTAGTACCTTATTTTGGCCACAGGGGGAATGCATGATATAGTTTTAACTAGAAGTTTTGCCATCTGTCGTGCGATAGATAGGCAGTTTTTTCTTTTGCGTGAGTTCGAGGGACTGCAGAAACAATAGATTTCAAATATAATTTTTTTCTCGTAAAATAAGGGACCCTAATAGCTGCGAATTATCAATTCTTGGATACTGACTAGGTTAAATTGGTTTGTTCAGTAGAGCTAAATATATTAACATGACTATTAGCTACTAACCTCGCATGTGATCTCCGGCATGATATACTCATGCATGATTTAGTACCTTGTAGTGCTATTTATCTGTCGCATTGGTAATACAAACCAGTAGTAGTATCATGAGTAGTGGATTGCATGGCGGCATGTTCTTGTACGTATCACTTTCCTAGTTTCTGGTCCGACTGCGCACTGTTGTCCTGACTGTTTTTGGCCTGCGCCTGGCATTCGGGGGAACGTGCGCGGTTCAGATTTAAACTGGAATGAGTAATGCATGCCTGGTGTGGAATCACCCCGTGCCACACACCCTAGTGGGGGATTGCACGGTATTTCGTAGATGTAGAGGGTAGAACGTCTTGTGCGGCAAAAAAAGACAAGCAGTTACCTCGAGGAAAGGACAACGCAAGGTTCCGTGTTGCCGATCGGTATGGAGAATCAAGTCAGCACTTGTTTCTCGCCACAAAGGCGCCGGTTTCTTTATCGCCACAAAGGCAGTGCTTGATCTCTTTCATGAGTCCAGGCACTGCCTTAGTGGTGAACCTTCCTATATTTATTCATTTCTTTCATAAAGTCCACTCTTTCGCATGATGTCTCTCTCTCCGAGCAATTGAGGTCGTTTGAGCGAAATATCATTTCACCTATAAATCAGTGAATATAGTCTCATTTTCAAGAAAAAATTATCACCCTTCCATTTACTCCAAAAATTCACCCCCTTACCATATTACTTTCCGAGATGTTTGCCGGAAAATACCAGCCCTTTTGTATGGGAAATGGTACGTGTATGCGCTCCAGAGAGACCTTATTTAAAAAAATGAGGAATTTCTAACACGTAGATCTCGTCAAAAAATCAACAGTGTGTAGTTTTTGCGTTTTCTCAACTATTTTTGAAAATTAACTATATTATAACTGCAGTTAATTCTTCGAGATCACAGTAAACCTTTTATTTTGATGGAGTTTCAAAGGTACCGCGGGAAAAAAGTGAGTCAAGTTAAAGATTTATTTGGATATTTTCATTTGATTACTTACAATTTCTGTTATGTAAACCTATATTATTGCACCATCAATAATTCATTATTTAATTCGTGTGTCTCACAGCTGGTGAAATTAAAAGGTAAAATCGAAGTTGGTCTCCATTATAATTAAGGAACTATCTCCCTCGCACTATCTTAATACCATGGAGCGGGACATTCGTAACAGTGGATATTCTCGCTTTACATTCTCTAATTCGTCCATTCCCTCTGGCAATCCTAAAGAAAGTGCGGCAGCAGCAGGGGTAACCAATGTGGTTGTTATTTTTGTTGCCAGGCTACAATTTGATGACGCAATGCCCTCTCCAAATACCTCTATGATTCAAATAAGTTACTTTATTCGAGAAAGTCGTTAATAAATTAAATTTTTACGGACATACTTTTCAAATATAACGTGAAGGACTCTTTACACGGTAAATTTTATTGTACAAACGAATGTATTCACTCTGTCATAAGGAAAATTGTACTGTGCAAAGCGACAAATTGTATGATTGTCTGAATAACTAGATGGGAAGTAGAGCCTGCTCTAAGTCCATTCTTTTTCTTGTACAAACTATAGTGCATTATTTTATACCATAAAATGTACCGTATAAAGCGAAGTTAAGAATTTAAATTCTCATAATAAGTCGCGGAAACAACAATATGATGAATACTCTGAGAAATAGGAGATACTATTTTACTAGACTCAGATATTGTACTTAGCAACAGAGTGGCCATTTGAAAACACAAAGATAGGAGAAAATTATAGGAATAACTCAGATTAACCATTAAGGACTTCAAAGTGGATAATTTTGTAGAAATGAAGCGGTTGTCTGACGGGATAGTGGAATAGAAAGTTGCAGCAAACAGGAGTCCAGACTGATGACTCGATAAGACATGGAAATAGATCTCTGCCTCAAAAGGCATAACAAGTTTTAACATCCATTAATAAACCAGACGCAAAGTATTGTGCAATATTTCTTTTGACTTCTGCCATTATTTTCGTTCATTAAGATAGAATTGGACTCTATTTTGTCAAATAATGTATCAAATTTTGGAACCACATTGGGATAGTTTGTGATTAATTTCACTTTTTAATGTCCCACAGATAGTTTTATTTCATCCAACCGAGGGTTTCGAGTATTACACCTTGATAATGGCTGTGTAATAGCCAAAAGCCCGGCTCGGAAGAAATAAAATTTTCTGTGTAATATTACAAAGTGAAATTATTTCCAGACCATCTATTTTTTCAGGTAATTATAAGCTGTCAATATTTGGAATTAATTTTTTAAATTTTGAACCGAAGAAAAACGTTATTGATTTATTTTATAAATGTCTTCAATTTTGTACTTCCCATTCATCAGCAGGTCAAACGTCAAATTGTATTCGCAGTACTGCGAGTAATGTCGATTCAATCGTAATTGTGGCAGCCATGCCCTTACATACATTTTGGTATTTGTTTTTTATTATTGTTTTTAGCTTATTAAAAACGATACTCTGCTTTAATTGGTATCCATCCGTAAAACATTGTTGATTCGGTTGATACTTCAATTAATATTGACTGAGTTACATAATCATTTGCGCATCATTCGAGTGACAACAGTCTTTCTTTCTTCACGGAAAAAGTTTCTTGTCCAGTTGATATAATTACTCGATGATTCGACCGGGCTTCTCCTGACTTCTACCGTTGATGGCGTTGACGAGGTAAGAGGAAAGCACCATAATTACCTGTCACCGCCTATCGTCCTTCATCTTCTCCAGCACTGCTAAGAGAAAGCTTTCGTAATTTCTGTTGAAGGGGGAAGTGGCGGAGGAAAATCTTCTTCAAAACGAATTGAAGTTTTAATCTTTTGATAACGGCATTTTTCGTGAGTTTTTACTGGCGATTGTAAAAGTTCTTTCATTCATTCTTCTTGAATGCATATATTCCTCAGTTTTACGAGTCATTTTTTTAAACCGCTTGCTATGACGTCATAATATTGTGAACGCTGTTATTGGATGAAATTTTACAGTGGTGAACATAAATGAGTTTCCGAACATCTAAGAAAGGCGTTTATATAATGACGGTTTCAACAACCCAAGTAAAAAAATTAACTCGTAATTAATATAAACTATATAATCAATGCTCGAAGAGATAATTATTTACGTAAAATATTGCGCAGTAATGCAAAATCAATTAAAATCTTACGTTTTACAAATAAATGCATCATAATTATGAACGAAACAATTCGGCGGGTTAATTTTGCCGGGAATAAGACCGACATTTCATTTTTAGGTTGAATGAATCACTTCTCTATTGTTAATTTCAATTTTTTTCATTGTTATCTGAGATATAAATACGTAAGATGAATAATCCCTTTATTTGACTGCTTTTACACCTTAAATTTGGAGAATTCGCCACATTTGAAGGTAATTTCTATCAGACAAGATGAGACGTCCAGATTTCGATTTTCACTTGTTGTTAGGCATCAATATATTTTAGAAATTATTTCGAGCTTCTATTATTAAATGCAAAGGTGGCGGGCAGTCAGATGATACCGCTTGGCTTTTCCAATTCCTGGACTATGGAGAAAAAGCGGTATCACTATATAGTTCAGGGGAGCAGAATGAACGAGGATAACATCAGCAACGACGTGTCAAGGTGTCTGGCCCAGGGGGGGTCACCATCATACTCCGCCCTGAAATGTTTCAATTCGTCTATTTTTTTTAAAAAGTCATGGCATTTTATTTTGATTCTTTTAGAGATTTAATGTAAACATCATTTATATACTGTCTTTAACAGCTTTTTAAAAGTCAATGTGCATATAATTTTGATGAATTAAATACTGAAAGATTCTCCTGTGTTAATTCACAAAGAAGAACGAAAAAAGAAAGAGATTCGACTTCTGCACATGAGTTGTGATCGTAGTTTTAGTAGTAGTAGATCGTAGTAGTAGATCAGTGTTTTCCAAATTTTTTGAGCCACCGCCCCCTTTCTTTCACAAACCTTTACCCAGCACCCCCAACCATAAACCTTAAAGTGATAGACTACATGAACAAAGAAATATGTTTATAAAAATCAGGCTAAAAACAACTGTTATTAAACTTGATTTAAAATCCAATTGAGAGATAGTTTACTCATCCCCGGACATATATGTTCCGTTAGGGCCCAGCCTCAAGCGCCCCCTTGCCGCTCCCTTAAATGAAAGCACCGCCCTACAGGGGGCGGTACCCACTTTGGGAGCCACTGCCTTAGATTTTCCCTCAGTATCTGCTAGATAAATGTCTCTCGGGTATTCCACCGGGTAAGCAGGTCCATGTCTCGCGACGTTTCGGCGAGCGACCTTTTCGAATCGGTTTAAAACCTAAAAATAAACGCTGCATTCTATTTAAGTAATGCGTGGAGACCCATCATCAACACCGTTAACTACGTAATGGAAGGCGGGAAAACGCGCGTACGCCATAACCAATCAGACGGCACCTGAACCCAAGGAGTGAATGAGTGGATGTAACGGCCAAAATGGAGAAGACGGCATTCAGAACCCCTGAGGATGGAAACGTTCGGATAGAGGAAATGGAGGATGGATTCGTTCACCTAAACGTTGAAAGACATGGACCTACTTATCCGGTGGAATACCTGAGAGACGCGTATCTACTTCTTTATATTCATGTTATGCTGGATTCGCCACCCTTCGACTTTTTCAATTTTTCGCTTTACAAGGTATAATTTTCCTCATGCAAGAGTTCATACATTCGTTTGTGCAATAAAATGTACCGTGTAAAGCGGCCTTCAAGGATGCTAAACACTGATATTGATGGAGTGGGGCGCTTCCTATTGCGGTCAGCTAAAAAATGCTGTAAGGTGGGCGTGCCCTGCCCGCCATGTTTTTTCAACCCTGATTATCCATCAGCGCGTACGGGTTGACGCGTTAATTTTGCCAAACTATGGCGTTTTCCGTCGATGAAGTACTAGATATCAGCATGAATTTACTTCTTCAATACGCATTTCTTAACATATATTGCTCATTTATTTAAATTGACCATTATCCGCATTCATGGTGAAAACTATTGTAAAATTGAGAGTAATATATAGATAGCACTATGTAGCCAATATGTTTCAAGAGTTACCTTAAATTTCAAGCAGATGGTGGTTGTTTTGTATTCCCACCCTACTTTAGTACCTTATGTTGGCCATAGGTGGAATGCATAATATATTTTTGCCCTCTATTGAAATCCATGCAACGAAACTACCTACATATTGTATGATACTTATAATAACCAGTGTTCTGCAGAGGCAGCAGGCGATGCTAATGTCGAGAAAAACGGCTGATTCCATTTAGTTGGTGTAATTTTTTCGTATAACATCACACATATTTGGAAAAATCCCTGAATTTCCATTTACGAGACAGATTAATCGTTAATTGAAAATATAAACGCGCTTAAATTCAAACTCACGAGGCCCATGGTAAACGCCGTTGCCGGTAGCAAACTCCGGTCGTCGGTAGCTACCATCAACACCGTTTCCCTTTATTTCAGGTTAGACCACACCTCGAATACGCAGCGACCATTTGGGACCATGGACATAAAGGTTTAACCAAAAAAAATATTTAAATACAAATGAAAGCAGCGCACTTCGTTAAAAACTGCTACGAGCGTACATATATTGTCTCACAACTTTTAATTAAGGTGGGAGCCCCTGGAGACTCAGAGGCTACACACTAGGCTTAGATTGCTTGAGATATTGAGAACTGATATTTTTCAGAGCGACACAAGAGAATATTATCATGACTCCTCACTACATCTCCAGGTCTGACATGCGAGAAAATAAGAGAGATACACTGCCAACAGGTAGGTACAAAAACTCGTTCTTTCCGCGAACAATAAGCGACCACAATAAAAATTAAGCTCCACTAAATACACTCCTATAATACATGCCACCATTTCATCTCCTAAAAACTTACAAACTTTACATGACTGGCAGCCTAACACCCCCTGCCACACGCCCATGCGGTGGCTCGCAGGGTATTATGTAGATGTAGATGTTTATCTTTTGTAAACAGCAGTGACGGCCTCCAGATATTGGACCAGTAATAATGATAAAACCTATTACTATTTGTTTTAAATCGTTACTATTCGGAAATTGATTGTCAGTGACGGACGTTTCGTGGTAAATACTTATTGTTAGTGTTCTATTTCGTCTTCACTGAGACTTATGTGACAGGTTATAATTTTCGTGATTTTTGATCGGTTATCAGCTGAGTTAGAGATGGAGTAGAAGGGGCAGAAACGTGGACCCTCAGAAAGGAGGACGAGAAGAGGCTGCAGGCATTTGAGATGTGGGTGTGGAGAAGGATGCAGAAGGTGAGGTGGACGGAGCGGAAGACTAATGAGGAAGTGCTTGAGATGGTAGGCGAGGAAAGGAACCTTTTTAATGAAATTCGAGATCGGCAGAGTATGTGGCTGGAGAATGTAATAAGGGGCGATGGTTTGATCAAGAATGAGATAGAGGGAAGGATGTTGGGTAGGCCGGGAAGGGGGAAGAAAGAGAATAGGGTTCATAGGATGAAGAAGAGTAGATCGGATGCTGAGGGGCAAAAATGATGTAGTAGAGCGAGATAGGCCCCTGAAAGTGTACAAAATCGGGAAGAGATTCTCCGACATTATATAAAACCTACCTCAATCGGTAGAATACTAAAAAAAGTAGACGATAAGATTCATGTTTACTCACCAGTGAGAAAACCTTCGACGCCCAGTAACCGCTCTTCGATATTTTTTCCAGTGATGGGGTATTCTGACGTTCTATGGAGATAAATCCGCAGGCGATGTATTTAACCGCCAATTCTCCCCAAGTCCAGTCCGAAGCTGTCTGAATTGTGCTCACCGCATTTCACAAATAAAAAAAAACATTTGCACAAGGGGTGGATAATATTAGTCTTGAAAAACTCAACTTTCTAAGGCGGTAATCTCCCGTCCCCGAGGGCGACCGGTGATTTGAATACACACCGCCGACTACAGCCTCTTCAGCGGTCCTTGGACTCCAACAAACACACCACGAGAGGCTCGCACTAAAACTCGCCGCCTCTTTATTTCACACGCACATGCACTCACGGCCACACTCACCACTGATGCGATCGCCGCGACCTCTAGCGGCCGACTGACTGGACTGGTTCTCCACGCTCCGAGAACTACCCGTAAAAAAACTCCGCCCTCCCGTTACCTCCCCCCTCCGGTCTATCGGTAAGTGAGCGGGGGGAGGGGAAGATGATATTCTTTGGCGTGGAACTAAACTTCGCGAAGGCAATCCCCAATCATCGTCGCTCAGAAAAACACTCATTACATCCCGCCGTCTTCGATCTCCAATGATTCCGCTTTTAAGGTAATTAGGGCGAGATAGTTCCCTACTGTCGTACCTATACTGTGGGTGGCGTAAACATAAAATCTTCAGTAAGAGTATAGTATCTTGGAATTACCTTGACTTCGGATATATCGTGGGGAACACACATGCAAAATATATGCGGTACAGCATTAAAGAAACTATGTTTTGTCAAGCGTGTAATAGGAAGGTCCTTGGATGAAAAAGTAAAAGAATGATGTAAATTCACTCTGCTTAGGCCACACCCCGCGAGCATTTGGGACCCTGGTCATAAAGATTAAACCAAAAAAAAATAATAAAATACAAAGGAAAGCAGCGCGCTTCATTAAAAACTGCTACGAGTGAACATATAATGTCTCACAACTTTTAGAGGGATTAAGGTGGGAGCCCCTAGAGACTCGGAGGCTACACGCTAGGCTTTGGTTGCTAGAGAAATTCAGACATTGTGTGTTTCAGAGCGACTCAGAGAATGTTATCATGACGCCTCACTACATCTCTAGGTCTGACAGAAGCGATAAAATAAGAGAGATACGTTGCCGAACAGATAGGTACAAAAACTCGTTCTTTCCGCGCACAATAGGCGACCACAATAAAAACTGAGCTCCACTAAATACACTCTCATAGTACATGTCACCATTTCACCTCCCAATACCATATTTCTTACATCCATACACGGCTGGTGCCCTAACACCCCCAGCCACACGCCCATTTGGCGGCTCGCAGGGTAGTATGTAGATATTGTTGTACTGCCGGCGCAGAAATTATTTGCACCCGGGTTTCGGAATAAATAAAAACAATAACGATAAAATCTAGAGAAACACTAATCAAATCATAATTTTTCTTATTTAATTCAGCGTCGTTTAATGATTATTTTAACTTTTAAAATGCACCAAGAACGAAATCGCACGACGCCCTAGTTTTGAAATGAAATCAATTTACAAAATTAGCAACAACCTTTTTTCTGTAAAAGATACAACGCTGAAACTTACTAAATATGTAGAAAACATATGTATCTACCATATACTGAAATTAGGTTGTCATAAAAGTACTTTTTTTGGAGCGACAAATTATCAAAGTCGGAGCTTTGCTCGAACACCGTCAAAAACCGGTACTTTTTACGTTTCTCCCGTAGTAAAAAATATTAAAAAGCCTTTAGAAATTTTAAATTTACCATTAAATAAGAAAAATAATTGTGTGATTATTTTTTCTATAGGTCTTCTCGTTACATTTTTTTATTTGTTCCCAAACTCGAGTGCACTTAATTTCAGCGCCGACGGTAGTCATAATGGAGACCATATAAGTTTTGATTTCATCAGCTGTAGGGAGCATGAATTAAATATTCTATTAGACTTAAATTCTAGATAATTAAATAAAAATATCACTTCATTGGTCGTTCAATCCTAGGATTGGTGACAGCAGCCCTCCACCCTTTCCTAACTGATGCTAGTTCCCTTGCCTCCAGGTATCTTTCCCTATGTACTTTCCTCTTTATTTGGTCCATGAACTTATTCCTGGGTCTTCCTCTGGGGATTTTTTCCTCTAATTTTTCCTTCAATTATGCTCCTCACAAACCCATTGTGCTTCAGGGAGTGTCCAATCCATCTCGTTCTTCTTTTCTGTATGGTGTTCCATACAGTCCTTTCCTCTTCTACTCTTCTTTACACTTCATTATCTCTTATTTTGTCCGTCCATTTAATCTTCAGCATACTCAGCCAGCTCCAGGTTTCGAAGGCTTCTATTCTTTTCTTGTCAGCTTTTCCAATGGCCCATGCTTCCGATCCATAGAGTACTACGCTTCACACGAATGTTTTCACATATTGTTTCCTGATTTGTAGTCCTATCTTCTTTGAGAACAGCAGTTGTCTTTTTCACATGAACATATCCGCTTGATATCCGTTGTACTTCTTCCGTCCCTCGTGATGGTACCTACTTCCGAGATAGGTGAAGGTATCCACTTGCTCTAATTTCTCTCCTCTCAGGGTACTCTATATTCACCTTTTCTCATGCGCATACTAGGATTTTGGTCTTCGTCTTACTTATTTTCATGTTGTATTCCTGTAGAAATTAGTCCTTTACGCTTAGTGACCTTTGAAGATCATCGCGATTTCCAGCTCTGACTGCGATATCATCTGCGGAGCGGAGCATATTTATTTCTTCACCTTTTATCCTAACTCCCCTATCCATAAATATCACTATAAGTCTTTGATTTGACTCTTTTTTCACGCAGTACGTTTAAAACTCTTTCACAACGGAAGGTTTAATGTAATCCTAAAAGAATTACTGTGGTGACAATATGATTTATTTGCAAAAATAATTGAGAAAACAGGCAAACTACACGTTCTAAATTTTTTTGACGAGATCTAGGTGCTAAAAATTCCTCATCAATTAAATAATGTATCTCTGGAGTGCATACACGTACCGTTTTGCATGTAAGAGGGCTGGTGTCTTAGGCAAATATCTCGGAATATAGTTCGGTAAGGGTTTGATATTTTGAAATGTTTAGAAGGTTGAGATATTTCTCTTTAAAATGAGACCAGCATCATTTATATGTATGACATGCTATGATATTATTGATATTTCGCTCAAACTCACCGAAGAGGCGAATAATCTTGGGAAATATGTTGCGCATGGCGTTCGTGCATTGGGTGAAGCGGAAAATTTCACGCATAAATAATGAATGCGGATGATCATTCGAGAAAAGTTAGAGTATGCTCTATATTCGATCGCATGAATGACGTAATGGCACGAGCGTACGGCATCCATATCGGGTGTTTTGATTAAATAAATATTGATTCCTTAATATGCAATAAATATTGAACTTTGACACAAAAATATTGCATAAATATGCAGAAATAAATATAAATTATTACTTAAAATAAACATTCTGTACTTATAGAAAGAAACTTATAGAAAGAAACTATGGCATAGCCAGGACGTGTTCGCATGCTTTATTGATTTGGAAAAAAGCCTTTGACATGTGAAATTGGTATAAACTAACGGAGATTCTCGGGAAAATAAAAATAAATTGGCGGGACAGGAGATTAATCAGAAACTTATAAGGGCTGATGGTGAATCAGGGTGGGCAAATATAGGTCGCGGGGTAAAGAAAGGGTGTCCGTTGTCGCCGTTGATTTTCAACATTTATTCTGAGGAAATGGTAAGTCAGGCATAGGAAGAACTTGAGGTTGGAATCAAAGTAGGAGAGCATCTGAAAAAGTCGGTTAGATTCGCGGACGATCGGGCATAGGTTAGTGTGCCTTCGAAGGGACTGCAAGCTTCGGTTGATGCTTTGTAAATGCAGTGCGAGATATTCGGAATGAAGATTAACCATAAGCAAACAAAAGTAATGAGATTATCTAGGACAATGAAAGCGAGGCTGGCCATTAAAGTTGGAGGACACAAACTCGAGCAAGTAGAGCATTTAAATTACTTTGGCTGTTAGCTTGAAGGAAACGGCCATAGTAGCAAAGACATGCGGAAGAGAACTGCGCGAGCTCAGGAGGCGTAAGAGGTTGGTGAAGAGCTTGATATGGAGCGTAGCGTTTTATGTTGAAGAAACGTGGACTCTCATAAAGGAGGACGAGAATAGGCTGCAGACATTTGAGATGTGGGTGTGGAGAAGGTGAGATGGACTGAAAGGGAGACAAACGAGGAAGTGCTTGAAATAATGGGCGAGGAAAGGAAACTTCTAAGGAAATTCGAGACCGGCAGAGTAGGAGGCTGGAGGATGTATTAAGGGAATGGGAGAGGGATTGCTCAAGAGTGTGATGGAGGGAAGGATATTGGGCAAGCGAGGAAGAGGAGGAGAGAGAATAGGTTTCATGAACGGGATGAAGAAGGGTAAATCGTTTACTGAGGCGAAATAGGATATACAAGAGGGAGACAGGCCCCTGAAACAGTAGAAAATGGGAGGAGATTCTCTGACATTCAATAAAACCTACCTTAACTGGTAAAACACTTAAATAAAATAAATAACAATGTATTCCGTGTGAGATACAATTCTATAACTTTCGGAGAAAATAAAACATGAACACTTTTAACAACATTTATCGGACTTTGAGTCTTCGCGTTTGCTAAGATCTAAGAAACGTCATAGAGACATGTGTGGAGTATTGAGTAGAGGACCGGGAGGAGATTCTCTAACATTCAGTTACACCTACCATAACCTCTAGAACACTAATAAAAAAATTGTCCTTTGACAAAAAAATATTGCATAAATATGCAGAAGTAAAAAATTAAAAAAATATTACTCAAGTTAAACATTCTGTGGCAAAGCGCCATTTTCATTCCTTGGTACGGACATTAAATACATGAAGTGAAGCCCACGGTCAAATGTATGCCAGTTATTTTCACACTCCTTGAACTAAACTTTCTGATCTCCAAGGGGCTCACGATGGGTTTTCAGTGCAGCAGTCTCCACCAGTGTTGAATTTCTTACCGTACTCAAGAAGCTTTGCTTGTTAATTAAAAAAAAACTTTTATTTTGTTTTTAAGATAGTTTGAGCGAGATAGTTCCCTAGTCATATTGGAGACCATATTCGAATTTTATATTAAGGATTAATTTTACAAAAACACCACTCAATACGCAAGAACGACTGTGCTTTTCATAAAGAAATACGAACGTAAGTTGTGCGAGTCTAATAATTGTCAAATTGAAGTTTCTAGCTTCAAAAACTTTATGAAAAGTAAGAGTTCTTTTGACTTGACTATCTGTGAAATCAGATTATATGCCAAGTACCGCGGACTCACAGGACACACGGGTCCAAGATGGTTTTAAAATCAGTCCACGGATCGCAATGAAATTTTTAGTAGTGTGCCTAGATGTTTATTAAGGATTATTTTTAAAAAATCATATCCATCTTTAGGCATTTTTTATAAAAAATGGAAAAAATTCCAATGCCGCTGACCTACTTGATGAAGCTATCTCTGGGGTCACTCAGCACATTGACATGGAATTACTATACAGGTGTGCATTAGACCCCTGATGATCACGTAGAAATCCTTTTGAAAAAAATAAGGCTGCATAGACTTTTCATCGCATTTATATGAAAGACAATTTTCGGTGACTTATCAAGATATCTCGGTAACTGCGACCTTTATTACGAAACAATTATTTAAGCATCTCTGTATTAGGCCTATGGTGTTTACTAATAAATCATTTTGAGAAAAAAATGTATCTCTAAATGCCAGTTGCAGGAACGACATTTGAGGCAGGACTTCGGCGTGCCGAGGTTCCTTACGAGGCCATTGTGGAGGAGTACATTTTATTTCAAATATCAAGATTTTATTTTACAAAAACACCCCTCAGGATGCAAGAGCGACCGTGCTTTTCATAAATAAACACGAACCTAAGTTGTGCGAGTCATATAATCGTCGAATCGAACAATAAAAAATTTTAAATACGAAAGGAAAACCTGTGAAATCCAAGAGTTCGTATTTTTTATAACTTTTTATGGAGATTTTTGGATTTCAGTGGTGATTTAACCATCCAATAAATGATTGTTAGCGTGGTTTACATATGTGTAGCGAGTATTATTGGGAGAGTAACAGCTTGATGAGCAAATTTCCCTCCCTATGACGAAATGCATGTACGGGACAATTTGCTGAGTGTATATCTCAATATGCGATTGATTTACTAGTTTCCTCCAAACATAAAACCCTGACTGGATTAATGTGGGCAGTCATCATGTTTGCATGAAAGGGAGACTCTCAGAACGATTATAAAGAATGATAATAGCTAAAAATAAAATGAATTTAGCACAAGCGTTCGAGAGGCCGTGCCATAATTCGACACAGCTACTCAATATTGCTCCACTTCGTTACCAGTAGCAACTAAGTTGTATACCTATGCGTAGCATTCATTGGCTCATATTTCTGGTATATTCAGTTCGAATCACTACAAAACATTTTATGATATTTTTTTAGCAACAATATTTTAACTGAGAATATGAAGTTGGTGCTCAAATGGAGTGGGTGAGATATAACGAGAAATAATTTTTCTCCTACCTCTAATTTATTCTTCTAATATAACAAATTACTCAAGTTTAGGTCGTTAATAAGGCACGCCTTGCCTCGGTGATTAAGAAAATGATTCGGGATCGCTCACCTTCACCTTTCTCGGAAGTACTGTCACGTGGGACGGAAGAAGTACAAAGGACGTCAAGCGGAGAATAGCCCAAGCTAAGAAGGCGTTCAGAGGGAAAAATATGACTACTGCGTTCAAAGAGGATAGGACTACAAACCAGGAAGCTGTGTGTGAAAACATTCGTGTGGAGCGTAGCACTCTATGGATCGGAGGAATGGTCCATTGGAAAAGCTGACCAGAAAAGAATAGATGCCTTCCAAACCCGGTGCTGGAGGAGGACGCTGAAGATAAAATGGACGGACAAAATGAGAAATGGTTAAGTGTACAGAAGAATAGAAGAGGAAAGGACCATATGGAACACCGTACAGAAAAGAAGAACAAGATGGATTGAAGACACCCTGAGGAACAATGGGTGTGTTAAGAACATAATTGAAGGTAAAATAGAGGGAAAAGTCCCCAGAGGAAGACCCAGGAATAAGTTCATGGACCAAATAAAGAGAAAAGTACATAGGAAGAGACACCAGGAGTTAATGGAACTAACATTAGATAGGGAAGGGTGGAGGGCTGCCGTAAACCAATCTTAGGATTGAACGACCAATGATGATGATTACTTTTATTCTCTTTTCAACGGCACGAAATAATTGAGTATGCAGCATTAACCCAAAAATATTCCTTGAACTAGTACAAACTAGAAAATGCCTTGATATAAAGTTAGAAAGGGTGAATAGCAATGACAAAGGCATGTATCAGAATCATAATTCACAGTTCATTCGCGAAATCCAGACGAAGCGTACCGAAACTTATGCCCCTGGCAATATTGTTTCTCGAGTACTGGCCAGTTGATTTGCTCTTCAATTATCTTCCCTTAGTACTTTTAGTATATGTTATTTGAGAACCGTTATCATCATGAATATACATATTAGTCTTGATAAGTCCACATGCCTTACGCCTATAGTTGCCGAGACAAGGTTTGTCAGCAAAAATTCGGGAACTAAGTGAATAACAAAATTTTTGATACACTTTTTAAGATAAATTCAATCTCTTTAGTTATTTAAGAATTAATATGACTTAAAATGCAAGCTGAAAATGAAACTGAATCCACCGCGAGTATTTGGAACCCTGGTCATAAAGATTTAACCAAAAAAATTAATAAAATACAAAGGAAAGCAGCGCGTTTCGTTAAAAACTGCAACGAGCGTACATGTAGTGTCTCACAACTTTTAGAGGTATTTTTCAGAGCGACACAGAGAATATTATCATGATGCCTCACTACATCTCTAGGTCTGACAGATGCGACAAAATAAGAGATACACACAGCCGAACGTATAGGTACAAAACTCGTTCTTCCCGCGAACAAGTGACCGCAATAAAAATTAAGCTTCATTAAATACACTCCTATAATACTCGTGACCATTGCTTTTCCCAAAAGCTTACATCTTTACACGGCTGGTGACCTAACACCCTCTGCCACGCGCCCATGCGGCGGCTCGCAGGGTATTATGTAGATGTAGATGTCGTGCATGCACATGGAATGCCAAAATAGCCCCTGCTCCTATGCAATAGTTATTGCACGCTATATTTAGAAAAACATGCCGTTTTAAATTGTGCAATTGATTGTCCCGTGCACCACGGACTTAATATTCTTGGTCTTTTTCAGGTGGAAAAGTATGTCCATATTCCATCTGAGGGTCGCATTTGTGCAGCTAAACGTTTATAATTTTCATACACCTATTAAGGATTCTAATTTTGGGGGAATCTGATGCATACATTTTAAATTATCTTAAATACTTTGACGGTACCTCTCCTTGTCTGTGGTCAGTTTAATTCTTATTGTTCCAGAAATTGACGTTTCTGTATGATTAAGCTCAATAATAGTGATTTATAGACATGCAGAGATCATTATGTACGCCTTAATACAGTGAGGAGATTTATTCCAAAATGTAGGGGCAAGACATGGTTCTTATTTCATCATAAATAATATTTTATCGCTAATTTAGAACAAAATCCCTCGTACAGCTTATCTACTCCTTTCATAATTTAGAATACGAGACTAATTACATTTTAATAAGTGCATATGTAACATAGAACTTTTACTTTGTTATTATAAGATCGTGTAAAGTTCGCGCCCAGAAAGCTATGCGTGCATGACATCGGCGGATAAGATTCCTCGGGTAGCAGCTGACGTATTCGAGTCTGCGCAGTGACGCATGAGGTATAAGAATCTTGCTCCTTGGCCACGCTTCGGACCGCTTTATTTTTAAAATGTTATGTCAATGAGATTATTCCCCTTCTATTTTTATAGTACATTTTTTGCCTTACATGTATATAATGTTTCTAATGGTATATTTTTACCGTTAGTTGATCATGTCTTTATTGTAAGAGTAGTTTTTTCTTCTTATTTTTAAGTTTCCCGCTACAACTGTTGGGCCTCATTTGATGACTTTTGGAAGGTTATCTCAGAAGGGCGAAAAAATTAGTGTGTTTTTATTGTAGGCGAAACTTTTGGGAAATATCAGCTCAATTTAAAATATAAAACGTAATGATTATCGAGAAAATTGATGTTGAAATTGTTTAAAATGTTTTCGTACTCATAACGTCGGAACTATTGTATTTTTGACATACCGTTTTCCTATTTTATGTATATTATATCTTGTGACTACGACTGCAAGGTTATTATATTAAATTGATGGCATTTGATACAAAACAATGTAGTAAATGTCAATGGTAAATGTGTCCTTTTTATGAACACTAGATTACCCCTGGCTTTTGGGAAGTTAGGCAACATTTTGGGAAGATTCTCCTTGGTAAGTCACTTTTTCGAATCAATTCAGCAGGAGGAAAACATCTTGGCCCTGTGGGAGGGGCTTATTTTAACATCCGTGATGTGTGTCACTGTGGGAATCCCCGGATTCTGCTTATCGAGGAGAATGGTAAATATAAATTGCTTCTTGGTTGTGAGACGTGGAGACATCATTGCAGAGTTCAGTGCTGAGCTTCGCACAAGATAGTAGTTCTTACAGACCGGCGGTGGTTATATTTGTTCATCTGCACCTTGTGAAATTTGTGGGTAAGTAAAGTTTACCCTTTCTATTATTAATTCCTGGCAATAATTCGCCGTACATGATCCACACATTTTCCCTTATAACTCCCTGGCAGTGCTGCAAATATGCCGTCGTGAAAGAAAAATGTTTTTGTGCCCCTCTACTTAACCGTATTCTATTTTTCCGAGCAATGCCTGTTTTTGCGGTAATAATTGCTGGAGTATACGAATTGCGAGTGTGAAATTTTGTTGAAAACAAATTTTTGAGTAAAGAAAAAGTACTTGAAGAAGCGATGGTTTGGCGAACATTTGCGAAACCTGTGTGAAACTGTAAAATGAGGTATGAAGGACGGTTGTAGGTCGTCAGGAAGCGGAGATATGAAAGAATAACGTGGGTACCTGACGTGCCCACTTTCAATTTTAGCTAGGAAAGGCCCATCTTAGCCCATCGTAATGTTAGGGTTTTTATTAATTATTGAGAAAAATTATGAGGTAATCATGTAGTCGTTGCCTTTGTTTGTTGCCTATGCCTTCAAATTGTGTACTCTATTTACAAAGGTACCAGCCTCGGCTGTCTGATATTCTTCTATATCGTGGCTGTTTCTTATATTTGAAGGTTATTGAGAAGTGTCAATCGTGAAAAGGGTGCATGGTGGTAAATTGACTTGTTAAATTATGTTACAGCTAGGCTTTATCAGCATTTTATCTCAGCGATTGTAATGAAAAAGGAGGTCAAACTGTTTGTTGTTATATTGTTACGACCAGTTACCCTCTTAGCTGAAGCAACACACTGCCAGTTTTGCTGAAGCTGTATGTGCTTTATTTTTCATTGATTATTTAGGTGGTTGTAAATGTAAGTTGTTGCTGCATAATGAACTTCAGCTTGTAGTTAAGTGTACATTTTCTGCACATGTACAGTGGAGGCATTTTCTCCAAGTCAATGATTTGGAACTACTTTTTGTGAATCTGGTGCTCACAGGTATCCCCAATACTTTTTAAATCAGTGGTACTACCTCCCAAAGAATTTGACATAAATGGGTCTTCTTCCAAGATAGGTACATTCTAAGACAGTTCTTACATATCTTCCTCTTATACCATTGTGACACGTGTTCATGCAGAAGACACCACCTAGGTTTCATATGTATTCTTCTTGTTAACTATTAGTGCCTTCTTCTTTCTCTCTTGCTGTCCTAAAGTATCCTCATTATTGACCTCCTATTTCATCCTCTAACAGCCTTTTCAACAAACTGTTGCCCTTCAGTCTGGTTTCTACCAAATCTTTTGTTGAATTAGCCCTGTCATAGCTTCATTTTTGCCTCAGCACATTGAAAACGTCTTTAATGATTTTTTCCTTCCTCTCTTTTCATCTCACCTTACTCTTCCTTGACATGCTGTTGGGTCCTTAATTGCTGTCATGGGTAATTGCACCTCAGTTTCATGCCTTTTGCCAAATATTTTGTGAGCTCTGGCTCCTCTGGTGCCCTTGGCTTATGGGATTCTTAGAGAACAAGGATTCCTTCTCCTTTTATGGAATACTTATTATTTTTAACCTGTCAATGTTGTATGTGCCAAATTTATCGCATAGTTTTAGAGTTGTCTCAGATTATTTGATAGTACTCAATGCACCAAATTCAGTACCTACGATAAAAAAAGAAATATAATTTGAACATTTTTTTTTCAGCTACTTCCAATTATTTTATAATAAGGAAAAAAATCCTTCTTAGTGAAAAATTTGTTTCAGTACTCAGAAACCTCTGTATTTCATACTATTGTCTTTTATCAGCTAATGCACTTCCTATTTAGCTTCATCCCATTCTTATCAAACTTATCCTCTTCCTCCATAATTCCCACATCCCCTACAGCATTCCTTTGCCAATGAACTTCAACATTCTGTCACCTCTACCAGAATAATAATCATACACTTGTGATCAATTTCCAATTCTCTAGAATCTACTTTCTATTCTATGCTCACTCTTTTTTTATGTGCCCTGCACCCCAAATTTGAATTCTTGGCTTTAAGGTGACTTTAGTGTGAAACATAAGTCATTGAATGCACGTTTTAATTGCTTTTCAAATAGGTAAAATAAATTCTTGGTCCTCACATCACCCAAGTATATTAATTTATATGTTATAAATGAGTACATCTTGTAGTATAAATGATGATAGAATTATACTTTAAAATATCTGTCTCAATTAAAGCATCGTTCTGACTTGGGTTTGTGGCATGGAATTTGAAATTTAAGCACAGACCATATAAGTATAAATACACGTTTTTTTTCCTGATGATACGTTGATATTTAATGGGAACTTTTATAATATTATAAAAGGTGTGTTTTTGCTTTTGGGAGTAAATGTGTTGGTATATACATATTAAATCGAAATATTTTGAAATACATGTTACGTGCATTAAGCTATGTGTAAAAATAGTATCAAATTGCCTGGAAACCAAATCAGTAATGTGCCATTTTTTTCACTTTATTCTTTGTATACTTATGCAAATAAGTATGCTTATGCAAAGTTTCACACAAATTTCTACGTAAACCATAATCGCTCCAACCAATTTAAGAGGAGTGCAGGCCACAGTATCGTGTTAACTACACGTGAGTTTTGTTTAAGATTCTGAGAGAATTTTCACGCATATTTTGCTGGAGAGAAGCCCTTTGCTGGGCTTTCCTTTGCGATTGTGCCAAATTTACCCTGAAATGAAACAGCCCTTTTCATAAGTATGATGGTTTCATTTGAAAACATTTCCTCAAGCAAGAAAGCTATGATTTGTGGTATATCTGGTTGATGGACAAAGGCTGTAGAACTAGAACTTTTTTCTCTTGGTTGTTTCGTTTGGGAGGTAACCAAGGAATGAGGTGTAATTTTCCATTATTGATATGTGGATCAATTATTGAGGATAGAATTATGGAAAGAAATACTTGCTACTTCCTCAAAATAGTTTATGTTGTTTTAACTCAATGAGGCTATTTTCAAGGCAGCTTAAATATGAATGAAATACCTCGAAAAAGACATTATAGAATGTATAATTAAAGTTTTGATACTAAGATTTCTTTTTTTAATTTCTACTAAGTGTTACTGGAAACCTTTGAATTTAGATGTAATTTGCCAAAAATTTCTAGGAGTAACTATAGAATAACTACAGAGGTTTGGCCCTTAGTTTTGCATAACCACCTATGGGAAAACCCTTAAATAACTATTGAGAAAGCTATAAGTAGCCATAGGAAAAACTATTAATAACTGTAGGGAAACCTATAGGCATCTATAAGTAAACCATCGAGTAACTAAAGGCAAAATCTATGTGTTTGTGTGACTTCAAGATTTAAATTAATTATTATTGATAAAAACTGCATGTGCCAATATAATTTACAATCTTATCCTACCTGGGGATCCAACTTCAATTTACAATCCAATCTTGTTTTAATGATAATGCTAGCCTAACCTATATTCCAGGCTATAACCTAGCAGCCTTAGCAGAATTTTCCAGATCTTACATTGCTTGAAAACCTTAGGTATTGATTGTTGAGATGAGTATATCCTGAGTCCACTCTTAATACATAATGCTCCTGGTAGAGGACACATGTTCTATGTATGAAGGAGATGCAGTCGGTTTTACATGGCTGTACCATTTTGTGGGGCAGTTGAACATATCCATTTCTGATCCATTATTAATGATATGATAACTTAAATTGCACATCGTGATAATAATACAGTTTCTCAACTAATAGCATGGTGTTCAATTACTCTGTAGAGCCTACCAGCGATGCGGTAACAGTCTATTTTTCATCTGCAAAATCAAGTGTGGTCATTCTTAATGGACCGTGCTACCCAATCCACTCAAAGTGGGCATGGAATTCATAAAGGGGATCACTGTGCATCACAAAACTTGTATAAAAATTTGCACATATGCTAAGTTAACAAATACATACAACTTAAATCCTCTGAGATCAACCTATGATACAACCTCTATAATTCTGCATATCCTGCTTATAGTTTTTACAGTAACCTCCACAGGTCATGTGAATGTCTATACACTCACTCATTTAATTGTATTTTTCATAGAAGCGGGTATACATTGCATATTGTTTCTCTAGAAGCCTTTGCATGTTATTAATATGTTAATTGATTCACTGTTAGAATTTATAATTTTCTGTTGAAGTCTCGATGTATTAGATTTGGTACTTCCTGGTGAATGATATGTGTGGAGTTCCCTCGGTCATCACTCTAGATTAAGTATTTGGCTGCTGCCAATATTTTGATGGAATACTCTTCTTAAAAATGAAAACACTTAGTTTTTTCCACTAATGTATTGAAAAAACAAATTGACCGGGTTTGGCCTTTTCAGGTCATTATCAAGATTACAGAGTAAAATACCAAGAGACTGCACAGTTTATATAAGAGACCTCTAGGAGAGGGAGGTGGTTGAAAGAAAGGGAGAGGGGGGTGAGAGGTGAATAGTTTTGAGGAGGTGATTGGGCAAAACGGCAGGGGAAGGTGGTGATGCTAGGCTCAAGGACTATGGGGATGGAGGTGAGGGTACTGGCACAGAGAAAAAGGGTGAGGCGGTTGAAGGGATTATGTCATTGAGTAGTTTATCGCCGTGCACATTGTAATGTGACAGAATTTCAAAATTTTCCAGGAAGTCCAACTTCCACCCCTTGTCACAAACGTGTAAGAGCTTAGGGGTAAAATTGGATCTGTGACCCTCATCAATTAGATGCTCTGCAAAATTTGACTATTTGTCAAATTTTGCTGAGCATGATTACATGATGGTACATTTATCCTGTATAGTTAGGTTCTGTCTCACAATTGTATTTTTAATAGATGACTGTTTCACTCGTTATCGTGCTGCCATTTTCAGGTAGAAGATATCAGACATGAATTTTGGTCATCATTTTATAATACACTCTCTGTTTGATGAAGTCTTTGACTTGTTTGTCCATTCCCACCAGTTTTGGATTGTGACTCTCTTGCAAGCTGTGTTTCAGTGATAACCATTTTCTCTCTTGAATTTGGTATTGGTTTACTCTATCTTTATGGCTTCCCAGATAAGTCTGGATTACCAGTGGATTGTAAAGAATGAACATTTCAAGTTATGCCCTGTCATGGGACACGATTTCAAGAGGCAAAGGTGATATTATCTCAGACTCATGGAGATCACCAACCCCCTAGTATTGTTATACTGGGATGTTGGTTATCACCTGCACACTGCATGGAAGAGAGTCTTCATGTAAAGTTAGTGGAAAAGGGCAAACCAATCTATGAACAGAGGGAGGATTATCAATGAAAGGCCAGAATTCATGTCTGATATTTTCCTCTTTATGATCAGTGCTAGAAACGGGACGAAACATAATGACAGTTGTGTAGAAGATCCTTTGCATTCAAAGAATTCCATTTCTTTGTTTGCGTGTCCTTGTTGCCAACTTTAACTGCTCTGTTTCTCAGATTTATGATAAAGTGCACTCAGTTGCTATTAATCCAATTTTTTAAGTGGACTTCTTTGATAAGTTGCAAACTCTTAGTACTCTTTTTCGTGGCTGTATTTTGGATCATGTATGTAGTCATGTATCATGCTGCTGACATTTTCAGTTTAATGTATTTATGTTGGCTGAATTCCCTGACCCATGCACCTTCCCCTCTTTGGTGATAGGGTTCACATAGGCAAAGTCCACCAAGTTTTGCTGCAACTGATGCTCTACAATGTAGAAGGAAATATTTTTCTTGCTAAAGGAATGTCTCTTAGGCAATATCTGAAAAGCTGGGGGAGTAAATGCAGTTGTGGTAAAGACAATGCAATGGATTATATTACCATAAAGTTGTACCTTTTCATGATCCTCCATTAATTGATCTTAGCAGCAGCTTGACCTGACTCCAATGTGGTGTGATGGTAGATATGTAAATTCTGTTTTTTATCTAATATCAGGGTCTGTAATTGATAGTAATTTAATTTTAAAAATAAGCCTTTCCTGTAAGTCAGAGTTGTCTTGTTCTGTTCCTGTGCTGCATTCACGGGAATATATGCTTGTAAACCAGTGGCTCATTAATCTCTGCTACTTGTTACTCTGGCAGGATCATGGAGCTGGAGAATTTGGAGACTTTGCTGGGTATCAGATACGAACAGGTTCAAGGGTGGAAGAGAGTAGTCCTCCCGTTGAATAAATGGAAACTTGTCAATGAGGGAGTGGATGATTTGGGCATGACACGTTTGATGTTGGCATCAAGAGATGGCTCTTGGGACTGTGCTGACTTTCTGCTTAGGTGTGGAGCTGAAGTAAATGCTGTTGACCGGGAAGGACTTAGGGCAATCGATTACTCGCTGGCAGGAAAAAGACCAGAAGTGACTCTTTTGCTACTTGAATGGGACTCTCTCCTTCCCTCCTCCATGACAAATGATCCAAAGGAGACAGTGGGTGCCCTGCAGAGTGACAGCATCAGGCAGTTCTTTGTAGAAAGGAACAAATTTCATAAGATGTTAAGAGAAGGGACTCCAGAGTTGGTTGAGGAATTTTTGAAGAAAGCAGAGGGTGGAAAGTCTGGTCACAGGTACTGGGTGGATTCAAATGGACGTTCGGCTTTGTATGTCGCTGGTCAAGAACAAAAATGTGATATATGGGCACTGCTTAGGGCTTCAGGCTTTGTTTGTGCCAATGGTAGTGAAAGGGCCTTAATGAAGTTATGTGAGGATGATCCTGCTTTCCACTTTGCCATTGGAAAATATTTTGTGCCAATCAGTGGCTGCCATGTACAGAAAATGGTTGCCAAGTCAATGGTGTACTTAAGAGAAGCAGAAGACTGTGGAGAACTTGGTGAGAAGGTGGAACATTACTTCAGGGAAATTGACAGTGAACAGTACGGGTCGGAAATTCTCCAATGTCTGCAAGATGATGACTCCTTGGAGATTGTATTTGATTTTTCATCCACGGACATTCAAAGCATGCATCCCATGAACAATAGGGGTCACGTTTATGGCTTGACAGACTTACAGATGGACAGGATATATGTGGCTGCCAAGGAAACTGAAGAATTTGACCATTCAGATGCTGTCAGCAACTTGATGCATGAGTTAGTGCATAGAGCTATGGCCCTCGTGTTCCTGAATAGTGGCCTTCCTTATAGAAATAATAACTCAGATGCTGAAGTGCAATATCAAAATATTATTGAGAGCATTGTGTTACCTGAATACTGGGGGAAGTGTGACAAAATCATCCAGAGGGCTGCAGGAACACCTGCTATGATGGCCCATGAGTTGATAGTCAGGGTCCCTGAGATGGTCATGAAATATATTGGTCAAGGTGGTGAAGGAAGTGTGACTGAAGATGGTTTCAGTCGATTGAGGAGGCAAGCTCCTGATTTACTGAAATTCTATGAAGAGCAAGTGGCTCCAGAAATTAGGAGATTCACTTCTGGAAATAAATCGGCCAACAAAGTCGCCAGAAGTCAGGTGTTGAGGTATGCTGAGTTACTGTCTGCACACTATGATGAGAACATTAAGATCAGAGAGTCAGCTATCAAAGATGTTCAGACTTCTCAACACAACCAACTTGTGCTCATGCAAGTTTCTAACTTGAAGCTGGCCGTCAGCCACTTGAAGTTGTCTTATGGAGACAATATCACCGTGGTGGACTGGTCAAGGTTTCAGGTTGCATGTGATTATTTCAATTATGCTGTTTGCAGGGGTGAAATTAAGAAGTTGGCTCTCATATGGGATCTAGATGGCCCAGGACCATTTCTCTGTCGATCCAGGACTATTTGCACCAATTGGGAGTGCGTTGCCAGGAGACTTGATTCATTGGTGCAGAGGACAATCCTTGTGATCCCAAAAGAGTCTACTTATCTGCAAAAGGGAGAAAGCATGGACTACACCTGGAATGATCTGTCCAGCATCACCAAGAAATGGGTTTTGGAAAAGTTGATAGATTTTGGTGGTTCAAAGACCAGTATGAGAAGTTTGATTGGTACTTTTGTGAAGCCTGAAGGAGTAGAGAAAAAGATGGAAGAATTGTTGGGAGCAGACGAGCTTTCTACCTTGATCAATAAGCCAGTAGTTTTGGTTGGAAGAGCTTTGGAGTCTTCTCTGGAGAAGAGGAGAAAAGAATTGTTGCACAGTCACTCTGAATGTTTTGTTCCCCGTAAGCTCAGAGTGAATCACATTGAGTTCAGCCAAGAGATTTTTCATAAGAGAACCCGGGATGCATTCTTCATTAGCAATGCTATTGAAAATGACGTGTTGGAAGTAGGTATCAGTGAGTTTTGTATATGGAGTGCAGGTACAGTGCTGGAGGGGATTCGATGTTTCCTTCTTGGTGAGAGAGGCAATTATAAGGTTGAAGGCAGTGCACTCACTGCTATTTTGGATGAGCTTAGAGGATCATCCAAAGGCATTAGAAAAGATTGGCAATTTGCGCATTTTTTCACATTGGCCAAAAGAAAATTTATCCATGATTTCTCCCTCAATTGGTCACAGGCTTGGTTTAGCCCTGAAAACATTAGGTTAGAAATCAATGGTTCTGACCTTTTAAAATATTGTGATTCTAGTCCCAATGAAGTATATATTATATCCGATGTTCCAGGAAGTGGCAAGTCCATTTTCATGAGTGAGACTGCTCACATCTTGAAGAAGAAACAGGCAGACTGCTGGGTAGGAATGATTGATCTGCCCCTTTATGAGGAGCAGCTCAAGGAGTGGAGGGAAACTGATATGGCTAATAACCAAGAAATGGCAGTAGATTTAGTTTACGAACTAATAAAAGCAGGGATTTCGACCATTGAGAGGAAACTATTTGACATCTTTTGCCATACCAAGGGAAGGATCATCTTATTCTTTGATGCCTTTGATGAAATATGTCCTAATTATAAGCAAAAGGTCACCACACTTATGGAATCACTAATGTGTGTTACAGATATCAAGTTGTGTGTTGCTACCAGGACCCATGAATCCTCAGATTTGGAAAATCACTTGTCCACCTTAGCATATTCATTTGTTCCTTTTGACAGGTCACAGCAAGTTAAGTTTTTGAATGCGGAATGGAATGCTTCCCTGAAGAAATTGCATCATAGAGAAAGATCTGATAAGGTTCAGCGCATTATTTCAAGTCTTCAGTCTCATTTTGATTTGGGATTCGATAAAGGAATATCTACCCTGATTGAATGTCTAGAATCACTCCTGAATTTGGGTGTAAAGTCTCGCTTTCAGCCTGTTAGTTTTGAGAATCTGGCAGAGCATTTGATAGCAAGTAGAAAGTTCACTGCTAAGGGTGAAGGAGATTTCTCAGAAACTCCTCTTCATGCCTGGATGTTTGCCTCGGTGGCTTTTGAAGAAAATTTCAACTTCCCAGATCCTCTCAGCTTACAACAGCTGTACAAACGATTTGTAGATTTTAAGATCAAACTTTACAGTAGAGAAAAGGCCAAGGCACATGAATGCGTAGCTGGAGACAGCAAAGAGGTATTGTTCAAATCAATGACTTACGATATGCTGAAGAAGTTCTCAGTTTTCTTTTTCCTCGAGGAAAAGGCTTACAGGTTGACACCACCAGAAATACCTCACATTTTGAGGATAGGGATGGTTGTTGAGAGATCTGGGTCCTTGATGTTTGTTCACAGGACATTTGGAGAGTACTTATTCTCACTTTGGCTGCTTGAAATGGCAAAGAAGAGGAAAGTTACCATGGTGTGGTTGCAGCAGGTGTTGTTGGAGGGTAAATTTGAAAAAGTTCGTCAATTCATTGACAGCCTGTTAAGACCACGTTATGGGAAAGAACTCTCTGGTGATGCAGAAGAGTGGAGAGAGTGGAAAATATCTTGCTTGAGCAGATCAGCCATTTCTTCTACTGACAGTTTTGTGGAGGTCCTCCAGAAGTGCTTCTACACTTGCATAGTTGAGCAACATGAGGGCATTCTCTGCTACTTAATAGAGTCCTGCAGGGACACTGCTTCTGAAGTAATCTTTGGCCGACCTTCCTGGGACTTCAAAATTTTGGAGACACCAATTCCCCAATATCCTGGGATGAGGTGTCAAAATGCAATCAGTCTGTGTGGCACTTGTATCAAGAATAAAGCAATGAACTCAGTGTTTGAGCAACGTCGTCTTCATGTGCAAGCACTGAAAATCCTTTCGACATTGCTGTATCTGGTCGAGAGCCTTGGACTGACTTCGCACCTGAACCATTTCATCGCCGAGGATGGTTTGTGGTGGATGGGCTCCAGCGAACCGTTACTATGGAAGGAAAATCAGGGGAAGGAATATTTTGTCTCCATGTTTAACTATCTTGCAAAGCATGGGAATGCCTTTCCTGAGACCATAAAGCAGAACATCTTTCACAGTTGGGAACTTATTACCATTATTGCTGTTGATGCTTTTGATACTCTGACATCCCTTGCTGATGTTGTCTTCGATGACCATAGTTTCATGGAATATATTTCGGTGGAGGGAGGCTTCTTTCTTGCTTGGAAGGGTGTCATCGAAAGTCATCATGCAGATAAAGTAGATGAAATGTGGAGATATCTCGAGGGTAGACAGGTAAAAGGGGAGAAGATGAAGGAATTCCTTTGGAGGAGGGACAGGAGGAACAGGGGGTCATTGTTTGCTGCCTTCAGGAATGTCTCTCATACCAGTACGCTTCCTTTTTTGTGGGAGTTGTGCCAGAGGGAATTGGATGCAAGGGAATGCAAAGCACTGTTGTTGGAAAGTTTCTCCAAAGTGAAGGACCCTTATGGAACCATCTCAGAGACTTTTATAGAATGGTTGTTGGGCTTATTTAGGTGTGGTTTCCTTGATGTGTCCGAAGTAACTCAGTTGTTGCTGAGCACAAACAATGTGGGCAATCAGTGGTATCTTTTGAGCTTTGCCAACTATCAGTCTCCACGTGCCGTTTATATGCTTCAGGACATTCTGTTCATGGGCTCTGGCAGTTTTGAGGAAGTCCTGTGGCATGTGGAGGGACACTGTATTGACCTTGCTCCCTTGTGCTTCAGATTTGCCAGCTGGCTGAGGATGGATTCATCCTTTGATCCAATCATTGAGGCGGAGTATTCTAAACTTTTTGATTTCTCAGCACTGTCCTATCCTTTAGTGGAGCCGATAAAAGTTGACTGCCAAGGATACTTGGTCGACATATTCCACTGGAACAAGGCAAGAGTGAAAGCGATCAAGTTGAAGGCATTCCTTGTGCTGCTATGGAGACAACTATGTCTTGTGGAGAAGATCATGGGAAGGGAGAAGGTCTTGAGTGTTCTGGTGCATGAATGGTCCTCTCTCTATTTCCTGTTCCCTGAAGTGCTGGTCATGGTGGGTGCTGGTGGAGATGACTTGAGGAAGACGGATGTGTTACTCCTCTCCTATTTTTTGAATGCTGTGTCCAGAATCCTTACAAAGTCAGAATTGGCTGAGCTTTTGTTCAGTCATGATCACAAGGGGACTGTCTTCCACTGGTCACTGTTCCAAGGGGACGGCAGGGCCTTCCTGTGGTTGTACGATTGTGCTCGCTGGGTGATAGGAGAGGATGCCCTGTGGATGATGCACTCAGCTTCCTCGGGTGACATGCAGGAGACCGTCCTTGAAGCTCTGCAGAAGAAGCCCATGCTATTTGATCATGTTTGAAAGGTTAGCACTCCTCTGACGTCCTCCCATTGTTACATACCATAATTCTATGGTCCCTATGACCAGTGGCATAGTCAGATGGGTAGCAGAGAATGGAGTCCAAGCTCCTGCTATGAAATTTTGAATATATTTTTGAAATGTGGCTGTCATGGAGAATGATGTACATATTTTTTCAACGAAGGATGTTGATTTCAGGTACCACTCTGATTTAACAGCTTTTTAAATGAATTTTTTTAAATTTTGAAAGCCATAGAAAAATGTTGAGTGTTGTATTCTGTCAGAAGCTTGTGAAACCAAGTAACTTAACTTATCAGTGGCTCCCCCTTAACAATATCCTGGCCAGATCACTGAAGAAGATGCACTTATGTAAAAATCTGAAGTGTACTTCTAAATTGGCCTTCGTCTTGTGGGCCAAGGGTACAGCTATTGTTTTCATGGATCTGATTTTATGTTGGTGTCGAAGGTGCCCATCCCTCCACAGGTCATGGCAGTTAGTGCAATCTCCGTCATTAATTTTGCTGGAAATGTACAATGCATAACTTTAATACTTTTGCTAATTTTGAACATTACAATTCCAATTTTATTCTAATGTAGGCTAATGTTAACATTTTGATAATTCAAGATATGGCTGAACAAGAGCTAAGTAGCATCTCACTTTCTTGTTGTCATATGAGAACTCCCTGCTATTCTCTTGATAAATCCTAGTATCTTAAATGCAACCCAGTCAAGGGATGCTTGTAGACAAAATAAGTAAACATTTGCAATATCATAATTAAATTATGAGGGAATGGTACACATTTAACAGTGCTTACCATAATGTGATGCTACAGCATTATGAACTGTAATGCTAGGTGCTACCCATAAGTTTCCAAAATAAGTCCGAAGCATTAATTACAACATACCTTATTGACCTTCATAACCTTCTAAATAGTTTTCTTTAGAGTTTATGTCCTGCTTCCATTGTTTCTTCCAATTTTAAATGCCTTTGGGAAGGTTTTTCGTGAACGTGATCAACATTGCTTGTGATTCTGCTTCAGTTTCTTCAACTGTTGCAAATCTACAGCTTTCCAGTTGATTTTTATCTTGAGGAAAAAAGTAGAACTCGGTAAAATTAAATCAGTATGATGGATGAGTAGCAGTAGCCATGTTGTTATTCACAGTAAGGTTAGGCATGTTGATCAAAGCAGTACATGCTATGGCATTCTCATGATTGAGGAACCAGTTGTCTGCTTACCATTTTTCCTGTTTCACTAACTTTGCTGTAATTTGTGTTATTTCAAGTCAGTTGGACAAATCCTCTGGGTTGTGCTGTACGATAGTTCCACAATGTTGCAGACATCTTAAATGATCTGCCTGGGGTTTTCCATGACCAAAGGGTGTACAGCAGCAACATTTTCTGTGTAAACCCAGTTATCCACAGTTCTCAATGTTCATATTCATCAATCAATGTTCAACCACGGTGAAAACATTTGAACCACTCGAAGGTTTAGGTTTGGCGTGAAGTGTCTTCTCCAAATACTTGCTTTAACATTTGTTGTACTTATGCAATTGTTTTCACTACTCATGAGTAGAACTTAATTCATTTGTGCTGCTCCCTCACAACTTCCATCAGGAAATGGGAATGCAAATGAACATGCCATTGCAAACACAAAATAAGTGCATGCACCTAGAACAAGGCCGCGTTGCTTACTGGTACTCTAATAATGCATGAAGTGGCAGTTGGAAACATGTTGTCATATTACCACTTGTTCACATGTGATGTACAAACTATGTATGAACGATTTTGGGAACTTACCTAGTAAAAGATTAGGGGAGCACCTAGTAAAAAAAATTGAAGTCAAGTTCTGTCAGATAAATGATGTATTGTACTTCACGTTTCATCATCCTAGCTTTACCCTCATAAACTACCACCTGTACCTGAGGATGTCACTTAGACATTAAAATGCATTGTGCTATAAAGTATTCATTGGAGAGGGCCAAACTTTTTTGTGTGTAATTCATTTTAATTTTTTACCTGGAAGCTTGGGTATCTACAAGAAGTTTATCATTCCATCAGAATTATCCTTAGTTGTATTTCTCTTATTCCTTTAAGACATAAAATTAATTCAAGTGGATGGATTTTTATGATCATTCGATGAAGTAACCATCCTTATAGGAAAGGAAATATAGACTACCATATTGAATGGCTACACGTTAAGGTGCAAGTGCTGACTATGTATTAGAGTGCATGCAAGATGGTGGTGTAGTTGGCAGTTTGAAATGCATCAAATTTGTAAATGCATCCTATGCCATGTGGGGAAGGGTACAAGGTGCCCGAAGAATACCTGATGGAGAATCTTTTATAAATCATATAATCATTACAAAATTTTTAATTTCTTTCCTAGCTATATCAGTATATTCCCACTGTGCTATCATCATGGATATACTCTATCGAAGTTGCAATGCTTGGGATGAAAATGATTCTTTGTGGCTTGATGATAGTGATGTTGTATTCCATTTTATAATATTGTGTTGATGTTTCAATCACCATACAGTGGCTCTGCATCCTCCAGCATCATACCTCAGACCTATTCAGAAAAGAAACCACATATTTCCAACAAAGGATATCATCAATCTCCAACAGCATCTATAACTACAGTGATTAAATTTAGTATATGGTATGAAACTTGTGGTGGAACAAGAGAGTCGCGTAAAGGGACAATGCCAAGATGGCTCCCAAGAGGCCTGTTAATCCTTGGAGAAATGCTACATTCCGAGGAAGTCGGCGGCGGCAGTCGGCGGAAGTTACAGCGGATTTGGAGTCATTAAGCTTAAGGTTAGGCTCCTTTTTTTACTACCTGTGCAATGATTTTTTTCTTTTGTGTAGTAGAATGACAAGGGGATATTTTGGGTGTATAAATTTAATATTTCTTCAGCGTTTTTCTGGCAGACCACCTCTGCTGAGGAGGGAGGTCATAGAAACTAGAAAACAGTCATTAAAACAAATACAATTAATCATTTTCTAGTTTGCTTTGTGGAAATATCCAGAGCAAAAAGAAATTCTCTCGGTAATTTTTATCTTCTTTATAAGTACAAAGTTAGTACAATTACAGAATCATATTACCTAGTGAATATAGACACTCTTTAGCTTTAAAGATAATCATTCAGGCTTTGCAAAGTCTAACATTAAACTATTGTATCTAATTTTTAACTCTTATTGATCTTAAAATGGTAAAACAACTAGGTACATATGTATTTGAATTATCCTACTGAGACATTTGAGTTAATATCTGGCTTGAATATTCATCAGGTGAAATGTGGACTGAACTTGCACTGTCTCTGCTCGGAGGCAATAGTCCACCTCGATGGAGAGGATGGGAGAGGAGCGGCCACGTCACCCATCAACTGTTCACACCTTAGGCACTCTATCACTGTGGGCATTGAACTTCATGGTAAAGGCATTGCCAGTGCAATGGAATGGCTCAGTGAGAAAAGGAAGTTGGGGAGGGGTTAAGGACCCTGGTGCATGCATTGTTGCAACTCGGCGTCCTCCTGATGAAGAGGCATATGACATTGTTTGAATTTTGTTGGCCATGTCTTGGCTGGCTCTTTGCCTATGAAGCCGTCTCAAATTTCTTCACCTTCAACTTCGTATGGCCAGCCTCAGAGGACCACGTGCAGAACACTGACTGGTGAGCACTTCTTATCAAGTACTAATCAAGTGGTAAAATTATTTTGTTTGATGGCATTTTGCAGAGTCTGAATAAAACTCTGGGGATGCCTCTTGGATGTATTCTTGATGCATCTTGATTGCATGATAATTTTTGGGAAAAAATTAGGGGAAATTTTAGTTGGGAACTTGAATTGCCATTCTGGGAGGTTGGTTGCCTGTCTCTGAATTCCTTGATAACTGAGGAAATTCCTTGAAATTCCTTCTTCTCCTCTGCCTTGGGGGCCATAATCATCCTTGTGCGTCTGCCTCTACAATAGCTAACACTTTCAGTAGCATACCTGAACATTGGTTGGGCAACGTGGAATGCCCTCTTGTCCAAGTATAGCTTGGGCTCTAGTATTTAACCACGTATTAATAAGTGAATAATTTTTATATTTCAATTATGATTCTACATTTGGACTTTTCATTCTCTAATATATTTTAATTAACTTGTTTAATAAAGCCGTGTTGTGCTGTACGAAAAAAATGCGATTATTGTAGAATATGATCTTTGTAAAGTACTAAAAATGCTAGTCTTCTGGAAAATGGCCATTTAATAGACCTGGGACTGAAAGTTTTTATGCCAATCTCTTTCTACATTTTCCCTGCTCCTTCCCATGGGAAGCGTATTCATTTTTTGACAATCCCCTGTGACATCTCTTTATCTTCTCCTAGGTTTCCCCCTGGGCCTTTTTCTATTAAGTGTCCATTCTAAAGTGTTCTTGGTTTCCATGAGTGCCGTGTGATATTACCACCAGTTACCTCAGGTTAAACAACTAGGAGAAGTCATGCAGTTTACATATGTCAGTGTGCCCCAAAGAAACCATAAAGCTCTAATTTTTTTCCCCAAGGAATCTTTGAAATTGCTTCCTTCCTGCATTTCTTCCTGTATCCGTCTCTTTTGTCAGTACGTAGTACATGATGTATGGTCATTCTCAATGAGTTTGGTGCCAGTTTTGGTCTGCTCAACATTTCCCTCTCTCTCCCTTTAAGTGTTTTCTCTGGTTCCATTTAAGATTGCACCTGGCTGTGGCGACCTCCAGTTGTGTCTCTGGAAGGTGAGTCATCTCAGGGAAGAGATAGTGAAATCCAAGAGGAAGGAAGGACCATTATTTGCTGCTGATGTGCACCATATTGAAACATTTTTAGTGCTATCAAATTTCTGTGAAACAAACTATTCTCCAAGAAAGTATTCCTTTCACAATAATGTGTTTTTAACATCTTCATCTACTTATTACCCCGAAAGCCACCACAAGGTAGTTTGGCAATAATTTATTAGCTTTATTTTTTCGTTAATCTTGTTATACAAGGAGACATTTGGGGTGTAAAGTGAGTGTATGTGCGTGCATTATGCCCAGAATCAGTGATGTTTATTTAATTGTTCCTGTGACATTACCAGTGCTTGCACCATCTACATCTTACCCCCCTCTCTGATATATGATGTTAACAGAGAGAAACACTATACTTACCTGATGATGACCATTACTCGTCAAAGCCTGGGCTGTGAGTAAATATTTCCCCTGTATGTTTGTAAGTGTTTACTGTTTAATGAAATTTATTGACATTGGAGCACCACCAATAGCTCCTAAAAACATGGTTTTATTTACACATAATTTGCAATGATTATTTCCATGATGGAAGTAATTGTTTTCAGTTGGTGTCATTACTTGTTGGTGTGTCAATAAATCAGTTTGATCTATACTTTTGAAGTTTGAGTAGTGTATTTTAATTAGATATTTTTGGTGGTTTTTTTTTGGTATGCATTATCTTTTATTAAGTGCAAATTATAATCGGTGTGATAGACCAATCGATGGAAACAGGTATGCCTGCTTTAGTCTCTGGATCAAGAAGAAATGAGTTATTGCACATCAAAGGGTTTGGATGATGGTTGAACACCAAGAAAGGAACTTGTTATGTGATATTAAACTTTATTAGCCATTACTATTTTCTTTGCTGACACCCTGAGCATGGATTAAAGAAAGAAACTCTCCATTAATTGTATCCCTTTGCAAGTTTTTTTTTAAGCTTCTTGTTTGTTGATTTTTCTTGATCAATTACCCTGACTAACAGTGATGGAGGGTTTGGCTATTTTTATTTTAACTCTGGCTCAGTAGGTATGAAAGAAAATATTTGAAGAGTTTTGAGAACATTGGGTAGGTATTATTGCTGCTAGTTACCCATATTGTTACCCAGAAGATGATGCAGTTTGCTGTGACTCTTGCATTTATAATTTCTTAGACCATTCGAGAATGAGATACTTCGTTTCACTGCCCCTCATTGGAACTAGTTTTTAAAAAATTTTGGTATATGAAGGGGATAAAATTTATTTGCCGTCTTGTAAGATTTTTTCATTAATTATTGTAAACTGTTAGAGTTATTTTAAGTTAACATGAGTGAATTCACAATGAATTGGATGTTGGCGATCGTGTAGTGTGGCTGAACTTAGTTAAACTCCCTCCTACTGTCCAAATTGTAATTCGGCTGGCAGTTGTTTACGTGCGCAGGAGCATGACTGTGAGGCTCTTGGGGTTTGTTTGGCTTGATTTTGAGGCCGCGAGGGGAAACTAGACGGCAGCACATGTCATCTACCCAAGCAGACGCAGTTGGCACATTGAATTCCGCATGGGAACGTAGTGAATTTGATGAAGTAAGTTCACTTAATGATGCGAAATTTCAGCGTAATTACTCCTAAAATTTGTGTCAAAGATGGGTGCTCTCAAAATGTATCCTTCAAAATAGGCACAAAGAATATTTCCAGTTAATGAATGCTGACGATGAGATTTCCGCACGGTAAGGAGGAAAATTGGTGTCCTCCAGGCTTATAAGGAATTGCACTGGCCATCACGATATGTCTGAAAATAGGACCACAAGTGTAGCTTTAACTATAGAAAGAAAAGGGCGTATCATCTACCGGCGACAAATGTCCCCATGCGCAGTCACGTAGACGGAGCTCTTCGTGGTCGCACAAGTGCATGTTTATCGTATTCGTTTAAAGATGCATTGATTCCTCAAGTTAAGGGGTGCCACTAAAACTGTTTCCTCTTTGTTTTCGCCGTGTGTATTACAGCGGGCCACTCAACGTATAGCATTTCGAAGTCCACGAATTTCAACACCTCCTCCCTCATCATAAGCCGCCGGGGCGGACAAAGATCGTTGTTTTTTTAGGAGTGAGGGCGGGCAGATTGCTAATTTCCGGGGGTTCCGGCAATAAGAGATCAAAAGGGGGCCCGTAAACAGCAAATTAGCCAAAAATCCTACGGATGAAGGTGTGCGGCATGAAATGTCTCTCGCACTAAACTTGACCGGGCTTCAAGTTAAAATTTATCCTTGGTAATGCTCTCTGCCATTTCTCTCGCTTTACAGGGTCTTAGGGTGCCGATAAAAATTGACTAGCTTGTCTTTTTTGAGCCATAGCTCTCTTGGCACCCTGGAACGACGCAGCTTCCCGGCATTTAGATTCTCTAAGGGAGAATAATTAGTGTATACCCTGATTGGATACAAATTGCATTACTTGCACACTCGAGTCCTAAAACATGTCTCATGAAAGCTGAAAAATGTCAGAAACTGCAAAAAAAATGCCTTGAAAGACTGCCTTCATCGCGTTTCCACAAGCGAGCACTGCTTCTCACGTGAATGCCATGGGTGGATGACATGTGGCGCTCATAGTTTGATAGAATCCCGCGGCCCCATTTCAGTGCCACTACAAATAGGTACACGGCGTACACGGTGAAGGAAGGTAGCTTCACCGGCATGCGCACGAGACAGGAATATAAACAAGTGTTTGCAGGAATCGCGCAGGTTTGGCGAGGCTGCTCCAGGAATTCAGCCCTGGTATCAACAGCTTTTCAAAGAACATGGGTGAAATGCTGAAAAATTCTCCGCAAGACGTATTGTGCTGATCCCTCAAGAAGTAGGCGACTATGGATGTGTTTTCGCCACAAAGTCGGTCAAGGTAAGCGTCTTCTCCTTCTTCTCAATGGTGTATAAGCTGTAATTTTCCTGAGGAAGTGACGTCAAAACTTCAGGTTTTTCACTGACCTAATTGCCATGTAGACGCTGTCCGCGTCGGTCTATTGTAGTGTATCTAAAATGTTTCTTGGTTATTAGATTTTTAATTGGCGCTTTGCATGTGTGGTACGTGGGTTTCAATGTAATTTCGGTGTTCTACCGTATCATTCATGCATGCCTGGTGTGGAAGCACCCCCTGACAAATACCCTTTGGGTGGCTTGCAGGGTATGACGTAGATGTAGTGCAGGCGAGCTCTTGGAAGTGCGTACTAGCCGACCGTAACAGTAGAAGTAATTCGTTATGGCGTCCGCTTTGGCTTTGGTCGTGAATATTTTTAGGGATCCTGTAGACAAATTCGGATTCGTATGTTAGTTTTCCTGTCATTTTGTAGTTTGGAGTGTCCCGTCGTGGCCTTATAAACTTCCCTCTGGCCTGTTGAATGTCATTTCTTGGGAGACACTTGGGTGACGGCTACCTTCACTCATTTGTTTGGCGTATTTTTCGACAACTTCTTATCTTAAACGCTTGTTTTTTGTTCAGCTTAAAACTCTAGATTTTTTAAATAATTGGCATTACGTCCCAAACTGTAGTTCACTGTTCATTACTTTATCCAGTACATTTGGGAGATTCATTCATTCGTGTTCTTCAGACTTGATCGGCAGGTTTCCTAACGGTTTCCACCTCTGATCTCCTCTTCTCTCAAATAATCGCTCCATTTTCTGGTATTTTCCCTTGACTTTAATACTATCTAACATTTGTTTTATTTCCTTCCCCTTCTCCGCTTTCCCACCATCATTCCTTCCATTCCCTTCGTTCGTAAACAATCTCTTCCGAGGTGATGTCATATGCAGTTCTGCATTCTTCTAATTTCCGTGGTAGTCTTTTCCTCGTGTGTTCTCTTCATTAACTCTTCATTTCTCACTTTATCTTTCAACTCCCTATTTCCATCTTCCTCTATATCCACATCTCTAGGGCTTCCAGTCTGTTTTCATATTCCCTCTTAATTGTCCAATTCTCCAAGCCATATAATGCCACACTCCATATGTAACACTTTGTTAGGCTCTTCTTCCTTAGTTCTTTGTACACTGAGTAGCTTTCTTTTCTTTTGAAATCCCTCTTTTGCCAAAATATGTTTCTGCGGGAAAAAAATGTACTGTGCGGCGGTGAAGCGAGTTTGAGTCGTGTGATGCCATCATTTGCGATGTTTGACGTGATACCGAGGTGCTTTAATGCCACATTCCAATGGATGAAATACTGGTAAACTTGAGAAGTATTTTATGGTTTACTGTGAAGAATTTAGTAGTTTATAGTGGTAAAATATTCATAATGTAGTAGAAATATTTCGAATTACCCAAAACTGCTAACCTGCTGATAGTTACTGCTAAAAGTGGAATTTTTAGCTTCCTCTCCTCTTCCTTCCCATACATACCAAAACCACTGTAATCTTCGCTCTTTTACTTGTCAGCCTCAACTACCCCTCCTTGCTCTCTAAGCCGCTCATTCCTTATCTACATCCACATCTACATACTACCCCGCGAGCCGCCGCTTGGGCGTGTGGCAGGGGGTGGTAGGCAGCCGTGTAAAGATGTAAAAGTTTTGGAGGTGAAATGGTGACATGACCTATGAGAATGTGTTTGGAGGAGCTCAGTTTCTATTGTGATCGCTTATTGTGCGCGGAAAGAACGAGTTTTTGTACCTATCTGTCCGGCTGAGTATCTCTCTTATTTTAACGCATCTGTCAGACCTAGAAATGTAGTGTGGCGTCATGATAATAATCTCGGTGTCGCTCTGAAAAATATCAGTTCTGAATTTATCAAACAACCTAAGCATAGCGTGCAGCCTCCGATTCTATAGGGGCTCCCATCTTAATCCCTCTAACAGTTGTGTAACACTATATGTTCGTTCGTAACAGTTTCTAACGAAGCTTGCTGCTTTTCTTTGTACTTGTTTAATTTTTTTGGTTAAATTTTTATGAACAGGGTCCCAAATGATCGCGGCGTATTCGAAGTGTGGCCTAACCAGAGCGAAGTAGCTACCTTATGTATCCTGCTTGCATGGCAATGGTGCATGTTTGGTGATCTTCACCCCCTGCCACACACCCTCGTGGTGGCTCGCAGGGTATTACGTAGATGTAGGTGAAGCAGCATCTCTCTTTTACTTTTTCATCTGAGGACCTTCCTATTATACGCCTAACAAAACCTAGTTTCTTTAATGCTGTGCCGCATATGTTTTGTATGCGTGTTCCCCACGATATATCTGAAGTTAATACTTTCTCTCCTTGACTTTAACGTAGCTTATCGCAACATCCACATCTCCATCAAACATTCCACGTGGTGGAAATACGCCCAGTACGTAGTGGACGTATTTCCCTTACGTCCAATTTCTTTTCCTGCCTCATCTTCATGGGCCATGCCTCGCAACCGTTGATCAGGACTGTTCTCACCACTGATTTAAAAATCCTCCCCTTTGTACTCCTTCCCATCCGCCTATCGCATAACACCCCGGTTGTCTTTCTCCAGTTCATCCGTCCTAATCGAGTCCTGTGGTTAATCTCCCTATCGAGATCTCCGCTTTCTGTGATGTACGATCCAAGGTACTGTGTCCTCGTCAAGCTAACTCCCTGTAATCTCACCACTCCTACTTTTACTTCTCCACCGATCGACAGCTGCTCTGTTTTCTGTAAATAGGTGATTTTAATTCGGTATGATACCCCGATATATGTATTGAAACATTATTATCACCTAAAACGTATGTTTTCACGTTCAGGGGGATATCTCTGCATGCGTCTTCGAATTATTTCTTGGATATACAACGAGGAATTGAAAATTTATGGGAATATCGTCTGTAAGGACGTGTTTTTACTCGGTATGATACCTTGATATTTGTAAGAAACCATCATTATTACATGAGACGTATATTTTTGCGTTTAGGAGAAAATCTTCACATTTGTCATCGAGGTATTTTGAAACGCGTATATGTCAAGTGACATAGGCTACGTGTTAAATTAGCATTAAATTTTTTTATTTATTTGAGGAATGAGTGCCTGTCTAAGGGAGCGAAAATTGCTGTGTACAAAAGTGTACTTCTCCCCACTTTTTTGTGTGGTAGTGAAACATGGATATGTCTGGATAGACATAAGAGTAGACTAAACGCCGTGGGTATGAGTTATCTGAGGAGTGTTTGCGGCAAAAGTAGGATGGATAGGGTCGGGAATGAGTGGGTAATAAATGAATGTGGGCGAGATGCTCCAGTAATGGACATATATGGAAGGAGTGTGATTCGTAGGTTTGGCCATGTTGAGAGAATGGATGAGAGTCGAATAAATGAAACAGGTATATAAGAGTGAAATGAATGGTGCGAGAGGGAGAGATAGACCGAGAAAGTTGTGGTTGAGGAAATTATTAGGAGTAATATTACGAGTCTTAAAAATAGGAGGGCGCGTATGAAACAGTGTATGTGTGTAAATGAAGCAAAAGAGGTTTGCAAGGATAGGCCATTATGGAGGAAATTAGTGAAGCGCAGTTAGGTGTACAAATATGTATTTATGAGTGAAACTTAGTGACTCTGCCTACCCCGGAAGGGAACGGCGTGATTTGTATGTATGTATATATTTGAGAGAAAAATCGCATGAGTATGAAGCCATTTTATAGTGAACACAATAGAAGCAAAAAAGTCACAGGCGTAAGAACATAACAAGGAGAAGTTAGCGAATAATAATCCTGCATGGGGTGATAGTAAAATTTACTTTTTTTGAGAATAACGAATGGCGAGGTTAGCGAAAATGCTGGAAGATATGGTGAAAGGGTCGATGTTCTCTGGAAGGGAATTTATAAGAGAAGAGAGACGAAAAATAATGGAGCGCTTGCTGAATTATAATCTGTGAGTAGGGATCTACATCTACATAATACCCCGCGAGCCGCCGCATGGGCGTGTGGCAGGGGGGATTAGGACACCAGCCGTGTAAAGGTGTAAGTTTTTTGGAGATGAAATGGAGACATGAATTATAGGAGTGTATTTAGGGGAGCTTGATATATGATCGATTATTGGCTTCAAATAATCACTTCCTTACTATATTGAGGTGGGAAATCACGAGAAGAAAAACCCTGTTATTAGCTTTACCGTTAAGTTCAGTATTAAAAAAAGCTCCATCGTTATGACTTATAGAGCGGGAAATGGCATCCCTTAGGACGCATCCATACGTGGCCCACCAATGACTGGTTTCTGTCAAACGTAACAATACCTGTTCAGATTAATTTTTAAGAGACATTGTAAATTTTGTTTAAGAGAGACCGTAAATTTTGTTTCGAGTTTTGGTTCGTATGGCGAAACTATGGCACGCATTTACAGTAAATAGTTTCTTCATATCTTCATTCGTCAATTTATAAAAACTGATCTACATCTACATAATACCCCGCGAGCCACCACATGGGCGTGTGGCAGGGGGTGTTAAATCACCAGCCGGGTAAAGGTGTAGGTTTTTTTTGAGATAAAATGGTGACATCTATTATAAGAGTGTATTTAGTAGAGCTCAATTTTTGTTGTGATCGCTAATTGTTCGCGGAAAGAACGATTTTGTGTACCTATCTGTTCGGCAGTGTATCTCTCTTATTTTATCGCATCTGTCAGGCCTAGAGATGTAGTGAGGAGTCATGATAATATTCTCTGTGTCGCTCTGAAAAATATCAGTTGTGAATTTATCAAACAACCTAATCCTAGCATGTAGCCTATCAGTCTCTAGGGGCTCCCACCTTAATTCCTCTAAAAGTTGTGAGACACTATATGTACACTCGTAGCAGTTTTTAACGAAACGCGCTGCGGGATATGGAGCAATGAGTGAATCCTTGTGTGTCGGGTGGGGATTCTGAAATTTATGGCGGGATAAATGGAAAAAAAACCAAATCGGCGACATGCATTATTTTCGCTCTTATCTATTCACATTTCTAATTAATACACTTTTGCAAAGTTTCTCGTCAATCTGTACATAAATGTACTAAACCATTGCTCTGACCATCTTTGTAATCTGTGCCAATGTCAAAGCGGGATAAATGCCATAATATATTTCATGAGATACGGATAAAGGAAGGAGGTTTCAACTGAAGTCATAAAGTGTCAAGTTAGGATATGAAAAATGTCATTCGATAAATCGAATCCCCCCCCTAGAACTTACGACCCCTGGGGAATAAAAAAAAAGAGTCCCAATTTCTAAGCGAACTCAATTAATTTAGAGAGATTAAATCGAGCAAGGCTTTGATAACGGCAGCGCTGAAGGGTAGAAGACATTAGGGTCTCGGAAAGCTGTGGATCTGAAGCCTCTTTTTTTTCTACCTCCCCTGTTCAACCCCTGCATTCTTGTGGAGGATGGGGAAATCATCCAATGAAAACGGACTGCGAGCCTCTTGCTGGTCGCCCGTGGCGACGGGAAAAACAAATGGCCGCGCATTAGTTTAAGACGTAATCCATTCTTTACTCTGTGTCTCCTTGTAACGTCGTTATTCACCCCATTAGCATCTGAGAGGAGAAGGAGAGTTGGAATGGAATGGTGGAAAAATATTTTTCACTGTCCCCGCTAAACTTCCTTTTTCCGGCTGGATTTAATCGCATGGTTTATCCGTAGAGAGTCCAAATTGCTTGCTCCGTGTGGTATCTATACAATTGTAATGATTGTTCCATGTACCCACCACATTAATGGCTGCCGAATGCAATTGTTTATAATTCGACACTTTTGACATAATGAATAAAAAGCTCAAACGATTTCGTACTGTCTACTAGTTTTTATTTCACCTCTTGCTACACGTGTTTCAACTGAACAACAGTCATCCTCAGGCAAGAACAGTCTTGCCTGAGGATGACTGTTGTTCAGTTGAAACACGTGTAGCAAGAGGTGAAATAAAAACTAGTAGACAGTACGAAATCGTTTGAGCTTTTTATTCAATATGCTGTTCTACAATATCTCGCCTGAGAAAGTGGAGTTTTGACATAATTTTCGGCCCAAAAATGGAGATAATATATGTAATACTCGAAGTCTCTTTGAAGTCTCTTTCAAGCGTCACTTAGATGTGTAAGCACGTACTTCCATGGCAGTAGAGGTCGATAGTTGTGGTAATCGGCCGCGGTTGTTAATTGCAAGGCAAAAAGACTGGTTTCTATTTTGTCTGCGAGTGGCATATCGATTCTGCGATATAACCGTATCGCATCCGGTGGAATCTTGGCCACGTGACAAAACAGTGATTTTTAAATGTAAAAAAAGAATCACTTAGTAGGAGTAGGACTCATTGTTGCTTATTTAGATCTTTATTTGTACTTGAAAATATATTAAATGCTGAAGAGCTCCTAGGGTCAGGTTCATGATTTATATCATATTAGATAATAATTATTTATGTCAAAATTGACGCACTATATGCGACGTAATGATTTATAACTATTCTAGTTCTTACAAATTTATTAAACCAACGTATGCCTGTGGAACTCTACCAGCGATATTCCATCGCCATTGTTGCCAAATTTCGGCGATTTTTGTAATTGCCATATTCATTGTTTACGTCCCTCATCAATTTGTTTGGAAAAAGCCGGAAGTCATGTGTTTGCAGAACGATACCCTGCGAGTGATTATTCGATTCGAGATATCGCTACTTCCATAGAAGTCAACTTCCATGAGTCAACTTTTTTTCCGATTCCAATATTTTTGCTATTTATTGCTATTTTAACAAGTCTCGAGTACGTTTATAACGAGAAATAGTACCTCTCCGATTTCGTTGAAACTTAATGATTCTTGGCATTAACGCCCTAAGTGATGAAGTAAATTATTTTTAGAAATTTACGACCGTTGCTTAGTTAAAATATGACGTCACCTTGTTGATTTATGCACACACAGTCGAGTTTTTGGTGATAATTCCCAACTTACTTTCCCTACGTAATCGAGCAACATGCCATTGGAAAGTATGAGGCATGAATTGTTGACACGGATTGTTGATTCCACGCTAAAAAGTGTAGCCTAAAATTCTGCATGCAAACAAAACGGGAGAACTTCGTTGATTGTGGCGCCACCACTCCTGCACTAGTGTGGTGATGCATTGGTTTAAATACAAATGCAGTCATTAGAACATAAATTGTAACTATTTTCCAGCAGGAAACTGTAAATATAGAGCAAAGTAAAAATATAATAAAATTTAGAACGGAAGCATTTACCTACTATTTCAAAATAATGAAAAACCATTTTTGAATCTAAGTTTTTTGTTGTTTACTGCTATTGTTTATTAACACACTATCGTTATTGTTCATGATATATGTATTTACCAGCATTATTTACCTTTGAAATGTTTAATTACTTTTCATTTGAAACATGTGATAGAGGAATTATGGCCTCCGTAAGTATTAGGAATTTAGGTACATCCACAGATTGTATATACTTACAGACGCGACTATGGACGTTTTCGGACTTGCCAAACGCATAGTTGACTTGCCATTAAGTTATCTTGATCCCTAGGCAGATGGAGTGAAATCCTTACTTGACACTTTCGTAGCCGTTCTACGACGGAAGAGACATCATGCAGCCTTCACCTCGTAAAACATACGAAAAGTGCCATCCGTGTTTATAATTTTGGTGGGTTATTGAAATCGATTACTTATTGAAAATGCTTCCCATTCTCATGCGACGATTTAGACGAGATTATTATTTTAAAAATCTTATTGCTTTTGAATAAAATAATTCATATATATCGTAATATGGGGAATAACGATTATGCTTCGATTGCTAGGGGTTGCTAAAGTGAACGACATATCGCTCACTGTATTTCACCACAGTCAACGTATTTATGCACAAAAAGGCATTATAATGCTTTTTGCCCATATGAAAAAACATGTAACAATATAATAATGTATTACACTCCGAACAAACTACGTATGATCTTCAACTGTTGATTGATAAACTACGTGCGTTGTAATTAACATAATTAAGCTGAAAACAAATTATATTGACTCTAATGGTTTATTGTCCTCCTTCTTTGATGAATACCGTAATAACCTATCCAATGCTCAACGTTATTAGCAAATATGATATTCGCTAGATGAAACTAATACTACCTATGAAATTATGGCTACCTGAGAGTACCTTTCATCGAACCATTATTCTTTCGTCGAGGGTATTTTTTCCTTCCAGAGCAAGGAAAACAGAACTTGTGGGTTCAATAAACAAGGACGGAGCATCGACAATGTATGGAATTATTCACTGAACTATCGGCTATCAAATATTTTATCAGGGTATTCACATTTGGAAAGCCTTTAAATATAGCGAATTTTTTTATTTTTCCGCAAACAATTAATAAATAATCACACAAGTATTCATAGCAATGATAAAATTGTATCCATTTGAAAGTTTCTTCTCATCTATTTGTAATACGAGCCCATATTATCACACTCCGAATTCTAACTTAATATATAGGAAGCATAACAAGACTGCTTTTTCATTTACTCGGTTTATTCACTATGTATCTAGACAGTATAGTGCCTGCGGTCACTCGAATTTGACGTCATTTCCGCCCAATGAGCTCTAGGTTTCAAGGGAAGATTGCTCGATTTGCCAAGTTCGAAGACGGCCTACATTAGCTGAATACTTTGTTTGAGGTTTCACTTTCACAGAACACGGTCACGCGGGAAAAATCGGATTTTAAAAGATCTTATGGTCAGTTGCAAGAACATTTAGTTATGAAATCAATAGTTATGAGATCCATAAATTTATAGAGCTTATAAAAATATTCCGGTTGCAGGAACACATCTACTAGCTACATAACTTATTTACTGACAGTCAATAGCTTCAAGTAATCGATCTAATCTTCTACCGCCAGATGAAATTTATGAAAGTTTAGCCTATGAATAATTGCTAATGCACATAATAATAAGTCAGTAAAAGGATATCAACTGGTCATTTTTCTCAAAACAACTCTTGAATCAAGTTATTAAGTCACCAAGCGGTTCATTGCGCATCCGCCATCTTGGCTACTTATGGTACTCATAACTCCATGCCATAAGTTAAGAAACCCATAAACTTATCTAATGTTTCTGCAACACTTATTGAATGGTTGCCATGGCTTATGGGTCCCATTACTTTATAGAATACATATGTGTCGATCCTGCAACTGGTCGTGTGAAAATAACTGTGCAAACCCAAATAAACACCACTTATTCAAATTTACAGAGGCCTTGCGACCGTTTTGAATAAGTCAAACACTAAGGATTTTTTCACAATCTCGACTTTTTTCAGTCAATTCAAGTAAACATTTGAATTGACTAATCATATCGAATCTCTATAGGCACTGCTAATGAAAATATGAATATACCAGAAGATAAATCAGTAAATTTGAATAGTCTTCCCATACCGTCGTCTTGAACATTCTTCTTGTTCAACTGAGTTTGTCATTTTCAGTCCTCATTTGTCGGTACCTTGTTTTCCTGCCTGATACTAAACAATTTCTGAATGGAGAAGGCACTGTATGTCTTGAATAATGCCGAGGCCGCTGAAGTTTGATCCGATGTCTGATGACGGCCAACGTGGGGTCACGATGGAAGCTTCATACTTCTCTTTCACAATTCTTACAGCAGATCTTTCCTCCGTAACATCCACAAAGTTATTCTCAGAGGTCATAAATAATCAGCTGTAATTTAAAACTTCCGTATCTCTTCAACTTTATAGTAATAACCATTGAAGTCTCTTGTTAACAACAATCAACAATGGCCATTTAAATTTACGAGTCGACGGATAAGACTTTACTCAGTGTAGCGCCAAGGCCTGGGTCAACTAAATGCGGAAATTTAGGCACCACGTTGCCTAGTCAACGATGCCAAACATTTGAATCCTTCATGCATTTCATGGTTTAATTTCTGATATGTTGCACATCTATAAACATTAACAAAAACGTACATTACATAGTAGTAATCGTGAAAAGTGTTTGAAATGGCCTTTGACCGTGAAGCCCTCCGTTGATTTTCGTATGAGAACATTCGTTGTAAGCTCAGATTCGTTACAATTACTGTTATAATTGTAATAGTTGCTTACAAATATGATGGTGTAAGCCGTGTCCAATGTTCGATTAAACATATTTCAATAAAAAATATCATCTAACTAGCGCATGCAACGCGGCATCCTATTTGGTGTATAGGAGCCGACACAGGCTGTTGCTTCCAAGCCGTGGGCAGGAAAAAGAGAACTAACTACGCTATAACTCGTAGATACATACTGTTTCCGTGAAACAGAAGAGATCATTTACCGAATACCGAAATAGGTATGGAGATGTGGCTCACTCGGGAGTGAAGACAATTTACTTGGATGGAAAATTACTAAAACCAGCAGTCAGAAAGTGGAATTGTGTTGGTTTAGAGCAGTGTATCCCAAAATTATTCTAGTCACCGACTTTGGTTCCGCGAACCATTAACCAACGCCCCCTAACCATAAGCTTTGAAATCATGGGTTGCTTGACCAGACCATGGGAAATGTTCAAATAAAGTTAAGACTTAAAAATTATATTTATTTATAGTTCAATTGATAACTGATCCACTCATCCGAGGTTGTGATTACATAGTTACGATTGGGTCAGGTCCTTGCATTTCAGCGCTCAGAAGACATCCTCTTGTTTCACTTCGCCCCTTAAATTTTATTTCCGCGCCCCCATAGTGGTTTTGTCCGATACTTTTGAGGTACATTTGACCCGCGAGTGATTCGGTGATCTGGAAAGGAATTCGTAATCATTGCTTTAAGTGGATTCGAAGCAAGTCGTGCTTTTATCTGATCGCTGATCTGGCGATAGAGTATTTAATAACATCGCTTTCAACCTTACTACTAATTGATCACGATTTCTTTTAAATATGTCAAAAATTTGACGCTCTACAAGTTTAAAAGAAATTTAATCATATTCAACGTTAAATACAAAATGAATTTCACAGTGTATTGTATGAAGATGTACCTTTTTATCATAATATTTTAGTATTTTTTCTTCCAGATGTGATTCAAAGCGCTTTCAAGACGACAAACAAAAAGTACTTAGTTACGAAGGGGTAATACACGCGTTTGCAAAAAAATTCTTTAAGTATCTTCCTATGAATATGTAAAAATGGAGATTAATCCTATACTTACCTCTAAAAATTTGTGTGATGAGTCGATGCATATATTTCGTTTCTTTTTGGGATTAGATCATACGCCTATTGAGGCCTATGTGAAATAACCCATTATATAGGCATTTGGTATGATGTGGTAACGAAAGAATCAAAGCTCGAGTTTCGAAATCAGTGTTTATGGATATAGAAGATTGTTAGTGCGTGATAACCAATGACATTAAATCCTGGTCCTTAGCCAAATTAGGAAATTTTCAGAAACACCCCCACCTTTTGAATTGTAATATACTTTGCAATAAGGCGAAAAGTATGTTAAGTAAAATGTAATTTACATTTGATATTTATTCTTACAGAAGTTAGTTTATTACCCCTGCGTAGCGAAATTATTTTTTATTAGGTACTTTTCATCCATCCGGTACAGCGATATTTGAGGCAGCGCTCTTATTGAAAAAAATATTGACATAATTATGTGTCGGTATATTTGCCGATTATTTCCATTATTGCTCTTTTGGGGTGTACTTAAATTCTTTTCTGCTGTTAAAGAAGGTCCGTTTTTTTAAACTTTGCTCTGCATGGGTAATCGGGCAATGGAAATGAATTCAGCCCATTTGTGAAATCGTTCTGGATCACAACTGGAAGTACAAGTACCAAAATGTTATGACAAAACAATTACAGCTTCGCATAAAATACTGTGAAATTCAATATGCATTTAAGGTTAAATATGCGTTAATTCCCTTAATACCGAGAATGTGTCAAATTTGCGCCATAGTTTAACAGATTATCGTGACCCAATTCGGCGTGAGAGTGGAGGTGAAGTTATCGGAATGTCTCGCCTGATCCGTGATTGCATAAAAGTATGCCCACAGGCGAATGCACCTCAAGAAATTATTTCAAACGCGGTCTCAATTTACGGATCACTGACGGGTCGAAATTGCCGCGGTAGTTTCGGATAAACCCCTCTAGGGTGGGCGGTGCTCAAATCTCGGGGGCGAATGGAAACAAGGGACGTCTGGAGAGCGCTGAAAATCAAGAACCTTACCCAATCATGACCATGTATTCATGTCCTCGGATGAATGAATCAGTTATCAATTGAAGTAGAAACGTATAATAATTTAATATCTTTGGAATCTATTCCATTGTCTTGGTATGTGACCCATGATTTTAATGCTTATGGTGGAGGGGTGTTTGATGTATGGTTTTTGGAACCAAAGTCGGTGGTTAAAATAAGTTTGGAAAAAACGGCTGTAAACAAAAAAAGTGTACCGCCTGCTTGTTTTGATAATTTTTCATTTAACTAAATTGTCTAAGAAGTGCCAATTCCAAACAATGCTTTCCTTGTGATACAAGCTACTGGACATTCCCAGTTGAACCCTTTCGACAATCATTCTCCTATTTCTATATTTACGATACCGTCGTCGTCAAAGGAACGGGTCAAAATAAAAAAAAACTCATGATTTTGTGCATTTCATGAGAATGATTTTCCAAAATTACATGAATTGGAGAGGAAATTTAAAGTCGCAAGAGAAAATAAGTATATTTATTTTATTCACCCTTATTAGAGCTTTGTCTCAATTGTTTTCTCACAGTAAATTTTTCCCCAGACGCTCCCTAAATGGAGACAATTTAGTTGGATAAAAGATTTTACAACAAGCAGTTAAATGGTGAAATTTTAATGGGTTGCAGCAATGTTTCCTTAACTTATTCGGGCCACCTGCTTTGGATCCAAAAACCTTGTAACAAGTAAGTGTCAACTTTGTTCTGTAGAATACCAACGTCTACTTAATGCATCGTCTACTTAAAGAAATAATTAACGAGTGCAAGGGAACAAAATTACCTAAATGCTAATATTTTCTTATGGGACGGGGATTTGCGAGTAAACGGAGACGCTTTGCTTTTTACATCAGTAATTGGAGTAATTACCCCGTCAAGCATGACGGAATTTGGTGTGATTATTGAAGAAAATATCAATTCTTTATAGGTAAATCTTATAATAGGCAAAATTCAAAGTTTGGTAAATTTTTATCAATGGACAATGTTAATGGAAAGTGTGGAAAATATAAAATTAGCGAAGTAGAAATCTTCATTTTGATATTCTCATCTTCTCTTTGGAAAATATTCGTATTTTATGAGGTACTGAAAACCTTATGACCAGAATTACCTAAGATGCCGCCAGTATTATCATAAGGTATGTTGTAAACCAATAAAATACCACTGTTAACTTACTATTTTAAGGTAGTGCGAGCGAGATAGTTCCCTAATAATAATAGGACCGTATTCGAACTATTTGTTTTAATTTCACCAACTGTGAGACACACTAATTAAATATTGCATTATTAATGGTGCAGTATTATAGTTTTACATGACAGAAGTTTGTAAGTAATCAAATGAAAATATCTATATAAGTATTTAACTTGACTAATTTTTTTCATGCGGTACGTTTGAAACTCCATCAAAACGGAAGGTCTATTGTGATCTTGAGGAATTTACTGCGGTCATAATTAGATTAATTTTCAAAAATACTTGAGAAAACACGAAAACTACACACTGTTGATTTTTTGACGAGATCTAAGTGTAGGGAATGCCTCGTTTTTAATATAAGGTCCCTCTGGAGCCTCAGGAGTGCTAACACGTACCATTTATCTTACAAAAGGGCTGGTATTTTTTTGGCAAATATCTCGGAAAGTAACGTGGTAAGGGGTTGAATATTTGATGTCTATGGAAGGCTGATATATGTTTCTTTATCCACGATAAAAAAACAACTTTGTTTCAGTCCACACAATATTTATTTTATGAAAGGCCTGATGATGGCACGAAGTTGCTGTAACCCGAGTCGTATGCATAATAAATATTGTGTGGATTGAAACAAAGTTATGTTTTTCATCATGGATATTACTCACTTCCACAAAGTTAAGGCGGAGACGATTACTTATGTTTCTTTAAATTGAGACCAAATGAATTGATTTCTAGGTAAAATGATATTTCGCTCAAACTACCTTAATTAACTTTCATTCGACTAAATTCTATATCTCCATCTACTCCCTCATGCAGCATAATGAATAAAATACTTCGTTGGTTGTGTTAATAAACTACAGCGTTGAACCCGCAGGGTTGAATTGACGCGTTACTTTCGGTTCGCTGAAGAGGGCTACTTTGTAGCCGAAATACGCGTATTCGACCCCCACCCTCGTCCTGTTGTGTTGTTTTGACCACGCTCTTTTTGAGCTAATTCTCCCAGAATTTGGGTCCATTTGTGTATGTGAGTGAGTGATTTTGTGTGCTTGTGAGTGTGCTTGCGTAAATAACCGGGCATCCTTAGCGGGGTCTCATTAGCCCTGTTAAGGATCCCAGGTTATAGCCAAACATCCTTAGCGGGGTCCCATTAGCCCTTGCAAAGGATCCTATTTGGTTGTGTGTGTGCGTCTGTGTTTGGTCCCTGGCGAGGAAGTAACATTCCCGTAAACCAACACAGGGGGGTATTCTTGGTTGAGAGGCTGTGGGTGGTCTCTGCTGTGCTTTTCCCAGCATACCAACACAGAAAATTTGGTGTTTTTTGACGAAAAGGTGCCAATTGTTTACGGCTTTTGGAGATTTTCTCTCTTATATTTCACGTGCAATTTCTTCATGAATATTCCTAGAGAAATAAATAAAGCCCGTCCTTCATGTACATCTTTACTGTGCCGGAAATATTTTCCATTTGAGAGGAATTCTTGATTGAAGTGAGCTCAACTGCGTCAGACATATTGAATATTCTGTATTCATTCTTCTATCGGTATTTTCTTGTCACAATTGAACTCAAAATAATCGGCACTTCAAGACAAATTGTAGCCACACGTGCTTTGACTTCTTATTTGATGGGTCTCTGAATAAAATGACGTGGAATGATGCAGCTTATCCCTAGTAATGACCGTATTTCATTTCGGCCTCAGCGAAAGAGTCGAGAAAATTCCAATAGAGCCGCGAATTTCACTTCAGTCTTGCGATACGGATGAAAAAATGTCTAACTTTTCAGCCGGGAATATTATTGCTCGTTCGTGTTTCTGGCTTCCGCTCCTTTTAAAGATCCACCTGCTGGATTGCGCCCGTTGTTTGGTGAACTGACGTACCTACGTGATTCAATCTACGTTTGGAGGCCTTTTGAAAATTTTCTGCGACCTCACCGCGTGTTCTTGACTTCTGCCGTCGAATCCACATCCTCAGAAAAGGCATTCGAAGCCAGGAATGCAATTTCGGTGTCGACAAAAAGGAGGGAGTTGTTGCGTGTTTTTCCTTGCTCGCACGCAAGAATGAAATGATATCACCCGCGAAAAAATCGTTCAGCGAAAAAGAAAATTTTTTGTAACAATTTAATTGCGTGCTGTTCGCCTTTCCTACACGTAAAATTACGTTGTCTAGTTCTTTGATAAAATTGAAGTATTTTTTTTTTCTTTTTTGGTCATCCGTTCATCTTGGACAGTAAAATAGTGTTTTCATGATTTCTGTTCCTTCTCCTATCTATCCTTGCAGTATGTTCTCCATTCTTACCCTCAGGTGCTCTTTTATTTCTCCTCTGGCCACATCCCACATATCTTATTTATTATATTCTCTCAGAAACCTTGCGAAGTTGGGAAGAAGAAATGAGTTTATTCCCCGGGTTCAATACGCTTTTCTATTTCTTCCTCTGTAACGTACATTTCCTTTAAGTCTGCTGAGAGTCGTATGGGCTACGTCGTTAGAGTTTTTGCGTTGAGGTCATACAAGTAAATATTTTTGTCAGCTTTTTCTTTGTTTCTTCTCAGGTGTCCATTGTGATATCAATATCTATATTTCTCTTCCTGTGAGCGGCTATTCTTCTCCCTGTTCCATTAGGTTACATGCCGGTTTTCAATTTCATTCCTCTTTCCTTTATCACCTTTTAGCGTCCTGTAACTTACCGTGTTTTGTTTCTTTCCTTGTTATCTGCTCTCTATCTAATTGCTCGGCTTCGTTTTATGCAAGACATCCTGATGCGTAATAGTTCTCTTGCTTTATCGCTGTTTGGTAAACAATTTTAATTTTATATTTGATACTGAATAATTATATTTTTTAATTATCCTTCATTTCGAAAAAAGATGATCAGAATCCCTGGTTAAAACCACTATGTTATTAATTATCTTAGGGCAGCACGTTTTGCTATCTTCAAGGTACAGTTTTACAAATAGATCATCCTTATAGGTCATGGCATTGGGGGTGGGTTTGGTCATTGCGAAATAATAGGGAGAGTTGGGGAAAAGCGAGGGAAGGTTGTATATGCTATGTCATACATCTACATCTACATCTACGTAATACCCTGCGAGCCACCACGAGGGTGTGTGACAGGGGGTGAAGATCACCAAACATGCACTATTGCCATGTAAGTAGGATATATAAGGTAGACATGCTAGAAAATAGGGTCACACTTTATTAGTTACTACAGTAGATTATTAGTTATTGCAAGTAATTGCAGTAGTTATTGCAATAGAATATTAGTTACTACGGTATAGCACAGGTTAAAATCTACATAATAAGGAAGGGATCATTGGTAGTTATTACATGCATCATGCACTATAGACTATTCTAACTATAATTCACCTACCTATCCCTTTTGCTTCGTTGCCTATTGTTCTCTCTTATGGTACGCGGGAAAAATGACATTTTAAATCTATCGGTACGACAATCTATCTCTGTAATCTTGTTAATATGGTCAAACCTAGCATAATACGCAGGGGTTCTTAATATATATCTAACGTCATCTGTGATACGCGATGTCTGAGATTCAGGCGAGGTGAATATTCAGCAAAAATATCTATAAATCGTTGATCATTGCTATTTCATATTTCAAATTGTTCACGTGAGACCATTTTATGCCTTTTTTTTGCATTCAATGTAAGGCTACGGTGTCAAAATAATTGAGATGATTGGACGAGCAAGCGTGCTTGGCAAAACGAGAAGTATGCATGCTATTAACGTAAGTAAGCCTCAACTCACTCACTCTTGATTCAATACTACGGGTTTGAGCGACACACCGCATCGATCACACGAAGTTATTCTATACACCACAATTTTTATGTAATATGTAATAATTGTATTTTGAATGAAAAAGAATCGTACCAATTTCACAAGAACTTAAAAAAAACTCGATCCTTAATCGCTGGAAATAAATTTCCAATAGAATGTAATATAGATCGGTGGCTTGGCTTTTCAGTATCTATATTCTCTCTTCAAGATGGATGTATTGTCTTTCCAGAAAGAGTGTGCCAGTGTGCCAAAAGTGCTTATGCATATTTTTTCTTAACGTCATGTTTTTGTTTCAGCCCGGGAGGGAACGGCGTGATTAGTATGTATGTATGTATGTATGTAGGCAAAATGTTTACGAATGATGGACGGAGAGATGATGAGATAAAAAGACGTGCGAATGCGGGAAGGAAAGTGGTAGGTAGCATATGGAGATTATCAAGGAGTGGATGCATCTCTAAGGAAGCGAGAATCGCCGCGTACAAAAGTGTACTTCTCCCCACTTTGTTGTATGGTAGTGAAACATGGGTATGTCAGGATGGACATAAGAGTAGACTAAACGCCTTGGGTATGAGGTATCTGAGGAGTGTTCGCGGCAAGAGTAGGGTGGATAGGATCAGAGATGAGTGGGTAATAAATGAATGTGGGTTAGATTCTCCAGTAATGGACATATATGAAAGGAGTGTGCTTCGTAGGTTTGGCCATGTTGAGAGAATGAATGAGAGTCGAATAACGAAACAGATATATAGGAGTGAAATGAATGGTGCGAGAGGTAGAGGTAGGCCGAGAAAGTTGTGTTTGAATGTGGTTGAGGAAATTTTTAGGAGGAGGAATATTAGGATTCTTAAAAACAGGAGGGCGTCTATGAAGCAGTGTATGGGGGTAAATGAGGCAAAAGAAGTTTGCAAGGATAGGTCAGTGTGGAGGAAATAATTGATGCAGAATTAGGTGCAAAAATGTGTGTTTGTGATTGAAACTTTGTGACTGTGCCTACCCCGGAAGGGAACGGCGTGATTGGTATGCATGTATGTTTTTGTTTTGAAATGTAATTTTAGGGTCTCGGGAGGTCCGGAGAGGTTGTAGACCCTAGCTCTTGAGCATTTAACATAACTGACATTCACCTCGAGCAAACCAAACTCAAGACATTAAAGCTGCTTCAGACTTTTGAGCTGCCTGAAGCTGATGCCCACCATTTCCCATCGAAACCTTTCTACATATGCATTCACCTTATACTCTGCAAGCCGATGCAAGGGCGTGAGGCAGGGGATGTTGGGGCGATAGCTGTGTAAAGGTGTTTTGGTCTATGGAGGTGAAATAGCGAAGTGTATTATGGGCGTGTATTTAGTGGAGCTCCGGGTTTATTATAGTCACTTAATGTGCGTGGAAGGAACACATTTTTGTACCTAACTGTTCGGTAATGTATCTCTAATATTTTATCGCTTCTGTTGGACCTAGAGACGTAGCGTTGCATCGAAATGGTACTCTTTGTGTCGCTTTGAGACACACCCGATCTGAATTTTTCAAAATAACCAAGCCTAGCGTGTAGCCCCCGATTCTCTAGCGGCTCCAATCTTAATCCCTCTGTACGCTGTGTAACGCTATATGTTAGCTCATAGCAGGTTTTAATTTAATTTAGTTTAGTAGCATAAACTTTACACCCTCAGACGTCACTTCCTGGAAGTATATATACTTGAATCCATAGTAAAACAATCCTTGTACTTTTACACTAATATTTATTAATGTGCCACGCGTTTCGCAGCTTGCTGCATCCTCAGGTACACTTGTTTACATGTTATTTATTGATAGTTGAAATAGTAACCAACGCCAGTATGCTGGGGGGTGGGGAGGTTTGGAGAACAGACTAATTTTTGGGTGGAAAGGCTGGGGAATGTAGGTTCGGGGCTTGTTAAAAAAGGAAATTTTTTGGAAAGGATTGGGCAGGGGTGCGGAAAAAGAAACTCCTTGCTAAGGTTGCTTGACTCTATGATAATTTCAATTTGCTTCAATGCATCCATCTTTAAGCCTTTTGGCAGGACCTGTAGAATTGCGGGGATAAAATCACCTAGGTAATTATTATCCAGCGGATACTTAGCACCCCTTCCCACTCCTTTCCGAAAAAATAACCCTTTTTACAAGCTCCTAACCTATATTCCCCTGCCTTTCCAACCAAAAATTAGTTTATTCTCCAAACCACCCCAGCGTATTGGCGTTGGTTACTATCGTAACTGTCTTAAATAACGTGTAAACAATTGTACCTGAGGATACAGCAAGCTGCGAAACGCGTAGTACATTAATAAATATTTGTGGAAAATTACAAGGATTTTTTTATATATATTCTAGTGTAGTAGCCATGCAATGAGTGTTCAATGGGTGCATTTCCGGAAAAATTTCTCTCACGCGTTATTAGTACACTATAGCCCGTTAAACATGATGTCCGTCACGACGAAATTACCAACGATCAGTTATTGTTTTGAAGCGTTTGACTAATTAATAGGCAGGCACATAGCCCCGTAGGCTTAGCAGAGGAATTATTTTTTCCGATTTGGATCGTATTCACTAAATAAATATCAATTTTCGCCAGACGATGGCAAAAAAGTCAACCCACGATATGTCTATAATATCCATGCTTCTTGGAGCACGGACAAAAGGAGAAGAAATATGGTTTGATGTAGTGTAATTCAGTCTTGCCTATATTCGGATTCAACTCTCGGAACTTAAAATAAACTAAAAAGCAAAGAAAATGAATATATTAAATGATTCCTGCCTCAAAAGGCTTCTCTCAATGCAGCTAGATGAAAGTCAAAGCAAAGGTCTCCTTGAGAGATACCTTAAATTAGAATTCAATCATTGAAAGCTTTGGCTATTTCTTCATAAAATTTTTAAGTTTTATCGTTATTAGCAACTTGATAGCCAGGTTATATATGAGGACCACAGAAGTCAAGGGGTCTAAGTAACAAAATCGTTATTTTGAGCAAATTTCAGTCAAGGTTGAAAATGTTTGGTACAACCCACTAAGTAGTTAAGAGGCATTACCCTAGATAGCATCACCTGTCAAGAAAATCACTTGGATCTTTTTACCACCTAAAATATTTATATTTTCACATCCCATTCCTGTACCTAACTTACTTTTTTTTAAATGTCACTTAGACCCCTTGACTTCTGGGGTCCACATATCCTAAACGATCTTGGAGAATATTTATCTATGTATATTTTGAAAGCCATGAAACTATTTTATTGCAAAAATATAAATATTGTCAAAAACGAAATTTTGGGATTTGATCTGTGATTCGAATTATGTATAAATTTCTAATAAAATGTATGCATGAAAATATTTTTAAAATGAAATTCAAAGTAATTAAATCGAATCTGGAAGTCTGGACCATTGAGGTAGATACAGTGGGCAATTGCGTCATCAAACTGTTGCCTGGCTAGGTAAATAACTACCGTGTTGGTTATCCTTGCTCTTTCTTTACTTCCCTTTGCGTTGTGCGACGGAATGGGCAAATGGTAGAGTTAAGGCGGATTTAAAGCAATAATAACCAACCGTCTTTTGAAATTTAAGGCTGGAGACTCCAGGAACATACATGGGTTAATTTTTGAAATGGAATATACTCGAATTTACTATAGTTTTATCCGGGAATGCGGAATAGTATTGATTTATAAAATCCGAAGGTTCTCGCGGGATTGTGTGGAACTTCAGCATTATGCAGGAATGAAAAACTTTGCAATTATCCACAGTATAAATTTTACCTCGACCCAGGATTAGATGTTTTTACATCATCATCAGGAACAAATGACGTTAGGTGCACATAATATATATTGATGAATTCCCCCCCCCCTCGTATCTCCATCACTATATATTATGTGCACTTAACTTAATTGGTTCCTGATGATGATGTAAAAACATCGAAACCTGGGTCGAGGTAAAATTTATACTGTGGATAATTTGCAAAGTTTTTCATTCTTGCATCAGTATCTATCGATTCAAATAAATAGACATTGGAGGTAAGGAGAAGCCATATGAAAGAAGTAAACGCGTGCTGAATTCTGGAATGTCATTGATGAAAAATATCGTAAAAGTGCAAAATTAGCGCGTCAGCCCGTAAACGCTCAAGTCAACTCGGGGTTGACAATCATGGCGGACATCTCACGCAAACGATACAGGTTTAATCATTGGCCACGTTCACAAGTGACCCTCTACCTCAACGGTCTAGACTGATACTTACGCATACCTGGGTAGATACGTGGTTTGATTGGTGGAAATGATTAGAATAATGAATCTATCTGCAACTACATCTACTTATTAACATGCAAGCCACCGCAAGGGTGATAGCCAGTGGGTGACTTACCAACAACATGAACTAGACTGAAGAAATTAATTTTCACCAACATACACCACAAGTTTGGGTATGGTACCAATGCTACAGAAACTACTAATCAATAACGTAACTATGTTAACGTGACACAAGTGTCATGCAGAGAGCATGCAAAACATCTTGTTAGGACTACTCGGCAGATTGAGAAACCTGCATTAGGGGGCATATGAATTAATCAGCTACACTACCTGTCAACTAACCTACTTCAGTGTCTGAACGCAGCCATTATGGTCTCTTATCGTTGGCGGGAAAAATTATATTTAAAAAAATTCTGCTCTACAATTTTATTCCCTTATTTCATTCCCATGCCCTAAGATTTTAGTTTAATTTATAATTTTCTTTGGGATACTAAATCAAAAGCCTTTTTACAGTCAAGAAAAATCGCGTCTACGAGAACGTTATCTTCACCGGAGACTAAAATCTCGTGGGAAAGCAGAGCTAATTGAGTTTCGCAGGATCTTCCTTTCTTGAATCCTCCTTGTGCTTTCATCAGCAAGTTCTGCGTACGGCAATACGGTACCTTTCGGTCTCTAGTTAGGGAAGCAAGAGTAAAATAAAGGCCTTAGAGTGCCACTGTTTAGTGTCGATTCCCCTGTGATGTGTGAAATGATTAATTTGGAAATTGACCAGCAAGCTAAAATGGAGACTCATACTTTTAGGTACAGGTGATATTTACTGTAGCGTTGTTTATCTTACCTTGATTTAGTATTAACCTGTCATGATCCATTCCACTTTTCCATTAATATTTGATTGATTTTGTGTGCCCCTGCGTTGAATACTTCGAATACGCAATGAGCCACCCCGCTTGGAGATAATGAATAATTTAATGTCGATGATGGGAAAATGAATGCTGTCACTAACACAAAAGGCTCATGAGAAGCATTAATGTATACGATCAAAATCTGTAATTTTACCATAATATCTTCCAACGACCTTTCTCTTTCCCCTTAATAATAGGGCCGTGGAATTAAATTGATTCATATTATTGTTATTTCAAAATTCATTTGCATATGTTTTTTCGTATGTTAATGCTTATTGATTTTTAAAAACTCCCGTCTTGCTTGGGTTTTTCGACGATACGTTTCCCAAGAAGAGATAAAAAAAACTCTGCATTTGGCCAATCAACTCCAGGAAATATGTATGCTTGAATAGGTGTCCCGCCAAAATGATTTCGTAAATGGAATCATGAGTGGGTCATGCATATTCAGAATCGCAATGCGCATGCGCGTCCCAATATACGTATTGTAAAATTCCATAGATTACGGTCATTCATTAGTCGTTCAATCCTAAGATTGGTTGGTTGCAGTCCTCCACCCTTCCCTGTCAACTTCTACTTCCCTTACCTCCTGGTATCTCTTCCTATGCACTTTTCTCTTTATTTGGTCCATTAACTTATTCTTTGGTCTTCCTCTGGGGGCTTTTCTCTCTATTTTGCCTTCAATTATGTTCTTCTAAAATCCGTTGTGTCTCAGGGTGTGTCCAATCCATCCGGTTCTTCTTTTCTGTATGGTATTCCATATGATCCTATCCTCTTCTACTCTTTTATACACTTCATAATTTTTTATATTGTCTGTCCTTTTTATCTTCGGCATCCTCCTCCAGTACCAGGTTTCGTAGGGTTGTAGTCTACTCTGGTCAGCTTTTCCAATGGTATCGTTTTTCCCGGCCAAAATACTTCGACCATACAAATGAGGATCAAATTATTTCAATGGTAATACATTATACAAAGAAAACGGAACTGTCACGTTTAAAAATTGCAAATATAATAGCGTTTATTCATCGTGGAATCCCAGAAACTCGTCATCACTACTGCTAATATCACATACGCAGTTATTTTCGATGGAGTTGTCAATTTCTCCATACGAAGAGGCATCTTCATTTCCATCTAGCGCATTGCAAATTCTTCGCTTTTTAAAATACTTTACGATTTTCTACATTTTAACTTTCTGCCTACGATCGATCGATTTATTTAATAATTTTGTAGGATGTACTGTTAAGGATTCTGTCAAACTCCAATGCTTTCGACTGGCTCAAAATGGTTTTATTATCAATGTTTTCAATGAAGGCAATCATTTTCTATGCCTGGTGTTAGAAAAAATATTTAACAGTATCTTTCCTGGCAAATCAGCTCACGTCTTAAGAGGACGAAGTTATACCCTCGGCCCATAAGACGCTGGCTAATTTTTGAGCACGTTTTGGAGTAAAAAGAGTGCGTATTATTGGACAGGAAATACGGTATATTTTTCTGAGTCAGAGTGCCACGCTCCACACGCTAAATTATGTACCTAATACGAATTTTGTTGGGTTGGGGTTCAATGAATTGATTTATTTGGCGGTGAATTTCATCCCTTTGGTGTGTCTCTTTGCACCCATGCGTGTTACTGCGGACTGCATCATTTTTTACATACAATGACAGGAAAATTGTCAACGTCTGTCGATCTAAAGCGATAAAGGATAATGTAGGGTTCATCCTGTGTAACAGCGGCTGAAGTTTACTAACTCCTTCCCCGAGAACAGTTACAATTTCTCGCGTAATTAGTTATTTTATCAGCTCTTGTTGGTAATGTATTTTTGACCTTTTTCCATTGAAGAATATTACTTGAGGGCCAGACGTATTCATTCATAAGCTCCTCTTAAGGCCGCTTTACACGGTAGGTACATATTTTTGTACAAACGAATGTACGAATTCCTTCACGAAGAAAATTGTACCGTGTAAAGCGGAAAATTCTATGATTGTCTGAATGACTTAACGGGGAAAAGAACCTGCTCTAATTTCATTCAGTTTCTTGTACATTCTATGATACATTCGTTTTACAATAAAATGTACCGTGTAAAGCGGCCTTATGGGCAACTTTGCAGATAAATCACGCTGTAAGCTTGAAAAGTAAAACGCAGTGTGATTTCAAATCCTTCGAATGAGATGTCGAGTCGTTCACTTAAATTATTTTGCTGGGACCCTAATGTGCTAGGTGATGTTTTTAATGCATGTAACGAAATTATTGAATGACCTCGATACCCCTAGAGACTCCCTAGAGACTCGGAGGCTGCACGCTAGGCTTAAACTGCTTGAGATATTCAGAAGTAGTGTGTTTCAGATCGGCATACAGAATATTATCTCGACGCCTCACTACATTTCTAGGTCTGACAGATGCGATAAAATAAGAGAGATACTCTGCCGAACAGGTGCGTACAAATACTCGTTCTTTCCGCGCGCAATAAGCGACCACAATAAAAACTGAGTTCCTCCAAACACACTCTCATAGGACATGTCGCCATTTCACCTACAAAACTTTTACATCTTTACACGGCTGGTGACTTACCACCCCCTACCACACGCCCATGCGGCGGCTCGCGGGGTAGTATGTATATGTAGAATCCCGGTCAAATAAAAGGAATTAGTTTCATAGCGTATTTCATCCCTTTGATGCATGTATGATGTCTGTTTCTTCACCGAAGAAAAAATTCTCTTACGCCAAGGAACACCCTAGGCAATCTATACTGCAAACGAATGCGGCCGAAACGGCATAGGAATCCGGCGAGACGACAGAAATCCGTGGAAAGTTTTATAAGAATCCGTCCCTCGCATAATCCGAAAGAAGGACAAGTTACCCATATCTTTGAAGATCCCGCGGCACCACTCTTCGACTTAAGTCCTCGATGGATTCCTGCGTGAGATATTGGGTGAATTCCATAGACACGTGACGTCTCGAGGAGGAATGCTTAAGGTGAGGAGGGGTTAAGAACGAGTTTGAGGAGTTGACGATGTTGATGCAATGTTGTGAATGGAACGGGAGGTTCTCGAAGGAGATGGGTTATCATTTATAGAAGTTGGGAGTTTCCAGTTTATGGGCTGGGTTAGGAGTTAAAGGTGTTGGCTCCGAGGATCGTGGACGAGGGAATAAATTTCCGTAAGGAAATCAATCAAACAATCCTGTTCCCCGTGATTGAGTGTGTGTATGCATGTTGTATGTACATGCTGTTCATCTATTTTTCTCTACCGCTTTATCGTCCTGTGTAATCGTTTACTCCCTCAGTCGTACAAGGAATCACATCAAATATTTCACAAGGTAATCTATCAAGCACCAGACCTTGTATATTCACAAGACCTAGTATTAATTATTATGATCCATATATTATGATCTTCAGCATACTACAGTAGATCAGATCATGAGAATTTTTTGTGTTAAGTACTTCCAATTTTTTGTTTTAGCTACCGATTTGGATTCTTGGCAATTAAATGCTACTTAACACCTATATCTACATTGTAGCCTGCGAGCCGCCGCATAGGCGTGTGGCAGGGGGTGTTAGGTCACCAGTCGTGTAAAGATGTAAGTTTTGGGGAGATGAAATGGTGACATGTAATGTAGGAGTGTATTTAGTGGAGCTCAATTTTTATTGTGGCCACTTATTGTGCGCGGAAAGAACGAGTTTTCGTACCTATCTATTCGCCATTGTATCTCCGTTATTTTGTCGCATCTGTCAGACCAAGAGATGTAGTGAGGAGTCATGATAATGTTCTCTGTGTCGCTCTGAAAAATATCAGTTCTGAATTCATCAAGCAACCTATGCCTAGCGTGTAGCCTCTGAGTCTCTGGGAGCTCCCATCTTAATCTCTCTAAAAGTTGTGGGACACTATATGTACGCTCGTAGCAGTTTCTAACGAAGCGTGCTGCTTTCCTTTGTATTTTATTAATTTTTTTGGTTAAATCTATTTGACCAGGGTCCCAAATACTCGCGGCGTATTCTAGGTGTGGCCTAACCAGAGTGAAGTAGCATCTCTCTTTGACTTTTTCATCCGAGGACCTTCCTATTATACGTTTAACAAAACCTAGTTTTTTAATGCTGTGCCACATATGTTTTGTATGTATGATACCCACGATATATCAGAAGTAAAGTGATTTCAAGATATTTTCTGTATCTGAAGATTTTATGTTTACTCCACCCACAGTATAGGTATGACATTTGTCTGATGAGTTTCGCAGGAAGTGAACTGTGGTGCATTTGCACGTAGCCTTGTGCCACTTGACAAATATTTTGAAATAATTCGATGACTTAATGTACAGATTTTCTTCTTAAACGCGAAATCCTATCTTTTATATTATCGTAATAGTTCCTGTTCAATATCGAAGAATCATTCCGAATTAAATCACGTATTTAGATATGATTTTTGCTCAAATTTCGAATTCGCGCTATAAACCCAAGTCATAACAGTGGATTGAGTGAGGCAAAATTTTTAAAATATAATTCTTACATCTTTTAGTGAACGAAATGTATGGCCATCCCAGCGTGTTAATCGATGTAACCGATCGATGTAATCGATGTAAGTAAAATGTGGTCCAGCAATTTTTATTTGAAATACTTTAAAAATTAAAAAAATGTGCCCTCAATGACTCACGATTCACACTCCATCCACCTTGAGCTCTCAGAGGATAATCCATTAGCTTCTCGGCCCGGAGAATAAAACCAAAATGAATTGTCTTTACTTCTATCAAGTGCAGCTCTCAATGCTGGCGGCTCAAAAACATATTCGCGGAAAAGTGTTTAACTTGTGGCATTTTTTCGGCTCACATTATCGGGGTAAAAGTGTCCGAAAGAGTTTTTATGCTTTGAGATTGGTTCACGGTTATTTTAGAAGCCAATGGCAGTGTTTTATTTTATTTTTATTTTTGTTTTTTTTTGTTTTGTTTGTTTTTGGTTTTTTTTGTTTTGTTTGTTTTTGTTTTTTTTGTTGTTGTTAGTTTTGATATACCCTGAAAAAACTCAGGGTGGTTGAAATTTCACTCAAGGAATGTGAAAATTGATTGAAGCTCGAAGTGGAAGCGCGTGCGAGGTGTTTTGGTTCGTAGTTTAGTGTCAACTTCCTTGTCCCAATCCCCGTTCTGGTGAACTTGCCGTACTAATATTTCCCTAAAATCTAGAAGTTACTTCACGATGTTAGCCTTTGGACGAATTCGTTACTCGCAGAAGGACTGGTAAAGATAGTAAGAGGAAAAGCTTGCCATCCACCTGTAACAGTCATAGTTACGATGGATTCCGCCCTGGCAAGGGTCGCAAACTTGGTGAGAAATCCCGAGTTCAAATGTAAAACCATGTGTCAACTACTCCCTTATTATTTAATTTAAAAACGTCTCGCTCTCATATACTTTCTTTAAGCAAGTTTAATGTCAATTCTTGATGTTTTAACAAGAGATGCTTTGGTGTAAGCTGCTGTCATAAATTTTTTCGACGTATTTTTCCATTTCATGTTCAATGTAGAACGTGTATTCAAAGCTACCGCAGCGATTTATATAAAGCTTTTGCTAAACTACCTCAGTTTTAAGGTCTACCCTGCTAAAAAATTCCTTAGAAGCTTTTCAGTAGAATGTAAGGAATTCTACAGAAATTGACCGTTTTTCTTTAGAAATAGTTCCTTTTCTAAGGATCTGTACGGAACATGAGAGCCTGATTCTACAGAACGTATCTTCTGTGTTCTGTAGAGTTATTTTCTGCAGATCAAAATAACTCCTTACAATCTGTTGCGTAGAAATTAAGCAACTCCACGGAAATGTGTGAGGTTTGTTTGAGCTTGTAAGGAGCTCTACAGAGTGTCAAAGGACTTCTGTGGAACATCGTAGGGAATTCTGCAGAACGTCCTAAGGTGTTCTGCAGAACATCCTTAGGTATTCTGCAGAACGTCGTAGGGAATTCCGTAAAATGGCGTTTCAATACTTTAAGGAATATCTACAGAACTTTAAGAAATTCTGTAGAAGTATTTATAAGGAAACTATATAGAATTTTTTAGCAGGGTAGGCAAGGCGTAATAGACTGGTTTCTGAACTCAAAATTACCATGAGCTCTAATAACAATGACATTTTTTAATATATTAATTTTATGAAAAGCTGAACTTTATCATTGATTTATAAATAATAATTACTCACCCGCATTGTTAATCCAACGGGAAACGCAATTATAATGACGTATTAGCGATAAACAAACAATTAATTGACTCTTACCTTAGAACACGAATGAATATACAACTGAATAGGTTGCGGCGCGTAACCAAGAACAACAATTCGGTTAGTGGAACTCTATTTTCGTGAGAAGTTTAGGTGGCTCTCTTCGCTTCATCGTTATACTTTTGGAAAACGCTGTATTTACTAGCGCTACTTGTCTGTTTCATCTTGCTAGTGTGGCCTGAACTCTCAGTGAATGAGTACTTCGTCCATTTTAATTTCCCACTCGACTGTTAGAAATGGGGCCAATCATTTAACGTATTTATTACCTGCTCATGAAGCGATTTTAATGCCCGATGAAGCCAATATGGTAGCCTTTGTTGACGCTATGTAGCCTTGACAACACTGTCTACCTTTCATTACTTTTTTCGCCAAATCAGTAGATTACATCGAATGAGGGCACTGAAAACATTATTGTATTTTCAAAGAGAAGTTTGCGTGTATTCATAATAAAGACAAATTCGTAATACATCTCTTTAAAACGTTTGTGCATTTTTACTATTTAAAATTTTTAAGTCTCATTAAAACATTTTAAGTACATATAACGTCGCGTTTCACCGTTTTACGGTATCGCTAGGTACATACTAAATGTTAACTAAACTACTAATGTTACTAATGTAATAACTAAATGTTAACTAAATGTCACATTTCACACCGAATGTCATCGAATATCATGCAGTAAAGACCCGATGGGCTGGTAACCATCAATAATGCCATCGCGAATACGTCACATGGGCCTCACCGAAAGTTCTATGTGAGCTAGCATTCTGTTGGCCATCAGTTTAAATGCCCAGCTGCGCTATTTTGTTGCGTAAAGTGTAGTACGTGGTGTATACTAAGGTATATCTGTATTGGAATACGGCCAACGACTGGGAGATGGCCGCCGAAAGGGCCCAGTTCCTGTCCGCCTATCGTTCGAGAGGGCGTGTTCATTCTGTGTTGCTCGATAACAAGGGCTGGCGAGAGATAGAACGGGAAAAACAGCATAGCACTCCTCGTAAACTGGGTGAGTTTATTCCGGGGAATTTCGACCAATGCCCACGCCCTCTTGATTCTTAATGGATTGTGGGTGCCAGTGGTGAAGTCAGCTCAGTTGTTGAGCCACCGTTTGAGATCATTGGCTGTCCGACATAGATTTTGTTGTCGGATGCCATTCCCGACACACTTTTCATCTGTTTCCATTTATCGCTGTGGAACTTTTCGCGTCATCATTGTTTTTTTACCGAGTGTTTGTTTTTTTTCAAAATTTCCATCAAAGCTGTGTATGAACGGGTAACAAAACAAAATGAGGAGTAAAAATTTTACATTTTTCAAACAAAAATTATGTTTGTTCCCGGACTTACTTTAGGCTTGACATTTTAACTGTACAATTTTGGCATTTTTGCCCGACAATAGTATCCTTTATCGCTGATACCTTTACCTGTAATTATTGCTTTTTACGAGCGTTTGTTTGTTATATTTGTATACGACTTACTTTCGGCTTGGAATTAAAATTGTACAATTTGAGCATTTTCGCCCGACGATTATATTTTTTCCCTATCTGTTTCTCTCATAAATTTCATTCAAGCATCTTTCGACACTGGAAAAAAAATAAAGATAGAATTCAGCAGTTTTTCACTAAAATGTAATCTGAGTGAGACACTGTCAACTAATGTACTATGCATCGTTATGGATTTGTTTCACATAGCATGCAGCAATACTATATGATCCGTCATTAAATACCGTGGGCCGCTCTGTTCTCTTATCCAATGAGTAATTTGTAGCAGTTTATCGTCACCAATTCATCCACACCATCTGTCCATTGCGTTGGCCGTAGGTCGCATTTTTCCTCGATAGTTGAGATAATATATTTTTAGGCAATTACACCCACGTGTAAAGCTTTTATGAAAGGTTTAAGCTAGAGTTACTAGATTTAACTGAATTACATATTGTAGCTCTTTTCAAAGCATGTAAATGTTATATAAAAGACTGGATATAGTTATCTACCGTGAAATAAACTAGGACGCGGAAGTTCTGTCATCGCACCTTAACAACGTTCATTCGTGGTGCCAGAAGTGGGGGCTAGTATTAAAACTTAGTAAATGCACCACAGTGTCACGTGAAGGTCATCACATAAACGCAATATCTACAATACTGTATACTATGGTTGGAGTAAATATAAAATCTTCAGATAGAGTTTAATATCTTGGAATTACATTAACTTCTGATATATCGTGGGGAACACGAATGTATAAAACTTGCGGCACAGCATTAAAGAAACTAGGTTTTGTTAAGCGTATAATAGGAAGGCCCTCGGATTGAAAAATTGCGAGAGAGATGCTGCTTAGCTCTGGATAGGCATCACCTCGAATACGCCGTGGGCATTTGGGACCGTGGTCATAAAGATTTAACCAAAAAAATTAATAAAATACAGAGAAAAGGTGCACGCCTCGTTAAAAACTGCTGCGAGCGAACGTATAGTGTTTCACAACTTTTAGCGAGATTAAGGTGGGAGCCCCCAGAGACTCGGAGGCCGCACGCTATGCTTACATTGCTTGATAAATTCAGAACTGGTGTGTTTCAGAACGACACAGAGAATATTATCATGACACCTCACTAAATATCTGTGTCTGACGTAAGCGATAAAAAGAGAGATACATTGTCGGACAGATAAGTACAAAAACTCGTTCTTTCCGCGCACAATAAGCGGTCACAATAAAAACTGAGCACCACAAAATACACTCCCGTAGTGCATGTCACCATTTCACCTCCAATAACCTATTCCCTTACATTCTTACAAGACTGGTGTCCTAACACCCCCTGCCACACGCCCATACGACAGCAGGCAGGGTAGTATGTAGATGCATAAGTCGCAGCCTGTGGGATATTGATTATGAAGTTCTCCTGTTGTATTTTATCTCATATTTCCAAAATAATGCAAATTAATTACGGCAAAGGCATAGTAATGCGTAATTCGGGCATCTTTTTCTCGTCCCCAGAATTCGTGCACCCGAAGTCTCTTCGCATTGAGTAGTATTGATGAACCCAGCGAATAGCCATATTATCCGAGTTTATGATGACCAAATCTGAATTATCTCTTGTGATTTATACATTCCCGATAATAAGTGATGCATGAGCGTTCCTGACCCGAAATTTGGGAGCATTTTCATGTGAATGAAAAGTAGAAACTCTGGTGTCATGATTGTTTACAAAATTTCAGTTCCTGCTATATTTCCATCGATTATAAACCGTTACTCGCCGGTAAATATCTCGATAACAATTGGATTCTTTTACAAATGTATACTTCCATCTTATAGGTATTGATGCTGATTTCTTCACTAAATTCACGGACTCACCCCCATTCTATGGAAGAGAAACTTGATACATACCGATTGAGGTGAATCAAGGCTATTTCTACCGTATTTATGGCATAGTTAATTATGGGGGCGCTTGTGACCTATACTTAAAATTTGCTCTGACCTTGTAGAAAGAACTATTTGCGTGGTAGAGGCAAAAGTATTGCGATGCACTCTCATACCCATTATTTGTTATTCAGAAGATGCACTAACAAAGATAAAGTCATGCTGAACTCCTTAAAGTTCTAAGAATATCTTATTTCAAAAAAGAGAAATGTGGGTTGTGTTTAAGAAAATTGCCAGCAGTTAATATTAGATGTGAACAGAAGTATGTAATGCTCAAATCAAGAATGACAATCTATCATAGATTTTTCTGTACTTGTAACTTATAATATTTGAGTTATTATCTAAAATAACGAGAAAGATGCCAAGGAGGTTTGAAATGTTTGGCAGTACATTGTTTAAAGGTGGTGTCTATCTAATTAATTTTGATAGCACTGCGTGACTTAAATTCGCAGTTGTCACGCTTTTACGTGACACAAGAAGCCCATTATTACGCTGTGCTGACGACAACTTCATTATTGCACGGGGATATTATTTAGTCACGCTCGAGTAATTGGCAGCTATTGATTACCTTGAGGATAATTCATTGATGTCGCAGTTAATTGCAGGGAGCACGTTACATGTATGCATCTGAATATAAATTGAATCTTGAGGAACTTAATTTATAGACAGTTACAAAAACTGATTCTGCTGTTTCTTATCCTTTGACTCACTTCTGATATTCAGACTACACTGTTTATTATTAATTTTAAAATAATTAAATATTTACTTACAAGAAGCACCATCTATTTTAGCATTTTTATTATATAACATGGGAGTCTACATTTGAATTTACATCTGTTGTATCTTGCACACATAAACCTACATTTGAATTTTTAAAACCAGGTAAGCTTTATTAATACAGTTCGCCAGGAAAATTTGAAATATTATATTAGGTAATCTTTGTTCCAGTGATATCACTCGTAGAATTTCAATAGATTTAAATTTAGTTTTGACGGTGGAATTTCTATTAATGCCAACCTTTATATTACAATCATGTGACTGGACTCGATTCATTGGACTTGTTCAAATGTAGATGAAGTTGACACTGTGTAAACTTTATCTTCTATCACATCATTTGTTGTTTTGGCTTGATTGTTGAAAACAATTCCGGAACTTGATAGAAGATTTTTCTTACAATAGATAGCTCAAATTCTCCCATGTATAGCGAAACGACATTCTGGCAAAAAAAAAATTGATAGCTCAAATTCACCAATCATGAGAATGGCACTCGTAAAGCTCTGATAAAAAAACATGAAAATGAAAAGTAAATAACGGTAACTACGTAGAGATGATTCAAAATTTTGATTTACTAGACTAACTCATTACATTGTGTTACCGCAGAGGATTGCGGATTTAACTCACACGAGCTGTAAAGTAGTACACAATACTCGCAACTTAAATTTTTCTTAGATAAATATTTCTCGGGTTTGGCACCGGGTAAGGCTGTTTAAGGCCAACGTTTCGATGAGAAACTCACTCATCGTCATCAGGGCTAAGACTGACTGCCGAGTTTGGTCCACGCCGGGTTTTTATACTGTTTATGTTTCCACCATCTCGGGGAAAATAGGAAGAATTTTACATAGGCACAACCTACAGGTGATCCATAGACCTCCAAAGAAAATTCGACATGGGCTCGTAAGAGTTAAGGACGAACTTGGCCTCAGAGTGCCTGGAGTGTATAACATCCCTTGTGAGTGTGGCCTTGCCTACGTTGGAGAGACATCACGTACGGTAGAAGCCAGAATTACGGAGCTAAGGAGGCACATTAGACTTTTTCAACCCGAAAAATCGGCCTTAGCTGAGCATAGCCTCGATATGGCGCACTCCATCAATTTTAACGGCGCAAAAATCCTATGCCGATCTTATAGATATTGGGATCGATTAGTAAAAGAGGCAATAGAAATACGTCTCGAGGAGAAAAAGCTTAACCGAGACTCTGGGCAGAGCATCAGCCAAATATGGAGTCCGTTGATTGATAAAATAAAACGGTCGCGGATAAAATTCAAATTCCAACCGCCCTGAGCCAAATTTGAATCGGCTGGTCAACAATGGGCCTCAACCGTCCATTGGCTATCTTAGTATAAAAACCCGGCGTGGACCAAACTCGGCAGTCAGTCTTAGCCCTGATGACGATGAGTGAGTTTCTCATCGAAACGTTGGCCTTAAACAGCCTTATCCGGTGCCAAACCCTAGAAATATTTATCTATAGTATTCGCCGGGAAAGCCTACGATCTTTTAAAAGTTTCTCTTATTACGCGGCATAAGAACTTCAAGGTAACTTCATGCCGTGTGATAATGAGCCCCTTAAGTCACTGGAATCGTAATGTCCTATTTTCTTATTTCGTATTCATTGAATCTTGTCATTATAATTGTGTAGTCGATGAAAAGATAAATAGCATGCATTCATCGTTGATGCCAGCTCAGGTAGTAGAACTTTTGGCACTCACCTAAAACTTTAATAGGCAAATTATTTAATGGGAGGCGTGTGAGTTACTAGTGATAGAGTGTAGGAGTGAATAAATACATCAGGGTAGAAATTACAGACATACATACATACATACCCATCACGCCGTTCCCTTCCGGGGTAGGCACAGTCAAAATGTTTCCCTCGTTAATACATAATTGTACACCTTCCTCTGCTTCAATAATTTCCTCCATTCTGACCTATCCTTGCAAACCTCTTTTGCCTCCATTTACCCCCATTCACTGCTTCATACACGCCCTCCTGTTTTTAAGACTCCTAATATTCATCCTAAGAATTTCCTCAACCACATTCAACCATAACTTTCTCAGTCTACCTCTACCTCTCACATCATTCATTTCACTCTTATATAACTGTTTCGTTATTCGACTCCCATTCGTTCTCTCAACATGGCCAAATCAACTAAGCACACTCCTTTCATATACGTCCATTGCTGGAGCATGTAATCCACATTCATTTATTACCCACTCATTCGTGACCCCATCCATCTGACTTGTGCCGCAAACACTCCTCGGGTAACTCATACGCACGGCGTTTAGTCTATTCTTATGTCTATCCTGACATACCCATTTTCACTACCATACAACAAAGTGGGAAGAAGCACACTTTTGTCTCTTTGCATAATCGCACGGGGGATCGGGTTGGTGTGGTAGTTAGAGTACTCGCCTACCACACGGGCGGCCAGGGTTCAAATCCCTGCAGTGGCGGATGTTTTTCAGAGGAACCCGATCCCTACTTGAGTGTCTTGTGGAGGGCACTTTAAGTGGAGTACTCCGTCTGTCGGATGAGACGTTAAGCCGAGGTCCCCTTGGCGCCTTTCGTTAAGAGCAGGCTAATGCCGACGCTGGGTTTCTATCCACCCTTCCTCCCTTACCTATCCCATATGGCGCAAATGACCTTAGCCGTCGGTCGCCTCCCCAAAAATCCAATCCAATCCATAATCGCACTTTTTGAGAAGCACACTTTTGTGGGGAGAAGCACGATTTTATCATTAAAACAAAAACGGTTCCCAAACGTTCCCAAACTCTTATGTCTATGTATCCGGGTAGAAATTCGCCATGTAAAAATCATTTGACTCGTCCGGGATTCGAACCCGGATCTCCCAATTTCAAGTCAAATGGTCAATGAAGTCAAGTGATTTTTTTCATGGCGAATTTCAACCGTGGTGTATATGCACCCTTTGCGAGTGACTTCGTACCACTTCATTTGTTAAGTGCAATGACTGGAGGTTTGTCAATTTTCGTCAATTTATAACGACAGTGATGGGTTTATCCACCGTGTAACACGTATTTCCTTCGTTATTGTTCTTCTACTTTGTATTATGCCCAAGCTTGCTCGTCGGAAAAGAAAATACATGAAACGTAGCAGGTTTAGAGATACGGTTGCAATTTACTTAACAACATGAAATATTCGATTTACAGACAATTTAAATTATGAAATAATTACTTATATCCTAAGGTCATGACCAACTGTATATTCTAATTTACGCACAAATTTGGCATATGAATAATTATTCCTTCTTTTAAGTATATTGTCCAATTATTTGCCACACTTCTCCACTTAAACTTTTCACAACATCCAGTCACAAACTTAATTCTTGGCCAATTAAAAACCTCTTGCCTTATGGCTTCTTGTATCTTATATGAAAATAAAAGTTTATAGTTACAACCCAATTATTCGACGACACAGGTTGGCTTGTCCCTCTGTGGTCTGGAAAATCCTCTCAGCCTGCGTTCCTCTCCTTAATTCCAGCTCCTTTGTCAATTCTCCTTTTCTACGTGGGCTATGTCTCGCACGATGCCACACTCTGGAACTTTCCTCTACCAAAACTTGCGTGCTGTCCTGGCACGACCGTACACTCCGACGGTTTCCTCTACAAAAATCCCTGCGTGCTGTCCTGGCACGACCGTACACTCCGACGGTTTCCTCTACACTCCCTAGCTCCTTTTGTTGCCGACGCTTCCACTCCCTCGGTCTATTGTTTATTCTCACTTCACAATATGGCGGGTCCCTTATTGTTATAATAAGCCATGAGGTAGTTAAAGAAAAAATGGCGAGGCCAGCGTTATGTTACAACCGCGACCGTGGCTTTGTAAGCTCGACTTCGTCTCATGTGCTACAATGTAGACTTGAGGCGTAAACATCTAGTTCGCATTAACCCCCCCCCCCTCGAAATTCATCTTGAAGGAAGATGGCTTGGTGGTTTAACCTGACTGGCAATTGGGAGATTCGGATTAGAATCCCGGTCAAGTGAAATGATTTTTTCAGGGCAAGTTTCAACCCTTGGTGTATATGCACCCGTGCGAGTGACTTCGTACCACATCATTTGTTAACGCAATGATTGGAAAGCTAGTGAATAAATTAGTTATAATCATCATCAAATAAATCAGATGAAACTGAACTAATTTCACTTCACTTTCACGAACGTACGAATTTTAATTTCACGAATAGTTTCAACGATATCTGACTTTCAGGGATTTACGAAATCTTCACAAAGTGACGTTAAGTTTCAGTTCTTGGCCGGATCTCCCCTTTTTGGACCGCGTCCCATTCCTATGGATTTCTGTCCTTTTATGGTTCGTGGGAGGGGTGATCTGGAGAAATACGGCATTAAAGTTGAAAAAAAAGTCTTTAATTAATAATCCTTATCTCGGAGGTTATTTAATGAAATTAAAAAAAGATGGCTCCCCTCTTATTCCTATTATGTGGTCTTCTCGTATTTTACCAAGAGACGTATGCGGAAAACTTTCCTGCGTACCATTTCCTTTTTTTGCTTTGATTATTGCTTTTGCATGTTTTTCCGTGCAGATACGGTTATATTTATTGGTCACATTGGCTGATAAAATCTAAGATGCCGACAAAAAAGGAGGACATGTATGAAATACGAAAAGCTTTGATTAAAAAAAGACGCTATGGAATAGAGCAAAAAACAATTCAATGAAATGAACTGGACAACATTTTCTTAAAAAATAAATAGAGATTAAAAATTGATTTTATGAGCATAATTATTGTAGAATTGGCATCTGAGGCGGTCTACAGACAGTTTACGGTGTACAGCGGTAGCAACGCGTTTTTCAATGCAAGAACAATTGTATTACTATTGAATTAATGCTTTTTATAAACACAATATTTTAAAACCCCGAAAAAACTTTTTGTTATTTGAAAATTTTACAAATATTTCGCTGCATACAAAATAGTCTCTGTCTACTGCTTTCACATTCTATGACGACGCGCTTATTACCATGAACATTAAAAAAACATGCTTATTTCTTATGTAAATTATTCCGATATTATAAAACTCTGTAGTTGATTACTGATAAAAAAGTGAAAAAAAAATATATTTTACCGATTTGATATTTTGGTAATCCATTGCCATTTTAACATGTGGCCCTATGGCTCATTAGGTACATTTTGATGCAAGAAAATAATTTAATGAAACAAAAATGAATTGAACAACTTTTTCTTTTCAGTCACAGATTGGAAATTGATTTCAAGTGCATGAATTTGTGGTATTTGCATCGGCGGTCTACTTACTGTTTGCGGTGTACAGCGATGGCTACAAATTTATCTGGTGTAAGGAAAATTTTATTGAAATTTAATGCACATTTTTTATGGATACAATATTTTTAAATACCAACCGAAAACGTTTAATGATCTAGGAATTTTACTTAAAATTTTGTGCATGAAAAGTATTCTCTATTGACGATTTGAAAATCTTAAAATTACGCGTTTATCGCTGTGATCGCGCAAACTATGGTCTTTATATCATGAATAATCTATTTTAATTTATTAGGAAACTTTTTTAATATTATAAAAATGTACAATTGAATAAGGATAGAAAAAAGTGAAGTTATTAAATTTTACCGATTTGGTATTTTGGTAATTCAATGCGATTTCAACATTTAGCTTTACAGCTCATGAGGTATATTTTCTAATTATTTGATTGTAACGATACAAATTATCTTTAAAACGCAAAATATCACATGTCACGTCATTATAATAGTTGTCAGCAAATTTTTAGGTGCCACGTCGGGTAAAATGTATGAAAAACACATGTAATTTAAATTTTCTTCCAAATATTTAATACCGCGCCGAAATCATCATTTTCTCATGTTGTAACTCGCTTTAACCCTTTAGTGGTAACGCTTGTAAAATTTTCGACTAAAAATACTTTACATAATGCCTTTTTTACCGATTTACTGTGTCTTTAGTAAAACCACCTTCTGTATACCTTCCTACCGATACCAGACCTTGGGAATAGAACTTATATGGCATTAGTTTCTACAGTTTATTACTTTTTAGAGAATCATCGTGGTAAAATTTACGACACGTTACCTGTTCCCGACTATTTAAGTACCTCATCGTCCCGAGAGCACTTCCTATGTCTATACCTTTTACACTCAAAAGACTAGCATTTTAAACATTGCGACATTGTAGTATATTTACTCTGGGTTTCCTCCGAAAAAATATCACTTTTCCGGAAGAATTACGACCTATATATGTAAGTGAAATATTTGTTTACAATAAAAGTGAGGAGTTGTGTATAAGTAAATTTGTTTTAAAATGTAAATAATCATATGTGAACCATTTCCGGTTATTTTTTCCTGTCATTTACAATGCTGAACCATGGGTCGTAAGATTTACGAGACGTTACTTGTAGTTAAGTTTTTAATACCAATGTTTAACCCAAATACTTTTAATCCTTGGGTAACACATTGGCGAAAACGTGAATCATTATTCTTGGATTATTTGCATTACCGCAAACATTGTGATTTACATACTCTAAGCAAATGCTCTCGAATGAAATGTCGCCCTCGGAATCCTTTCCAACTCACTTGAAAACCTATTGAAATTGGCTCTCAATGATTGACCTACACCGCTCCATCTACAGTAAGATTAAAGAATTTATTGTGAAGCGCGCAAGAAATGAATGCGGAAATTGAATCGCAACTGTAAGACGTAAGTTAACTCATTAATTTGTACGTTTTCCCAATGCCGTCGCCTTTAAGTGGTCTTGCATGTGGTAGATTATCTCGAGAACCATGGAGAAGCTCAACGGAAGGTATTCTTACGCCATTCAGTTACACTAAACTGCAGGAACGCAGTAGTTACATCGGACGTTCATTGAAAGCAATTACAAATGCAAATTTCTGCGCATTTCTTTCTTTATAAATACAAATTACTGTCCTTATTTCTCACTTTACATAAAATGTGATGAAGTTGGCCTCATTGTCAATTAAGAGATTACATTATTCTCATTTCTTATCAAATATTTCATCATTACTTCCTTTTCAAGACCAAAGATAAGTGGCCAACAGTACCACTTTTTGAGATAAGAGCAATCAAGCATGAGCCGTTTTCCTTAAGTAATGGTGCGAGTGTATTACAACTGAGGCTCTAAATAAAAAAAATACGAGATCTTTATTGTGCATTGATCGCGTCAGAAATTTGAGTGTGCTATCGTATGCTTTCTCTACAATTTTAAGGGTAAAACAAATTTTTACCTAACAGATATCTACAGCATACCAAAAAATACGGTTTTAAAAGGTTTTTTCAGCAAGTATGGGGAGAAAAAATGAGTAAGGTTGAAACCTTATTTTGATAATTTTATTTCATATTTTGTTCTATGCGTATATTTTGGTAATTACTGAGAGCGTCTGCAATTAAAAACTGTTAGTGCTCTGTTAGTGTTACAATATATATTACAAAGATGGTTTTTAAGAATCAGGCATGGCTGTGGAAATTATTAAATGGGAGCCAGTTTTCCAGGATATGAACATATTCTTTTTTGGTGAACGATATGACTGAATTCTTCTCCGGTTACACACCGAATCAACGTTTCAGCCAGCGTCTCACTCGCCATCATCAGGGCTGGCTCACCATCATTACAGCTCTTTGATGATGAGCGGGACACTGGTTTTAACGTTTGCAAACATGGAAACTGTGACCCGAGTAATGTGTAATCCGAGAAGAATTCACTCAGTCTTCTAGGATAATCGGCAACATTTAATTTTTTTTGTCTACCCCGAAAGGTTTTGGGGTGATATGAATAGAGGTATCATCATCACCATCATCATAGGTCGTTCGACCCTAAGATAGGTTGACTGCAGCCCTCCACCCTTACCTATATAGTGCTAGTTCCTTTACCTCCTGGTATGTTTCCCCACATACTTTCCTCATTTTTTGGTCCATGTCCTTATTCCTGGGTCTTCCCTCCATTTTTCCTTCTATTATGTTCTTCACAAACCCATTGTGTCTCAGGGTGTGTCCAATTCATCTGGTTCTTCTTTTCTGTACGGTGTTCTATATGGTCCTTTCCTCTTCTACTCTTCTGTACACTTCATCATTTCCTATCGGTCGGCCCCGGTGTCGGCGGGGTTAAGTCCTCGCCTTCTAACCCGAGGGTCGCGGGTTCGAGTCCTGCCTGGGTAAGATTATTCAATGCCCAGGATATGGGTGTTTGTGTTCGTCTCATGATATATTAAAACACTTGTAATTGGGGAAACCTGTAAGTGTTAAAGAAAAAATTATTATTATTATTATTATTTTTGTCCGCCCATTTAATCTTCAGCATCCTCCTCCAGCACCAGGTTTCGAAGGCTCCTAGTCTGTTCTAGTCTTCTTTCCTAGTGGTCCATGCTTCCGATCCATAGAGTGCTACACTCCACACGAATATTTTACATACTGTTTCCTGGTTTTTAGTCCTATCTTCTTTGAGCACAGCAATTGTCTTTATCCAATGAACGCCTTCTTAGCTTGGGCTATTCTTCGCTTGATATCCGTTGTACTTATTCCGTCCCACGCGTTAGTACTTCCGAGACAAGTGAAGGGAATGCCTTAGAGCTCCAACCATTCCGTACTTCTTTAGAATACCTTCATTATATTTCATACCCTCTCTGACCTGGTTTTTTGTGAATGTATCTATTTCTATAAATTTTATAATTTGGTTTGAAACAATAGTAGTACTAAATTAGCGCAAAAAATATATTTCCTCCGCCTCTACGAAGTACGATGACAATACATGAATTATGCGTAGGTATAGTTTGTAGGATAAATAAGGAGAATTTCAACCCTAGAAGGAAACGGGGAGTGAAAAAACACCCAATGTGAATTAAAATTTCCCGCCGCAAGAGAACAGATTACTCGTCTCTCTCGACTCTTAACGCTCTTAACTAATTTTAGAATTTGACTCGACACTAACTAATTTTTGACCACTTTTTTGGAACTATTGCAATAAGAATTTAGGCCCGCGTGATTTTTTATTAAAGACAAAGAAAATGAGTCCCTATAGAACCCCTAGGACGATAATATGTACCCGATGGATGGAATTCACAAGATTGGAGCGTTTTTTCACCCCCCGTTACCGGATTTGTTAAAAAAAATTACGTTACCGTTCTAAGGTTAAGAATGATCATTATGCCAATTGGAATCACTCGGTCGTTAAGGATTTTGACGACGAAAATAGCCGTAATGGATGAGTACCTTATCCAGCAATTTCTCAATGCTGGAAAAAACAATTTTTTTGTGCTGAAACAACCTTATGCTATTAGTTTCAATTGTATGAGCCATTAGATTTTCGAAAATAAAATGTGGAGAAAAAACTTTCGCAGGGCAGTTATGATGATGGCAGTGGAATTCTGGAATGAGGAGGCTAGGCCTCACGGAGAAATCCTCCATCGCGATAAACATCAGCTCCCTTTCCGAGATAAAATGCGACGGTGTGGTCCATGGAGGCTGGAATGTCCCGCCGACCGTGGGCGAGCCGGAGCTGGGGGCCCATTCTCTTTCGTCCACGCCGCGTTAATTGTGCCGCGCGAACTCCTGGGTAACTCGGGGAAAAATCCGACCACCCACCGCTATTTTATCAGCGTCGACTTCGAGGGTTGAACTCCCTTCACCCGGCAAAGTTTAGCGATTACAGCGGACTGACTCCTGCCCCGACCACCATCCTCATCCCCAAACCGCGGGGAAGCCGGCCGAAGAAGTTTTTGATAAGTTGCTCTGCGACTGTTATTCACGATCCAGATGCTGAGGATTCAGCGCGTTTCAGTAGAGAGCTTAAAGAGTCTCCGGGCCGGGTTCATAATCCGCCGGACGCAGGGCCGTTTTTGGAAAGTAATGAGGATCGACGACCAGGTAGCAGTATTAATGGTGTCGAGACATGCAAGCAGGTAAACGCTCACATACACACACACACACACTGTGTGGCTCTCGCGGCCATTTAAGGATGGAATGCCTCGAGTTGAAAGACTTGAAATATATTTCCCCTTCATTTTGTATGAATGCTCGTTGGTAGTCGCCGTAAAGGCTTCTTCGCACCAGGCTAGTAATTTAGTTGAGTACCGAGTAATTTAGTGACTAAATGTGTCTGAACAACAAAAATTTAGTCGAGTGGATTAGCAAATTATTTAGTCGAGTCGATCGATTTCGTACTATTTTTGTCGGGCGAGTGGCGCCCGCCACCACGCGTCACTGCTCACTCGTTCATCGGCCAAACAAGTTCGAACCTGTTGTTTTAGTCGAGTTCATTAGCTGCCACAAACATGTGGTTTCGCTGGAGCGAAGAAACAACTTTAAAAATTGTTTCTAAATATGCACAACATGAATGCTTGCGGAATGTTAAGCCCCTACATTACAGAAATAAGCAAATGAAGCAATTTGCATACATGGATTTGGAAAATACAATGAACATAGCTTATTCACTTTATTGCGTTGCAGCCCCTTCGTCTTGCAAAACACGACTCACTTGTCAACTGTGCTCGACCGTTGTGCGAATGATTTTTGTCGGTTAGTGGAGAGTATTTTAGCTACTAAAATACTCTCCACTAAACTAAATTACTAGCCCAGTGTGAATCAGGCTGAAGGCGCTAAGGCTCAACGCTTATATTTCCCTCATTTGATTATTTTGCTTTGGTCTATAATGACCTTCCATTGGAATTAAAAAATAAACTTCAGCGGCTCTTAATTTCTTGTGCAAGATTTGTCCTAGACCTTTCATAAAGACGAGCATATCTCCCACCACCTTCACAACTTGTCATGGCTTAAATCCTCTTCTCGGAGGAAATATTTACTTGGGTCATTTCTCTTCACTCTCTTCTGCAATAAATATCCAGTCTATCTTTTTTTCATGTTCAAATCCAAATCAGTCTCTGTTCTTAGGAACTCTAGAACTGACCCCTCCTACCTCTTACGTCCTATACCTGGGACTAATACATACCTCAAATCATTTCTCATCCCTGGTTTTAATCTGTAGAACTCCTTGCCATTATCTGTAAAAAAATCTTCCTCGCTGTCTGTTTTTAAGGAAAAACTATTTAATTATTACTATAGCATATATGTCTATAATTAAAATTTTTATCCTATTATAGAATGATATGCTTGCAAAATTATCTGAGAAATTGTTTGTTATCTTTCTGTGATTGATACTATATTTTCCATTGTATTTAGTGTTAATTATCTTTGACTGTGAATTTTTTTGTTTTTCATCACTGTGAGATGTTGGCCAGGTATTTATATTTTTTGTTATTTTTTCGTTCAAAGCAGAATTTGATATGCATTTTCTTCTTTGCTCTTATCCTCCTTGGACCCAAGGGTATAAGAACTTTTTACCCTTTGTACATCTTTACCAATGAACTTTAGGACGTGAAATGCGCCACTAGCTGACTCAAAGCCAGTTCCCAGCACTGCTTGACATCTAGGGGACGCTCTACATACAATGTCAGCCTTGTAGCTTGAAGCACACAGAGGGTCTGAATGAGAATCTTTATGACTGTTTATGGCTGCTTCGTGTGTCCTATAGGACAACGAAGGATATGGGGAAAGGAGGATATGGGGAAACCTAGAGCATAATTAAACTTATTCTATTCTAAGGGATTATGTTCTGTGCCATAGGATTCGTGCCAAAAAGAAGGACGTCAGAAATTTAAAAAGATTCTTTTTGCCCGAGCGGTTCTCGTCAGGCAACAGATTTTTCACAATATATATATTATATATTTTCAATATATACATTACTTTTCAGAAGAAGGTTGCCAGAGTTGCATGGGGAGGGCCTATGGGAAGCGTTAAAGACGTAATATTAGTAAAACCAAGTTGGGCCTCCCTAGAAAGTGGAAGGAAGCTAAGTAGAATGCACGCCATATTTAAAATCATCTACGGGGATGGGTGCTGTGGATATTGAAGTGAAGGATTGGAAATGCCGAGTTACATTGGTATACACGATGGTTCCCACAAAACATATTATTAATCACTTTGGGCAAACTATGCTTAATACGTTCCGTAGTTTGAGACTCAACTATGTGGAAGCTGAATTTCACAAATGAAAAAGTAACTTTGTTTCCTTCCACAGATTTATGTTCCTGGTACAACATGTTTCGACACATTGGTGTCATCATCTGTACCATCATGTTGTCATCGGTACCTGATGATGACACCGCTGTGTCGAAACATGTTGTACCGGGAAAGTGAATCTGTGGAAGGAAACAAAGTTACTTTTTCATCTGTGAACTACGCTAAATTTTCATTTTTTTTTTAAATCAGGGGAACAAGAGAATTGAATAAGCCTCGGGAGCTGTATGAGCGTTTTCCCGAAATTTTTCTTTCATTTAGTGAGAGATGTAGACATAATTTGTGACGAATTTTTATTTTATTTTTGTTATTGTACTTTTTCATTCAATATTTTCTCGTTTTTTTCATGCTTTCCCAAGAGATTATCAATATTAAAGTGTACTCTGATGATATTTTGTAATTATCGGATTGCAATTGTTTATTTTATATAATTAAATGTAAATAATTTTTTAATCAGGGGAATCAGAGACTTGAATAAGCCTCAGGAGCCTTTTGAGAGCTTTTGAAAAATTGATCTTTCATTTAGGCAGAAATGTAGAAATAACTTGTTACAAAGTTATATTTTAGTTATTCTATTCTTTTCATTCAATATTTTTCATAATTTCATTCGTATCTTGGACCTTATCAATAATAAATACTCTGATAATATTATTTTAATTGTCGACATCCAATTGTTTATTTTCTTTCATAAAATGTAACTAATTTATCATTAATTATGTATAAACAAACTCAATAATGAATAAGTTCAGTTTTTCCGTTGCTACCCGGCGTAACTCCATTTTGCCATTCCATAGAATGCCGTTTCGTCGATGGAGTTCGTTCGAAGGACAGTAATCCGGCGGAGAAAGACCTAGTCCATGAACTTAATAAAATACAAAGGAAAGCTGCGCGATTCGTCAAAAACTGCTACGGCCGAACAGAAAGCGTTACACGGATTTTGAACGATTTAGGGTGGGAGCCGCTAGAGACTCAGAGGCTACGTGCTAGGCTAAGATTGCTTGAGCAATTGAGAATGGATATCTTTCAGAGCGACACGGAGAACATCATATTAGAACCACATTATATTTCCAGGTCCGACAGAATCGATAAATTAAGAGGAATATTTTGCCGAACGGATAGGTATGGGAATTCGTTTTTCCCCCGAACAATTACGGACTTTAATAAATGCTAGGCGGAAATTTTTTTTTAAAATTTTAATTTTTTTTTTTTAACGGCTGGTGTCCTAACACCCCCCGCCACACGCCTTTCGAGGTGGCTTGCGGGGTAATATGTAGATGTAGATGTAATTGTAAGCATTTTCCCCGTAGAGAGGTTTGTACTTGGGATGACGATGAATAAAATACCCATTGAAGAGGGCATTACGTCATTAAAATGTATCCTGACAACCGAATATCAACCATATTGGTTACCATTACTTGCTTTTCGTCGTGATATTCAAATGAAATATTACTTTCCTTCGGATATCACGACGGAATGGAGGAATTAGGAGAATTAAAGAAAGAATACCCATCATCTGTTTTAAATTTATGGCAAGTAACTCTGGAAACATACATTAAGCGTATATTATGAAGGTCCTCGGATAAAAAAAAGTAAGAGAGAGATGCTACTTTCCTCTGGTTAGGCATCACCTCGAATACACCGCGAGTATTTGGGACCATGGTCATAAAGATTTAACCAAAAAAACTAATAAAATACAAAGAAAATCAGCACGCTTCGTTAAAAACTGCTATGAGCGAACAATTAGTGCTTTACAACTTTTAGAGGGATTTAGGTGGCAGCTCCTAGAGACTCGGAGGCTACAAACCAGGCTTAGCTTGCTTGATAAATTCTGAACTGGTGTGTTTCACAGCGACACACAGAATATTATCATGACTCCTCACTACATCTCTAGGTCTGACAGATGCGACAAAATAAGAGAGGTACACGAACAGATCGGTATAAAAACTCGTTCTTTCCGCGCACATTAAGCGACTACAAGAAAAACTGAGCTCCACCAAATACACGTACCATTTTACCTCCCAAAATCTTATCCCTTACCTCTTTACAAAGCTTATGTACTAACATCCCCTGCCACACGCCCATGCGGCGGTTGGTAGGGTAGTATGTAGATGTAGATTGTTTCATCATTGCTATGGATTCTATTCAATTTTACCATAGTTTTCGCCAAGTAAACGGATTGTAATTAATTTAAATAAATAAAAAATATGTATCAGAAGAATCCTTATTAAAAATTATATGAATGCCGATTTACAATGAGTTTTAAATGGAAAACATCGTAAAATTGCAAATATTTGTACGCCAGCCTGTAATTGCTGGAGGAAAATCGGGGTTAACAAAGGTGGATAGGCAACGCCCACATTACAGTGTCAAGCATTGGCTTGCATAGCAAGCTCCCTTGCCGTGTGCCTCAATTACGATGCCAAACAAGGGAACCGTGGTTCCACCCTTTTTTGCCGAGTGACGTCGGACAATTGTTGTTAATATGAGTGCCTATCATATGGCCAATTGCAGGAACGACACACATGCATTAAAATAAAGTTATGGGACCCATGAGCCATAGCAACCAATGAACAACTGTTTTTGAAATTTCGATAAATTTATTGGTTTCATAACTAATGGTATGGAGCGATGGGTTCCATAAGTTGCCAAGATGGCGGATACGCGATGGACCGCTTGGAGACCTAAGTACTTGATGTTATGAAACTGCTTACTGGGTTCCTGCAGCGCGAATATTTCTATGAAGTACATAAATTCATGGATTTCTTAACTATTGATTTAATGACCAAGTGTTCTTGCAACCGGCCATTACTCACGGAAACCCATTCGTTGAATATCGAATGAATCAACGGTTTGCCATTGATCATTAACATTCCTTAGAGAACCTAGTAAATTTTTTCAAATTTAAAATATTTGGTTATACGGTCTCTTAGAATCGGAATGGAATATGTTATTTGTACGGCAGTTTTCTCCACTGCTGCAAAGTATTTATTTATTTACGTCCTTGTGACATTTGGCTGTAAGGACATATTTATTTTGAGACATTTTTTTTATTGTTTGTTGCTCTCACAGCAAACTTGTACCAGTGCTTCTACTTTTCGATTATAAATGCATGGTGTACTCTGGTATTCGAGCGGGTTCAAAATTCCTGCGTATGTGTAAACTGCTATGTACTAACTGAAACTACGTAGATTGCGACAAATATTTCCTGCTTGCAAACTGAAAATGTCTGCTGCTCGTGACTTATCGTCCCCGAGTAAATAAAGATATATTGTAATTATTTAAAAATTGACTTTTCATACGTATATGAAATACATTTTTTAATCAATTGATTTTCTTTATCTATGCATCATATTGTGGGTTTAATTTTGGTCTAAACATTGAGATAAATGGAGAGGGCAAGACATCATCAAACTGCAGTCTCACAAACAAAATAAATACCATATTGTTTATCCCTGCTCTCTCATTTCTTTCCTTAGGAGAGTCCTACAGAATGGACGATTAAGAGGAAGTAAAGCAAGAATATCCACCATCTGTTTGAAATTTAAGGCAAGTAACTCTTGTAACATACGTTTTCTACTTTGTGCTATGGATTTTACTCATATTTGACATAGTTTTTACCTGGAATGCATATTCTTAAATAATTCAAATCAATAAACAACACGTGTAAGGAAAATGCGCATTAAGGAAGTACGTACATATTGTTTCCTGGAAATTGCATGAGAGAAATTCGTGTTGAGCGTAGCTCTCTATGGATCAGAAACTTGAACCATTGGAAAAGCTGACCATAAATGACTAGAATCCTTCGAAATCTGGAGCTGGAGGAGGATGCTGAAGACAAAATAGACGGACAAAATAAGAAATAATAAACTGTACAGATGAATAGAAAAGGAAAAGACCATGCGAAATACCACTAATAAAAGAGGAACAAGATAAATTGGACAAACTTTGAGACACAATGGGTTTGAGAAGAACAAAACTGAAGGAAAAATAATTGGAAAATACCCCTGAGGAAGACCCATGAGTAAGCTCATGGACCAAATAGATAGGAGAGTACATAGGAAGAGATATCAGGAGGTAAGGGAGAGGTAGCATTACATAGGGAAGGGTGGAGTGTTGCAGTCAACCGATCTTAGGATTGAACGACCAGAAAAATACTCAGTTGAGCACCAGTTGAGTGGTAGCGCTATTTACTGAGACAGTTGGTACACAATGATCTTGTACCAATAATTTATTTTCCCGACGGAGGAGAAGAAATTTCAGTTCACACGTTCGGACTCGTTACGCGTCTCTCCATCTTTTTGTAACATTCAATCTCCACCACTACCAAAAACTTAAACAAATCCTTGACAACGTTGTAGAAAATAAATAAAAACCGCAAACTTATTAAAATAATTTAAACAAAAAATATTTTCGGTGAATGCAATCAACAATAAATAATATAATATAACACTTAAAACGAACACATGAACAATGATTAACAGGATCAAAATTAATAGGTCTGCTCCACTGGTTTTACGCGATTAACTTTCAAATCAATTAAAGTCAACAATTATTGTGCGAGAGATTTGTTATTTAAACGGTGCTTCATTAACCCTCTATGGATGAGCGAGTCAAATTTGTTACCTTTTAAGATCATTGAAATATCTGCTTTCTACGGGGCTTTTCCATTTAGTTGCTGCGTTAAACAAAACTATAACGCTTTGGATTAAGAGTTTGGAGAGTTGCGTCTCTTTCGGCGGTTTGTCAAACAATTTGAATACTATGTACGCGGCAACACAGCACCGATTTGGTTAGGCGTTTCGCCTCACGTGACCTCTCACTTCGTCCATTATAAATATCACTCGATTTAAATTATACGCGCTAATAGATGTTTTGGACAATAACATATTGGAAGCGCTCAAGGCATGCCCATTGCAACGAGACCAAGAACGAATCTCACGATGCCCCAGTTTTGAAATGCAATAATTTTAAATAAATAATAATAACTTTGATTATATGAAACATACAAAGCTGAAACTCGCACAATCTATAGCAAACATGTCTATCCTCTATTTACAGAAATATAGTTGTCATTGACGAACTTGTGTTTGAGTTACAAGGTGTCAAAGTCGGAGCTTTTCCCGCGCGCCGTAAATAACCGGTACTTTTTACGTTATAACTGTAGTAAAAAATATAAAAATTGATCAAAAAATTCAAATTTGCCATTACATAACGTAGAAATGAATGAGAAAAATGATGGTGTCGTTAGGTTTTCTGTTAGTCTTTTCGATAACTTTTTATTTGTACCCAAACTCGAGTGCACATAATTTCTGCGCCGACAGTAGATGAATGTGTGACACTATTCACTGACGATGTCGTGCCTGGTGTAGCTCTGAAATAAATAGTTTCAGGTGTCATATGAACGAAAAATTGGAAAATTTAGAAAAAGGTACGTAATGAAGGTAATGTTGAAGTATACCTTGGGTAAATATTATTATGCAAAGTATTATTTTAAATTAAATACTTGAAATAATGATACATTACGGTATCGAGGAAGTCAATGCGGGTTTTCCACCGGGTCAGGTTGTCCATGTCTGCCGACGTTTCGATGACCGAGTTGCTCATCGTCTTCAGGGCACCCAGGATGCCCTGAAGACGATGAGCAACTCGGTCATCGAAACGTCGGCAGACATGGACAACCTGACCCGGTGGAAAACCCGCATTGACTTCCTCGAATGATACATTACCTTTCAGAATAAATGTTATTATCAATTAAATTGAATTAATAATGCTTTAATAGCACGTTTAAAAACTAATGTAAAAGCAGTAGTTTTATCATGCTGATATTTCATAATTCCATCCATAGAGGGTTAATAATACAGGTTTCCAGATTTTGTCGACCAGCACTCCAAAGAAATACAGTTAATTGGTTATATTTGATAGTGTCACATTCTCTTACAATTTGACCCGGAGTAGCTGATATGACCACGCCCTTTTAATGCTTTCCTGCCCACGTCCGTTTTTTTCCCCGTGAGTATGTCCCGAATAGTGAAAAATTAACATTCATAATAGGAGGAGGAGGCAGAGATTAGAATCATGAGCAGAAATCCGAAAGCGTAATTTATGCATTGCGATCCAAGAAGGGGGGACGGAGCATGCATATGCGTGCTTTGCGTATGAGCGATTTCAAGGGGGAGGAGGAAAACGTGCTTTCGTTCCTCCCTCGGGACTTAGGACGAACGGACGCGTGGTTCGTGTGTGTGTGAGTGTGTGTTGGGAGCATTTTGATTTGTTCTTTCAAAAGACGGCGAGCGCTGAGGTCTTGGGTGCGTTCGCTCGCGAGATTATCTGTTCGTTACGCGGCCTCTGTCCGCGGCGCAGACTTATGGCTTTAATGCATGAGGCGACGGCAAAGTGCATTCCTCTCTTCGTGCATGCATTTCCATCCGGCAAGTGCCTGGCCTGCTCGTGTAGGGGTCACCTCGCTCTAAAACGCTACCCCTCCCTCCCTTCTCCTCACCCTTTCCTGCCCTCCCAACCCTCACCCCCGCCACCCCGTTGACCAATCTATGCTTCTCCCTTCGGCGTTTTATCTACGTACTCTAAATGAATCATTACACCCACTTTATAATTTGTCGTCTGTGTCACTCATAAACATGAACCCACCCTGCGAGATAATTCTGCGAGCTTTTGGTAGAAGAAAATATTTTTGCGGAATTCGCTATTCATTTATTCCCGTCAATTCATGGCATATATGTATTATATCAATTTTATAGTCTTTATATATTGTATCCTTTTTATTTCGGTACTCTGCCCATTCTATAATTATTGTATACTTATTCATATACGTATTATATTAATATTTTATACTTATTTTATTTATAGTATAGTAATCTATCAAATCCTTTCCATATTGTAACGGCGAGCTCCTGTTTATTTTGCTCCTGTTAATTACTGTTTATGTGTTTGTTAAATGAGTTTTATTATATTATTTATTTTTTGTTTGCATTAACCGAAAACCTAAAAAAAATTATTTTCGTGGGTATTTGATTTTTAAAAAATTTGTTGTGGCGTTGTTTAGGATTTGTTTAAGTTATTGTTATGGTTGAGATACATTTTTAAGCAAAGAAAAGAAAGACGTGCGACGAGTCCAATCGTGTGTACTGAAGTTTCATCTCCTCCTCCTGAAAAAAATAATTATATCAAGAAAATTGCGTACCAACTATCTTAATAAATAGCGCTACCACGCAGCTAGGAGTTACAATATATGTTCACTACATAATCCATGATTTTCTCCTTTTCTATCTACACCATAAGTATATTTTTTAACAACATGACATATCCTTGTTCTATTCATATAATATCTTTGCTCTGTCCTTTCTTGCATTCATAAATATTTAAAATTTAAAATTCATTCTTTTCTCATTATATCCGCATGCCTTTAGTTTTATCAATTTTCTGCCATTATTCTCGGCCCGGGTGCTCATTGTAAGAGCCGTATTTCCGTTGTACTGCAGCCACTCGCCCGATTGACCGGTCAACCCATTTCACCTTCGCTCCAGGCTCCATATGAATCAGTGCATCCAGTTTATAACTATCTGTCTTCATCAATCTTCAATATGAATATACGTCATACCTCACTCAGGTATAAAGTTCCGTGTGCTTTTTTAGAGACATATTTCTACGGAGCTCCTTATTCATTTCTGTAGACGTTCTTGAATATGTTGAAACACTTTTATTCAGGAATTATTACACGATCTCCCAGAAAAGAATGTAAATACCTTTTTGAACCGTTTATTTTGCATAATGGAGCAAATTGATGGGTACCGCACCCTTCCTGGATGCAGTCCTGAAGTTTTCTCTCCCGCCTCAGCTCTGAGAAACTTAAAAGAATGGCTTATCACCAGTCAAAATGTCGAAGATTTATTAAAGTGATTGCTTAATTTTAGTTGACTTTTTGAAGTACAAAAGTGGACTGTGTTGAAACCAGAAACGTCATTCAATAAAAAGGTGAAACGTGTAGGAAAATAGTTTAGAATAATTAAAAACAGTATTATTTTTAGCCTTACAGAAATGTAAAATGCACCCATACCACGTGACAGGAAATTGACAATGAAAACAGCCCGTTTTCCAGCACCGTTTCAGTCCTTTTCTCATAAGGCTAATAGTTAACTAAATGAGGCAAAAACGGTCCCATTATATTATTACTTGGGATATGAGCTAGTTTCTTGATTGGTTTCAGGTCAAGACCGGAAATTCTGACAAATTTGGCTTCATAATTCAACCAGATGCGCTACAAACAGCCCTCAATGACTGATGGATAAGCTTTCGTGCATAAGTTTCATGTATTAGATTAACAAGTTATGTTTCTCCGTTCTCCCTGAGGGTCTTTTATTTTTGTCCGGTTAGCATTTATATCTGATTCTTTTAGTTTCGTTACAGCCATCATGGGGCCACGTGGCAATTTCACTTCCTCAGAATTTTGCATTTCATTTTCTCCAATATTCTTTCTAGTTTCTACCATTTATCTTTCTTCGGTAAGCTCTTAATATGCATGGATTAATAAAAAATTCTATATAATTTTATTTTCCAGAAATGAAAGCCATTATTAAAGATGTTAATTACCCATGTTTCTACATCTACATCCACAGACTACCCTGCGAGCCGCCGTATGGGCATGTGGTAGGGGGTGTTAGTGCACCAGCCATGTAAAGATGTAATGTTTTTGGAGGTGAAATGGTGCCATGTATAGGAATGTATTTAGTGGATAGCTATAGAAGTGCATTTAGTGGAGCTCAGTTTTTAATATGGTCGCTTATTGTTCGCGGAAAGAACAAGTTTTTGTACCTATCCGCTAGGAAATGTATCTTTCTTATTTTTACGCTTCTGTCAGACCTAGAGATGTAGTGAGGCATCATGATAATATTCTCTGTGTCGCTCTGAAACACACCAGTTCTGAATTTCTCAAGCAAGCTAAGCCTAGCCTGTAGCCTCCGAGTCTCTAGGGGCTCCCACCTCAATCTCTCTAAAAGCTGTGAACACTATGTGTTCGCTCGTACCAGTTTTTAACGAAGCGTGCAGCTTTCCTTTGCATTTCATTAATTTATTTGGTTAAGTGCTTGTGTTGTTATGTATCTTACGTTTGTTTTGTTATGTAATGTCTCTGTAAATGTTGGTTTTGATTGCTAAAGTATATAAAAGGGGATCGGGTTGGTGTGGTGGCTAGAGTACTCGCCTACCACACGGTCGGCCAGGGTTCAAATCCCTGCAGAGGAGGATGTTTTTCAGTGAGAACCCGATCCCTACTTGAGTGTCTTGTGAAGGGCACTTAGACTACAGTATTCCGTCTGTCGGATGAGATGTTAAAACGTGGTCCCCTTGGCGTCTTTCGTAAAGATCAAGCTAATGCCGACGCCGGGTTTCCATCCACCCTTCTTCCCTTACCTAACCCCTATGGTGCAAGTGACCTTAGCCGTCGGTCGCCACCCCAAATATCCAATCCAATCCAAGTATATATAAAGATTAGAAAATTAAATTAAATAACATGAATTTATGATAATTTGTAAAATAGTGAACACTTAAGGCTGGGACACAATCAACGTGTACGTGTAACGTGAGCCGTTAACGGGAATACGCGATAAGATGGCTGACGGGAAAGTATAGCGAACGGGCACAATCAACGTGTACGGGGAGTACGTGTATGCGAGAGATGGGCAACTTTCATCTCTCCCCGTGTCCCGTACGCGGAAAACCAATCAAAATAGCCCTGAGAATCCGGGAATGGGAGCCATCTGTCGGCAGATACATCCAACTGTTGAAGATTGCTCTTGGCTAAGACAACTTATTTACTTCCACAGTTGTTTACACCTGATCTCTTAGCTGCGCCTGCGTTAGTCAATTGTTACTCCGGGCCGTGTTAACGTCGATTGTGACCGCTGACTTGCGTTTCCCGTTTCCCGTTGTCCCGTAAACGTCTCACGTCACACGTACACGTTGATTGTGTCCCAGCCTTTACACTTAGGGTGTAGAGGAAATCTCGTTGCCCCGGTGCTAAACTACCTGTGCACGGTTTAGAACCACGAGTTTCTAAATGCTGTGCACATACCTCATCTAGCGACCGTTTGCTAAGCGCCGCGCAGGTATTTGCTCAGACAGAAATCGGTCCAACCGCCTTTACGCACGCCGCAGCTTCTTTCCGTAATCCGACCTCTTCCCGTCCCGGTCCTCCCGCTTTAAACTTTCCCACCCGATCTCCGCCATTATCTCCTCTCTCACATCTAAGATGCGTCCGTTTACTCTGGAGAGCGCTCTGAGGAAGACTCGTCGTCCTTTTCTTTCTTTCTCTATCCCCGCATTCAAGCTCCCTTCCCTTCCCTTCTCTTCAACCTCCCTCGTTTCCTCCCTTGCGAGACGCCTTTGGCTCGCGTCCAGTATCAAAAGGCGGCGCTTTTAATTGCAGCGGTGGGTGTTTGCCCGGAATGGATTCGCTTCTCCCAAATGGGGGAGTGAGTATCCATAAAGTTGGCGATAAAATTAGCATTACTTTCGCAGCGTCGTTTACGTACGCATGACAAAAAAAGGTGGATGATAAGGAAGCGGTTGTGCAGCGCTCACGACCAGGGCGAGGTGGAAAAACTATTTTCCTACTATTTCTGGGTCTGATTATTTTTGGAAAAACACTGCAAAAAGGAGGAACCGGATAGATCAGACACATTCTTGGGCGCAATTAATTTGTAATGATTATAATTGATGGGAAAATGGGGAGAAAACCCCAAGAGAAATGATAAATTCATTTATGAAATCGAGAAAAAAGTTCATGGCACCCGACAGTACCAAAATACGTATTAGATATGGGTAGATGACAGGATGCTTAAGAATTAGTAAATTGCAACCTGCCATCGGGCCCTAGGAACGAACTGCGACACTTATTATTTTTACTTCATATTACTGATGTATGCTATGACCTACAACGAGCGTAATTTATTAGAACGATTCTGAATTTATTTGTGTCTGAGTGCGCCGTCATTAGCGTTGGATAAAAATGCCATAAAGTTGTCCCTTTTCATCATATTAAACGCTGGAAAATCCCACAATGCGGCTGTTTCCTACACCGACTTTATGATCCTCCGCGGTTTTATTTGTAATGACTGGTCGATAATTCTGAATAATGTCAATCATTGTCATACGTATGAGCGACTGTCCGAGGTTTTATTTGGTTTATCAATGTATTCCATTAACCTCACGAAAAATTATGTGCCATAATCAGGGAGTAGGGGAGACCGGGGCACGTTTACGCACGGGGCATGTTTACGCAAGGTACTTTCCACAAAATCTGTAACAGTTAGAGCGCCACCAGTCATGACAGTATTGTGCTGCTACCTACCCCTCGCATTCACGCCACTTTGGGCGACATGCCAGCTTTCGTTTTTGCGCAAAGAAGATTCTTCTGTTTTTTCTCAATGTAAGTAAATTTTGATAGATGACTTTCGAAGCATGTAGTGAGTTAACCTTTTATATTTAAAGGCAGATATATATATGTTTATAAACAATATTTTATCTTTATTTAAGCCTGTGTTTAATTGAACTGACAGTTCTAAGGTTATAAATGCTAGGGTAAAAATAATTTCAAATGTGGGGGTGGGGCACGTTTACGCATTCTCTTCGGGGCACATTTACGCAGTGCGTAAATGTGCCCCAGCTGTATATATTCATTTCGTGCCAATTGATTATCGAGATAGGTCCTTAAATGAGTGTCCTAGGCCTTCTACTTCAACACAGGGTACTTTCCGACCCCTGAACAAATAAAGCCTTTTGAAAAAAAGACCAAGGCTTGACACCAAAAAAAAGGAAAAAGAAGTCTGCCATCCTTACCGATACACCAATCAAAGAATCCCTCAGAAAAGAGCAGGAAGAAACAAAAGCTAAAAAAAACTAAGAAGGAAAAAAAATTGCTTTGTGTGTCTAATGCTTTTAAAACAAAGGCAACAAAACCAAAAATTGTAACTAAGACAAAAGGCAAGATCCTACCAATACAAATAAAACAACAAATCAATGATGACTCAGAAGATGAGGATGAGGATTGTGTCTGTATTTATTGCGTGCAATGATACAAATGTAGCAAAAGTAGGCAAGAATGGGTGCAGTGCACGCGATGACAAAGACGGGCCCACGAGGATTGCGCCACAAGGAACAGTTTGTTTTTTGTGTGCATAAACTGCAACAGTGATGATGAAGATGCCGAATAAGTTGCGTAATGCTTTAATATGTTGTTCTTCTAAAAATAGTTTTATGTACCACTAATAAAGTTTTTGTCAAATGTATCTAAATTCAAGCGTTATTTATTAGTAATGTAATTTAATCCCAGCTGTTTACTAGTGCGTAAACGTGCCCCAGTGGATGCGTAAATGTGCCCCGTATCCGGGGTACGTTTACGCACCCGACATGAGAGTGAATTAGTTTAATTTTCACAGTTATATAGGAGATATTGTAAAAAATATTTTTGAAACATTATAGCCTGATAACTGGTCTATAACGTTAAAAAATGTATACTTTAAAAGAGCAGACAAAAAAATTGTGAAAAATAATATAAAAAAATCCGCGTAAACGTGCCCCGGTCTCCCCTATTATAGCTAAAAACAGGGGTGTCGAACTTTTTAGCTTCCACGAGTCATATTGGATGAAAACGAGTTGTTTTGGTTCAATCTCCTAATGCACTAACACTAGCGAAAGCTATAAAAAAATTGTGGAATATGTAGTTAACGTAATTAAGTAATTCAAACTAATCGATTCATTATTTTTTATCATAGATGTAAAAGACAATACGTCAGCGCGGAATTAATGCGATGCTTGGTATTTCTTTAGTAACACAAATGCTTCGATATTTTTTTCAGTAGAGGTAGCTACAAGTCATTGTCAGTCAAGGTCGTTTAATATAATAGTACCTTTCCTTCGATACAGGTCTTCGCAAGCAAACAAGTCCGCCATTTATTTGCTTATTTTCTCTTTTTCCTTGTTAGCATAGCACAGGGATTTCAATGTTTTTGTTGATTCGGCAGTGCATTTTTATTTCAAGTGACGACTAGTGATCCATATTCGCAGATTGCCATAGGTGTGCTGCAACAGAAAATGCTCAGAGAGCATATTAATGGCTGCCGTGCGGTGGAAACAGCTTCGGAGACCCATGTCGATGGAGCTACTGATGTATCGAATCAAACGACCCTGGTATCAGTCGGTCAGAGCCCTTAGGGTATCATCATGTTATTTTGGTTCCTGTTTAACCCTTCAGTGGGCGCGTTAAATTTTGTTACACAATTGGGCGCGCGGGCCGTCCGGGGCGCGGGCCGCCGGGCCGGGTGGTCCGAATTCAAATTTTTTTATTGCCAAATATTTTCCATTTTTTTAGTAAAATATTTTTACAAACAATAAATTTAGACTATTATCCATCGTTTATTTAGGTTTTTTCACTATGGAACATTTTTATAGTCATTAGTGGAACAAAACCTTAAGAGCAAATTTCCACAGAGAAAAAATCATCCGCCTTGACCGGGATGGAAATGCTGAAATGATGGAAAGGCTGTGGAAATTCGCACATGTGTGCATTTCGGGTGACTCCGTGGCTAGTCCCGGTTAGCTTGAAATTTGTCAAAACCCTTAATCATTGAAAAATCGTGAAATATTTTGAGCATCGAACATACATTGTGACAAAATTTATGTAAAGTATGCAACAATTTTAATATAACTGATTATATAATAATGTATAAATACTATATATGCGGTATATATATTATAATAATGCCGAAAGAAAAAGGTTACGCAGTTAGTCGCGTGGGCCACGTTTTTGGCACAGTCCCGCTGGCTTTCTTTCGCACGCTTTTTAATACTAACCCTACTACAATTTGTTACAAACGACTATGTGAGACTTTTGAGGACATAATAATGTGCAGATACCGAAACTTACGAGTATATTATGCCATTCTATGAGAAACGGCACACAAATGAAACACTGTGAGCCACCCCTGTGGTCCTCGCTCCTACCGAAGGGTTAATTCTTCTTGTGTTTTATACTTCAAAACAGCTGCTATATAATATCGTTAGAATTCTGAAGGCATAAGAGCAGGAAGGCAGTCGCGGAGACTGAAATGTGACCCTTGTATTCGCAAACAGTCACCTTTATTGGCGAGAGATCAAACACAGCGAGAGATCATGCGCCTTTCCCGGCCAGGGCTCACATAACTACATGCCACCTCTAGACAGGTAGCAATCTCGCCCCCGCCTCCTTGCGCATGTCCGTGGCGTCAGTTCCGCCGCATCAGATAGTCATCTGCTGGGTATCCTTCCGCCGTGAGGTCCCGTTTGGGCGAATTCAAATATCGCCACTGAAAATATAATGCCAATGTTAAAACTGTAATTTTAGTTTAAATTATGATATTTTTTATCGCAGTGTAATTCAGTTTGTTCGTCTGAAATGCTTTGGGTACTTTGAAAATTAGCCTTGCTCTATAAATCAACCATTTTTGGGCTTGAGTTCCTCAGTTAGGGGAGCTATGAAAAATGAGTCACTTATAGACCAGAAAAACATGCAAAAGTATAGGATATCGTTAAAACGTTAAGGCTGATACTTAACTCGCACAAGTTTTATGAGAGTTGTAATGTTGTGGAAAATTGATATAGAATTATGTGGATGGCTCACAACTTTTTTATGCTACCGGGGAAATCCATTTGTTGGAGATTCATTGAGAACTTTAGTGAAAGTATTTAAGTAAATTGATTCAATTTTTCGATAATTTACTATTTCAATAAATCCTTTCCAAATATAAGCTCCAGCTTAATTTTGACTAAATGCTATATTTCTTCATATCCTTCTTGTATATAATTCACACATTTTTATAGCTCTTCCAACGGAGAATATTAATTTTAAAAATGTATACATAGCGCCAAGAGCCGCGAGCATTTGGGACCATGGTATCAAGATTTAACAAAAAAAATAACAAAATACAAAGAAAAGCAACACGCTTCGTTAAAAAACTGCAACGAACGAACACATAGTGTTACACAACTTTTAGAGGGATTAAGGTGGGAGCCCTTAGAGACTCGGAGACTGCACGCTAAGCTTAGGCTGCTTGAGAAATTCAGAACTGGTGTGTTTCAGAGCGACGCAGAGAATATTATCATGACGCCTCACTACATCTCTAGGTCTGACAGAAGCGTAAAAGTAAGAAAGATACATTTCCAAGCAGATAGGTATAAAAACTCGTTCTTTCCGCGCACAATAAGCGACCACAATCTTACAAAGTAAGAAATGAGCTCCTCTAAATACACTCCCATAGTACATGTCACCATTTCAAGCAACACATCCAAAATATTCAGCTCCAAACATTTTACATCTTTACGCGGCTGGTGACCTACCACCTCCTGCCACACACCCATGCGGCGGCTCGCGAGGTAGTATGTAGATGTAGAAGTCCTTGCTCTGTCCCAAAAACATTGCAAACCAAACAAGATATTACTCTGCGATTGAAAATATCACTAATGGTACCACAGATATACTTGCTAATTGGAATTATGTTTTTAGCAACTATTTTAAGGATGAAGCATGGTGAAATCGAAACAAGAATAAATATATCTGAATACCCCCTTGAGAACTAACTTGCTAGTAACTACGTTTATCGAAACAAATATAGAAGTATTTGTGTCTCTAAAGGAATGCCAAGCATCACAATTATTCCGCGTTGATCACTTTCCTTTATACCTATATTTTAAAAAAATGAACCAATGAAGTTGTAGTTTCTTAATTATGTTTGCTACATATTTTACCCATTTTGCTCATAAGCTATCGCGAGAGCTTATGCTTATCGCTAACATCATAAGCTATCGCGAGAGCTTATGAGATTGAGCCAAAACTTTGCGTCCTCATCCAATGTGGCCCATTGATGCTAAATATTGGACTCACCTAGCCTAAGCATTGGAATAACTAAGATAATTATTCTACATAATTAAATGTAGTACAAAATTACTCATATGTGAAAATATCCTTTATCATTTATTTCTTTTCGAGTCGAAAACCATTGTTTAAAGGAGAAAAGGCCGTTTATGAAAAATTTGTCTCTTATGGACCGGAAAGATACGCAAAAGTAAACGATATAGTTAAAACATTAGGGCTGAGACTTTACTCGCACGAGATTTAATGGAGTTTTTATGTGGTGGAAAATTGATATAGATTTATGTGGATGGTTCTTATGAGATTGAGACAAAACAACGCGTTTTCATCCAGTGTGGCCCATTGATGCCTAATGATTTTCGACAATACACTTCCTTAGTATATTACACCATTTCACCTCCAAAATTTTACATCTTTACACGGCTGGTGACCTACCACCCCCTGCCACACGCCCATGCGGTGGCTCGCGGGGTAGGAGAGTTGATGTAGATGTAGATCACAAGTTCGGTTTAAACAATGAAGAAACGTAAAAGAAAAAAGAAATAGTTTTCCATTAAGTTTAAAATAGAATGTTTTCAGTACCTTTCCTCTGACGTTTTTAGTTCTTGAGATATCTCGGAGAGAGTAAACATCAGCATTATAAAATATTCGCATGCACACTCTTGGAAAAATATCTGCCGCAGGAAAACAAGGATGAATTAAATATTTATAATCAATGCATTTAACTGCAAATATATGTGGACATATGTGTGCAAAAACTACATGTTTAAACATGATAATGCAACTATAATTTGATCATTTTTTATGGAATGACCTGTTACGTTTTTAACATGAGATTCAATTTTTTTACAATTAAAATATTAGCGTAGCACAGTAACCTTAGATATATTTAGGTATTTATTTAACGACAGGAAAGACAATAATTTTCATGGAATTTAAACTAGCTAATGGGAGTTACAATTTATTAAGTGATGCTGGCATAAGAATGATCGGAAAGTGAGACACTGCCACCGTTTCAAAGGCTTTCCGAAAACGCTTAACGAGCTTGAAAATCCCGCTGGCAATGCGATGTCATGAGGCGGTCTGTAAGGCGTTCAGGTTTAGTCTCGCAATCAGTTCTCGAGTGTCAGAGCTACCGAGAAACATGAGTCTATCGCTTAAAGTAATTATCCGCTTGTAGATTTTTATCGGAGAATTCATCATCGCTCTCTACTCGGGGGGATATCACGTTACGGACCGGTAACTGTCCGACGAGGGCGATCATGTGTCTGTATAAATCTTCCTACAGTGCTTCGCTCGTCTCACATTCATTCCCTAATGGAATATATCGCTCGAATTACAATGCGGCATCCCATGGATCGTCTTACATTCAATTTAGCAATTTAGATTCGTCATGAGCACGAAAATCTGTTAAGAAAAACTACATCTACATCGACTCACTACCCAGCGAGCCGCCGCATGTGTGTGTGGCGGGAGGTGTTAGTGCACCAGCCGTGTGAAGGTGTGAGGAATAAGGTTATAAGAAAATGAAGAGTGATTGATGTTATACTTTCCACTAATTCGAATGCATAAATCTTTACAACACTTTTTCGGCACTATATTGGCCATCATCAGGTACAGTGTGAATTTTCCAGTTATGCCATGGTTATTTTTTTCAAAGAACCACGGAACTAGCCGCGAAGGTACTTCAACGGAGTCACCTGCTAGTGATCACACAATTGTGTGCAATTCACAGTGGAAAACTCATTCGCCTGGACTGGGAACCGAACCCAGATCCCTCGATTTCGCGCCGAGTGCTCTAATCAATTAAGCCACCCTGGCGTCCTCTTCCGCTGTGATTCTCATGGGGGTTTTAAGGAGCAAGTTGTCCTCACAGGTACCGTGCATATGATGCCAGAGGTGCCCGTATGCGAGCACTAAGCACCACAGTCCACGGGGTAAAGCCCAACTTTTAACACAAAGGTGTTTACTTAGAACATTTTCAAAGAACCACGGAAATAGCCGCGCAGGTACTTCTTCAATGCTTCAATTCTTCAATCCCTTCATTGGACGCCCGGGTAGCTTAATTGGTTGGAGCACTCGGCGTGAAAACGAGGGATCAGGGTTCGATTCCCAGTCCAGGCGAATGGTTTTTCCGCTGTGAATTTCACACAATTGTGTGCCATGGGTATTTTATACATGATTCTTAGGGGAGAGGAGGGGAGGGAGGGAAGGAATTATCGGAATTGAGGCGGAATGTGGGGGTGGGGAGAGTAAGAGTAGGAAATGGGAGCATTGCAGTGGGTTGGTTAGATCATCCCAATGCCGGTCGTCAAGTGGGTGGGGGAAGGAATGTTCAGTAGCGGGGGTGAGGTGGGTGAGGGATGGTTAGGAAGGAGGGTGGGGGTTTCCCGGTTTGGGTTCTGGTCAAAAAGGTTTAGGAAGGGGTTTAGGATGGGGGAGTGGTATTGAAAATCAATATAATTTAACAATTTGACCTTCTTTTCTTTCCTCTTTATATTTTCCCATTGTTCATAGACATCCAAGCAACGTCCTTTCTTTTGAAGCCTTAAAATGTTCACTCGGAAGTCCGCGTGGTGGGATTTTTCCATCAGATGTTTTGCCAAATGGGATTTAGTGTCTCCTTTGGCCAGGCGCTTGATGTGTTCACTCACACGATTTCTAAAATGTCTTCCTGTTTGACCCGCGTGTGACCCGTTTGACTCACCTCCTGTTTGACAAATTTTAGAACTTGTGTGAGTGAACACATAAAGTGCCTGGCCAAAGGAGACACCAGATCCCGTCTAAATTTTCTGTTGAAATAATAATAATTTTGACTCGTAAACATACATTTCCGTCATTCATCGTGAACATTGGCTGGGAAAGTTTAAATTATCTCGGAAACATTTGCGCGTTTTCCGAGTTTTAAATTACAAATGGAGTCAACATTTCCTGTCCCTTCATTGGAAATTTTGAATGGGCTTTATTTTAAGTGGAGAGAAATCAGAGCAAGTGGATTTCTTCCCCTATCTCGGAAGAACCATCACGTGGGACCTAAGAAGTACAACGGACATCAAGCGGAGAATACCCCAAGCTAAGAAGGCGTTCATGAGAAAAAAAAAACTGCTGTGCTCAAGGAAGATTAGACCACAAACCAGGAATCAGTACCTACGATTCGATTTTAAAAGTAATCATTAACTTTATCTTACTTATCATATATTTTCTTCTAGAAATACAGTGTAATATTCAGGACCCTATTCCTTATTCATGTGCCTGAATATTAGGATTAGAAAATATTTATAATCCTCGGAGCTTTGGCTGCAATGGGAAAGATTATTTTGACAATGACTACTATAGGCAAGAAACAACAAAACCAAATTCAGGACATGAGAATATTTGTCCCAAATTTCAATCATTGCACGTTCGAATGAACGGTACGAGGTCACTTGCATGGGTACATATTTTTCAAATCAAATGATAGTTTGGAAATAAATTCACTTTGTAATATTCCATAATGGTTTTTATTATTCCGACCTAGGTTTCGACTCAAGTCATTATTAAGGTGACAATATCACACTACGAGCCTCAAATATAATATGTGGTGTAATATTGTCACCTTGATAATGACTTAACTTGAGTCGAAACCTAGGTCACAATAATAAAAACCATTATGGAATATTACAGAGTGAATTTATTTACAAACCATCGCAATGTTGTTCCGCCAAGTGAAGCCTGAGAATTTGTTATATATAAGTCAAAAGATTCTTCACGGCGAATTCTATCCCTTGGTATATTAGTTTCAATGTTTTCAAAGGACATTTTTAAGCAAGACAGCTACAGATTTATTGACAGCTACAGATGACACGTCCTGACAGTACAATTATCAGTGATGATGATACGCATACTACCTTTCTAATAAAAAAAAATAAGCCCGTTTCAATTTTTCTCGTTTGAGTTTGTTACCGGTTTTTACTGTGTGATATAGGAATTATATAATAATGTAAGATATTTTTTGCCGGACGTTCAACATATTTTTCTAGAGCCAAACTATTATGGCAGAAACGATCACAGGCGTAAGATTTAGGAAATGGACTGCAGAACGGATCGATGTTTCGATCGATTTTTTCCACGTATAATAAGGGACCAATAGTTGTGATGGATAAGTTCTAGGATACTTTGACCCTGAATAGGTAAAATGAGTTTTTGCACTTGTGCTAAATATCTTAACGTCATTATTAGCTAATAAACTCGCATGCAATATCCGGCCTAATATATCTCTTGCATGATTTAGTACCTTGTAGAAATATTTATCTGTCGTAGTTATTATAACCAGTAGTCATATCTTAAGTAGTGTACTGCATGGTAGCATGTTCTTGTACGTAGCACTTTCCTAGTTTCTGGTCTGACCGTGCACTGTTATCCTGACTGCTTTTGGACTGCGCCTGGCATTCCGGGGGAACTTGCGTGGTTCGGATATCAGCTGGGATGAGGGCTTCATACCTGGTGTGGTATCACCCCGTGCCACAAACCCTAGTGGTGGCTAGCACGGTATTTCGTAGATGTAGGTGTAGATGTATAATATTTTCAATGGTTATAATGTAATGTAAAAATAAATCTTAGAATACTTTGATCAGTATTAAATTTATTTGTTTTTTTTTTGGTGGTTTATTTCACAGATTACATCCTGAAAATTACTTGACTTGAAACGTGTAAATCTATTAAAATCCTGAGAAAAAAGCGAAAATTTGGTTTCATTAAATGATTTATATGTTATTCCAGCCAGCTTTTACTGCTGTTTACTGTAAATTTGACTGTAATTGTCTTTCATGTTTGATTGGAACAATAAACACAGTAAATGCATGCGGTGTATACTTATCTGCGCTGATTGCAACACCTTGAATGGAGAGGGTCCCGTCGCTTTGCATGGTGGCGTACATATCTGATCAGGAGAGAGGTCTTTTCCCATCTCCCTTTATCGCTCCAACCTGCCTCCTTCTCCCTTCCTCCTTCTTCCTTCCCCTCCTGTTGGTCTTTAACCCGATTCCGACTCGTCATTCCCTCCTTCCCTCTCCTCTCATTCAATATGGGAACCTGTCGGAATCCCACGTAGATTCGATGCCAAGTAATGAAATTTTCGATCCCACCCCCTCCTCCTCACCCTCAACCATTCCCCCATCTATCCTCTTTCATTCCACCCCCTGATTCCTTCACCACCTTTCCATTTTCCTCCAAAAGCCACCAGGCGGAGCACTTACGAGGCATTGGGGTGGGTTTATGCTTGAAAAGTCACTTCCATGACTTCCATGCAAGTCGCTCACAGTCGACACTTAAAGGCACGGACTTCCATGGTATTAGGGGTGTAAGGAGTATGTTCACTCTTTCAAGGAAAATATACTGTCAGATTTTAAGCTATCCGGGACTAGCCATGGAGTTCCACTTTTACGGAGTCACCCGCAATGCACGACTGTGCGAAATTCCACAGAGAAATAATCATCCGTCTTGACCGGGATTCGAACTCGGATACCTCGATCTCCGGCAAAGTGCTTTAACCAGTTAAGCTACCGATGCGTCCTCTTCCCCTGTGATTTAAACTTAACTGGCTAAAGCACTCGGCCGGAAATCGGTGGATCCGGGCTCGAATCCCGGTCAAGGCGGATGATTTTTTTCTCTGTGGAATTTCGCAAAATATACTGGGTTCCATTAAGGCAGACTAAAATAACTGATATTTATGTAAACCAAATTTAAACATATTTAAAAGACCATTCCTGTGCATGGGGCCTAAGGTATTCAATGTTTTGCCAGAAAATATAAAAATGGAGAGTAATTCCCGAAAATTTCTGTGGTCCGTGAAATCATGGCTATTCATACAGCACAATATTGAAAACTTCTTTAAAAACAATGTATGAAAGTTTTCCGTACTTGTATCGATTTTTTATTGCATTGATTGTTTTGTAAATCCTTCTATTTAGTATGTATAATATAACACTTCCAAGGTTATTGTTGACTTCACTAGTTTGTAAGTCGGGGTTTCAAGGTTAATTTCTTTGCCAAGGTATATTTTTAGTTTACTCTTTTCGAGAGCAATGTGTGTTTTTGTTTGTTTTAGAAGGTAATCTTTAAACAGGTAATAATCTTTTAAGGTTACCTAAGCATCCCAATTCATGTTGTTGCCAATATTTTTGTACCATTGTTGGATGCAATAAATATCTATCAATCTCTCTATATGATATGCATCTTTATTCTGCGCAAAAGGCTTGGAAATGCAAATTTTTTCGAGAAAAACAAAATTTCACGTATTTAAAATATTTTTACGCAAGTTGTATAAGGATCCGGCACAATAAGCCCTATAAATTCGTGGTAGAGAAAGAAAACACCAAATATCAGACAAAAATTTCAGCTCCAGTCTGCTCATATGGCGCAGCTGTTTAAATGCTTTATGAAAAAAGCTCGACAATTTCCCGTCTATTTCGTTAGTACCGTCTGTTTCTAAAGGTTTCTGCCTTTTCTTTGCCTCATAAGAATATTCTTTTGTGATATCTTCCCATATATGATATCGGCTGCCTTTCTATGACTTCATCAGTAATATGAAAATGTTCGATAGTTGATTAACCAAATATGACTCTTCACAAGGAGGTCGTTGAATGTGGAGTCCCATTCGAGCCTTCCCAACCACCCAACTATGATGGCACGATTCAGTTATGCATCGAACTGCTTCTTCGTTTCACATTTCGGTCAAATATCGAGTGATATGGTCTCTTTCAATTCCATCACCAACTTACTTAAATGAGATTGTCTCTATCTTTTTGCCCTTTTGAAAGCCCACGTATTTATTGGCAATTTCTCAAGTGCATCTTCTGAAAGACTATGAGACACCATTCAATGAAATCCTGTTGAGGTCTTATTCTGAGAACCATGTGCCATGATGCCATTTTGCCTTTATTTAATTCCGTCTGAGTTTTCTCGTCTCATATACAGTTTTTAGTGCAAATGGCATTCATATGCGATGGAGCCCATGGGAAATACAGGGTCTCCTGGATAACTTCTAAGAAGAAACTAGGAGATTGTATTTGAAGAAAAACACGTCAAAGACTAAGCTGTTTTTGATAGGGTGATTATTAAGAATGGTTGTATGATATGGGTTATAGATGAAGAAATTGAACTAATATACAACTTTAATTTGTCCGCATTGTTTATGAAAAATGGAAGGGGATGAAGAGATTTGAAGACGTGCGAATGACAGTTGGATGGGCATAGCTAGTGGAGTATGGAGCATGCCTAGGAATGGTTGTTTGTCTTGGGAAGAGGAAATCTCTGTGTGCATAAGTCTTCTCCCAACGTTATGATATGGTAGGGAAACCTGGGTATTTGAGATATAGCGTCAGATTAAGCTAAATGAAATGGAAATGGAGTACCTGAGGAGTGTTGAGGAGGAAAATTAAGATAGGTAGGGTTAGGAATGAGTTCGTGATTGACGGATGTGAGTAAGATGCTCCAGGAATTACATTTCTATGAGAGTTCTTCTTTGGTTTGGCCATCTCAAAGAAATGGACGCGAGTCGGATAAAGAAAATAATTCATGAAATTTTTTAAATGTGAATGGCGTGGAAGGAATGGTAGAATGGTAGACCGCAATGGTAGAATAAAATGGTAGACCGCAATGGTAGAATAAAATGGTAGACCGCAAAAGCCATTGGTGAATGTGATTGGAGAGTCTCTAAAGAGAATGAATATTGGGAGACTCAAAACTAGGAGACCGGTTATGAAGCAACGCATGAGTGTGAGAGAAGTGATAGTGGTTTGTAAGGATTAGTCAATATATCGAAATGATTAAATGGGATCCATGATGGTTTGAACAAAGTGACATTAGTAATTACCAAACTTTTTAAAAATGAAAACCCACCATGGTTTCCAAACTTGGGTAGTTTGAGAGAAATATCATTTAACCTACAAATCAATGAATTTGGTCTCTTTTTAAAGAAAAATATATCATCCTTCCATTGACATAAAAAATTCAACCCCTTGCGACATTACTTTATGAGATATTTGTCACAAAATACCAGCCCTTTTATATGGGAAATGGTACGTGTATGCCCTCCAGGGAGACCTTATATTAAAAATGAGGCATTCCCAAGACTTATATCTCGTCAAAAAATCAACAGTGTGTAGTTTGTGAGTTTTCTAAACTATTTTTGAAAATTAACCATATTGTCACCGCAGTAAATTCTTCGGAATCACAGTAGATCTTCCGTTTTGATGGAGCTTCAAACGTACCATGTGAAAAAAATGAGTCAAGTTAGAGACTTATTTGGATATTTTCATTTGATTACTTACAATTTCTGTCATGTAAAACTATTTTATTGCACCATTAATAATGCAATATTTAATTCATACGTCTCACTGCTGGTGAAATAAAAACGTATATATCGAATATGGCCTCTATTATGATTAGGGAACTATCTCGCTCGCTTTACCTTAATGTCATTATCAAGGATGGTTTCGAGGACCGACAATCATGTCAAAACTTTGTCATCATCAAGGACACAAAGCGTCGAGACCATGGTCGGGTTTCATTAAAACAACCGCGTGGAGTTTAATTTTAAGAAGGTATCAGGCTTAACATGGTGGGAATTACTTTCTTCAAACATGGTTAAGAAGTAAAACGTTTCGTTAATTCCACCGATTCATGAAGAAAAATGCGACCATGTTTTCGGCGCATATGCATCAGTTTCAAGGTGTTTTTCTTGTCGGGTGAGCAAGCTTACTTGTTACTATTGTTACTTTATTCTTACATCATGGATATAGAATAGCTCCACAAAGTTACGCCTGAAACTCTTTCATACGGTTAAATGGGAGTCATTTATGTAAGGCTAACGGCAGTTGATAAATTCTTTGACTTTGCCTAGCCCGCAAGGGATTAGCGTGACGGAAATGAATGTATAAGAATTACCAAAATATCCCATGCCTCTTCCATTCTTACATTTCATTCCACAATATTTCATGCTCAATTTTGGATTGAGGATTGCAGCATAGTAAGGTATAATTGTTCTCCATATAGAGTACGGGGTCACTAAATGTAATGGACCAAGTTCCTTAAGAATACAACATGAAATAAATAAGACGAAGACTAAAATCCTAGTATGCAAAAGAGAAAAGATGAATGCAGAAGTCTCCCTGAGAGAAGATTAATTGGAGCAAGTGGATTCCTTCACCTATCTCGGAAGTATAATCATGTGGGACGGGAGAAGTACAGCGGACATCAAGAGGAGAATAGCCCAAGCTAAGAAGGCGTTCGTGTGAAAAAGAAAACTGCTGTACTCAAAGAAGATAGGACTACTAACCAGGAAACAGTATGTGAAAACCTTCGTGCGGAGCATAGAACTCTATGGATCGGAAGCATGAGCCATTGGAAAAGCTGACCAGAACAGACTAAAAGCCTTCAAAATCTGGTGCTGGAGGAGGATGTTGAAGATGAAATGGACGGATAAAATAAGAAATGATAAAGTGTACAGAAGAGTAGAAGAGGAGAGGACCGTACGGAACACCATGCAGAAAAGAAGATCGAGATGGATTGTACACACCTTGAGACACAATGGGGTTGTGAAGGACATAACTAAAGGCAAAACAGAGGGAAAATTCCCCAGAGGAAGACCCAGGAATAAGTTCATGGACCAAATAAAGAGGAAAGTACATAGGAAGACATACCAGGAGGTAAGGGGACTTGCATTAGATTGGCGGAGGGCTGCATCACACCAATATTTGGATTGAACGACAAATGATGATCATCGAGCGGCTAAGACTTATTTTTATACACCAGGCCAATACTTACTCTCTTAATCTCATGGCCATTTACACCTAAGCTGGGATTTGGCTTCACCCACTAGCGATCTCCATCTTTCTCTGTCTGCTGCTTCCTCCACTGTTCCCCAGCCGGTTGACATCTGACGTCATTGCATCCCACTATCTTCGTCTCGGTCTTACAGGTTTTCTTACTTCTGGTCTTCCCAGGCCTATCTCCTTCAGTGGTATACCCTGCTCACTTCACATAACGTGGCCAACCCATCTCATTTTTCCCGTATCAGCGCATTCTATTATGTCATGTTCCTTGTAAAGGTCTCTATTTCCTTGTTGTTTCCTGACTCTCCAAATCCCGTTTTCAGTTGTGGGGCCAAAGATCTTTCTTAGGACTTTGTTTGAAAAAACCATAAGTATTCTTTCTTCCTTCTTATTCATTAAACATGTTTCTGCGTGGTATGGGACCATAGGGTGAATTATTTAGTCGTATATTCTTATTTTGGACCTGTGAGATATTATCTTTGAAGTTAGTATTTTTTTGCATGCGTACAAACTTTTGTTCACTATTAAAACAGAAACAACAGTTGAATTATCCACAAGGTATCTTAATGCGTACGACGCGTTTCAACTCACTGAGCCATCATCAGGCACAAGACCTGTCTGATGATGGCTCTGTGAGTTGAAACGCGTCGTACGCATTAAAATACCTTGTGGAATAGTGCAATTGTTGTTTCTGTTTTAATATGACGAACTTCCACGATATCTTGCATGAATCTGTTGAAAATTTTTGTTGACTAGTGTATATCGTATTTCACCGCATGGTCGTCGCAGATTTTATGCCAATTTTTTTCGCTAAAAAGTAGGGTGCAACCATTATGAGGGGAAATAAAATAAAATTGCGCCGGTATTAGTTTTACATGTGTATTTTATTTTATTTATAATGATTTTCCATAATAAATCGTAATTTATTGCAGGTGAGTAGTGTTCCAATGCGCTAGCACGATTATTTCGTTGAAAACGTTGATAGATAAAAATAGAAAATTCGTACGACAAAAGCGTACCCAACTAGCCCCGGTCTCCCCTACTCTGTAATTTTTAACGGCAGGTAGAAATTTGTCAGGTAGAGTGCAAAACTAGACTAATTTTACCTTTTTCAGCAAGTGTCGTGACGAACAGAATTAGCATGCGACGATTATGCGATGAAAAGTTTTGAACCAATTTTTGGACTGAAAAGTAAAGAAAAGGGTGCGATGATTTTCCAGTGGCGACGATTATGCGGTGAAATACGGTATATGTTGACTCTCTCGGGTTCATCGCTGCCTACCAAGCCAATAGATTCGATATACCGAGCCAATAGATGAATAAACTTACTCTACATCATAATGTGTTGGAACCACCTGCATTGCTCAGTTTTTTTATTACAGTTAATATTTAGGCTATCGATATATAGCGTCTCAAACTCGAGCTCCCTCGACTTTTTGCACTGTCCCTTGCGTATTTCCCAGTTTCCTCTCGACTGTCATTTGCGCTGACGCGGTCGAAAACGCCGCAAGCAGATGGGATTGTTGAGATTGTGAGGAAAAAGGGTCCCTCCGAGAGATTCGGTGCGTTCCCATCTTCTCACGGAGCGAGGGAACGATGCCAAGGGTGCGACCCTTTTTGCACCCTTATTACCTCCTCCCTTGCCCTCGCTCACGATCGTGAAAAGGGTTGTTTGTCGGAACGTGCGCCCCCAATTTTTCCTTCTCCATCCAGAATGCCATCACCTCTCTCGCCTCTTTTGCGAGATCTCCTCGAACTTTTTAAGGGTCCCCCGCGGAGATCCTATTTAAATGTTAAGAACCCTGGCGGAAATGAGGGGTGAAAGGTATCTGCATCGTGAGATCTAAAACTATGTAATAACTTTTGAAGTGATAGTTCTGAAGTTGTCATGTTTTTGGTATTCTCCTATGTGCGATTTGATGCTTTGCTTCACTTATTTCTCTGACGTTCTTATCTTCCATGCAAGTATCATTCAGTTGCTTCTAGAATATGATACTTTTAACACCTCCTGTGATGTGCATTAAATTGCTTTAAAAAATTTATTGTTAAGCATTGCAATGCAATTTTTCATGATTTCAAAGAAAAGGAAACTATTTTACCAGAAAAAATTATAACCAGTCAGCGTAAGACGATGAAATGTTAGTAGGCTGCTACCTACAAAAATATCAAACTTCTCAATTAATGTTTCCATGAAGGCTTCTGCGAAGTTTTTTTGATGAAGAGAATGGTTTTTCGGGTCTTCTTCCGTGTTTATCCATTTTTAATGGATAATATTTCGCCAGCGTTCCAGCTGGCTTCTTTAGGTCCGCTGTATTATTGAATATTGTCCGTAAAAATTGTCTGTATATAGAAGATCCAGGACTCATTGGATATTGTCCAATATTGTGCGTAAAATAATGGGTAAATATTGTCCGTAAATATTGTCTGTAAAACATATGTCCGTAAAAAAATGGATAATCGCGGAAGAAGACCCGAAAAACCATTCTCTTACTCAATTAATGCGTTTTTGCTTACTATCCCCTCTATTATCTAAACCATTCCCCACCCCCTCCTATTGACCAAACCTGACCATGATGCACGTCTCTTACGCATCTATGTACATTATTATGCTATAAATTATGTTATATACATCGATGCTCTTACGTCAATTTAAAACCTTCAATTCTTCCCCACCTCGTATCTTCTCTATAACTACTTCTTCTCTACTATGTATCTTCTCTATAGCTACTCGCTTAAGCTGTAAAAGTACTTCGATAATGGTTGCTGTGCAGTAAAAACCTAGGTCGGCAGTGAAACATTTAAAATGTGGAATATACTATGATATGTTTTCGTCATTTCCGGGTTATACTTCGTTTTTCTTCAATGAATTGGAAAAAAACAAAGTATAAAGTGTACAGCAAGTTCCGTCGTTACGTTTGTTACGCCGGAAAACACCGACTTTCTAAACTGTAGAGGATATTTTACTTGAAATGCATCAATTCATCACGTCAACTCAATGGGATTCACAGCTAGAGTGTTTAAGAGTCTCTTCCATGAAATATAACGCAATTTTTTTCTTTATTCATACTGTAGCTCTACTTATGGTAAAAGGGTGTTTAAATGAGAATATATTCCTCGTGAAGAAGTGAACGGCAGCGATCACAAAACGTCGGGCTGACTCCGAATGACGTGCAGCATACACTCGAATTGTTTTATTGCTGTGATAATGAAGTAAACGACGAGTGTTCACCAAAATTGTGCAAATGATACCGATGGCGTCCGCTCTTAGATAGTCCGCTCGAACCACTCATTTGGCAGACCCTCGTCAGAATATGATCGCAGCTGACAGAAATTCAGCCAATCAATTGACATATCCTAGGCCAATTCGGGAAGGAAATTGCGTGAAAAAAGTGTCGATGATGGTGGTATATCTTAAAATCATACGATCATCAAAATCGATAACTTTTCATTTCATTCCAAGCCAAATTAGTGTATTTCAACCGCTTTGTTTTTTGAGATGGACTCTAGTTGAGAATGAAGGGCACTAGATGTTGTACTGTCCACTATTTTTAATACTGACAACTTTACAACACGTATTTCGGCAGTTTGTTGGCCATCATCTGGCACATCTGATATATCAGGTATAGACACTGTACTTGATGTTGGCCAATAAAGTGCCGAAACTCGTTGTAACGTTTTCAGTATTGAAAATAGTGGACAGTACGACATGTAGTGCTCTTCATTTTAATAATGAAGTTCCACAATATCTCTCCCGAAACTGTTGACATATAGTCGAGAATTCCATTCGCACGAGAAATCATGAAAGATAAATATTATGACCATGAAGTATGGCCGGAATTCAAAATGAGTCCTACTCTTTCTCCCATTGAGTCTTGGATCTTCTATCTCCATCTCCTGCATGATCACGCCACTTTTTATTCATGGATATTTTTTTGCAGCTTCATGATGTATAAATTAGCCCAAAGACTATACTTATTCCATGTGTCTATCTCAGGCTGAACTTAGGAGAAATCGTGGACTTTCCCATTTAAAGCAAAAACCAATTATAATGTGCAGCTTTCTTTCATTTTTCCTTTAGCATATTTTGTTTTGGTCACATAATTTACATTTTATTTTCAAAATATGACAATAAATGCTCTATCCATCATGCCACAAAGTTAGAATATACTCCCAAATTGTTGAAAGAACTGTCAATTTGTTTCTAATTTTTATTGAAAACTATTTACGTTAAAGTTTTCAAAAATTTCTTGCTAAGGATTCATTTAAAGCTACCCACCCTTTTCTAAAAAGAAAGTAGCCTGCCAATATTATTATTAATAATGAAATAATTCTCATTTCTTGTCTATTCACTATATTTTGTATTATTTTTTTATTAATTCAATTTCAAACATTTTCCAGCGACGGATGAAAATTTTGTTGTAATATTATAGTTTGATTTGTGGTATTGAAGGAAAATTTGCATTGGAAAATGACTCTTGTTCATCTGTTTAACGTTATTTACTTCTTATTTTAGAACGACGTTCTGCAAATTGAATTTTGTTATGAAATATTGCTGTGTAATCGATGTCGAAAGAGTTAGGATCGGTCTAAGGAGTTACGGACGTCCCCTACGGTAGGTCGTGCATATATGCCTTGGGATGAAAAAAACTATTAATTTATTGGCTATGGAAGGAAAATTAATTCAATCATATTTTTTTTGTCTTTATTTTTATAAACATCTTGGGTTGAACCTGCTGCCCATTTTAAAGGTTATGGTTTGGGACGCTGGGTAGAGGTTTGTAGAACCATGGGTGGGGAATGGCTCAGAAAAGTTGGAGAAACTGGTTATTGTGGTGTAACTCTCACCATACGTACAGAAACGACTATTATACGAGAATTTTGTTGAACATTTTTGCCAAAATTAAATCATTGTATTACTTGAGTTGTTTCGGCGTTCGAAATTCTAGCTAAAATTTTATGTTATATTGAAGTGTGTTTACGTCGTGACGCTATGTCGACGTGACACTTATGTGTTTGGTAGCAACCATTAGAATGATATGAAATGCATAGGTTATCGAAGTATTACGGTATGTGTATCTCACATGCCAAAAGCCAATGTGTTTAAATATATTTGATTTCCAAATAATTATAAAAATATCGTGAAAATGCAAATTTTTTCACTCATACCTATGCATTTTACTCATAAGGATACGAATGCTAAGTGTTACGCAAACCTGTGCTTAAGAAATTGCTTCTAGCCCTCGGAAGTTATTATTTTAATTATGAACAAGAACAAGGAGAAAACTGCGGCGGTTTATATAGTAGAAGCCTCATTCTATTGCATCCCAGACGGAGTATGTTCTCTCGAGAATTTTACAATGCAGTCAAGTGGTGTCTTGGGTCGTGATGGATAATTCAGTGGGAAAAGTAGATGTCTTACTAACCCTGGGTATCGGAGTGTTTCTCCTAGGAGACGAAGGGACAACTTTTAGGCCTTCAATATGTACGTTTTTCGTAATATATTCCCTTCGGTCTTCCCTTATCTCCACCAGGAATTCAAAACGACATTCCTTCCGTGCGCGTAATTTGAATGTGACCCGAAAGAGTAAATCTGCACGTTCCTGCGCGGTTGGAAGAGGAAGATATATAGAAAGGAAAAAATAAAGAATTCACCATTGCTACAACGCAATGGACAAAAGTAAATTTCGTATTCATTTTCTTTCACTCGCCTTGGTTTCCATGAAACGAAGTCGGAAATTATTTTTTTCACCTTGTACAAAGCCTCCCTTTTGCACCTCGGGAACAATTCCCGCGAGTTTTCTGCAAGGGAAATGTGTTTGTCTTTCGCATTGGAGATTAAACTGGCGCTGACGAAAATAGAAACAGGTTGGAGGAGGGGAGGGGAATGTCCAGGTGGGGGGATTTCTTGGCTCAAAGAGTAATGCGAATGAATACAAGGATTCGTAATGCAAGCGTCTTTACCCCGCACTTATCTCCCCTCTCGATTGTTTTTCGAAGATTTTTGCAAAATGCCTCCTTCTCCGTTTCCAGATGCAACCAGAAGGAGTGTTTCTACGAAGGTCTTCTGCGGGCTTACGAGCGGAGAGAGGGGAAGGAAGCAATGGGGAGAGAAAAGATTGGTATCTTCCCCGAGCAGTCCTGCAGTTCCCCTCTCCCGTCCCGTTTATTCAACTGCTGGTATGTATTTGAAATTTAAATTCCATTCTCTCTCTCTCCCCCTCCCTGTATTTGTCTTGAGCTGCAGGAGGAGGTGACCGAGCAAAAAACTGCTTAAGGGCATTAAAAAAAAAGTGAGCAGATAGGACAAACGAGTTTCGGCCGCAACCGTAAGAGATGGCGCGGAAAGCAATGCGTCCGGATTTCTTCCGACACTCTTGTGATAGGGAATACATTCGCAAGAAAGAGGGGCTTTGGAAACGACATGGGGGCTTTCTTCTTATACGTCCTCAGCGCGAAGCTGTCGGGAGGTGTCTATCTAGTTTTCCTTATCTGGCGGACTCAGCTGCGTTTGGAATGGCTGTGTAACTTCGTCCGTAAAGAAATCGTTCATTTTATTTAATGCTATACAGGGCGTTACACATTTAGTTGACCGTATGGGTTCTTGCATAGAATCTTCTCTAGTGTACATTTTCTTAAGAGCATATGCCCGTTGTTTCCAATAGCAGATGGAAAATTGACATAATACTGTGCTGTTTACATTATATTTATCTGGAAGCCTTTCACATGTAGATGTTTTTCCTAACAATAAACGACCCTAAACGCGATGTTGGAATTGGCTGACTTACAAAGGAGAATGAAACATATTAGAAAAGAGTATTTTAATAAAAAGAACGCCATCAATCGTTTAATGATTGGCGGCTTCCACCGCAGGTATTGTAATCCATACTAAATGTGTTAAAAATAAGGGTTGGTGAATTTGGAATAGCTATGTAACTTCGTCCGTAAAGAATCGTTCATTTTATTTAGGTAATGTTATATAGGGCGTTACACATTTAGTTGACCGTATGTGTTCTTGCTTAGAATCTTCTCCTGTGTAAAACTTCTTAAGAGTATATGTCCGTTGTTCCCAATGGCAGATAGAAAATTGACGTAATACTGTTCCGTTTACATTATACTTATCTTAGAGCCTTCCGACACGCACGCTGTTTTTCCTGACAATAACCGGATTTAAATTAGCTATATTGGAATTGGCTGACTTACAAAAGAGAATGAAACATATTAGAAAAGAGTATTTAAATAAAAAAACAGCGCCATCTGTTGCTTAAGTTATTGGTAGCTTCCATCGCAGCTATTGCAATCCATACAAAATGTGTTAAAACTAAGGGGTCGTGAATTCCCGATCTTGATGACCTTAAAAGACGCACGTGTAACAAGACGTACCCGCAATTTTAGAGGGACATATTGTGGTAAGAAAATGGTTTTTGTCATCTTCTCGAAATCGCGACCGTCTAAAAATGGCCGTAGACTACTTTTAGACTCTGAGAGTGAATTTAAAATAGAGCTCGTCTTCGCATTGGGCAAAAAGGTGTATGCAGGGATTGTTGATCACTCTTTACGTTCCTTGAAGATGCAGAATCGAACACTCGAATCGAACAATCGCATATGAAGTCGGACCGTATATCCGTTTGCAGCGCTACGATTTAGATGAATATGAGCAATATTTTGGAGAAGGTTCTGTCACAGAAGCAGAAAATGATGATCGTAAAGTTGATTCAAAACGAAATTGGTTTGTATTTATTTTCTTGGTTTCCGAGATATACCGCTTCGAATTCGGGTGAAAACACTTCGAAAAGTACAATATGTAAACTATTGCATTCCCCAAGCTTTCACTTATTACCATTTGAATCCATGAAGCTCTAGATACAAATGCCACGACCCCGCTGTAAGCAATGTTCTCCTAGATGTAATAATAAATTCAACAGTAATGAGGAAAAAGGTATATTGCAGCGTTCATGTCCCTTTCCAAATAAACTCACAAAAATGCTGAATTTTTCCCGTTGAAAAGAATTGGCATTCCAAGCAAATAAAACTGGGCCATTTGAAATATATCTTTTATCGCAGAATATTGATGTGACTACTTAATGAATACGCTCTTCAAAATTATAAAAAGTGTAAAAGAGTGGAAAGAAATTTTACGATAACCGGAAACAGAGCATACTCTCGTCATCTCATAGTCATCATCAAATCATTTTGATTTTATTAGGAAATCAAATTTGATAGGTGGTTACGGGTTATCTAGATGTGTTCAAGAATAAATCTTCCAAATAGAAGAAGTTTATTAATACATTCAAAATAGAATTTTCCATTCTTTTACGAATACTCTTTCTGCAACGTGGGTATCTAGCTAAACCAAGTGAATTCATGAAAATTAAAAATAGCTGTCCCTTGTGCAATGAGCTATGAATGAATGAATTTAGTTTTATTTCAGCTAATCACCCTACAGTTATGTTGATTAAAACAATTTAGAGGAGTACAGGGTTTAGTATAATGATCTTACAATGAAGCAAATATCTTATAATACACATAAAGAGAGCCTGATCTTAGATCATCTAAATTACCCCGTAAATTTTTGGAAGGTTTTAAAATTTGACATTAAAAGGCACATTAAAATTCATGTTTATTTTGGTCTCGAATATGCAATGAAATTTGTATCAAAGTACGAAATTCGGAAATATGCACAGACAGATTCTAAACATAACATCCGTTGCCATGGGTCGATTAGTAAACCCATCCAGGTACCGACACTGTCAGTAGAATATCATGTGAATAATTCGACACTAAATGCAGCGTCCGTGTGCCATAGCTCAATTATTTTGGTTTGTCTTGCAACTTCGATACACTTGTTCCATCTATCGGCCAAAATATTACTTAATAACTCTAATCCGAATCTCCCAATCTCTTTGCCACTCAACATATACTTAATCTATGGTTTTATCATGGTGATTATAAGAGCAACATGTTGACATTACCGATATTGATTTTAATAATTAACCGATTTTCTGCAATAGCGTCCACAACAACCATTAATTACTCATTAATGCTTCAGCCTAGAGGTATTTACTCTAACTCGGCCGCAAAAGTACTGAAATTGTTGCGTTCATTACAATTCCCTAACTTTTTAGGATATTTTGAAAAATAGCATTTTCAGCTATCTCAACGCAACTGGAGTAAAACCTAATTACTTCCAGATATCCTATGCTAAGGGGACACATCGTAACAGTGATATACAGGAATTAACGATAATACATTCCACTGAGGAGTGCTCAGTGTTAATCACTCCTTCAGAATTAATCGGTAAATACTGACTTTCTCATTTTTGCCATATCCACTGATGCTATTTTATCTGTACTTTCCGTTTATATTATCCCCAGATAAGTGCTCAAAGATTGTTTTCAACTCGTTGCATTTTCAATTCCACCACCGAATGTCTTTGATTGCTCGTGCTCATGAAATTTAGACTCCATGTGGACCCGCTCGCACGCACCCGCAACGTCTCAAGATAATTCTCAGATTGTCCTTAATAAACCCTGGCTAAACTTCCGCCTTTTATTCCAATATATATATTCACTTTCTGACAACATTAATCCGTTTTCTCTTTCCCCCAAATCTTTCAGCACCCGCACTCTTTATCGCCTCCCTCTAAATAGATTTATAGGTGATATAGTCGGAGTCACATCCGGTGTTCCCCAAGGAAATGTGATCGGCCCTCTTTTATTCATTATTTATACGAGGGATGAGTTGATTCCACTTTTTCTTCACGATTCAAATTCCGATTACGATTCTTTCAAATCGATTCTCGATTCCGATTCAATCGATTTTTATTCCTAATAACAGGTGGGATATTGATATACCAGTATCGTACGACTATTATTTAAATTCAAGTATTGACTGAAATAAAATAACAAAGGTAACCAAGTCTTTCAAAAAGTATATTTATTAACAAATAGCAAATATATCCTCAGCTTATTGAGGTAGATAAAAAGTAAAAATTGATAGCCTACACCGAAAATTACTGAGACAAAAATGAGGTGATAAATGAAATTCGATTTGAACATATATCTATCTGGAATCGATGGAATCGGAATCGACTTTAGGCGATCGATTATCGATAGCGACTCTAATCCTGAGAATCGGTGGAATCAAGAATCGACATTTGGATTCTACTCATCCTTAATTTATATTTATGATCTAAGTCCTCGAGTTAGCAGTAACTTAAGATTATTTGCAGACCATACAGTCGTCTGCCGTGAAATGAGCAAAGACGCGTATTTAGAAGTTCTGTTATCGGATCTTAACAATGTTTTCTTTACGAATACTCATTATACAACAAACCTTTTAGTGTCCCTCGAGTATCTATCGATAGGGAAAGGAACCATGATCACCAGGAATCCAAACACTATAGTAAATCTCAGCTCTGCTTTTGTGTGTCATAAAATATGTTTGAAAATGTAAAAAAGAAAGAGGGGAGTGATCTGTAGCTCTTAAAAAATTTACATGTCAAGATATCATGCTGAGTTGGTTTTTTCTTTATTGAACCACTATTAACACTTCATTACGTAATATTTAACGAAACCTTAAGTTAACGTACTGTATGTTGACTTTAAAAATTCTTTATCAAAGCTATCGAAGTTCCTAATCCCAATTATTAATGATTTAATTTATTAATAAAAATAAAATAATAAGAAAATTGTATATGATTAATAAATAACGTGTATGAAGCGTCGGAATGGTTAAATATTTTCTAACTCGCCTACTGTATCGTCATGAATTCAGCTAAAAACTTGTTGCACTGAGGCACAAGCCCCTCGTGCCAAAATGCGGTAGCGAAACCAGAATATGCCAGGGTGAGCGTAAGTAACGGAGAAACGAAGGGAGAATGAGGTTACCAGAGATGTTTTCTTGTTCAAAATGGAGGTTCATCTACATCAACATCCACAAAGTACCGTGCAAGCCACCTTTAGAGTGTGTGGTACGGGACGATTTCACACCAGGCTTGCAACACTCATCCCAGCTTAAATCAGAACCGCGCACGCCCGCCCGGAATGCCAGGCGCAGGCCAAAAGCAGTGGTCAGCGGTCAGTCAAAAGCGTGGTCAGACCAGAAACTAGGATGGTGCTAAGTAAACGTGCATGTTGGCATGCAGTATACTATTTACAAATACTGGTTAGATACAACTATTGCGATTACAATACAGATACAATTATTAATGCGACTAAAAACAGTAATACAAGGTACTAAGTCATGCAGGAGCTATATCTTGCCAGATATTTAATGAGGGGATTAATAGCAAATAATGATGTTAGACATTTAGCGCTAGTGTAAAACCTATTTTACCCTGGGAGGGTCAGTTTCCCAGAATTGATCTATCGTGACTATTATGGACTCTTATTGTGCATGGAGGTAATGACATTTTAAATCTATTGGTTGTAGAGTCTATTTCCTTCATTTTATGCCTGTGATCATTTCTTCCGTAATAGTTCGGCTCTGGCAGAATATGTTGAACGTCCGGCATAAAAATGTCTACATAAGGTTATCTCACTTATGAATGCTATTACCCTATACCAAAATGGATATCTATCTACATCTACGAAATACCGTGCAAGCCACCACTACGGTGTGTGGCACGGGGTGTCTCCACACCAGGCATGCAGCACTCATCCCAGTTCAAATCAGAACCGCGCACGTTCCCCCGAATGCAAGGCGTTGGCCAAAAGCAGTCAGGGCAACGGTACGCTGTCAGACCAGAAATCAGGAGAGTAGAAGAACATTTTACCAATCAGTACACTACACAGATATAACTACTGATCAGTATTATTTATGCAACATATAAATAGCACTACAAGGTGTTAAAACATGATTGAGTATATCATGATATTAATCCTTTAATCTTGCACGTTAACTCTGAAGGCGGGAAAAGTAGGATGGATAGGGAGGTAAATGTGTGGGCGGGCAGGTTGTGGATTGAATGCTCCAGTCCAGAATGGACAATAAACGAAAGGAATACGCTTCGTTGGTTTGGTCCATTGGGGTAAATGGAGAAATGGAGAGCTCGCTTTGGTGGCCATAACCGCCATCTCGAATAACCCCGTTTTTCTGTAGAAAGCTATGAAAAATTTTCTTACTTAATTTACATTTAAGTTGTCTGATGAGGTAGCAAATGGAAGCCAGCTTTCCTATCAGGATACTAATGGGATTATTCCATGTAAACTGACTGTCGATGTGAGGACCCAAAAATGTAACTGAATTTACCTGTTGCGTTGATTTGTCCTTTAGTCTTAGTAGCATACATTCTGTTGGTGGCATTTTAGTAGTTGTGTTATTGATCATAACAGATTTATCTACATTTATATTCAGTGCATTGTTTTCACATCGTTTGGTGTCATCATTTACTTAAAAGTTATTTATAAATTTATTTATATATTTCTTTATAAATGAAGAGATATATGATATAGTTTGAATAAATGTTGTGAGATCACGAGGCAGACAGCGATAGTGATCGGTGAATGTGATAAAAGAGTCTAAATATGAGATATATCAGTCGTCAGTATAGAGAAAGTATAGTCGGAATAGTCAGCGGCATGACGTGATGGCAATTCATGGTTGTCTTGACGCTGATGCTGATGACGTGAAATCACGTCAAGGGTACCGTGAGTGTTCCAGGTTTCACTATGGTCCCTAGTCACGTAACACGTCATCAGAACCAGCGTAAGGACAACCATGACATGATATCACGTCATGCCGCACTCGAAGGGTTACAGAAGTTAAAATCAATAGACATAAGGTAGGAGTTAGTCAAATTATAGTCTGTATGGAGGAGAATTATACGAGAGTTTTAATAAAGCAACTCCGAAACACTATTACAGAAGCGAAAGTGGTTTGTAAGGACACTATGGATGAAAATCTTAAAGGAAAAGCAAGTTTCTCCGACAAATGGGAATAACTCTGTCTTTACTCTTTAAGGCGACGCATCACATCCGCTCGACAGGTCGTATTTGTGATGATTTCCGACCCCAGATTTTTTGTTTAAGTCTTACGTCATGAACTTGAAATTTTTATAGTATAAATAATAGACCTTTGCCAAGGGAGGCTCGTATCTGAAACATGAAAATTTTATCCCGGAGCATAATTAAACCATCGGGAAAACGGCAAGATGTAGGGTATATTTTTATAAAAACTATTATTATAATTGACATATCTAAAACTAATGGTGATGTATCAATCCTTCCTCTATCGGAATGCTAAGCAACAGCCGTCACGCATGTAAGATAGAATCTGTAATTGGTATATTTCGACAAGCTACCTGAATGGTTGTCGGCCATGATGTGCTCGGATGGTGATGCAATTAGTTCAGTCTTCTTTCACAGATCTTCTATACGCGCTGCCTGTACTTACGCGCCGGAGACTTGGCTAGAACTTACCGACGACTGTTGCCTTGTACGATAGTTATCCTGGAGTAAGAGACTCCTGACACCAAAACGCCTCGATCGGGTGCAAGTGACGCCATCTTGTGGATTTTCGACAGAACCTTTTCCTTACCGAAGGGTATGATGCGTCCTCTTAAGGTAATGGCGAGTCGGGATATGAATGCACGCTGGCACGCAACTATTTAACCAATGGTAATTTTTCGGCAATGATGCGGCGATCAATGATAAAGGTATTAACCATTCTATTGATTGCAGAATCATCACCTAAAATATTCCTCTTAGAACAACACTCAAATGTTTTAATAATAATATTGAAAATGTCTCGAGGAATATTGTACACGATTAAGATTCCGAAGGGTCAGGCGGATTACGTTAATGGCAACTCAAATTCTTTTTATATGATTTATCCAGCAGAACAACTCCAACGATACACAGCTGTTCAGGCCGACGTCTCACTGCTGACTGACCAGGAGACAAAGCACCGGAACAGATGGCTATTTAAGCGGCCTACACACATGGGAACCTGGTTCGCCGAACTTGGTTCGCACGAACCATGTTCGTCATTTGTTCCCCTGTATGTGGTGTTTAACGAATCAAGATCGCCTCAATTTCTCACGAACTTGGTCTTCCATCGGGTTGGAAAACATTTGTTCGGTTCGCCGGCAGGGCGCACCAAGTTCGTCTGTGTGTGGAGGAGGGGAACCGTTGTTCGCCATTTTGATTTTTGTCAGTACTCAGTGCAGACGCTTGGGCGCTTGCAGTAGGGGAGCCTCATTGTTGTTTCCGTTGCTACACAATGGCGGATTGTGGTGATAGTGCACAATTTATGAATCCTTCGTTTTTGACGGACTTCATAGAAGCATATAGAGAGTTTCCATGTTTATGGAAAGTGAAAAGCGACGAGTACAGGGATAGGAATAAGCGAGACGAAGCGTTGAACAATCTGTTTTTGTTGACTCGCGACACGTTTCCCTTTTCAGACCTAAGTTTCGTCAAAAGTAGAATCGAGTCAGTAAAGCAGAGTTTCAGTAGGGAATTTAGAAAAGTGAAGTTGTCAATGAAATCCGGCGCGGCGGAGGAAAATGTTTACAAACCACGATTATGGTACTATGACCTCATTTCTTTCATCGCTGGTCACGAGACACACAGCACATCAACATCGACTTTGCAAGAAGAAGAGGAGGAAGAAGATGAAGGTGTTCAAAATAAAAGCCAAGTAAGTGAATACTATTTTTTACTTTATTTAATGTTTATTCTGTGACAACGTGCTGTACCATCCTATCTTGCCATGCAACACGGCTCTTTCGTGTAAAGTAATTAACATACTACAACCTGCTTGCTTTTGCTAGATCTGTAGGCTTCCGTGGTTTTATTTCGAGTCCCTGGTATGCATGATCTGGCAGCGGATCTTTCCTTCATTCTCCTTCAACTAATGTTCCCATTTCAATATCCTCTCTATCTAAAATGGAAGTAGGTGTGTAATTCTTGCGACACTTTCTTCGTAGGAAGTTATGCAGAGCTACACAGGCCAGCACAATATTTATTACTTTACAAGGTTCCAAGGTGATTGTGGTGTGAAAAACTCTGAAGCGAGTTGCTAATATCCCGAACGCATTTTCAACGACTCTCCTAGCTCGGGATAGTCTGTAATTAAACACTCTTTGTTCATGTGTTAACTTTTTCATTGGGAACGGTTTTAGCAAATCTTCTCTCAAACCAAAGGCGTCATCAGCAACGAAAACGAAATTCAAATTTTCCTTTGTTTCTTGTGTGCTTGGTAAATTTAGTTTCCCCTCTTTTAAGCGATGGTAAAATGCTGTTTCCTGAATAAAGCCTCCATCTGACACTCGCCCATTGAAATCAACATCAGCCAAAATGAATTCCAAGTTAGCATCAACGATTCCAAGGAGAACAATACTATAATAACATTTATAATTGTAGAAGTATGACCCACTGCCTACTGGCCGCGCTATAGCAACATGCTTGCCATCAATGGATCCACCGCAGTTAGGAAAATTGCAAAGGTGTTCAAAATCATTCGCCACTGCAACCCACTCTTCTGAGTTTGAAGGGAACTGAAAAAAAAGGACACTGCTTATAATTTGCAATCAAAACTTATGGGGCAATGACTACAGAAATAAATATTAGTAAATAGTAGTATCATTATTTTTTGCATTGTTTGGTCCACCCTGTATGTGTTGACAGTTCCCTTAAATGAGTAGAACCAAAATAGAGCAGCATTAACACAATAATTAACAGTGATTTTATTTTCAGGTTTTTAATCCACCAGAATCGCGGAAAACTGATCAAGTTGCTAATAAACTGCCTGATAAGATGCCTGAGCAGAGTTGCAAGCGGAAGAAAACGACCCCTAATGAAGCTCGGAGCCAGTTATTGGTAGAAAAGGCTATGGCTGCTCTAGAAACTTCGGAAGATGAATTTGACAACATTGGGAAAGTGGTAGCGGAAAAGTTGAGGAAAATGGACCAGCAACAGTTTCTTCATGCTGACAAACTCATTACGGAGGTCCTGTACAAAGGCCTCCAAAATCAGTTATCGTCCAACACGTCTTTTTTCGAAGAAAACAGTTCTTCAGCATTTAATCCCTTTCAAATGTATAACCAGATGCCGCAATTTCACTCCTCTTTTAGTGAATCGGATACGTCCAGGAGTACTACTCCTCACACCAATACTGATCCCACTACAGACTTTCTCGTGAATTACGGAGACAACAGCAGCCGATTTACGGCGCTCTAAAAACACTTTTGTGTGTGTGATTTGTATTGATTTTTTCCAATAAATATATTTGAAAACATGTTTCATGTAATTTATCAACCAATTAATTTATATCCAATAAGAAGGTTATGCTAGGAATCATGATTAGTTTAATCAAAAGTGTGCCCTGGCAGGCCAACAACAATTTCCTTTGGAGTTATAAAGATTATGAATTATGAAAAGAACTTTGTTAATAAAATATAGAAGTGCAGTAACGTAATAAACTTACTTTTATGAAGTCTTTATGCAGGGTCTTGTAAATTGCTATGCATGTTTCGGGAATTATTTTCCCCAGTGCTTGTGGTGATATGGCGCACGAAAACTTTAAGTCCTCCAAGTTTCTTCCAGTAGCAAGGTATCGAAGTGTAGCAACGAGGCGATGTTCGGCCGATATCGACTTTCTCATGTGAGTATCCTGCTTTGATATGTAGGGTGTCACAAGTTCCAATAAATAATTGAATTCTGTTTCGGTCATTCTTAAATAATTGGTGTAATCTTTCGCACTGTTCTCCCTAAGGTGATATAAGAGATTGAGGTGAGACCACTTCTCTCTCTCACGAAGCCACTGCTTGGTCCATTGCGATCTTTTCTTCTTCTTTCTTGTAAAAACCCCAAACTCATCTAATACAACAATAGCAGCTGCAATCTTCGAAGAACTCATCCCAACTGCTGGAGTGAAACTGGTGAAATGGCGATCCGTTGTTCACATTCCTCTCCACTGTGTGTAGGGAGTTCGCCGAACTTGGTTCGCCGAACCAAGGTTCCCATGTTTCCCATGTGTGGTTCCCATGTGTGTAGGCCGCTTTAAACAGAAAAATTTGACTTCCTTAGTCACAAGAAACACAATAATCACGAAACAAACTTTTTAGACGGAAATTAAAATTGAAAAAAAGTCTTCCTAAACAAATATGTCAGTGCGTTCCGTGGTCATAATTCACCAAAACGATTGTGCACGCGTTGTTATTTTTCACCCGCAATTCACAAGGGCGAAAGCGGAATCACAATTCTTCAACTTTCATCTTCAACTTTAAAGCTATATTTTAATAGATAACATTGCGTTTTAGGACTCCTATATTTTAGAAACGCAAGAGTAACTTATTCATCATGAATGTCTTCTCGGCTTCAACTATCCCTCCTCGCTTGATATCCGCTGAATGACCTAATTACATAAACTGCACAATTATAACGCTTCCCCTTATCTGTGTTTAAATAATCTAGCAATTATAGAAACGTGACTCCATTCTCCACCCATAAGAACCTAGTGGCTTAAGATTCAAATTTTTTAAAAATACCTGCTCAAGAGTGGGGTTAAAAACGCTCGGCCGACTGCAGAAACCAGGCCATTAAATGGTGGCCACGGGCAAATTTCGCTCGAGTTGATTCTGACTCTGAAGTACCCCACGCGCGTATGTGAGCTGTTTGAGCACACGCAGCGAGGCTAGATTCCGAACGGTTGGTTTAGCGATCTTTGATATCCTAGGGTAGCATTGGGACAGGGGGAGGATGCTAATTAATCATTCAAAGCAGCTTGAACCGAGAGGCGCAGAAAGCTATCCGGGTGTAGAATTTGAAAGGCAATGCTCCCAGGAAGGAGGGAGTAACTAGCTGAGGAAGCCGATATGATCCGAATGTTTGCCAGTTCGTGCCCTCAGGGATTTACGCGAGCTAAAATATTCCTCGTCCGCATTTGCCGGTTGAGAATACGCGAATATTACATCTGCGTGATGGCTAAGCTATCCATCACAAGGGTGTGTGGCATAGAGTGATTCCCCACTAGACAAGTAATAACTGTTGAACACACAATCATTATGTTATCCCTACTATACTAATTACTCGTTCATAACCCGTCAAAGTTGATAGTTAAAATACACAATCATACAAATCTTATTAGTACAGGTTTTGTTTGCATATGATTCGTGCAGGTTATTGCACTCTTGAGAGTATAATAAATGAAAGCCGTTATTGATGTTTACAAAGTGTAAATGTTGATGAACTGATGCTTACAAAATGTAAACATCAATAACATCTCGGCATAAGTGCATCGTTGTTGACGGTAGCTCGGTGGTTGCTATGCAAATTTAACATGGTGCCTGTATGATTTTGAGTTGGGGCGCATTGATTTTTCAACAACTTATCTGAGCACAAAATAGATATTCGTTGATTTTTCCAGATTTTGCGACGCTCTGCGAAAAAAAGACACCAAAACCAACTAAATCCATTCAGCCGTTACCTCAATCATAAGCAACGCTTCCCCCGGATATTGGCTTTCATTGGAAGGATACCGTTAAATTACGCCTAAGGAGGTTTTACGAGCAATAAGGATTCTCAATATTATTTTTCCAGTGGAATTGACGCTCACACATCACCGGGATGATTAGTTAAGTATTCAGTCTGTCAACCACGCAAATGATGCCATACTACAGACACGTAACGCATATACTTAAGCTATCATACGAAGCAGATATGAAACAATTTAAACATCAATTCCAAAAGAATAACGCCATCTGGCGTTTGAAATGAACATCATTGGCGGCTTCGACCACAGCTATTATGGCCTAAAATGTGATGAAAATTATGAATGAATGACTTGAGCATTACGCATAGGCGCGCCTTAAATGCTGTTGTATGTGGATATAACGGATCTTAAGACATGCGTGTGCAAACGGGTCACCCACATTTCAGTGGAGTAGATTACAAGAAACAAAAGTTTTAAAGCCTAAATTCTAAAAGAAAAAAATTAGAAATGTTCATTCAGTTATTCATTTGTATAACGCGTTTCGTCGCTTAATGCGCCATCTGGTACCTTCTTCCGGTACCTGATGATGACACTTTAAGCATCGAAACGCGTTTTATAATTAAATAACCGAGTTGGCATTTCAAAGTTTTTCTCACAAGTTACACGGCGATGTTACACAATATCTCGCCGGAGTTGAATCTTTTCAAAGTCTACTCGAAATCATGGCAGTCTAAAAACGGCTCACAGCAGGCTGAAATCAAAAGTTGGACATAATTCATTTCAAAGTGTTTTTTTCACAGTAGTTGCGCGGTCTTTCCATTCTTTTGTTATCTAGCTTTTGAATCCAAGTCCAATATTATTTTCACGTAGATGAATCAGGGACACCTTTGAATCAAATGGGCGGTATCGATAGAAAAAATTCTCTCTATCTGATATTGAATGGATGGTCAGCTATGATTTATATCTGTATGTAAGGACTTTACTGGAGTGTTTAAAACGGAATTGTCGGGCAGTAGAATATTAATAGTGTGTGTGTGTGAGTTTGTTTAGCTAGCTAAGATTTCGGTTATACTGCCGGACCAGGAGATTTTATCAAAGTTAAGAATAAAATGACAAGATTTAAAAATCGGTATTTTCCGAGAATAAAGGTTACTATTTCATCTTACTACATATTTCATGGCGAGTTTCAACCCTGGTGTATATGCCCCCCAGTGACTGAATTCGTACCTCATTAATTTTTTATGCAATGATTGGAAAGTTACTATTTTTTTCGTCAAGCGTCAAGCGTTGTTTTTTTCTTTTTTAATTTTCAAACTATTTTATGACTTATGCAAGCTTAGCTGCGGCTGTGGACCGGCTTTTGAATATAAGGATATGTAAATAATATTAGGTGCTCTAGCATAGGACTTTGCCATTACGTATATTGTGGGAGTTCTCTATCTTTTACATGGTTACGCAACTTACAGAACATTTGTATTGGAGCCCAGAAATTGGGCCAATCATCCCTTCTTTACGTTGCGATGCTATATCCTTGGTGATCGAGTTACTCCTAATCCTGATTTTCACAGCTCAACTTATAGTGTTAAAAAACTGATTATATGTTATATATAGAACTGAGAAAATACTAACATAAACAGACACAAGGTTTTAAATATGATAACAGCCATTGAGGTAGATGGAGAGGCTGCTTGCTGTGGCGGGCAATGCTGAAAGCTGTGATGTGGGCTTGACTTGTGAGACATCATTGATAACCCCGATTTTTTTCTCTGGCGCTTACGAGCTGATGCGCTAATTTTGAAACACTACGATGTTTTTGACCGATAAATTACTACATATTGGAATGAATTTTTTTCTTAAATACGGCTTCTCCTTACACCTGTTATTAATTATTTTTACTCTAATAGTAATACGAATTCCCGGTGAAAACTGTTCTAAAGTCTAGTACAATCTATTGCAGTAAATAATGCACGTTTCGAGAGTGACTTGCCTTAAATTTCAAGCAGCTAGTGGATATCATCATCAGTCGTGTAATCCTAAGATAGGTAGACTGCAGCCCTCCACCCTTCCCTATCTAATGCTAGTTTCCTTACTTCCTGGTATCTTTCCCTATGTAATTTCCTCTTGATTTTGTCCATGAACTTATTCATGGGTCTTCCTCTGGGGACTTTTCCCTCCGTTTTTCCTTTAATTGTGCCCTTCACAAACCCATTCTGTTTCAGGGTGTGTGCAATTCATCTGGTTCTTCTTTTCTGTATGGTGTTCCATACAGTCCTTTCCTCTTCCACTCTTCTGCACACTTTATTATTTCTTATTTCGTCCATCTATTTCATCCTCAGCATCCTCCTTCAGCACCAAGTTTGGAAGGCTTCTAGTCTTTTCGGGTCAGCTTTTCCAATGGTCCTTGCTTCCGATCCATAGAGTGCTACGCTCCACACGAATGTTTTATCATACTATTTCCAGGAAACAGCATGTATGTACCTCCTTTATATGCATTTTCCTCACACGTGTTGTTTATCGATTTGAATTATTTAATAATATGCATTCCTGGTAAAAGCTATGTCAAATATGAGTAAAACCCATAGCAAAAAGTAGAGAACGAATGTTTCGAAGGCTTCTAGTCTATTCCGGACAACTTTTCCAATGGCCCATTCCTCCGATCACCACGCTCCACACCAATGTTTTCTCATAATGTTTCCTGGTCTGTAGTCCAATCTTCTTTCAGCACATCAGAACACCTTCTTAGCTTGGACAACTCTCTGCTTTTTGTCCGTTGTACCTCTTCCGTCCCATGTGACGATACTCCGAGATATTGAGGCAGAGAGAGAGTTAGCTGGTGGATGATCTTGCTTAATTCCGCTAATTAGTACATTCTGTCGTGATATCCAAAGGAAAGTGAGGGAATCGAAGGGATAACCGATATGATTGTTATTTCGGTCGCCAGACTACAGTTTGATGACGCATTGCCCTCTCCACCTACCTCAATGAAGCAAACAGTTTTAGATCGCTCCCCTCATTAAAGTTGCAATATTAAAATATGTTTGAGCTTGTCATTCATATAATTTATATTTATCGAAAACCGTGACACCGACTTTTGAATAGGAAATATTTCAAGATACACACTCGAAATACATCGTAATCATCAAATACAAGTTATATATGGTCTTGATTACGTCCGCCATTTATTTAGACTAGTATAAGTCTTCTGTTTGGCAAATCTGAATACACAACCGCCTGTTGGTGTAGAATTGTGATTGTATTTTGTTGACTTGTAGCTTTGAGAAACAGGTACATGGTAGAGAGCACTACTCTCCTACATTGATTCAACGAAGCAACAATAACTACGTTAACCAATAGATCTCAGATCTCAGATCGATCTGACTGGATCAGATCGGTATGGTAAATGCATTGGGTTAGTGGGATCAATCTGAGAAGCGGACTGACTCGGACCGCTTGCTCAGCCAGCCTTATACTACAGATCGTACTGTACCAGCAGGTCTGTGGCGCTCCACGCCATTCCTTTGGTCGTCATAGGGAAACAAAATATAACCGTTATTATTCAAGGCGTGGGTGGTAACCAGTTGTAACAAGAATGTAGTCACGGCAAGTGAAGTTATGATAATTATATTGCAGCACATCACGATTCCATCTCTAATTGGCCAATTTTGTTCGCTCAGAATGCGACTGAAAATTTATAATTCTGCTCTTGGTTACACACCGGGTCAATAGTGCTTCAACTGATGGATTCGATTATTCATATCGATATTTTCAGTCCGTGTTGGTAAACAAGCCGATCTGAGTCGGATCGCTTAGATTTTTCAGATCGGTCCGAGTTTCAGATCGATCTGAGGTCATTCGATATACGTAGGGAATGAGGTGGGATTTGAGGACAAATTCGTTTAAGACCAAAACAATGGTTTTTGGCCGGGAGAGTGGTGAAAATGATTGTATGATGAGGGTAAATGGTGAAGAAACGGAGTAGTTGGACGATTTTGTGTATCTCGGCCGAATGTTTGAAAGATGGAAGAAAAGATGAAGACTTTATAAGGCGTGCTAAGAGCCGGTACGTTGGTCGAAGGTAGTATGTGAAGCATGTCAAGGAGTTAGTGTTTGTCTAGGGTGAATAATTTCCATTGGCTTACACTGATCATAAGTGTGAAGTTGAAAATTTTTTATTTCATATACTGTGTCTGAATGAATGAGCGCAAAGCAGAAAGTCGCAATTTTCCAAATATGGGCTTGGCAATTTGGAGGAATGATTGTTCGAATCTTCACCGATGCTGTTTTTCCCGTCTGTTGGTAATAGACAGTTAATGCGGAAATGCATCAGTTATGGACGTACTCAAAGCATTTGTTGAAGCTTTGTGCATATCATATAGAATATTAAATTTATTTTCTATATAAATGAGTTACTAGCGCAAAAATATGGATTGGACTATGATTCAATCAATACATTTTCAAAATTTGTGAGGAAAGTGAACACAACATAGTTTTATTAAGGTGTGGTGTTTTGTTCAACGGTTTATTATAACATATACCTCTGAGTTGTACCTATGAGATATTGACAGTTCACTGTGATAAAGGTGTTACGTCCTACAATCATTAATTTTTTAGTGAATACTTTGAAATTGCCTCAAGAGCTATGGGTAGATCAGATGTAATTAATTTATTCATCGAGTCAATATTTTTCCTTATATTTAACCTAAATTGTTTGGGCTTTGTTGTTCTATTTCAAGTATTTAATACTTAGCTGAAAGAAATGTTTTCTAAGTGGAGAGAGGACATGGCAGTACAAAATCTCTGAGGCCTTTGGATATATTTAATGTTGGAATAGCTTGTGGAAGATAAATTACAAACACTGCGTGTCTTTGTTTAAAGTTGGAATAGGAATATAGGTTGCGTATCGGAAGACCGCGGCCAGCTAAAATGGATTTTCTTTGACTTAAACATTTTTCCTTGACAGGTGTACGGCTTATTTGAATAATAAATATTGAAAAACATTCGATGATACTTTTTTGTCCATCGGAGAAATGACCTGAGGTAGAAATTGTGCCAAACAGTCGTATTAAGTTCTGAAATGCTTGCTTGATAGGTATGCCTACTTATATTTTTCTTTTTATTTTGTGAACCGAATGGAAAATAACATACGAATGATGGATTCAATATCCAAAAATCCTTGCTAGATATCTAAGTTTATGTATTTCCAACGGTCCTACATGAGTAAAAAATAAATAATGTTTTTAGTCGTTGAAAGCTGAGGACAGATATGTAGTCTGAATGGAAAATTCGGTCTCCCTAAGAAACTTTCCTAAATATTTTTTTTTGCTGAAAGACCTTTCTCAAAGTGGTATTTTCCTTGAAAACCTGTACTCAAAACATGGGATGATTATAATTACTTTCTTAATAAACGAAGCTTCGCTGTTGTCATGGGGGCTCGCGCGTCCCATATTTCAGAATTCTAAAATAAGTAGCCCGGAGAGAGTAATGAAATAAAACTCGCAAACAATTAGAAGTAAACAGAGTGTTAAGTGCGTAAATTTTGAAAATAATGCCGCACAAATATTGTTATGTATAACTGAAATTTCTAGTAATAAAATAAATATGCGTGCATGAGTCTATACTTTGATTCATTTTTTCACGCCGTGAGCTTGTAACACCTTCAAAATACAAGATTGTTTTTTAACCAATGTGAGTAGTGAGTTTTTTATTCGTTTTCCCTGACCTCGGGAGTGAGTTTAAAAAAATGAAATTACTTCCGATTGCAATTTTATTGCATGTAACTCAGATTTGTTTGATAAAAATTCATTGAAAACAAGAAGTTCGTACATTACCCAAGGATAACAAAATAAATACAACAAATTTACTGAGTAAGATTCACAATATTGTAGTATAAGAACAAATATATTAACTTAGAACAGGACTGATACCATGTTTGAATGCAATAAATTCTGTCAATGGAACCACTGCAACTACATGTGATATGCACGTACTCAAGGATAGACGTAGTTAGTGGAATAATGGAATAGGTGGCAGGACTCTTCAGAGACACTTTATAGTGATAATTGGGCTCACCAGCCACAAGGAGAGATGGGACAACATTTTAAAATACATTTGAATGGGAGGCGTGAATGTACGCCTTTACTGATCCAGCGTAAATATGTAAGACGTGCATCTACATCTATAAAATACCGTGCAAGCCACCACTACGGTGTGTGGCACGGCGTGATTCCACACCAGGCATGCAGCACTCATCCCAGTTCAAATCAGAACCGCGCACGTTCCCTCGAATGCCAGGTGCAGGCCAAAAGCTCAGGTCAAAAGGTCAGGGCAACGGTACGCAGTCAGATCACAAACCAAGAGAGTGAAATGTAGAAGAACATGCTACCATGCAGCACACTACTCAAGATATAGCTACTGGTTAGTATTATTAACGCGAAAAATAAATAGCACTACAAGATACTAAGACATGCAGGAGTATATCATGCAGAGATTGCATGCGAAGTTAATATCTACAATTCATGTTAAGATACTGAGCACTACTGAAAAAACCTATTTAACCTAGTCAGTATCCTAAATCGAATCTATCAAAAATATTATTATTCCTTTCGTTCGTGGAAAAAATGACATCTTAAGTCTATCAGTTCTGCAGTCTATGTACTTAATGTTATTCCTGTGGTCGTTCCTACTGTAAAAGTTTGGCTCTAGCAAAATATTTTGAATGTCTGGCAAAAATTAATCTACATAAAACTTTCGTGAAAGATTTAACCTATATTGATGTACCTATAGACGTACATGTATGATCGTATTCCGAATGGCCAGGAGGCATGAGAACGTAAATGAACGTTTACACTGCTCAAAGAGTTAATTCTGTAAATATTGCAGCGATGTTTGATTTATTTATATTTAAATTTATATCAATTTTACACGTTACACACACCCTTACACATTGTATGTCTAAAAGAAATACTCATATGCTGATAACTTATAATTATCAAAATTTATATGGAAAAAGGTTGCCTACATATATTATACCATATACTTTTAATTGTATGCCTAAGCAATTGAGAAATTTAAAAAGAATGCCAGAAATTAAAAAAAGTATCAAGGAGTGGTTCATTAATGATATTGTGAATCTGTAATCCCTTAAAACTAAGCACTATATTTATGAATATGTTACATTTCTGTGATCATTTGTGAATTTTTTAAAACTTATATCATTGCAATATTATGTTATACTATGGCAAATGTATTCATGCTACAGATTTTTTAAGTTTTTCTTTTTTTTTCTTCTCCAATGAGATGTGTTTTGAGTTCTGTTTTATGTATGTTAATATTATTTTCCACTATGTAATATGCCGCTGGTATGAACACTACGGAACCTTCTGACAAGCCTTGTGGCTTAGAAGGTCCTGATTTAAAAAATGCAGTAAAGGCAAATCAAAATGTTTGACCCAGAAAATTGAAGAAAGATCCAGAGAGCCCAAAAAAATTTCTGGTGGGGTCTTTGCGTTAGAAATCCCTCATTTTTAAATCAAATCTACATGAAGTGCACACCCGTACCATTTCCAATGGAAAATGATTGACTTTTTTGGGAAATTCGTCGTACAGTGTAATAGTAATAGGCTTAGGTACACTAAGTTACCATTGGAAATTTGTGGTCTTTTTCATGAAAGTTGAGGAAAAATGAGAAGGAATTGTACGAAAAGTTATTACTCGCTGAGACTACAAATACTTCATCCGCGAACATTCACCGTTCCATTCGCATCTTCCCTCAGTTTCTTGCACCGTTGTGAAGCGGCGGCCGCCTCCAAGTCGTATGCGACCGTCATTTGTCTACCCTGGGCACATGGGAAAGCGATTTCAATATATTGGAGGACGACAGAGGGTAGTTGGAATGACTTAGGGTGGCATTTTTGTCCGTCGAGAGTGTACACGGTGGGGGCGAAAAGATGTCGCAGAAGGAAGTCTTAAGTTATCGGAACTGCCATTATTGAAAAAAAACTGCCATCAGATGTTTCCCCTCTGAAAATTTAGGTTGGGTATTGGGTAAGCGTTGCGGTACACTTTGAATCTACAAGCTTGGCCCTTCGTGCCTTGATGCGAAGCCCAGAATATCAGCTTTCGATTCCGCGTACCGTAGGAATACATTGACAGTCAACAACTATTGTCATCATAGAAACAGTGTACGCCCGGATTTTTACATTTTCCACGTGAACACTGAGCATAATTGGTAGGACATGTTTTACATCATTGGAAAGATAATTCTTTTACCTTAATTATGTTGACGGCTTTATAATTATATACCTACTCTATTTGTGATCAAAGTTAGGATTTTCTGTGATTAACCATTGTTTTTCCACAAATTTGTAAACAACCAAATCATGAATTGGTACGGAGGCTTCCGCGGTTATTTAATGACCGTATTCTCTTCTGGTTTTTGCCGCGTCGATCCATTTTTTTGGGGGACAACAGTTTCGCCTATCTTCCAGCTGGTTTCGTCTTTTTTAATGCAGATCATTTTCTTAACGGCATTAGTCAGGTGCGCGCTCATTGCCGGATGGGAATTCGAAATCGATTGTTGGAAGAGCTGTTTAAACGTTGAAGCTAGAGAATAGCCGTCTTCTCTATTAAAGTTCTTTGTGTTCTTCGCTATTTCGATAGCTTCCCTTATTAGCCGAGGGAAATACTTATTTTCTCTGGCGATGATCTTACACCCGTTAAAATTAATTACGTGGCCAGGTTCCGAAAATGCGTGCTCTGCGACTGCGGAAAGGCGAAAATTTTTCTTTTCGGTTGCTCTTAGATGTTCTTCCAACCTGCATTTCAGGGATCTAGATGTTTGCCCGATGTACGATTTTACTCAGCTGCATGTTATTTCGTACATTTCGATAGTATTTCGTACAAAAAAATACCCGACGAAGCCAGCTGGAAGGCAGGCGAAACTGTTGTCCTCCAAAAAAATGGATCGACGCGGCAAGAACCCGGAGAGAATACGGTAACCAAATCATGAAGTTAGGCGATATTTCCGTGATTTTACCATGACTAACATCAAGCAGATGAATATCAATGAATCAAAATATATTTGTTTTTAAAGTTAAAAAATTTCTCTTTCTAATTATGTATAGCCATGTGCTAATATGTCCTACCAATCATGCTTAGTGTTAATGTAGAATATGTCGAAGTATGGGTGTATACTATTTAGACGGCGACAAAGGGGATGAGCTTCGATGACCTTATATACCCACCATGAAATTGTTAAATAGAAGTGTGCATCGCATGAAATAATGCGTGTGTGCTGCCTGATTTCAGACCGTCGATTGATAGTTAGAGTCAATCTTTTAAGTTTCAAATTCAAAACCGATTAATGTTCAGAAGATGTTATCAGTATCTTACGAACTCCAACATTCTACAGTAGATCAGATCATGAAAATAAAATAAGGGAAATAGGTTGTAAAATAGAAAGGTTTAAAATGTCGTTTTGCCCATGATCGATAAGAGACTATAATGGCTGCGTTGAGACTTTTAAGTAGGTAAGTTGACAGGTAGTGTAGCTGATAAATTCATGTGCTCCCTAATGCATGTTTCTAAATCTGCCGAGTAGTGCTAACACCATTTTATGCATGTTCTCTCCATGAATATTCTGTCACGTTTACGTTGTTACATTATTGATTATTTTAGTAGTTCTGTAGCATTTGTAGCATATCCATTATTTGGTGTATGGTGAAAGTAAATTTCTTCACCGTAGTTCATGTTGGTGATAAGTCACCCTCTGCCAAACACCCTTGTGGTGGCTTGCTGGTGGCCTGGGTAATAAGCAGATGTAGATGTAGATAAATTTTTGATTGGATATTTTGGGAAGTGAGTGAAAAATGGATAAATGTAGCCCACAAGGCCCGGTGAGTAGGTTGGGAAATTGATGATTATTTGAGGAATAGGCAACTGAAAAATTAATTTCACCACCAGGATTAAAACCCTGACCTTTGGGATGTGAAGTTATTACTCTTGCCAATCGCATAGCTCCGATCTTAGTTAACGAAATCGTTCTTATTAGCCTCTCTGTTTATTTGTGACGTGTTTTTATGCTTTCATTTTTTTCTCTCTGCCGCGGAACGTGGAAGAGAGAGAGAGAGAGAGAGAGGGTATAGCTGCGTTTCCATTCTGCCGTTTTTGCGTTACTTGCGCAGCCAATCAGAAGCGAGATCTTCAACGCAGGCTGCGTTGCCGTCGAAGTTTTCCATCTTTCAGCATTCGAAGCTGTCTCTGTTTCCGAAGTTGTCACTGGGAGGAAGAACCGGCGCCCACTTGTATCGTTAATTGTTGATCTCTTGAGTATTCCGCGAGGAATTGTGGGTCATTTTAAAGTTGCAGAGAGCTGTTGAAGTTTGTTGAAAGCGTTGCTATAGTAGCCGCTTCCTACCGCGGAGAATGATATGGAACAAATTCGGGGTAATCACCATACGATAAAATGAGGCATGGAAATGCATGGAGTCTCTACCCCTGTCGTTTTCTTTTTCTCGCTATGGTAGTTGGAGCGCTTGTCGTTTAAAAACAGGTTGAAGTGAAACTTTGAATATGCGATCTAATCATCAATATATATAGATTTAAATGAAATATATATATAAATAAATAACTGCATCGTGCCGAATTTATTTGCTGGAAATTCAATGCTATTTAAACACGTCGACTTATGTCAATTGACATATTTATTTGTTTCAATTCGATTACATATGAGGTCCTCAGAAGTCAAGGGGTCTAAGTAACAAAACCATTGCTTAGAGAAAACTTAAGTCGAAGTTGAAAATGTTTGGTCCAACCCACTAAGTAGTTAAGTGGTATTACCCTAGATAGCAGCACCTGTCAAGAAAATCACTTTGATCCCTTTGCCACCTAAAAGATTAATAATTTCACATCCCATTCCTGTACCTAACTTATTTTTTTCAAAAATGTCACTTCGACCCCTTGACTTCTGGGGTCCACATATGTACTATTTCTATGTTTTTTTCTAAATGAATGATAATACAATTTTTAATATTATATTTCTAACTGAGAAACATTGAGATGTCCTGCGGAGTCCATTGTTCAATAAAAAAATTAATTTCAACGGAATTTCTTCGAAATTTTGAAAACCACACCGAAAATTCTTGTCGTAACATGCTTTGAGTTATAAAATTGAGTAAACTGTACTTCTTATATCATTTCTATCTCCTGCCGGAAATGCTGCGTGAAACTTTGTATGCCTGTACACATTAGAGATTTGTGAGGGTAAAGTGAAAAAAATTCGTCGTACCCATTTATTTTTGGAAATTCAGTGGTATTTTAACTGTCTCCTTTTGACAAATGACATATCGTGGGAGAATTTAAAACACTTAGTAATATTCAACAAAGATTTATTTTCCCAACCGGTTTCAACGCTGACGCGTCATTTTCAAGGGTAAAATTCAGAGAGATTTGTACCCTTGAGAATAATAAAGCAATACAGAGAAAAACGATACAGAGAATTGTACCCTTGAAAATGACCGTCAGCGTTGAAACCGGCTGGGAAAATAAATCTTTGTGAAATATTACTAAGTGTTTTAAATTCTCCCACGATATGTTATTCCACCAAGTAGAGCCGTCAACAGTTGAAATAAATGACGTATATTTATAAACCCTTTGAGTGCGGCATGACGTGTTATCACGTCATGGTTTCTTTACGCTGGCGCTGATGACGTGGTATCACGTCAAGGGTTCCGTGAGTGTTCCAGCTTTCACTTGGGAACTTTCACTAAGCCCCCTAATCAAAGCTGGAACACTCACGGTACCTATGACGTGATATCACGTTATCAGCGCCAGCGTAATGACAATCATGACGTGAATTCACGTCATGCCGCACTCAAAGGGCTAAAAACTCGATAGCATATACTCAGATATTTTCCTTTGTATGGAAAAACATGTATCATTATCATGGTTGCTAGCATATATTAGTGTGTCTTTCGGAGTGCTTTATTCAGAAAAAAAACTTTCAGTATTACACCGTCTAAGGTTCGAATACTGTGCCAAAAACATCAGTCATATCATTGATAAATTTTTGAAAATAAAAATGCTTAAAACTTTACACAGCAAAACCCCTCTAAAAGACCACTCCCATGAAGCGATCACCCTTCTCAACCCTTCATGTTTTTCAGCGGATCCGTCGGTGGTCGCTCGATTCAGGTGTCATTCTGTGTGTACATTAATGGTAGTTTGAGCGAACTATCATTTTACCTAGAAATGAATGAATTTCGTCTCATTTTAAAGAAAAATATATCACCCTTCCATTGACACAAAAATTTAACCCCCTACCGCATTACTTTTCGAGATATTTGCCAAAAAATACCGGCCCTTTTATGTGGGAAATGGTACGTGTATGAACTCCAGAGAGACATTATTTACAAAATGAGGAATTTCTAACACTTTGATGTCGTGAAAAAAACTAACAGTGTGTAGTTTGTATGTTTTCTCAACTATTTTTGAAAATTAACCATATTGTCACCGCAGTAGGTTCTTGGGTATCACAAAAAACCTTCCGTTTTACAGGAGTTTCAACGCACCGCGCGAAAAAAGTGAGTCATGTTAAAGACTTATTTAGATATTTTCATTTAATTACTTACAATTTCTATCTTATAAAATATATTTTTGCACCATTAATAATGCAATATTTAATTGTTGTGTCCTGCGGCTGGTGAAATTAAAACGTATAATTCGAATATGGTCTCTATTGTGACTAGGGAACTATCTCGCTCGCACTACCTTAATGCGACGCGTTCGTGGATCCGTGATGAGATAGCGCCAGAGGGGAGGGGGGAAATGAGACATTCCGCATGGCATTATTTATAAAAAATCAGTGATTTCTAACGCTTAGATCTCGTAAAAAAATCAACAGTGTGTAGTTTGTGTGTTTTCTCAACTATTTTTGCAAATTAATAATACTGTCACCGCAGAAAATTCGTCGGGAATACAATCAACCTTCAGTTTTGATGGAGCTTCAATCGTACCGCGTGAAAAAAATGAGTCAAGTTAAAGACTTATTTAGATATTTTCGTTTGATTACTTACAATTTCTGTCGTGTAAAACTATTTTACTGTACCATAAATAATGCAATATTTAATTCTGGTGTCTCACAGCTGGTGAAATTAAAACGTATAATTCGAATATGGTCTCTATTATGATTAGGGAACTATTTCGCTCGCACTACCTTAAATTATTATGCGTTGAAATATCCCTGGAGCAACTAAATCATTAGGAAATATGCTTCATCTGTTTAGAATTTATCAAAACCGTCCCTTCAAGAGTTTGTCCATAAATTCAAATTATCCGCCCGTTCATTTTCATAATGTGCACTCCTAGAAACTGAACTCATGTCGTACGACCACCCCTCTTAACGAACATTTTTCAGCGGTACCGTCAGTGGTCGCTTAATATAGGTTTCACTCTGCTTGTATCACTTCCATTACTACCTGTATGGTAAGTTCATACGTATTATGAGATTCATCTCAGTGAAATGTGGCCCTGGTATTATTTGTGTCATAATTGAAAAATTATTAAAATGAGCACTCAACGACCCGCTAATACCGCTCCAGCTTCCGGAAAAAAACAAATACCAAAATTACTGCCATATTGGCATTACTCGTTGCAAATATCCAGTTTCCTGGTGCTACTCCACTCACCATTATTGGTCGTTCAATACTAAGATAAGTTGACTGCAGCCCCCCATCCTTCCCTATCTAATGCTAGTTCCCTTACCTCCTGGTATCTCTTCCTATGTACTTTCCTCTTTGTTTGGTCCATGAACTTATTCCTGGGTCTTCCTCTGGGGACTCTTCCCTCCATTTTACCTTCAGTTATGTTCTTCGAAAACCCATTGTGTCGCAGGTCATGTCCAATCCATCTGGTTCTTATTTTCTGTATGGTGTTCAATATGGTCCTTTCCTCTTCTTCTCTTCTGTACACTTCATCATTTTTTATTTATTCCGTCCATTTCATCCTCAGCATCCTCCCCCAGCACCAGGTTTCGTAGGCTTCTAGTCTGTTCTGGTCGGATTTTCCAATGGTCCATGCTGCCGATCCACAGAATTCCACGTTCTGCACGAATGTTTTCACATATTGTTTTCTTGTTTGTAGTCCTATCTTAGCACAGCTGTTATCTTTTTTCCGAGAGCGCCTACTCCACTATAAATGCACATAATTCACAAGAACATGCACGTGACGGTTTACGACCGTCCATATAACAGGTTTTATTTGAAGTTTCACCTGTTTGTCTGTGCTAATTCTGGTAATTGAAACTTAACCCACTGCTCAACGACTTAGAACTCTGACATATTGTCCATGGACCCAATTCCTGCGGAAATACATCATTCATTTTATTAAATGACGATTATTAATCAATTATACCCCTTTCAGTAAAATGTTTACTGGAAAATGATCTGTTTGTCTGCGTCAAATCTGTCAACCAAAATTATACCAACTTTGCTCGCAGAACCGGGTGTTTGCTGGAAAACGTTATTTTTTTACTTTTTTAAACAGTTCATTAAGCAATGAAACCTTTTCCTTAAAAAGCTATACTATGCATTATTTTTTCATTCGTTGCTGTCGCTGCTATGGGAACGGCATCTGTGAATGACGCTCAACACTGAGGAAAAAAAAATACGTGGATTAAATGAGTTTGAGCCAGAAGTGTACCCCCGCCGGCCAACAGGTTAGACGTATTACCGGGCAACGAGAACACCGGGTCGAGGTGGATAAACAGGGTGGATTGTGGTCTGGGCGCCCGTTTTCTCTTTCGCTCCTTTAAAAGACTTCCAATACTGAGATGGTAAAGGAAGATATTTCCACCCACGTTGCGAAAACGAGGCCCAACCTCAAAGCTCGAGATTCCACGGAGAAGATAAATGAGAAGACATATCTGATATACTGTGCATGCATAAGACGTTTTGCTGGATTTATAGGGCCTCGAGGCAAATTTTTATAGGATTCCGTTTCGAATCCCTCCTTTTTTAGTATTTTTTTCAGTGACTCACATTAGAGGAAAAAGCAGGTAATGGCTGAGGGCAGTGGATAGCAACGGAAAAAAAGAATGCATCGGATACGTACATAAATAGTCGTGGGTGGCGGTCTTATTAATGCAATGAGATTGCTTTGTTGAGATAAGAGCTTCCCATTGACTGAGCGTCCCAGAGCGTTTTTAACGTGCGGAATGTTACCGTTTGGGAACCGTTTTTTCTATTCAGTGATAAAATCGTGCTTCTCCCCACAAAAATGTGCTTCTCAAAAAGTGCGATTGTGCAAAGAGACAAAAGTGTGCTTCTCCCCACTTTGTTGTAAGGTAGTGAAAATGGGTATGTCAGGATAGACATAAGAGTAGACTAAACGCCGTGGGTATGAGTTACCTGAGGAGTGTTTGCGGCAGAAGTAAGATGGGTGGGGTCAGGAATGAGTGGGTAATAAATGAATGTGGGTTAGTTGCTCCAGCAATGGACATATATGAAAGGAGTGTGCTTAGTTGATTTGGCCATGTTGAGAGAATGAATGGGAGTCGAATAACGAAACATATATACCTATATGAGTGAAATGAATGATGCGAGTGAGAGAGGTAGGCCGAGAAAGTTATGGTTGAATGTGGTTGAGGAAATTCTAAGGAGGAGGAATATTAGGAGTCTTAAAAACAGGAGGGCGTGAATGATGCAGTGTATGGGGATAAATGAGGAAAAAGAGGTTTGCAAGGATAGGTCAGTATGGAGGAAATTATTGAAGCAGAGTTAAGTGTACAAATATGTATTTATGAGTGAAACTCTGTGACTGTGCCTACCCCGGAAAGGCACAGCGTGATTGGTATGTATGTATGTAGGATAAAATCGTCCAAGTTGAACGCTATATGCAATACCGTTTGTTTTACTAGTGAAAGTATCTCAAGCGCGAGAATAAGGAAATAGTTTGCCGGGCGAATAGATTTTTTAAAAATTATAAAAAATCGTTAAAAAATTTCATAAAAAATCCGAAGATTCTTGCGAAATTGAGTGGAATTTTAGCATAATACAGAAATAAAATGAGCCATTTTCCACTAAGAGAAGATTTTTATCTTTGGTACGATATAAGATTTTTATCATTGTGGAAGAGTGCTCATTTTGTTTCTGCATGATTAAAAAATCAATTTCTTACCAGAGCAGTAAGGGATCCTAATCGTTGAAATGGATCGGTACTGCGAAGTTATTGCCTTTGCTTGGAACAATTGGCTTAGCACTGTGGTTCCCAAAGTGGGCGCTACCGCCATCTGTGGGGAAAATGTAAATTAAGGGGCGACAGAGGGACTGTGTAGTGTGGATCCTGACCCAACAGTGATCATACATTTACATCTGCGAAGTACCGAGCAAGCCACCACTAGTGTATGTGGCACGGGATGATTTGACGCCAGGCACAAAGCACTCATCCCAGTTCTAATCAGAACCTTCTTCAAAGAACCACGAAACTAGCCGCGTCGTCACTTCAACGGAGTCACGCGCTATCACACAATTGTGTGAAATTCACAGTGGAATAATCATTCGCCTGGACTGGGAATCGAACCCGGATCCCTCGATTTTGCGCTGAGTGCTCTAACCAGTTAAGCTGCCGAGGCGTCCTCTTCCACTGTGAATCTCATTGGGGCTTTAAGGAGCAAGTGGTCCTCAGAGGTACCATGCACATGATGCCATAGGTGCGCTAAGCGCCACAGTCCACAGGGTAAAGCACAACTTTAAACACAAAGGTGTTTACTTTGAACATTTTCAAAGAACCACGGAAATAGCCGTGTAGTTACTTCCTGCTTACTTAGGACTTAGGATTTCCATTACTGGAGTCCTAATACCTCCTGCCACACTCCTGCCACGAGTCCTAATACCTTCTGCTTTGGGTCCCAGGGTAGTATGTGGATGTTACAGCTGCCGTAATTAAAAAGATCGCTACTCAACCCTTATGTATTCCAAAACTATCCCACCGTTTTATCTGAGATTTTGATGAGTTGAAGTTGCCTCGGTCTCCATCACTTTAGGTAATCATGTGCTTCAATTGACGGGCAAGCCTTTTCAAAAATTCCTGCGGCGAGATAAATGGAGTATGCAGGATAATTAGAGTTTGTTTACCATAATTAACCACGCAGCTGCCGGGGCATACCGCGCGTCCGGAAAGCAATTTACCAAGAGTTTTATGTAATTGCTTGAATAATAATGGAACATTTCAAAGTGGATGGTAAAAGTTAATTTTCAATAATATTCTATAATTACATGCGAGGCGACTGTTTTCTTACAAAAGGTGTTTTATTGAACGTTACTGAGATCGTTAGAGCGAAAAAAAACTAGTAGGAAGTATATAGTAAAATTATTTCATGTGTATGTACAATGTGTCTCAGTAATACGCGTTTTGAAAATGATGGAGTTCTGAGTTTACTGCGTGGTGACGCCAACATTAATGATGGAATTTTGGTATGGATATTTCAGAGTCGACTCAAAATATGCCCTTTTCACGTGTTTTAGAGTTTCTGCTCTATTTGTTTTTTCGAAATGAACTTTCTAACGTTAAAATATGGTAAAATTATTACACGATGTTGGTGCGAAGGCTTCCGCGGTGCTCCGATGATATGGGCAGCATTTTTTGGGGTTTTCACCGCGTTGTTTTTTTTAGTGACAACAGTTTAGCATGCGTTACAGCAGGCGTCTTCAGGTCGAAGTGATGATCGCCAGGGCTATGTAAAGCCGTCCAATCTCCGGCATCATCACTTCGACCTGAAGACGCCTGGTGGAATGCAGGCGAAACTGTTGTCACTTAAAACAACGCATTGAAAACCCAAAAAAATGCTGCCTATGTCAAATTATCACACGCCCCAACTTGCTACTGTACCTTCATCGTTGAAACACATATTATTCTCTTCGGTTGAAGTGAAAACGATCGCTTAGTTTAGTTGATTACGAGGTACATCGAGAAATTAAGTTTAGTGTATATTTCTTGCCTCTGCAGCATTGCGATCGCAGTTTCGCGCGTGCGCGGTACTGACTGACCAATTTAGGTGGAGTTGACGCCATTATGAGTTAGTTGTTTGTAGCAAACGCTTTGTGGTTCCCGTTCGAAAGGGCGAATAATATAGAAGATCAAGCCGCTTGGGAGGTAGTCTGTAATTCGTTTCTTACATGCGTGGAAACTTAAACTGCGTTTGGGAAACGACAACTCTTGCAGAACTTTGTAGGGAACAATAGAACCATCCTCTATAGAGTCCGGGCCTCGCTCGTACTGACTCCCATCTTTCTTCGCACTTTAAATCGAGCATTGGTGGCGAGAGGCTCAACAAATACGAGGAGATGAAAGCACATGTTGTTACGTGATTGACATCACAGGTGGCAGTTTTTAATGAGGAGATAGTACTAAAGCTTGTGCTGCACTTTGTCAGGGGTCTGCAAAATGGTGGGAGTGTTATAGAGCAATAGTTTAAGGTGTAAACATTTTTTCACAATAATTTTTTAAAATATTCACTTGTTTTCCATGACCTGCAAAACGGAACTTACTTTCTAGATGTACCTCGTATTATTTTATTTTGAGTATATGAAGCCTCTTCGCCGCATCGCTGAGAATATGTGCATGATTTTCACACGAATCTGATTTCATATTTTGCGAATACTTGAACTTTATGTCAAATTACGCAGTAAAAAGAAATTCATTTTCTGCTACGACTAAATGACGAGAGATGGCATTGTAGGACTTAGATGACGAAGCCCAAATCCTTTGTCTGACTACGACAATTCATTTATACAATCTTTAATTTATTTTTCAAACGGTTCTCTCTAAATTTGTTAAATTGATAAATTATTCTGAGATTTTATGCCCTTATTCATTATATTTGCGCAGGCGTATTAAATATTGTTCATACTATTCTTATAAAAAAATTAGTTCATGGAACTCTTCCAGCAATAAACCTGAATGGTTAATATTACTTGCTACTTAAGTCTGATACAACTATATCTTCGCATTCCAATGTAAGTACGTACGAAAATGTGAAAAAATGTCGCAGGCTATGCATTAATTTATTTGTTTCAAGCGAGATATCTTTAAAAAGAGTTCATTAATTTTGCCTCATAACAAGTAAAAGTAAAAAAACCTTTCCATTGATTACAAAATATCAGGCACTTACAATTACACTTTTTGCGATAATTGTCAGAGAAAATACCACCCATATTTTGTGTAAAAAAAATGAGGAATTTCTAATCCACAGATCTAGTCAAGAACTTAACAGTACGTAACTTGAATTAACTTTAAGCTTTTTTTCAAAAATAAATCAATAACTCACCGAATTAATTTTGAGAGGATCACAAAAAAATCTCCAGTTGTGAAGCCGCTTTCATCGTACGAGGTGATAAAATGAGTCCGGTCAAGAACGTTTGCATTTTTAATGAATTACCGAGAATTTCTGTCACGTAAACCAAAAGTTTGCCACAAATCACGTTGCAATGTAAACATTATTATTTTTACAGCTGCTATAATTTAAAAATAAAATAAAATTTTCATATGGCTTCTCTTACGAGACTCACGAAATATTTCACTCCAAGTACCATCAGATAATTAATGGATTTGACTTTGTAACGTTACTTCCCACGTCATTGAGCTGTAATGCCGGAGATTTGCAGTGGGTCAGCAATAATAGGCGACTTGGGCCGCAGACGGCGATATCAACTCGACTTTTGGGCATAAACAGTTAAAAGCCGAGGGGAAGTATTGTAAAAAAGGAAATAGAAGACACTCTATCGTGCGGATGAAGTACAGTGACGTGTAAGACTCTCGTGCGTTAGAAGGAACCAGACGAAAAAGGGGCCCTGACACCCAAATGGGGTAGAGATAACAAGTTACATAAAAGGTGCCATTGGATTGTGCTGTGATCAGTGAGGAGAACAGTTTCCAAGTTTTTGATGTTCGCCCGGAGCCAGGGGCACGAGGACTCGGCGAATGTCTTAAAGACAGCTCGACCACCTTCCACACCAAATCCAGTTCCACGTATCGTATGGCCAAAATGGGATACTTGTACACCAGGGTTGACATTCTCCATGAAAAAATCATTGTGCAAACGGTGTAACTGGCTAGCACACCTGGCCGGCAATTGGGAGACCCGGGTTCGAATCCTGGTCAAGTCAAATGATTTTTTCCTGGAGAATTTCAACCCTGATGAATATGCACCCGTGTGAGTGACTTCGTACCACATCATTTGTCAATGCAATGATTGGAAATTTTGGAATATTGTAACTAATTTTAAGGACCTTTTAAGTTCACCCAAGGGCGATCTTAATAATTTAAAACGTTTAATACAGACCCGACAAAACGCCAGACAAGCGACAGGCGGGTGGTGTGCGCAGTAGGCAAATGCGCATCTCCCGCACTACACGCTCCGTCACTGACGAGCTCACTTCGTCAGTCTGTGCTGAGCATCAGTCGCATAAACATGGCCGCCTCAATTGATTCTCCCGCCAAGTGCGAATTGCGAAACTTTATTCGTTTCCTGTAAGCAGAAGGGAATAGTGCAGCATAAATTCATCAAATAATGAGCCGAGGGTATGGAGAAAACTTTATCAGTGATGGTGTTGCGCATGAATGGTGTCGAAAATTTAAAGATGGCCGAAATGATGTGCATGATTAAGTTGAAAGGAGTTGAAAAAAAATTGCCCTAGTAAAATTTGTTAAACATCCGGGAATCTCTTGAGGTGGCTTGGAGGGTACTGTGCTGTAAATGTAGATCACTCTTGCCATTCGTTTGCAATTGACAGACGGGGTGGAACATTCTTAGCCGTCGAAGGACGTTAAATGGCATCTTTTCTACTACGAATGAAAATGTCAAGCTAGAGTCATAATGGGGATTGACCCAGTCGGAAGACCTAAAAAAAAAAGAAATTTAAGCTTCCGAAATTACTGTGCATTAATTTATTTTCCTTCTCAGCCGTCTTTTCTGAAAAAGAGAAGCCAGCTGCTTTTTAAGCGAAAATTTCATTTACACAAAGTGGATTAAAGCGCCGGATGGGATGAGAATTAAGCCGGCCGATGGGAAAAGAGGGTTCACTGTTCCCACCCTTCCCCCCCCCCGTGTTTCAACCCTCGACAACCCTACAATACCCCCTTTACATTGTACATTTTATAATGGGATGTCGAGACCTATTGAGGAGTGGGTCGTACTCACACCCTTGACCAAAAGTGGTCCGTTTTGACCCTCCATGGGTCCGGTGATCCTCACTCCAATGACGTAAGTCGGCAGACCGCACGGCGGCAACCCAAAAAGCGAATCAGAGAGACACCTCATCCCAAATATTTGGGTAACGGGCTCTCTCGGTACGCAGAGATGTGCGGTAGGCTTCTGCGAAAGCGGAGCCGACGGTTACTCGTCTCAGTTGTTTGGGGGAACCAAACTAATACGAGCACTTCGGGGAGGCGGAGGCCCCTTGAGGTCCTTTTGACCTCAATCCGCCTTGTCGCGCCACACGGTAAGGGAAATGTCTTATTCCATTAAGTTTATAGACTTCACTCTTCACTGGCAGTAGGTTTCACTCAAAGTCACGAATGTTCTCTAGACGTCTCCGTAAGTAGTGCATGTGATCGTCTGCCAACACATTGCCCCCAGGCCACCTAGCGGCCGAGACCGGAACCCAGAAAAAAGTGAACGGCGGGGTAATTCTCGCCCCGTCGTCTGCCGCCACACCACCCCCCTGCCAGTCGTGAGCGACGGAAGATGGATGTTGTCAGTCTATGGGCACTGGAGGGGTTGAGACAAAGAGAAAAAAAATATTTCAGAGAAATCAACAAAAATATTCCGCCAGACGTTGCGGAAAGAGAACTCTGCGTCCAGAGCGAGTCGTCTTTGACGTTTCCGGCGGGTTGGGAAGAGGGTTTTGCGGGAGGGATGGATAGCCTGACTGCCCAGCTGGGGGTGGGACCTCGCTGTTCTCCTCGGGAAGGATGAACGCCGGCTTTAGGCGGTCAATGGAGACTGTCGTTGTTCTGCCCCGGATGACTAGGGAAAACGTTTTAGGACCCCTCTGGACCACCTGGAATGGGCCCTCATACGGCGGCTCCAAAGATTGCCGCACCGCGTCGGTGCGCACAAAGACGTGTGTAGCCGTTGCGAGCTCCTTGGCCACGAATGTGGCCTTCTGGCCGTGCGGAGCTGGTGGGCACGGGCGCAATTTGCGCATGTGCCGCCGTAGGTCAGCCACGAAGTCTTGCTGGTCGGGTGGCGTCGTCTGTGATGATGCAAGGAACTCGCCTGGGAGTCGGAGGGGCTCGCCGTAGACGAGGTCTGCGGGCGTCGCGTCCAAGTCCTCCTTCCACGCCGTTCTAATGCCGAGTAGAACGGTAGGCAGGGTCGTCCGCCCAGTTCTCTCTGCCATGGCACATGATGGCAGCCTTCAACTGGCGGTGGCACCGCTCTATCATACCGTTGGCACACGGATGGTAGGCCGTCGTTTGGTGATGGCGCATGCCCGTCAGCTCCGTCAGCCTCCGGAAAAGGGCTGATTGAAATTGGCGGCCACGGTCGGTCGTGATTCGTGATGGGCAGCCGAAACGGGAAATCCAGCCGCGATATAGTTCTCGCGCCATCGTCTCAGCCGTCGCGTCTGGTAGCGGGAACACCTCTGGCCACCTGCTGAAACGGTCAATGCATGTGAGGCAGTAGCGGTTACCTGAGGAAACTGGCAAAGGTCCGATTAAATCCACATGGATGTGCTGAAACCGGGAAGTAGGGACCGCAAATTCCCCTCGTGGGGCCACGACATGCCGGTGAATCTTTGCCCGCTGACACGATAGGCAAGCACGCGCCCAGGTGCGACAATCTCGGCGCATGGAGGGCCACACAAATCTGTCAGCGACAAGGCGGGCTGACGCTTTGACGCCTGGGTGGGAAAGGCGGTGGACCATCTCGAAGGCTGCTCGGCGGAAAGGGGGGGTGAGGAAGGGGCGGACTGATGGCGTGGACACGTCGCAATACAAAGCCTCTTCGGAGTCCGGTATCCGCATGAGCCGAAGTTGGAGCGGAGTCTCCGAGTGTAACAGCTTCTGAAGCTCCTCATCGGTGGCCTGGGAGCGGGCGAGCTCTCCGTAGTTGATGCCGCCCGTAATTTCTTCCACCCGCGACAGCGCATCAGCGACGACATTCTCCATGCCCGATACATGGCGGATGTCTGTGTTGTATTGGGCGATAAAATCTAAATATCGAAATTGTCGCGGGGAACACTTGTCACTTGGCTGTCTCAGGGCGTAAACCAAAGGCTTATGGTCCGTAAACACTATAAACGGCCTCCCCTCCACCATATGCCTGAAGTAGCGGATGCCCTGGTAAATGGCTAACAATTCGCGGTCGTAGGCACAATATTTCCGCTCAGTCGGCGATAGTTTGTGCGTGAAGAACGCGAGCGGTTGCCATCCACTTTCACACCGTTGCTGCAACGCGGCACCAATTGCGATGTCCGACGCGTCGGCGACGAGGGCTAGAGGGGCGGAGGGGTCAGGGTGTGCGAGCACTGCGGCCTGGGCGAGGGTCGATTTGCACTCTTCGAATGCTCGCCGCATTTCAGGGGACCACTGCACTGGTTGTTTTCCCTTAGCATTATCACCGAGAGCACTGTGGAGGGGCGCCTGGATGGTGGCAGCGTTCGGAATGAACCGACGGTAAAAATTAACCATCCCTAAAAACTGGCGCAATTGCTTCACTGTCTTCGGCTCCGGGAATGTTTGCACAGCGGAAACCTTTTCAGGGAGGGGTTGAACACCATGGGAGGACACAGAATGGCCAAGGAACGTCACCTCTGGGGCACCAAATACACATTTAACGCTGTTTATTAGCAGTCCGTGAGCTGCGAAACGCGCGAACACTTCACTAAGGTGGCGCTCATGTTCTTCATTCGAGGAAGAAGCAACTAAAACATCGTCTATGTACACATAGCAAAAGTTCAGTCCACGCAACACTTAGTCCATAAACCTTTGAAAGGTTTGAGCGGCGTTTTTGAGGCCAAAGGACATCTGTGGGCACTCGCACAGGCCGAAAGGTGTAATAATCGCGGTTTTAGGGACGTCCTCAGGGTGGATGGGGATTTGATTGTACGCGCGCACAAGGTCTATCTTCGAAAAAATTGTCTTACCGTGGAGGCTCAGCGAGAAGTCTTGAATGTGCGGCATTGGGTATCTGTCGGGCATGGTGCGGGCATTTAGGGCGCGGTAGTCTCCACAGGGACGCCAAACGCCGTCGCGCTTGGGGACCAAGTGGAGGGGAGAAGACCACTCGCTACGGGAGGTGCGTACAATCCCGAGACGAAGCATTTCGTCGAATTCCCGCTTTGCTGCCGCCAGCCGATCGGGTGCGAGGCGTCTGGCCTTACTCGACACGGGGGGTCCCGGAGTGGTGTGAATGCGGTGAACAGTGTCATGATTCACTTTCTGAGGAAAGCCTGAAGGGCGAGTGATGTCCGGGAAACGCTCCAAAAGATCGCGGTACTTGGGTGACTCCGCGATGGCCTTAACACAAGGTGCTCTTGAAGGAGCGAGGAAACCGTTAGCCGATAGTTCAGTGACACCGTCCACGAGACGTTGATTTTTCATGTCGACCAACAAACCGTAAAATTTTAAAAAATCCGCTCCGAGAATGGGCGTAGTTACGTCCGCTACCACGAATCGCCACAGCCTCATTGGTGTCGGCCTCGAAGGGGCTGTGATTTTGCTAACCTTCCCTTCCCATCCTTTCCTCCCACCTCTTCCTTGTCCCCGGGTATAAGCGAAAGCTTGCAGACCGGGGCGGAAGTTGTAATCCTGCGGCGTGAGCCGAAACACCTGTACATTTTATACATACGGCTGTTTTTTCAAAGCACAGTGGAACAACTCATGAATGATTTGCGAGGTTTTCTCTATTCGCACAAAATTACATTTACCAACTATTGCACCATTCAAAACGAAGATTTGTGTTTTTGCCTCAACTTTCTTTCATGGTTATGTCTCAACTGCCAATTGCCAATACATTGCCGAACAGATAGGTACAAAAGCTCGTTCTTTCTGCGCACAATATGCGACAAAATTAAATACTGAGCTCCACTAAATACACTCTCATAATACAAGTCACCATTTCACCTTCCAAAACCTTATCCCTTCCATCTTTAGACGGCTGGTGCCCTAACACCCCCTGCCACACGCCCATGCGGCGGCTCGCAGGGTAGCATGTATATGTCGATATGGAAGATTACAAATGGAGTGTAAGATTTTTTTCTGTGTGGGTATCACTCCAATAATATTTCTTAATCTTATCCCTCCATTCATATCAGTTGAAATGTCTGCCATTGGATTGGATTTTGGGAAGGCGACCGACAGCAGATCAGTTTGCCATGTTGGACCGGTAAGGGAGGACAGATGGATATAAACCCGGCATTAGCCTGCTCTTGACGAAAGGCACAAAGAGGACCACGGTTTAACGTCTCATCCGACAGACGGAGTACTGTACTTGAAGTAGCCTCCACAAGACCTTCAAGTAGGGATCGGGTTTCCGCTGAAAAACATCCTCCTCTGAAGGGATTTGAACCCTGGCCGTCCGTATGGTTATCTACAGTACTTTAGCCACCACACCAACCCGATCCCCCTATTTCTGCTACTAATTAAAAACAATACTACTAATTCAAACTATTCGTCTGCACAGTCATTGTTTCGATTACACCTATATTAATTATTCCTTAAAAAAAGTAGTATATCTATTTAGGCAAGGATTTGATGGCAGAGGTTATTTCACCGTCACAATCTCTTCTTTTCAAAGCCGTCTTATTATAGTTATGATATTCACAATTTTAGAACCTACTCACTTATCCCGGAGGGTAGCTTGTTGGCGTTGAAACCGTGATACCTGTGAATCAGCCGTGAGTTGTGAAAACGGGGCATAACGATAATAGCCGTGAATTTTTTGCAAATACGGTTTCAATTCTAGGGGGGTGAAAAATCTCACCCTATGTTCATTTATATTTCCCGCCGAAATAGAACAGCTTACGTTACCGACTCGAATATGACTAATTTTTTACCACTCTTTCGGAACTTACATAAAAAGTTTTATACACTGCATCATACTTCATTAAAGAACGAAGAAAATAAACCCTATAGGACCCTTAACTATATGATATACACGAGAGATGTAATTTACCAGATTGGGACAGTTATTTCCACCACCGTCATCGGGAAAGATAAAAAATAACGTTGTCGTTCTAAGGTTAATTTTCCTTTGATTGTTTTATAAAATTTTGGGGGCGAGCAAAAGACAGTTTTAATAAGTCTGGGTAGACTTGGCGTTCTATGCCGAATGTTTCTTGCTGGTCTCTTTGCGGCATACCAAGTGCTCTTTCCATATTTCCCTATAATTCTGCTTTTGTTCTCTACGGCGATCACTTGTTGAATCTTGGATGTCGATATTTCCTCCCGAAAACAATGTTAAGGTGGGTTTATATATGAAAGTTACTTCCTTGGCAGTAGCCTTGAACTCGCTTTCAAGTGACACTTAGATGGGTAAGCACGGACTTCCATGACAGTAGGGGTCGATAGTGGTGGTAATCGACCTCAGCTGCTACTTTCAAGGAAAATGGACTGATTTCTATATACTCTGTGGTTTCAGGCTTGATGGAGTGGAATCGGAACATAACTAAGTTTGAAAAAATAGGCAAATTTCACTGTGTTAAATTTATTCAGACTGATTAGAATAGACTGATTTCTATTTTTCCTGCTAGTAGTATATAGATTCTACAATAAAATCTCATCCGGTGGAATCTTGGTCACATGACAGCAAACGGAGATTAAAAATGTGAACAGCGAATAACTTAGTTGAAGGAGGATTCATTGTTGCTTGTGTAAATATTTATTTGTTCTGAAAAATATTTTTAATATGAAAGAACCCCTAATGTAAGCTTCATGACTTAACTCTAATTAGGCAATAATTATTACTGTCTCAATTCTAATACTTGATACGATGTAATTAAGCACAATTAAGGTAATTTATACAAATTTATTTAATCCACGATTGGACTGAAATACTGATATATGAACGCCATTTTTTTCAAATTTAGGTGATTTTTCTTAACTACCAAATTCATTGTTTACTTCCGTCATCCATTTGTTTGGGAAATGCCGGAAGTACTGAGTTCGCGGAACGATGCCCTGCTGGTGGCGATACGATTCGAGATATTGCTACACTCGCTACTCCCACGAAGGTCAATGTCCATTTGTAAACTCGACTTTACCTTTTGTGAATCAGCGATTCACCGAGTCTATTGTTTTCATTTCTGAAGAATAGAGATCCCATTGAAACCAAAACTCTCTTCATGAAATGAATGTATTCACCCAATCACTTAGCGTTTTCCTTAAAGTGATAAGCCTAATAGTACTGTAATAATCTCTTCCGTCGTTTTTTATTCTTGCAATTAAAGTAATCAAGCCTAAATGGAATTTGAATCATTTTCCTCCAAAACATTTCCAATAAATTAAGGCTTATCGTGCCTGACAAAAAAGTAATTATAATGAACTCTGCATTTTGCCCAACCAGACCGTGAAAAGTGGAGATTTTTTTACCACAAAAATCTGTGAATATTTCGGCTCCATAGAACGTGTGGTCTTCCTGTCCCCCATACCACCGTCACTTCCGCGTCCCGAGCCCTTTAAAAGCATCTTTGTTGTCTAACATGATCTGCATATTAATTGTACCCTGCAAGCCAACTCTATGGTGTCAGGCAGGGTACTAAATTTTCACCAACATCCACTCCATTCTAAAAAAAAGGGATCATCCTGAATTTTTGCTCTTGAAAAAAATCATCATTCCTGAATTTTTAAAATTCGGCTAACATTTTGAATTTTTTAAAATGATCAATTATTGACAACGTCATAAATTTCTGAAAAGGCGTCTTGTTTATAAAAGTATGATTTTATATCAATAAAAAGCGAACGCTTAGTTCAATCCGCATGATAGCTTTTTTTTTTACTGACTATGGTTTCAGCAACTCTTTTCTAGACGCATGAATCAATGAAATTCTGAGCCATTGGTCGGCTATAAATTTCAGTCTGTGAAACAAAGATATTTTTTCATAAATTATGACTGGTTGCAAAAAGTTATGTCGGAATTAGTGTCTTAGGAAATATGGTTTTTATACCATCGGATGAAATGTACATCACTGATACCAGTAAATTAAGCATTTCGTGCGGAATATACCGTTTTACTAAAAAAAATTTTATTTCGTAGAGTAACGAGTCCGCTAAGTCTATTTCTAATTTATGTAAAAAAGTAAATTATAAATAAATTAACAACGCGTTTTTTATGTAATTATTATGAAACTACGGAGTACGTCTTGTATATACCTTACCCTAATGGCAACCCTTACTTCAATGCATTGTCGAAAACCTGCACAAACGTGTAATGGGGTACATTTTCACATTTGTAATCTTCACACTCTTAATATTAAAAATGTCAAATTAAATACGAGGCAGTGGACGAATGTAAAGGAAGCTTAAAAGGTTGGAAGCAAAGGAATTTCAGGGGGAAACTACATAAGGATTTATAAGAGGAGAGTCATTTTTCGAGGCCGAACATGAACGCTATGCGCTTGACATTGCCTAACCTGAGAGAGAAATGCGTGAATAGTTCATACTCATGTATGTATGTAACTATGTATGTAATGTATATCAGCAACTCCTTGCCATAATCTAGAATAGTGGTCAGCAACCTATGATCCGCGGTTCACCTAATGACCCAGTGGGAGAATTTTAGTGACCCATTTTGGATTATCCAATCTGTATAATGTTTTTATTTACTGATTCTAAAATGATACGTAATCTATAATAGAAGTGATGTGACCCACCAGCAAAATTTTGGTGAAAAATGAATGAAGAAAGATGACCCACTTGAAGAAAACGTGGCCGACCGCTGATTCTAGATGAATTAATCAATTAATTACTGAGCCCTTGGCTCCTTGCCTGAGAAATTCAGAACTGGTGTATTTCAGAGCGACACAGAGGATATTATCATGACGCATCACTGCATCTCTAGGTCTGAAAGAAACGATAAAAAATTAGGGAGATACATTGCCGAACAGATAGGTACCTACAATAAATCGTGCTTTTCGCGCACAATAGGTGACCACAATAAAAACTGAGCTTCACTAAATACACTCCCGTATTACACGTCACCATTTCACCTCCCAAAACCTTATCCCTTACATCTTTACATGGCTGGTGTCCTGACACCCTCTGCCACACTCCCATACAAAAGCTCGCGGAGTGGTATGTGGATGTAGAGTGTCTTTTTTCGACCACATGAATTCACTGAGAACCACAATAGTTATGCAGGAAGCACGGGAGAGACAGTTAGTATTTCCTTATAAAGATGAGTCGATTCCACTTTATTCCGATTTCGATTTTTCAAATCGATTCCCGATTCTCGATTCCATCGATTCTTATTCCTAATAACTGGTGGGATATTGATATACCAGTAGAGTACGACTATTATTTAAATTCAAGTATCGGCTGAAATAAAATAACAAAGACAATTAAGTCGCTCAAAAGGATATTTATTAACAAATAGCAAATATATCCTCGGCTTATTGCGGTAGATAAAAAGTACAAACTGATACCCTACACACAAAATTACTGAGACAAATATGATGTGATAAATGAAATTTGATATGAATATTTCTTTATCTAGAATCGATGGAATCGGAATCGACTTTAGGCAATCGATTCTCGATACTGATTCTAATACTGAGAATCGATGGAATCGAGAATTGACATTTGGATTCGACTCATCCTTACCTCTTAGGAAAAAAGCCATAATTTTTCAGTGAAAGTGTAATAATTTTCTGTACTACTTATCTAAGACGCCACTCCACATTTCTAGATCCGAAAGAAGCGATAAAAAAACGGAGATACACTGATCGGTGCAAAAATTCGTTCTTTTTTTGACGCTCAATAAGTGACCAAAATAAATTCGGAGCTCCACTTAAAACGCACCTACTCCATGATTACACCTCCCAAAATCTCATCCTTTACACATTAACACGGCTGGTGTCCTAATACCTCCTGCCACACGCCCATGAGGCTGCTAGCAGGGTAGTATGTAGATGTAAGAAAAGTCTAATTATGAAGACTCAATAGAAGCTAACTGATCCCTTTCTATTTCGCGGTGAATGCTAATTTTTTACTCTGTACCATTTGCAGACCACTTCCCTAATTTCAATTGAGTCGTTCATTTACTGCTAAGTAATCCACAGAACTATTTTGTCCTTTAAAGTGGCGAAAACTGAAATGGACCCAGGTATGAATGCCGCTTTTTCATACTACATGTATGTTCTCTCGTGAGCCTAACGTATTATCTCATTTCTTGATGACCCGGAGTTGTCTCCACCTGCAGCACCTCGGGGGTAATCGTGACTGCACTGTGCTCCAGTTGACGGTCGGTCCTCGTCAAGCACTCCAGTGGCGAGTTAATCGGCGGAGTAGGGACAAAGGGGGGGGAGGAAGGGGGCGGGCCTACAGAACGGGAAGGGTGGGAGATTCGTCCCAAGGACTAGCCCTCGGGTGCAGAGCTAAGGGCGATCAATTGAGACTCCACGCGCTTCGAATCATCTCCAGCACGCAGAAGCACCCTTTAGGTGGTTGCTACGTGAATAGTGAGTCGTTGAGTCGTTATTTTAATCAATTTTCATTTGAGTCGAAAAAACATTCTTGAAACACTCCTCACTTATGTGCATCAATGTATGTGTCGGATATAATCATGCATGTTGTAATATAAATGATGCAAAAATTATATTTGAAAAGTTTGTCTTAATTGGTTGATAGTAAAACCGGAGCTCCAGGTAAAAACACAATAATAAACTTAATCATTACACCTCCCAAAACCTCATTCTTTACACCCATACATGTTTGGTAACCGAACACCCCCTGCCACACGCCCATGTGGCAGCTCACTGGGTATTATTTACATACATACATACATACCACTCACGGCATTCCCTTCCGGGGTAGGCACAGTCACAAAGTTACACTCATAAATTCATATTTGTTCTCCCGACTCTGCTTCAATAATTTCCTCCATACTGACCTATCCTTGCAAACTTCTTTTGCTTCATTTAACCCCATTCACTGCTTCATACACGCTCTCCTGTTTTTAAGACTCCTAATATTCCTACTCTTAAGAATTTCCCCAACCACATTCAACCACAACTTTCTCGGCCTACCACTACCTCTCGCACCATTCATTTCACTCTTATATATCTGTTTCGTTATTCGACTCTCAGGTATTATGCATATGTAAGAAAGCCATAACTATGACTCGGGTTTACGGAGCGTAGTTCGAAATTAAGGCGACATTCAAATGTATATGCTTGTTTTTCATTCGTCTTGAAACTTATTAGGGACCATTATATGAACATGGGACGTACAGTTTCACATGTTGAAAAGACATCTGATCATCTGTCATCATATTATTTTGAAATACCTGAAAGTGACGTGAGGCTACGTATTAAAGTAGCAATACATTATCAATAAGCCCAATCGGTATCATGCAATTTTTTTTCGCTTTTGTCTATGCACATTTGTAACAAGTAGCACATGTATGTTGAGGAATTTAGGATGGGAACCTCTATCCTATCAAAGAGAACATTTTAAATTAAATGTTTTACGAAAGTTTGATGTAGACTATTTTTTGCCAGACATTCAACATACTCTGCTAGAGCCAAACTATTATGGTAGAATTGATCACAGGCAAACAATCAAGGAAATATATTGTGGAACCAATACATTTAAAATGTCATTTTATCCACGCACAATAAGGAATCATAATAGTTGTGATAGAACAGTTCTGGGAAACTTTGGCCTTCACTCGCTAAAGTAGGTTTTGCCCTTCTGCTAAATGTCTGAACATCATTATTAGTTACTAACTCCGCGTGAAATATCCGGCAGGATACAACTCCTGCATGATTCAGTACCTTGTGTTCCTATTCATCAGTCGCATCAGTAATACAAACCAGTAGTTGTAAATAGTATACTGCATGGTAGCATGTTCACTCACGTATCACACGCCCAATTTGTGGTCTGACCGCGTGTTGTCTTCCTTGTGGCTTGTGGCCTGCGCCTGGCATTCCGGGCGAGCGTGCGCGGTTCTGATTTGAGCTGGGATGAGTGTTGCATGCCTGGTGTGGAATCATCCAGTGCCACACACCCTAGCGGTGACTTGCATGGTATTCCTGTAGATGTAGATATGTCGTATGCAGTTTCCGAGTTTCCAGTCGTATGCAAATTTTTCGCAAATCTGTACATGAACGAAAATCACTTCTTCCTCCTTACGCAACATGCAGGGTGTCTCAGGAGACATCTGCGTTACCTACTTTTGGAGCAGGCATGGGACGTGATTTCAAGCATTTTCCGTCAGATGAATATGGGGTCAAGTCTCCTTACTTACAGTGCTATGTCAGCGAAAACATTTTTTTGGAACCATTCCGCAGATACCATAGAATCCCTAAAAGAAGCTGTTCTCACCGATATCGGCTAAAAAAAACTTGGTGACTTATACTGAAGAAATGGATATTTCTTTTCCTGGAGAAACTTTGGTGATCGCGTTCAGTTTTTATGGTGGCAGTTTATATTTTGCCTTATTTTATAAATGCGTTAAAATAATTTATTTAAGAAATAATTTTTTTTAAGTTTTTTTCTTTTGGCAAGGACGAAAGCGTTTTAGTTACAAAATATTTGGCATATTAAAATGTTTTTTGCATGGTTTTATTATTTTTCCATATTCAGAGAGATTTACGTACTTTTATCATACCGGTGATATACGTTTTTTATGCTTGCTATCATCACTTTCAACTGCTTGTCTCATCTCCTTGTTAATAATTTATTAATCTTTTTTACGTTTCGCTAAGATTCTGGTACCTAGAACTTTCATATCTAACATATGCTTCGTCATACAGTTTTTTAGAGAAATGAAGAAAAATTTTGAATTTCAGCAATAAAAAATTAATGAAAAATACAAAAAACCAATTTATAAATTTGAAATATTTTGCTCCTTTTCTTAATAATTTTAAAATTGTCACGAATGGACTGAAAAGATCATGCAGGAAGACTGTTACAATGCACAATGGTCTTGTGGAGGAATGAGTGCTTATTAATATTTTTCCCCTGCGACCGAAAATTCTCCTCATATTTATGATCATTTCTACCCAAGTAGTTTGGGTTTTCTACTTTTTTCTCAGTTTTTGCCCCACATTTTTATACTTTAAATGTGCGGAATAGTACGCGGAGTCCATTTACTTGTTACGTCCGCAGTTTGGATACGTCTCTGACCTTTTATCTTTCCCCTTTACATGCCTGGCTTCCTATCTTTGTACCTTCTCAATAGATTTTATTTGCCCCTCTTCATGTGGGTCCCAGAATAACGGCGCATATTCCAAAATTGGTCATATATTTTCCTTTGTGGTTTTACTGCTCCACTGGAAATTTCTTATCGCCCAATGTAATGTTTCTAAAATTTTTGCTATGCATTCCATGTTTGCCTCCCATCCAAAACCTTTGGTTAAATTGACCCCTAAGTATTTGCACCTATCACTTTTAGGAATGAGTTCCTGAAAATTCGTTGTCTCTTCTGGATGTATTCAACTTGTTATTAAAAGTGATAAAATTACGCTCTTTTAAATTTATATCCGTTCCATAAAGTAACACCTTGGCGGCCTTTTCATTTACATCATTTTCTTGGGCATCATTTTTGCTCTCCTTTTCTATTTTCCCGACGTAATTTACTCGTCGTAAAAAAAGTCTTACGTGTGAATTAACGTAACCGGGAGGTCAGTTAACACTAGAAAGACGGAAGGGGTCATTTTTGACCTTTTTCGATTCTCGTCGTCCGCCATTTCTTTAGTTCTGCACAAATCTTATTACAAATTTTTGACTTTTATCCATTTAAGATGCTCTTTAATATCCAATTATTTCGCTGGATCATTCTCGAAACTTTGGCACCTGTGCGCCATTTAACCAATGACCAGGAAAAGATGCGGTCCAAATCCGTTTCCTTGTGGAACCCAGATGTCATTCTGGCTTCACTTAGTGGGATAAAATATCGGATAAATGTATCTCCTTCTATAGACATGTGTGTCCATTAACTTTGTTGCAAAATTATGATTTGCATTTATATAGACGGTATGAGATCTCCTTAACTCTTTAATATATCCTTTCCTTTAGTCTGCACCCCTATTCCTCCTTCCCGAACACGCACCCAACACCTACAACGGAGCCATGACTCACCCAGCCAGATGAAATCCCCCGAGTGTAAATGGGCGTGTGAGCTTTGGCCCTCTCTCTCTTTCCAGGGGCGAAGGGATATTAGGCCCCATCGCTGCGGCATGGTGGTGGCAGACGACGTGGGAATATGGCAGGTTGGGTTCGGACGGGTCGTGAACTACTGACGTGTGAACGAGAGAGGTCTGGGTGTTCAGTGTGTTTTGCGGAGTGGTGTTTGGGTTGGTTGGAGTATTGAGCGAGCGGGAAAATCGATCCCTCCGCGAAAAACCCGCACCCACTCACTCACTCACCTCCGCACCCGCGTCTGCACCGAAATTCCACCACCGGCATAACCAGCCCTTTTCGCCCTCCAATCCTATCGAGATAGACGGATAAATTACTCTTTTTGCTGGGACGAAATTGAAACTTCAAAGACACTTCTTCCACTTAACCCTTCTTCCTCAAATATATAACCTTACATCAATACTACCGTAAACAGGGGGGCTGCTTTATGACTTTTTTTGCAATAGTATGTCATTTTTATAGGTGAATGTATGAATATTAAATACATGCACGCATACATACCAATCACGCCCTTCCCTTACGGGGTAGGCACAGCCTCAAATTTTCACTCATAAATACATATTTGTACACCCAACTCTGCTTCGATAATTTCCTCTATACTGACCTAACCTTGCAAATCTCCCTTGCCTCATTTACCCTCCTGCACTTCTTCATACATGCCCTCCTGTTTTTAAGACTCCTAATATTCCTCCTCCTGAGAATTTCCTCAACCACATTCAACCGCTACTTTCTCGGCCTACCTCTACCTCTTGCACCATTCATTTCACTTTTATTTATCTGTGTCGTTATTGGACTCTCATCAATTCTCTCAACATGGCCATACCAACGAAGCACACTCCTTTAAAAAATGTCCATTACTGGAGCATCTAACCCACATTCATAAATTTCCCACTCATACCTGACCCTATCCATTCACTTTTGCTACAAAAACTCCTTAGATAACTCATACCCACGGTGTTTAGTCTACTCACATGCTTATCCTGACATTCACATGTTTCACTACCATATAGCAAAGTGGGGAGAAGTACACTTTTGTACGCGGCGATTTTCTCTTCCTTAGACAGGCTCTCAGTCCTTGATATGCTCCACATGCTACCAACCACTTTCCTTCCAGCATTTGCACGTCTCTTTATCTTCTCATCTATTTGTATATCTTTCGCAAACTTCTTACCTAAGTGCACAAAATCATCCCCTAGTTCAATTACTTCACCATTCGCCCTCATCATACAGTTATTATCCCCATTCTCCTTATCAAAAACTACTACTTTGAATATTAAATTTTTTTACATATAAAATAAGAATAGTTTAATTGGTCATGATCATCACTCGTGTTACGGATGACTCAAATTATTAATCGTTATTTGGACAGATAATATTTAGATAAATAAGTGTCACAAAATTACCTTGCTTATAGTACCATTTTGTGACTGTCAAATTATCCTCTGATACATTCTATACTTTGGCATGTGTGGTAAAATTGTACTTGCATGAGGTTATATTATGACCCTGCCAGACATAAGGAAACAAATTTTAATATACTGTTGGTTAAATTTTGTCATCATATTACAAATTTGTGTATTAATTTGGCTTTCGTTACCCCTCTTTGCTTAGGAACACCCTGCTCTCTATTTTTGTATTTTCCTGCACATAATTTCTTCATCTAGGGGCTAGATATAACCATTTTCATCCGGCCATCCCCAATATTTACCTGATAGCTCCATTGCATTCACCGAGGTATCTCGTTTAATGATTTTAGTGATATTTTATGGATCATAAATACTTTACCAAAAAATAGACCTATATTTTCCTCAGTGATCGGCAGAATAACATTAACTTCTAATTCAGAGTCTCGTGAATTTCAATAGTTATCTGATTCTTCATTATCAACAGACAATGCATCACTTTCAGATAAAGAACCAGATGTTTAATTCTTCCAAGGATAGTTATTTTTGTCCCTTATTTTGCTTCGGCGCTTCGGACGCTATCTATTCTTCTCATAATTTATTCAAGAGGTACTCTAAACAATAAAATTCGCAAAACGTGAGACTAGATACCATGGGGCATCTATTTTTTAGTGATATATACTTTCACAATGTTACACTTCAAACTTCTGCACGTCATGCATTATTTTTTGAAAAATGCAGCCAGATTTTTTCATAACAAAATACTCCTATCAATGAATTGTAAAAATAAATTATATATTCCAAAAAAAATCATTTTTGAATTCAAAGGTCCTCTATATTTCGCTCACCAGCACAAAATTTCAACTTTTTTCTGAAAATCTCTCAGAGCGCATGGTCTAAAATAACTCAACAGGACTGTTCGCGCCTCTCTGCAATTATTTCCAAGTGTCTCCAACAAATGGCAGAAGGTTTTGAGACACACTGCCGAAATATTTTCTGCCTCAGCACCTTTGGAAAGTACGGAAAATCTAAAATAGTATTCTGGGGCATATACATTACAAATTTGTACCCGCTGTCACAGAATTTCCTCGGTTTACGGCAATATATAAAAATTCCTGCGTGTTCTTTCCTGCTCCTCATGATAACTACGTAACTGATTGACCTGAAATTGTGCACAACCCTAGCGTATGCGTTAACTTGAGCTATGGATTATATATAAAATTTCAAAGGCCTCCAATAAAGGGCCCCTGTAAAGCATTGCTATAAGTGCAGAGGTTTATTTTATTGCTTTTTTTAATTAATTGCAGTCAAGCTATGGGGTTAACATTTCCACTATCGAATGCTAGAAAAATTAAGTATTTAATTCTTACAATTGATTTAGTTATTTGCTTCATTTTTTCATTATAATTGGCTTTTAATTCCAAAATAATGTTTTCCTCCAATTTCAACGATGGAATATTTCCTTGGGAACTTGAGCCATTGCTATGGGTAGGAAATTTCACCTGGGCTTTTTATGGCTTCCATAAAATAAAATTATCAGTATTTTCGAATTTGAGTGAGGTTTAATCTGGATTATTTTGTACTCCAAACCTCTCCATGTGCTCATTTCCGTATTTTCATCGTATCTCCGTTCAGCACGTTATATTGATTCTTATCAATAGCTCTTGGGAGTGTACAGTGTTTTATAAACAAATGCAGATGTATACATTTTGGAGAGGGAAAATATGTTGTCCCTATGAGAGGGAGGAATTTGTTTAAAAGTAGACGAAATATGAAACTTGAATAATCTTTCTTTCATTTTTCTCCTCGATTAAGCTGTTTGCCATTTTAAATTTTACTCGGGGTGTGTCCAATAAACTTGGTTCATCTTAGTCTCACGACACTCTCTTTACGCTTTTCTTCTTCGATTCTTAAGTACTTCTCTTCATCCTTCATTTTATCTTTCTCCTTTATCTTCGGTATGCGTCTCCAGCACAAGGTCCCGAAGGCTTCTATTCTTTTCCGTTAACTTTTCCGATGTTTCAAGTCTCTCACCCGCATAGTGCATATTGTACCTTGTCGCAATCAGTGTTAGAATATGGTTTAATCTGTTGTGGAGGTGCGTATAAAAATATATTTAAGTATGTAGAGGTCATTCAAAAAATAATTGTTAGGGTAATAAAGTTGAAAAGGAGGTATCAACGCTCTTTATCCTTGTTTTTAGAACTGGAATTGTAGTCAACTACATCTTTGTCCATTAACAAAGTTTTAAGATATTTTTACGCCCCAAATGACTACACGCCATCCTCTTCTTTCGAAATCCATTCGTACCATTTGAGGAGAAAAAGCAATGCATGCCTTTCTAATCCTAAGTTAACATTATATAAAAGATCATTTTTGTAAAAGGGCATTCAATTTTTTGCCTGAAAATATAAGAACACAGAAAGTTCTCAAAACATTTCTTAATTTAGTGAAATCATCACCAGGATTGAAATTCGTCATGAAAAAATAATTTGACTTGACCGCGATTCGAACCCGGATCTCCCAATTGCCGGTCAGGTGTGCTAGCCAGTTACACCACCAAGCCTCTCTCATACATTTCACACCAACAATCTCCAACAACAGTCATGCTATTAACTAGTTGGCAGAAACTTAAACAGAGATCCGGGTTCGAATCCCGATTAAGTCCCATGACTTTTTTCATGGAAAATTTCAATCCTGATGTATATGCACCCGTGCGAGTGACTTCGTACCACATCGCTTGTCAATGCAATGAGTGGAAATTAGTGAAATCATGGCTGTTTACTCAGTACAATATTGAAACTCTACCTGACTTAAAAGTATAAACTAGGCATTGCGTTATGTATTTTATTGTATATACACATTTTTCCGTTTGTGCGAATAGTAAGACTGTTTCTGGAGATTGTTGGTGTAACATGTACATTTTTGGTGTGACCAATTGTTAATTACCTATCTGTTAGTCACGCACTTCTATGTCAATTGAAGGTAGCCTTTTCACAGGTATTACCTTTAAGGCTACTTAAATCTTCCATTTTTTTGTTTAAAAGAAGTTTTAAAATTTTTTATATTCTTTCGTTGGAAGTAATAAACACCAAACAATAAACTTCATTCGAAGATATTCATGAAACACATCATCCTTATTTAAAACTCTTTTACATGTAAAAAATACCTTGCATGCCACCTTGAAGGGTATGTGACAGGGGGCTTAGTTAGTACAAACATGCGCTACACTAGATCCTAGTAATGCTAATACTACTACCAACGGATTATTAATGTACAAGCAAAAACCTGAAAATACTTGTCAGGAGTTGAAAAGTCATCAACATGTTCTTCACTATAGGTGCGCTAAAGTTTTACTGGCCCAATTTTTATTACCGTTAAGTATTTTGAAGCTAAATACTTGCTCTGGCATAAAAACGTATTTGAAGCATGCGAAACGAGCCGTCAGTACTACTTTGGCGTGTAAGAATTAAGCACTAGGGAAATAATTTAATACGTACAAATCTAATTAGAAAGTGTCAGTGGCAGCTGTGTTCTTTAATCTTTCGCGGAGATAATGGCATTTTTAACCTTTCCGTTCTCAAAATTGAATTCTCTAATTTTATTCTCATGATTTAATTAATTGTTTGATGTTTATTACTTCCAACGAAAGAAAATAAAAAAATTCAAAACTTCTTTTAAACATAAAAAATGGAAGATTTAAGTAGCCTTAAAGGTAATACCTGTGAAAAGGCTACCTTCAATTGACATAGAAGTGCGTGACTAACAGATAGTTAATTAAGTATTCGTCACGCCAAAAATATACATGTTACACCAACAATCTCCGGCAAAAGTTTTACTATTTGTATAAACGGAAAAATGTGTATATACAATAAAATACATAACGCAATGCCTAATTTATACTTTTAAGTCAGGCAGAGTTTCAATATTGTACTGAGTAAACAGCCATGATTTCACTAATTTCCAATCATTACATTGACAAACGATGTGGTACGAAGTCACTCGCACGGGTGCACATACATCAGGATTGAAATTTTCCATGAAAAAAGTCATGGGACTTAATCGGGATTCGAACCCGGATCTCTGTTTAAGTTTCTGCCAACTAGTTAATAGCATGACTGTTGTTGGAGATTGTTGGTGTAAAATGTATCCGAGAGGCTTGGTGGTGTAACTGGCTAGCACACCTGACCGGCAATTGGGAGATCCGGGTTCGAATCGCGGTCAAGTCAAATTATTTTTTCATGACGAATTTCAATCCTGGTGATGATTTCACTAAATTAAGAAATGTTTTGAGAACTTTCTGTATTCTTATATTTTCAGGCATAAAATTGAATGCCTAAGGGGCCTTTAACAAAAATGATCTTTTATATAATGTTAACTTAGGATTAGAAACGCATGTATTGCTTTTTCTCCTCAAATGATACGAATGGATTTCGAAAGAAGAGGATGGCGTGTAGTCATTTGGGGCATAAAAATATCTTAAAACTTTGTTAATGGACAAAGATGTAGTTGGCTACAATCCCAGTTCTAAAAACAAAGGTATCGAGCGTTGATACCTCCTTTTCAACATTATTACCCTAACATTTATTTTTTGAATGACCTCTACATACTTAAATATATTTTTATACGCACCTCCACAACAGATTAAACCATAATCTAACACTGATTGAGACAAGGTAAAATATACTTATCTTAAAAAGGACTTGAGACATTTATTTTGCATATAATATAATTTAACAAGGCACATATTAATTTTTTCTACGCCTAGATTATGGTTATACCAGCTTTATTTTTTGTCTAGTAACACACCAAAATACATAATTTCATTCTCCCAGTCAGTGAATTAGCAAATGCAATGAAGTCGTGGAAACTTTAACAAATTATAAACTAATTTAAAATCAAAGTGACAGGTATTACTAATATCATAGCATAGAATTTCTGTTTTTTCACTTAATGCAACGGGGTAATAGTGCATCCATTGATGTAGAACCGTTAAATCTTCTTGCATATGGCGTTCAATGGTTTCCCAATCTGAACCATCATCGCTAAGAGCAAAATCATCCGTAGAAGCAGTCACACTTTAATGGAATTTACAGTTGCATAAGTCATTAACATATACGAAAACAAAGTAGGTCCCAGAACAGAACCCTGATGAACTTAGTCTACCCTTCATGTCAGTTTTCGTAAAATGCTTTGCACGTCGTTATGAAAAAATTCTCTCAGTACATGCTGCAAAGATTGTCAAAATTTTAATCGACGGTCTGGAAGTGATTCTCATCCTATTTGTTGCTGAAGGCATGTGAAACTAATGGGGTTACTGTAACTATTTGTTACATATCTTCCCTCTCTTTGCTACGCGCTTCCTATTTTAGACATTGATTTTAATTAGTGATGATACAAATTACTGACAGCGGATTCCAAGTGAGGTCTAACTAGGGCGAAGAATCTAATACAATTAACTTTAAGATTAGCGGAAATAGTTGTAACACACCTTACATAGGTAAATCTGGATGAAATTTCAAGATACGCATCAAAGAACACTCACAAAGTTACCTAAACATGGATTCCAACTCTCAATTAGCCAAGTGTCTGCTTGATAATAATCATGTTATTATTTTATCCCCAAAATTTTACATGTTCCACAAAAGGCTTAAAGATGGATCCTTTGGAACAGATGGAAAGTTAACAGACGGTCAAGCAACCTTTGTAACGAGCTACTTTTTCCACACCCCTCCCCACTCCTTTCCGGAACAATTTCCCGTATCACAAGTCCTTAATATGTGTTCCCCTGCCATCCATCCCGAAAATTAGTTTGTCCTCCAAACCCTCCTTTCTTAGCGTATTGTTACTATCGTAGCCATGCATATGCATATGGATTGTTGACTCGTCGCCAAAAACTGTTGTCTATAATTCCGTAAACAAACAATATTTTGGATTGTGGCGCCGCCAAGTGTTGAAAGACGGCAGTTCAAATGTAAATACAGTCGACAGATCGTAAATAAACACATCTTACCGGATGTAATTACACTCTTTATGAATATCGTCCGGTCTCCTATTTTGGCCCTCGTAGACGCATACCCTATTTCGCAGCCTGGTACAAAGCAAGTTCTGTTAAAACATGGCATTCTAAATTCTTTAATTAAGCCGAACGGGCCTAATGCATTCAAATTAGAATCAGAGTCTGGCAACCGTCGGCGTCTGCTCACGATGGAAGTTTCATGTGCCTTTTATACACTTCCAGCAGTAGGTATTTCCTTTCCAGCATTTGCCAGCAAGCACCAGCAAGTAACTGTTAGATCTCAAAAATAGCCAACTACTATTCACAGCATCAAGAAGTTCATATCTACTCGTTATTGAATATCCACCAGTCTCACGTTAGCTACAATTAACAACGGCCATTTACGAGTCGGCGGAGCAGACTTTTTTCTAAGTTGTGCCAAGGACTGGGTGAATTAATTGTGGAAATGTAGGCAACACGTTGCCTAGGCAACGATTATAAACGTTTGAATCCATTATGTATATTCATGATCGTAACAATCAATAAATAAACAATTGTACCTGAAGATGCAGCTAGCTACAAAACGCGTTGTGCGATTACAATAAATAATTGTGGAAAAGTGCAATACTTATTTTCGATATGGATTTGAAAAGAAGATCCAAGTTCCATAATAATTATGTGGAAATTATAATAGTTCTAGGTTTGGGATTATGTGCGTTATTTGTAGCACGCCATTTAGCTGCTACTATTATCAGTGGCTGTAGATGCAGTGCGCTGCATTTTCATAGTAGTGGCTGTTAAAGTGGGCGCTATTGAAATTTATGTAGTTGGTATTTATTTTCAAAAGCTACTTTCCCAAATCACTGGTAAATTACGGAATCGAATATCATCACTGCGTGTGTTGGCGAGTGGATGAGAAATCGTCCCATCGTCAATCTCTGCCATTGAGGTACATGCAGAGGGCGCTTGCCATGACGGTCAATGCTAGAAGCTGTCACGTGGGCGTGGCCTGAGCGCCATCTGTGTTAGCCCCGATTTTCCCCTAGCTCTTACAAGAAGGCGCAATTATTTTGCAATTTTACGTAGTTGTCCATCGATAACACTCAAGAAATTATCATGCAATAACATCTGTAACATACATTCTCCTAATTAACTCATTGGTCGTTCAACCCTAACCCTTTCACCGCGATAGTCGACAAAAAAGTCGATCTGCAAATATTTGTTCCGCGATGATCGACTTCTGTGCGCGACCCTGAAAAAAACTTTTTCTTAGGCCGCGACAGATGCCCGAAGTCTCTCATGCTGCGTCCCCTGATTTGAACGCGGCAGTGGCGATCTCTGGTGCGGTATAATTGAACCAAGTGAACGCATGAAGAATACAGATACGAAGAAAATAATACGAATATGACTTTTGTTTTTTCATTTTAAAATGACATTTTTCAAGAACGCTTTTTGAAAACCAGATACGGCGTGAAAGGATTAGGATTGGTTGACTGCCACCCTCCATTCTGCCCTGTCTAATGCTATTTCTCTTTCCTCCTGGTATCTCTTGTACGTACTTTCTAATTACCAATGTACTTTCCTGGCTCTCCTGGTTATTTGGTCCATGAATTAATTCCTGGGTCTCCCTCTGGGGACTTTACCCTCTATTTTCCGTTAAATTACGTTCTTCAAAAAGCCATTGTGTCTAAGGGTGTCTCCTTGTAAATATGTCTCACATATTAAAATCAACAATCACCCGCATTCCCGATGAAAACGATTGTTAAATCGGGTGGAATCCATAGCACTAAGTAGCCATCATATTTTCAAGAGTTACCTGCTTCAAGTTTCAAACACGTGGTTGATTTTCTTGCTTTAGACGCGCTTATTCGTTCATTCCGTCGTGATATCCAAAAGGAAAATAAGGAAAGAGCAGGTAGATAACTTATATGATTGTTTTTTTGAATGGCAGACTAGAGTTCATTGACGTAAGCGTTCTTCATCTGTCTATACGATCTCAGCCATTCCACACAATTTTCGTGTCGAAATACTTTCGCATCTCTGTATCCTTAAGCATTCTCCTTCAACGACGAGGTGTTACTGGATTCTAGGAGTTTTTCGTCACCTCGGGGTAAGCCTTCTTCATTGCACTTCGCATTCACTATTCCCTCAAAATGTGTTCCCAGTCATTGTTGCCATTTTTAATGAATTGGAGTTAATCATATCATTCTACGTTTTTGATAATACATTCTCTGGCCTTTAGAAATGTTACCCTTATACTTCTTATGCTATCCATCGCACAGGGATATTGATTTCAAATATTTTACCCGGAAAATAATTCAAATAATTGGCTTTAAAGTTGTAATTACTGAAACTGCAGGAATGATTATCCTGTACCAGTTATAGTAGGTCACTCTGATCGGATCTTTTTTGGAATTTTTTATGCTCATGTTAATAAATAATTAAAAACTCTGATGTAATCGCGATAACTTGTTTTTTATTCATCGTAATATAAAGTCATATTTTCATTTTAACTTGTTTTTTAATGATTCCTCCTCCAAAAAATGTCTTAAAACAAAACTTGACGAATTAATTCTTATTTATCGAGTAGGTGCCAGGGAGCCTACTTGATGAAATATGACCTTTATAGAAAATTATCTCGTAAAAAATAAATTAAACCATTAAAAAGAATGAATTGAATATCATAATGTAGGAAAACCTAATGACAACATAAACCTAAACTCTTCACGCACATTTTTCCTGTTATCGCGTACCCTTTGCAAAAGAACTTTCGAAGACCACGTATTAATTTCCTGCCTTTCTTTTCTTTTTTCATCCGTACCCAAATGAACAAGTAATTACCCAAGTCAACAAGTCCATTAATAACTATCGTTCTGATGATATTTAGTTTCATTGCAGTATTCGGCGATGCATATGTGGAATTAAATCCCTTCTTGTGATTCACTCAACGGCCAGCTTTGTTGCGTAAGGTCCCATGATTTTCCGACATCGTCATCTACATATTCATATTACCCAGCAAGCCTCCTTTAGAGCGTGTGGCAGAGTTATCACCACCATACACCATAATGCATCCTAGTAAAGTTAAAAAAACTGTGACCATTAATTCATAACGAAGATCCTGAAAAAATGTATCAACAGGGGAACTTACACCAATGCGCTACAAACTGGGTATGTTATCAATGCTACAGAAGCTATTTTTATGCGTGTGTATTTCAACAATTCAAATGTTTTTAGATTGTTTATCTACGACGATTTGATCTTGCTCTTCACTTTGCTATCTCAGGGTGTCTGTTACAGAACTTCCGTCGATAAGAGTTAACGTCCTATGCCGCTGCTGTCTCGTATCGTATGTTACGATCGAGGTTATCGAATGTGCCATCACGGTTCCCGTGTCTATATGGTACGTTTACGTTCGGCTTTCTTCGAAGGATATCGTACATTAATGACTTAAGAACAGAATTGGGCGCTACAAGCTCAGCATGAATCGTAACAGATGACGAACGAAAACAGAGCACCGGTAATTTTGAGAGACGGAACATGGACCGTGTGAGAGTAAAGGTGAGTTATCTATCAAAATAGGAATCACTATCTAGAATGTTAGGAGAAGAAACATTTAACTTCTAATTCGCGAACGATAATTAAAAATTACTCATAGAAGCTAAAACTTGTTATTATTGGAGATTATTGCGCTTAGTCGGTGTAGTTTTAACTTGTCATAAGTCGTAAATCAGTAAAAAAAATACATTGGCTCTTTGGCGTGCGAACTTAGAAGATTAACTTCGGAGTATCTATACCACTAAATCAATAGCGAACAACCTCAATAGTAATATTTTCAATACTATCGCACCCTATTGATAATGATGTTGTTTACTGTACACAATTGCGAGGTGGGTTACGCGAAGTCACATTTTTCGTGTACATTCTTACGAAAGAACGAACATCGCTTCATAGTATCTAAATCGTATCGTATCTTCAATATAGCTTCTCACCGCATTTCATCAAAAGATGTCAGTTTGAAGTGCATTCCACGATAGTACAAATTTAATAATTGGACTGCATTTTTCCATCAATATATTTTCCTATTTCCTTGAACTAAAACCTCAAGCGAACTCCGTTAACGTACGATACGACAGCCACAGTAGCTTCGCAGTCGGCCATAGGATATCGTGCTATCGATAAGAGGTTGTCGTACGATATGAAGAACAATTTAATAGCTTTATCGGCCTATTTTCCCCGTATGGTACGATAAACTCCTCCGCTGTTGTACCTTTACTTATCGTACGTTTACTCAGGGTGAACCTAAATAGCATTTCACTTGTCGGACCAAACGTACGGTAGGATAGGAACCTTTTCGTAAGATAACTAGCGTATCGCTATTTCCGTAAAAGACACCCAGAACAAAACTTCGTATGTTATTTTTCTCGAGCCAATTTTACTCTTTTCAGAATAAGCAATTTGAGGAGGATGACTGGCTATATCTATTGTGCTGAATAAAATTGGCAAATGCTTCCAGCTTGTGAGACAAGTAGTGTATCTAATATCTACCTTATATTTGTTTCAAGATTTCTTCTTTTTTTTGGCTTTTCGTTTTCTTCGCATCACTTGATACTGCCATGTCCAAGTGCACCGTGGATAGAAACTTTCTTACTCTCTCCCTCTCTCTCTCTCGCTCGGCATATGAAAGTAAAGAATTTCCCGCCCTCACAGAATTCGGAGGGTTCATAATTTTTCTACCGTTTTAAGGGAACCATGCCCATGGAGATGTATGGCCTTTTTTTTCCTCTCCCGAACGAAAGCAAAACGGACGTCCGCTGTGCGGATTATGTGGGGCACTTGAAAATACTTTGCCTCGCTTGCTGCACAAAACGTTCAGAAAGAGGAGAATGCCGTCAGAACTTCTTACGGCTGACTGAAATCCCGATTTATTCAAAATATATAAGCTCCTCAGTAATGGCAAGCCTACTTAGAGTATCTCTGCTATTCCCAGTATGTAAATTTTGTTGAGCGGTTCAAGCGGACTTTGTTTTTTCAAGCAATGGATGTATGGAAACTACTCTGTACTCCTAAACTTAAACTGAAACACTCGGAAAGTGTGCTTGGAACCAGTGGAGTCAACCATCTTTGGAGCCACCGTCGCTATCGCTTGCGGTGGTACGATTCGGTACTGATAAACTACGTGACTAAAAACTTAATTTATTTTTCTACTTGATTACATCTAAATCAGACCTGAGTAACGTCTTAATAACAAAGGTAGACCAATTCACATATGTTCTGACAGCCAAGCTGCCCTAAAGGCCCTGGTGTCACCATTATGCAAGTCAAGACTACTTCTTGAATGCCGTAATGCGCTTAATTCATTGAATAGTCTCGGAAAGGTAGAACTTTTCTGGGTCCCAGGACACATGGGCATAACCGGAAATGAGATAGCGGACCAACTCGCTAGAGAAGGCTCAAATCACTCCCCGATAGGACCCGAGCCTTTCATCCCAATTGCACCCTCAACAGGGATAACAGAGATCAAGAAGTGGCGCCTCGCCCGCCATTCTGAGATCTGGCAGAATACACAGGGGCTTAGACAAGCCAAGCTCCTGATTGAAGGACCAAAACTGGGACTGGCAAGAAGACTCATTTTGCTAAATAGACGTCAACTACGTACGATAGTGGGACTCCTAACTGGACACTATCACGTTATGAGGCACCTCCATCTTCTGAAGCTGGTGGACTCTGCCAGATGCAGATTGTGCGAAGAAGAGGACGAGACAACATCTCACGTTCTCTGTGACTGTCCGGCCTTGATGAGGACTAGAATTAGGCACCTGGGATCTCCCTTTCTGGAACCAGCTGAAGTTAGGGGTATCCCCATTGAGGACATTCTGGCCTTCAGAAAGGCCATCAATCTCTTTGGGTGATACAAACAAGGTGGTCAGCACAAAGGACCAACAGGTCTAGGTGCCTCAGGTCCTCCTCGAGGAACTCCACCTCAAATAATCTAATCTAATCTAACGTCTTAATAAAATTGACAAGGATTTATGAACTTAGTATATTATATTACGTCATGTCATTTCATGTCATATCATCTACCTCTACTTATTACTTTGCAAGCCTCCACAAGGGTGTTTGGCAGGGGGGTTATCACATTATATCATATCATATATCATATCATATATCATACCATATACCTTATCATATATCATATCACAAATCATATATGATATCATATATCATATCATATATCATACCATATATCATATCATATATCATATATCATATCATATCATATATCATATATCATATCATATATCATATCATATATATCATATCATATATCATATCATATATCATATCATATATCATATCATATATCATATCATATATCATACATATAATATCATATAATATCATATCATATTATATTATTGAAGTGACTAAACTGCAAAGTCCTTTAAATAGCTCTCTGTTTAACAGAAACAAATAGTGGGCATGACGAAGAGTTATTAAACGGAAGCCTAGCCTACCCAGCGAGGTTGGGAATTCCGTTGAAATGATTAATCATAGCTGCAATCATGGTCTCTCATTTTCCGCGGAGATAAATTAGGATTATTGGTTCATCGGAGGCTCTGAGGTTGCACAAGTGGGGCGAGGGGCAAGGGGGATAAGGGAGTGGTCAAGAGTTTTCCCCCGACTGCTAGTTTCCCTTTGCGATGGCATCACGGACGGGTGGAGTGGAAATTTATTGGTCGCATCGAGTGCGAAGGTTCATTCATCCCTGAGAGAGCGAAAGGGGGATGGGCGAGCCGCCAGCGGGGCTGCACAGGGTGTTCTCCTCCTCCACCACCACCCCGCACGCCCACACTCGGAATGACTCACGGCGTAAGTGGACGTCACCCTGCCATCGCATGCAGGTCAGGCTCGAGTGAGTCTTTTGCAGGTGCGCGATGCATGCGATTTTGTACTCTTGAGTTTGTATCTTTGAGCCTCGCAACTCTCTCCCTTCTTTTGCATTATTACGTTCCATCGAATTCTTACTTCCTCTGGAATGGGAATCGCTTTTTCACCGGCGATTAAAAATTGGGCTTAAACTTTTATGGGAATTCTGGACCAATTTATAATCGGATGAATTTAGTATTTGGAATTTAGGCTCTTATCTAAGTCAAGGAAGAATTAGACACAGGCATAAGGATACACGGTGAAAGGATAGCCATGATAAGATATACCGACGACATTGCTGTCCTCGCTGAAAGTGGAGAAGACCTCGAGACCACTCTATTTAAAATGGAGCTGTCATGAAAGAAGAATACAGCATGAAAATAAACAAATCATAAACGAAAGTAATGGTGTGTGATAAAAAAGAAGTAATAAAATGCGAATAAATATCGGGAGAGAAAAACTTGAAAAAGTGAACAACTTCACCAATCTAGGGAGTAAGATCACTCGAGAAGAAGCAGGATCGCGCAGGCAAAAGCGGCTTTCCATAAAAAGAGTAAAGTTTTAACATCCAAAAGTAACAGCCTTGAAATTAGGAAAAGGTTTCTCAAAGCTTACATATGGAGTGTGGCTTTATATGGCTGTGAAACGTGGACTCTGGGGCAGGAGGACAAGAATAGACGAAGCTAATTCGAACTATGGTGTTATAGACGTATGCTTAAAATTAAGCGGACAGATAGAATATCAAACGAAGAAATACTAAATGAAATGAAGGAGGAAAGAAGCTTATGGCAATCGATCGTCGACAGAAGAGTCCAACTTATAGGGCATATAATGAGACATGGGGGATCCTATTGACAATCCTGGAGGGACATGTTAACGGAAAAAGGCCCAGAGGAAGACCACGGCTCCAGTTGATGGACCAGTTAATGAAGGATGCCGGATAAAAGAGCTACGAGAAAATGAAAAGGAAGGTGGAGAGACGTGAGGAATGGAGAGTGCCAACCAGTCAAGCTGCTGCCAACCAATCTTCGGATTGACTACCAGAGGAGGAGGAGAGAATTCAGTAGCATCTTAAGTTTTCCTATATATAATGATCATTCTCATCGTACAAACAGTATAAGATAGTCACAGACTGTTTTCAATAAAAGAATATCTATGTACTAGTGATGAGCAGTAAGGATTTTTGCATAAGGAATCATATTATATAATGCATGTAAAGAAATTTTAAACGATATCGTAAAATTGGAAATTATGTTGTCGATTGACTGTGATCCGTCAAGTTCATGGACTGTCAAACCAGTTATTCCTCCCCGTACACTGCAGCCATCTCATCACCCTGAGGATGACCCTTACAAATTCATGACATCCTTAATTCAGGTGAATCGAAAAATTAAGTCGACGCGATATTCCTAGATTCCAAGAAAACATTCGACAAAGTTCCTCACAAAAACTCATCTTTATATAAATTGCAATCATGCGGAGTTAACAAAAAAATGGCGAATTGTATAAGAAACGTTCTCAGTGATCGAAAATAGAAAAAGGTTATTGATGGCATTAGCTCTGATATGGTGATCTCATCAACCTGAGGACGGCTGCAGTGTAAGCGGACGAAACGTTGGTCATGGACCTTCCAACCCGGATGCAATCCCGAGAGGCCTTTCTGCATTCTATCCACTGGGAAAGCCTGAAATCTCATTAATCTTCCTCTTACCTGGCTATATAACCAATAGTAAGCATAAATCTTTGATTAAATCACAAATTATGATTTATAATTAACGTAAATTACAGTAAGTTAATTATTCAAACAATAGAGCTAATTTTTTCAACAATTTTGAAACATAAATAATTTCACACTGAAAAGAGTCATTTCTATGGGCTGATTATGAATGGCTGATAAATAAATTAGCAGATAACCCCGCTGGCAAATCATAACTGGAAGAAGAAGCGTGTCTTCCATGTTAGATATGGTGATAATTAGTGAATTATTGTTGATAAAAAGTTAATGAAGTTTTTCACTTAGTAATAGTAGTTATTGTCTAGATCACTGCATCAGGCCTGTGGTCAAGAAAATTCAGGTAAGGTAACATATTTTCAGAAAAATAATTTTAAACTGTATTTTTAAAGGTAGTTTGAACTTTACTTTTTTACTCAATAACACATAAACTTAACTTTTGAATGAGTAAAAAAAATAATTTCAGTGGGCATCATGTCTCTTTACTGCCAATGTTCAAGAACATGACATGTAGTAAGGACACAGTGGTTTTTTTGTATGAAATAGTAATAAAAGATTTAGCTTTATAAGCCTTTAGTAATGTGGTTTATCGTTGCAAATGAGCATCCTTTTTGCGGTGTTTACAATTAATTTGATTTCGGTATGTTTCCATGATTGCGTTAGCTGACCAAGCAGTTTTGTGACGAAATAGAAATGATGTACAGTATATTATCAATTAAAGATATTACACACCCAAAACATAGCACTTTTCCAACCTCTAAGTCTAATTCAGCTGGAGTTCGGTTATCGTCTTATGAAAGAGAGCTTAAAACCTAATAGGACTCTAATGCAAAAAGATTTCTGCAAAGATCATAATTGCAAACAGTGAAGAATTATAGAGCCTGCATTTTGGTGGGTCACAAAATCAACTAACATTCCACGCTACTGTCATGTGCTGTCACGTCGCAAATATGTTCGTCTGATAAAAAAATACCCCTTTTTATACAATTTCTGAAGAAAGCAGGTTTCCATTGCTAATTGAAGGATTTTGAAACGTATTTTGACAAAATAAAAAATTAATTCCATATTTGACGAAGTACATGTTGAGATTGACGAAAAATCAAGGTCGGTTGCGAAAGAGGAAAATCTCCACTCTTGCTATTGAACTCCTGTCACCATAAATGCAAATAACTTGTCTGTTCTGGTGCTGCCCGGGATTGTGGCTCCTTATGGAGTCGGAAGCTGCCTCCAAAAGACACGACTTGACCGCAACAGGGGTTAATAAACCCAATATTACTGCACTGACGGATTCACAGAGGTGTATTGTACCTGAGTCAGAAAAATGCATGCTCCAGACAAAGGAGTGTTTTTGTCATTTGAATAAAAAATTAAAAATTCAAAGAAATCTAAAAAAATCCAAGAAATTTCTTTGTGGACCAATGAGAAAAATATTGATTTGGTAAGATTTCTGACATTCACGACGTGTACTACAGGTCAGAAATGTTCAAATAGAACAATGGAGGACAATATTCATCATGAAATCCGACATAAAATTCGTCATCAGGCTCACCAAAGAAAATTAGAACAAATAAAGAAATTGGTGACATCCATGATGATACCATTTTCATGCTTCTATCGTGTGCAATAATTCGCGTTTCTTTTGCTGTAACATTACCCACACAGTCGTAAAATTGGACTTCATTCCTACCCTTAAATTTATTTTCTGACAAATTCTTAAGATTTTACAGATTTTTATAATAATATTGATAATGCACAATTTTCAGCGTTCTTTTTTGGGCCTATAAGGTCTAACTAAATATAAAATTCAATCGTTGGAATTAAAATTAGTCATTCATGGATAACTTAAAAATTTTTTATAAATAATAATGCTCGATGTGGCTCGGAGTTGATAATCATTTTATAATATTTCCAAGATTCATCTATGTCTTCCTTTTTTAAAAAAATCACTTTCAATTAACTCTTTGTAAATTTATTTTGTAAATATTAGATGGTTGGTCTAGTATATGTTCCAAAAATAAGAAATATATTTTGTTAATAAAAATGAACAGTAATTAGTGTGACGAAAACGCAGACGTGTGTATTACCCCGAAGTATAGTCTGACACTGAAAAGGTCACACTAACCTGGTTAATTTTTCACCGGTGGTGTAGGATAGCAGTTATTTGATACGTACATAATTCAGTTATGTCTGAGGATATCCTTGTCATGACCAACATTGGGCATGCAAAATGTTTGAATAATTTTAATAGCCAAAAAAGGCACAGTTTAATGATCTCGGAGAGTATAGGCAAGAGATTAGTGACGTTCAATGCTATTCAAAAAGTATTTTTATCAATGGTACAAATCAACTTTTATTTCTCATAATGTGAAGTAATGAAAATATACGTTTTTATGAGAATGACCCGCTCCAGTAGAGCAGATCATGAACATAAAATTTGAGTTATAGACTGCAGAACAGACAGGTTTTAAATGTCATTTTCCCGCGAAATACTAGATACCATAATGGCTGCTCTGTGGTTAAAAATGTCATTTTTTTCGCGATCGATAAGCAGCTATATAGTAGCTGCCAGTAAGTGATTTCACTAGGTTAGTCAAAAGGTTGTATAGCTAATAATTTTATTTACTTCCGAATGCAATTTTCTTAATCCACCACTTAGCACTAACATCACGTTTCGCATGCTTCCTCAAGGACTCATGTATCTCTCTAGGTGCTTTTTTTGCCCTATTGTATCCAGCCCTATCTATGTGGCACTTTTCTAGTTCCTAGTTTAGTACCGGTCAAAGTCCTTCAAACTGCAAATCAGTGTGTACCTAGCGTCAGGGGCTTTGATGTAGAGAATGGTTTTCGGGGTCTCCTTCCGTGTTTATCCATCTTTGATAAACAATATTTCTGCAGCGTTCCATCTGGCTTCACTTGCAAGGTTCCTGAAGGAGAAATATTGTCCATCAAAAATGGATAAACACAAAAGGAGATCCGGAAAACCATTCTCTATACAAAAAAAGCCTTCGCCGAAACGTCAGAGGCTTTGGTTAAGGGTAGATTTTATTTTTATGTAACTCCGTAACTAGTAGCTGGTGAATTGTGAGTAGGTGAGTAGATTTTGCTCGAACTGGGACAAATATTGCACGTCTCGTGTGGCATAACCCCGTGCCACACAGTATAGATTGTTTTCCACGGTACGTCGTAAATGTAGACTATGAATGTTACACAAACAATTGTCAAGTTTCCTTACTTATTTCAGCTCTTAGGGAGGGCAGGGATGGGATGTGGGAGGGGTTACGGCTTTCTTTAATTTCTGGAGAGGTCTGTCGTTCAAGATAAGTGGAAAGGAAGCAAAATAACTAAGTTGGGGTTGTGACGTAAAGTAAACTACATCTCTAGCGTACTACATAAAGATTAATGGCATACAGTCAAATGTCTTCCATAAGTCGAATTGTTAACAACATATAAATTATATGCTGCATGTCAATCTTTTTTATTATTCCGGAAGGCCTGTTATTTTTACACTTTTCGACACTATATAACTGAGAATTTGTTTCTAAAAATTTCGGATCATGACTTTGAATTCGTCGTTAAGTGTAAACTTAATTTCATGCTCCGTTCTTCATAGCTGTAATATATTGAATACCATACTCAGACGATTATTATAGCAGTTTGCATTTTCGATTCTTGTCTTTTCATCTCGTCTTCTGATTTTGTTTAAATCAAATTTTTTTCCATCAAAGAGCGCTCGTATTCTCTAGTTTTGCGAGGCCCTCATTTAATATATGCTTTTAATCAGCCACATTACTGGATTATGCACTGAACATTTTCTAGAGGGCGATATGCTCGTAACTTCATGCAGGACGATATTTATGGGATTTGCGCTAGAGATACGTCGCACAGTGGGATGGAATAAAAAAAAGCTGGCCAAAAATAAATTTTTAACTTTTTATTTTAAATAAGGCACTTGCAGTTTATGATATTACAGTATTCAAACTACAATAGCCTAATTGAATATCAGCTCAGTGTTTTTTGACGTCAACAGAGAGTCTTTTGAGTTTAGGAAAAATTGTCAAAATTTCCATCGGCCTTTTTATCCTGAGAATTGTTTATTGTTTTTTGATCCTGACGCGTTATATGACCTTGCATGATTTTTTCTGACATATTACATAGGTGTGTATTTGAAATAAGAGGTTGAGAAATAAATTTTTTTCGCATAACTTTTCATAAAATAATAAAAATACACTGTTTTTCGCGTGTTTGTGGCAGAAAGTGAAGAAATACCTAATGCTCGAAGTAAGACGAAATATGAAAATCAACAAAAAATTAAAGAATGAAGTCTCTAGGACAGTTTGAGAAAAAAAATCCTGTCCCAACATAACTACTTCTCTTAAAGAAATGTTAGTTTTTGATACGGATTTTTGGATTGTTACCATCTCCGCCATTTTGTATAATTAAAGACGTAAGATTAAAATTTTTGCCAAATAACACCTAATTAATTCTTACGAGCCTACAAATAATTAACTGAGAAGATTTCGTCGCATTAAATTTAAAACTAAAGAAGATATGATTTTTGGCTAGCTTTTTTTTTAATTTCAGCCCTCTGTGCGTCGGGTCAAAACGTGAGCTACGAGAAGTATAATTGTTATAGCCTGCATAATTCTTGTGTCACGTTTACATACTTACATTATAGATTATTGTAGTAGTTTCTGCAGCATTTGTATCATACCGATAGTGTGGTTATTATTGGTGAAAGTAAATTTCTTTGCTTTAGTTAATGTTGGTGATAAGTCACCCCCTGCCAAATACTATTGTGGTGACTTGTGTGATAATAAGTAGATGAAGATATGATAGATTTAATTAACTATAATTTGTCTTCCATGTTGCTCTTGTTCTGGTTTCAACTCCTTTTTCACCGTCTGAAATCAACTGTCAAGAATTTCTTTACATGCGATTGTTTTTGAATTTCCTTCCTAGATAGCTTTCCCTCTCTCATATTGTTTTCCATTTTCTATCAAGTCATCTTGACCTGAAATTTCACGCGTCGTGCTGTAAATCTACGTTTTCATGGACGCGTCAGACGCGCACGCGCGCGACAAGACGCGTCATTTCTTCGCGTGAACCGTTCGCATGCAAGCGAACCTACGCGTAGGCGAACCTACGCGTAGGAGGTACCTACGCGCCATCTACAGCAGAGAAGAAATTGTAAAAATAAGAAGCGTGACGACTGTGTGTGCCTATCGGTCTACAACCTATTGTTGATAATTATCCAGCTCCATCCAGGTGCAATAGCAATTGTTCTTCGATTTCCTCTACAACTTCATTCCTCTTATCCGCACGCCAACTTGCTGAGAACTAATTTGCATGCGGTTTTTTAAAAAAATAAATGGATTCAGTGGCACCATTGAACCACCTTTTCCGTCCACACCCTTTACCTTAGGTTTCTATTCCTGTATCGAGAGTAATAATTGTACAGGTACGTTTTCTTCTCTCGAATATCGAAGATGATTATTTCATCCATAGAACCTACACTTCTCATGTTTGTGATTCTACGCGTTCCTCGCGTCGAAATTTGAAAATATTTCAACTCGGACGACGCGACTCTACGCGAACATACGCGAACTCACGCTAAGAAATCCGGGCGTCTGATTGGCGGAGGATCTCGCTTTCGCGTCTCCTTGTCTGATACGCGTACCTTATCATGATACGCGTCATGAAAACGTACCTTAAGACTTACCAGAAGCGTTACCCAAGGTTTATGGACATTGCTCTACGTAAATTATCCCAGATTCGTGCCTGGGATAACAATAAGTGAAATGGTCCCAGCCTTGTTCGGGCAATTTATTACATTCCTAGCTTACGATCGTACTTGGGTGATATACGTTTCTTGGCAAGGGAATGTAATGAGAGATGGGGGTCGGTCGCAAGGCGAGATGCATCCTTCCTTAGCCCACAGTTCGGCCGTCACATCGCTGTGTTGATGTCTTCCAGATATGCAGCGTTGACGAATTGCTAGGTAAATTGCCTTTGCTCATCAAGTATTCCCATACATGCAAAAAAAACCTCGCAAACACAAAATCGAAGGTTAAATGAATCGCTGAATAATAGTGAAATAATAATGGTGGTGAAGGAAATGACTTAATCGCCAGGTTTGAAAGAAAAACAGTAACTTAGTAATTCCACTATGCATATTTTAAAACGATGTCGGTAAGTGGTAACCCTGGTTGTATTTAAAAAGTATTTGATACTATTAATTTTATTTCATTCCAATACATATCGATCCTTTAATGTTACGACCGAAATCAAGATTAAATTATTGCAAGATGCGATTATGTTGACACTGTGAAAAGTGCCGTGCAAGAAATTAACATTTATGTGAAACATTTTTCTGTCATTTGAATTAACACTAATGACATTGCTATTTGATATAATAATATTGATGCTTTATTCCAATATGATTTGTACAGTTGTATTCTAATTTCGACTGTTTTATTTGAATTTTGGAAGCAATTTTCTTATATTTCCGTATATATTCATCGATTTGCACGTATCGAGGGGTACGCAACTTCAAAAACAAGTGCACACCGCATTTCTATCCATTTCTATTAATTTCTGTCCATTTCTATCCATTTCTGTCCATTTCTATTCATTTCTATCCATTTCTAGCCATTTCTGTCAATTTCTATCCATTTCGCGACCATTTCTCAACAAGCGTACGCCATTTCTCAGAGTTGCATACCCCTCGGCACGAACCTACCTCATAATGGATGTATATACCTGTAGTAAGTTTTTTCGGCGATGATAAGGTCGCGGGATATTATTATTTTCATTCCGTTCCAGCCCCATTTTATTACTAAATAAAGCTTGGCTTTGAAATTTTTCTCTTCTTCTGTATAATTTAAGCAATTATTACATCAGAGGGTTAAGGTATTTCACTGACGCTACCCCTGGCGTAGTTAAAGCTGTACTGATACTTTGAACCTCGATAATGATTAAGAGTAATGGTGGCAGTGTATTAACGTGAACATTTAGTGCACGCTTTGAATGCTTAATGCCTCCCTTTTTGCATTATGATAATGACGAGCATCGAAGACCCACGCTGTGTACGATATTGCCCCTGTCGAACGAGTATATCTTCCTCCACCCTCGTTACAAACCATTGCGGTTGATGAAACTGTTAACAGTCCCCATTTATGATTCATATGCTCGCGTACCGTGGCTATAATAACAAGCGCGGATTTGCTTCGCTGTGTGATTTTTGCGAAATCCCAAAATGTGCATATTTCACCGCCCTCCCCCCATTGCGAAGCCGTTTTTCGGCGAACGCTCGTGAATATTCAGGAGGGGTCGCCCGCAGAAGAGCATTAATTCGAGCGGAATCACCGTGATTTGAATTGTCTTTGCGGTGAAAATTGAGGCTGCTTTGGACATCGAATCTGTATTGTTCAATATGCACGATAACAATGTAAAATCTGGCAGCCGTGGACCAAAATTTTGTGACAAAAGCCTCCGATATGAGCCGGCGAATTTTTACAATTCTTCGACTGTAGTTTGGAAGTGATCGAGAGGTTTCATGCATGATTGGCCATCGGATTACATTTGTATACGGTATGAAGATGACCCGCGTTGCATACAGATTAGCCGTGATATGAATGTTAAACCTTAATTGTGACAAATGAGAAGGAATGATTTTTTTAATGTGGATTTTTGTTTTTGGATTTTCTGTGCTTTAACTGCGATTCACCTCTAAAGCGATTGGTAGATTTGAAACACTAAATCCACCTGATTAGGCCCAATAATTGTCCTTAAACTCTTTCCCCGTGACTATCAGTCGATGCAGGTAATGAGGCTGTTCTAGTGCATCATCTGATCATTTAGTACACATTGACCCATTTACTATGAGTTTGGTGAATGTATTCTTTGAATAAAGTTGAGGTGAATTTGACTGGGATGTGAACACAATAACTGTGATCATTGATAGATATGTTGAATTTTTTTAGCTCATATTGTAATTAGGAGTAGGAAAGGTGTAGCCAGAGACATTTTGTATAATGTCAGACCTCTGCTCCAGAGGTGGCACTTATCGCCTCTTTCAAAAATAAATGTTATGTGTCCATTTGAGTCGTCAGATTTATAAGCTTAGGCATCCATCATTTCACTTAGAAATCAATGAATTTGGTCTCATTTTAAATAGAAATATCTCACCCTTCTTATGACACCAAAAATTCAGCCCCTTGCCACATTACTTTCGGTGATATTTGCCAAAAAGTACCAGCCCTTTGACATGGGAAATTGTACATGTATGCACTCCAGAGAGATATTATTTACAAAATGAGGCATTTCTAACACTAAGATGTCGTAAAAAAACTAACAACGTGCAGTTTGTATGTTTTCTCAACTATATTTGAAAATTAATCGTATTGTCACCGCAGTAGGTTCTTGGGTATCACAAAAAACCTTCCGTTTTGAAGGAGTTTTAAACGCACCGCGCGAAAAAAATGAGTCAAGTTGAAGACTTTTTTTTTTAGATATTCTCGTTTAATTACTTACAATTTCTGTCATATAAAACTATATAATTTGTACCATTAATAATGCAATATTTAATTGATGCGTCTTACAGCGGGTGAAATTAAAACGTATAATTCGAACATGGTCTCTATTATGACTAGGGAACTATCTCGCTCGACCTACCTTAATATATTTTGGAGAAAGGATCGATAGATTCGTTCGCTCCTAAATGGTTCCATGACTAAAAAAAGATGGTGACCTTTGAATAACACCGGGGAGAAAAAGGAAAATTGTTTCAATAGTTAAAATGACCTTCCTCTATTATTATTATTAGCGCAGGGAAGTTATCGGAAAAATGGTTGAATCGTCGACCCCGGTGACGATGGCGTAAAGGGTCCGAGGGTCGCGGATTCGAGTCCCGCCTTGGTAGATTTTTCACGAAGCAGGACGAGTATGTCTGTGAATGTCCGTTGTTATTGTCAATACACCCGTTGTAAGAGACCAGCTTGACAGTTTCTGGGTTTTTGGGTCAGTGGATATAAACAAAATAATAGGGGAGACCGGGGCAAGTTGACTATATTAACAGTTTTTGATTTTTAAGGCTGATTTTTTTATTTTAATGATTACTTTTACATGTTCTAATAGAATAGTTATGTCTGGTACTAACTTTATTGGCTTATTTTTTTACTAAAAAATAAAAAAAAGGTTTTTTTAAGTTTTTCTAAAAGTTTACAAAAACGTCATCTTGCCCCAATACTGTAATTATTAAACAATAACTGCTAGCAGTTATTAACGTTGAAACAATAACTGCAAACCAAAAAAAGTCATCAATAATGAAGCTGTGGATTTAAAAGCTTAGGCCTACATAAAAATAAATTTAGTATCCTTACATCATCATTTTTTTTCAAGCGGCGACGTGCGGTAGCTTCTGTAATGTTGTAAGCATTTGCAGCAGCCAAACAGCTCATTCGTCCTCCTCTGACTCTAAACAAAGCTGTTTCCATGGCGTCTTTGTCCCAGCTTCCTCTATTGGATGTTTTCTTATAGTGTCGCACCATATTACCTAAAACATTACGTTTCTTTTTAAATATTTATTAAGCAAACCTGTTAATAAATAACATTAATAAAGTCCTGGGGCAAGATGACGAGGTCTCCATCTTGCCCCCGTCAACTTGCGCCGAGTGGTGTGTTCAATAACTATTATTTTTAACGTTAAGATAAAAAGGGATCGAATCAAAACTTATGATTGAAATAAAAAGTATATAAACTAAGTTATTTATACACAATAAAGAGTAATCAAATATCTTACCTGTTATTGCACCAGGGCTTATTTCCACAGGTCTAAAAGTTACAACGCAGGAGCATAAAACAACCAAAGCTTTCTAACAGACAGGAAAATGGCGACTCCATTCTCTGCTCTTTTGTTACGGTTTGAGCTTATTACGGGACGGTACATGACTATACGACTTTTTTTTTCGCGATCCCTTCAAAGAGTGCGCTCTTTGAACACGTGGTAGTGTTACAAATTGAGTCCCTGCTATGACATCGTCAACATTTCTTCATATGAGAATTGCCGTTAGAGTAGCAGAACGAAGATGAAAAACTACCCTGGCAAAGGGAACGCTTGCATTATTTCTGTCCACTTTCTTTAACCTTTAAACTCCGCAGTTTAGTCCTATCTCAGGAGATGGACCTTATCACGGAAATTCCACAAAATAATTATAAATCTCATTAAATTAAAGAGTGAAATAAGTATCGAATCATGGATTGTCAGTAATTTCTCAGAGTGGCCACACTGAACCACGTAGGGAACCACTTAGAATTTCAAATGCTATTGATAATTTAAAAATGCTCTTCAAATAATATTTAACTACCAAATAAAAATGTATTAAGATTATAATGTCAAATGTAAATTTCTTTGATTAAATGGTAGTAGGTGAATATTTGGAAAGTTGGTTCTGTCACCTGTGTGAATTACACCGAATAACAGAGTAGTGACATTGTGAGAAAAGCTCTTTTTACGTGCTCGAAGAATGTAAAAGTCTCAAAAAACAGTAGAAAATGCCCTATTTTCTGTGCTCTATTTCTACAATTTTTGCTGTTGCAAAAGTTATTACCAGCATGTTGGACTCGAACAATTTACATATGGGTAAGATTAAATCAGACAAAGCACCTGCGGCTCTTCATATATTCAGTTTTATCACTAATTAGGCCACTTTTATTTTTAATAACCTTTTTGATTTTTGATTTATATCGTGTTTTACCGAACCGTCATACTTTCCTATTGTTAAGCATATATACGCAGCAATTTAGTTGCAGGGGCAGCCTTGGATACCTAATACAGGCAACCTTTGAACACCCTGTTCTTAAGGTGGTCCATTAGGAAATGATTTAACGAAAAAAAATTAAATATATTTTTATCGTTAAAAGTAGTGGAAGTTTTTTTATTATGGCACCATCAATCGATGGTTAAGTCTAAAAAAGTGAATATCCATCTTTTGTAGTTTTTTATTTTAATTCTTAACTATGGCAACCTTTGGCCAGTTATGACTACCTACCCTTTTGAGGCATTAGTGAAAAAAATGCTTATTAAAAATTTGATATTTTGGCATTTTAAGGCTTTCCGCTACTTATTCGTATGACAAAAGGGATTTAAATCGCAGTAATTAAATTACACGTGTACAGATTTTCTTCCATACGCGAAGTAATACTTTTCGAATTACTTTTCGCGCCTAGTCAGACATTCGAAAAGCATATGCCAATAAATGTATCCCCTGAATTACGAATACGGTACCGAAAACTCAAATGTGGACGTAAGAATATTTAGTTTAATCCTTGTATAATCTCAGTAACTAGATATGTAGTGAGTTTCATGGAAGAAATAGATGCAATGAAATGAAATGCGGTCTTAGAATTGTTTTTGTCCACTTCAATATTATTAAAATATCCAATTAGTGACCCGCGTTTACTTCTCCTGTTATAATATAATGAGGTTAATATGAAGTAGTGGGACCTATTGAGGAGTTAAAGAGTACTTTTAGCATGAATGCTCTGATTGTTTCTTAGGACTAAATGTTATTACACGAATTCGCGTGATCGAAGTGATTCGATTTTGATGTTTGTCATCGATCATCGGCGACGATGAGTCGATGAAGTCATCGCCGTCGATGATTTCATCGAAGTCAATGAGTCGGTGAATTTATCGCCGTCGATGAGAATTATCTGTGTTGGATAGCCCACCCGTCCATATCTATTAGTAACATTAGTGTTGAAATGGGAAATTGTCGATTTTCAGAGTCTAAATTTTTCATACCTCTTTGTGTGTTGAACACTCCTGAAAAATACGAGGCATATCCAGAAAGTAAGTGTACTAGGGTTCTTACGGCCAGAGGAAATTTTGCTATGTTGGTCACACTGCCGTGTGGGTAAACTCCTGCCCTTTCCAACGAAACCAGTCGGGTGTCAGTACGCTCAGAACTGTCGACGTGGCATCATCTTGCGTAAACAATGTCATTGCTTCCTTCCGCCAGGTGCGAAATTCGAAGCGTCATCCTATACCTCGTTGTGAAGGGAAAATTGCCGTCCGAAGTTTTTAATGAGTTAAAATGGTTTATAATGAAGGAGTTATGAATCGTACATGTGTATTTAAATGGTGTCGTGGATTTAAAAACGGCCGTACTGACATTCGGCACCTCATCACCCTCAGCGAAATCATTCAAAACTACGATTTCAGCCAAAAAGGTCTTAGTATCCGTGTTTCGGGACCACAAAGGCATCATTTTGATCGATGTGTTACCTCAGGGTGAAATCATAAATGCTGCACGGTATTGTGAGGCCCTAAAAATATTGCGGAGGGCGATTCAAAACAAGAGGAGGGGAATGCTGCAGAAGGGAGTTTGCCTACTGCACGGCAACGCCAGGCCCCACACGGCCTCACGACGGATTCACGAAGGAACTTCTCGGCTCGTTTGGATGGGATGTTTTGTACCACCCCCCGTATTCCCCCGACCTGGTGCCGTCATATTGTCATCTCTTTACCTCCCTGACAATGCACATCGGTGGAAAAAGATTTACAACTGACCAGGAAGTGAAAGAGGAGGTGAAGAAGTGGATGAAGGAGGTGGCGGGAGAGTTCTATGACCAAGGCGTTAAAAAATTGATCTCTCGTCACGCTACGCACATCGAGAAGAATGTTGGCTACGTGGAAAAATAGTTGACTTATGTACTGATGTAATCCTGTAAAAAAATTTTTGTAGCCTACAAAAATTTAGCACACTTACTTTCTGGATATACCTCGTATGTTGAAATGCACTGTAGTAAATGACCTAGAGTTGCGTTAATTCATCATTAGCGAAAAGGCATTAATCTTAATATCTCCATTTCTTGCTAGCATTGCTAAGACCAAATCAAAATGCTTATTTTTAAAATTGACTCCCTCAGGACTCCATTTTTACTATCCCTCGTTATGTTTAGTCCATATAGTCCATATTTTGGATTGAGAGTTATGAAACGTTGAATATTAGCATTCCGATCCCAAAAAAAACTAGAAAGGATATTTTACTATTTTTTGTGCAAAAGTTCCAGCTAAAGTTGTTCGACTTTATTAAAATTATTGTACATTAATACAAAAAATGGGATAATTTGCTTGTTTTGCTATTAGATCGGAGTAAAATCCTGATAACTACATTTGAAAAGTGAAAGTATGATATACGGTGTATTTAATATACTTATGGTCTCAAAATAGAAGTTTTCGAACGTGAAGAGATTACTGTGTCGTGTGTATAACATGGTCACGTGGTAAATGAAAGTTGAAAAATGCAATAAAAACTAAAAAAAAAAGAACGCAAAATTATGAAATACAGAGTAAAAATAAGTTTTTGAATGTATTTGAAATTGTCTACCCCTTAAATTGTCTCTGGGGTCTTAAAGGGGCGCCTAGTCCTGAATTGGGATTTTGGCCAAATCTTTATCCTTTTTCCTTAGCTGTAACATAGTTTCTGACCAGCCTGAGAGAACGCTCGAAAGTTGTGTTTTAATCCTGCACGGTAGGGCAATATAAATGCTATATTTTTTCCTTGCACCGCAGTTTTTCATTACTAAATTAAAATTAGTTGACAGAAAATGAATTCTTTCGTTCTGTAAAAGAATGTTACAGGGTTGGGTTATTTCTGGCAATCAAAACAACATTTCACAATATTAAGAAATATATATATTATTAACCAAAGTAAAAAATGCTAACAATTATTTTGTGGGTGAAATTAAGACACAGATCTCATACACTGTTACTCCGGAATCCATTGAAATATAATAAATGGTGGAATTCCATACATAAAGAATACATTTGGTAAATGAAAAGCTTCGTCGAGTTTTGACAGCTGGCGATGTACCGTAAATATTACAAAATTGCTATGACATGACTTTCAAGTCCAAGTTGAACTTCACTCAAGGAATTGGCTGGGTGCATTCTACAAACACGAATAATGCAGTTTCCCAATTAATTGTTTATCTAAATACAACAATCTATGAGCAGATACATTTCCTAATTACATTCATTTTCACTCTTGATTTAGACATCTCCGCCCGAATTCATATTTTGCTCTCGATGAGAGATAAAGGAGGAGTGTTTATGCAGAAATTTTTTTATAGTTTCGACACATTCCTGGTGATTCTTCTCTGATAATCGCGAAAATTGTATTTTTTGGCACTTGTAAATTGCGTATCGACTCAGTTCTATTGTAAAAAAAGGCTGGATACTCCTTTGGTGAACAATTGTCTAGTTGCAACCTTGTATTGACCGATTTGTCAGACAAGCTGGATGAACTTGCGGCGGGCACTGTTTTTGTTTGAATAAATAAACGAAAGTTATTAATCATTTACTTATTATATTTATATATATTTAAAATGTTGATCATAATCCTTATCGTCAATTAACAGCAAGTAACGTAATTCCTTGGACAGACAAAGAGGAAGTTATATATAATATAACGTTATTTAACAAATTGTTTCTGTATTATTTTTACATTGCGATAATAGAAATAATGAATAGAATCGTTTTATTATCGTTATTTTTCAATATTCTCTCAATGCTCCAAAATGTATTTTAGATTGACTAAATTAAAATTTTATCCCTTCTCGCGCGCACCACCTTACGGAGAACTGTTCACTCATAACGTTCGTACATTGCAACAAATTTTGACAAATAATTAGGAGTATTACTGCCTCATTTATCGGCAGGTAATTATATTTGCTATAAAGTACTTATAAAATTGATTTTATCCGCTTCAAATACGTTTGTTTTAGAAAATGCTCAATACGCCGATGAAAAACGATTAGGTTCTTTATTAGATTATCAAATACATTAAGACAATAAGCATATTTATTTCATTTGGCTCTTCGTACCTGTATCATTTGTTCCCACGTATTTTTGGGAAACAGTTTGAGGACACTGCTGAATACCCACGGTCCATACATAAGGAATACATTTGGTAAATGGAAAGCTTCATCGATTTTTGACAGCTTGCGATGCACTATAAATATTACGAAATTGTTGTGACATGAATGTAAAGGGTATTAGTCATAGTCAGTTTGTTACGTGAACTTTTTACCTCAAAAGTTCACGTAAATGAGAATATTCTGAGGAAAACTCATTCACTTATACCATGACAATAATCCACATCTGTAATGGATTCCTCATTATCTTAAGCCAATTTAATGCAATACCTGATTCAACACGATCGATAATCGAAATCGGGGACAATTGCTATCTTGTATCTTCCCAGTGCCGTTATACACAGAACCAGAATGCCGGCTAATAAGCGCAATCGCTATAGAAGTCGCTGTGCTACTTGATTTCATAATTAAATAGTTTGGAACTCACCCCAATGAAATATTTGGTAGCCATCGACCTATTAAGTTAAATTTTACACTCGCAGTTCGATCTTCTTTTTCTGAAAACAGTCTGTTAGACTCTCTGAAATCAGGCTAATTTGCTTCATTACGGCCAGTAGTAATTTATTGTCCGGGAAAGTAGCAAACAAGCAAAAATGTCTTCACTGTGGGCGTGGCTAGTTTTCCTGGATCTCCTCCGCGTTGACTCATCTTCGCACAACGGCTTCGTCGGCGTTTCAGCATGGTTCTTAAGGTTTGAAGTTTGAAGTTTTTAGTTTTGTTAACTTAGATGAAAAACGACTTCTGATGCGCCTGCGAAATTGTCGTACGAAGATGAATCGACGCGGAGGATATCCCGGAAAACTACCCACGCCAACTCCACCACTCCGAGGAAACTTTCATTAATATCCTCACTTTATTTATCGTAGCCTGCTTCCAAAGAGTGATTAATTGAATACTGTGGTACCCATACACTGCAATGTGAATGGAAGGAACCTTTCTTCGCCGCTACAAGAAAAATAGAGTGAAACCTTGCAGGGAGACTTTGGCATAGGTCCTCAGTTCCATGCGCCGGATGGCATAATAGTTCTTGTGCTGGATCAACCATCGTGTGATAAGGATAACAACTATGTTTAAATCCACAGAGTTTTTTATTGGTACTTTTCCAATGGCACAGGTACCAATATAAACTTTGGTTTTTACAGGTACCAGTAAAAAACTCTGTGGATTTTAAAATAGTTGGTATTGTCATTATTTATTCAATAATGGACTTCCACAAGGTTACATCTGAAATGACTGAAATCGTACGAAACGGAGTTTGGCTAAAGGTGGCTCTGGTCTATGGGGTCATTTCATTCCAGAAATTCTTTAAAAAAATTAATTTGGCATCTTTGAAGTACGTTATACAAACTTAGGTTAAAAAACAGGGTTTCCAGACTAGTTTCACTGTAAATATGAGTTTTTTTTTTAGTTGTGAAAAAGGAGATTTTTAAGATGGATTTAAGTGAACATTGAGTAGGTTTCAGCAAAAAAAAACGTCCATTTGAATGTGAAAGCATGCATAAAATTTTAAATAAAACTGGTATGGAAAAGCGAAAAGTTAAGGGGAATTGAACGAAAATAAAACAGCAATCTTACAACCCATATCTTAAAGCCCTTTTAAAGCTCATTAAAGCCGTACAACTGAAGTCTAAATGCGGTAGTACCATACAATTGGCGCTGATATTCTCTCCCATGACCGGACTAATGTGGCAATTAAAAAGAATTCCTTTGGTTAGTCAGAATATTTTTTACTCTAATTCTGGTTTTCACCAGGAAACACTGGTCATCAGCTGGTTTTTTTATACCAAATAAATAGTTATGTGTCAATTAGTCATTTTTTTGACTCAAGTAGTCAGATCAGAACCATCTTAAAGAAATCGGCGCGATGCCGAGGGATCCAGGGTCCCAGCCATAATTTTAGCTCTTAATTGCAAATATACGTGACTTACGATCGTTGAGGAAGAATTACATTTTCCAGTTGAGCTTCCCCGGAGAACAAACTGTGGTGTAATGCATATAAGCTCAAAAAGTTCTAAACTCAGCAGTTAGAGAAGTCCCAGTCCTAACTGTACTGGACAATACTGTGGCTGAATGGTCAAAGTTTATTTTCACTGGAAGTGAACTGTAGAGACTGTACTGTTGAGAGGACTGTACTGAAAATATTCAGCATCAGACTGCAGGAACTGTAACTGTGGTCAAATATGTACCGAAACTTTACTGTATTACTGAGCTGGAAGTGTACTGTTGTAATAATTGTACTGCAAAAATGCTGCCTAATGAGGAAAACTGTGCTGTTTGTTTCAATTTATGTGCAGTATTAAGCACACATTCAGTCTAGTTATAGTAGAGTTAGAGGACACCTTAGTTACAGCACATTTATTTTATCCGAGTCTTCATATTCCGAACAGAGAACGTGAGACTCTCACAATGCAGGAGACGTCATATAATATATTTATGCATAATACACATGCATCCACAGAAACAGGCAGCCTGGATGCTTAATCCAAGTCCCAAGCATATTGCTGAATAGCACAACACCGCTCAACAGTGGGTGTAGAGAATCAGTCGTTATCAATGGCCTTCACGGCGCTGACTAGAGGAATATAGGGAGGTTGGGAGTTTGGCGGTGTCTTCGTGAGAAGTTAACCATGCGAAGCTATTTTTCATGCCTATTTGTTTTTAAAGGTTCTTCTTGGGCACACTCAGAAGCAAGCACATCGAAATAGTCCACTCACATAGTCATCATAAATAAAGCATTGGAAACATAACACGGAAACGGATCCATAATTCAACAAAATGTACAATGGTTATGTAGGAATGTTCCCGATGTGTCACGAAGGCGTCCCGAGCAGGAAAACTTTGAGCACTGGTAACATGAGCACATTGGCGGCCGTCAACGCTAAGTCCCACCGTCGCTTCTCGGCCACCACGGCACTGGCGGCCGACCTGTAGAAGACTGCATTGGTGCTGTTGCTGGGCACGGAGTCGTTGCAATACGGCTGATCGCAGCAGGAGACGCATTGCTGTGAACGAGAGATAGAGAGCGCATTCAAGATTAATTTCGCCATAGAAGGAGCACGACATTTGCATGGGCCTCGCTGGAGATTATAATAAAATAGACATTACCTTTTGCATACTATTTTAGGATAGAGAAACACAAAGTAATAAAATAGATGTCTTTGTCACTTTCTTGATATTCTAGAGAAAATTTTGCCAAAATATTGTAAAAGCATAATGAATGATATTATCAATTTCCGTTTGCTTATTCTACAGGCGTAAGAAATTTACTAACGAATTAGGAATTAGGTTTTAAGTGTAAATGGAGTAAGATAACCTTTCATTAATAACTAATGATAAGAGATGGATTTATTAACCTCTCCAATTTTTTGTTGGAACCTGACGATGTGTTTTTTTTAAAGAGCGACTTTTGTTGTACATGAAAGATTTTGAGTTACTTAAATACGGATTTAAAAATATATTGATGATCATTCGTGAGGGGATATTTAAAAAAAACTTGCTGTGAATATGTGATGTTATGTGATTTTCTCTCGACGGAGTTAAACGGCTTATTTTATTTTTTTTTCATGCGCGCAAGTTTTGATATAAAAGCCGTCATCGCTCACCGAGGGGTGTAAAATTCAACGGAATTACTATTCAAGTCTCTACGTGTAATTTATCAAATGCAATTCTAGTTTGGTATGCACAAAGGATGGCCGTATCATATGATGGACTAATTGAAGTGAACAGACATATTTATACCAGAGGTTTTCTAATAAAAGTAATAAAAATAATACACAGAATTATGGAATGCAATTGCCGGAAGAATTTGGCCATCTGTACCCTTCACTTTCCATGAAGCAGTTAACCAACGCTATACATGTGGGTAATTGAAATACTCTGGTGACACACAGAAAATATGGAGGGTCAAATCATTTAGCATAACCGGTCATATGAGCCATCCCATATACTCAAAGCAACAATTTTGATCTGACAGTTGGTGGATAATAGCCTCTAATAATTTCAGAATATTATCCATTCGAATTAAATTTATATATTCAATGCTATGACTGTGTGCAGTAATATTCTCAAGACTTCATTGCAATTTAATACTTAATGAATGACTACAGCCCGTGACTGCAGGTATAAATTTCAGAGTAATTGCGAACGCACGGCTTGTTTATTTGAAGGTCATTTATAGTGATACAAAAGCGTGGAATCATGAGTGATTTCAATCCGAAAGTCTCTTGCTTGGCTCGCGTGTCCCTTCCCTATGAATAATTTTCTGTAGACAACGTTCAAGCAGTTATGAGAATATCTGTCATAACTCCAACCTTGGATAGGCTGTGAAAATACCTCTGAAAAGCAGTAATTATTTCGTTAATGAATTCCGCTCCCTGATGAAGCTAAGCGATGGTTTAGGGCCGTATTCATAGTCGTTACCTGGGGTGTCCCCCAGGTGTGGGGGAACCCCTTGGCTCAGAAATGGTATTCAGAGTCGTTACCCAGGGGACTGTCGTCCACTAACCCTCCACCACGCCGCCGATTTCCTGGGTGAGGCCTGAAGCTTACCCAAAGCTCCCCTAACGCAGTACTGCTGCCCCCGCGTGGGTCAAATTGATACTACTGTACTAAAGGCAGTACACGATAATATCAACAACTTTCCATAGTAACATATTGTTTCCAAACAATATGTTAATCTTATTGAACCACCCTCGTATTCTTAACCATTCATGTTACATAAATATTTAAGTAATATTGTAAACATTCCCTCATATTCATTCAATCATTTTTCAGCAACATGTGTAACAGTATAGTATATTATTGTTTATAGCGTGCTTGGTTACGGTGAAAAATGAACATCAAAAACATCGAGAACCGTTCATTGTGTTTTTCCGTGGGATTGTAGCCAAATCTCTTACGCAGGCATGCCCTGGCTGGGTGTTACCCAGGTAAGGTTTATGAATTGCTCAGCGTAGGGGACCTCTAGGTTTTCCCTGGCTAGCGGATACCCAGGTAACCACTAGGAATACGACTATGAATACGAGCAATGTACTCGCCGCCATAAATATATCGTCGCTAAATTGGAGCGTCACGAATTTAATTTTTCCAAAAATATTTGTCCATTCAAGAGTTAACGGCGATAATCTTTTGCTTCATTGTTGCTATGGTTTCATGTGACATTTATCTGAATAATCAGTGTAGAGATGAAAAATATTTAAAAATTTCACAGTTTAATTATAAAAATATGTTTTCTAATAAAACTTTGGAATTGCAAACCATTTTTCGTTATTAAATAAAGAAATAATTTCATAAAAAATAGGCAGACTGTTAAGCTAAGTATTTAGTTTTTTATAGAAGGTTGTGGAACTTTAATTATAAATATTGATCGACGGTATGATAGCGATAACCCTTTGCTCAAGATTAATTGAACAGACCATCCTGTAGCTCACATATTAGTTTTTCAGTGAAAAATTCTCTCAGATTCATAAGCGATCATTATTTCTGCTGAGAGAGCCTTATTATAATGAAGCATTTGCTACTGCCTCCATTGAAGTAGCAGTTATAGATTGCGTCCACGTTTATCGAGAAGTTGACATTTACAAATGCAGTCAATCAGGAAACACGTCCAGTGCCACTTCGGGGGGAAAATTTCCAAATTCTGACGAATCCATCATGGCAGCCATTGTTTAAGTTATACGATGGTGAAAATATTATTTTTATTCATTTATCTCTAAGCCATATAACCATATATATCAACTGCGCCATTATCTTCGACGGACTCAAGATTCTGAGTTTTGTGAAACCATTTATTCCATATCTTACACCTTTAAACGAGCAATTTCTGTACTTGTATTTGAAATTTATTCTCGAAAACGCCTCTATGACTTTGATAAAAGGTGGAGGTATATTAAATACGGATGAGAAAATATGATCGAGGAATGTGTCATGATTGAGAAAATTCAATTTATATTTTAATAATTACATTAAAAAGTCAAATTTTTAACATGGGCCTTATAAGAAACCAAGGCGGCGACACTTACTCTTACTCCCAGGGCCATTTATGTTCAAGTTGATATTTAGCCACACCAATATATAAAACTTCTACGAAGAAACATATAGGTGGAGAGATTATAGGGTGGGAACCCCTAGAGACTCGGAGGCTGCACGCTGGGCTTAGGTTGCTTGAGATATCCAGAACTAGTGTGTTTCAGAGCGATACAGAGAATATGATCATGACTCCTCACTACATTTCTAGGTCTGACAGATGCGATAAAATAAGAGAGATACTCTGCCGAACAGATAGGTACAAAAACTCGTTCATTCCGCGCACAATAAGCGACCACAATAAAAACTGATCTCCCTTAAATACACTCCTATGGGACATGTCACCCTTTCACCTCCAAATATTTTACATCTTTACACGGCTGGTGACCTACCACCCCCTGCCACACTCCCATGCGGCGGCTCGCGGGGTAGTATGTAGATGTAGATAAATATATCCCACCCATTTCTTTCAATCTATTACACCCTTCCCTCCACAGCTCCAACCCTCTCCAAATCTTTCTTTACTTGGTTCCACCATGTCTGTTGTGCTCTTCCCCGGGGTCGTCTTCCATCTGGATTTCCTCTCAAAACCTCTTTCATCGCACAGCTGTCCACTTTTTTTGACAAATGTCCGGCCTGTCTCAATCTCCTGCATTATATCCCACTTATGAAGTCTGTATTCTTGTAAAGGTCTCTCATTTCCTTATTTTATTGTTTTGTACAATCTAACTTTTTTTTAAACGACAGGGATTTCGAAGATAGGATTCTGTGGCTATGCATGTAAGCATCTATGGGCTAGGTTTAATCTGTTTTGTATCTCTGGATTTTCTCCGTTGCCATTTAATATAATATGTTCTAAGTATTTAAAATAGTCTACTTTATCAAATTCATCTCTCTCTATGCGTAGGGAACCTATATTTTCCTTTTGAGTTCTTGAGAAATGCATGTACTTTGTTTTTGAGTCATTTATCTTCAATCCTATTTTTCCGTTTCTTCAATAAATATTTTGGTTAGCCTAGTCACTTCTTCTAAACTTTCATGTAGCAATGTAGCGACGTCATTGCGAAAGTTTAAACGTTTATTTGGGCTCCAATTCTGATACCAAGGTCTACCTCTGCTACTTTTTCTTGTGCTTCCTCTTCCGCAACATTGAATAGGATTGGGGAGAGCCCGTTTCCCTGCCTCACTGGAGAATTTGTTTCAAATGACTCCGATGTGCTGCCACGAACTTGCACTGAGCCCTTTGATTCTATTACGCTTATCTTGGCAAGGTTTATCAATTTTTTGGGATTTCAATCTTATCCATCTTTATCCATAGTCTCTCTCTATTTATACTTTCAAATTCTTTTTGAAAGTCGATTTGGATATACTTTTTTTATTGCTAATGTAATAATGTGGCGACGCATCAAACAATAAAAGTAAACAAATAGCAACTTGTGAAAGCAGATGTAACAGCATGTATGAAGAAACTCGAGTCGTTGGTTACAGATTGGTGAGTTACGTTGAGTAATGTATTTATTGAAAGTTATTATGCAGCTGTTTAAAAGGTTCCCTTAACGTCAACCTATAAAGACGGAATACCAACTATACCGAGAAATCTCAAGCACAGGCACAGAAGGAGAATGTCTTTTTTATGTTTATAGAAGCAGCAGCGAATTCTTCTTTCAGTATCGGTATATCATGATTGCATTATGTATGTATCGTATAAGAGGGTATTTCATAAGTGTCATATGCCCATATATGGTATTACTGAGGCGAGCGTCGACAAAGCTCTTCCGGCATCAAACGTTTGCATTTATGATAATTTGTCGTCAAGCAAACATAGATCGCCCGAGGCCTGTTTCTCAGAGCTCAGGCCTAATCATGACCATATGTTACTCGTGTTTTGATGATTACGATTCATTTAGGCGTGCACCTTGTAGTATTTCCATTTCCATAAACAATTACTCATTAATTCGTTTCTTTTGAGTAATATAATCATTATTAACTGGAAATGTGAACTGTAAGTTACGAGAAATATTATTAACGTCAACAACCGGTATGTTGCCATGAAGTTTCGTTTATATATTACGTTGTAACGCCATTAATAGTGGTTCAAGAAAGATAAAACCAAATAATCATGATATCTTGAAATGTAAGATTTATTATTAACTACCAATAAAGGCTCATCCTTCACGAAATACGGCGAAATAAACGATTGTATCTTATGATGTTTGGTTTACCCGAAAACTCGCATCTTCTTGGGATCTTTTAAGGTACGGTGGGACATTAAATTACTTTTCAGCAGATATTCAATCATCCGTATTTACCCAAAAAAATTGCACTAACTTTTGAATTGGAAATACTGCAAGGTGCACGCCTAAAATGTATCGTAATCATCAAAATAGGAGTTATGTATGGTCATCATTAGGCCCGCCATTTTTTTGGACTGGTACAAGTCTTCGGTTTTGTATATCTGAGTAACCCACCCGCCTCGTAAAAATAGTCACGTGACTTGTAACTTGGAGACATGTAGCTCTGAGGAAGAGGCCCCTGGTATTAAGGCAGGGACACAATCAACGTGTACGTGTGACGCGAGACGTTAACCGGACAACGGGAGACTGGGAACGCAAGTCAGCGGACACAGTCGACGTTAACGCGGCCCAGAGTAACAATTGACTAACGCAGGAGCAGCTAAGAGATCAGGTGTAAACAAGTGTGAAAGTAAATAAAGCCGTGTCCCAATTCGTTAGGCATTAGGGAGGATGCGGTTAGCTAGCTAAATATTTAGATGCCTTTCGCTAAGGGAGCTTGATTTGGGACATCCTTTGCTAGTGTTGCCGTCTACCGAGCTGGAAACGAATGAAACACATATGAGTAATTAATAAAGGACTGAATGAAACAAATGAAACCTGAAATAAAGACATTTTTGACGCCTGTGGCTACCTTCGGGTGCGTTGTGAGATTTGGAAAGTGAAATTACATTTTTTCATCCATTTCGTTGTCTGGAGATTCGTTAGTTTTTAGTTTTCGGGATATGTAAGTTTGTGTAGGTGTTCTGGGATTTAAATTCGTTTTATTTAAGTGTACTAAGTAAAATTTTTCTTTTGTATTCGGGTGTTGGTTTGCAAAATTCTAGAGAATTCTTTCACAACAGACAAATACTTGCCATGTTTGCCACTTTTCAACTACTTCCTTGTGTACGAGTTTCCTTGTACGACGCATGCTGCGCTTTGCATGATAGGAAATTCAATATGGAGGCGGATTTGGGATAAACTCCATCTACCCTAAATTTCACCCCCGAGAAAGGCACCTAAATCAGCTCCCCCATGATGCCTAACGAATTGGGACACACTTCAAGATGGCGTCCTCCCTAAATCTGCCGATTTAGCTGCCTAAATGGCGAATTGGGACACAGCTTAAGTTGTCTTCGCCAAGAGCTATCTTCAGCAGTTGGATGAATTTGCCGTCAGATGGCTCCCATTCCCGGATTCTCAGGACTATTCTGATTGGTTTTCCGTGTACGGGACACGGGAAGTGATGAAAGTTGTCCATCTCTCGCGTGCACGTACTCCCCGTACACGTTGATCGTGTCCGTTCGCTATACTTTCCCGTCAGCCATCTTTTCGCGTATTCCCGTTAACGGCTCACGTTACACGTACACGTTGATTGTGTCCCAGCCTTTAGATATTCATGTACCAGAAGTGGCGCTGCCGATACTCGGCCATCGGCCAAGCTGCTTCCGAGAAAGTGAGTGTCCGTGATTTATTACCTGCGTAATAGGCATAAACTTGTTTATCAACGCGTTGCTGTACATAAAATATTTAATTACTGAGAAACTGGGATAATATCAGTTAACTCGAAAAGTTAATTTATTCTCCTCTCCTACTATTTATCTGAGGGAGAAATTTGTATTTGGTAGCATTGAAAAGAACATCGTTTGTCCTTCAGTACCTGCGCTACAGATATAGTCTTCTTAATAAAAAATTACAGTAAAATTTCACCTTAAATCATGAATAAAAGTATTCCTCGTCAGAATATCTCGCGATCTTTTGCGATTATTAAAGTATTCTATAGGGACGGAATAACTCATAATAGAAACGATATACGGTTCCACTACGTTTTAATGCTCCCTTTCGACGCTATCGACGTCTGTAGCATCATTTTCAAGACGAGCAGACAAAAAAAGACAAGTAAAAATGACGCCATAGACGTTAAAACTGGTAGACAGCATTAAAAACATAGTGGAACTATACATCGTTTTAATTGTGAATAATACCTTCTCGTCGTTTCACATCGTAGCGCCACAATCAATTGATTTGTGTCCTATAGACTTTCAGTACGGCGAGAATGGCTTCTCATGAAGGTCGTCACGTCACCTGTGTTGAGCCATGTACTCTAAGATTAACCCCATTATGCATAGCTTTTAAAATGCTATGTTTCGATTTCTTATCTCCATTCCACGCAGAGCATGATGCCATTTTTTTTTTTTAACTGCCCTCTCTCATTTCCAATCGCGCCACCCTCGCAAGACACCAATGGATTCCGGTGCCAATTAATTAATTCAGCTGTCGACCGCATTCACGCGCGCCCCTTTGTGTGGTGTGAGCGAACGAATGAGGAATGACGTGAGAGATAGAGAGAGGAAGAGCCGAGAGAGAGAGAGAGAAGAGACGGATAGAGAGAGAAAGAGAAAGGAAGGCACCTGACCTCGCCTTTAATAATTACCCTCAGGACTCATGCGCTTGACCTTCAAATGATTAAAAAATAATGAATAGTGACGCAACGATGCCCTCTATTAAGGAGGATCTGCGTTTCTAAGTACTGTTATCGTAAGATATGCTAAATTTGCTGTCTATAGTAAAATTTGGCTTAGCTGTGCCCGCAAAATTTTTAAAATTTCATTTAAATACTCTTTTTGGTAAAATCTTACGGGACAAAGCGTTAAACCGAAGCTTTTACTATACAACGGAAAGCAGTACCGTATTTTTCCTGAATATGAGACCCTCCCTACGTATAAGACTTTTGAGGTACACTTTTGGATGTACACTCTTGAGGCTCAAATTCCAGAAGAAGTATGAAACAGGTGGGAGATCGTCTCCGGGAGCCAATCAGAGCGTCGGAAAACAAGCACGATGAGCTCAAACTCTTTTAAGACTTCGTGCTGATGATTTGAGTGTATAAACTCGGTATGAAGTTCAAACTTGTTTTGCGATGAGTTTGAACGCGCTTAAGAATTTCGAATAGTCGTGTTACATAACTTGAAATATCAGTGTGGGTACCCCCTCTGGCTTATCCTCCCCGTATAAAAGCCCCTCCATTATTGAAACATATTTTTCGGGAAAAAGGGAGGTTTTATATTCAGGTAAATACGGTGATTGTACTGGCTCAGACCTCCTTTACTAATTCGGCATGATAACTTCTTACATGAACGCGTTCAAAGGGTGGTTTTCGATGGTGTCAGCTCAGGCGAAGTAAAAGTTACATCGGGTGTTCCCCAGGGGAGCGTGATACGCCCAATTTTATTTCTTCTCTACATAAATGACTTGAATACAGTAGTAAAAAATAGCAAGCTCCGTCTTTTTGCCGATGATGTAGTATTGTATAAGGAAATTAGAAATGAAGAGGACAGTCAGTTTTTAGCTAAGGATTTAGATGCGATTGATGATTGGTGTGATACTTGGCAGCTAGAATTAAATTTGAAGAAATGCGCGATAATGAACTTTTGGAAAAAGAATGGCTTTCCCCGGAATAATTATTGCATCAAAGAAAATAAAATATCTTTCGTAGAATCTATTAAATACTTAGGCGTCACCATCACTGAAGACATGTCATGGGGGAAACACATCAGGGAAATAACTAGTGTAGCAAACCGTAGATTAGGATTCGTAAAAAGGGTTCTAGGCAAATGCGATGAGAGAGTACGAGAAAGAAGCTATTTTACACTTATCAGGCCTCATTTAGAATATACCGCTAGTATATGGGATCCATACGAGGAAGGTATGATCAAAGAATTAGAGCGCGTGCAAAGGAGATCCGCTAGGTTTGTTAAAGGCCGTTATGATAATTGTATAAGTGTTACGAGTTTAATAGAAGAACTAGGATGAGAATTACTATCAGAACGCAGGTCAAAATTTAGGTTAAACCATTTAAGTAAATTCGAAACCGATTTGTTCACAGATGACGTTAGATATATATTAAGAACCCCTGCGTATTATGCTAGGTTTGATCGTGTTAACAAGATTAGAGAGATAGATTGTCGTACCGATAGATTTAAAATGTCACTTTTCCCGCGTACCATAAGAGAGAACAATAGGCAGCGTAACATAGGGATAGGTAGGTGAAATATAGTTAGAGTAGTCTGTAGTGCATGATGCATGTAATAACAACCATTAATCCCTTTCTTATTATGTAGATACTAACCATGTGACCCTATTATCTAGCATGCCTTCATTAAATATCCTAGTTGCATGTCTGGTGATCTTCACCCCCTGCCACACACCCTCGTGGTGGCCCGCAGGGTATTACGTAGATGTAGATGAGGTCATTTTTAACGAACTGAGGGAAGATTATAATTGTCATAAGGCTTTTAACGTTCAAAAATAAAAATTAAATGGCCAATTTTTACACCCATTGAAAAGAATTGATTTGGTGTACTAGGTAAACCTCAGAAGTTTCCCTTGGCAACTTTGCCACCTTCATCACAATATGTTGGCCAAGTCGTTTGGCGAAAACCGGAAGTCTCTCCATCAAATCTAAGTGGTCGTACTAAATTAGAGGACTAAACGTTAAACAGAAGCTTTTATCACATAGCGAAAATAAGCAAATTTACTGACACAAGCCTTGATTGGTAATTCGGCCGAATTTTATGTTAAAATTTTTAACAAACTGAGAGAAAGATATAATTATCTTCTGGCTCAAAATATTATCAATGTTTATTAAACTCCTAATTTTTATGCATGGAAAAATAGATTTGGTGAATAAGGTTAACAGCAATACCTTCCCTTGACAACGTTGCCACATTCGTTACCTTAACTGCTGATATATCGATGGCATTACACATACAAAACATATGTGCCTCAGCATTTAAGAAACTAGGTTTTGTGAAACGTATAACAGGAAGTTCCTCGGATGAAAAAGTCAAAGAGAGATGCTACTTTGCTCTGGTTAAGCCACACCTCGATTACGCCGCGAGTATTTGGAACCCTGGTCATAAATATTTAACCAAAAAATTAATAAAATACAAAGGAAAGCAGTGAGCTTTGTAAAAAAACTGCTAAGAGCGTACATATAGTGTCTCACAACTTTTAGAGGGAAAATGAGGTGGGAGCCCCTAGAGACTCGGAGGCTACACGCTAGGCATAGGTTGCTTGATAAATTAAGAACTGATATCTTTCAGAGCGACACCGAGAATATTATCATGACTCCTCACTACATCTCTAGGTCTGACAGATGCGATAAAATTAGAGGGATACACTGCCTAACAGATAGGTACAAAACCTCGTTCTTTCCACGAATATTAAGCGACCACAATAAAAATTGAGCTCCACTAAATACACTCCTACAATACATGTCACCATATCATCTCCAAAAAACTAACATCTTTACACGGCTGGTGACCGAACACCCCCTGCCACACGCCTATGTGGCGGCTCGCAGGGTATTATGTAGATGTAGATTCATTCGAGTACGTTGACTATTTGCTTCGAAGAAAACCGAGAGTCTTTTTTTTTCACCTATGTTAATACCTACTGACTCTATTTGGTATTTGGCGCAATTAACATTTCTATTTTTGAAGCCCTAGTTTCATATTAACGATATCCTAGGTTTATAAATTTTTTTAGCTGTCCAAATATTTAGTACATGCTATGCAAGTTTTGGAACAATATTATTTGGGCATAAATTGAAATGAAAAAGGTGTATTTGGAGCGATGTAACCGCAATGCAATTAAGACGGTGTATTTCAGCTTTAATATTCATAATTTTTAAACCAATCTATCTTTATTAAATATCAAATGACCTGTTAATATTTTTACACCGTTTATTCTTTCAGCATCAGAAGTCTTAGCATTTGACTGTGTAAACCACAATATACTCATAAGGCGACTATCCAACGTAAAATTATCTAACTCCGTGCTGCAATGGTTCCGCTCTTACTTGACCCAACGCTTTCAAGCGGTGAATGATCGGAAGAATAATCTACGTTCTGAATCACTTCCCGTCAAACGTGGTGTCCCCCAAGGATCAATACTCGGCCCATTACTATTTGTCATATACATTCAAGATCTCCCAAATAACATACACCAATGCAAATACCATTTATACGCCGATGACTTGCAGATCTACATCGACTGCGATCGCAACGATATCTCAAATGCTATAGCACTAATTAATAGAGATGTATCTTCTATATGTAAATGGGCGTCAGATAATTTGTTGAACATAAATTCTCAGAAGACTAAGAGCATAATAATTGGTAGTGCAAAATCCCTTAAATCTGTAAACATTGAATTACTGTCCAAGATTCAAGTTCAAAATTTATAAATAGAATACACTGACAAAATTAATGATTTAGGTGTTATTGTAAATAAAACGCTAACCTGGGATGAACACATAGCACATATTACTAATAAAGTCATTAAAAACCTGTACAAACTGAAAAGTTTTCGTAACCTGATGTCTTTGCCACTGAGACTCAAATTAGCTAAAACCTTACTTATCCCTCATATTGATTACTGTTCTTTAGTAATGTCCAATATTTCAAAATCTCAGATATCCAAACTGCAAAAAATAAAAAACTGTGTAATACGTTATGTGTGCGATGTAGCATTTAATGAGCATATCACACCGTATTACTATGAATTAAAACTTCTTAAAATTGAACAAAGAAGAAAATTGCAAATGGGTGTGTTTATGCACAAATTATGAAAAACTGAAACTCCTTCTTACATTTATCAGCCATATAAAGATAATTTGGTCAAAAAAAACAAAAAACACCAGAAATAATAACAAATTAATTGTACCCTGCCACAGAACGTCTATGTATCATAACTCTTTTTATGTAAATTCATGCATTGTTGGGAATTCTATTCCGCAAACGCTGAAAAATATTAAGTCAACCGAAAGATTTTTAAAAATGCTTGCTGTCTTATTATCTCAGTGATAGTTAATATTTTGTTAAATATCTTGGATTAAATTCATGAATATGCTACCTTTGTGATTGCTACAATGTATTGAGCATGGAATTGTAATATTTGTTGTGGGCAAGTGCTGTGATTTGATAAGATTCGTGTAAATAGTGACATGTTTTCAATGTGATTGTTATTATTTTTTGCCTGAGTTGTAATTACTTATGCCTGCTCCAAAGGAATTCTTTCCTAGAGCCAATAAATCTTATCTTATCTTACTGTATTCTAAACGTTATAATCAAGGTGGGTTATGGGGCATGCCAACAATGAAGGTTCCTTTTTAAATTTAACAGAAATACAAAAAGAATCGTTTGCGTCCTTTTCGGCGAAACATGTTGCCATCTACATGTAGAACAGTTCTATAATAAAAATTGCCAATAAAATCGAAGGAAAAAGACCCCTATGCATGCGTTTCTCTCAAACAGGTAACCATACAGAGTACAGAACGGTTTTCCCTGTTAAGTTAAAGCTAGTTATCTCATCACCTAGTATTCAATGGCTTTGGTCAATTTTGAAGATAAAAATCTTCCCTTTACGTTGTTAACAAAATATCTGTCACTAATTGTGTAACTTTTCTTGATATTTCCCAACAGAAGTCGGCTATGTTACATGGGAAATGGTACGGGGATTCCTTCCGGAGAGTCTACTTGAAAAAAGAGGGATTTATAACTCATAAATGTCGACAAAAAGTTAACAGTAAGTTTTTTGTATGTTTTCTCAACTATTTAAAAAAATTAATCATGTTTTAACCACATAAATTTTTGTCAAAATCACAAATAAAATCTTCCTAGTGTAAGGGAGATCTTTTTTGCGCCTTTCAAAAAGAATATTTACTTCATGCATTTTACTGCTCTTGAAATAGAGAAATCAAATTCGATTATGGTTAATGTTATGGCTAGAGATATATCTCGCTCTAACTACCATAAATCGAATGTAAATCCAAAAAGTCATTAAAATCTTCCCTCCCTGTCAATGGTCGCTTACATTACCTGAATGGCAGCATATGAGTCAGTCTTTAATTCTTTTGACTCTTCTCCTCTTGATGAACTGATTTTTTTAATCGATCTTTCTTAAACTGTGAAGTGTTCTCTTAATTTCTTTCACCGATTGAAGCTCATGTGTGGGTACAAGATCAACTGTACCTCGGGGATTCGCTGGGCAATCCTCCAGGAAACATTTTTGGCAAAATTTCAGACGAAGAGAGAATTGAAAGTGATGCTTCCGGAACACAATTCGGATTCACAATATGAGGCCACATTTTTATTCGTAAGACGGAACTGAAACTTTATGATAAATGCTTTCCAGATAATTTTACATTCTTCTGCATGCTGTGGTATTATGATTTTTAGCCAATACGAAGCGAATATGCCATTGCGGCTCCAAAAAAATGTATTCTGTGAAAAAAATCTATTTTTTTAATGAATCATTCCTGATCTTGTTGATGTCGTACTTCGTAGATTAAACTAATGGAACCATAATGTCATGCGTACAACTTTCCTTCTCGAAAACCACTAGTCCCTTTTTAAAGGCTTCTAAACTGAATGCTTACAATTGCTGCAAAACTCATCAAGTGATTATCATAATCTCTGTAGATATTTTTTATTTTCATTTGCCCACTGTCTGCTGTGGCAGTTGACGAAAACTAACTTTATCGTGTTCAGAAAGGCAGAAATGGTCGCCAGTTAGGGGTTGTCTTTAAGTTCAGCAATCGGAGAAATCATCAATCAGCTCCAAATCCAATGATTTTGACAAGTGACGGAAATAAGTACATACACTAATCGGGATCAATAGTAATTCACTCTTAATACAGACTGTTGCTATTGCATGTTAGTGAGCATAAAAGATACGTATGTACTTTTTTAATTGTAAAAATTAAAAAAATATATATATTTCCCATACTTGTTACTCTTCCCGAGCATCCTTTTGGCAAAACCCGAAATGGTGTCTGAATGCTAGTTCAATATCCCCTAAAACTCCCGAATTTTCTGCCCCTAACTTATGGATCTCCTTTGACTCTGGGTGGATTAAAGGGGATAGCTCTTTATCTCAGTGGTAGATGCAGATGATCCCACCAAAAGGTGAATATCAATGTGAGGGGAGTTTTGTGAGAAAAAAATCTGTCCACTATTGGTAGGCTTTGCAGCGAGGGATACGGAAGAGGAATTGAGTGATATCGAAGATTGGGGAGAAAAGAAACTTCTAGTCGCAAGTATTTGGAGATTTCGGAAAAAGTGGATGGAGCCAGTTACATGAGGGGTAAATGCATGATAAAGAAGGTGTAAATACGAGAGAAAGATTGGTAAAAGTGTGGAAGAGGAATGGAATTCAAGACAGCAGTTACATAGTGTCGTGCAAGCCAGAGGTAAATTGGGGATCGGGTTGGTGTGGTGGCAGTAGTACTGGTTGACCAAGAGATCTCATGTAGAGGAGGATATTTTTCAGAGGAAACCCGGTCCCTAATTGAGTGTCTTGTGGAGGGCACTTCAGGTGTAGTTCTCCGTCTGTCGTTAAAACCGCACCCTTGGCGCCTTTCGTTATGGGCAGGTTAGTCCACCCTTCCCCCCTTACCTGTCCCCTATGGCGCAAATGACCTTAGCTGTCGGTCGCCTCCCCAAGTATCTGATTCAATTCAGAGGTAAACTATATATTGGGAGATTTTGCTAGCATGCACGACTCTATATTCGGCCAACTTTGTCGTAACTTTGAGCATCAATTCACATTGCACCAAAATAAATGCTCAGAGGAACTTGAATTATTAAGGCGTCCTGTTTGTACTACGTAGCTGATTACAAATCAGTTCCATTCCTATAATTGGCTAAAATGCCTTCAAAAACATATTTTAAAGTAAAATATAAACATATATTTTCGTATTATATTCTAATGATCTTAAGGGAGAGGCCAGGTGGTATGCGTATATCCAGAGGGACTTAATGGCGAGAAAGCTAGGTGTTGTGAAGTTAAATAATAAAGAAGCGAGCTCTTTCGGCTTGTATATAATAATTATGGTAAAACTGCAATAGTCATAAGCAAAAACTTTCAGGGGTAATGATTAGAGGGGAAAGGAATTAGTGATTAAAAGATTTACGGCGTAAATAACCCGCGCCTTGGATTCACAACACAAGCATGACACACTTTCACGCAATACCTAAGCGGTGCTCTCTCACACACTACCAATTACTGTTTTTCGGACATGAAGCTTACCTAGTTCAAGAGAAACACTAGTCGGACACTCGCAAGCAAGTGGTTTATGGAGATTACTCTCACGCCAGGGACTGACTTACCACAGGCGTACAACACCATACTTTGTTGCTCGCGGGGCTGGTAAACCCGCTTGCTAACACCGTACAGGACAAAAATCTGACGAAACCTTATGCAAAAAGCCTTTAAATGGTAAGTTTTTAAATTTGACCGTTTCAAAACAGTTAACAATGGGTTCGGTGAGGGTTAATTCGTGGTTTCTTCACAGTTTCTCTGCTTTGGATGTCGGGACAATTTTCAATGGATAATAAATCGACGAAAGACCGAAAAAATCTCTTAATCACTAATTTCATGTCCCATAATTATTATCCCTGATAGGTTTTTGTTTACGGCTAGTGAAGTTAAAGATGAACCAAAATATGGGGACCAAGTTAAGGTAGTTTGAACGAAATTTCAGTTTACCTAGACATCAATGACTTTGGTTGAAAAATATCTCACACTTTTAATGACACAAAAAATTTAACCCCTTGCCATATTACTTTCGGAGATATTTGCCAAAAAATACATCCCTTTTACATGGGAATTGGTTCGTAGATACACTCCAGAGAGACATTATTTACAAATGAGGAATTTCTAACACATAGATGTGGTAAAAAAAACAGAGTGTGGTTTTTATGTTTTTTTGACTATTTTCGAAAATTAATCATGTTGTCCCCGCAGTAAATTCTTCGATACTACAAAAAACTTTCCGTTTTGACAGAGTTTCAAACGCACCGCGCGAAAAAGAATGAGTCAAGTTGAAGACCTATTTAGATATTTGCAATTAATTACTTACTATTTCTGTCATATAAAACTATATAATTGCACCATTAATAATGCAATATTTAATTGATGCGTCTTACAGCTGGTGAAATTAAAACTTATAATTCGAATATGGTCTCTATTATGATTAGGGAACTATCTCGCTCGGATTACCTTAAATGGGATATGGTGCAAAATTCCTTTGAGTACAGTTCATTCGCCGTGACCGGGACCCGAACCTGCACCACTCGATATCACGGCGAGTACTTCTGTCAGCTAAACTACAGAGACGTTATTTTTCCTGTGAACCTGTGTGCGGGTTAGAACCCTTGAGAGTGTAAACGATGTATATTTGTTTCCCAGTGCTTTGAAAATCCTGCTCTCACATTATTCTTCCCCTTCATCTCGGTAATTGCTTTCTCTTAGTTCTATTTGTTGTTGTTTTTTGTGTAGAAGCGTCGCATATCAAAAGAAGAACTTGAGTGGATAAGTTCTCATTGGTTGGGTCCAAACGAATGTAAATTCAGTGGTTTGTTTCTTTTAAATGCTGCTCTCGCATCAAAGTTGAAGTTTGGAGAGCGTAGTGTAGTACCTGCCTCATTTTTTGTAATATATTTGTTTTTGCAAGGTACTTTTCGGAGACTTCGCGATGAATCTAGGTTATTTGCCAACATTTATGCTATTTTAAGTTTTATTTTGCCAAAATTATTTTCCACCACATGAGAAAATACACTTTTTTGAGCGAGTCTTTAAAAGTGGAAATATTTCACGCTGGAAAATTAAAATGGAGGGCTATCTTTTTCAAGGTTTACCGAAAAGTTTTAGTTTTTAAATGATTCCTTAACATGTGTAAATAGCTGGCTGCTTGCGAAGTGAATGATTCAAATTTTCATTTTCAGTATGCCGATATTCTTAAGCCTTTCAAAAATCATTTTATAATCTGTATATATTTGGCTAATAAGCTTTGGTGTTTGTTGGTAGGTTATAAAACTAGAAGAAGCAATGAATTTTCTCTTTTTAGTGACTACCAACTCTAGAATACTTAAACGTATTTACCATTTATTTTACTAATGTAAGAGAAACAATTGCACTTTTCCACAAAATTGTTTTAATGCGTACAACGCGTTTCGGCTCACAGAGCCATCATCAAGTACAAGACCAAATATGGGGACGATGGCCAAATATGGGGATGATGGCTCTGTGAGCCGAAACGCGTTGTATGCATTAAAACAATTTTGTGGAAAAGTGCAATTGTTTCTCTTACATTATGAAGAACTTACACGATATCTCGCCTGAATCTGTTGAATTTATTTATTTTACTATTTACTGATATGCGATAAACACGTCATGTAATTGTATAAGAGATATACGGTGATGTACTTTGACTTATCGATTGCTCCAAATAACCTACCCTTATTCAGACATTTAGGTACTCGTATAGAGCAAGAAATATATATGGCACGGTAAGGAATGAGTGGTTAAAAGCTGCTTTACACGGTGCATTTTATTGTACAAACGAATGTATGAACTCTTGCATGAGGGAAATTGTACCGTGTAAAGCGGAAAATTGTATGATTGCCTGAAAGACTTAACGGGAAATAGAACCTGCTCTATTTCCATTCACTTTCTTGTACATTCTATAATACATTCGTTTGTGCAATGAAACTCACCATGTAAAGCGGCCTTAAGAGGTCAGGGAGGGGTAGTTGAGGCTTTGAAGAAATTACAGGAGCGAATATTACAGTGGTATGGGCATGTGATGAGAAGGGAAGCGGAGCGTGTCTTGAGGGGAATGATGGACCTGCAGATGAACGGCAAGTGACCCAGAGGAAGGCCTAGGAGGAAATAGAGAGATTGCATCATGGAAGACCTAAGGGAGAAGGAGCTAACACATGAAGACACAAAGGAGCGGACAGAATGGAAAAGGAGAGTGTGAAATAGCGACCCTCTGTCTCTAGGGATTCTGCTGAAGAGAAAGAAGAAGATGAAAGGGCGAGGAGATGGATAGATTGCATCATTCACATGAGGGAGAAGGAGCTAACACACGAGGACACGAAGGACCGGACAGAATGGAAAAGGAGAGTGTGAAATAGCGACCCCCTGTCTCTAGGGATTCAGCTGAAGAGAAAGAAGAGGATGAAAGGGCGAGATACATGCGTGCATATTTTTTCACTATCAAATTATGTCTAAATGCATAATCAAATTATTGATGAGGGTGTCGGAAATTCAGGATTGCAGAGATATTTTGTGATCGGGTGTGGAAGAAAAACGAGAAAATAAATTACATCACAAAATAATTAGATAACTTAGACATTATTCGGGGTAATTAAGATTTGAGATTATGATGCATGTTTTTCATCGAAGCTTTTGCGGCTCGTGACTATGGCATCCGTCGGTTGTATGAGGTATTTCTAACACATAGATGGTAGTGGATCTGAGGAAAGTGGTGAGTTTTTTATGAGAGAAATTGTAAGTAATTAAATGAAAATATCTAAGTAAGTTTTAACTTGACTAATTTTTTTCGCGCGGTGCGTTTTAAACTCCTTCAAAACGGAAGGTTTTTTGTGATCCCGAAGAACCTACTGCGGTGGCAATATAATTAATTTTCAAAAATAGTTAAGAAAACATACAAACTACATGCTGTTATTTTTTTACGACATCTATATGTTAGAAATACCTCATTTTGTAAATACCTCATATGTATTATTTGATGTCTGCCCGACGTTTTGTGTCCCCTACTTCTGGCTTCTTCGAGATGAAATAAATTCTCACTTCCAGTGATGTCCTTACCTCGAATGATTCGCTAGGTAACCGTGATTAGAAAAGCCAAACTCTATTTTAATAGAGACGGTGGTTTCAAATATTAGCTTTTCGTGGAACTCAGTAATCCGTAACCATCCTACACCAATCCCTTCCCCCTTTATCCGCCAATTATTACCACCCCCTTTCCACCATCCCCACTTGAATTACTAACTAAAAAACTACATCTACATACCTACTACTCTGCGAGCTGCCATATAGGCGTGTGCCATGGGGTGTTATGACAACAGCCAAAGATATACCAAAGATTTAAGGGATAAGGTTTTGGGAGGTGAAATGGTGACGTGTATTATGGGAGTGTGTATAGTGGAGTTCAGTTTTTATTGTGGTTGCTTTTTGTGCGCGGAAAGAACGAGTTTTTGCACCTATCTGTTCGACAATGTATCTCTTATTTTTATCGCTTCTGTCAGACCTAGAGATGTAGTGAGCCGTCATGATCTTACTTCAATCAGTATAAAATCGCGGGCTATGGGCATTTATTTCTCCTTACATGCAACCAACAGGGGTCACGCGACATACCATGCGGTATAAATCTGTATCTTTTATGCACACATATCATACGTACCTATCTTTTATATGAAACGATTATCGGCCAGAGTGAATGTAAGACATCCTCTACCACAACTTCACTATCGCACCTAAAATAAGCAACATTCTTATGGCAAGAGCTCCTTACAAATATATTTACCGTTTGGCCGTATGCGGTGTTGCAGCCAGTTGCGTCTCCTATGCAGTCGTCCAGCGAAGCACAGCGCTTGTTGACCAACACACTACGCTCCCTGTCCACGGCGTCCATCACGTGAAGAGTTAGACAGTAGTCTCCACCTTTGAATTGCAAAGTAGAGAAGAGGGAAACATAATTAGCACATTAAATAACATTAAATAATAGACCCAACTTAAGCAAGTACATTATAAAACTATCATTAGACCCGAAATGACATTACTTCATAAACACGGTGATTTCCTGCGAGTCTTACTGGAAACTTTTACAGCTAGGAATTAAAACACAAGGATATTATCATATCATAAATTAATATCCCTTTAAAATGGAAATATTTTGGATCGATGTCATTCGCCTGCTTGATTTATATCGTAAGAAAACGAATAAAACACAGAAAAATCGTCCAACTTCATGACTTGGCCGAGTTTAAAAAATTATGGAACACCAATGTCTAATGAAAGAAAAGCCAAACTTCTCCACAAATAGAGTATACTAGCTGACCCCATGCGAATATTTCGCACAGCATGCGGGTTCTTCCTGTTTCTTCCTTCTTTCTTCCTGTTCTTCTAACTGTCGAATATTTTGCACAGTATGCGGCTTCTTCCTGTTCCTTCCTTCTTCCTTCCTGTTTTTCTACCTGTTTCTTCCCATGAACAATTATATGTTATTTATGTCTGTGTTAAATATACATACCGTAAACGGTCACACTGATTGCATGTAGAATGTAAGCAATCTAACTAAACGATGTGTTAATAGATGGCGCCTCCTACAGTATCTTAGGCACGTAATCATAGCATAATTTTAAATTTGTTAACAAAAAATTTAATTTTACACCATTTTTATATTTTTCTTCGATAGCGGGGAGCTTTAGCTTTTAAATGATGTTGGAATCATTAATTTTGATGAAGAATTATAGGAGTTATGGCGTTGTGGCAAAAAAACACCTTTGAGAAATAATATATACGATAATCATGAAGCCCTAAACATCTTTTCGATATGCGTTCATCGTCGCTCAACTGGTTTTACGCGATTAACTTAGAAATGGATTAGAGTCAACTATTGTGCGAAAGATTTGTTATTTAAACAGTACTTCATTAACCCTGTATGGACGAGCGATTCAAATTTGTTACGTTTCAAAATCATTGTAAAATCCGCTTTCTGAGATGCTTTTCCATTAAGTTCCTGTGCTAGACAGAATTGTAACGTTTTGGATTGTGTGGAAAGTTGCGTCTCTTTCGGCGGTTTGTCAAACAATTTGAACAGATGAATGTGTGACGCTATTCACTGATGATGGCCTGCCTGGTGGAGCTCTAAAATAAATAGTTTCAGCTTTCATGTGAAGAAAAAATTGGAAAAGTTTAAAAAAGGTACGTTATGAAGGAAATATTGTGATATACCTTGTGTAAATATTATTACGTAAAATATTATTTTAAATTAAATACATTCAATACAAATACGTCAAATTTCAAATAAATTACAATAAAAAATGTTTATAAAAAATAGCACTTAGAAAAAACTAATTTAGTTGCAGAACTTTTTTCATGCTTACGTTTCATAATTCTGTCCGTCGAGAGTTAATAAAATTTATAAAAAATTACCGAGAGTGATTTTTCAAAACTATAGAACGTAATTAATGTTAATAGTAATATTTTTAACTCAATCCGAAAGTAGGTCTTCCTCAATAAAAATGCTAAAATCTAGGAAGTTCATCGGGCATGCCTAAAATAATGGTTTCTCCTTTACTCGTTAGAAGATAATAGATCTTGTGATCATTATCTTCCCATCATTTCCAGCACATATCAGATTTTGTATTCGACCCCGTCTATGCTCAACGTACTCGTTAATGGCTTATGCAGGTGCGAGGAATTCTGCAGGGCCGGAGATAATGCCTTAATTTTGCTCTTCTTTGATGAGAGTTAACGCTAAGCTATTCACTACAACGGGGCAAGTGTGTTCAGGTGTTTGTCAAAGGGCTGCTCAACGACTTGATCTCGTTTCAGTCGACTCTTCGCAGCTTCCGTAACATCACAACTCGAGAGGTGAATAATTTTCCGAACTTATTACCGCGCAGCATCGCTCTATATAGAGGGGCTCGAAAGACAAAAGACGGTCGTTTTTCATGATTGTTCGCGAGAGCTCTCGGGTGATGAGGGCGTTGGAACGTGAATCTAATTCCCTTAATGGAAAGTCTCATGTTACAGTAATGATTTCCTGGTTGAAACTTGTGCCACCGGATTCAACTGCCATCTTTACTCTGGCGGATGAACCCCCTTTTGCTTCTATACTGCTATCTCCAACGATTTCCAAAAAAGTTCGTTCACCATATTTTTTTATAAGTGCGGCAGACGCTCTTTTTTATTATCTTATTTTATTTATTTAGGCACAGTTATAAAAGCGAAATTCGAATTAAAATTCGCTAAAATTCATTCTTAAACATAATATATGGAAATGTCCATGAGATGGCGGTTTAATGTGGAAACTCTGATGAATCGTTTAATTTCTGGTCCATTTGGTTCCTGTACAATTGTCTTGTACCTTCATGTCTGTAAATTAAATTTAAACATGTAAATTGTATCTGATATAAAATGTTTTAAAGGCATTAAAGCCAAAGAGCATAGACATTTTTATCCATCAACATTTGTATTGTTCTTCCAAATAGCAGCAAGACTATCTAGACTATCATTTTTCCTAAATTTAATTTGGTAGGTTAGAAATGAATTTTACTGAATTGACTCCTTCATAAAGACATACATTTGCAAACGCGAAAAAAGACGATAAAAAAATCGGATTTAGATATTCCTGATGTAAATTTTCCGTTGTTTTCTTCAATATTTCCTAAGTCTTCCTATGCAGCTGAGTAAATCTATTATTTTATACGCTTTTACTGAGTTTCAGTGTCGTTTTCATATTCTTCGTTTAATTCCTGATCCAGTCGGTTAGTCTTTAATAGTCTTGTGCTTTCGTGTTCTAAATTATATTAATTGTATCTAATGCGTTCTACTGTCGTTTCCACAGTTGCTTGTTCATGTGAATGAACATCAAGTAAAGGGAAAGGGAAATTGATTTTTGTATTTGATAGATAATGACCAGTGCCACGCGAAGGTCCTATACAAACTCTGACATCATAGATCTTTAATTTCGCTTGTTGCCTCATGATGGTGTAGTCTACGATGGATTTTAGGTCCCTTGCTCGTGTTAATTATGTATATTTATGTATGTCTCTATGTTGGTAGCACCAATCAAGTATCTGTAGTTTGTTCTATTCATAAACAACAGAAATTTGTCGACCATTATCATTTGCAGTTTGTTCGCCGCATTGACCGACTATTTTACTATTGTTCATATTTTCTGTACTTGAGTTCATATCACCTAGGGTAATAAGTTCTATTTTTTGCATTTCTTCATTCAGTGGTTCGAAAAACTCATTGGTATTTCCATTGTTTTTTGTTAATTTTCCATTGTTAATTTCCATGAGAACCATGGTGCTTAAAACTCAGTAACCTACTATTTTAAACGTGTTTATTATATATTTATCATTTAAATATTTGTATTATATTGACCGATTAAAGTTCAATGAATTATTTCTTTTTAGATTTATTCATAAAATGTTTTAACCCTGCAGAGTATAGTCGTTTTATTAAAATTATTATGACCTCATCGCCTGTATTTCCCTCTTTGAATTTTTCTTCTTCAGGGCCATCACGAATTCACAGTTTTTTCCAAAATAGTTAATATGCGTTTGATGCAATTATTCATTAAACTTATCCTCATATAACAATTATTTCTTTCGATTTTGTTTACTGCTTTATTGAATGTTGAAGGGTAAGGTAAAAGGGATCGAGGAATAAGTTTTCCAAAATTTTTATTTCGTATTGTAAAATTTATTTTTTATAATACTTTCTTGAATCGGCTCCTTCATAAAATGGCCTCATAGAAACGGAACTGTCAAAATGGAAATGTCTAAAATCGAGATTCCTACGTTTCAGTTATCACATTCCTCGTCGAACATTTGTTCACCGCGCCGAATCGTTGATGCTCAAAATACTTGCAATGAAATAAAGAACGAACCTCTGAAAAAGGCTGAACGTTACAAATCGTGCGAAAATGTGGTATATATTTTTCTCTGTTGAGATTGAAGATTCATCTACTGATCATCGGGAAGAATCCGTTTTGTTCATTCAGTGGAAAACTGTGCTCAAAATGTTTGCAACTCGTGAATTACCCTGTTAAATTCTTCTCGGGTCACCCACCGGGTTTATGATGGGTGAAGTTTGAACTATAGACTTTTATACTAACTTCATGGCAGAAGATGATTTTGTTTACCAGCCCAGAGTGGTAGTCAACACTTCGTCCATCACAAAGACGAATCGTGTAGGAACTCTAAGAAGTGTTGCCCATAATCATTCGCAGGGAAAGCTTCAAATTCATCACAAATACTCTGACAAACCACTGTATATTGGGTTTCATCATCATGGTAGATCTGACTTAAGACAGGTTCCAGATGAACCCCTCCAACCTTCTCTATTTTGCGCCCATATTTTCACCTCTTGGTAACTCCTGTTCTCCCTCAAATCCGTCAACATATCCAATTTCCTTCTTCCTTTCTTGCGTTTTCCATTCACTTTTCCTTCCCTTATCTTACTCAGGAAGCAGTCATGCCTCATGACATGCCCCAGCCAGTTTGCCTTCCTTCTTCTCATTGCATTCATGATTGATCTTTTCTCGTCAATCCTTTCCAAAACTTAGTCATTCCTCACCTTGTTCGTCCACCTCACTCTTATCATCCTTCTCCATAACCACAATTCAAAACTTTCAAGATACTTCACTTTCTTTTTCCTGTAGGTCCAATTTTATGAATCATAGAGGACCACGCTCCATACAAAGTATTTAGCAAATCTCTTCCTTAGGGTAATAGGTACTTTATTGGCAGTTAATAGAGCTTTTGTTTTTTCAAAGGCTTTCTTTCCCATGGATATTCTACTCTTGATTTCCTGAGAAGAGTTTCCATCTATATTAATCAGGCTACCAAGGTATCTGAAAAATTCTACTTGTTCTAGTCTCTGACCTTTCACTATGATGATTTCTTGGGTTTATACACTAATAATAAATTTAAGAATGAACTACAAACTTTAGTACAATTTAACTGAAGATTTCATGCGGGTTCAGATGAAGCAAAGGAGATGATAGAAATATAATCCCCTCGGGTTCAGACTTCCCGTAGAAGGAGAAAATATGAAAAGACCATTTCATCTTAATTTACGCGTCGTGAATCTGGAAAAGCTTTTAGCGTCGTAGGCATTGCAGAACGTAGGACTCAACTCCATTTCCTACTCTCCATTAATTAAAGTTATCAGATGACAGGCTAATTTAACTGCTATAAAACGTTAAGTGGATGTTAATTGAATCTTTCACTCTCTCTCTCCTCGTGTCTGTCCCCACCGTGTTAAGTTCATTATATTTATTAACACGCTAATTTAACTACCATATAATGATAGATGGAAATTAACTGAATTACCTTCAATCACTTTACGTTTTAAAGGTTTTAATTTTTATACGTGTTTTTCCTTGCTGACTTATTAAATACGGACAGCCGTTATGACTTCAGCAGTACGATTAAAGAACTTTCCTCAAGGATTTTCAATCCGAATGTAAATAAAATTTGATAAAAGTATTCAATTTTTAGGTATTTTATACTTAGTTACTATGCTTAAGTAAAATTTTACTGAAGTCAAGTCGCTTGGCAAAATCGTTCCATAAGTAGATAGAACGATCCTTGCTGGTCCGCCAGGTTTTCTTAGGCGTAATGATATCCGGGTATATTCATTTCTTTGGTTTAGGTACTTGACGCTATCTAATTTTAGGCGGTAAAAATTGAAGTTTAGGGGAAATTGCCTTTATAGAAACGTTATGCAGATGAGCAGCAATCCCCTCAGCAATTAATTAACATTATTTCATATTCTGAAGGATTTTTCCGACTTTGCTGTCGTTTTCGAAAATTATCTTCCAATTTTTCACGTTATCGGGTCTTCTTCAGCTTTCCCATATATTTTGGTGAAATCTTTAGGCATGAATAGGGTAAGTAAGTCTATCCTGCTAGGAATTTCACCCATCCTCCATTGTTGTCCCGCCATCTCCTTCAAATTTCTTTTCATCTCATAAAGATTTCTTAAGAGATTTTTCCGTCTGAATCCCAATTTCATATTTTACCTTTTTAGCGTATTTTTCCAAACTAAATTGCTCCTCTAATAAGTCTTCGGTCGTTTTTGACTTCTTGCACAGGTAGTTTGTTATCTCGAGCTGATTTTACTGCCATGACCACCGGAGATGCTGTGCCCTGTCATATATCTTAGAGATTTTGTCTGGAAGGTCCTATCAGCATAAGCGTAAAAAAACATCAGAAGACAATAAATAACCGTCTCAATAAGGTAAAAACAGGTGGAAGCTTTGGTGCAAGGACTATATAACATTTTAAATCTTTCAGGACTTGTGTCAGCAAACATTTTTTTTCATTGATCGAATTACATTCATTATGCCCAATTTTTCTCATAGGTGTCTCTGATTAAGGTAGTTTGAGCGAAATATCATCTTACTTAGAAATTAATGAATTTGGTCTCATTTTAAAGAAAAATATATCACTCTTTTAATGACACCAGAAACTCAACCCCTTACCACATTACTTTTGGAGATATTTGCCAAAAAATACCAGCACTTTTACATGGGGAACGGTACGTGTATGCACTCCAGAGAGACATTATTTACAAAATGAGGTATTTCTAACACAGATGTCGCAAAGGAACTAACAGCGTGTATTTTGTATGTTTTCTCTACTATTTTTGAAAATTAATAATATTGTCACCGCAGTAGGTTCTTGGGTCTCAAAAAAACCTTCCGTTTTGAATGAGTCTCAAACGCACCGCGCAAAAAAATGAATCAAATTAAAGACTTATTTAGATATTTTTATTTAATTACTTACAAGTTCTGTCATATAAAACTATATTATTCCACTATTAATAATGCAATATTTAATTGATATGCCCTACAGCTGGTGAAATTAAAACGTATTATTCGAATATGACTATTATTTTTCTATTATGACTAGGGAACTATCTCGCTCGGACTACCTTAGGGCGCAAAGGTGGCTTTTAACAAAGTTTAAAATAATGACAGCCTAAGTATTTTGGTTCGAGTTTCTTAAATGACAAGGCACCATTAAGTAGTACACCGATTTACCTAATACCAGTTCATCCTTCAAAAATATTTTCTGTTAAGTTGACCTTAAGAACAATTTATATCCTTTGTCTTCTATAGCATTCCAAAATGCTTCTTCTTAAATGTCCTCCGTCACTCTTCCAAAACAGACATAAATATGATCTTGCCGCTGAAAGGAATTATGGTATCCTCCTAGTAAGGACGCGAAAGAGTGTAAATCGCTCAGGGGCGTACAGAGAAGGCAATTAAGGCCACTTTACGCGGTGCATTTTATTATACAAACGAATGTATGAACTCCATGAGGAAATATGTACCGAGTAAAGCGACGTTGATTTTCTGAATGAGTGAACGGGAAATATAACCTGCTCTAATCCCATGCATTTTATTGTACCATCCTTTGTCCAATAAAATGTACCGTGTAAAAAGGCGTAAACAGTCAAATATTGTACCAATATACCAGTGTGGGGGTTATAATGTTAAATTAATTTAACAATGAGCTCAAAATTTTACAAAGGTAACTTGCTAGCCACTGATGATAAGCAATGAATGAAATCTCAGAACACCCAGCATAGGAAATGCAACCACCTCCTCTATATAAATGGAATTCATGCTGGATATTTTATGAGGCACCACACGCTTCCTAAGATTGACAAACTTGTTAGTATCAACGATATTTGAACACTTTCTTGAGGTATATTCACGATGTATTTCAACTCAAAAGAATTTTCATTCATATTCTGACCTATTAAAGAAAAGTTTCCTCCAGTTAATGGTGACAACAATGTCACACCTTTTAACGCTATTAAAGTCTCAAATTGAAAATTTCTCTTGATGCTAGAGGAGAGATTAATAAAAAATTACATTTTTCTATCTAAATTTAATTCCATTTTCACGAAAAACTGAATGTAAGACCCGATAATTCCCAGAAAATAGAATTAAAATGAAATTTGGCACATCATCGCGTTATTTATTTTGGGTTAATAGCGGATGAATTTGAATATAATTTTTTCAAAGTGCATTGATTCAAGTGGATATGGCGTTGGAGTTTGCTGATATTTCATGTGAAAATGCTCGTTAAAAATATATGCATCGCATGAACGGCATGTTTTGCACCGTAATTTTTGTCATTCAATAGCTTTGGTCGTTACTGGTAAAAAACGTATTTCCTTAAAGCAATGCGTGCAAATATATGGAATACAGTACATGAACTGCTCCTGTCTCTGATATCTAATTCTCACTTTATTTTGCTTCCTCTCATGCCTAGTCAAAAATGGAACCCCTTTAAGTGTGTTTTAAGATACGATATTTCATGAAAGTCCTTTCGGGGCGTTCTTGGTTGTATCTTTAGCAACGCATGAGGCCTATATCGTTTTTCGTAGGAATTTCCAGAGGCGTCTCAATGCAATCAGCGTGCTATAAACAGCCGTAACGCTCGAGCTGTTATAAACGAAACGGGATATTCGGTTGTGTATCCTCTCAAGTGGATAAGGTGTTCACATCCTTCTCCTTTTCCAAAATCCATCCAGTTCAGAATCTCTCGCCGCAAAGGAATGTAGATTTTGATTTTCGGTTTAGTTGAAACGCTGTTGAGTATCAGCCAGCTAAGGGAACAAAAATAATTCGAACCTCGCACATAATTTGTGAGCTAAGATTCAAAGTCGACTCAAAATCACAATCTACCAGTTGAATGAATCAAATTTACAGAAGAGCACTTAATCAATTGTCATATGTGAATTCATAAATGGATTACCATTTATTTTGCCTTTAAGAAAATCAGAAGCTCTAACAAACTACACAAGCAATACATACGTAAAATCTACTAATCAGCAACATCACTTGTGAAATGCAGCACGAGAGGACACGGACGTTGAGACGGAAAAAATAGAAAGACTTGGAGATTTTCAAGTAAAAATACTGAAAGGAATTTAGGAACAGCATACAAGGAAGAAAATGGATGGGTAATAGAGAGAGTATCCTCGGCTTTAAAGGAATGAACTTAAGCCCGATTCAGAAAGTTACAAAAGATCCGATGTTTATGTCACATAACACTTGTGGTGGAGATAATATAGAAAAAGAATATTTATGAATTGACACCAGAAAGTAATAGGTCCAGAGGAAGGTGTTGGGAGAAGATGTCAAAGAGGATTTTCAATGAAGTAAGTAGCTTAGCGAAAGATAAGGAACTAGACGTGCAAAACCCTTCTCGCTGTCTAAGGAAGAAGAAAGTTGCGATAAACCGCGATGGTACGTACATTTCTCGCCTCGGACGAGAACGGAAAATTGTAGAATGAAGTCTAAAGCTGCCGTGTCGTTTTCACGTAATTCGTGTCGGAAAGCTGTGGAGAGCAAAAAGTATTGATAGAGAGATGAATATAAAAAAAGTGTTGTAGGTTATTCAAAGAATTGATTTGTGACGAGAATGATATTTTGGCCGCATATTACGATTTTTAATGTTCTCAGTAATTCTCGCTGTGCTGAATTGCATTAATTTTTTTACGATATATCTGCAGTGTCAATAGATTATGGTGTTTTAATTCTTCAAAATAACGATTGTGAATGCCAAATAAAATTGGTTCTCTTATGACTTTGTGGTATTGCATAATAGCAAAGCATTTATTCAAATAAATTTTAACACAGAATCAAACGTACATTCGACTTCTACGACCAAGGCCTTAGTGAATAATCACTATCCCTCTGTCTGAGAATGACAATTTACTAATACGTTGTCAAACTCGTTTGCAAACAAAGTCAAAGTGATAAGCAAAGCTAAGGATGAATATTGGCGCATTATATTTGGCATACATTGCCTTTGCCTATGGATTGTGCATATGCATTGGGATCCGAGTTGATTAGCTTCAGTAGGTATATCTGTGGTTCTCATTAAAAGTTTGATCGATAATTTGGTTGTATATACTCATGACGTGGCTCCATGATTTTGCAGAAACAGTCTAAAGAGCAAAATATTATGATAGATAATAATTGTATAAATGTTGAACATTGGCTTCGGATTTAAGAAATTCATCCACTTTTTCCTAACCATTGCAAACCACTTTTGAACTACATTCTTGCATAGATTCTTACGCGCTCTCTTTATTTTTAAGATTTGTAACATTATTCCTCTAGTCTCGAGTCTCCTCAACCCCTGTCAATAGAGAATTTTGTAGTCTAACCTCTCTCGTATCAATCTCACATCATCCACACCATTACGAATCGTGGGACTACTATCCATGAATCCTACGACATGCAATACAGCGATTTCTCAGATATCTTTAAAATACGAAGCAAATTTTTAACGGGAGTTGGGTGAACTTCCATTTAACCTCGAACATACATACTAACATACCAATCACGCCGTTCCCTTCCGGGGTAGGCACAGTCAAAATGTTTCCCTCGTTAATACATAATTGTACACCTTCCTCTGCTTCAATAATTTCCTCCATTCTGACCTATCCTTGCAAACCTCTTTTGCCTCCATTTACCCCCATTCACTGCTTCATACACGCCCTCCTGTTTTTAAGAATTAATATTCCTCCTCCTAAGAATTTCCTCAACCACATTCAACCACAATTTTCTCGGCCTACCTCTACCTCTCAGACCATTCATTTCACTCTTATATGATTGTTTCGTTATTCGACTCTCATCCATTCTCTTAACATGGCCAAACCAACAAAGCACACTCCTTTCGTATATGTCCATTACTGGAGCATCCAACCCACATTTATTTATTACCCACTCATTCCTGACCCTATCCTTCCTACCCTTTTAATTCCTTATCCTCTCCTATGTCTACGAATATCTAAAAATTAACCTGACAAAAAATGGTGCTACGATTAAGAGAACAGCATCTGCTATGAATTTATGATAATAAAATGAAAAAGAGAATTGAGCCTAAAAGGGTAACGCCAAATACGGAAAGTTGCACGAACCATTTAAGTTTGTGTTCAGTTATTGAGCTTACAGCCGCTCTCTTAGCAAAGTCAAACCAATCCAAACGATCCGTGGAGGCAAAAATATTAGCGAAGCATTATTTCCACATTCATTTAACACTAACTCATTCCATACCCTACCCCTCCTACGTTTACTTCTTAGAATTTTCAGACAACTCATACCCACTGCCTTTGGCCTACCTTGATGTTTATCTGACATTTATTTTATTCGGCATTTTTCCATATTCATTTAATTATAAAACGCTTCTCAGGCTAAAAATACAATTTAATTTCCCCCACGTGATTTTATATAGTACCATGCTATTTTCAATCAATTAGAATAACATTGTGAGCTAAAATAATACGCTGAGGCTGAAGAAGGCAGAGAGTTTTCAGGGCGTATCCGTTGGATCTTTTCATTTTTATTTTTATGAATGTGTGTGGCATACATGTTATCATAAATGCTCATCAACGTTTGTCCTGAAGTATTTTCAATTAAAATTTAAATGGCATACCCTCCCTTTGGGTGTGACAGTTAATTAAGCCGGCAAAATAAGCTATTTTTCTAATAATTCCTGATTGTGCATCCTAAATAAATTGGTGCTTGAACTACATCAACCTCGCCGTAGCACTGTTCCAGCGATTAATTATTAAAGGAAAAACATTATATATTAAATACGTACATACCAATCACGCCGTTCCCTCCCGGGTAGGCAGGGTCAGCAAGTTTCACTCATAAATACATATTTGTACACCTATATCTGATTCAATAATTTCCTCCATACTGACCCTTTCTTGCAAACCTCTTTCGCCTTATTTAGCTCAAACACTGCTTCATGCACGCCCTCCTGTTTTTAAAACTCCTAATATTCCTCCTCCTAAGAATTGCCTCCACCACATTCAACCACAATCTTCTCGGCCTACCTCTACCTCTCGGACCATTCATTTCACTCTTATATATCTGTATCGTTATTCGACTCTCATCCGTTCTCTCAGCATGGCCAAACCAACGAAGCACATTCCTATCATACATGTCCATCGCTGGAGCATCTAACCCACATTCATTTATTGCCCACTCATTCCTGATCCTGTTCATCCTACTTTTGCCGCAAACTCTCCTCAGATAACTCATTCCCACGGCGTGTGGTGTACTCTTACGCCTATCCTGACATACTCATGTTTCACTACCTTACCACAATTTGGGGAGAAGTATACTTTTGTACTCTGCGATGTACTCGCTTTGTATAGCTTTTATAGACTTTCGCTTTATATATTTTTGGTTTTTATTTGATATATTTGTAAATAAAATTAGAGTGAACATTTTTACAGTCGTTATTTTTTCTGAATGTGTTGCTAAAATAATGATTCATATCACTATTTATTGTGAACTTGCGAAATGCTGATTGTGTCTTATCAGATATGAACGTGATTGTAGTCGAAGTTACTTCGTGGATTCGAGACGTAGCTAAAGAATAAATCACTGCAATTATGTTTGTAACTGTAATCAACGTTCGATCTCTGATGATGATGGTGTAACATCGACTCTGGTCAGTTGTGTTAAAAAATGATGGAAAAATCACGCTTAATTAATTATTTAACTGTATCAAATGCTGTTTTGTACTTGCATTTCAGTGGAAAATCACACGAATTGGCCTTAGTTTCTTGTTATATACTATCGTATCTAAGGGTAACATATTGAATGAAGCATAGTGTGTCGTCATATGTGATATTAATGCACTAAAGTGGTACTATCACTTGGGCAAGTTGTAACAACCTTAATTTTCTTACCAATCCTTGTAGATTACGATGATTTTTGTAATGATGTCATTAAAATCAATTTTATAGGCCTATAATTTAACTGTGCTAATAATAGACGCTTACCATTGGGATGTCTTCAAAGTGGTAAATTCGTCAAACAGAACTTAAAAATTTGAATGAATCATCCAGAAATTGTTGCATCTCTGAACCGAAAAAAACATAGAGGTAACTGAAAGAATAATTATTGGAAATAATTTTTGTGGAGGCGACCGACAACTAAGGTCGATTGCGCCTTAGGGAATAGGTAAGGGGGAAGGGTGGATAGAATTCCGGCGTCGGCATTAGCCTGTTCTTAACGAAAGGCGCCAAGGGAACCACGGTTTAACGTCTCATCCGACAGACGGAGTACTGTACTTGAAGTGCCCTCCACAAGATTCTCAAGTACGGCTCGGGTTTCCTCTTAAAAACATCCGCCTGTGCAGGGAATTGAACCCTGGCCGCCCGTGTAGTAGGCGAGTACTCAGGCCACCACCGGCGCTAAGGGGACCACGGCTTAACGTCTCATCCGACAGACGGAGTACTGAACTTAAAGTGCCCTCCACAAGACACTCATGTGTGGATCGCGTTTCCTCTGAAAAACATCTTCCTCTGCAGGGATTTGAACCGTGGCCTCCCGTATGGCTATGCAGTACCCTAGCCACCACACCAACCCGTTCCCCTGAATACTTATTATGCCTATAAGTCTGATCTGCCATTTGAAGAATAGCTAACCCACTGTCGGCTCCTCGCTCGTGCAAATGATATGGGGTTCATAAAACCGGAGAAGTCTGGTTGAAAGACAAATTTACGACTACTTAATGTCCTCTCCTCTGGGTGGCATCGGCACCTTTGAAAAGAAGTTAGAATACCACCTGTAATCGATTATTAGGTTTTTATTTTATTATTTCACGTTATTTATTTTCTTTCGAGCGCTTAAGGATATGAAATTGATTGTGGTCATATAACAACCGTGCTAGACCTGCATAATCACGATCCGGCAGGAGAGGGGGATTTTTAAGAGTGAACTAAGAAACGGGAAAAACATAGTAATTTCCAGGGAACGTGACTTTGAAAGAATGTCGTTATTTTTAATTCTTTCATATTCTCAGCCAGGCACATAGCCATGATTTCTTTTGGGTTGTCTGTTTATTGCAAGACGGGAGAGTTTGAGCATAAAAAAAGTTGGGAGCGAATTCATACGTTTAGGCCATAAAGAGTACAATTGGGACTGGAGAGTTACGACCGATACGCCCCTTAAACATTCTATCTTCAGAAACTTCTGAAATAATACAAAGCCCTCAGTTTTTTATGTTTTAAGAGATTTCAAATATGTTTTTTTTCAAACTGCAGTATATCTTAAGGCAGTCTGAGCGAGATAGTTCCCTAGACATAATAGAGACCATATTCGAATTATACGTTTTAATTTCACCAGCCGTAGGACACATAAATTAAATATTATATTGTTAATGGTGCAGTATTATAATATTATATGACAGAACTTGTAAGTAATTAACCGAAAATATCTCACAAAGTCTTTAACTTGACTCATTTTTTTCGTGCGGTGCGTTTGAAACTCCTTCAATATGATTAATTTTCAAAAATAGTTGAGAAAAGATACAAAATGTACACTGCTAGTTTTTTTATGACATAAGTGTTAGAAATATCTCATTTTGTAAGTAATGTCTCCATGGAGTGTATACACGCACCATTTCTCATGTAAAAGGGCTGGTATTTTTTGGCAAATATCTCCGAAAGTAATGAGGTAAGGGGTTGAATTTTTAGTGTCATTGGATAGGTGAGATATTTTTCTTTAAAATGAGACCAAATTCATTGATTTTTAAGTAAAATGATTTTTCGCTCAAACTATCTTCATAAAACATCCTTAGTTTAATAAATATCGTATAACGTTCTTGTTTAGTGCCACTAAAATATTCGGGGGTAAGGGGGTGGGGGAGGAAAGGGACTCAGACCCCACTCCGCCAGCCACATCTCGGCCTAAGTCATTCTCCTCGATTACTTATGTCACTAGTGGAAACTGATTGCATAATATGTGTTGAAGAAGTTTGAAGTGTCAAATAGAGATATGATGATACAATACTGTAAGGTGGCTATAGGAAATAGTCGATTCTTTAAAACGCGCCAGAATGATCGGACCAGATGTGCCGTATTTAAACTGGTTTTATAGTGCATTTTACAAATGGTGTGGTACGAAGTCACTCGCGTGGGTTCGTATATACCAGAGTTGAAATTGGCCATGAAAAAATCATTCGACTTGACCGGGATTCGAACCCAGATCTCCCGATTGCCGGTCAGGTGTGGTCCGGAAAATGGTCTAGTTCGCATGAACCCCCCTCGAAATTCGTCTTGAAGGATTCGGCTTGGTTGTGTAACTGGCTAACACAACTGACCGGCAATTGGGAGATCCGGGTGCAAATTCCGGTCAAGTGAAATGATTTTTTCATGGCGAATTTCTACCCAGGTTTTAATGTGGTTGCAAAACTTTATGGTACTGACGGGGTGACGTAAAAAGTTATGAAGTACCGTGTGAGGGGTCTGTAAAGGCTCAGATGGATGTGTAAGGGGTATGGTATACAAAGCTGCCAACATGCCTGCATTTAACTTGAGAGGATGGAAAAGTGTGGGCAACATGACTCGAAAAAATATGCAAAATAAACAAAGCAGGATAAGCAAAGTACGCCTCGTTTGTAGAACCCATCGGAGAATCCCATCAAACCGCTGGATTTAGGTGGTCCCCCCGCATAGCGACGTACGTTTAATTAAATTAATATTCAAAGGACTTAAAGGAAATTCAAATTATTGTCTTCTTCAATCACTGGTATTATTATTGGTCAATCTGGCTAAAGAATTTCATCAATATTAATTTTCACGAGCAATTTAGAAGTGATACTTCTATGGGGATTTCCTTGGAATTGAACATCGAACTTGAAGGCAGAAATTTCAGCGGAAAACTTATCCTGCTTAAGGAAAGAAGGATAAAAAAGAAACTACATGACAATACCTCAATGAATGGTGAGTAATTCCTGATATTTTGGCAAAACAGATAAATCTAGACAAAAATAAATTTATGATTTAATACAAGATTAGAGATAACATTGTTGATAGAATTGATCGCTGGCAGCGTTAGTGACTTATTATGCTTTAGCGGCAAATGAATCTAACGATCATTAATCCATTTTCGTGATCACTGATTACAAGGCTTTTATCTTTTGTAAATCAGAAAAAAGCGAGCGGTAATAATGAAATTATTTTACTTTGCATTTATATTAGGAAACCTTCAGGAACTGGCCCTACGCTTAGCAGTTGGATTACGCCAAGCTACCAAATCACAGCAGAGTTGTTCCATAAAATAAATGCTGATTTCCCGTTGGATATAAAATCCCGTTAATAATAAAAAAACAAGACTGTCGGCTAGTAATGTCCATCTTGGTTAGATAGTGAAGGGAGACGAAAACTACCGATTTCGTTCTGCATTCATTAAAGGGAACTTCCTGCAACAGTTGGAAGTATCAATTTCGCATGCCCACATAAAGGTTAAAATATTTTCATACTTGTAGTTAGCGACTTTGAGCAAAGATATTTTCTATATATTGATTAAAAGGAGTTGATTTTTTTAAATTTATTCAGCAAACTTATACGAATTGAGCAGTTTATTTTTTGCCGCAATGGAGGAAAGAGCAGTAGAGATGGATTGGATCTTGGAAGTTTACAAAACTGCGAGCGGTTTCTGTGGCTTACAAAAAAAACCTGCCTTTTTCCACCAGATTACCAAAAGAATATGGAAGAAACATCGAGAAGAATAAAATTCAAAATTAATCTATTATTTGTGGCGTAGAACTCAGAAACTCACGATAGGGTTACGGCGTAGCAGTCGTGTTGCGTCGAGTGACAACATCACAGCTGAATCATCGCCTCAATTGAAAGTTGAATTCTCTCCTTGGACGTTGATCATCCTCCAAAAGAGAGACAGTCGGCAAATATTGCCTGAGCTCGTGTTGGTGTGATGAAGGGAAGCCTTTTTATCATGTCATTTCTTAATGCTAGTCCCCTTTATCTTTCATCGCCCACTTAACCTTCCTCTGACCTCCAAATGAGGCCCCAAAAGAGGGAGTGGGAGAAAGGGAAGACTTCACACACTCACCGGTTTTCACTCGCGTGGTTTTTTTGTTTCTTTTTTTTTGTTAAAAGGTTTCCCTCATTTTATCCCCGGCCTTATGCCTTTAAGGCCGCCAGCTCCCTGCCTCCCCTCTACCGGATTGTTCATCATTCACTAGTACCAGTGCTCTTTGCCCTCTTTTTTTTGCCGACCTCTCCGAGGGAGACATGGAGGAGGCGTTAGACTCTATTTTAGGATCCCGCATCAAAAGAATTTCGGAGGAACACCTCTTTCACTCCAGCGCTGCCGACAAATTTCTCGATTTGGAATGTGCCGTGACGGATTTTGGAGGAAGAATTCTTTTCGGGGAAGGGAACGCGGAAATCTCTGCTCTGTGGCTCTTTCCGTGAAATGGGAGAGATGATTGTTATAAGCTAACTTTTTCTGTGATTTTACTTTGCCCCCTCCCCCCAGGAGGGTTGTTAATGCCTTACCTATACTGTGGGTAGGGTAAACAAAATCTTCAGATACAGTAAAATATCTTGGAGTTACCTAAACATCTGATATATTGTGGGGATTACACATACAGAACATATTTGGCGCAACGTTAAAGAAACTAGGTTTTGTTAAACGTATAATAGGAAGGTCCTCGGATGAACAAGTCAAAGAGAGATGCTACTTCGCTCTGGTTAGACCACACCTCGAATACGCCGCGAGCATTTGGAACCCTGGTCAAGTAGATGTAACAAAAAAATTAATAAAATACAAAGGAAAGTAGCGCGCTTCGTTAAAACTGCTACGATCGTACATATTGTCTAGCAGCTTTTAGAGGGATTAAGTGTGAGAGTGGGAGCCCCTAGAGACCCGGAGGCTACACACTAGCCTTAGGTTGCTTGAGAACTGATATTTGTCAGAGCGACACAAAGAATATTATCATGACTCCTCACTACATCTCCAGGTCTGACAGATGCGATAAAATAAGAGATATACACTGCCGAACAAATAGGTACAAAAACGCGTTCTTTTCGCGAATAATAAGTGACCACATTAAAAATTGAGCTCCACTACATACACTCCTATAATTCATGTCACCATTTCATCTCCAAAAAACGTACACCTTTACACGGCTGGTGACCTAACACCCCCTGCCACACGCTCATGCGGCGGCTCGCGGGGTATTATCTAGATTTAGATGTATATTCTATCTCTTGATTTCGCCCCGTTTAAGGCGTGTAATAATTTATTTGCAGGGGAGGGCGTGCTCCTTTCTGGGAAGTATTTCCTTCATGGAAAAAAAATGATGCCCAAGAGTTCATATTCCTGACAAGAAAAAAACGTGGTGGAGGAAATAGACTTTGTAGGAAAGGAAGTGTGGCGCCTCTGAATAATGATAAAGATCGAACAGAAAGAGCTTTAGCATCAAGGACTTCCTGCTGGAGGAGCAAAAAAAGTGCGATGGTTTTAAAGAATTGGAGAACAACGCATCTGCAATATTTCAGGAATAAATTACCGCAGAATAGAAATTGAGATTGATAGAAAAGCCGGAGAGCTCCTTGAAAATGTCGGGGTTTGACATGTTGAAAATGGAAAATGTGGCTTTGGAATTAACGCAAATACCATTCAAATTCATGTGAGCAATGGCTGTATTTATATGCGGTGCAAAACTTATCTCCAAGAAGATTCTTAACTATTTTAGGGTAACACCATACCTTTAGGGTTTTAGGCATAAGAAATACATCTAGGAAACTCATTTATTCGATCAAGTATGAGCCCAGGTAAGATTTTCGGCAAATATCATGAACATTTTGTCCATTGAAAGGAACTTCCAGTTAGTGTTGCACTTTATAACAATGAAACGATAACCGGGACTCAACGCTTTGCATGATATGTTGTAAGTATTCATTAATTTAAAAATTTAAAGAAAATTAATGATATTTAAATTTTTTGTAGCTTTGATTGTGTATTTACCTTTCAAAATCCAACTAAAATAGTCTAATGGATTTTTTCGGAAATAAAGAGTTGCAGAATGTTTTTATGCACGTATTATATGAAAAAAAAACAAAAAAGCTTTGGAGAGTTGATTTGTATGTTCATAGATTTGTAAAGAATCTCGATAATAAGAACAGTAAGAACGTAAGTAGAACTATTAGTTAGTATTATTACAATCTTCGATTCAGTCCAAAATTATGCAGCAATAACATACATGAGTAAATAAACCGTGGCTGCGGAGCCAAACGAATGTAACCAAAGGAGTCTTGTTTGCATTTTTTTTGGGAATTTCGGCCCTTTTATATCTGCATGAAATAGACCCTTCGCATTCTGAGGGAAATTTTAAAAATCATTCCATGAACTCCTAAACACGCTAATGACAACATTCCGGAAGATAGGATTGCAAGTATTCGATGAAAACGTTATGGGTACATGCAGTACACATGCGTATGCATGCCACCTATCATTATAGTGTAAAGTTTTCAGATATTTCCTGGATTTTTCATCTTTTAATGACCAAATTATTCAAGCTATAGGAGCCGACTGTTGAATTTGCTTGAAGAGCAGATACAATACCAGTCGGTATTAATAATAAATAAAAATAATGAGTTGGCGAATGAGAGAACGTGGAATGGTGTTTCAATTAATGGACCTTTATCAAAAGGAGCGTGATTCTTTGGTTTGGCCACGCAGAGAGAATGGGTGAGAATCGAATGACAAAGCAAAGTCCACTTCTGCTGATGAAATAACTTGCCTATTAACAACTAACTTTAAGATACAAAGCTTTCAGATTATTCCAGAATTATACTCATTTTCACTGACCAAATCATCATCATTACAGCAAATATTGTATGCCTGAAGAAAACAGTACTTCTTAGCGCCCATCCCTCCTTAAAATCTCTGCCTTCGGGACTGAAATACAAAAAATATATCGTAGTACCCTATTATTTTTTATCTGAATTAATAAAACGCGTTTCAAAGATGCTATATTTAAGTTTTCAGAATTTTTGGAACTCCTCGGATGTTAGGTGTGGTAGTCAGTTGCACTATCTATTTAGTTTGCGTAAACTCTTGCTGAAATTCGGCATGATCTAAGACTTAGTTTAACCAGCCAATATGCTCCTGGCCGTTGTTCGTGAAATCCGTTTCCCAATTTTGGTCAATTTGAATGTATTTCATGGCAGATTTTTCGTTTTCGTGACATAATTACATTTTAATCGTTTTTGAGGAGTGACTTTTCTGATAATATTAGCTTAGATTATGCCACGGGAACATTTGTGGAATGGTATAGCAGAAAACCGTTCATTATACCTTTTATGTTTCCTTTTTGAGGAGTGCTTGAGATCTTTATAACTTTGAAATTATTATTCCTACAACCGTATTATCTATCTCTATTCCAATTTCTTTTTCATAGGACTGCGTGCCTTAAATTTGCACTAAAGTCACGCTTTTGCATGGGAATAGTGGCCCATTATTACACCGCAGTGTGCTGACGACAGATTCATTGTTACACGAAAATTACTTACGTTACGCACCATTAATTGACAACTACTGATTACCAGAAGCATTATTTATGAAAAATCACAGTTAAGTGCAGAGTTCATGTTACATTCATGCATCTGAATTATAATTGAATCTAAGCGAACTTGAATCATGTTTAGTAACTAAAATTGAATCTGTAAACTTCTTATCCTAAGACAAATTCCTTATCTTCAGTCTACACATCTTTAATACTAACGTCGGAATAATTACATAACAACTTATGTCAACCATCGTCTATTGTAGCACTATATTAATGAAACATAAGAGAGTTGATGGAATTTACATCTATTGTATCTTGTAAGTAAGTATAAGACAATAATAAAACTGAATTCTTCTTCTTCTTCTTAGCTGTAATCCCAATTATTTGGGGTCAGCTTTTTGGACTTTCAGCTTCCAGCGTGCTCTATTCAAAGCCACGTCCTCTTTGGCACCAATCTCCAACATATCCTTCTTCCAACACTCCATCCATGTTTTCCTTGGCCATCCTCTGCTCTTCCTTCCCTCCACCTTCAGGTTCATTACTATTTTCCCAAGATATTCACCGTCTCGCCTAACAACATGTCCATACCAACTCAACCTGCACTCTTTCACCTTTTCTGTTACTGGTGCAATTCGCAAACTCCCTCTAATGTGGTCATCCCTAATCCTGTCAGCTCTGGTAACCCCACTCATCCATCTCAGCATGCGCATTTCACTTGCATGTAATACTCTCTCATGTGTACTCTTAGTAGCCCAACACTCAGCTCCATAGAGTAACACCGGTCTAATGATGGTCTTGTATATCTGGCCCTTAAACGTAGGTGGCATCCATCTGTCACAGGTCACACCTGTCACTGACCTCCATTTGTACCAGGCTGCAGATACCCTGTCCTTAATTTCTAGGTCAAGGCCTCCATTCTCTTCTATTACAGCACCCAGGTATCGGAAAGAATCCTTCTTAGCCACAGGTGTTCCCGAGATGTTAACTGAGCCGGATTGCTTTTTGCCATCAAACTCACATGCCATATACTCCGTCTTGGTCCTACTCACTCTAAGCCCAAACTTGTGCAGTTTCTGAACCCAGGCATCCGGTCTTGCTTGTGCATCCACCCTTGATTCTGCAATAAGTACGATGTCATCTGCAAGTAACATGCACCATGGTGCTTCATCCTGTATATCAGCTGCTATGTCCTCAAGGACCAGATTGAATAGGTATGGTCTCAGTGCCGATCCCTGGTGTAAACCAGCCTGTACTTGAAAGGACTCTGTCTCCCCTGCCACTGATTTTACTCTTGTGCTAATTCCATCATGCATATCCTTTATTATTTGAATGTAACTGACATGACGATAATAAAACTGGATTATTTAAAAAAAATGGTTATTTTGGGTAATACTATGCTTTGCTTTGATTAGAATAAAATTAAGGTTCGACGATCGAGTTCCTAGCAAAGGTTATATTTTTATTCAGATCATGTAATTGGATGCGATGAATTTGATCAAATGTAGATGAAGTTGACACTGGCTTCATTGTATTTTCTAACACATCTTGAACAACATTTGTATATTTGACTTTTTAATTTAAAATAATTTCAGAACTTGTTGAAAGATTATCTTGAAATAGATAGCTCAAATCATATCACCCATTGTAAGGAAATCTTCTAGCGCAAAACTCATAGCTCAAATTCTTCACTGAATAGTACCCATAATGCTCTCAACAAATCCTGAAAATGAAGAGTAAACAACGGTAACTATGTATAGCTCATTGTAAATTTTGATTTATAGTACTCATTCTCATGACCATGAATATATATTATGGATTTTAATGTTTGGAATAGTTGCCTAGGCTACGTGTTGCCTAAATTTCCACTTTTAGTTCACCCAGTCCTTGGCGCCACTTCGATTAGAGTCTTTTCAGTTGTTATTGTAAATAGACGTGGGCTGCTATTCTGAATGAGATTGCTGTACAGCTATATGCCAAAAATAGCATTCGTAGCACTCCGAAAGTTTTCTATCAGTTGATGAATTTAAAAGAATACTAGATTATTATAGATAAAAAATCCAATGATAACTTCAAATGAAAGTATACTTTTAATATAATGCTGGATCATGCACGTCTCATGTATCCAAACGTCGTCCGCTCCCTCGAATAAATTGTGGAAGGTAAAAAATTAACCTAAAAGATACATGAAAACAATACGCTTTTTTACGATGGTGAGATGAACTATCATTATAGAAATTAAAATTGTTTTCCCAGCTCGGGTAGCTGATATATGTTCATATAGGTATGCATAACAAACATCGCCAGCCTTTCCTAAACTGAAATCCCGTTCACAAAATCTAAACTTATCAGAGAGTTATCTATCAGATGATGAATGCAGAACAAAATAAAGTATAATAATAGTATCCGAAGACAGCATTTAATGAATTTAGTTGGATAATGTATTGAAAACATTCTTTCATGCACCAGACTCACGGCATCCATGGCGAAGGTCTCAGCTGTTTGTGAAAAACGTAAACATCGCTTGTCATTGGCTGCCTGAAATTCCAATTACTGTACCAGAAAGTTTTCATGCCCATAGGGGCTGGATTAATTATAGCATTACTGAACCGACGCCTTAGATAGCTGCATCGTATTCAAAATCGCTTCTGACGCTGTTCTGGAGTAAGGAATAGCATTAGCCAGAAATAGCGTCGCTCGATTCAGAATAGCAGCCGTAGTTAATTGTTGCTAACGTGAGACTGTGGTGAATATTCAATAACGATCGAATATATATGAATTACTTGATGCTATGAATAATATCTTGCTATTTTTCTGACCTAAAAGTTAATTTGTAGAGAGAGTATGCTAGAGAGGAAATATCTGTTACAGGATATGTGTAAGAAGTTTATGAAACGTCCATCGTATGCCGACGACGATGTTTGCCAGACTCTGATTCTAATTTGAGTGCATAAAGCCAGTTCGGCTTAAATGAAGAATTTAGAATGCCTTGTTTAAACAGAACTTGCTTCGTACCAGGCTGCAAAACAGGATATGCGTCTACGAGGACCCAAAATAGGAGACTTGGAGTGAAAACTAAGAATCTGTTCAAGGCGGCGGAAAGTGCATTCCTTTTTACCTACACTGCAATGATGGCCATTGGGAATACTCATGAAGATACCATATGTCCCTGGATCATATTAGGGCTCTTGGGTTGATATTCACGAAGTGCTAAGAGCTTATTTGTGCATTTGTGTAATTAAATTTGGAGAGCAATTAAATATATCTGTAGACCGGACAATATTAAAAAATTGTGTAATTACGTCCCGCGAGTAGTACTATATTTTTTATCCACTGCATCATGATTACTTGTAAGTAAAACCAATAGGAGGTGTTTATTTACTAACTATCGACTGTGTTTGCGGTATTTACATATGAACTTCCGTCTTTCATCACTAGGCGGCACCACATTCCAAAAAGTTGTTTGTTTACGGGTTTCTAGATAACAGTTTTAGGCGACGAGATAACAATCCATAATTATATTCATGCCCATGACATTTTTATACCGCTCAGTATGGTGAATTGAAGTCACACGTGCTATTAATTTGTATACGATACTCGTGACTTAAGTGACTCAAGCATGGAATATTCGTGGCTAACGTCACGCCGTGTAATAATGAGCAACTTAAGTCTCGGAATGTATTATCACATTTAGAGAAGTCAGTGTCTTGTATCCTAAAACTCCTTGTCATACACCTCTTCCGTGGCTGGTAGGGTAAAGTAAATCTTGACGTAATAGGGAAACAAAATCCCACTAGCAAGTTGTTGACGTGCATAGCTAAAGATAACATCCAATAAGTGCGAGGCTATGTTAATTATCTTGAGGGTGCCGTTACTTAACGCTCTTCGAATGGCATTTTGGGATTTCTTCCTCGAGTTTATTCCACTAAAAAGCCATAAATAGCACGAAGCGATGACACGAAAATCCTCCGTGATAATAATTCTCGGATGCATAAGCATTTATCTTCACAGAAGATCATCATCTGCTTAAATTGTATGAGACGGTGCGAAAAAGGTGCATATTTAGCGTTCCAAGAAAACAGAAAATCGACAGTTTCAAAAATTGGCGATCCCTTTGACAATCGACGCTATTTTGGTGCGGGGAAACGACTTGGAGAAAAGGCGCCCTCTATTTACACATTCGATACGCTGATCAAGAATCTGGAGAGAAATTGCCGTGTCTCCTACTGCGTCGTCAAAATCGTAACCCAAAATGCAAATCACTATATCGAAGAGCAATGCTCAAAGGTGCTTTCACAAGAGCGCCATATACGTGTTTTTTTTTAAAGTAAGTACCGTTTAAAATATAAAAAAAACAAGTTTGCTTTTCTTAACTATTTTATTTTTACTTGAAAATCTGTACCTCAATTTACTTGTCTTCATAGGTTCCAATAATATTGAGGCATTCATTGCATCGTAAAACCAGCTTTCGAACCCCATCCTCATAGAAGTCTTCCGCCTGATTTGACAACCACTGCAACACGGTCGTTTTGACCTCTTCAGCGTCGTCGTGGCGCTGACCACTCAAATGCATCTTCAAATGCAAAAATCAGGTGGAAGTCACTGATTTTTGAATTCCTTGTTATCTAATTTAAGAGAAACAATTGCACTTTTCCACAAAAGTGTTTTAATGCGTACAACGCGTTTCGGCTCACAGAGCCATCATCAGGTACAAGACTCTGGCGAGCCATCATCAGGTACAAGACTCAGGTACATGGCTCTGTGAGCCGAAACGCGTTGTACGCATTAAAACAATTTTGTGGAAAAGTGCAATTGTTTCTCTTAAATTATGAATAACTTCCACGATATCTCGCCTGAATCTGTTGAATTCCTTGTTATCTATTGAAATTCCTGAATTCAGATGCTTTAAATTTCTACATCTACGTGCTACCCTGCGATTTTGCGACCCTGCGACCCTGAGGTTTTGGGAGATGAAATGGTGACGTGTATTGTGGGAATATAATTAGTGGAACTCAGTTTTTATTGTGGTCGCTTATTGTGCGCGGAAAGAACGAGTTTTTGTACCTATCTGTTCGGCAATGTATCTTTCTTATTCTAAGGCTTCTGTCAGACCTAGAGTGTTAAGGTAATTCCAAGATAGAGAAGTTAATTCCAAGATATCTAATTGTATGTGAAGATTTTATGTTTACTCCTTTCACAGTTTAGGTATGGAAATTGTCTGATCACTTTCAGTAGACTATGAAGTGAGACGTCATGATAATATTCTCTAGGTCACTCTGGAACACACAGGTTTTGAATTTCTCAAGCAAACTAAGCCTAGCGTGTAGCCTCGGAGTCTCTAGAGGCTCCCACCCCAAACCCTCAAAGATTTTTGAAACACGCTACGTCCGCTCGTAGCAGTTTTTGACGAAGTGTGTCGCTTTTCTTTGTGTTTTATTATTTTTTTGGTTATATGTTTATGACCAGGGTCCCAAATGTTCGCGGCAAATTCGAAGTGTGTTCTAACCAGAGCGAAGTAGCATCCCGACTTTTGCTATTTCATCCGAGGACCTTCCTATGGTACGCTTAACAAAACCTAATTTCTTCACTGCGGTGCCTTTTATGTTTTGTGTATCTATTCCCAACGATATATCAGAAGTTAAGGTAATTCCAAGATATTTAACTGTATCTGATGATTTTATGTTTACTATAGGTACTCACAGTATAGGTATGGAAATTGTGTAATGACTTTTGCAAGAAGTATACTATGGTGTATTTACTAATATTTAATTCTAATCCCCACTCCTGGCACCACCAATAAACGTTAAGGCCCAATGACAGGACTTCAAAGTCCGCGTCTTCTCTTATTTCAGGGTAGATAACTGTATTGCACTGTATAACAGTATCATCTGCAAAAAATCTTATGTTACTACTAGCTTTTAGTATTTAATAATATCAAATAAAAACTTTAAAACTATTTAGGCTGTTTCCATGGTAGTAAGATTTCTATATGTATAACAATTGCTTATGCCGTGGACATATATGGAAGATGAATTCCAGATCCGCGATTTTGGAATGCCGAAGTGCAAGAATCTGGTGCGATATATATATATATATATCAAGGATAAAGGATATGAACTCGTCATGTGTCTGAAAAGACGTAACCAATTGCATTGAATAAAAAAGAAACAATTCTGCCGCCCATTACCTTACCTGGTGATCTCTTCCGGAAACGTTCCTCCTTAATGGCTTTCCAGCAATTGTGATAAAGATTTCCTTAACACCTCAATTCGATTATTATATCGTGCTTATCCTCGAAAAAACTTAATTCGAACTCTGCTGCTATAATTTTGAACAAAAAATAATGGCGGGGAAGCAAAAAAAGTTAATAGACCGACAGGCGTGAAGAACGGACGCTAATGCAGTGGCGAATGAATGGTGATATGGGAAAAAAACAAGATTTATATTTCAACGGGTGAATGATTCTCAAACGCGAAACGTCCTCTTGCCCTTAAAAAGCGATAAGAAAAGAAAGGACGAACCGGCGTGGAACGCGATGAGAGAAACAAGAGAGGAACGAAATCACAGGTAACTACGTTGCCTCGGCGCCCCTTTTGTTTTCCGGGAGAAGCTTTTCGGAATGGGTTCGGGAGGGAGAGAAAAAAATTGAAGTTCGAATTCCGCACTAGGAGAAGGAAGGGGAAAAAAAAGATGTCGTAAAAATACAGCCTCCTCTCCCTCGGAAAATTACGACTCAAATAAGTAACTCGAAATTGCGTGAAAAGGCGGAAGGGATTGAGATGGGGAAAGAAGAGATGGCTTGAAGAAAAAAATTTAAGGGTTGAAAATGACATAGGCACTCGGACAAGAGAATGGGAAGAGGCGAAAACGTGTAACGGAAACGTGGGATACACTGTAGTTAAGTGAGAGAAGAGATGAGGAGCGTCTCACTGAGATGTTTGGGTCCATTCCGCGAGAGCAAACCCCTAGAAGACTTGAGGGCGAAACTTTCCTAGGCTCAAAACGTAAGAGTCACTAATCGTTTTTCAGACCGGTACGATTGTCTGCTAGGATCCCAACGGTTGAGTTAAATGTTTTTTCGTACGGTTAAATACCTAGAGAAAAGGGTTTAACGATTCCTAACTAAGCATGGTGAATATTGGCACTTTAGAGAAGATATTGACCCACGATGTGATGGAAGTGATGTTTAAGTGTACCTATATCCCAATACTGATGAAGTAATTTCTCGCTTTGTACATTCCACACATTTTTATTTCACCGACCAAATATCGACATGCAATGTCATTTTCAAGGTCATCGACCATGATTTCGACATACAATGCGAACCAGAGACCAACCAAATGGAATGTACAAAGCGAGAAATAATTCCTTGTGTCGCGTTTCCACAAGTCTGTGTGCTTGAGTTATTCTTTCATTTCGCCTTCTGTGTGTCATTCTCTCTCTCTACCGGTGGGTGAAATGCTGCCCTGGCGCCATCTATTGGCCGATCTCGTGGGTCATGCCTTGGGGAGTGTTTGTTCATATAAACCCCCGCCGATTCCAGTGGATTCTTTGTAGACTGGGTAGCTCGGTGGTCTGAGCATTGGACGCGACATCCAAAGGGCCGTGCTTCGATTCCCGGTCCCGTCGAATTTTTTCTGCTTGGAATCGGCCATCTGTACATCTTCACACCACCATTGTGTCTGTCAATTTCATGTGTTCCTATCCACTTTCTTTCTACCTTTCTGTATAAACATTTATGTGAGTATATATATATATATATATATATATATATATATATATATATATATATATATATATATATATATATATATATATATATTCTTTCTGTGACTGAGGAAGGGCTAACACCCGAAACGTTTTCAGTAAGACTTTCTTTTTACTCTCGTCTCGCTACCCCCCTGTAAGTTTCCTCTTTTATTGTGTTTGTGGTCATTTGGCGAAGTTTTCTATTGTGGGTGTGTGTATATATATATATATATATATATATATATATATATATTTTTATGCATGATTTTTTTGTGTTAATTGAAAAGACAATGATTGAAAGTGAAAATTGTTACTCAACCACTAATAAACAATGTACATATGTATTAGAACCAGCCGTTGCATTCACACATTAGATGAAAGTAACCCCGAAATAGGTTATCCTTATGGATGCCTTTATTCCACATTAAAATGGATCTCTTTTTGTACTTTATTGTGAACTTATTAGGCTGGAATAAATCATTAATATTATTATTAATATTGATGCATGATCCGCCGTGTCGAAGTTTTAATTCTAGGCTGGTTATCCTAATAGCTCACCCCTGAATATTTTTCAACCAATATTTTAAACTGAAATAGTACAACGAATAATGAAATGAGGAAAGATTTCCACCATGCATCTGCCAATACCATTACTTATATCAAATTCTACAATTGTGTTTTGATATTACACTTCTTTAGCTTTACTTAGAATCTATATTGAATAGAATACTTTCAACTATCCTACAACAATTTTTTTTATTTGATAAACTAATCGTTTTTTATTTTATTTCTTTTTTTAACAGTTTTGAAAAGTACGAAGTATCCATTTAAATATAGGCACTAATGTTAAGTTCTTATACAAAGCGACGCCTGATGTAGTCAGGTGTATTAATTGTACTTGTTCACACAGAACGTACCAATACGATCTTGAATTATTTAGTCACCATGACACCTTTTCGCAAATGAATTATTAGTTGACATATGGTTTCCCCCACAAGGCTCATGGTGATCATATCGCCAGCATCCCGGTCGACAGATTAAATGAAAGTTAGGCATGAACATAATTCAAGCCATTCAGCGATCATGAACTCTCACAAAGTTAAGCCAGATAAATCGACGTCATCTCGCGTTGTAGATTTTTATAGATGAACAAATTATCCGTGACCTCACCATTAAAAATTGAAATATAATGCTCTATGGCAGTGGTTCCCAAAGTGGGCGCTACCGCCCCCTGGAGGGCGGTGCTTTCATCGAAGGGGGCTGCAAGGGGGCGCTGGAGACTGAGCCCTTACCAAATATACATGTCTGGGGATGAGTAAACTATCTCTATATTGGATTTGAAACAAACAATAATTTAACCACAGTTGTTTGAGCTTTATTGTTGTAAACATCTTGCTTTTGGTCATGTAGCCCATGAGTTAAAAGCTTATAGTTGGGGGCACTGGGTAAAGGTTTGTGGAAAAATGAGGGCTCGATAAAGTATGGAAAACACAATGCTCTATGGCAATGCGGAAAATGCAATGTACAATTTGCACAAAACTCTTGTAGGTCGCAAATGCAATGTGACCTACTCCAACTAGATCAACTTAAGAAACTAGCTTAAATACCGAATTTGAATTTGCTTGCTACCGTGACGTTCAGGTTATTATACGAAGTTTTAATAAGGCAATACCGCTATCTTTATGATCAATCTTGTCTACTGAATGTGAACTCTCTGTAGAGTTATTTTTTACACCATGTGATACGTACTGTTAAATACATGACCCAATACTGATGTATGATCCATCGTGTTGGTGTCATAATTCGAGGATATTAATCCTAATACCTCAACACTGACATTTTACATGTATAGTTGAGTAATGATATTTCACTACTTTTATTTTAATTTTTCATGCAAAAGGTACCACTATGAAGGCGATGAATATTATTATAATTCATGGTTACCAATACCTCAGAATTCCTGGAAAACTAGGGTAAATGGAAGTGAACCTGAAAACCCTAGAAATAGTTGGGGAAATGAAAAATCAACCAGGAATTCGGCTCATTCAAGCTAACACTTGATCGCTTTCTTATATGCCAGGCGTCTCATTTTCGGCTCTTAAACTTAGGTCTGAGAACAAGTTACAATATAAGAAAAGAACAAAATACAGTCAACACAAAAACAAGAAAGAACGACACCAAACTAATGTTTTAATTCCGTAAATTATAGGTTTACATAATTTTGCTGTAATCATTAAGAACGTGACACTTTACAATGTATTACAATAATATTTATAAAAAAAATTACATTAGATATCTTTAAACAAGTAGTTATAATAGCTAGTTCTGAACAATGACAAACTATTTTTTTTACTCAACTCATTTGGCAAGTTATTTCACAACTTAATGACACAAACTAAAAATGAATGTTTATACATATTACTCCTAAAGAAGGGTGCGTAATATACCTGATTCTGACTCCTAATATTTGTTGTACATTCTGTAGGTAGTCTTTCAGTAAATATTTCTAATAAATAGGTTGGTAGTGGCAGCGTTCTGCGTCTCTGCAATCTCCATTCCCCCACTGAACACGCATTAATGCGTTTTGCGTCCATTCTCACCCTTTCTCCTAATGAAAACGAAAGAATGTGTATTTTCACCGAGGAAAATTGAAAAATTGGCATGAAAAACCAGGTGAAGTCTCTGAAATTGTATGTGCACCTCGTGCGGTATAGTCACGACTAGCTATCTACTTTGTCGGCTGGTGGAACTCGCTTCCCTCGTGCGCCAAAGGTTCTTATACCCCTTTATAGGTCGGGAGGCCTCAGGTCGAAAGTCCAAAAAAGTTCTTAGTTTTTCCTATAATCTCCGTACGATGCATTGTATTGTATTATTTATTAATGGAAATAATTGAGGATTAATTTGCCAATGTCCATGTTTGAATAATGGAGTCAGAAGCATTGTTTACCACTTTCCTGGAGTCGAACGAAAGGCGTCAGGTCTGAGCCCTAAATAAAAACTAATGCCGCTTAGTATTGCATAGCAACTCAAAAATTTATACAGCAAAGTAAGGATTATTTACGGAAATATACGTAGATATTTGTGCGTATGAGCATGTTAGAATGATGGAGTCGGAAGCAGTGTTTACCTCTTTCCTGGAGTCGAACTGGAGTTGTCAGGCCACAGTTATAAGTGAAAACCAAAGCCGCTTAGTATTGCCTACAATTCAAAAAGTTATATAGCAAAGCCTAGATTATGTAGGGAAATATACGTGGATCTTTGTGCATATGAGCATGTTATAATGATGGAGTCGGAAGCATCGTTTACCACTTTCCTGGAGTCGAATTGGAGACATCTGAACAAAAATATAATTGAATTTTAAAGCCCCTTAGTTTTTTCCTACCAATTTACAAGTTTTCATGACATTACCTCAATTATTTAGGGAAATATACGTGGATCTTTGTGCCCATGCCACCCATTCATTTGCATGCAGTATTTGAACCTCGCCAAAAATTTCACTCTAGATGTTGGATTACATCGGACAAGTGCATGTCATGACCTGGATTTTAGGATGTTGGTGCGCCGAATGCCGCGCCGTCTGTGTGCGCTATTTGCAACTATACCGCAGTCGTCACACAATGTACTGCCCTTTATAAGGTTACGGATTACATGGCGCCAGATGCCCCCAGCAACATGTGCCACGTCATTCACAAGTGCTTGGGTCAGAGTGGGGATGACGTATTGAAAACCTCTCTCCGCTTTGGGAAGGTGATAACGCAAATACCCGGATATTGAAGTGGCCGTCGGCTACGCTTGGCAGGCGTCACCTGCGGACGAAGGCAATCGTGTCTCCCAAAGGTTCACTGACGAAAGCGTGTGGAGCGAGATATCCGCTCGTTTTGTATTTTGATATATATCTGGCTCCAGAGGAATGAGAAATCGAATGGTAACGGGAGGCAAAAGTTTGATCGAAAGTTTATTCCGGAACACAGCCAATTTGTACGTAACGGTACAAAATTTAGTCTTCATTATATGCATATTTTCCTTCATATGTTTTTACATCTATTTAAAGACCACAAATAAACTAAAATGAATTTTCTTAGTAAGCATGTCAAGTATAATCGCCATACTTGAATTAATAAAACTATAGTTTGCAATTATGATGCATGAAGGACATTAAAGAATTAAGAACATGTAACTGTGGTTTAAGAACAATAAGAACTTCATTTATTTAAACGAAAAAAAATTCTCGAAAAAATTGTAAGGTAGTAAAATTTGTGAGTGAGTGCAAAGTGAACAGTAAATTATTTCCATACAGTCCTAGATGTTCATCGGCATTCAATTACAGCACACGAAAATGACACGTACCTTGTACGGAGATGGAGGAAAAAATGCATTCATCATGATCATCATCATTGGTCTTTCAATCCTAAGATTGGTTGACTGCAGCCCTCAATCCTCCTCTATCTAATGTTTGTTCCCTTACCTCCTGGTATCTCTTCCTATGCACTTTCCTCTTTATTTGTTCCATGAAATTATTCCTGGGTCTTCCTCTGGGGACTTTTCCCTCTATTTTGCCTTCAACTGCATTCTTCACTAATCGATTGTGCCTCAGGGTGTTGTCAATCCATCTGGTTCTTCTTTCCTGTATGGTGTTCCATATGGTCCTTTCCTCTTCTATTGTTCTGTACACTTAATCATTTCTTAATTTGTCCGTCCATTTTACCTTCAGCATCCTCCTCCAGCGTCAGGTTGTGAAGGATTTGAGTCTGTTCTGGTCAGCTTTTCTATTGGTCTATGCTTTTGATCCATTGAGTGCCACGCTCCACACGAATGTTTTCACATAGTGTCACCTGGGTTGTAGTCCTACCTTCTTTGAGCACAGCAGTTGTCCTTTTCTCATGAACGTCTTCTTAGCTTGGGCTATTCTCCGCTTGATGTCCGTTGTACTTCTTCCGTCCCAAGTGATGATACCTTCGAGATAAGTGGAGGAATTCACTTACTCTAGTTTCTCTTCTCTCAGGGTGATTTCTACATTGAGCTTCTCTCTTTCGCCTACAAAGGCTTAAGTCTTCGTCTTATTCAGTTTCATGTCGTATTTTTGGAGAACTTGGTCCATTATATTTAGTGTCCTTTGAAGATCATCGAGATTTCCAGCTATGACTGCGATACCATTTTCGAAGCGGAATATGTTAATTTCTTCTCCTTTTTATCTTTATTCCGATTAGTCTAACCTCTTGTGCTTCTCTTATGGACTCCTCCAAGTACATGTTGAACAGTGATTGTGAGAGGTTGCATCCTTGTCTTACTCCTTTTAACTTTACCTTCTGACTTCCGTCTCTCATACGCATTGTGACGGCTTGCTTCCTGTATAGTTGTTAGACTAATCTTCTTTCGTTGCAATCCATTCTGAGTATTTCCAGCAGTCTGAACATTTTTTTCCTCTCGAAACTGTCGAAACCTTTCTGCAGGTCCTCGAATGCGACGTACAATGGCTCATTGACATGTGCTGCTTTTTCTGCCAATACCCTCAGGCATTAGTATGGCTCCCTAATGCATTCATTACACGCAAATAATAGTAAAAGTGTCGGTCTTGTAATCCCATATCATCCATTTATTAGGATAATTTAACACCATTAATTAGGATAATTAATTCTCCGAAAATTGGTGAAGGTGTTACAAACAGACTTAATTCTGGGAATGATTTGGAATTACCAAGAAACTTTGCACTTTTTTAAATAGTAAATGAAGTTTTTGTCAATTCCTAAGCATAATGAAGAAAGCTTACAAAGTTAAGGCGGAAACTACTGAACTTATTCCAGGATAATGATACTTTTGAGAATGACACATTTGGTGACTCAATTCTTTGTGGAAGAATTCAGGGTCCCTTTGAAGTCCCTCATTGTTGCTATACAACGTAGGAATAATTTGGCTCTTGGAGTTATAGCGGATGGAATTTTGAGGCATGTGATAAGTTGGCTTTTTTGTGGGGGAAAGCAGAAATGGGCGAAGGTTTGAGTGAGGGGGAATAATACGAGAGAGGCAGTGGGCGTGGCACTGTGTGTTATTTCATCTCCGAAAAGTGCCTGCGAGGTGATCTAAAGGGTAATAGAACTGTTTGAACGAAAATTTTCCTCTTTCGTAACGGATTAAATAGTCTATTCTTATATTTTTAGCTAAAGAAGCTGTAGAACTTGAAGCAAATACCAAAATATTAAATACGCAAAATATTAGCTCCCATATTGCAAAGAATGCTGTAACCTTTTCTACAGTTATTTAATTTGCACGTCGCGTTAAACAGCTTTACTACATCGTCTGGTATAATTTTTTCCAAATATTTTTTTAAATCAATTTTTGGGGTAGTGACGTGATTTGGGAGGATGAAGAGAAACACAAACTTTTCGGAGGAATGACAGGGAAATTAAGTTAATGGCTTTTGAGGTGAGAAAGATTGTTAATCAACAAAGAAGTTTTGTCATAAAGGAGTTAACTCTCCTAACCCGTAATAAATTCACAATAAATGGAAATACAAACAGGGTGGATTATAAAATTTTGGTTTAAAAAAACAAAATGCAATAGCTGTAATATATTTGCATAGGTTAAACTGGTCGGAATTTCATAACATGTATCAAAGAGCACACCAGAAGTTTTACAAACATTAAATCTGGATTACATCTCTCAGTTTGCCAAGCATCTGCTTGAAAATAATCATCTAAGTGACGTTATCCCAAATATTTTGGGATAACGTCACTTAGATGTGGTTTAAAGATGGATACTTGAGAATCCTTATTTGAAATAATTAGACGGCTAAGCAACCTCTGCTATGAGCTACTTTTTCTACGCCCCACTCCACTCCTTTCCGACGACATTTCTTTGTTGAATAATAACCTTTCCTATCTTACAAGCCCTTTATTTATTTTCTCCTGTCATCTCTCCCAAAAATTATTTTTCCTTTGCACCCTCCCCCACATCACGTTACTACCACTACAGTTACTAAATAAAAATTACACAAACAATTGTACCAGACGTTGCAGTAACACCGTGAAACGCGTCGTACAATTTGAATAATAATATAAAAGAACAAAGTTGCAAGATGGATACTGATATAAAATTCTTCCACAAAGTGACGTTTTCTATCGTCAAGTTTATGCGCTAAATTTCCTTTAGCACGAATGGAACTCAAAATCTAAATACGCCAACATTACTCATTAACCATTAACTACTATCGTGGTTTTTGGCCACGTACACACTATCCTCGGGTCTTTTTTGACCCGATTTTTCGGATTGCTTGTAAACAAGAACCGTCACGCGCACTGTCTCAAGTTTAACTGGCTCGCTCCCTCTTTCCTCCTAGGTTTACATCGTAGCCAAGGTTGCTACAAGCGGGCGTATTACCACAAAAAAAAAGAACGAGTTCAAAACAGACGTTCTTGCTTTCGGTTTATTTTCTATCTTTTCTTTCCGTATTCAATTCTTTTTTTTTTTTCTTTTTTGTCGTTTACATTCTAAACTCAGTTCTTCTCAACTCGCGACAGTGTCAATGCGACATGTGAATAAGTAACGACATAACTTTGTTCTAAGTACGAATGAAATACTCATCGGAAACAGATTCAATTTAAAGGAAGACTGATGAAAAATATCATGTAATTGAGCATTATTTAACACTAGAAAGACTTGGGCATAATGTACTTCACCGAAGGCGGCCATTTCGAATTTCGAAAGAATTCTTTTCGACCGGTCGTCTTATCGTGGGGTCAAAAAAGCCCGACGATAGCAGTTAAGGGTTGAAGGTATTTAGAGCGAATTGTAATTTCGCCTAAAAATTAATGATTTAGGTCTCAGTTTAAAGAAAAATATCTCACTCCTCCAAAGACACCAAAATACCAGCCCCTTATCTTTCCGATATTTTTGAGAAAAATTCCAGCCCTATCACAAGGAAAATTGTACATGTATGCTCTCCAGAGAGGTATTATTGAAAAAATTGAGTTTTATACTACCGGGATCGTAAGAAAATTAAAAATGTATAGTTTGTATGTTTTCTCGACTATTTTTGAAAATAAATCATATTGTCAACCAGTAATAATTTGATAATCACAAAAAAAAACCTTCCGCTCTAGAGTAGCAAATGTACCGCGTGAAAAAAATGATTCAAGTTAAAGACTTGTGTAGATTATTTCTTTAATGATTTAGGATTTCAGTCCTATAAAGGAATTTAATTGCAGTATTTATAATACAATATTTAATTCATGACTCCAACAGCTGCTGAAATTGAATCTTATGCTTCGATAATGATCTCCATTATCACTAGGGAACTATCTCACGCAAACTACCTTTCGGTATTGAACGAATTAAATATTGTATTGTCGTTGATGCAATAACATACTTTATTATGACTGAAATCCTAAGAAATGGGATGAAAATATCTAAATTGTCTTTAACTTGACTAATTTTTTCGCGTGGTACGTTTGAAACTCCTTCAAAACGGAAGGTTTCCCTTGATCTCGCAGAAAAAACTGCGGTGACTATATGATTAATTTTAAAAAAAGAATTGAGAAAAAGTACATTCTATAACCATGAAATTTGTCTAACTGAGAATTACCTCCATCAATTGTGACGCAACTATCTTTCTGCAACTATGTGGACGTATTTACATCTACATGTTACCCTGCGAGCCGCCGCATGGGCGTGTGGCAGGGGGTGTTGGGACACCGGCCGTGTAAAGATATAAATGATTAGGTTTTGAGAGGTGAAATGGTGACATATATTATAGGATTGTATTTAGTGGAGCTCTGTTTTTATTGTGGTCACGTATTGTGCGCGGAAAGATAGAGTTATTGTACCCATATTTTCGGCACGGAAATACGTCAAATATATATTTTGTCTAGTTAAAAACTTTTGTCCTCAGTAAAATTTAATTAGGAAATATAGACGAACGAAAGTGAAGAAGATGCCTTCGAAGGAAAACTTCATTATAAAATTTTATTTTAACATAGGTAGCCGTTGTCCAAACAAAGTCGCGTTTACTTTGTTAAAATATGAATCAACTTTCAACAACAACGACGTAAAATTTCGGAATTTCGATAAGTCGTCTGAAGATTATGTGCATGAAAAAATATAGGCGCTTGAATAATGCATTGAACAACTTATAGTCCTCTATATAATGGATGAATATTTACATTTACAATTCCAAAAAGAAAAATAAATTATTCAAAATAACTTCTTATTGTATAACTTCAAATTCTTGACGAAATATAGTATTGAAATCACTTTTGAAAAAAATTTCACTTTTAATACTTCTTTCATAGATATTAAGTTTTTTATTATTTTTTATCACAGTAGCATGTTATTTATTGTTAAGTGTTCTTTATGCATCATAATTGCAAACTGTAGTTTTATTAATTCAAGTAAGGTGATTGAATTTTCAAAACGGTTTGAAAAAAGAACAAACTGCATGCTGAAAATTTTTTGATACCAGAACTAGTTCTTAGAATACCAGAACTAGAAATGTTAGGAATTCCTATTTTTTTAATTAAGGTCTATCAGGTGTACACGTATGTATTATTTCTAATGTGAATGGGCTGGTATTTTTTGACAGAAAACTCGGAAAGAAGTCAGGTAAGGGGCTGATATTTTGGTATCGTTGGTAGGGTGAGATCTTTTTCTCAAAAATGATAATAAAGTCTTTGATTTCTAGGTGAAATAATATTTCGCTCAAACTACATTTGGACGAGCGAGTCAAATTTGTTACCTTTTAAAATCATTGAAATATCTGATATCTATGAGGCATTTCCATTTAGTTGCCGCGTTAGACAGAATTGGAACGCTTCGGATTAAGAGTTTGGAGAGTTGCGTCTCTTTCGGCGGTGTGTCAAACAATTTGAATAGATGGATGCGTGACGGACGCTGTTCACTAATGATGGCGTGCCTGGTGGAGCTCTGAAATAAATATTTTCAGCTGTCATGTATAGAAAAATTTGGGAAATTTTAAAAAAAGGTAGGTTATCTATATCTACATAGTACCCCGCGACCCGCCGCATGGGCGAGTGGCAGGGAGTGTTAGGTCACCAGCCGCGTAAAGGTGTAACATTTTTGGAGTTTAAATGGTGACATATATTATAGGAGTGTATTTAGTGGAGGTCAATTTTTATTGTGGTCGCTTATTGTTCGCGAAAAGAACGAGTTTTTGTACCTATCTGTTCGGCAGTACCTATCTCTTTTAGTTTATCGAATTAGTCATACCTAGAGATGTGGTGAGGAGTCATGACAATATGCTCTCTCTGAAATGAATATATGTCGCTCTGTAAAATATCAGTACTGAATTTCTCGAGCAACCTAAGCCTAGCGTGTAGCCTCCGAGTTTCTAGGGGCTCCCACCTTAATCCCTCTAAAAGTTGTGAGACACTATATGTACGCTCGTAGCAGTTGTTAACCAAGCGCGCTGCTTTCATTTGTATTTAATTAATTTTTTTGGTAAAATCTATTTGACCAGGGTCCCAAATGCTTGCGGTGTTTTCGAGTTTGAATTTTAAATTTAACCTCTTGTAAAGCATTATTTTAAGTTAAATTATTGCAATAAAAATACGTCAAATTTCCAAATAAATGTTATTATCAAATAAATTGCAATGTATTTTTGGAAAAATGCTGAAATCGAACTTTAAAAAACTAATATAGTTGCAGTATTATTTTCATGCTGATGTTTCACAATTCCGTCCATAGATGGTTAATAATGGTTTCCTTTTACGTCCCGTGTGAGCTGGCCTTGGAGAGATGTTATACCTGGGCCACGTGGTGATTGACGTTCTCGAGAGGTTTGGGGCAAAAGCCGGACCGAAAGTTGGGGCAGGTACAAGGTGTATACTTTAAAGAGGAGGCACCTTTATACACCTTGGGGCAGGTAGGCTGAGGGGGAGGCGGTAATCGGGGGGTTAGTTAAGGGGTGGTGGGGAAGACATCCCGGGACCGCCTTGCGGGGGCGTGGCAGGGAATGCCTCGGAGAGCTGGCCGGTTTTCGGCGGCGGTCAGCCGGTGATTGTTAGGAGGGCTTTGAAGGCTCCCCTTGGCCTTCTTTCTCTTTCTCGGGTCGGCCCGTGATGATAATCGCGCCGATCTGTATCCACCGGCCGGCGGGGGTGTCTGGCAATGCGAGGGCGGAGTGGAACCAGCGGTATTATATTTAAGGATCGCTCTGGGAGATGCTGGGATCAACGATCACCTGGGCCAAGTTTTGTAAAGCGAGGGAAGTTCTTCAGTTTCTTCTGGGAACGACTTTTATCTCTTTTTCTGGCCAAAGTTTTTTGGGAGGGAGGGAGGGGGAGGAAAGGACGCCTCTGGGGAAAAAAATTATAAAAAATTCGTCGATGGTCCCTCTAAAAAATTTGACTTGTTTTGTAGGGACCGAAAGGTTACAATCGATTTTATATTTTTGTATTCTTTTTAGGTTAAACGCTTGTCTTGGACCGTTGAGCGTCTGTGATCGGGGAAATCGAAATGGACGCGGTGAATGACTGCGGGAACCCGCAAAGGCTTTTAAAGGTTTTAAAAAATGAATGCCTCAACCCTTAAAGAGGAGGTGTGGTATTTTAAAAGTGAATAACTGCACCTTCGGCTAATCTGCTTTATAAAAGGCTACGCGTGCGCACGTATGATTTATTAATCGTAGTGATAGAGATGTACGTCAATAGGTGGCATGCGAGCTCCCATATACGTTTTCCAGTAACCGATAAACTGCGCGGCCGTATGCATTTTTCAGAATATACGAATCACTGAGGTAACTTCTTAGTAACGCCTCAGTCTGCATCACACAAATGTTATGTTAAAAAAGAAATGATTCCTATTCGGATGTTGAATATGGTTTATGAGAGTTGCATGTATTGTTTTCAATAAAAAGTATTTATTTCCATTTTATTATTTCCTCTAGTCATTACTTTTTAGCTAATTGCCAATACTTGGACTTTTTAAAAAGTCTTTTCAACTAGAAGTATTATTAACTGAACTGTTCATACCAAGTTAAATCGTTTCACAATGCCAGGCGCTAAATTTTGTTCTCATTTTTCATTAGTATTTTCATTTGAAGTTTGATTTCTCATAAACCTAATGGTCTTATTTCATTTGTTATTCCGCTCAACATACTGAACCGTGCAGCACAGTAGAAACTACTTTGTAGTTCGCTGTTTGAGTCCCGTAGGCATTCGTGGGTTTAATTTATTTGTTTGAATTACAATAATTATGCATTATTAAGTCGAATCAAGTGTCCATCGTGGAAATAATGACTATTATCTAATTAGAGAAAAGTCATAAAGGTTACCTTAGGGGTTCTTTAGAATTTAAAATATTTTCAAGTACAAATATATATATTTACATAAGCAACAACGAGTCTTCCTCCCACTTAGTTATTCTTTGTTTCTCAAACTCCGTTTGCTGCCATGTGACCTAGATTCCTCCAAATGCGATGCGATTATATCGCAGAATCGATACGCTACTTGCCGGCAAAACAGAAATCAGTCTATTTCGGGTCGCTTTAGTCTTGTGGCACGTTGTGTTGCGATCAGTCGCGTGTGGTATCCATTTTTGTCTCCTCGAGAAATCGAATAGCAGTACAATGAATATATATAATGGATTTAAATGTTTGGAATCGTTGCCTAGGTAATGTGTTGCCTCAATTTCCACATTTAGTTCAACCAGTCTTTGGCGCCACTTAGAAAAAAGTCTTCTCAGTCGAATCGTAAATAGCTGTTGTTAATTGTTGTTAACGTGTGACTGTGGCGAATATTCAAATACGATTGAAGAGGTATGAACTACTTGATGCTGTGAATAATGGCTGACTATTTTTGACACCAACAGTTACTTTGTAAATACTAGAGAGGAACCATCTACTACAGAAAGTATGTAAGAGGCATGAAACTTCCTCCGTGAGTATTTTCTCCGGTGTGTGGATCTTTTATTGTTAATTTACAGCTACATTCATTTGGTTTATTACCTGTTGAGAGCCTTAGGAATCAGAATGTATGTTCTAGATAGATTGATGCGGATGTTAATGTGTAACCTGCTATTCACGTGTGGCCTCGGGAGTAGGTTCAGCAATCTCCTCTTTCTTTGTTATTAAAATGATAGTTATTGATGCAATTTCTCATCCATAGATGATATTGTCGGATCTTGGTTTTGAAATCCTTATAGTAGTTGTATCCGTCTTATAATTCATTCCACTTCTTTCACCTATTATTATTATTAAATTGCCGTAGAACGATATTCACGAAGTGCTCAGAAGTTAATTGTGCATTTATGTAATTAAATTTGGAGAGGAATAAAATATATCTGTAGACCGGACAATATTAAAAAAGAGTGTAATTACGTCCCGTGTATAGTATTGCACTTTTTATCCACTGCATTATTATTATTGCTAAATAAAACTGGTATGACGTGATTATTTACGATCTGTAGACTGTATTTACATATAGACTGCCGTCTTTAATCACTAGACGGCGACTCAATCAAAAAAGTTGTTTGTGCACGGAATTCAAGGCAACAGTATTTGGTGACGAGTCAACAGTCCATAACATATATTCATGAGCAATACTTTGAATTACTAGGATAGTACCTATGATAATGTTATATTTTACGGCGAAAACATTTTTCTCAAATAGGATTCTTGGTCATATTCATTTAACAATGCAGTGGATCTTGGCTCCGAGGTGTCAGCTCGGATTCTCTTTATTCTTAGCACCTGCTGCGTGAAACTCCGACACCGTGTATTAAAATGTAACTGAAACCGGTGAGGAATTAAAGCGAAATTCTTGCCTGTGCGCTATATAAGCCTTCCCGCAGTTTAATTAATCCCGCCTCAGTATTTTTTTCCTTCCTGTTCGTTATGTCAAATGTATGTACCCCCATTTATGGAGGCCTTTCTTTTCCCCAGAAAAAATTTGAACTGGACGAGGGTCCGCGAGGCTCATGTTTCCAAATTTGATGGGGAAAAGAGGCTTAGTGCGAACACGCGCTGGAAATGACTGATCTTACTGCTACAGGAAAAATGATATCGTTCTATGAAAATGCGCCCATATTCTTTTATTCAGCGGGTGATAACGAGTTGTTTTCTCCGATGGCGGGTATTTTAATCTGTTTGCCTGAGCCGCGATAAATTGGAACGAACGCCGATGAAAGTGAGATTAGAGATGTTGGAGTGTGGGCATAAATTACTAATTTGTAGGCTGCGTGAACTATAAAATTTATGCTTACATGTTTATGTTGTTCCAGCGGATTGGAAGAATGCTATCATCGTTCCGTTGTACAGTGGCGGAAAAAATTAACGCAAAACTCATTGGCGTCTGAATGCGGCATACACGGGAACTAATTGAAATCGCTTTTCCTTCGACAACTTGACAACATTGAGGCAGCATATGGAAACCGGGAATATTCAAACTCTCTATGAATTGATATCGATTTTACTCATCATGTAAATAGTCATACTAATAAAGTTTACGTTCGCGAGATCGTCTGGGAGTTATAAACGTGTTTGTGCTTGCTTTGACCCGCACCCAGTCGAGGTTCTGAATTCGTAGTTGATTATATAGAGATGCTTACCATATTTTTTTAGAGCTTTGGACCGTTTAAACAAATTTCTTGGTTGAAACTTAAGAAACAATAAGATGAAAGCATTTGTTGGGACATAAAAATTTTCAATCCTCCAGATCAAATTCTCTAACAATAAAATGTATTTCCGCGTGTAGGGAATAGCTGTGGATGAACATCGTTTTAATAGGCCTCAAACTACTTCCGAGAAATATGATGCATTACAATTAACATTTTGTCGTAATATCATGTGAATTTCAAGTTAAATTATGGGAAATCTGGTAGAATAGAATGGTTTCCATGAGGAGAAAATTTTTCTTTACAAGCATTTCCAATACCTTAAAACCCTACGTAAGTTTCCGCCCTTGTGCATTCAGGTCATCCCAAACACTTAAATTTCTTAATTCCTCCGAACGTAATATTATTTACTTTCTGAGAACTACTTTTAAAAATCCAGAGCATTTTATTTGGTCCAGTTTTTAAAGGAAACATTAAAATTCCCATTTTTCGTTGTATAGTAAGAACCACTGGACGCTGCTTTCTCTTGATGGATGAAATAGCCTAGAGGGAGAGCGTTCGTCTGCGGCCAAGAATGCCTCGGGTTCAAATCCTGGCGTGGCCTCTTTTAGTGCCTTTATAATTAATCTACGCGAAGTGACTTTATTGCAGCCGAAACTTCGCAGGAATCCGCGGAAGGCCCAGGGAATGGATATTGACCTCAACCATGAGTGTGTGATTTTACGCATATTCGGGCTTTGTAAAAGAATCAGAGCGGTCTCCTTGGTCGTCGAATGAGATGTTTACTTCCCATTCTCGGGTACTCGACCCCATTTGATTTCTACGTCCTGCCTGTTGTATGGTGCTCATATCCACTCATTTGCCAGTTTACCACTCAATGAAAAGCTATTCATGAAGGAGGGAACAGACCGGATCTCTGATTGTGTCAGTTACTCGATTTAGTGATCTTACCTGATGCTACATTCGCCTTTAAATTACTTTGATATGATTTAGTAAAGAGGGCAATTATTTTTATTAGGAATTAGAGTTTGGTTCTATCTGCCGAACTTGTAAATACCGATTATTTATCTGAGTGAGAGACCAAACAAGTGTGGAATTCTCTTCAAAATACCTTTAAAACGGTTTTTGAAGCTTTCCCAGCATTGTTTTCTAGGTTTGCTATGAACAATATATTAGTCGTGTAGTTCAACAGTTCAACTTATAGGATGGAGGATAATACTTAGAGGATAAGTTAAATTAGTGAATCACTTAAATACCTTTTGACATATTCGCAGTGAAAAATGTTTGGCTAAACTTATGCAGTTAAATTTTATGAGGAGCACTTTTATACCCACGCGTAAGTAATACTCCGACAAAAATGCATCGCGTATTTCCCCCTATGAAAGAGATAAAATACTAAAAATAATCTTTTTCCATGTAGACTAAGCAGTAATTAGATATTTTCCCTATGGTCATTTGTATACTCCTCATAAATCCGCAGAGTAGTCAATGGAGTACAAATTAGGAATGTGCACCATCAAAGATTATACGATTGCTACGTTCCTAAAGAGTCTATTTCTCTTCAAATGTATCGTAATATTACTGCTTCAATGGAAGTTAAAGTTGTGAGTGCCGCCACATGACGATATCAAAAGACTTTTTACAGGGTCATAAATTTCATCTCTTAGTAGTAATGTATTTTAACGGATGTTGAAAAGGACACTATAATGCAACGAGTGGAAAAGGGTAAAATATATGCGTAATTCTCTAAATTTGAGTTATGTGTGCACATGATCACAGAAATTGATCATCAAGAAATATGCTGGTATTTACATAAAGAATGTGGATGTTTATTAGCCTTATAATCAATCCATCCCCCTCCATTCTCGATTTCCTGACCAAGTCTTTGTGGCATGGAGTTGTCCACATTTTGGTCTCCTCTTACTGGCTTCATTTCCCATTCTTCCTCCACGATTTTCCTCATTGCATCTTAATTCTGGGTTGTTTCGTTTGAGGGGGTCGAAAAACGTTTTTTTCTCGCATTGTCCTCATAATGAACGCTGCGCTCCGTGCAGCCCGCTCCATCTATGTTACATGATTTGTTTTGAACCATCTCCTAAAATTTTGACATTTGTGAGCTCGCAAGTATTCCTAGTTGCGGACAAAAAATGAATATTGATAAACATTTGAATAAACATAGTTCTTATTATAGCGGACAAAAATTTAATGATTTTGGTTTGATAGTAGTGAGAAATAGGTTTTTTTACTTTTAAACACCAAATAAAAGTTCAGTGGGTGAAAGTCGAAGGCGCAACACCTCTTCGGGTAATTTTTCGACGGATGTTTTTGCCTTTTACAAACCTACTATCCGATTCCTCCACCTGGGAGAAAAATGAGGCATACTTAAGGGCTAATAAGATCTTTTTTCCCCTAAGAATTTAGGGAGAGGCCGCTAAAACTTTGAACAATATCTCTGCTTGCGCTGTCCGCTCTGCTTGTTCGTCTATCGACGCTCGTCTCCATGAAGCAGTCATCAGTAAACCTTAGCCAAGTTCCGGGTGGTGATGGACGGGGTGGTTTGTTGTTGTGAGTAAGGCACAGGTTTCAAATTCTCGCTGCACCAGAAAGAAAAGGCTCGTCGCGCTTCGAAAACATCGGAATCACCCGTCAAATATTGTAAAGGGCGTAAGAGAAGTCAAATACCATTTCTTTCCTGAGAGTTAAACGCCTGACGTCGGAAACATTATCTATGGCAGAAAAGGTATCGCCCGCAACACAAGGGGAAAGTAAACTCTTATTAAAGGCATACTATTTCCCAAATCAATATAATGCGGCCTTCATACAATCCAATTTTGAATGGATTAGTATTGGTGGAGCTTTGTATCGACACAGGGGAACCTCCAGGGATCTTCAAAAGTCCTCCAAGATTTGCTTTAACTCAGACTTATGGTAGCTGGCCTCCAAACCCATGCATGATGGGAACTAATGGCGTTTGATTGGAATGGTCTGATGAGGTGAAATCTGAGAACTACTTCTTTCTGTTTGTATTCCCGGGGGAGTAGTATGCTTTTTCCTATCCTTTAGTTATTTTAAACGTTCGTAGACAATACCACCACTCATTTCAAAAGTAACTTAGTTCATAGTAACGCATACGGATGCAAATAAATTCACCGCAAGGATACGGAATATCATCTTAAATTCACCTTGACATAAGAAAGTTTAGTAGTTGTTACTGGGTTGCAAACCTGAATCGCAATCATTGTTCTTCATGATAATATTGTTCGAGTACGCTCATGATTTCGAAAACGCGATCGTCATCAAGAAAGACCCAGTGCTACATAGCAGTGGAGTGCGCTCCAAGGACCTTGACCATTGCCCTACTAATGCGGCTTGCCTTTTGGATGACGATAACGACCATAAAAAGAAAAAAACCGTGACCCCACCCCTGGTCGAGACATTGTTGAGTTTTTCATTCAATTTCTGGTCAAGTAAATTGATTTTTATTAGGCAAATTTTATATCTTTTGTATTTAAAAAAATTCATATTATCAGCCAGTCATTGCAGCTACACATTACACTCATTCATATCGCCAATATGAGAAAACGTATATAAAAACTCATTTGTGTTCATTAAAAATCGAACACGGACCACTCTTTAGCTAGCCAAATACATCTGACAGCTACAACATTAACCGTTACCTATTAATTTATTTCATTAATGACATTTTACTCCAAACTGAAGTCTTTTGAAAGGCTTTTCTGTTAATTTTAAATGTGCGGCGAATTTATAGCTAAGCATATAAGATATTATGCAGTCAGACGTAATAGAGTTGTTTATCCATAACTGAACCTAATTTCGGTAAACTTTTCGGAATGTTTATTCGTATATCCTGCAGTTACTAGATAAAGCTTAACAGAGGACAGCTCGTCACCAAGCTTCCTGTGATAAAATGAAAGAAATATCGGGAAAATATGCCTAGATTATTCGGTATCGATGCGAGCACATTTGTTTTTATTTCTTTAAATTATATATATTTACGTATGTTTTCATAGTTTAATCCCATTCTGACGAACTAAAAACGGATTTATATTGGGTCAAGAACGATTCATTTATAAACATCCGTTTTGAATTTAATAAATATCTGTCTAAGGAACTTCGTCAATCTACAAATGGAAAATCGTGAAAAATTTCATCACGTAGACTATACTTATTTTAATTAAATCTTTTTTGTATCGACATTTGGTGCGGATAAATTTCGATTTATATCATTTCGGTGAAAAAGACACAGTACACGTCATTCATAAAGATTCTCGGAAAGTCGACCTTGGTGGGATAAGATGAAGATTTCAACATATACACCGAATTGGGTGGGATAGTGAATATTTTTTTATGACCAGTCTTTCTGTATAAATGATATCATTCGACGTAAGAACCATGCTGATATAAACACAGCGATGCACCGCGACTGAATGTGCGAATAATATGAGAAGAAAGCTCGAAAATGAGGCGATTGATGACTAAGTTTTACGCTCCAGCAAATGTGAGTTCCATTGCGGATTTCAAATATTTGCGGTAGACGATGTTTTCCTCAGTGTTGCCAGTCTTTGGAGTGTGTACTGCTCCTAGAAGTTCCCAAAAACGCCGCATTCTGGCGCGCGAAAAATTTTGCGTTAATTTCTTCCGCCACTGTACAAAGGGAAGGGAGGAAAGACCGAATGTAATAATTATCGGGCCATTAGTTTATTGAGTATCCCGGGAAAAGTGTTCAGTAAAACATTAATCGAAAGAGTGAGGAATATTACTTCCGACAGAATATGAGGTGTGCAGTGTGGGTTTATACTTGGAAGAGGATGTTGTGACCAGCTTTTTGTACTTCAGCAAGTGATAGAAAAATGAGCTAGTGTCCGAAAGAAAGTGTACTGTGCGTTTGTCGATTTAGAGAAGTCATATGACGGAGTAAATAGAAAGAAGTCGTGGAAGATTTTGAGAGGCTATGGAGTGAATGGGCAGTTATTGAATGTTATGAAGGCGATGTATGACAAGAGTAAGGCAAGTGTAAGAGTTAACGGGGTTCTGAGTGATTGGTTTGTAATAAATCGGGGTGTAAAGCAAGGATGCGTAATGTCTCCATGGCTGTTTAATGCATTTACGGATAAATGTGTCAGAGACGCATGTAGTGAAAACGACGGTGTTTTGATTGGAAATGTAAACGTGCGAGTTCTTCTGTATGCGGATGATGCTGTTTTGATCTCAGACAGTCAACAGGGATTACAGAAGCTCCTAGATAAGTTTTGTGAATCAATGGAGAGAATGGAATTGAAGGTAAATGTGTGCAAGACTAAAGTAGTAGTTTTTTGTACGGAGAATGGGGAGAATAACTGTATAATGAGGGCGAATGGTGAAGTAATTGAACCGGTGGATGACTTTGCGTGCTTAGGTAAGTTATATGTGAAAGATGGAAGAATAGATGAGGAGATAAAGAGACGTGCGAATGCTGGAAGGAAAATTGTAGGTAGCATGTGGAGCGTATCAAGGAGTGAGTGCTTGTCTAAGGAAGCGAAAATCGCCGTGTACAAAAGTGTACTTCTTCCCACTTTGCTATATGGTAGTGAAACATGGGTATGTCAGGATGTACATAAGAGTAGACTAAACGCCGTGGGTATGAGTTATCTGAGGAGTATTTGCGGCAAAAGTAGGATGGATAGGGTCAGGAATGAGTGGGTCATGAATGAATATGGGTTAAATGCTCCAGTAATTGACGTGTATGAAAGGAGTGTGCTTCGTTGGTTTGGCCATGTGGAGAGAATGGATGAGAGTGGAATAACTAAACAGATATATGAGAGTAGAATGAATGGTGTGAGAGGTAGAAGTAGGCCGAGAAAGTTGTGATTGAATGTGGCTGAGGAAATTCTTAGGAGGAGGAATATGAGGAGTTTTAAAAACAGGAGGGCGTGTATGAAACAGTGTATGGGGGCAAATGAGGCAAAAGAGGTTTGCAAGGATAGGTCAGTATGGAGGAAATTATTGAAGCAGAGTTAGGTGTACAATTATGTATTAATGAGTGAAACATTTTGACTGTGCCTACCCCTGAAGAGAACGGCGTGATGGGTATGTATGTATGTATAATAACACTGTTCTCGAGAGGAGTTTCCATTTCCTTTCCACAATACGTCATGGCTAATATTGCTTTTAAGAGCTCGGTGAAAATAAGAAAAGTGTTGAATTAATTTATTGATAGCATAAGAAATTATGAGAAATTTTAAGTTAGTCCAACGTTTCTAAATGACCGTTTCGTTCATTATTCTTTTGCGCACGATGTATGCAATATTTTCGATATGAAATGTTTTTATTATAATATCGCATCCTAAATTGAATGGTAAGACGTTTCTTGAAATTTCATCTTTATTACTCCGTTAGCCGCTTTGCAATTTAGGTACCTGTTCTTGTTTTGACTTTTTACGTGATTCCGTGCCCTAGCGATATAGCAATCATTATTTTATCGGTTGGTCATTAATATTGTGGCTTTTGTAGCTTCTTTAACATGCTCATTTTCCTGAAAGTTTAGAAAACAAACGGCCCTTTTGGGACTTTTTGTGACCTGGATATTGGTGTGGGTCCTTGCCCTTGGTGTCCTGGAACGAATAATTACAATGATATTTTGATGGGAGAATGATAGTTTGAAGTTTATTGTTGATTGAATTAATAGTTTGAAGCAAGTATTTGATTAAATGAACCAAATTGTGCGTCTCGAATAGCAAAAAACGGAAACTTCCATGTCTCAGGACTGTTTTCTTAACGACCTATTCAGATTTCACTATAGCTGGACATATCAATTCCAATATATTTTAACATCATGACTTGTGCGATAATACTTTCGCCCAATTTGAGTTTGCCTCAGAGAGAGTGCATAAAATGTTATGGACCACTATTGTTGCTCAAAACATTATGCTACATTTTGGCGCGGTCATAGAGTTAAGCCTCAATAATTAAGTAGAATATTCCCTCCATTTATTTTCATACTTATGCAATGTTAAACTGCAATTCACTTTCAGCTTTCACTAAGGTATGGAAATAAGCTATTCACACAATTTACGCATCCTTTATCTACATCGTCATACTAATCTGCGAGCCGCCGCTTGGGCGTATGGCAGGGGGCGTTAGGACACCAGCCGTGTGAAGATTTAAGGTGTAAGTTTTTGGAGATGGAATTGTGACATGTATTATAGGAGTGTATTGAGTGGAGCTCTATTGTTATTACGGTCACTAATTGTGCGCAGAAAGAACGAGTTTTTGTACCTATCTGTGCAACAATGTATCTTTCCTATTTTATCGCGTCTGTCAGACCTAGAGATGTAGTGAGGGGTCATGATAATATTCTCTGTGTCGCTCTGAAACACACCAGTTCTGAATTTCTCAAGCAAGCTAAGCCTAGCGTGCAGCCTCCGAGTCTCTAGGGGCTCCCACTTAAATCCCCTTGGAGGAGAGGGAGTAATTTTGAGGAGAAATAAATGTTTTTATGCAGGTGTTTGAGAAAAACTAGGATTGTTTTAGTCAAAAGCATGCATGTAAGACTTTTTTGAGGCAAGAGAAGTGGCAAGTTTTTCCAATGAAATTTTTCTCCCATTTTGTTGGGTGGTTGACAATTACGTGCCAACCGACTCTCTAATTTGCTTTCCTCGCGAAGTTACTTTTTTCTTTTCATAAAAAGGGAGGAATCCTTTCATTGGCCAACGTTAAATATAACCTCCAGTGGCACCTTTTCGAGTGTCATCTTAGCACCTGGGTGGCTATAACTGCTGCGCATCACTGACTGTCTTCACACCTCCAAAACCTGCGCAATGCTCCGGAGATCCTCGACACGCATGAAAATAAACAAATGAGCCCTCAACTGCGATGTGTCCTAACAGATGGGAAGCCGAGTTGATGAGCGTTAGGCTATCAGATTACTGTGGTGACGGCGTTCGTGATTGTTATTATTGAGTCGACTTTCAGTAAAGGATGCAAACACGAATGAGGTAAAGTTTTTAATTACTCTGCGGTAAAAAACTTTCGTTACGTTCCGTGACGAAAGTTACATTAAGTGAAACCTGTATTAAGCGACAACCTACGGTTCCGCTTAAAAAATGGTCGTTGATTGGGGTGGTCGCTTGATAGGAACGGTCGTTAAGAGGGATTTCACTTTATTTTCATTCATACGATTTTTAATCCACCTATAAATGCTACCCACCTTAGCGAATCTCATTTGAATCATCACTTCCTCTGCTATCTTGTACTGTCTTGTTTGTCATTAATCTCATAATTTTTATCTCCGCATTTTCTAGAGGTCTTCCGTGGTTTAGCTGGATGGTCTTGTTTCGGCGGCATGCGTCAATGTGGATTTGACGGCTATTTTAGTTCCTTAAGTTTTGTACGTAATGTTGAAATAATGTAGTCCTCCATACGGAATCATTTGGGCGCTAAATTATTTCACTAGCCCAGTTCACTTGCCACATTACCTCTGCATCTACTTGCCCACCGCTAAACAGTTTAATTCCCAGATCAACTACTCCCATCACATGTCCTATCGTGTAATCATCTGCGTCCAATTAACATCTAATCTATTGGTAGGTGATTACCTCTTGTGAGTTAGGTGCTGGCTTCAACTTTATATGGCGATTATAGTGTGGTCCACTGGTTTTCATGAAAGAGGACCCTTTCCAGCAATTAATTTTCCAGGCTTGACTGAGGAGTCAGGCTACACAAGTCACCCTCATTATCCTTTGTTTTTCCCCCGCCTCGCTCTAATGGGAGCGTTATATTGGGGTTTGGCGCTCGGACAGTGCGCCGTCAGAGAGTATACAGAGATTAGGGATCTCTGAGAGGTGGTACCAAGTGGAGCTGGAGTAGTATTTTTTCACAAATGCGTACATGGGCTAGTATAATATTGTTTTCCCAACCAAGGTTTTAAAATATTCGCGGGGATTGGGTTGGTGTGGTGGCTAGAGTACTGACTAACCATACCGACGGCCAGGGTTCAAATCCCTGCAGAGGAGGAAAGTTTTTCAGAGGACACCCGATCCCTACTGGAGTGTCTTGTGTAGGGCACTTCAAGTGCAGTACTCCGTCTGTCGGATGAGACGTTAAACCGTGGTCCCCGTGGCGCCTTTCGTTGAGAGCTGGCTAATGCCGACGACGGGTTTCTATCCACCCTTCCTCCCTTACCTGTCCCCTATGGCGCAAATGACCTTATCTGTCGATCGCCTCCCCAAATATCCAATCCAATCCTTTTAAAATATTCAAACTTAAACATCGGCATATTAAAATGTCAGTATTAAGTATCGGCTTCTGCATATTGAAAAAATAACCATCAATACTTGAATAGAGACCCTGGACAGAAAGATTAAACAAAAAAATTATAAAATACGTAAGAAATCTGCGCGCGTCGTAAAAAAATGCTATGAGAGAATATACAGCTTTTAGAGGGATTATGTTGGGAGCCGCTAGAGACTCGCAGGCAGCGGGATAGACTTATTTTGCCTATTTCAGTACGGATATGTTTCAGAGCGACATTGATAATATCATTTTGACGCCACACTACATTTCTAGGTCCGACAGAAACAATAAAATTAGATGGATAAATGTTGAACAGATTGGTACAAAATTTTTCTTTCCACGCACAGTAAGCCACTGTAATAAAACCGGTGCTCCACTGAAAACACACTAATACTGCAATTCTCCGTTTCACCTCCCAAAAATCCTCGTCCCTTACACCTCAACATGACTGGTGGTCTAATTCCCCCTGCCACACATGTAAGCGGTGGCTTGCAGGGTTGTATGTAGATGTATGATGAATAATCTTAGTTTGAGGCAATATACTTCAACATCACCGTATTCCTCGATATCGTGCAAAGTTCTTTTGTCAGTTAGCATAGTTAAACAACTTATACTAATTAAACTTAAAACTTAGATTAATGCAAATTGTGGAAATTCGCCCGAAAATCTGATCTTCTGGACGCTGTACAGTCTCCAAAATCTGTGGACGAATTCGAAAACCAATTGTCACATATGTTCCTTACGACTAGAAATAGACCGTAGAAGAAAATCTCAAGAGCTCCACATTGAGTCCCTTGAGTTTGGGCCCTTATTATAAATCAACTTTTACTCCCGTAAGAAAGACATAATATTCAGTGAAGAGATTAAACTGTTGTTCTTTATTCCTTGCATTCATAATACCTATAGGCTTAAAATTGCTTTTATCGGATGAGTGGAAGAACAGTGTTTTTATTCAGGCATTGGTTTGTGCGTTCCTTTCGTTTTTGTTGCTAAAATTCCGGTTTTCGACTCTTAAAATCTTTATAATTTTTCCTGTGGATAATTATGTAAATTTTAATTTATTTGAAAACCGTAGCGTAGGCTTTAAATAAGAACTTACGACCAAAGAGGTTATGGCTTAGGTAAAAAGATCATTGTAATAAGAATTACCCCCAGGATCTAGTTAGGGTCTTTTCATACTATCCTCGCATTATGCGGTTAATTACTTCTTCAACGTTTATGCATTTTGCACATAATTTTGGGAAGAATCTTTTAATCCTGAGGCAACAGTTTCCTTGATCTTATTATCCCAGTTGAATTTTAAAGGGTATCATGTTTTGGCATTGATATAGACTGGTACAGCAGACATGTGTGTCTTGTATTATCCTGCTGTTGGGCAATTCTGCCGTAGATCAATACTGAAGGGATCGTGAACTATTCCGGTATGGATAAATTCATACCCTATATTTGAACACTAAAATTTGAAATATAGTCTTCAATAACCGGCATTGAAAATTGTTAATCAATACATTTTGGTCCGGCAACATTCGCTCCTTGCCTTGCATATTGTCTCCTGAAAGGCAAGGCGGAGTCGATTTTATCTGAGTATTGGCTTACCATGCGGGCGGCCAGGGTTCAAATCCCTGCAGAGGAGCATATTTTCTGAGGGAACCGGATTCCTGCTTGAGTGTCTTGTGGAGGGCACTTCAAGTGCAACACTCCGTCTGTCGGACGAGAAGTTAAACCGTGCGCCTTTCGTTAAGAGTAGGCTAATGCCGACGCCGGGTTTCTATTCACCCTTCCTCCCCTAACCAACCCCTTTGGCGCAATTGACCTTAACTGTCAGTCGCCTCCCAAAAATCCAATATTATTTTTATCCGTATCGATTTTATCCGTAGTGAATAGGTGAATGGAGATAGCATTATTATAATCTTTTTTAAGTGTTTCAATAGGAAGAGTTTAGACGTAACTTGGTTTGAAAATGTTGCCTGATATGCAAATTATTATATGGCGATGGTGGAATACCTGAGCTTTTGGAAATGGCAGAGGATCTGATGAAACGAAGAAAGATTGGCCAGGAAAACACGGTGACGGAGTAATGAAAGAGCGGAAGGAGCTCTCGACCCTCCATTATTCACGCACTTAAGCTGAGAATAATCAAGTCGATGGTGCTTCCTCCAAAAAAATCAGAGGAAGTTTCCGCTCTCCTCATAAATTCCTAATCCAATCCATCCTCGTTCGATCATCAAGGGAAAAACCTAAAATCTGCTGCTACTGAGAAATTGGTACGCTTATTATAATCTACGATCACTTAAGATTACGCGGAGTTCATGTTTATCCAAATATGCAGAGCCAGAGTTATTTCTCAATCATAAATCGGCTTCGAAAGTGAACGTGTAACTGTTCATTGCCAGTAAAAGCACAACTTAACTAGAAAAGAGCTGGCAGTCTTATTTTCCTTACAACCACGATACATGATACTCGATTTTTGTTCCGACAGTCCGAAATATATTGTGCACTTTGTATGGAATGAGATGCGACAATTTCTTTGATATTATTCTTCTGGTATTGGCATTGAAATAGATGGATAGGTACAGCAGTCATGCGTGTCTTGCATCATCCTCCTGACTTGTTCGAAAAAGAAAGTGTAAAAATCATATAGGTTATTTTTTTATAAGTTTGTTCGACTGAGACAGATAGAGTGGTAGCAGGTAGGGTGTGGAAATACCTCGTTGATTCGTTCGAGGAAAAATGGGTACTTTTTACATTCCATAGAGAATAAGTGTATTTTTTCAACAACCTGAAATTTATTAGCCGTATCTACTGCGACTTACGTATATTATATCTATCGTTTTTTTATCAATGAACATCAGTCACTCAGTATTTTGTTGATGAGGCCGTATAATTTTGTCTCGAAATGACTCTAGACTCACCTTCCCCTTCTGTAGAGAAATTATAGAATTAATATACGTAATTTGCGGTAAACATTGGCAACAAAGAAGAATAGGATGATCTCTCTTATTGATATGAAAAATAATAGGGTAATAACAGGGTAATATATCGAAAGGAGTAATAAAACTTAAAATAGGCAACTAAGAAGAAAAAAATCAGTTGCTTATAGGGAAACTGGGAAAAATAGGTTTCAGTAGTATTTAGAGCTGAAAAAAATCCACGGAAAAGTCTTAAACTTCATATAATTTCTCAAACACATCTGATGTGAAAATCAGCATAATCTTCTGTATTATTTTATGTATAAAACGGAGTTTCTGTTTGTTTTGATTGTCATAGACGTCGAACTACCAGAGGTGACCGCGGCAAACCAAATTCCGCGGAGGGAGAGCTAGATGGCGAAGTGGTTATAAACGAATTTAGGCACCCATCACATTTAAGGCGTTGAAGGGACAAAAGGATATATTTGAAGAAACGGCTCATAGAGCAAGAGGAGTCTAGGAGTGGGCCTTAGTTAGAGCACTCGACGCGGAATCGAGGGATCTGGGTTCCATTCCCAGTCCAGGCGAATGATTTTTCCACTGTGAGTTTCACACAATTGTGTGATCACTAGCGAGTGACTCTGTTGAAGTAACTGAAGGGTTCGAGTATGTTCTGGTCAGCTTTTCCAACGGTCCATGCTTTAGATTCATATAGTGCCTCTCTCCTCGCGAGTGTTTTCACATACTGATTCTTAGTTTGTAGTCGTATCTTCTTTGAGCGCAGCAGTTGTCTTTTTACAATGGACGCTTTATTAGCTCGGGATACTCTTCGCTTGATGTGGGTTGTACTTCTTCCATCTGGAACTATACCTTTCATATTGCTCTTCGTAATAAAATAGCATTCTTTGTCAGTGGATTATTATAAAGAGCTCTTCTTCCATTAAAAACTTACAAGTCTAGTTTCGTGCCTACTCAGTATTTTTTTACTCGCTCTCATTTTGTTTCCATCCCCGGATCCAAACCTCCCGTCACGTCAATATTTACTCGGGTGATTACACAGAATTAAGTTTGCTGGCACTGCGCTCACCCCAAAAGACGTACTGTTTAAGGGAGGGAGAAATGGAGGAAGTTGCAGGTGTGAGGAGAACAGAGACAGGTAGGAAGACGTCCTAATGGAGGGAAGTCCACATCAGTACGTCCAATTAAAGACTCGAAACGATTAGCTGACGCGACGAAATAAGGACGGGCGATGGGGAGAGGGGATGGAGAAATTGGGGGGGGGGGGCGGTAGATGGGAGGAAAGAGGCGGTTAGGGGTTGAAGGGAGGGGGTATAGAGAAGCAGCGCTGGAAAAGGGACGCAAGAGGGCGAATCGAATCTTGGGGAGGCTGTGGTCGGGTTGATTGGCAAAAATGGATGGGGTCGGTAAATGGGGTAAGACTGATAGGGTTGCCTTAAGGTAGTCTGAGCGAGATAGTTCCCTAGTCATAATAGAGGCCATATTCGAGTTATACGTTTTAATTTCACCAACTGTAGGACACATCAGTTAAATATAGCATTATTAATGTGGCAATAATATAGTTATATATGACAGATATTGTAAGTAATCAAATGAAAATATCTAAATAAGTCTTTCACTTTACTCATTTTTTTCGCGCGTTGCGTTTGAAACTCCTTCAAAACGGAAGGTTTTTTATGATACCCAAGAATCTGTTACGGTGACAATATGATAAATTTTCAAATATAGTTGAGAAAACATACATACTACACGCTGTTAGTTTTTTTACGGTATTTAAGTGTTAAAAATACCTCATTTTGTAAATAATATCTCTCTGGAGTGCATACACGAGCCATTTCCCATGTAAAAGGACTGGTATTTTTTGGCTAATATCTCCGAAAGTAATGAGATAAGGTGTTGGATTTTTGTTTTCATTTGAAGGGTGAGATATTTTTCTTTAAAATGAGACCAAATTCATTGATTTATAAGTAAAATGATATTTCGCTCAAAATACTTTAAGGCAACGCATCACAGCCCCTTGGACGGTCGCATTTGACATGTTTTTCGATAAGATATTTTATTTTAAGGACTCATGGTATGAACTTGAAATTTTTATTTACCGGTTTAAACCTGTAGTAGCGTGCTCGACTTCCGTTCCGAGGGTCGCAGGCTCCAAACAAAGCGAAGGAAAAATTTTCCTGGCTTGCCAAACCACTTTTGTACGCCACCCGAATTTGACCCCACAACTGAGAGGCAGCAGTCTCAGCAGAAGACATTGATGGTCCAGACCAAGAAGATCGGACCGGCATCAACAGCCAAAGCTTCTGGCGAGAGTGAAGTTCACGGAATCGGCCGGGGTAGTGCGATGTGGAAGGCAACGGGGAAGCCACCGCATTAGTATCTCTAAATGACGCAGCCCTATATAATGCCCTGAAATATAGCTGTATATGACGTGATGCCATTCCTCCCAGTAAACTACTCCGGAGGTAAAATCAAATCTCCGGGTGGGGATTATTGGGAGGGGTACAGTCAGTCAGTATAGTAAGGAGGGGTCAGTCAGTAAGGACAGATATAGTAGACCTTTGCCAAGGGAGACCTGTATCTCAAATGCGATAACTTTATCTCGGCGCTTAAATAAACCACCAGGAACTCGTCAGGGTTTAGAGTAAATATTCACGAAACCTAATGGCTGTATTGAAAATTTTATAAGCGCAGGGAGAGGTATCAAACCTTCTTCTATCAGAATACTAAGTAACAGTCGTCATGGCTTAAAGATGAAGTCTGTAATGGGACATTTCGACAAGCTATCTGAGTGGTTTTTGGCGATGATATGCTGAAATGGAGAAGCAAATGGTTCAGCCTATCCTCACAGACCATCGGTCAGAGCTGTCTGTCACTACGCACTGGAGACTTGACAACAACTTGCAAGCAAATGTTGCCCTTAGTGAGATTAATCCTGGAGTGAGGGACTCCTGACGTCAAAACACCTCGACCGAATGCTGGTATCGCCATCTAGTGGGTTTCCCGCAAAACTATTCCTTTCCAGAAAGTAAGGTGCATCCTCTTAAGGCGACGCATCACACCCACTCGACAGGTCGTATTTGTGATAATTTCCGACCCCAGATTTTTTGTTTAAGTCTTACGTCATCAACTTGAAATTTTTATAGTATAAATAATAGACCTTTGCCAAGGGAGGCTCGTATCTGAAACATGAAAATTTTGTTCCGGAGCATAATTAAACCATCGGAAAAACGGCAAGATATAGGGTATATTTTTATAAAAACTATTATTATTATTGACATATCTAAAACTAATGGAGATGTATCAATCCCTCCTCTATCGGAATGCTAAGTAACAGCCGTCACGGTTGTAAGATAGAATCTGTAATTGATATATTTCGACAAGCTACCTGAATGGTTGTCGGCCATGATGTGCTCGGATGGTGATGCAATTAGTTCAGTCTTCTTTCACAGATCTTATATAAGCGCTGCGTGTACTTACGCGCCGGAGACTTGGCTATAACTTACCGACGACTGTTACCTCGTGCGAGAGTTATCCTGGAGTAGGAGACTCCTGACGTCAAAACGCCTCGATCGGGTGCGAGTGACGCCATCTTGTGGATTTTCGACAGAACTTTTCCTTACCGAAGGGTATGATGCGTCCTCTTAAGGTGACTTAGGATTGACTATCTGAGTCAAGACAAATAATAAGTAACGCATTGTTATTTATTCAATTTATAAAACCCTGCTTCAGCTTACTAACTTTTATTTTAGCTAACTTTAAGCCAAAATTAAGATACAAAATATGAAAATTATTCCGTGAATTATTTTGAATGTCCACGTTTGTCCAGCCATAGGAACCGATGTCAGCGCCGTTTGCATGAAATGACCGAATTCTGCTTCAATTAGGGCAGTTGTGCCGAATTTTCAGCACAAATTTGGCTATAATTTCGCCGCGGACATTTTCGCTCGCGGACATCGTCGCGAGCCGGACATAACGCGAGATGTTCTAAGTGCGGTAGGGAGATTTCAAAGTGCGCACTGTCGGCGATATTGCGCGTTGTCGGCGATATTGCGCGACAAGAACAAGGTGCCCTACTTTTATAGTGAACTTGCATCTGGCGGCCTCTTTTCGGAACTTTATGGCAAGAGTGATCCTCTACGCCACCGTCCCAACCAATGGCTGGACGAACAGTTCCCCTACTTCCCCCTTCTCCACTGATCCAGGGCTACCTCCCCTCCTTTGACGGCGGTCACCGTGCGCTTCGTCGCAGCGGGTCTCTCTCCTGCCGGTCACCGGAGTGTGTATCTCGGCGGCACCCGTCGTTCGTCAAGTTTCGGCAGCTAGCCTGCGGGCGTTGTTGTGTAATCCTAATTGTAATTTACTATGTTAAATATAGTGTGACTGTTGGAAATCATTCCGTATTTGGTCATTTTGACTCCTTTCCCACCGTGTCAATTCGTTTTTCCGCGACGTTCGTCGCATTCTTCAATTTTTTTGCTTCAATTAGGGCAGTAAATCGCAAATAACAAAATAAAAGGGATTGGAAGCCTACATTTTATTTTAACATCATATCCCGGATCTCCCCGCTTCTTAAAAAGTGTTGTAATTGAGAGCTTACGGTAGTTTGATGGAGATGGTCCCCTAGTCATAATAAAGAGCGTATTCAAATTATACGTTTTAATTTCAGCAGGCGTAGGAAGGAATGAATTAGATGCTGCATAATTAATGGTGCAATATCATACTTCTACATGACCGATGTTCTAATAAAAGTATTTCTATAAGTCTTGTGATAAGATATTGTTACGTAGTAAGAGCGTTCCTCATTTAGTTGACGGTAAGGCCCTCATGGAGAACGTTGTTGCTGAGCATACGCTTCGTGTGTGAGTCAATAGACCGCATAGGCAACTATTTTCAACACGGTGGAACTTTTAATTATTTTAGGAAATATTATTTGCATGTTGAAACTCATAGATGTTTAGAAAGTATACGGAAATGGTAATAGTAAGTGATTTTTCTACTGCTGACGGCAACGTTGTACCTTGGGCTCACATATTTAGACGAAAAAAGAATCTCCACAGGAGTCCATGCTGTCTAATTAATATAAAACGTCTCATAAAATATAAAAATGGAGCGGTGTCTGTTTGTTACTCTTTTTTTCAACTACAATTGACCCCGATAAAGTTGAAATTTTTTATGAGTTTGGCGTATATAGTCAGGAGTGCAATTGCTGACTATTGGTCCCAAGGGCCCAAAAACGGGCCTTTTTGATGTGGTAGAGTATAGCTAAACTAGAACTCTGTACATTTCTAGTGACCTATCAACAAAATACATTCGGAGAGCACAGAGAACTTTTGTATATCCAGGCTTATCCATAAATGTAGAAAATAAGGTGTCTCATGAAATAATTTAACCGTAGTCTAAATAACCTTATTCTTCACATGCAGAAATTACTCTGAATACATCTATACTGCTGCTATAACCAATCAAAATGAAGATTTCTGAAATATTAATCAGGTCTAGCAGTTACTTGCGGGCGTGAGGTACGAATCTATAATGTGTCAGCAATGAATACTCCGAGAATCTTCGAGAGGAAAATTATTCATAGGATCAACGGACTTGGAGGTGAAAATCAAGAGTCAGCGGAAATAGAGAAGTGAAAACCAAATTAGCAAGATTCCTAAGGGCCATAACATCATTCGTTTTATCAAAGCAAGAAAAGCTATCAGCTACCTTGAGCATATCCCAAGAATTCCTCTACCGTGATGGCTAAGATAGCTGCAACAGAGAAAAATGGTACTATTTTCGAATAACTCAATGAATACAGACCTATCAATCACATCGTTCCCTTCTAGGGTAGGCACAGTCACTAAGGTTCACTCATAAATACATATTTGTACACCTAACTCTGCTTCAATAATTTCCTCCATACTGACCTATCCTTGCAAACCTCTTATGCCTCATTTACCTCCATACACTGCTTCATACACGCATTCCTGTTTTGAAGACTCCTAATATTCCTCCTCCTAAGAATTTCCTCAACCACATTCAACCACAACTTTCTCGACAAATTTCAAGCTATCCGGGACTATATATTTTGTCAAATAAGAGTGAACGCCTCTCTGTGTTCAAAGTTCGATCTTTCCTCGTGGGCAGTGGCGCTAAGCGCTCAGTAGCGACTGATTGTTACGTTGTATGTCCGGCAGTCGAAAACATCTAGTCCCGTAAAGGTCACAAATATCCACAGGGGAAGAGGACGCCTCGGTAGCACCTCTCACACCATTCATTTCACTCTTTTATATCTGTTTCGTTATTCGACTCTCATCCATTCTCTCAACATGGCCACACCAACGAAGCACACTCCCTTCAGATATGTCCATTACTGGAGCATCTAACCCACATTCATTTATTATCCACTCGTTCCTGACCCTATCCATTCTACTTTTGCCGCAAACATTCCTCAGATAACTCTTACTAACGGTGTTCAGTCTACTTTTATGTCAATCTTGACATACCCATGTTTCACTATCATACAATAAAGTGGGGAGAAGTACACTTTTGTACACGGCGATTTTCTCTTCCTTAGACATGCTTTCATTCCTTGATATGTTCCACATGCTACCTACCACTTTCCTTCCAGCATTCGCACGTCTCTTTATCTCCTCATCTAACCGTCCATCTTTCGTAAGCATCTTACCTAAGTACACAAAATCAACCACATGCTCAATTACTTCACCATTCGCCCTCATCATACAGTTATTCTCCCCATTCTCCTTATCAAAAACTGCTACTTTAGTCTTGCACGAACTTACCCTCAATTACATTCTCCCTGTCGATTCACAGAACTTATCTACGAGCTTCAGTAATCCCTGCATTCACTAAATGAATTATTATGCATAAAATGCTTTACAAATGATGTAGAAATTCTCTCTCTCTGTTGATTCACAATACTTATCAACGAGCTTCTGTAATCCCTGTATTCACTCAATGAATAAGTATGCATAAAATGCTTTACAAATGATGTAGAAAATCTGGCGGACAAGAACGATGAAATAAAAATAATGGACTTTATGAAATAAACTATAAATAAGAGAAATTTGAAATTTTGTGCACAGAATGCAAAATGTCTGGAGAAAGAAAACAAAATGACAGTAGTTGTCGAATTTGAAGAGCAAAAGTTAAAGCGCATAGAAGAAATTTGCTATTTGGTAAATAGAATTATCATGGTGATGCTATCGTCTTCCATCACTGCAGAGATAGAAGTAGCAAGAAAGATAGAGAGGACTAGACAGCCAGAGCGAAGCGTTTTGGATGATTTAGATTAAGAAAGTATAAAAAAAACCGACCATTCATCATCATTATCATCGGTCGTTAAATCCACTCAAACCTTCCCCATCTAAAGCAAATTCCCTAACTCTCTGGTATCTTTTCCTATTTACTTTCCTCTTCTTTGAGTCTGAGGACCACGTATGGACCAAAAGAAGAGGAAAGTATGACCAGAAATACTGTATCCCTCCTTTAAAAAATCCTTAGAAGCTTTTCTGTAGAACGTAAGGAATTCAACAGAAATTGACTCTTTTTCTTCAGAACTAGTTCCTATTCTAAGGATCTGTACGGAACATGAGAGCCAGGCACTATGAGAGTCAGGCTCTAAAGGAGCAAAATAACTCTTCACAAGTTCTGTAGAACTCCAGCAACTCTATGGAAATATTCTGCAGAACGTCGTAGGGAATTCCACAGAACGTCCTAAGGAATTCTGCAGAACGTCCTAAGGTATTCTGCAGAACGTCCTAAGGTATTCTCCAGACCGTCGGAGGGAATTCCGTAAAATAGCGTTTCAATACCAAAGGGAATATCTACAGAACGTTTTAAGAAATTCTGTAGAAGTATACATAAGGGAGCTAAACAGAATGTTTTAGCAGGGTAGCAAGTTTAGTTGAGAAGAAAGAAGGATCGAATGAGACTGTTGTACCGTATGAACTGAATGAAATGAAATGTCAAGATTTACGCAAATAAAATGAAAATATTGGCTCGCGAAAGAAACCAAAAAGGCAGACGTTGCCAAATATGGAGCGGCAAAAAACTCGAATAAGTGGGAGAATTTGGCTGTCTGGGAAATCGTATCACCGTATGATGGAAGAAGCAAGAAAAATATGGCGAGCAAAACAGCCCGAGCGAAGGCCAGTAACGCTTCGGGAGAAGTAAAAAAAAGAAGAGGGTTAAAAAAAATCCCACAGGCCGCAGAGCCCGAGAGAGAAAGAAAGAGAGAGAGAGAGAGGTGGGGGTGGAGCGGGAAGACAAGAAATTGTTTCAAAAAGATTGCCGAGTCGAAGGATTTGATTGCGGACATTTTTTGTTCCTTCGCCCCTCTTACTCCTTCATCCTGCGGAAATGAAAGGCTTGGTGTTCGTTTGGGGGAGGAGGGGAGTTAGGTGAGGAAAGAATTTATTTTTCTCGGAAGGATAAAAAAATAAGAGGTCCCGAGATGAGAGGGGAGATGAAAAAACACAGCCATCAGCGTTCACGGCACCCTCTGCCGAGAGTTACTCAAACGTGGTGCGTGATCTGTTGGTCGGGTCCGCCGTCGTTCCCGTTGGACTGTTTTGGTTGGGGGGGGGGGGGGGGCAGGACGGGGGGAGTTACCACCTACGAAATAATGAACCCTGCGTCGCCCTCGCGTTTTCGTGCGCTGCAGGTGGCATCCAGCATCATCTCATGGAATTGGTACCCTCTCGGATTCCTTCACGAGTTGCAGGAACTGCCAAGATTGAGAAGACTTCACCCGAAGCCGGAGATGTGATTAGAGAGCACGAGACGAGAATGAATAAAAAATCTATGACTTTTAACTATTGTTACTCATGAAACACCTGGATCTCCGACATATTAAATATTATTTTTTTGGTGTATTTATAATATTTCAGTAGAGCGATTGAATACTAAATGACGACCTGAGCTTTTGGGCATATTATTGAATTTTCAAATTAAAATTTACAACAAGCGCTTTCCAATCACCTTGCGCTGACTAGCTTATGTTGTAACGAATTGGAACTCAGGAGTGCACATTTAAATCGGCGACTGGAACGATATAGGCTGAAGTGTTTGCTAAATAGCAGTGCGACACTTTTTCCTTAGAAAAATGGCCAAACTCGACAAACTCCGCATTAATATTTCGTTTTTTTTTTCTAGTTATCATACAAGTAACGTAGGCATTGAGAACCTCATACTTCTCTTCCTAAGTATTTCCCCGCCATCACAAGTCTCGTCTCCTTATGCACATGGTAACGCAGACGAAAAATGTCATTGGTACACGCTTCGTGCTGAAGAGATTAAACATTTCAGTCCAGTAACGTGACTGGAAAGGATCAAATACTATTATGCTAGTGTAATCACTATCTTCTCTTTATTATCGGATCATAGCAAAAATAACTGCTTTTAGCCTTTTATAAAAAAACGAAACCAAAATGATGTTAAAAATTAAACTGACTTTTTCACATAATCTTTCAATAACTATGAACAGCCGGTTTCACCCGTAAGGGCATCATCAGATTACAATGATGTATTGAGCATTGCATTTACATTGTTCAGTAAAATGAATATTTTTTGGAGTTGTTTGATGGAATCGATTCAAGAATAAAAATTAAACTGACGAAAATTTCACAAAAACCATATTATTACTCATTGCAATCGGTTTACCTACTTGAGAATCATCGGGTATAATACATTTTTAAATACATTTTAAATTATATATTCCACCAAGTCATGCCAAGCAATAGTTGTTCTATGAAACGGAAACTATTAATGAAGCCCATTGAATAAAAGTGAAATGAGAGAAAATCCGAGTGAATGGAAGGAAAGTAGAAGGAAACGATTCGTCGGGATACCGGGAGATGTCATGAAAGAGGAAGTTACAGGACAAGGTCCTCATACCTTATAAATTTATCCGTTAAGTTTTTTTTTCTTCAACAACTTACGATTAATTTTGCTTGAGTTCCATTTAGTGATTTATTGACATGCAAAGATAATTACTGCGCGCCAAAATACTCTGGGTACCGTTGCCCTAAAATACCAGGTGAAAGATGGTTCTTTTTTCACAAGGAATATTTTATTGTTAATTTAAACCAAAAATGCTCCGTAAAGCTTACCTATTCCTTTCATTTTTTTACTTTATCAAGAGAATCATTCTAAATTTATTTTTTGACATATTTTGGATATTTTTCATTGGTTGTTCATCATTGCCTTTGTACTGATAGTTTTATTAAGGCCTCTATAATATTTTATGTTTTTTATTGTATTTGATGATATCTTTACAATTATTTCTTAGCTCGATAATGTGTCTGTTGCATTATCATTTTAATTATGCCATTCTTTATGTAGTGGATAGACTCAAGCAAAGTGTACTTCTCCCCACTTTTTTATATGGTAGTGAAACATGGGTATGTCAGGATAAGCATGTGAGTAGACTAAACGCCGTGGGTATGAGTTATCTGAGGAGTGCTTGCGGCAAAAGTAGGATGGATAGGGTCAGGAATGAGTGGGTCATGAATGAATGTGGGTTAGATGCTCCAGTAATGGACATATATGAATAGAGTGTGCTTCGTTGGTTTGGTCATGTTGAGAGAATGGATGAGAGTCGAATAACGAAACAGATATATGAGAGTAGAATGAATGGTGTGAGAGGTAGAGGTATGCCGAGAAAGTTGGGGTTGAATGTGGCTGAGGAAATTCTTAGGAGAAGGAATATTAGGAGTCTTAAACATAGGAGAGCGTGTATGTAGCAGTGTATGGGGGTAAATGAAGCAACAGAGGTTTGCAAGGATAGGTCAGTATGGAGGAAATTACTGAAGCAGAGTTTGGTGTACAATTACGTATTTTTGAGTGAAACTTGGTGACTGTGCCTACCCCGGAAGAGAACGGTGTGATTGGTATGTATGTATGCATGGATAGACTGTACTTTTTTGTGTTCATTTAGTGATTCCTGGCAACAAATTAGTGTTAATAGTGTTGCTTTAATATTTGACTTATTACGTAATTTGATTTGTAATCGTAGAGGACATAAGTCTTAAATCAATAAATTCTTTTTCATTAATTCATAATATAAAGTTCAAAATCAAATTTTTGTTAAAAAGAGAAATTATTACATTGAACTAGGCTTAACATTTTTGGGTACTCAATGACGAGTGTCAATGCTACGGTGCGTTGAGCCCGACCCAAAATGGAGAAATCATAGTGCATTGTGGGATCGTGTCATGACCTGAGTGTAAGGACCGTGGTGCACACAGAGCGACCAATCACCACCGCTCGTCCGAACACCACCGTTCCCACTGCTCGTTCTCATAAACCCAACTCTCCTTCTGAAAGCACTCTTCCTACCTCTGGAACGATTTCCGGAACCATAAACCTCCTCTCCTCCGCTTTCATGCCATCTACACCTCCACCCTCTCCCCAAATCCTCCCCCGAGCCCTTTAGTACCCCTAATTTTCACCCCATCCCACCCTTAGCCCGACCCTTTGTTGCCCTCTCCACCCCGCCCCCCCGCCCTTCCTCGAAAACTCTCCCATGATGGATGGTTTCCGTGGAAACCTCGCGCCGGGTCCTTGCGTTGTCCATCAACGGCGAAACACTGCTTTGACGCCCGCGGGTCGGCTTACAATTTAGAAATTTCATAATGAACGGGTCTGAAGAATCCTCTTCCATTTACCCACAATGCCCTTCTTTCCTTTTAGGTTTACCATGTCTTCCCCCGAAGCATGTCCGTGTTTATAATGCATGTAATATTTGACAGTGGGAGAAAAATAAGATTTAGAGCATAAAGTATGAGACCCCAATGAAGTCTGAGGGAAATGCTTTTTTTTTTCTTTTAGTTTTTCGATGCAATTTACATTTCCCAGAGTTTTTTCGGCTGTTTCATTTGATCTTCTATAACTATTTTGGAAGCAGCATTTAAATAAACTAAGGACTCAGGATTCTAATCCTGAGAATCGATTCCATCGATTCTCAGGATTAGAATCGGTATCGAGAATCGATCGCCTAAAGTCGATTCCATTGATTCCAGATGGATAAATATTTAAATCAAATTTCATTCATCGCATCACATTTATCTCAGTAACTGTGGGCGTAGGCTATCAATTTGTACATTTTATTTATTTACCTCAATAAGCTGACGATATATTTGCTATTTGTTAATAAATATACTTTTTGAGCGACGTAATAGTCTTTGGAAACGCTTTTTTTTGTTTTTTCGATGCAATTCCTTGAGTTTTTTCGGCTGTTTCATTTGATCCTCTATAATTTTAGTCACAAATCAGAGGAATGCATAATTTCGCGGTCAAGAGAAAAATCTTTACGTATAGAATCGAATTATCTCGAAATATGTATGAAGTACCATAAAGGTACTTGCTAAAATAGCATTAAATTACGTAGAAACAAAATCGGTGACAAAACTTTTGTCACTTTTACCTGTACATCTCACTAATAAGTACACATAAAAAAGGTTCTGCGCTAATTTTTACTTGAAAGAAAATCGCTCCAGCCACTTAAAAAGCCACGCCGAAATTCCTTTGGATGTATAAGGATTGGTGGTGTACCTGGCTCAAACTCCTTCAGTGTATATCCACTACAAGCCCTCCCTGGTGTTTATCCGCAGTTATAAGAAAATACACTGGATTTACAACTTGCTCCTTAAAGCCCCCACGAGATTCACAGTGGAAGAGGACGCCAGGGTAGCTTGATGGGTTAGGGCTTGAGGGATCTGTGTTCGATTCCCAGTCCAGGCGAATGTTTTTTCCACTGTGAATTTAACGCAGTTGTGTGATCACTAGCGGGTGACTCCGTTGAAGTAACTGCGCGGCTAGTTCCGTGGTTCTTTGAAAAAAAAGATACACTGAATTATTGTGAGGTCCTGTCGCTATTCTCATTTCCACAATTTATTCAACTTGGTCATCTAATGAGCACTAATTCTACCTGTTGCTTCGAAGTGGCAAGAAATTTAACTACTGGGTCGAAATAAACATGGTGAGATCATTCATCTCCGTCGTTAATTTTTGAGGTTAATAAGGCGATGCTGCTGGCGGCAGTATTGTTTACGCACCCAAAGACAATACCAACTACCAAGAGATGTCGAACAGGTATGGCAGTTGGATCTTGCCGTGGCCTTCCCCTCAGTGGCCCACGTTTGAATCCTTTCCAGTCCTTGGTATTTTACGGTTGAATTCTTGTCGTTTCTTGAATGCTTATGAAGTGCACTTCAAGTGATCTACCCCAACCTTTGAATGGAACGTTAATGCCCGTATTCATAGGGGTTACCTGGGTATCCCCCAGCCAGGTAACACCTAGGTGCCCCCTACAATGAGCGATTCGTAAACCTTACCTGGGTAGCACCCAGCCAAGGGACGCCTGGGTAAGAGATTTGGCAACAATCTGGCGGAAAAATACGTATGAACAGTTCCGCTGAATGTTTCTCGATGTTTTCGATGCTCATTTTTCACCGTAACCAAGCACGCTATAAACAATAATATAGTATCCTGTCACACGATGTTGATGAAACATTATTGAAGGAATATGAGAGAATGTTTACAATATTACTTAAATATTTATATAATATTAATGGTGAGGAATACGAGGGTGGTTCAATAAGTACCTATGTTTGTAAACAGATATGTTACTATGGAAAGTTGTTGATATTATATTGCACTGTCTTTAGTACAGAAGTATCAATTTGACCCACGCGGGGGCAGTAGTACTGCGTTAGGGGAGCTTTGGGTAAGCTTCATGCCTTACCTAGGAAATCGACGGCCTGCGGGAGAGTTAGGGGACGGCAGTCCCCTGGGTAACGACTATGAATACCATTTTTGAGCGAAGGGGTTCCCCCACACCTGGGTGACACCCAGGTCACGACTGTGAATATGGCCCTAAGTGTGGACACATGACTCGCTCTATCCTGTATACCATCATAGGCGAGGAACTTTATTTCACAATGTAATGCAGGCGTGGATCTGCATTAAAAGTCGCGTCAGGTAAAGCGATGAGTTGATAGGACTCATGAGCAATTGCATAATAACCCCTACTCCAATTTCGTGCCCGCGTTATTGCATTTTCTGTTCATCAGCCTGTGCTGAGGATTTCTTCTTGTAAAATTGCCTTAACGTTTCTGGATACATATCATGCCTAGGAGGCCACTCAAATTCCAGCAGATTTCCGTTCTAACCGACACCTTGTAACCACCTTTGTGTTTGTTCCATTCATTCTTCTTTCGCTACAACTTGTATGATGTCACTACAACTTTTATGTCCGTTTGGGTACGGTCACACGGTCGAAATCTCTGTTTTTCTGGCGATCTTTTACTTCGAGACTTCCCACCAGAAATTCATCTCCACCAGTTGAGTGTAGGCCGTCACGTGTTGAAACCACAAATTCATTTCATTTTCCTGCTACTGCAACCGTGGTTTCATCACAAAATCAGAGTTTTTTTACAATATGCAGCCGCCACATACCGTGAAAAATTACCGCCACCTCCCGTTTTTTTTAGTCCCATGCCGTCTAGGATTCAACGCAATCAGACAAAAAGGAGAAAATTATTTTAAAAATTTTTGAAAATAGTTTTTTAGTTCCTCAAAGGTTTGAGGTAGTTTGAGGGAGATAGATAGTTCTCCAGTCACCATCAAGATCATATTCGAATAATACATTTTGACTTCAGCAACTATAAGGAGCATGAATTAAATGTTGTAATACTTATGGTGCCACAATATACTTTTGTACGACAAATATTCTAAGAAATTAACTCAAAATATCTTTATAAGTCTTTAAGTTGAAACATTTTTTTCCGTGGTACGTTTAAAACTCCTTCAAAAGGGAAGGTTTCTTACGACCCTGTAAAAATTCATGTGTTAAATTTTGTCTCGTTAAAAGTAATGTTGGTCTACCAAGTTTGATTAATGACTTCAAATTATGCAGATAAAAAACATACTGAATTAAAATATGTCTTGACCCTTTTTTTCGCGAGATACATTCAAATCTCCTTCACAACGGTTATTTGTGATCCTGAAAATATAACTGCGGTAACTATTGGATTTATTTAAAACAATAGTCGGTAAAACATATTAATTACTCACTTTTAATTATTTAGCGAGACCTAGGAGTTAGAAATTCTTCATTTTTTATTAAGGCCTCTCTGGAGTACTTATACGTACCATTTCCCATGTAAAAGGGCTCGTATTTTTCCTCAAAAATATCGGAAAGTAGTTCAGTAAGGGACTGATATTTTGGTATTTTTGGAAGGGTGAGATATTTTTCTTCAAAATGAGACCAAATTTATTTATTTATAGATATTTCGCTCAAACTATCTTAATGGGTTGAATCGTGTTCCCTACAGCTTTATACAACCAATCCATCTCATCCTACTGCATTATGCCATTGGTAAAGTCTCACGATCCGTGCTCACTTCTCTTAGTTCCTGTTTCATTCTTTTTCTCCATGGCCTTCCTTTATTTCTATTTCCAAATATCTTTCTCAAAATCTTGTTTTCAAAATTGATCAGCCAGCTATCAAATATTTTGCTCGTAACACCATGCATTTCCATTGATTTTTGCTTAAAATTTTCTAAAGATTTACCTGAAAATATAGGACTCACTATAATCTTTTGCTATCTAGTAGCATTCGCTATCATTCAGAAATCTTCTGTTTATTTACGTTTCTTAATTGTTGTCTCCAATTTATTGTATTCCCAAAATAATCGAATTTTGGACATGTTCTGTTGTAATTTTCTTAAATTCATTATCATTCTTCCCTTCTAGGTTCCCTCCAATCAATGAGCACTATTTTTTGTTAATATTTATCCCCAATGTGACTGTTTTGGCTCGTGATATCAGTCATTGAGCGATGCGTTTTTGTCTCCGTCTTCTGCGAGCATTACAGCATAATCCGCGAATGCTATATTGTTACGTCAGTACCTAAGTTTGAATTGGGATTCTGCAGTCTTATTCGTCGAGTCACTTATCGAGAGTTATACTGAAAAGTAGAAGTGGCAGCCGTTTATCCGGGAAATTATTAGTCAGGAAATGGACTAACGTGGCGAAAAATTCGAAGATTGGGTAAAAAAAGCGCCACGTCTTACAATCATCTTGTTTTGGGCCAATAGCGCCGGGTTGATCATGAATGTTCCCTTCCTGGAGCGTGTGAAACATATTTTTAAAAGGAATGCTATACTGCGTCGATATCTCTTAATGTTTTAATTCATTGAATATAAAATTCCCAGAGTTTCAAAAATGATAAAATTGTACTCGACCGTGACAGGATTCGAACCTGCAATCTTCGGATCCGAAGTCCGACGCCTTATCCGTTAGGCCACACGGCCCTTGTAGAGTGTGAAGGAAGCATACACTCATAGTATCCAGCATGCTACTATTATTAGATAACTTGTGGCGGATTGTTTGGGGCGAACGCTGTGACGTAGTTTAGAATACATCATGCACTACAGAGTGCTTTATGCTATATTTTGATAGAATAGCAGTGCGATGAAACGCATGAGGGAAGAGAATCTTTCTGATGTCCCACGGATTCGTGTACTTCAGAAGGACGGATCAAAATTCGATACATCTACATCTACGAGGTACCGCGCAAGCCACCACTAGGGTGTGTGGCACGGGGTGATTCCACACCAGGCATGCAGCACTCATCCAAGTTAAAATCAGAACCGCGCACGTTCCCCCGGATCCCAGGCGCAGACCAAAAGCACTCAGGACTACAGTGCGCAGTCAGATCAGAAACTAGGTGAGTGATACGTTGAAGAACATGCTACCATGCAGTACACTAGATCAAGATGCATCTACTAGTTAGTATTAGTAATGTGGCAGATAAATAGTTCTACAAGGTACTAAATCATGCAAGAGCTATATCATGCCGGAGATTATATGCGAGGTGAGTAGCAAATAATCATTTTAAGATGTATAACACTAGTGCTACAACCTATTTAACCGAATCAGTGTCCTATATCCCATCTATCGTATTTATTAAGGCCCCTTATTACTATTTTCTCAACTATTATGGTTGCTGGAGACTCGCGAACGATAGAAATGTTATGAGTTACACTTTTAATTGACAGGTTACTTGTTGCTAGAGTTATTTCTGCAGTAAACTGGATTGTTTTTCAATACTGATCATTAACCAATCATAACCCAGTATATATGAAGTACGGCAGCATGTGTAACTAATGCCGCATACCGTATAAGGTCGATTTTTTACCACCAACATTTTTAAACATCTTGACAGTTTTGACGAGTTCGAATCGACTGTCACGTGGTGGATATAAGCCAATTAACTGTCGAGTTTAGGAGTGCCAAACAAGTGGAATTGATCTATTATCGTTAGATCAGATACTATTGAGCTTGTCGAGAAACACGAGGAGGAGTATAGATTCGCCCATGTCCATAAAGACTGCTGGGGACCCAATGATCGTTTGACGATGAGAAATGTTTCAGAATAGCCTCCGCAGATTTGACCTAAATTCTTCCGTACGCTGAGAAAAATTGCCTCCTATCCCATCGGGGATATACGTTGCGTTTTCCTGCGATGATATGCGCGGTAATACTGGCGGAAAATACCGGGACTAAAAGATTTTTTTTCAGCACGGGCTCCAGGGCAATCATGCACGTCTGATTTTCCTTCCACGTCCCCGTCCTTTACGATCCCATTGGAAAGGTCAGTGCCAGAGTGGACATAGCGGGAACCTCTCCAACAATGCGCGTAAACTCATGCGTGCACCATTGTATCTTTCCCCATCTTCTTGTTCATTTTTCCTACTCCCCTCCCCTCTGTTGTTACTTCCCGTCACTCAAAAACAGTCATGAGCGCTCATCCGTCACACCGATACGCGGTGCTGTCCACGTCTCTCTTCCCAGTCGTCCCTCTGAAACTCCTATAATTCAGCCCCTGAATATCCCCATCCCCTCGAGTTCCTCTTGTTTTTTTCACCCAGATTAAAAAAGAGAAATGATGAATCCAAGCAACGCGATATCGCAGGGGAATATTGAAGCAATTAAAGTGTGCAGTCGGAACGCGGAGTTTTGCAGTCAATGTGCCGCAAAAAAATCGATATTGAAAACGCCAAAAAAATAGACAGCAGAATTGTCGCGGCATAGTTCTCGCTAAGCTATACCGCGGCGCGGTGAGAAGAGAAGAGACCGAAGCGGAGGAGATTAAGATTAAAAAAATAAAAGGGGAAAAGAGAAAGGGAACAAAAGAGCATCGAGGCAGGGAGAAACAAAATACTTCGCGGAAAAGGCGCGTGGCATTTACAACGACGTAAGGTAAGAGGTTATGGATATAATCCTCCATCGCTACGAATTTACCAGGGACCCTATATTCTACATCTATAAACTACCCTGCGAGCCGCCGAATGGGCTTGTAGCAGGGGATGTAAGAACACCAACCTTGCAAAGGTGTAAATGATGAATTTTACGGACTTTACAGTTTACGGATTTAAATTGTACAAAACACGGTCAATAATGAAGTAAAACGGAACACGTCCTACAATTTTGGTCGATATCAGAGGGAACACGGGAGTTTTTGCTCGAATTTACGGGACGCTCTGGAAATTGGCCTTGCTAGGATGATTTTTTTCAAAGTCATTTGGTCATACCTATTTCGCAGCTTGGTGTTACATTTACGCTAAAATTTAAGTCAGTACTTAGACCGGTTTCAACGTTTTTGGCCATTTGATCATCAAGTAGTTCCTTGCAGAGAAATTCCTGGCTTTGTGTCTTTTCCTCTTCCTTTTCTTATAGGTTAAGGGGCAGGGTGGTAGTTTTTGAATAAATTATGGATATTCACTATTATTATCGCTATTTGAGATAGGGAAGAGTTATCGGCGCGATATTTGAAATTTAAACAAGTAACATTGGAATATTTTTTCTCGAGTATTGGAATTGACGTGATACATTGATTATTCATAACAACAATTATAACCATGAGAAATTTGTTGTTCCACATTACGAAGAAAATCGTAGCTTACATACAAATCACGCTGTTCCCTTCCGGGGTAGGCAAAGTCACAAAATTTCACTCATAAATACATATTTGTACACCTAACTCTGCTTCAATAATTTCCTCCATACTGACCTATCCTTGCAAACCTCTTATGCTTCATTTACCTCCATACACTGCTACATACACGCTCTCCTATGTTTAAGACTCCTAATATTCCGTCCCCTAAGAATTTACTCAGCCACATTCAACCACAACTTTCTCGGCCTACTTCTACCTCTCACACCATTCATTTCACTCTTATATATCAGTTTCGTTATTCGACTCTCATCCATTCTCTCAACATGGCCAAACCAAACAAGCACACTCCTTTCATATATGTCCATTACTGGAAACCATAACCCACATTCATTTATTACCCAATCATTCCTAACCGTATCCATCCTACTTTTGCCGCAAACACTCCTCAGATAACTCAACTGAATTATTTTGAAACGCAACTGAAGCGCCATAAGGCTACGTGTTGAAATATCATTCAACTACAAAAAAATTCTGTAAAATCCTATTTTTTCGCTTGCATCAATATATATCATCAATCAAAGAACTTGAGCGAAATTTCTCGCATTTCGGTGCATAAAAATCGATCCAGCCACCTTATCAATGGCCTCCTGTGACACTGCCACCATGTTACGCTACCGTTACTAGTTAATGGCCTTTGGCGGCGATGACAAGAGCCGCTCAAAATGCGATCGTAAAAAGACGATACACGCTATTGGATGAATTTATCGGAGGAGCTAGGTTGTAATTAAATCAACACTCGAATGTGCCCGATATCATATTCCGTCATATTCTTAGTGGACTTACCTTCCGGGCAGGGTCTGTCGATGGCGAAGCGGTTGCACTCATCATTGTTCGACACGTTCACACAGGTGTAGCACGTTATCCCTGGAGGAAGAGAAGAGAAACGACAAAAAAGTGAAATAATTTAATGGCGGAAGATACGACTAGTCTTTAAGAACAAAGGCATTTTTGAAATATTTATCTAAGAACTGTATTTTTTATTACCAGTTAATCGTGCTGTCGAAATAAGGAAGGCAGCATTTTTTGATGAGGTAGTTCATGCCCAAGTTGCATAATTTTTAACAAGATTATTTTAGGCTATTAATTTTTTTAGAATTTGAAATAATTCCTTAAGGTTAAGTGTAATCATTTATATGTATTTTATTTAATGAAAAGTCTGAGTGAGTGTTTGGGAATATATAGAATCGCAGCTTCAACAATCAGAAATGGTTGATAAAGAGATGTATCAACAAAAGCGCAATACATTACGGAAAAGAGATTTATATTTGATAAAATATTTGACGAGTTCGTGTCGAAAACAACACTCGATTCGTTAGATGTGAAATTCTCTATTAACTTTTATGCTTCACCTCTGCCTGCGCCATGACACCATTAAATTTTAAAAAAGAAGAAGAAAAAAGGTTTGCAAAGAAACGAAGAAGAGCAAATTCACGGGTAATCCCGGACGAGTCAAATTGTTATTTTTTAACCCTGTGTGCGTAATCCATGCCGCGTCGTTTGTTTAATACAACAACTGGCAAGTGTGTGTGTTTTTCCCCCAATGGTACCGAATTCGTACATACTCAATACATAAACTTCATAAAAACAGTGCTAAAGCTGGTGGTCCGAAAATAATGATAGGTAGAATACCCAGTCTGGAAAATCTTATTGATGCAGATTGTTTTGTGTAGGTTATTTCAGGGTTGATAATCTATTATTTGGAGGCTGTTATTAATGTTCACTAGCTACAAACATCTGTGCTAAAGTAAAACGTTGTTGACGGTCGCTATTCGGTTGCTAGGGAAATTTAACATGGGGCTTATGAATTCGAGTTCAGGCGAGCTAATGTTTTCAATTTAAAATTTATCTTGGTCGAATATGGAAATTCGGGGATTATTCCAGATAATTATGATGCTATTCGAAAAGGACGTTTTTAACCAACTTAATTCGCTCTGCCATTTGCTCCATCATTAGCTTTCTCCCCTGCGCATAGGTTTTTATTGAAAATGATACTTACGTGACGGTGATTAATATAATGGAATGTATAGTCAGTGGAAGCTTTCAATAAACATAAAAACCTATTCATTGTGTCGGATTAGCATGCCCGCTGGGTTCTATGCCGGACGGGCTTAATTTGGGCATTTAGTATCCACAATTCAGTAGATGGGTTTATTAACAAACCCAGCATGCGTTTTCTACACCCAGGGCCGGTGTTACCTTCATTCAAGTGTGCATTCAAACTTTTGCTTGCCATTTGAAAGTTTAAGTGAATGGTAGTGCGTAAAAGTTTTAATTAGTTGCTCGTATCACAATGAACTCGCGTCAAATGATGGATCTGACTTCTCCAGGGGAAGACATGTGATTTAATATGACTATTTACCACCTACCACATTATTTGTGAGTAGAAATTGGTATAAAATGATTTAATTTTCAGAAATGAACAAAAGATAGTTGTAATTTTCTTGCACATTACACGAAGGACATGCTTAATCATGTGTTTAAATGTCATCCTAGTAGTGCTCTCTGCAGTAATATGTACGGCTGTATTACGAATTCCAAGCTTACAATGAGTTTTTTTAAATTTTTTTTCCTGTCATCAGTGTACAATTAATTCGATTTTGTATATTGAGTTTCATCACTGTATTATTAATCTAATTTTTGAATTTCAAAATTGTATTAATTTGAAAAATTGTACTTCATTATCTCAGGGGCTAAGAGTAGCCCACGATAATAAACGTTGTTATTATTATTATTTAGTAGGTGTTAATCACCTTTCTTGAATTAATATAAACGAAGCAAGAGACATTTTGAAATTTTCACCTTAATTAAAGCATCGTCATAACTTGGGTTTATGGCGTGAAATTCGAAGGTGAAACTCGTTTGTAAATACTTTTTTTAATTCGGAGTGTTAAATTGATATTTGTAACTCGCCATTCTAATAATATTAAACGTGTGATATCGCGTTTATGGACAAATCTGTGCGTCATCATCATTGGTCGTTCAATCCTAAGATTTGCTGACTGCAGCCCTCCACCCTTCCCCATCGAATTCTAGTTCCCTTACCTCCTGGTATCTCTTCCTATGTACTCTCCTCTTTATTTGGTCCATGAACTTATTCCCGAATCTTCCTCTGGGGACTTTTCCCTCGATTTTGCCTTCAATTATGTTCTTCACGTACTCATTGTGTCTCAGGGCGTGTCCAATCCATCTAGTTCTTCTTTTCTGTATGGTGTCCCATGTGTACCCTTTACCTTCTACTCTTCCATAAAACTCATCACTTGTTAATTTGTCCGTCGATCGAGTTTGCCGTGACCTTCAGCATCTTCCTCCAGCACTAGGTTTCGATGGCTTCTAGTCTGTTCTGGTCAGCTTTTCCAACGGTCCATGCTTCCGATCCATCGAGTGCTACGCTCCACACGAATATTTTCACATATTTTTTCCTGGTTTGTAGTCCCATCTCCTTTGAGCACAGGAGTTTCTTTTTCCCATGAGTGTCTTCTTAGCTTGGGCTATTCTCCGCTTGATGTCCGTTGTACTTTATCCGTCCAACGTGGTAATTCCGAGATGGATGAAGTAATCAGCTAGCTCTAATTTCTCTCCTCTGAGTGTGACTTGTACATTCAGAGTCTCTATTACTCATACTAAGACTTCTGTCTTTTTCCTATTTTATGTGTTAAAATTGCGGTAATTCGCGAACAAACCAAATCGATAATATATATTTTTTCACTATACCTGTTACAAATTATTTATCTATGGGAATTACCCATTTTCACGCACATACGTTTCGGCACGTACACATATATCGCTCAAAAACAACTTCAAAGAAGGGGACCAACGATCACCGTCGCCCGTTCAAGTTGACGGCCAATCGTAAACTGATGTCGAGAACGTGAAACCACATCTCGGCAAACATTAATGAATGACGCTGGCCGTGAACCGGCCTCCACTGCGTGAATATTCTCGGATAGAATAAAGAGGCAGAGAGGTAGGAGGGCGAGGAAGATACACTCTGGTGGTGGAAGTGAGTACTAAGGTAGTGCGGGGTGCGGACGAATACGTTCGTTCCTAGTGGACAGCAACGGATGGATAGAGGAGAAAAAACATTCGACATTCGATGGGCACACTATCGATAAGCTATAAGTGGTCGTCACAATGGTCGGAAGACGAAAATACATGTGACAACGCATATAACGGTAGTGATTTTTTAATCCTTTCGCCGAAGTAACCTACAAGGAAAATGTTACTTTCGCGCAGTACTGGTAGGATAAAATGGCACGAGCGGTCACTATTGGCAAACTATGGTATTGACACCTAATGGAGCATCAACTGTAATGGAAACGCACATAGTTTTTAAAAAGCCATGTATTTGATTGACGCATTCTAAAAAGTACACGGTATGAATTTTTTTCAGAGTGCGAAGCTGTATGATTGAAATATTCCTTGCTCAGGGTAAAGTGAGCTCAAAGGCTTGTAAACACATCATCATTGGAACTTGAACTAAATTTATTTTGAAATTCAAACATGGCGGGTGAATTTTTTATGGCAATTTCTTCAATTAAATGGCAATTTCTTCAATTTATTTTATTTATTTATTTAGAAAAATGTACTTCTAATGTGGTTTAAACTTCTTGTTGATAATACGCAACTATTATAATTCTATTTCGTTTATTAAGACGCACTCTGTAGTCCAAGGAATGAGTGCCTGTCTAAGGAAGCGAAAATTACCGTGTACAAATGTGTACTTCTTCCCACTTTGCTATATGGTAGTGAAACATGGGTATGTCAGGATAGACATAAAGATAGACTAAACGCCGTGGGTATGAGTTATCTGAGGAGTGTTTGCGGCAAAAGTAGGATGGATAGGGTCAGGAATGAGTGAGTCATAAATGAATGTGGGTTAAATGCTCCAGTTATGGATGTGAATGAAAGGAGTGTGCATAGTTGGTTCGGCCATATTGAGAGAAAGGATGAGAGTCGAATAACGAAACAAAAATATATGAGAGTGAAATGAATGGTGTGAGAGGTAGGGGTAGGCCGAGAAAGTTGTGGTTGAATGTGGTTGAGGAAATTCTTAGGAGGAGGAATATTAGGAACTTCAAAACAGGAGTGCGTGTATGAAGCAGTGTATGGGGGTAAATGAGGCAGAAAAGGTTTGCAAGGATAGGTCAGTATGGAGGAAATTATTGAAGCAGAGTTAGTTGTACAAATATGTATTTATTAGTGAAACATTTTGACAGTGTCTACCCCGGGAGGGAACGGCGTGATGGGTATGTATGTATGTACTATTTAGTCATCGCTTTTCTTTTTATGATTTATTTGTCATTGTAATTTATTAATTGTTATTTTGTGTTATCGATTTATTTTTTTTCTCTAATTTATTGATTTTTATTTTATTTGTTCATTTGATTATTTAATTTAGTATTTATTTATTATATACATTTATTTTTTCTTATTATTGATTAATTCATTTGTTTTATATATATTGTATTGTTTATTATTCATATATTACATTTATTTTTATTTTCTTATAATTTAATTATATATTTTTGTATTTTCAATTACGTACAAATTACCCTTTTGTTTTTATATTTTGCATGTGTATATCACGCATTGTTTTGTTGGTGTTACATTTGCTTTTACTATCTGTAGATCGTTGCAGGTTTTTCACGGGCGTCGGCTAGGGTCTACTGGAATACACTCTAGGTGGCTCTGAGTCAGCGTCCGATATTCCGTTTCACATCACGTGACGTGACCTTTCAATTTTATGCACTTTTTGAAAGCCCATCGTTAATATTCCCGGTCGACGCGAGTTCATTGTGGGAGATGTTTGCCGTGTGCTTTAATATAAATACGAAATACTAACATTTTTGCATGGACCCCATTTTAACTCATTGTATTTAATCTGTGCCATGGATGTTCTATTACAGTGATTTTTTTCGTAATGGACGGTCGACTGTAATTGATTTTAATTGCTGGGGTCGGACAATGGATTTTGAATGGGGAGAAGTGCGATCCGTGTAATACCTCCAGTATTATGGTTTGTTTACTATCCGAATTCAGGGAGGCAGAAACTTAGTCATTTCATATTCGCAATTGATTTTTCCTGAATACGAGATTCAGCACACGTAAAAATCTTGTTCCCAGCAGAACATTTCATTTGCTAAACATATTCCCGAAAAATTAATCTTTTATTCATCCTCTGTGATCCCATATTAAAATGTAAACGTTTTGAAAGCTACATTTTAAAAACACATTATCTCTCACGTGGGTAATCATATTTGAAGCCTCCATATTACACGTCGCCAACACAAATATCCGAGTCCCAGCCAATTTATTTTCTTGTGTTTCGCCTCGCATATGATGATTTACGTTACTTTTAATTTCCGTACTTAGAAATATTAACTTTTAGTTTTAAAGTATTAAAATTAAGAATTAAGTAAAGAAATATCACTAGAACGATGCCATACTTACTTATACGGCAAGATAAAAGCAAGAACGTGGTCCAAGCGTTAGTTTCAGGAGTTGGCCTCGGAAATTTGTACTTAGGGCAGTTTGAGCGAGATAGTTCCCTAGTCATGATGGAGACCATATTTGAATTATTCGCTTGACTTTCACCAGCTGTGGCAAGCACGAATAAAACAGTGTATTGTTTTTAGTGCAATGATATACTTTTTATATGTCTGAAAGTCTATTTAAACTAAATAAATATCTACATAAGTCATTGATTTGACTAATTTTTTCACGCAGTTCGTTCAAAACTCCTTCCAAACGGAAGTTTATTTGAGATTTTGAAAAATTACTGCGGTGACAAACTGATTTATTTTTTTTTTAAAGTCGAGAAAACATTCACACTACACACTCAATTTTTTGACGAGATCTAGGTGTTAGAAATGCCTCATTTAAAAAAAATATAGTCTGTTTTGAGTGCGTACACCCACCATTTCCCATGTAAAAGTGCTGGTATTATTTGTCAATAATCTCGGAAAGTGGTCCAATATGGGGTTTGATGTTTTCGTGTTTGTGGAAGGGTGAGATATTTTACTCCAAAATGAGACCAAATGCATTGATTTCTAGGTGAAATGATATTTCGCTCAAACTACCTTAGCAAATGCTGCCCTTTTACGAGGACGTATTATTTCCGTTTACATCATTCTTATGTCAACTTTTTTCTTTAGTTACACAAATTTTTAGCTCTTTTTGGTTCGAAGAAAGAAGAAATAAATAGGACCTGAAATATCGCCACACAAAGACGTACACGGCCAGAAAAAGAAAACTACTTCAACTGGCTTCATTCACGGTGACTCTAACTTCCCTGAAATACTCCGCGCAAGGAATTCCTCATCGGTAATCATTGGAGATACGTTACGATCGAATGACCTCGTCCTTTGCCCAACGCATCGGATATCAATAGCAGCTTAGGCGATTTTTTTCAACATTTCTCACGGATATGGTCCTAGGACTTTTGAAATACCCACACCCCAGTGTCATTGTGCATCTTTCACATCACAAACATTCCTGCAATATAAATATCTACCCGACAAATACAAGTAAGGAAAACGCTATACCATTGATACTATAGTGGATCATCATACCAGCATCGGAACATGCAGGCAATTCGTCGAACTTGGTTGTTTTGTCACTATGGGAACATAAGTAAAACAAAATTCTAGTAAGATTGAATTGTGAGAGCATTAGAATCGAAGAGTACTTCCTCTCGATATGTGGCATGCTGTTGTCATAAATATATGTTGAATTATGACCTATAGTTAAAAATTAGTAACTATTTCGAAAATCAAAGAAAGTGTATACTCAGTTCTGTTCCATTATTTTAATGTATCCCAAGTGCACCGGAATGCGCTGATGCATCATCTTTCGCGCAGTATTAAAATAATTTGTGCTGAAATTTTCATCCTGAAAAGCTGTAGATTAGGGCGTCTCTGTGTAGTAAATGTTCATTTTATTATTCCATATATCCTTGTATTATTATTTCGATTGTATTATTCCTATTCAAGGTTTCCAAGAAATGTCATTGTTTATCCTTGACAGTTGTTTGTCGAACGAGGTAAATAGTTGTACAAATAAACCACTCACATAATTATTATTGAGGACTAAAATCCTAATTTGCGGAAGAAAAAATCTGAATGCAGAAGTCACACTGAAGGGAGAGAAATTAGAGCAAGTGGATTCCTTCACCTATCTCGGAAGTACCATCACGTGGGACGGAAGAATTACAACGGACATCAAGCGGAGAATAGCCCAATTTAAGAAGGTTTTCATGGAAAAAATACAATTTCTGTGCTCAAAGTTGATAGAACTGAATTATAGGAAACAGTGTGCGAAAACATTCTTGTGGAGCTTGGCAATCTGTACATTGGAAGCATAGGCCATCGGAAAAGCTGCTAAGAAAAGATTAAAAGCCTTCAAAACTTGGTTCTGGTAGAGGATACTGATGAACGGAAAATGGACGGACGGAAAAAATATGAAATGATGAAGTTTAATAAAGAGAATTAAGAAATATAAAATGGACGGAAAAATACGAACTGATGAAGTTTACAGAAGAGTGGAAGATGAGAGGGCCAAATGGAACACCATAGAGAAAAGAAGAACAAGATGGATTGGACACACCCTTAGGCACAATGGGTTTGTAAACAGGGTAATTGAAGGCAAAATATTGGGAAAAGTCCCCAGAGGATGATCCAGGAATAAGTTCATGGATCAAATTAAGAGGGAAGTACATAGGAAGAGATACCAGGAGGTAGGAGAACTAGCAATAGATAGGGAAGGGTGGAGGCCTGCAGTTAACCAATCTTAGGATTGAACGGCCTATGATGATGAGGAAATCAGGTTGATTTTTTGGCTTCTGATATTTTCTGTCTATTCTAATTTGCGTTGTATACTAAGAGCTTACGTAATTCCTGTGAAGAGTTACCATAACAGATAGTTTAACATAATTTAAAAATCAAGTCGAGTTATAATTTATTCTAATCTTCCTCTGTTTCCTTCCACATCTACATCTACATACTACCCCACAAGCCGCCGCTTGGGCGCGTGGCAGGGGGTGGTAGGTCACCAGCCGTGTAAAGACGCACAAGTTTTGGAGGTGAAATGGAGACATGTCTTATGAGTGTGTATTTTGAGGAGCTCAGTTTCTATTGAGGTCGCTAATTGTGCGCGGAAAGAACGAGTTTTTGTACCTATCTGTTCGGCAGAGTATCTCTCTTATTTTATCGTATCTGTCAGACCTAGAAATGTAGTGAGGCGTCATCATAATATTATCTGTGTTGCTCTGAAAAATATCAGTTCTGAATTTATGTAGTAGCGTGCAGCCTCCGAGTCTCTAGGGGCTCCCACCTTAATCCCACGAACAGTTGTGTAACACCATATGTTCGTTCGTAGCAGTTCGAAGCGTTCCTTTAAATATTGCGTACGGTATCTCATGCTGTTTCCATTTATTCACGTTAAGTAGCCTTCGATTTGGCCGATCGGTGACTGTACTTTGTAGGAAATATCTATAGACCTTACTAATGAGAAATCTTCTGCAAAATTTCTCGAAATTATTTTCGTGAGCAAAAATCATTTCGACCGTCTTAAAGCAGTCCGAATACTTACCAGAGATATCACCGATCTTAGAAGGGTCGATGGTTAGGGAAAGAGAGAGAGAGTTGGTAATCTCTGCTTTGTAGGGAGGGAGGACGTGGGAGGAGGACGAGAGGGTTATGGACCAATGGGGACACGGGACGGAGATGGAGCGAATCGCGCATCAATTCGGCCGCCGTCGGGACGAAAACAACGGAAGAGCGCGTTTGTCAACTGTTCGGTGCGCACCAAGACATTCTCATCGGAGTCCTCCTCGTGGGAATCCGCAGAGGAAATGAGAGGGAGGCTGAAGTCATCACCGGAAATTTCGATGTCGGGGGATATGGATCGCGTCCCTTATTCTTTGTTCTCTCGTTCGAGTCGATGAGAACGTATTGTCTTTCTTAAAAAAGAAGATTGACCCAAGGCTTGCTTTTGGGCCCCGCGGACTGTTTTTTTCTTTTTTTTAAGCAAAGGGAGTATCGCATGGTCGAGAGATTGGTAGTTGCATGCACATACGTGCATTTATTTTATCATATACCCATCAGCTATTTACTTTTGAGACAGGCAAAATCATATAATTAGTTACTGCCGCTACGCCGATACAACTAGTTCCCTTTAACAATTCCCTCATAAGTGCCTTGGTCGTAGAAACCACTTTTGCTTTTCTTATAGTTGAGAATTGCGTCATTCAACCTTCCTTTTCTCAAGAATAAATATTCCCACACGTTAGATTCCCTTCGACCACATTCACCCATGGTTTATCTCTATCTCAACCTCTCACACTATTCACCCTACCGTCAAAAAAGACAAATTAGACTAATATCTTAATCTCATGTCATGAAGACATAAAGATTGCTATGGGCACTCATTTCCTATGTTTACTGGGCTGCAGACACTCCCTCTGAAATCTGCATACTTCCTCTAGGGACTAAAAATGGTTTACTCTCCTTTGGGTTTATTCGCAATGCATTTCGCGGCAATACATTGTTTTATCTTCGTCGAGGTTTACGGTTTTGAACTGAGTTGAACGCTTAATGGAAGATATTTTTTTAATGAGGCTTGGATGGTGTTACCGACTGCCAAATACAGTCGAAAATTTTCTTTATCGGTAAATATTTGAAACTGATTCATCAGTGATTATTGACCACTGCATACTAATCGCTCTTCTGTCTAGTATCCTTTTCGTTGTTCAACTGTCTCCCATTCTCTCGGCATGACCAAACTAACGAAGTGAACTTTTTTCTCAGAAGTCCATTGCTGGAGATTGTGACACAGATTCCTTCATCACCCACTCAATATCACAAAGATCAGTACGCGGACAGCGCATGAATGCAATGGTTTCATGCTGCAGTTTGTGGAGTTTCAGCAATGTGAAAAAGTAATAATTTCAACTAGGTTCTACTGTTTTTACTAAACTCCACAAAGTACTTTCTGAAACCTGGGAATATTGAGCTATTGCGAGTATGGCACGCATAAATCTTTTATTACAACTGCTGGTCGTCTCTCAGGCAATCGTAAGATTGGGTGACTGCAGTCCATTCTTTCCAACCTAATGCTAGTTCCATTACTTCCTCGCAGCTCTTCCTATATAATTTCCTCTTTATTTGGTCCATGAACTTATTCCTGGGTCTTCCTGGAATTTGGAAGGTTGAGGGAACTTTTTCCTCAGCCTTCAATTTCGTTCTTCACAAACGCATTATGCCTCAGGGTGTGTCCAATCCATCTAGTTCTTCTTTCCTGTATATAGTGCTCCATTTAATCCTTTGCTCTTCTATTCTTCGGTAAACTTCTTCCTTTTTTATTTTGTCCTGCTATTTTATCTTTAGCATCTCCTCCAACACGATGCTTTGAAGACTTAAAGTCTGTTCAGGTCAGCTTCTCCAATCGCCCATGCTTCCAATCCATAGAGTTCTACGCTCCACACGAATGTTTACACATATCGTTTCCTAGATTGCGTCACTGTCTTCTTTTTAGAACAGCAGTTGGTTTTCTTTTACCATGAACACCTTCTTAGCTTGGAATTTCTCCGATTGATGTCCGTTGTACTTCTTCCATCTCACGTGATGGTACTTCCGAGATATGTCACATGTAAAACAGATTGCTATGGTACCCATTTTTTCACTTTCATGTATAAAGATTACTTATAAGAAGTAATGCTAGAAAAATTTTAACGGAAATCGGTTCACAAACAGATATCGCACCGAAGGAATCCACTTGCTCTAATTTCCCTCCCTTCAGTGTGGCATCTGCATTCAGTTTTTCTCTTCCGCGTAGTAGGATTTAAATCAAGTTATGGCTAGAATTTTTGCCAGTGTATAAGGCTGACAAAATTACATTTGAATATTTTTCTTTTTTGTAATGGACTCAGCTTTTTATTTTTTGGAAACAACTACAACGATAAGAAATGTATTACTACATGTGTAGAAGAAAATATGTGCACGAGGAAGGGAATAGTTATATATATGATATATGTCTCGCGTCACAAAGCTACGGGTTTTAGTAGTTTAATCGTCAAATTAAGTTTAATCGCCAAAAAACAGATCGCTATGGTGCCCATTTTTTCATGTTTATGTATAAAGATTACTTATGAGATATTATGCTTGAAGAATTTCACGAAAACCCGTTCACAAACAGAAATCGCACCAGCCACCTTAGTACCTTGAGGGAACGACACTCTGAGATTGAAACAAGCAAAAAAAAATACGGCCGTAAAATCCCAAAAGTAGGAGGAAATAGATAAAGCAAAGAAAGCACAAAATGAAGAAATGAAAGCGTCCTGATAGATGAAAAGATGAAAGGGATTGAAAAAAGACTGTTCCTTTAAAACAAAAAGGAATAAAAAAGCGTAAGGATTGAATGAGTGAAGCTCGAAGAAACAAAGGAAACAGACGAGCATCAAAGAACACACGACACGTCATGGAAGATGGAGGGTAAGAAAGGCCGAGAAACATGTTTTTCGGAAGAACGCATAGCTAAGGCGAGTCTGGGTAGACGGTGCTCTGAAACTTGGACAAGGGGAGCGTGGGAGGGCGAGATATAAAAGGGGAAAAAGAGCCGTGGGGTAAATGGCAGTCAGTGGGGGGGGGAAAGGAGCGTGAGGGTACTTTGAAGCCGAGATATCCTTAAAGCACTGTGCACACGACGGCATGTTTGGCGCTAGGGCTGGTGTGGGAAGTTTTGCAGCGTGAAGCAAGGAGGTTAGAAAAAAATGGAGGCGTCACTTTGTAAAATTCTCAAAGGCAATCCCAACATGACGGTAATCTCTGTCTCAACCGTGTTGGCAATGGAAGCAAAAATATTGTAGTTCCATTTTTGGACGCCGACTACGCCACACTCCAGATTCTGATTCACATGTCCTGTGTTGACTCACATGTGCTGATTCTAACTGTATGTATTTACACGATTCCATTTTCTCCGCTTCAATTGAATCGTGACAAGTTATACGACAAGTAATTCCTTAAGGTATAACTAATTATTTAACTATATATAATACATAACTACACGAAGGTATTTCCTGTTGTATAAAATAAGGCATACTTTGGCGATCCTGCGTGGAGGGACATATCGGAAAGATTAAAAAAACCTAGTTATCTGGCGAGAAGAGATCACAAATATAAGATAGCAGGCAGCACTCAAACACATTGAAATAATCCTTCCTGCATTGGGGGATAAGGGATTGTACTTTAATATCCAAATAAGTATTAGAGCCCTTCCCAAATAAAACAGTGATGTTAATGAAGAGATTAAAGAAAATTGTACTGTGAGGGTTTTTCCCCTTTTTCAATTGCAATATCTTTGTATTTTTGTATTTTGGAAATGTCTTTGGTTTCTTTTTTACATACATGTACTTTGGGATTTACTCGGTTCATACCGATCTATGTTACCACCCGACCATATGGTCGACTTGTAACAATTTCTTCGTGATAATAATAGCAAAAGGTATTTTTTGTTGTATAACTTATCATGATTCCGTAAAACAAGAAATATAACATAAAATGCACGAGTAATACCTAAAGGCATTTATTGATGTGCAGTGAAGCATGTGCATTAGCAATGCATTTAAGGTAGTTTGAGCGAAATATCATTTCACATAGAAATAAATGAATTGGCCTCATTTTAAAGAAAAATATCTTGCTCTTCCTAAAATACCAAAATATCAGCCCATTACCGAACTACTATCCGAGAGTTTTGACGAAAAATACTCGCCATTTTACATGGGAAATGGTACGCGTATTCGCTCCAGAAAGGCATGGTTAAAATGAAATGAGGAATTTGTAACACCTAGATACCGTCAATTAATTAATAGTAAGTTTTATGAACTATTTTTGCAAATTAATCATATTGTCACGGCAGTAATTTTTCAGAATCGCAATAAAACCATCCATTGTGATGGAGTTTTTAACATACCGCGTGAAGAAAATGAGTTAACGTAGTGATTTATGTAGAAATTTTTATTAAATTACTTAGAATTCAAGTCACCTAAAATTATATTACAGCACCATTAATTATACCAAATTTAATTCTTGCTTAATACAGCTATTGACATTAAAACGCATAATTTGAATATGCTCTCCAGTAAGACTAGGGAACTATCTCGCTCAAACTACCTTCAGACAATTTTTATATACTTAAGGTACCAATGTATTGCCTCGTTGAGACTACTATCGCATGTACCATCGTAATAACCCTGCACGCATTCACTCCACTGTCATAAATTAGTGCTGCCCTCACCAGGTCCCCGCATCGCTTAAGTCCAGAAAGCTAACAAAATAAGGATTTCCTTATTCCAGTGGCGGTTATAGTCTTTTTATATGTTTTAAAAATCAAATTACTCCTTAAAGCTTACGATAGTAGTGTGAAGGGAGAATATGTCTCTCCTGCAACATCTGTGCCTCGTCAAATTTGCAACCCTATTGACCTGCGATAAAAAGTTTTGGCATAAGACAGTCTAAAGCGCATTATTAGCCGCGCTCTTGTATAGTTTACTTGGCTTTGTGAGCGGTAGGCTTAGCCACCTCGGCACTAAATCCTTGCCCTGTACTCCTGTTTTTGCCCCACCTTCACGCATGTACCCATTAATCTTTTATAGCTTGCCTATTCCATTTCTTTTTTTGGGCCGTTAGGGTGAAGAACCTAATCGCTTGTCATTTGCTGGTATGTGGTGAAATCGCTTGCGATTTCCTTGCTTTGGCAAAGCCTCGTTCAGACTACCGTTGTACGGACCAGCGTACTCACTATTGTAGCGTGAACGGGACACAGCGTTATCGTATTACATTCGTCCCCCTCACCAGGGCATCGGGACGAACAAATTGAGAGCAAGCGAGCGAAATAGAGAATAACATATTTTTGCGGCATTCATATGCTTTCGAAATGTTTTTTTTCCAGAAAATGAAACATTCCTATGTTTATTCATTAAAGTAACATCATCTGCGTCTCTATAATGATTGTCTTTTTTTCATTATCGTTATTCTTCGTTTCCGGTTTCTGCTCGCGATACTAGCGCTACCACTGTAAAGCGACAACGTTAGGAACTGTGGATTACCATGGGTATTCACATTTTTGCGGCATTCATATGCTTTCGAAATGTTTTTTTCCAGAAAATAACACATTCTTATGCTTATTCATTAAAGTAACATCATCTGCTTCTCCATAATGATTGTCTTTATTTTCATACCGTCGAATACAGCACGAATACAGCATACCGTCGTAGGGACCATCGTACGTACGATGATGTCGTGAATGAAATATAAATGGTATGGAATGGAACGTGTTCAATTTTTCAAGCGATCAGCCATTGAAGTTGGGTGCATTTCCGCTTTCATTTGTATTAGTGAGTAGAGAAAGAGGAGTAAATAGTAGGGTTTTGTCATTGGAGTGTTGAAAGAAGATCCAACTACTAATTGAATTACTGAATCTAACACGGCCTGATTTTTGAGAAACACATAGATAGCAAAAGATTTGGCTGTTTATTCGGAGAAATTCACCACTAGACACACCCCGCGCCAGCTCTGGTGCCAGAAATGTCGCCGTAAAGTACAGGACTCAAGAGCTGGCAAATTTCACGACATTCCGTATTCCTACTTAACTTAACGTTGATCGATGTAACGCAATACTAATTGCGTTTGCAATGCAATACCAATGCCAATTATTCAGATAATGTGGTTTTATCGATTTTTGTCTTAGTAGAGATTTGCTTGACACTTTGCTTAAGTGTTCTCATCAGCGATATCTATTTGATAGAAGTGAAAGAAATTGCACCAGACGTTATTTTTGGTTGTAGCTAATTCAGTGCAATTTTAGCGTTTAGTTTTGAGACACGTGACTTATAAATTTGTAATCATTCGATTAAATATGTACATATTTTATTCTAAACGCAAAATAACATACTATAATTGGTTTTAATTGTTTTTACGCACGATCAAGGTCCACGATTCGAAAAACACTGCTTTATGGAATTTTTTTCTAAAATTCGGATGATGATCGAAAATACAAAGTTATAGCATGTTTGAATGATAGGAAAAACTATACACTATATTTCTTAAATCATTCCCCTTACTGCTTGTATGATGAGTTCCTCCGCAGCAAAAGATGCACTTAAATAATACATGGTTGTTGAATTATTTTCTATTATGATTTAGTTTTTTCCCGGCGAATAATACGGAGGAAGTCTTCTCGGGTCCTCCACCGGGATAAGTTTTTTACTGCCGACGTTTCGGAGTCCGACTCGCAATCCATTCTCAAGGCAAACTCATTTGCCTTGAGAATGGAGTACGAATCGGACTCCGAAACGTCGGCAGTAAAAAACTTATCCCGCTGGAGGACCCGAGAAGACTTCCTCCATATTTTCGATTAATTTGAATCGTTGGTAATATTGCACTAAATGACCCACGATTACCTTTCCTACCACCTTAATGGTAAGATTAATCGAACGATAAATCTGTGAGCCATGAAACCAACCACGACCAGGTTCTGTCGAAATATTTTCGTTTAGAATCGTCCTTGCTTGATATATTTTCATGCAATAAGGAGCATAGAACTACTAAACGACTTAGCCAGCAAGAATAATCTACCGCTCTCCCTCGATCCTAGGAAAGGAATCTTTATAAAGGCCTCGGAAATTAAAATAAAAACAATCAATGCATTCAAAAATAAATAAAAAGAAGGACAGAGGGTCAGTGAATTGCGACTCTCAATATTTTCAAGAAGAAAGAATAATTTCCAAATTGCTTTACATCACCTTCAAATCCCTTCCCTCTTTCACTTTAAATAGAGAAGGTACATTCGGATGCGCAATAAAGGCAATGGTCAGTACTCAGAGAGGTCTACGGAAGTAGAGAAGCAAGTTGGCGTTTAAAACTTTATTTTTAAAATAAAAAAGTCATCTAGACGCGGATAAACCCAAAGGCGGAATATTCCTTTACAAAATAATAACCAATGAATGAGCTGTAAACCAAAATGAACTCTATGAACTGTAAAAAATGAATGAATGAACTGTAAACAAAAACCTTTTATTCTTAGTTAAATATATAAATATACTTGAATCAATTAAGGATGAGCCAAATTCAAATGTCGATTCTCGATTGCACCGATTCTCAGGATTAGAATCGGTATCGAGAATCAATTGCCTAAAGTCGATTGCGATTCCATCGACTCCAGATAGATAATAATAATAATAATTTCTTTAACACTTACAGGTTTCCCCAATTACAAGTGTTTTAATATATCATTAGACAAACACAAACACCCATGTCCTGGGCATTGAATAATCTTACCCAGGCGGGACTCGAACCCGCGACCCTCGGGTTAGAAGGAGAGGACTTTACCCCGCCGACACCGGGGACGACTTCATTCAAATTAAATTTCATTTATCACATCATATTTCTCTCAGTAATTTTGGGTGCAGGCTATCTATCAGGCTATCAGGCTGTATTTTGTATCTACCTCAATAAGCTGAGGATATATTTGCTATTTGTTAACAAATATACTTTTTGAGCGACTTAATTGTCTTTGTTATTTTATTTCAGCCAATACTTGAATTTAAATAATAGTCGTACACTACTGGTATACCAATATCCCACCTATTATTTGGAATTAGAATCGATGGAATCGGAATCGAGAATCGGGAATCGATTTGAAAGAATCGGAATCGAAAAAAAAAGTGGAATCGACTCATCCCTTGAATCAAGGAGATCGGGTTGATGTGGTGGATAGAGTACTGGCCTACCACATGGGCGGCCAGAGTTCAAATCCCTGAAGAGGTGGATGTTTTCCAGAGGAACCCGATCCCTACTTGAGTGTCTTGTGGAGGGCACTTCAAATACAGTACTCAGTCTGTCGGATGAGACATTAAGCCGTGGTCCCTTTGGCGCCTTTCTTTAAGGGTAGGCTAATGCCGACGCCGGGTTTCTATCCACCCTTCCTCCCTTACCTATCGCCTATGGTGCAGATAACATAAGCCGTCGGTCGCCTCCCCAAAAATATCCAATCCAATTCCTAGATTCAAATACATTTGAATGGTGTGGTGCAAGTGGGTGACATTTTACGACCAAACAAACATTTGCAGGTTTTTGCCGACTCACCAATAGTCGTGGTTTAGTAAACTTTATAAGGGAAAAGTTTAGGTCGTGTTGGTAGAAATTCACCTCCTGCCGAATATCCTTTTGGTGGCGTACAGGGTAATATAAAGATGTCGATACCTTTGGAAAGACGTATATATATATGTGCCTAAGCGTAACTGCACAACAACGTGTCTGGCCAGGTCAAGAGCCAGAGAACGCCGACTGATTTCCTTTCGACCGTAGCATAGCACGTGTGGCCGGTCGCATCGACACCTGTTCACCACTTGTTAAATCGTTATGTTTGACAAGAGGACTGCTGCCCTCGACGCGAACAAGGGCGAACCTTTATGGCGCAAGCTGTTTCCCGGTGCGGTTCGCATTCGCGTGTGTTCGAATGGGCGTTGGCTGGTGGCCATGCGGTTGCGAGGAGGGCGGTAGGGTGTGTGGGCGGATTGCTTTTCGAGTGAGGACGAGGAAGATGAATGGAGTGCGGGAAGGAGAAGGGGAGTATGGGAAGCAATAGTGGCCTTTCGTACGGATGTGTGACAAATGCGAACGTATGGGAGGGAGCCGATGATGGGGAAAAATAACTTTGACGTCAGGGAAAGTTTGCTGGTAACAAATGAAGGAAAATTATATTTGCATCATCAGGGCTTGAACTGAATATATTTTTTTTAAATTGTCATGCCTGAACGAGAGGTTTGTTTTTCCCTCCGGTATAGTGGCAGGAAAGGGGCACTTTTCCTCCCTGCTGTGCTCACGTTACATCGTGTCTATTTAACCTGGAAAGGACTTATTTACTGTATCTTGTACCTTCCTAAAACAATGGATCACTTGTCAGTATTTTATCAGTCATGAATAAATTAAGAAAAAAATCGATTTGCATTTGTACTTTCCTTATATTCCGTGGTGCAGTCAGTCTTTCCATTTAAAATTACGCCTTGTTCATCCAAAAAAACTATATGGAAAACATTTGCTACTCACTGCTAAAGTTCAAACATCTCTTCCCGTCCATTTCCCGCGATTGCTCCTTTCCGAGCACATAAACAACTTGAAAATGCCTCCATTTCGATATTCTAATCGTTATTCATTTTTTCCATTTTTCGCGGTATGAGATCTATTGTTAGTACACTGTTCGGTCATTAGAGCTCAAGTCAACTGACCGGAGGTTGGATTTGTTTCATAAAATCCAACCTCTCGTTAACGTGGAGACTAAATTCTCTTCCACGTTACCTAACGACCAGATATTGTAAAACCGGCCCTTAAAGTCTTACCCATTGAGGTATACGGAGATGGTATTACGTCATCAAAAATTAGCTTGACAATCGAAATAACAACCATATTGCCCGTCCCTGCTTTTTTCCTTGCTCTCATTTGAATATCATGACAGAATGGACGGCTTAGCGGTTGTAAAGCAAGAATATCTACCATCAGTTTGAAATTTAGGGCAAGATACTCTTATAACGTATATGGACTATTTATTGCTATGGATTTTACTCCATTTCATCATAATTTTCACAAGAATTGCGGATCATTAGAAATTTAAATGAATAATCAATATATATGTAAGGAGAATGTACATTAAAGAAGTAAAAGCATGCGGACTTATAGTAAGTTATCGATGGGAAACATCGTAAAATTGCAAAATTACTGCGTCAGCCCGGAAGTGCTGAAGGAAAATAGGGGTTGACAAATATGGCGGACAGACCACGCCCACGTTACAGGTTCTGGCATTAGGTACAAAAGTAAGCGCCCTCTCCATCAACCTCAATGATCTCACCGTATTGATAAAGATAGAATTCCAAAATTTTGGTTTGGAAGCTCAAAATATTTCAGAGTATTCGTTTCGTGAAAAATCAGTGAGTCAATTCAATTGGCATTAAATATTTTCAAAAAATCATGAAAGGGCATAATTTAGGAACTATTCTCTCAGGTGTGAAAAAAGGTCGTATAAGTGGCGCGGGAAAGAATTAGGACGTAGTAAGTCCCGTTTATTCGACCTAATTCCCAAAGCCCTAATTCCCTCCCCTGTTACGCTGGATACCGTCAATTTTTTATAGCAGAGTTATCCGTGCGTTACTCGAAACTCTGACGGAACTTTATTCAAAAATATTTGTTCAATGTCAACTTGATACATGTTATAAATATTAATAATAGCAATAAATATAGCAATTAAAAAGAAAATTAGCAATATTACAGGGGTCGCGATGTCCTACCCCTTCCCTAGTTACGTAATATACTATTTTCTGTACCGAATGTGATATCAGACTGACATTTTGCGGAACGAAGGCAAGAGACTGTGACCTTGTTTGATCGATAAGCAACCCTCTAAAAATAGCTATTGAAGGAAATATAAGGGTCATAAACGTGCTCTCATCTAAGACAGTAACTGAATGCTCTATAAACACCCCGTGGCTTGAGAAAACTGTCGTATTTGGTTAAAAATATTGATGTCGTGCTGTAGCAGAGAGTATTTCTTGAATTTATTTCTTCCCGCTCCGCAAGCGACGTTATTACCTGAACTTCTCCGTGTGCTTCTAGCCCTGGTGTCGGCGAGGTAAGCTCCTAGCCTAATGAACCAACAAACACGGGCTTGAGTCCCACCAAGGTAAATTTTTCAAATCACTTTGTCAGCATAGTTATGTTTGTTAATCCTATGTTACTTGCTGAATCCTGCAACGTAAATTACGTTAGGGGTTTTGTGGGATATGGGAAAAGTAAAGCGCGAAATTTGGGGATTTGTTGTCGGGCGAAAGTTACGATCCGACGATCAAGGATCCGTCGGATCAAAACTTTCGTGCGATTAATCGTTTACCAAATCTCTTGGCTGTGTATCTCTAAGTCGCAATAACACGCGTTCCTTTGTTGCTTCAATTCAACTACTTTGCATGGCCTCCATTCACCGTACAAACGGCTTTTTTTAGCGATTATTTTTATCGTCCAACAGCTAGAGATTGCCAAGTACGTGGCTATATGAAGAAAATCATTCTTTCAATTTCTCAGTGACTTATCATAGTGTATAAAAATAAAAGCTAATCTGGGTATAGGTTGAACCACCTCTTAACCAATGAGAACTCTTGATAAACGTTTGACGCTGAAATATTTTTTCCAGAAATAACGCCCAATCTAACAAGAAGCGAGTTAGAAAATGATCAAATTCAATTAATTTTCAATTGAGCAATTCTTGACATCGACGTTTCATTTTATTGTGAAATCTTCTGGGGGATTAACAACTTATGGAATAGAGAACGAAAATATCACAAAACCCACACTTCTACACACTGGGAACATGTTTACACTAGCCATATCTGGCGATCAAACCGAACGAAAAAACAATTTATTTATGTTTTTTTTAAATTTTATATTCACTACCCTGAATACAGCGCATTTGGTCAATTTTTTTCGGTGAATATCAGCAACAATAGACGAACACAATCACCCATAGCCTGAGTCTATTCATACCCTGTCCACTTCAGCGGCTTCCACTCAGGCGGGATGCTAACCCGCGACTCTCGAGTTAGCAGGCGAGGACTTTATCTCGTCACCACCGGGGCCGTCGTACAATAAAGTAAAAACAAATTAGCTTTAAATACCGGGTACTGGGGAGAGTAAATGGACTCAATTCGAGTAAGAGACAGTGAACGGAGATATTGGAGCAGGAGAAAGAGTACGGGGATTTGACAGGGAGACAGTGATCAAATGCAGTCAATGAGGAGCCGGTTATCACTATTCAGTTATCGGTTCGACGAATACCAGATGAGAGGCAGATTTGTGGGTGGTAATCCCATCATTCCCCGACTACCGGAAGGAGATTGTGGAGAGAGGCTGAGCGGACTTGAACCGGGATCATTGGTCACTAGAACTGTTTTTATTTCACCAAAATTAGGCTGAGTGGATTCGAACCGGGCCCATTCACCAGGAGAACCGTGCCCATTACATCGGCGTAAGGAAAGTAGCCTCATGCATGGGTGTCATTGAAAGAATTATATGTAATTTGCCTCGTCTACACTGCACGTGCACTTAATTAGGGTTCACTTAAAGGCAGCACTTATATGCAGACGAGCGTCTACACGTAGGCATTAAATCTATCGTAGCCCCAGCTAGTGTTCATGGAAAGAACTTCGCATCGCGCGAGTGTTTGAGTTTATTTGAGTGATTTATACACAAGAATAACAGCACAAAACTAATGAATTAGAAGAATAACACGAACACAAAAACTCAACTTCTCTTATAAATAATGTAGACACGAGTATGATGCGTATTACTATCGAAACTCATCGACCTATCGAAGGCAAGACCTCGATCACCTCCAAGGAACGCTATCGATATCACCCAAGTCCACTTAGTTAGGGGTCCCCGTGTCCAATTAAGTGGATTTGTCAATTAAGTGATAAGAGTCCGTCTACTTGTTACATTTGAAGTGAAAAGTGCAATTTAGTGCTCACTTAAGTGGTTAGAGAAACGCGGCAATTGTAACTAATTAACAAGAGGATATCATTTGAGAAATGGAAAGTTGATAAAGATTGAATAGGATAATTACACTAATATTTTCAGCAATTTGTATTCTAATACTGACACATAACTTTTCAATGAAAATTATTAAGGGGGCTTTATTATCTTGCTTCTGATAAATCTTCAAGGCATTTATTTTTAGGACATTATCAAATATTTATCCAAGAGCAAGGGTATTTTATACGTGTTTTCTGGAATAAACGTGTTTATTAAAGGGTGTTCATGTCTTTGAAATTGGTATCAGAGCCGCTGAGGTAAGTTTTAGGGGGCCTTAACGCGTCTTTGATACCCCCCCCCCCTTTGAGCGTCGCTATGCTTAATAAGCAACACATGCCATTACCTTTAAATGATGAATATAGTAGCATTCGAATTGCAAAAAAATCTTTTATTACGTGAGAAGACTACGAAAACCTAATAAAGTACATTTAGAACAATTATACCACAATATAATATTTACATAAAATTTTACTCACACTTATCGTGAAACAGAACATTATATTGAATTCAATCAGCTCATAAGATCACATGAAACCAAAAATAAAGCATCTATGTTTAAAATAAAACATGTATGAATATCCCTGTGGAAATCAAAATATAATCTGCCTAAAGTTATTCATTTCATTTGTTTGATAATTTATTCCAATATATTTGTATATCATCAATTTTTATCACATTTTTTGTCAAATTACATATAAATTATTTTATTTACACATAACTACATAAAAATTACAAATAAATTTCTTATAATGAACGTTTATTAATATTTTCTTAAAATCCATAAATTTTAAGGGAGCATAATCAAAAGAGAGGATATACTATATACAGAAATGTGGAGTATATGCATCAACTGTTTTTTTTAAAATATCAGTTTTGTGCTGTGCAATCCGGTTTTTTAAGTATTGTAACGTTATAAAATACTGACAAGACTAATCAATTCGTGGTCGAGAAAGTAAGTACAATTCAATTATTATTAGTAATATTCTTTATTACAGGGACAACAAGTCTGTTCAAGAAGAGAACATTCACGAGGAACAGCATGTTTCATCCAGCAATGGCAAACATTTTAAAATCCCACCTTTTCTTCTGGATCCAGCTTGATTGATTTTTCCCATTCCGCATCGGAAAACGCTTTAGCCTTGGACATTTAAAGAGTTCATTGGGCAGACAGTGGTGAGTTAATTTCATTTTCCAATATTTGAATCTGTTATTATGATTTATGAGGTGAAATTTCAATGTAAGAACTCCAAAAACGATAACCGTACACCTTGGTGGTAAACTGTGTTGTTCTTTTTGTTGGAAGACATGGAGCCTCTAAACCTTCGCCGAAATTTTCCTCCTGAAAGAGCATTTTTACAAAAAAAAACAAGTTACAGTGGGATATAGTTATAAAGATTTTGGAGGTTTAGCAAAACTTTAAGAATACACCATCCGAGCCTAATTTACGCACACAGTGAGGTTAGTCTATTGACAGTGCCGTCTATATGCGTTGAACAAACCTTGTCTAAGTCTCACGTTTGCTAAGTTGCTAAGTAAATTGGAGCCAGTCAGAGGATAGCTCTGTTATATTTAACAAAATTTCATTGCATTTCAGATCGTAACTCCAGTCGCAAAAACGGTAAAAAAATTGGCGCTGCTTATAGATTATTCTCAATGAACTCCTCCTTGAGGACAATTCAGACAGAAAACTGAATACAACTGTCCTAAAGACTCGTCCATGAAGACACATATCGGCGTAACTTGGCATATTGTCATTTCGAAAGTGATAGAATGCAATAAGATTCTAACAAACCTCAACACATCATCATTATAATTGGCTGTGCAATCTTAAGATTGGTTGACTGTAGCCCTCCACCCTTCCCTATCTGATGCCAGTTCCCTTACCTCCTGGTATCTCTTCATATGCACTTTCCTCTTTATTTGGTCCATGAACTTATTCCTGGGTCTTCCTCTGGGGACTTTACCCTCTATTTTACCTTCAATTACTTTCTTCACAAAACTATGGTGTCTCAAGGTGTGCCCATTCCATCTTGTTCTTCTTTTATGTATGGTGTTCTATATAATCCTTTCCTCTTATAATTTTCTGTGCACTTCATAATTTCTAATTTTGTCCGTTCATTTTTATCTTCAGCATTCTACGGAAGCTCTTGGTTTCGAATCCGTTGAGGCTAGGATATAGTTCTACATTTAGATAGTTCCCCTAAATAGCTATAATATCAACTGTAAATAGCGCGTTGAATTATAAGGCATGAAAATGTGATATTTGTTTAATAGGTAAAGGCTACCTCGCTCCTACTCAATCATTTCTCCGTATTTATTTTCGCTAAAATGTATTCACAGACACCTTCACTACTAAATCCAGGTTTCATTAAGGCTGCTTGAGGAAAGATTACCGATAGTAGCGATCGGTTATTTCCTGTTTATGGATAGTGCAGCAGTGTTTTCTATTGATTAGAATTAAGGTGGCTGGATCGGTAACGGAAGATCATAGACGGCACACGATAACAATTTTTCAAGTAAGCCAATAAATTATCATTGCAACAAATTTTGACTTATGTGAATGAATTCATTTAATTTTTAAAAACATAATCGGCATAATGCATTTTTTACCTTAATCTATTCAAATCACTAATGAGTACACTTGTGTAAAATATCAACAAATCTAAAGATAAACGGAAATACTCTGATTTTTTAGATAATATCTTGAAAAACAGTATATTAAACTATATTTGTGGGAGCAGACATTGAAAATGTATAGGGTTCGATATGCGATCCCTTGAAGGAGAATGAGATGAAGAATCATTGAAGCTAACCCTAAACCTTAATTCTATCGTTTAAGACTTAGCTACGACAAAAAATAACTATGTAACAGCAATATTCTTGAACTGTGGTCAGTTAATATCTCAATGCCGAAGTTTCGCTAATTTTTTTGGCATCGGGATCAGTAACATCGACCCAGCTACAAAGAATATGTCTGTACTAACAGGTAAATGCTATCTGTTTACATATTTTTTCACTGCTTAGTGTTGGAATCTCTTTGATGATGGCTCATTGTTACTGATTTTGATGCCCTGAAGATGACAAAAAAATTGACTATACGTTGGCATTGAGAAATATACTTATCTACCACTCTTCAAAAATCTTGCTGTTGTATATGTTTACATAAATAGCTGAGATATTCACAATGGATTACAAAGAACAACCGTGAATACGAGAGAAAAGGTTGAAAGGTAAATGGGAGTTGTCCATCGTTGATTCAGCGATTGACTATTGAGAACCCTTAAGAAAAATTGAAACTTCTGAACCACCCCATCAATTACTTTCTAGCAGTTCTTCGTCACCGTAACCCACCCCTCAGGAATTTTTCCTGTAAAGAAGTTTTATTCACCCTTGGCATTCGCGACCTACGTCAACGCCGCTTGATTGCAGACATGAAATTATTGCATAATGTGTTTTGTGGTTCTTTTCGGAATAATGACCTTCTTTCATTTTTCTCAATCCGAGTGCCTCCTCGTTCCACCCGTAACACCAACCCCGTACACGTGCCGAAATTCCGTCTCTCTGTATCCCAACGCTCTCTTTTCTGCAGGATACCGTCCGTAATTCAATTACCTTGCTGCAAAAAATCCCTCCTTCGATCTTTTCTCTTCACCACCCTGCTTCAACTCCGTTGTACTGTAAAAACACTTTGTTCCCTAAGAACCTTGTCTGTTAATTTTTGTGACTTGGTTTTGTTAATTCTGTAAATATTTTATGTTTATGTATTACATCAACCAATGTAAAAGGCCATTGTGCTGTTTTTGGGATTATAGTAAATAAATAAATAAATAAATACATGGTTGGATGATGAAAACTTCTTCGAGAACCAACGGGCAGCTCCATCTGGAAGCGATTTGAAAAGCCAAACCACAGTGTGAATACTCACGATAGTTCTCCTTTTGATCCGTCGCTGACGACATTCCACCGTCTCCGAAATTGTCGCTCGACCTTCCTTCGACCGCGCCTCCGAAGAAGCAGACGAGCAGCAGACAGAGCAAGAGGAGCGGGGACGAAGGAGCGGCTGTAGGGGGTGCGGCGACGGAGGAGTGGAAGCGATGGTGCCGTTGATTAACAACCCGTTTGAAAAGGAACCCACCCGTTAGGGATGCATCACCGTGGACGAGAGGCGCGGATTTGGAGGGTGGAGACAAAAGCGATCGCCCTTCGTCTCCAGAGGAGGGAACAGGGTCCTCGCAACAATGGTTGGCGGGCTCCGTCCTCCCAACTGAAGGCCAAGTCGCCTCGACCCGACTTGGTCTTGCATTGTCCTTCCTTGCAAGTTGCCTCATGATACAGCGGTGTGCCTCCTTCCCCTTTCCGCCCCTCCCTCCCCATCTCACCTTCCCCTCCATCCCCTCCTGCTCTCCTCCTTCACATCACCTCAAGAGGCGCCCAGGGTGGAAGCTGTGAAGGAAAAAAGGATACCACATCGGTTAAGGTATTCAGAGCGAAACATCATTTTACTTAGAAATCAATGAATTTGGTCTCATTTTAAAGAAAAATATCTCACCCTTCCAATGACACCAAAATTTTAACCCCTTACCACATTACTTTCCGAGGTATTTGCCTACAAATACCAGCCCTTTTACATGGGAAATGATACGTGAATGCACTCCAGAGAGACACTATTTACAAAATGAGGTATTTCTAACTTTTAGATGTCGTAAAAAACTAACAGTGTGTAATTTGTATGTTTTATCAACTATATTTGAAAATTAATCATATATTCACCGCAGTAAATTCTTCGGGATCACAAAAAACCTTCCGTTTTGAAGGATTTTCAAACGCACCGCGCGAAAAAAAGAGTCAAGTGAAAGACTTATTTAGATATTTTCATTTAATTACTTACAATTTCTTTCATTTAAAACTATATTATTGTACCATTAATAATGCAATATTTAAATGATGTGTCCTACAGCTGGTGAAATTAAAACGTATAACTCGAATATGGTCTCTATTATGACTTGGGAACTATCTCGCTCGGACTACCTTTTAAGTATGACAAGGACTACATTCGAGGAGGAGAGCATCTAAATTTGTATACATGGTTCTCCGCTAACCACTTTAAGGGTGTGCGGCAGAGGGTGATTCCCATTGAGGTAGAGAGGGCATTACGTCATAACTGGGTCAAAACTGCTCCAAGCGAACATATAGTGTCTCGCAACCTTTAGAAGGATTAAGGTGGGAGCCCCTAGACACCCGGAGGCTACACGCTAGGCTTTGCTGGCTTGAGAAATTCAAAACTGGTGTATTTCAGAACGACACGGAGAATATAATCATGACTACTCACTATACCTTTAGGTCTGACAAAAGCGATGAAATGAGAGAGATACAATGCCGACAAGATAGGTTCTTAAACTGGTTCTCTCCGCGCACAATAAGCGACCACAATACTGAGCTCCTCCCGATATACCTCTATAATACACGTCACCATTTCACCTCCCAAAACCTTATGCCTTTTAGCTTTACACAGTTGGTATCCTATTACCCCCAGTCACACGCCCATGCAGAGGCTCGCAGGATAGTATGTAGGTATGTATGTAGTCTGACAGTCGAAATGACAGCCATATTGTTTATTCCTACTCTATCCTTGCATTTCCTCGGATAGCACGACGGAATGGACGAATTATTAAGATGCATAGCAAGAATATCCACCGACTGCTTGAAATGTAAGGCAAGAAACTCCGGAAATGTACAGTGATTTCTAGGTGCTATGGATTCCAATCGATTCTACCTTTGTTTTCACCGGGAAGGTGGGTTATCATTTATTGAAACACATAATAGGGATGCATGTACTATTTTGCGTCTTAGGGTAGTTTGGGCGAAATATAATTTCACATAGAGATCAATGACTTTGGTCTCATTTAAAAGAAAAATGTCTCATCCTTCCAAAAATACCAAATTATCAACCCCTTAACGGACTACTTTGCAAGATTTTTGACGAAAAATACCTTCCCAATTACAAGGAAAATTATTCGTGTACGCTCTCTGAAGAGACATAATTAAAACAATGAGAGATTTCTACCTCCTAGTGCTAGTAAAAAAATACAACCGTGTTAGTATGTTTTCTCAAGTATTTTTGAAAATAAATCGTATTTTCTCTGCAGTAATTTTTTCAAGATCGCATAAATCCTTACATTGTGAAGGAGTTTCAAACGTATCGCGTCAAGAGAATGAGTCAATATAGACTTATTTAGATATTTTTTAATAATTAGTTAAAATTTCAGTCGTTTTATTGTATAATATTGCAGCATTCATAATGCAATATTTAATTCATGCTTTCTACAACTGCTGACATAAAAATCTGTAATTTGAATATGGCCTCCATATGGCTGGGGAACTATCTCGCTCAAACTACCTTTAAGTAGATATGCGTAGAATACATTTAGACGAATCAATACGAAATAAATGTCATGCACCTTATGGCTATGCGAGAAAATAGCATTTAATTGCCATTAAAAATCAAGTCTATATGGCGCATTTTTTTCAAAATAAGTGAACGTGGCTTATATGCTCCAGTAATGCTTCGTTAGTTTGGCCATATTGAGAGAATGGATGAGAGTCGAATAACGAAACATATATATGAGAGTAAAATGAATGGTGCGAGAGGTAGAGGTAGGCCGAGAAAGTTGTGGTTGAATGTGGTTGAGGAAATTCTTTGGAGGAGGAATATTAGGAGTCTTAAAAACAGGAGGGCGTGTATGAAGCAGTGTATGGGGTTAAATGAGACAAAAGCGGTTTGCAAGGATGGGTCATTATGGAGGTAATTATTGAAGCAGAGTTAGGTGTACAAATATGTATTCATGTGTGAAACTTTATGACTGTGCCTAACCCCGGAAGGGAGCGGCATGATTGGTATGTATGTATATATCACTAATGAGTAAATTATTGCAAATTTTTGCGAATGGTAGTCTATGATAAAAATTCGCTCCTAACACTTTTCTTTTGAGAGCAATTTAGTGTCAGGACGAGTTTTGCATAAATGTTTACTTTCCTTACAAATCCGAATCAGAATACATGGATATTTTTCCTCCATTTTCGAGTTTTTACGGCTGTGGTTTTTGAAACCTTGCACTATGGAGCACACAGTGATATTTTATGAATTCTATTGAAGAAGCCCTTCTAATCTATTGGTTCAAGAGCCATGAAGGGCTAGAGTATTTATGAAAACAACAAATAAAGCATTTTTATGTCGGCAACAAAGGTTGTTTCTCCTGATAGTCAAACGCGAAGAATACCTACTCTCACAAAAGTGTCCTCTGCACAAAAAGGTACCATGATGCCCTACAACTATGCTTATGAATTTAGAAACTGATAGCTGTAATTCAGTCAGGCTAAGGTGCAAGATATAGAGAAGAACGCTGAATATTAGTTGGGCACACAGAGTGAGAAATGAAGAGGTATTAACCAGAGTGGGGGAAGATTGAGGACTGATAAAGACGATTAAAACAAGGAAGCAAAACTGGCTGGGACATATACATATTGAGAAGAGATTTTTTAATGAAGGAGGTATCAGAAGGGATGGTGGAAGGAAAGGGTTAACGTGGAAGAAGAAGAAAGAAAATGACGGCTAAATTAGAATAGGAGACAGGCTACGCGGGGATGAAGAGGAAGGCACGAGACAGAGTTATCTGGAGGAGAGGCTACTGAGGACCTGCTAAACAGCAGTCTACCAATGATGATGAAGGTGCAAAATGATTTTTTAGCTGTTGCTGTTGAATGGAGTCATGCAAAGATGCATAAATATTTTTTTTTAATTACAGACGCTTAAAAATAAAAATTCATTAGTTTCTCATGTAGGCATCGAAAGTTGAAAAAATAAAATGAACAAAAGTGCGCATAAAAACAACGCTACCTGTCGTTAATAATCGGCATCGTTGGAGATTTATGGGCAGGCTTTGCAAGATGCTCGGAAGATGTCGGGCACTTGCAAGCATGAACACAGCACACACAACAGATTCACGGGTTCCTTTTTTTCATGCGCAGCTGAATTTCTCCTCCGCCGAAACCTTTTTCCTTTTCTCTTATCGATTTCTTCAGTCAAGAACTCAAGAGTCTCAGGAGAAGTATCTGTGGGAAGAAGGGAGAAAGAGACGGTGAACATCACAGGCCTTTTGATGATTGATTGTTGAAAGCAGTTTGAGTCATCCGCATCTCAGAACATAAACACGAGCCTATCAAAAAAGCCAGTTAAATCTTAACAAAATATCAGAAGAATCTCTAAAATGTCTTCTATCTTTATCTGGGAAACATCTAGTGATGTCTTATGTATGTGAGGATCGTGTTGGTGTGGTAGCTAGAGTACTGGCTAACCATACGGACGGCCAGGGTTCAAATCCCTGCAGAGGAGGATGTTTTCCACAGGAAACCCGATCCCTACTTGAGTGTCTTGTGAAGGGCACTTCAAGTACAGTACTCCGTCTGTCGGAAGAGACGTTAAGCCGTGGTCCCCTTGGCGCCTATCGTTAAGAGGAGGCTAATGCCGACACCGGGTTTCCGTCCACCCTTCCTCTCTTACCTATCCCCTATGGCGCAAATGACCTTAGCCGTCGATCGCCTGCTCAAAATCCAATCCAATCTTATGGATGTATTTAAGTAATTTAGTTAATATTTTTATGTAACAAAATTAGTGTAAGACATAGTTTCCGGCTTCACATGGTGGAAGTTTATGAAGTGGAGTGTATGAATTGAAGTTTGAGGACTGTGCCTGTAAATACGTCGGTCAGACTGGAAAAAAATTTAACACCAGAATAAAGGAGCATAGGAGAGATTTTATGAATAGTGATGAAACCACTGAAACGTGAAACATTTAAGCGAAAATATTCAAACAGCGGGTGAATTGTTTTGAATAAAAATTAAATAAAATTAAAAATTTTGATAAATTCGGCCTGGACCGGGAATCGAACCACGGACCTTTGGTTTGCCGGACCAATGCGCAGACCCGTGGTTCGATTCCCGGTCCAGGCCGAACTTTTCTCTTGGCAACTTATTCAAAAAAATTCACCCGCCATGTTTGAATATTTTCAAATGGCTAAGCACGGCAAATGTGCTGGTGAAGGATACTGTCTCTTGGTTGAGGCTTCTTTAAAACCCTCTTCTCCCTTGCGTTGCCATCTTTGATGGACCGCAAGGGCTTAAGATCTAGTTGCCTTGTATCCACCAAAAATTGCTATGGGAATAGGAAGACTGGATAGCTTAGTGGTCTGCGTATTGGTCCGGCAAACCAAAGGTCCGTGGTTCGATTCCGGCTTAAGGCCGAATTTTTCTCATGGCAATTTATTTAAGCGAAGAAAAACACTGGTGTAATTTGGACCCAAGAATTTTCAATTGAATTAACAAAGGGCGGAAGCTTGATTTTCTGGAACATTTTGAAATCGTAAATAGCCCTGATACCTTATGTAATGACCAAATGCTCCTCTCTCCCTCATTCCTCCTCCGAATCCACCGATCGTCTCGACGGCGTCACAGATAAACAGATAAGCCCTTGCCCCTTCTTCTTCTTCCTTGAACTTCAAATGTGGCCGTTAACAATTCACCCCCCCTTCTCCCTCCACCCCTTTCCATACTTTGTATGTGTGTGTTACACATTAGGGGAACGCGACCCAAAAGATTTACCTGAAGATGACACGCAGTGTCGAAACTATGGTCAAGTTATATGAAATAGTGTGGGATAAAACCAAGTATCTTGTATTATGAGTGATAACACAATTAGGATTAAAATTTCTTCAATGGCCGTTAATATTGGGACCACTTGTCAAAAGAAAGGCAATTAATATTTATTGTGTAGGTTTAAGGGAAACTAAAGTGACCAACCACAGCCTCTCGACCAGAAAACCCTCCTGTGGTGGTTTACGGGAATGTTAATTCCTCGTCATTGACCACTCACAGACACATACACTCAACCTTCACAGGTACCAAGAGACCCCGTTATGGGTGCCTGGATAATAACCACAACCTCCCTATTGGTGAATGTTTATGGAATAAAAATTCCACGCCAGGGACAAACACAGAGCAATCTCGCTCAAAAGTACTCAGAAAAATCATTCATTCACACATTCGAATGGGCACAACTTCTGGTAGAATCAGATTCGAGTTGAATGCCATTCCAAGGAAGATAAACGGAAAAAGACGAGGGTGTGCGTCGGATACGCGTATTTCGGCCATAAGGTGGCCCTCTTCAGCGAACTGAAGGGAAAATACACGAGCAACACAAGGTTGAAAGTTACCTAATCTTGGTACATAACGAGGCATTAGAGCTCAAGTGTCCTTGATTTCAGTATTTTACTGCCTGTTTCTTTTCCATCGATTAAATATTGCCGTGAAAATTTTGTGCCAAATTCCCCCCTCCCACTTTGCCAAAACCACCAACGGCAAAAACTCGCAAACGCCGTTCGCGACTATCCCTCGTGCATTCGCTGTCTCGCGTTCGCTGTCCGCGATGTAACAATCAGCTCACTTTTACACTGAAAGTGATAGTGGTGTACTCTTTTCTGACCGACTCAACGCTAGCGCCATTTCCTCCACCAATCAACAAGGTCAAGGATTCCCCTACACCCCCAACTCCTGCGTTGGTCAGCTGACTCGCCCTCAATCGCCAGCCGCGTCGTCTCCACGCTGGGCCCGGCCTCGTTTGAAACTGACTGCAGACGAGAAGGGACCTGATGGAGAGGTGACTTGTGATCGTCTTCTATAGATCAAATCTACGGTATTTAACCGACGGGCTTGTTTTCAATTGTAATACTTGTTTGTTGTATAAATGTTCCTGCTTGAAGTTAATCAAACTGGCTGAGGTGGAATTCACTTTCTCTCGTCTCCGTCCACCATTTCGCAGTCAATTCACTCGCGACATCAAGTTTTAGTTATTTGCGTTTCAATTTTATGAAAATTTAATTTTTTTGCCTGACTTTTTTTATTTTTTTTCCTTTCCACGAACAACTATACTTTTCAAGGAACATTCACTGCTCTTGAACGATTTTGTTAAGCCGTTAATGGGCTCTCAAGTTATCGTGACGGCAAATGAGTGCACTATTCCCGGGAATACATTGGTGATAGATAAACATTTGGCATAACTTATATTTTTCACCATCTTTCGTTGCATGACGAACCCAATCCATTTCCTAATGGGCAAAAGTTATTAACATATAGAAAATTAAATAACCTTTCTTACTAATATTATAATATGATCAGTGGAAGCCATCATATGCGCCTTATTTCTAGAAAACCGTTAAAGTATTTTCTAATCCTGTTGTAAATATTTTAGATATATGAAACAATATAGATATGATGTGGATATTTTGTTGTGTTCTGTGTTTGTTGGGATAACAAAATTGAGAATGAACCCGAAAATGGGGTCCGTCTAGATGTTTCTAACTTCCTAAAAAACGCTTTCATCCTATTTGTTAACGAGTGGAATCGCTGGTCACTTAAGACTGGTGAAGGAATAAATAGGAGAATGGAGAGGCACGCAAAGTTGGATGAAAGAAGTGCATGCGTGTGAATCCCTGTGTATGAGCGTAAGACAGAGCAAGAGGGTGGAGGGATCAGCGTTGAGGAGTTTTTTTGGGACTTGTTGTGAGGCTGTACTTATTTTTTAAAATTAGCAAAAGTATTTGGAATCCGTACGCTATAAATTTGGTGAGAAAACTCACATTTTCCGGTCTTTTAGCGCTGCGATACCGATGTGCTATGAGGACGTCATTAGGTATGATCTATGCCTGCAGTAACATTTTTAAGTGATGAAAGTTACCATTGTTGTGAGATCTCGTCTCATTTCATAAGTTTTCGATAGCTTCATGGAATTTTAATTACTTGTATGTTATAAAATGCGCAGGTTGTGGGGTGACTGAGTTTTCAACATAAAACGTTAGTGTACCGTCTTCACTCCGCATTGCGGAATAAAAGTTGTAGAAAATTTACTTTTTTCCTGACCTTTTAGAGGTTTGATATCTAAAATCGTAACCTATTATGGATTTTTTATAGATTAAGTTTCTCCAGTAAAAATATCATTGAACAAAAATAAAAAGTTGACTGCAGGACAACTTCAAAACGTCTAAAACTGTGCCAGATTCACCCTGGTTTACCATGTAACGAAAACAGCAAGACCCAAACTAAAGACAGAGTGAAAACACTAATCACACGCAAGTACAGAAGAGCCTCGGAGTTGAAAGTGGAGTTACCACTTTACAGACTTGGAGCAATCGTTCCTCTGTCGCATTTTATTGTTGCACTGTCGGGATAGTGTTGCGAATGCTAGCTTTCTCCAATTAAGTTGCATGTGGTATCCAGCACAATGGACAGTGCATCCCTTAGAACCGCTGCTCAACGAAGTCGACACTGGAGGCCTAATAGTACATACGATGCAGCATTCAACTCCAGAATTGTAAATGGCTGCTGCGGCCATATAATTGGATGGCTCGACACTCCACGTCACAATCTTCCGTGGACTCGTCCAATTTTCTCTTTTCATGTACATCTACAAAATACAGTGCAAGCCACCGCTAGGGTGTGTGGCACGGGGTGAGTCCACATCCAGAATGAAGCCCTCATCCCCGCTGATATCCGAACCGCGCACATTGCCCCGAAATGCCAGGTGCAGGCCGAAAGCATTCACAATGAGAATACGCGGTCAGAACAGAAACTAGGATAGTTCTACATGGACGATGGACATGGACCATGCCTTACATTACTTAAAATACGACTACTGGTTATAATTACTACGACAGATAAATAGTTCTACAAGGTACTAAATCATGCTGGAAATTGCATGCGAGGTTAGTAGCTTATAATTATGTTAAGATATTTAGCACAAGTGCAAAAATGTACCTAGTGTGGGTCATAATACGCTAGATTTGATGTATCGCATATATTATGGTCCCTTATAGTACGTGGAAAAAATTAGCATTAAAATCCATCGGTTTTTCTGTCTATTTCCTTGACCTTATGCCTGTGAACGTTCCTACCACAAAGTTTGGCTCTAGCAAAAGAATGTTCAACTTCCGGCATAAAATAATAGATCTTTAAGGTTTAAATTAATGAAGCTGAGGTAAATATCTTAGGAAAACGGTTTGATATACTTAAACGATGAAGTTACGTTATTTTATTCACACAGTTATATAGTTTTGTTACAAAACAATATTAGGTAACCTGGGCAACCTCGATTGAAAATGAAGCCGAAGGGCCTTGTGGATGGGAATTGATCTATTCAACAGTGCAAACCTTTTTTTTGTCGCCATTTAAAAACTTCTCCAGAGGGATTCTTTTTTTATAAAGATTGGTTATTTATTATATTCAATAGTCCGCGACGGTGATCGTTAGAAAAAGTGAAGGGGTGTAATTTACACAGCCTGCCGTCAGATGCACCGGTGGAATTTTAAAGAAATATTTCGCTTATCCCTACAATCTGAGCTCTTATGGTGCGCCGCAGGATTTTAGAAATATTTTTTGTGTTCGAGTGTGCGGTTGTCGGGTTCTTTGAAAAGGCGACCGGAATAAAAAATATTTTTTTTGTCGATCGAGATGTTCACACCTCATATTTTTATGGTATCCCTCTGAAAGTGGAAGGGGCTGAAAATATATCTCGGCGTTCTTTACCAACGAAAGAAAGCGTTGATATAAATTACTCGAGCGATAAATTTCGATATCCCTTTCAGAGGTGTAAGATTTGTCACAGGAAACGAAAAAAGACTTATATTAATAAAGATTTCCCAGAGGGCTCTTGGCTTTCACTTGGAAATCAATTACTTGCATTCACTGCTTGAATATTTATTCATAGGATTCGTTATTTCAGAATAATTTTCTGTTCCTAATGTTTTAAATTTGTGTGATCGTTGAATAGTAATACAATATTATCATATCTCTCTTTTGCCTTTCATACATTCATTGCTCCTCGCTACTTTCCCACAATTCATTTCCAAGAACATTTTGTGGTGACTTTTACAAGCTACTGGTGTTACCGTATTGAGGTGGATAGGTAGGGTGCTTGCTACTGCGGCCAATGACAGAAGCTGCAACATTTATTAGATTACTACCATCGTTGTAAACCCCGATTTTTCTTCAGCGCCTGCGGGCTGAGGCGCTAATTCTGCTATTTTTACAATGTGTTCCATCGATAAATTTATAGAAATCAGCATGATACATACTTCCTCAATATGCTTTCTCCTTACATACATTTTTAATTCATTTTAACTTATAATAATCCGTATTCCCAGGGAAATATTACATAAAATCGAGCAGAATTCATAGCTCTAAGTAGCCAATATATGTTTCATCAACATCTACATACTACCCTGCGAGCCGCCGCAAAGGGGTGTGACAGAGAGTTTTAGCACACCAGCCGTGTAAATATGTAAGGGATAAGGTTTAGGGAGGTGAAATGGTGATGTGTATTTTGGGAGTGTATTTCGTGGAGCTCAGTTTATATTGTGGTCACTTATTGTGCGCGAAAAGAACGAGTTTTGTACAGACCTGTTCGGCAATGTATCTCTCTTATTTTATCGCTTCTGACTAGAGATGTAGTGAGGCGTCATGTTAATATTCTGTGTCGCTCTGAAACACATCAGCTCTGATGTTCTCAAGTATGCTAGGCCTAGCGTGTAGTCTCCGAAGCTCTAGGGGCTTCCACCTAAATCCCTCTGAAAGTTGTGAAAATGTTCTATATGTTCTTTCGGGCAGTTTTTAACCAATGCACAGCTTTCCTTTGAATTTAACATTTTTGGTGAAATCATTTTGTCCAGGGTACCAAATGCTCGCAGTTCAATCGACGTGTGGCATAACCAGAGTAAAGTAGCATCTCTCATTTACTCTTTCATCCGAGGACCTTCCTATTGGATTGGAAATTTTGGGAGGCGACGGACGGCTAAGGTCATTTGCGCCTCAGGGGTCGGGTATGGGAGGAAGGGTGGATAGAAACCCGGCGTCGGCATTAGCCTACTCTTAACCTAGGCGCCAAGGGGACCACGGTTTAACGTCTCATCCGACGGACTGAGTACTGCACTGAGGCGTCCTCTACAAGATCCTCAAGTAGGAATCGGGTTTACTCTGAAAAACTCCCCCCTCTGCAGGGATTTGAAACCTGGCTCTCCGTACGGTTAGCCAGTAGACCTGCCTATTATACGCTTAACAAAACCTAGTTCCTCTAAGGCCAGTTTAATATTCTTGTTTAGAATCCGTTAATTCGTCCATCCGTCGTGCTATCCGAAGGAAAGATGGTAAGATCAGCGATTACTATTACGGTTTTTATTTCGGTTGCCAGGCTATAATACAGCCCTTTCATCTACTTCAATGGATGCTACTCATAACTATTATAAATTTACATACCCTTCTATGGTTTATGTAGTGCGCCCAAAGAGTGATATTAAATTTAATATCTATGAATAATCATGCAAATTACACGTATGCTTTTTATTAATAAAATCAGCCAATATTTCCTTCACTGATTTTAAAAAAATTCAGTTTTGATTCATACTTAATTTTATTTTTAAAATTTTGTGTGTGTCTGAGTCCTTTATTTAATTTGTTTTTAAGCCTTCAGCTATAACGCAAGACGGAATGCCAATATAACATTGTTAACCATGAATTTATGCGAGCAGAAGTTCTTCGGATTTTCATTTATTTCATACTTTGTATGCGTTCCTTTGTTTGAAGGCCGTGTAGAACAAGAATATGAAAACCTGTTTCGTCGTAAATGAAAGACGAGAAAGCAGAGGTTTTCGGTCGCCTCAAACGAAGATAATCTCATTCTAGCAATAACTTATTAATGACTATGCATACCATTTTCTTAGCACATGCTCCCTTCCAGCAACAACTCCTCTTCAAAATGGTTTTACGGGTCGTCGTAAATAACATTCATTCTGGAAATGTATCAGGCTATCACAACTTCACCTGGATGTTAGATCGGCACAACATTTTAAACGAATTTCTATTAAAGGGGCGAGTAATGAATTGCTTTACTGACAGTTTGTGATTCAAAATGGACTTCAGGAAACCCCTCGGTGAGGAGGTAAATTTTTAATTCTTTGTTAATTATTCGATAATAGTATAATGTTAAGCTCAGTAATACAGGATTAGCATACTGAACCTATTTATAAACGTGGTAAAAAATTAATTTACATCCTCAAGAGCTGGAAGTTGGGTCCAGGATTTTCGCAGTTTTTTCCCACGGATTATTAATGAGGATTATCTCACCCACACATCGCAAAACTCATATCTCAGGTGCAAAAATGAAAACTTTTATCACGGTAGTTATATCCAGTTCCTCTCCAACTAAATTTATTTCTGAATGAATATCAGAAATGGTAATTTTCCTATTGCATAAAATTTAATACAACCATGGTTTCGTGGCAAGTACTACATCATCATCAGGTGGCAGTGAATCTAAACTATGGCCGAATTAAATTTTACTTAAGTGGAAAATTCTCACTTTTGTTATTCATAATGGTGACATTCCACAATATCACGCCTGGAACTTCTCTTTTTCTTCATTTTTATATTTACCCAAGGTTTTCACCACTGATAGTTTAATCGTAGAAAACACCTCTTCTGTTCTGGAAACTCTTTTGCTTTTACAAGTCACTCTTACATAGTTTTCTTCGTCAAAATGGCACATTAATTGCGTAAACTTAATAAAAGAAGCTCAGCTGTGTCAGGAAAAGTGTATTTTTTCCTTAACTACTTAAGATAGTTCGAACGAAAACTCATTTCACCTATAAATTAATACATTTAGTCTCACTTTAAAGAAACATGTCTCACCCTTTCAGAAATATCAAATATTTAACCCCTTACAACGCTACTTTCCGAGATATGCCAAATATACCAGCCCTTTCACATGGGAAATGGTACGTGTATGCTCTCCAGTGAGAGCTTATTTTAAAAATGAGGGATTTCTAGCACCTAAATTTCGTCAAAAAATTAACAGTGAGTAGTTTTTATGCTTCATCAACTATTATTGAAAATAATCCATATTGTCACTGAAGTAAATTATTCGGGATCACAAAAAAAACCTTCCGTTTTGAAGGAGTTTTAGACGTACCGTGCCAAAAAAATGAGTCAAGTTAGAGACTTATGTAGATATTTTTATTTAATTTTGAATAATTTTGGTCGTTAATAGTAAATTACTGCACTTTTAGTAATGCAATATTCTATTTGTGTGTTCTACAGCTGGTGAAATAAAACTTATTATTAAAAAATGGTCTCTACTCTAACAAGAGAACTATTTCGCTCAAACTACCTTAATACACAATTGCTTGGCATTACCTCTTCGAGTGCGTATTCAAATTCGCTACACAAGTATTTTATTTAACTTTTTCAATTCCATGCGGCGAATCGTCAATTTCTATGCATCGCAAGAGTGTGCATAGATTAATGCATACATATCAATCACGCCGTTCCCTTCCGGGGTAGGCACAGTCACAAAGTTTCACTCATAAATTCATGTTTTTACACCTAACTCTGCTTCAATAATTTCCTCCATTCTGACCTATCCTTGCAAACCTCTTTTGCCTCATTTACCCCAATACACTGCTTCATACACGCCCTCCTGTTTTTAAGACTCCTAATATTCCTCCTCCTAATAATTTCCTCAACCACATTCAACGACGACTTTCTCGGCCTACCTCTCCCTCTCGCACCATTCATTTCACTCTTATATATCTGTTTCATTTATTCGACTCTCATCCATTCTCTAAACATTTACGAACCAACAAAGCACACTCCTTTCATGTATGTCCACAACTGGAGCATATAACCCATATTCATTTATTACCCACTCATTTCTGACCCTATCCATCCTACTCTTGCCGCAAACACTCCTGATTTTAGGAATAAATGTTTTGCCTATCAAAGATTATATTTTTTCTATTATAGCATATGTGATATATGTGCTTCCAAATACGCAAAATGTTATTGAATTCGGAATACCGATCATCTTAGGCAATGCATGGCAACCGGGATGCTGGTATTAACAGACGGGAATTCAGGGGTGTTTCTGAAAGAAATTCGTCGCCTCAGTCGTTCGACGAGCTTCATAACAACACTGCAATATTGTACCATTGAACTCATGGCTCACTTTAAGGGGGGATCGGAGTGAAATATTTGATATGAGATACGAATAAGTCCACACTCGAATGGTTTCCGATTACATTCGTCTCTTGAGGCCCTGGGGGATTACGCACTTTGACGCTCATATTTTTTATTTATTTTTTTCGTTTCGCCGCACCGCCCGATACCACTATCAAAGAAGATTGATTCGAGTCGAATAGAAATTCCTTTACGCTCGTCTCTCCTCCTAAAAATCCCGCGGGCGCCTGAAATCGAATGCAAACATTCCTCACGTCTGCTAGATCGGGTTTCACTCTTCTTATGTGGGGAACGTGGCTATTGGTTCCTCCTGCTGCTCAGCGGCGACACGGCTGCTAGTTTTGCTTGCAAAAACTATCTTGCCGAACCATGTTTTTTATCTTCTTTTATCATCATCCCAGTCATGTGACATCCCGTAGTGATTAATATTCTTATTCGGCTAAAAATTAAGTTGCATAGCTTAAGGTGAGGCTTACTTCAGGTATTAAAACTTTCACGGCCAAATCGTTCTAGTTTTTTCTTCTCTTTTGTTGTAACTTAAAAAAAATAACAATAAAATTCGACGCTGTGAATTCCCAAAGAAGATACATTGACGAAATGATAGGTACAAAAACTCTTTTCTTTCCGCGCACAATAAGAGACCACAATAAAAATTGAGCTCCACTAAATACACTCCCATAATACACGTCACCATTTCACCTCCCAAAACCTTATCCCTTACATCTTTAGACGATTAGTGTCCTAACACCCTCTACCACACGCCGTTTGGGCGGCTCGCAGGGTAGTATGTAGCTGTAGATATAGAAGTAACTATGCTGAAGCTGATTTAGCGTAAAAAAGTAGCTTATTAATTTATATTTATTTGTTAAAAAGGATGATTGACGTAGCTAAACCACGTATAGTTGTATAGTACTTCTCATTCCCGCCTCTGAATTTTATATTGTAAATTTAACAAGTTCAGACTAAAAGAAGAAAAGATATTTTAAAATATGGCCCGTGAAAGTTTTAATACCAGAGATAAACCACTCTTAGAATGTAGGGCATAGGTAAAAATGGAGGAAGAGACTCTTAAGGTAGCTCTGTATTGACTATTCGAGTGAAATAAATACTAAGTTATACATTTTCAGATGTACAGTTTAAAAACGTATAGAACAGCAAAACGGCAGAAAATTTTAGTCACAAAAAAGTCCCACCTTGCGTTAGTCGTGGCGTGGTTTAAAGATTAAACCCCTGACAATTAGTTACCTATAGTTAGCTTTCGGAGTCAACGGGAAAGAGCAGTTTCCGCTATGCACATCAGTCGTGGGGAATCTAATGAAAATATATTGAGGGCAAAATGATATTGGAGGCTAGTTTAAGGGAACTTGGCCAGGATTTCTGCGGGATAAGTGGGCATTGTTGTTGGACAGGAAAGCAGTTAGTTTCCAGACATGAGCCCCATTCAATCCTTAGCCTTCCCCATTAACGTCTTTCTTTTTTTTTTCTTTCTCGCACCCTCCAGCACGTTTCGAGAGAAAATGGAAATTGATTAGACGCGCTCATGGACGAGTTCCAGCTCGCCACTCTCCGACCAACCTAGGCTCTCATTAGCTCGTTAGCAGACCCGGGTGATCACGCAATACCAGCCTTCCGCTTCCTTCCTTACGAGGGAGATGCAAGCGTGAAATAGACGATTTCATTGTCTTCCCACGGTAGAGGTGGTTCATCCGCATGATTGGTTGAATGTCATTACTTTCACATTCCCTCTTCTTAAATAAAAAGTGTCCTCTACATCTACATATTGCGTCTACGTCTACAAACTATTATTCATTATCTATATTAATGACCTAAGTTCAGGGGTTAGCTGTAAATTAAGATTATTTGAAGACGATACAGTTGTCTAGAATATAATAGAAATAGAATAGAAAACAATTTTATTGTCCTGGGAAAAAGTCCCTTAGGACATTGAATTAGTTTACATGCCTTCGTGAGGAGTGGAATACAATGACAAAATACAAAGCCTTACAAAAAAAAAGGAAAAAAACAAACAACTTTCAAGTCAGCAGAGAGATATACAATGAGCGAGGTAAATGAAAATGAAAAAACAGTCTCAATATCAATAATCGAAATAGTATATTAAAACAAAAATGTACAATCTGCAATACCTATTATAAGAAAAAATGAAAAGCAAACAAACGAATATTTTATAAGACAAAAGAACAGCAAATGATTTCGTGAACAAGTAACATGTAACAATATCATCTCATATCATTTTGTCTTCTCATATAGAGGCGAGAGTACATTTGGGAAACAAAAAGTCAGCCATACTCCTTTGAAATTGTGAGACATTCCTCAAAAGTTTAATACTATCAGGCAACGAGTTCCATAATTTACAGGATGAGATGTGGAAAGTATTTTCATATTTTGTTGTACGGTATTTGGGGATGTATAATGTTTTTGTTATACAGGTCGATCTCTTGTTAGTTTGAGCATTAAAAATCAAGTTTTCATATAAATAAGAAGAAGATATCTACCGTGAAATGAACGAAGACGCGGACTTTAAAGCTCTGTCATCGAACCTTGACAACGTTCATTCGTGGTGCCAGGAGTGGGGGTTAGAATTAAATATCAGTAAATGCACCACAGTTCACTTCCTGCGAAAGCCATCACAAAAATACCATACCTATACTGTGGGTGGAGTAAGCATAAAATCTTCAGATGCAGTAAAATATCTTGGAATTACCTTAAAATCTGATATATCGTGGAGATTACACATACAAAACATATGTGGCGCAGCATTCAAGAAACTAGGTTTTGTTAACGTATAATAGGAAGGTCCTCCGATGAAAAAGTTAAATAGAGATGCTACTTCGCTCTGGTTAGGCCACGCCTCGAATACGCCGCGAGCATTTGGGACCCTGATCATAAAGATTTAACCAAAAATATTAATAAAATACAAAGGAAAGCAGCGCGCTTCGATAAAAACTGCTACGAGCGTGCATATGGTGTCTCATAACTTTTAGAGGGATTAAGGTGGGAGCCCCTAGAGACTCGGAGGCTAAACACTAGGCTTAGATCGCTTGAGAAATTCAGAACTGATATTTTTCAGAGCGACATAGAGAATATTATCATGACTCCTTACTTCATCTCTAGGTCTGACAGATGTGATAAAATAAGAGAGATACACTGCCGAACAGATAAGTATAAAAAATCATTCTTTCCGCGAACAATAAGCGACCACAATAAAAATTGAGCTCCACTAAAAACACTCCCATGATCCATGTCACAATTTCATCTCCAAATAACTTACACCTTTACACGGCTGGTGACTTAACATCCCCTGCCACACGCCCATGAGGCGGCTCGCGGGGTATTATGTAGACGTATATATGTAGTGAAGCGTTATGATAATATTCTGTTATTGTTGACCTAAGCTGAAAAATATATTATAAAGTTTTTGAACAATTTTAATTAGGCGGAATTTGATGTCAAAAAGTAATGTGAAGATATGCCATTGCACTGCCATTAAGGAAATATATTTCAGCGTTAAAATTCATCATTTTTGAATAGAGTTTATCCTCGTTAAATGAAAATGACCTAGAAATATGTTTTAACAATTCGATAGTGTAAATTTTACTTTATAACATTTATTAAAATTAAATGTAGGTTACTGGACATGCCTGAAATATAGGGCCCTCTTTTTAATAAGCAACACTACCTATCGACTGCCAACCATCAGGTCGAGTCTCGAGGAATACTGTTAAAGTCGTCGGGAAATTAATTATTTGGGCACTATCATTAAATATTTGGTCTACTCGCTGGTCCAAAAGCGATCCTCATCCCAGTTTATGTAAAAGGTCTATTATGCCAACGAGATAATCAAGACGCCCTGCACGTATCTCGCCATCTTACCTGCTCTGCTTGATAAGAATCATGTGACTACTTTTCCACGCAATTTTCCTCTGAAACTGAGCGTTAATGGGAATAAGGTAAACTTCTATATTTTTTGTTGACTATGTTATTCCACTCATTGAAAGTGATATTACACGACGATAAATTTTATTAAAAGCGTGGTTGAATCGGACTGGAGTAAGAATTATATTTTTGTACCTCATGCAGATCAGTTTTTGCGAAAAATTGTTTAAAAAGGTTAAAACTCATTAGAACACCAATGGTAATGAAGTACAAACCACAATCCATCGTAGTTTTTAGTTATGTGTGAATTTCGGCCACACATCTGTGCTGAATCTCTCTGGCAAACTAAGCCTAGCGTGCAGCCTCCGAGTCTCTAGCGGCTCGAAACCTAATCCCTCTAAAAGTTGCGAAATAAAACTGGGCCCCATGCAAAGTTTTTAACGAAGGGCGCAGCTTTCCACTGTATTCCATTATTTCTTTCTTTGCACGGTCCCAAATGCTCTTGACACATTGAAATCAAGGAATATCCCATTAGTTAACTGCTTTTTCGATTCAACTGATTTGTAGAATGCCATGAAAGAAGAGCGCAAGCTGTGTTTCGCAATATCCACCCTTACAAAACCCTTGCCGACTACCGTGGAAAAGTTTCGATTGTCCTGGTATTTCATTATATTGTCAGCAATAATGTATTCGAGTATATCGCTTACCAGTATTCTTACCGATAAAGGCCGGTAATTTCTTGGTTACATCTGTTTCCTTTTTAAAATATGGATGGTGTGATGTTGGAAATTTTCCAGTCATGGTTTACCTTGTCTTCGGATAATCATAGCCTAAATATGACTCCATGTAATGGAACGATATGTGACCCTAAAGAAATAATTTCTCGCTTTGTACTTTCCACACTTTATTTTTACCGACCATGGTTTCGACATCATCATCATCTGCTGTTCTGTCTGCTGACAGGTCCCGTACACCACTGTCGTCTCCATCCGCTTCTGTCCCGAGATTCCTTCTTTGTTTCATCATAGCTGATGTTCTTCACCTGATCCACCAATTTAATTCTTCTCCTTCCTCTCTTTTTCTTTCCTTCAATTGAACCCTCAAGTGCCACAGTTATAATACTTTTCCCTCTCATCACATGGCCCAGCCAGTTTCCTTTCCTTTTCCTGATTTCCTTTAGGAGCGATCTTCCTTCTTTTACTTTGGTCAAAACCTCTTCATTTCTCATCTTATCTACCCATCTTACTTTTTCCATCCTTCTCCACACCCACATTTCATAAGCTTCTACTCTATTCCTTTCCCTCTTACCTAATTTCCACGCTTCACATCCATACATGAAAACGCTCCATGAATAACATTTAGTTAGTCACTTTCTCAGCTCCAGATCCAGACTTTTATTGCATACCTATCAAGTTTTTCTTCTGGCTGAAGGCCTCTTTTGCCATTGCTATCCTTGCTTTTATTTCTGCAATACTTCTCCAGTCGTCTGTCACCGTCGTTCCTAGGTACCGGTAGCTTTTAACTTTTCCTATTACACCTTCATTTATTTTCACACTCGTATAATTTTCACAGTTTACTGGCATCACCTTTGTCTTTCCTAGGTTTATCTTCATCCCATATTCCTTCATCCCTTCTTCCAAAACCTTTATCATCCTTTGAAGTGATTGCATATCATCTGCTAATATTACCATGTCATCTGCGAATCTTATACTTCTTATCTTCCTACCTCCAATGCTGACTCCTTCCTCTATCCCATCAAAAGATTTATGGATCATGTCCTCAACATATATATTGAACAAGGTTGGCGACAGACAGCATCCCTGCCTTACTCCTCTACCAAGATCCATCCATTCTGTCATATCCTCATTTATTTTTAATGCAGCTTTTTGCCTCATATATAATTCTCTAATGAGTTTTCTCTCCTTCCATACCAACCCCTTCTCTTTTAGAATTTCGAACATTTTATTCCATTCAACCCGATCAAAAGCCTTCGACATTCAATGTCATTTTCAAGGAACGTATTCCTTATTTCAGTGTCCATAAATACTCATTATACAAGAATCAAATTAAATCCAGTCATGGCTATCCTGGCTGTGACATGGATAGTGACCATAAACTAGTCGTGGCAAAGTGTAGTATGAGAGTACGAGTACGAGTTACCGGCTGAACTGCTCAAGAATTTAGAAGGTAAAGCAAAGAAGGAACTTTTTAACGTGGTCAGGAAATGTTATGACGAAGGTAGATTACCGGAAGATTTTACAAGAAGCATTACTATAGCCATACCAAAGAAAGGTAAAGCGACAGAATGTAGTAATCACAGAACAATATCTCTTTTATCCCACGCTCCTAAAATATTGATTAACATACTGAAAAACAGGTTTAAAGGGAAAATGGAGCAGCATGTCGGTGAAGACCAGTATGGGTTTAGAAGTGGAAAAGTCACTAGAGATGCCATACTAGCAGCACTTGTAATAATGGAAAGATTTTTAGAAATGAACAGGACGATCTGGTACTTATTGAATTGGAAAAGGCATTTGATACAGTTGATTGGAAGCTACTGTTTGAATCCTTGGAAAGAATAAGATTAGACTGGAGAGATAGAAGATTAATATTGAAACTGTATGAAAACCAAGAAACAAGCATCAATATAAATGGAGTTGAAGGAAGGGCAAAAATAAGGAAAGAAGTTATACAAGGGTGTCCGCTTTCCCCATTTTTATTCAATTTATTTATTGAAGAAAGTATAGATGAAATGAAAGAAAAACAAGTGGGATAAAAATAAATGACGTGATCATCCACAATATTAGATTTGCTGATGATATTGTTGTAATTGGGGACTCTGCTAAAGAAATCAATAAAATGTTAACTATTCTCTCCTCATCGCTTAAGAAACAGAAATCAAGAATAAATACTAAGAAAACAAAACTGATGTTAGTGAGTAAAATGAACCTCGAAAGAAAACCCAAAATTATAATAGAAAATGAGAAAATTGAACAAGTGAAACAATTTTGCTATTTAGGTAGTGCGCTTACTGAGGATAGCAGATGTTGTGCAGAGATAAAGAAAAGGGTGGCAATAACAAAACAAGCCTTTCAAAATAGGAGAGAAACCTTATAACAGACAAGCATATGAATATCGAAACTCGGAAATGTGTGCAAAAACATTCCTTTGGAGTACATAGCTCTATGGAAGCGAGAGTTGGACCCTCCGGAAACAGGAAATAGAGCAATTAGAAGCAGCAGAGAGTTGGATTTGGAGAAGGATGCTTAAGATAAGCTGGACGGAAAAGAAAAGTAATGAAGAGGTTTTAATGGAAATAAATGAAAAGAGAACCCTACTCAACACCGTGGAGAAAAGAAATTTAAAATTTTTAGGACATCTCCTGAGACACAATAGTTCTTTTGTCAATGTGATGGAAGAAAGGTAGAGGAAGACCAAGGTTACAGTACCTGAGCAGGGCACAAGAACTGATGGGGACAGAAAATTATCGGCTCTTTAAGAGATTAGCTTAGAACAGGACCACATGGTTGCAGCAACAAGGCGGAGCCTTTAGTTAAAGAAGAAGAAATACTCATTTCTACTATCAAGAAATGAGTGCCTGTCTAAGGAAGCGAAAATCGCCGTGTACAAAAGTGTACTTCTCCCCACTTTGTTGTATGGTAGTGAAACATGGCATATCAGGTTAAACATAAGAGTAGACTAAAAGCCGTAGGTATGAGTTATCTGAGGAGTGTTTGCGGGAAAAGTAGGATGGATAGGGTCAGGAATGAGTGGGTCATAAATGAATGTGGGTTAAATGCTAGTAATGAACATATCCAGAAATGAATATATATGAAAGGAGTATGCTTCGTTGGTTTGGCTATCTTGAGAGAATGGATGAGAGTCGAATAACGAAACAGATATGAGAGTGAAGTGTATGGTGCGAGAGAGAGAGAGGTAGGCCGAGAAAGATGTGGCTGAATGTGATTGAGGAAATTCTTAGGAGGAATATTCGGAGTTTTAAAAACAGGAGGGCGTGTAGGAAGCAGGGTATGGGGGGAAATGAGGCAAAAGAGGTTTGCAAGGATAGGTCAGTATGGAAGAAATTATTGATGGAGAGTTAGGCTAAACTTTGAGACTGTACCTACCTTGGAAGAGAACGGCGTGGTTGGAATGTATGTATGTATACATACTCAAACCGGAGGCGGGTGAGGGAGGGAAGTGAAATGGATGGGAAGGGAAATAAGAGGGAGGTCATTCTAGGCTTTGGGGGTCGGTGTTTCAAGATGAATGACTGGAAGAGGGGGGAGAAGAAATATATATAATGACAAGGACGAAGGTTATGGCATAAACAGATCGGGCAACATATAAAAGGTTGTAACATAACGCTGGCCTCGCCATTTTTTCTTTTACCACCTCATGGTTTATAATAACAATAAGGGACCCACCATATTGTGAATTTTGAGCATAAACAATAGACCTAAGGAGTGGAAGCGTCGGCAACAAAAGGGTAGTGTAGAGCAAACCGTCGCACAGTGGGACGAAAGCGAAAAAAGCTGGCCAAAACCTCAAAAGTCTTTTTTTTGAGTGCAGAGGTTGAAAATTTGCACAATTATTGCCAATTAATTGGTGCATATGATGACGCATTCAATTTTTCATAGGTAAATTGCGCTAACAAAATAAATGACCTCAAAGTTGAACAAATTTTGCAAAAATCGCCCGTATTCATTTTATTCCAAAAATCGCCGTATTCAAGATAATGCTGAACCTTTTTTAGCAAAGTTATATAATTAAAACTTATCAGTGATATAAAACAGTTCTTTCTCTTTAATTATCATCTACTGACATGGCCAAATTGTTGTATTTGCCAGAGATACGTTACAAAATGGCGGACCCTGGTTTTCGTCAATTTTTTGTCTTTATGTAGAAATATAAAAAAATGTACATCTATGTACACTGAGATATTTACACCACAGTTACAACAAAGATTTAAGAGTTTAAATTCGAAGAAATCATCTGCGACCGTTTGCGACGCCGAAAATAAAATAGATTTTTCGATCGTGCGGCCCAGTCCGGAGCTGCGCGCTGGCTACGGGGACGCCGTTCTTGAAAGGTGTTGGAAAGGGCAAACACTGAACCTTTTTTATCAAAGTTATGGAATAACAGCTGAAGTTTATTAGTAAAATAATTCCTTTTAATTTATTATAGCCTATGTTCATGACTACACTGTAATATTTGTCGTCCATACATAACAAAATGGCGGACTCTGGTTTTCGTCCAAGTTTTGTTTTTATGTGGTAATATAAAAAAATGGACATCGACTGACACTGAGATATTTACACCACAATTGAAGCAAGGCTTTCAAAGTGTGAATCCAAAGAGATCATCTGCGACCGTCCGCGATAGCGAAAATAAAATCCATTTTTCGATCGCGAGCCCCAGTACGGAGCTGCCCGCTGGATACGGAGAATGCTGTGACGCGGCGTACCTTGGAAAGCGATAGTGTTCTATAACCTTCGTTACGGATATAATTAGTCATATCGACTTAATAGGCCATATAATTAGTTTAACCTTTTTTTAGTTACAGACTTATTAATAATATGTCATTACTAAATACCTGGATAGCACTTGAACATACCTCGTGTAATAACAACTGATTCACTCGGAATTAGATTAAGAATATTCCTCTTCGCTTCCAGAATCCAACATTTCCTGCTCGGCTTCTTTTAGTATGAGTAAACTCCTCACTTCCATTGTCATGCTCTTGGTCTTCTTCGTCAATAATTTTCCAGAGTTGGAAATTAATGGGTCCGAGGTTAGGAGGAGTCTGCGGAATAAGTCCTCGTTGGTTGCCAACCTAGAATGCTTTCTGCTGAAGCTTTCTCTATATTTCCTAGCATCCTTGTTCCGTGCCTCTATAGCCTCTTATGATAATTGGCCCAGGGGAAGAATCACCTCCTTTGCTATTTCTGCTCCGCTCATTAGTACCTTATGTACTGTGGGAGGCATGTAAAACCACGGATATAGCTTCACGTACATTTCAGCAGTTTCCCAACAATAATTATTAAATTCTCCTTCATTAATTGGTAGGCCACTTGAAACTGCCTTCAATATAGTTGAAAACCTCTTTATTAGGTCTTCGTTGATTCCTGAAATGTAATACATAGGACTTTTTAAAAAAATGACATCAGGGGAAAACACAGCCGCCGCCAGGAACAAAAGTAAAGGTTTAAAAGAAATCGCCAGCTTATTCCATCTATAATTAATTTATAGGCTAGTACCTGTGATTTCAGATGCCAGTGTTGGATTTTCAAAGAACTTTCGAGCAGTATTTCCGTCATTTGTAGTTCCGGATCCTTGCTTCGTCACATCTACAACAAATCCCATCTTTTCTTCAAATCCCTCTTGCAAAATAACTTTTTTGTGTCGTAGTTGTTTTTTTTTGCTCTCCATGGGCCTGAATGAGATTATATATATGATCGAAAAATGGATTTTATTTTCGCTATCGCGGACGGTCGCAGATGATCTCTTTGGATTCACACTTTGAAAGCCTTGCTTCAATTGTGGTGTAAATATCTCAGTGTCAGTCTATGTCCATTTTTTATATTACCACATAAAAACAAAACTTGGACGAAAACCAGAGTCCGCCATTTTGTTATGTATGGACGACAAATATTACAGTGTAGTCATGAACATAGGCTATAATAAATTAAAAGGAATTATTTTACTAATAAACTTCAGCTGTTATTCCATAACTTTGATAAAAAAGGTTCAGTGTTTGCCCTTTCCAACACCTTTCAAGAACGGCGTCCCCGTAGCCAGCGCGCAGCTCCGGACTGGGCCGCACGATCGAAAAATCTATTTTATTTTCGGCGTCGCAAACGGTCGCAGATGATTTCTTCGAATTTAAACTCTTAAATCTTTGTTGTAACTGTGGTGTAAATATCTCAGTGTACATAGATGTACATTTTTTTATATTTCTACATAAAGACAAAAAATTGACGAAAACCAGGGTCCGCCATTTTGTAACGTATCTCTGGCAAATACAACAATTTGGCCATGTCAGTAGATGATAATTAAAGAGAAAGAACTGTTTTATATCACTGATAAGTTTTAATTATATAACTTTGCTAAAAAAGGTTCAGCATTATCTTGAATACGGCGATTTTTGGAATAAAATGAATACGGGCGATTTTTGCAAAATTTGTTCAACTTTGAGGTCATTTATTTTGTTAGCGCAATTTACCTATGAAAAATTGAATGCGTCATCATATGCACCAATTAATTGGCAATAATTGTGCAAATTTTCAACCTCTGGACTCAAAAAAAAGACTTTTGAGGTTTTGGCCAGCTTTTTTCGCTTTCGTCCCACTGTGCGTCGGAGTGTACGGACGTGCAAATACAGCACGCAAATAGCTTTGTAGATCAAACCCTCGCAGTGAACGGACGTGCACAGAGAGAGCACGCAAGTTTTTGGTAGAGGGAAGTTCCAGAGTGTGGCATTGTGCGAGACATAGCCCACGTAGAAAAGGAGAATTGACAAAGGAGCTGGAATTAAGGAGAGGAACGGGAGATTTTACAACAGGACGAGACCCAAAAAGCTGAAGGCCCGCCAAGGACGAACACCACGCAGACTGAGAGGATTTTCCAGACCACAGAGGGACAAACCAACCTGTGTCGTCGAATAATTGGGTTGTAACTATAAACTTTTATTTTCATATAAGATACAAGAAGCCATAAGGCAAGAGGTTTTAATTGGCCAAGAATTAAGTTTGTGACTGGTATCCCTTTGTATCAAGTAATTGGATTTTGTGAAAATTTTAAGTGATGAAAGATGGCAAATAATTAGACAATATACTTAAAAGAAGGAATAATTATTTATATACCAAATTTGTGTCTAAATTAGAATATACAGTTAGTCATGACCTAAGGGTATAAGGAATTATTTTGATTATTTAAATTGTCTGTAAAGTGAATATTTCATTTTTTCAAGTAAATTGCAACCGTATCTCTAAACCTGCAATGTTTCATGTATTTTCTTTTCCGACGAGCAAGCTGGGGCAAAGTAATTAAAATATAAGGTACGAGAAGATATCGCAATCGTGGTTTCTTTCCAGGTAAAAGAATCAATAGTTTTTCGTGTTACATGTTTATCCACAACGTGTGGCATGTCGCGTATTAATTTGTAATAATACCTTTTACATTTTTGGCTCCCATAACGTGGGGCATAATACAAAGTAGAAAAACAACAAAAATTACTTGTTACAAGGTTATTGACATCAATGGTGAATTCAAGTCAAAGGTAAGATTGTTAGCAATATAAATAAACGTTTAGCCTGAAAATGTGACTTATATTTATGGCCCCAACTCTTTGAGCACACGTGCAGGTATTTCTTGTGGACCTTGGGCCTTTTTAGGAGAACTGAGCAGGATTAGGAATAGTAAGGACAGGAGAACGTGTATGAAGTAATGCTAAAGAAATTCGGAACAGGTGTGTTTCAGAGCGATGGAGAAAATATAATCATGACGCCACACTATGTCTATAGGTCTGACAGGCAATCTGAGGAATTAAGGTGGGAGCCCCTAGCGACTCGGAGGATACAAGCTAGTTGCTTGAGAAATTCAGAACTGATATTTTTCAGAGCGACGCAGAGAATATAATCATGACTCTTCACTACATGTCTAGGGAAGGTGATAGAGACATGGGAGGAAAGGTGGATAGAGACCCAGCGCCGGCATTAGCCTGCTCTTAACGAAATGCGCCAAGGGAACCACGGTCTAACGTCTCGTCCGACAGATGGAGTACTGTACTTGAAGTGCCCTCCACAAGACACTCAAGTAGGGACCGTATTGCTTCTGAAAAACATCCTCCTCTGCAGGGATTTGAACCCTGGCCGCCCGTATGGTCTGCCAGTACTCTAGCCACCACACCAACCCGGTCTCCTTCGAGTGTTTTGTAACCCTTTATTTGTCCTCTTGGTAATTGAAAGGGCTCACAATTTGTTCAGGCCAGCAGAAGTATGATGTAGAAACGAATAATCTGAAGGGACATAAGGGACTGCGAGCAAATATTGAATTTCCTGTCCCTTACACTGCGAGTGTGTTTACTCGCTGTTAATTGGCACCCTATATTAAATGGCGGGCAGAACATCGTTTTTAAACTCCTTTACTTCTCCAGAAGTCAAAGGCAAAACGCAATTGGCTCGAAAAATGACCCGTTGCTGTGAAACGAGGGATACAGTAGTTAGATATTATGCAAGAGGTCGGAATTATTTTTTTTCTGAAAGGTGGAATTAAGTTAGTTTTACCGAAATATCATTTTCCTAGAAATCAATGATTTTGGTGTCATTTTAAAGAAAAATATATCACCCTTCCGTTGACACCAAAAATTCAACCCTTTACCAGATTACTTTCGGAGATGTTTGCCAAAAAATACCATCTCTTTGATATGGGAAATGGTACGTGTATGCACTCCAGAGAGACCTTATATTAAATATGAGGCATTCCCTACACTTAGATCTCGTCAAAGGATTAAGTGTGTAGTTTGTGTTTTCTCATGTATTGTTGAAAATTAATCTTATTGTCACCGCAGTAAATTCTTCGGCATCTAAATAAACCTTCCGTTTTGATGGAGTTTCATACGTACCGCGTGAAAAAATGTGCAAGTTAAAGACTTATTTGGATATTTTAATTTGATTACTTACTATTTCTGTCATGTAAAACTTTTTTATTGCACCATTAATAATGCAATATTTAATTTGTGTGTCTCACGGCTGGTGAAATTAAAACGTATAGTTCGAATATGGTGTCTATTATGATTAGGGAACTATCTCGCTCGCACTGCCTTAACATTTGCACCCAAAGAATTTCACAACAGCGCTAAAATCGGCGTGAAGCAGAGCTACATGATGAGTAAACATATAGCCTAACACGCTATTCCCTTTCGATCCAAATATACATCGGTATACTACCCTATGAGTGGCCGCGTTGGCGTGTGGCAGGATGTGTTAGGACACCAGCCTTGTGGAAGTATAAAGAATGAGGTTTTTCGGATGTGAAATTTTAAAGTATATTTTGGGTGTGTTTTTAGCGGAACACCAGGTTTTATTATGACTGCTTATTGTGCGTAAAACTGAACGAATTTTTGTACCGATCTGTTCGGCAATATTAATCTCTTATTTTATCGCTTCTAATTAACTTCTCACTAAAAATCACCTACTGACATCTATGCACTACAGCGTTGAATATTCACTTTTGTATATTTACTTAAAATTAATATTAAATAAATTTAAATACTAGGTATTTTTCATGTGAATTTTAAGTAAATATACAAAAGTGAATATTCAACGCTGTAGTGCATAGATGTCAGTAGGTGATTTTTAGTGAGAAGTTAATTAGAAGCGATAAAATAAGAGATTAATATTGCCGAACAGATCGGTACAAAAATTCGTTCAGTTTTACGCACAATAAGCAGTCATAATAAAACCTGGTGTTCCGCTAAAAACACACCCAAAATATACTTTAAAATTTCGCATCCGAAAAACCTCATTCTTTATACTTCCACAAGGCTGGTGTCCTAACACATCCTGCCACACGCCAACGCGGCCACTCATAGGGTAGTATACCGATGTATATTTGGATCGAAAGGGAATAGCGTGTTAGGCTATATGTTTACTCATCATGTAGCTCTGCTTCACGCCGATTTCAGCGCTGTTGTGAAATTCTTTGGGTGCAAATGTTAAGGTAGTCCGAGTGAGATACTTCCCTAATCATAATAGAGACCATATTCGATATGTACGTTTTTATTTCACCAACTGCAAGGCACACGAATACAATATTGCATTATTAATGGTGCAATAAATAGTTTTACATGACAGAAATTGTAAGTAATCAAATTAAAATATCCAAATAAGTCTTTAACTTGTACATTTTTTCACTCGGTACGTTTGAAACTCCATCAAAACGGAAGGTTTACTCTGATCCCGAAGAATTTACTGCGGTGACAATATGATTAATTTTCAAAAATACATGAGAAAACACACAAACTACACACTGATGTTTTTTTGACGAGATCTAAGTGTAGATCTAAATATAAGGTCTCTCTGGAGTGCATATACTTACCATTTCCCATATCAAAGGGCTGATATTTTTTGGCAAACATCTCCGAAAGTAATATGGTAAAGGGTTGAATTTTTGGTGTCAATGGAAGGGTGATATATTTTTCTTTAAAATGACACCAAATATGACATCTTTTAAAATCATTTAAAATGACATCTTTTTAATCTTTTTATCGATGATTTCGCTTCCCTTATTCCTTCCTCACAAGCTCAAACCCTTCTTTACGCAGATGATTTTAAGATATTTATGCTAATTAACAATTTCTCGGACTGTTGTGACCTCCAGGATGCCATAGAGATGATTGCTGAATGGTGCAATGTCTGGAAACTCAAAAAGAACTCAAGCAAATACAATACCATGTCAATTTCCCTTACAAAATTCCCCCATAACTTCAATTACAGCGTAAATTCCCATATTATCAATCGTGTCTCATCCGTGAAAGACCTAGGTATTTTGTTGGACCAAAAACTCAAATACTGCAACCATATTCTGGCAGTTAAAAATAAAGCTATGTCTCTCCTTGGCCGCCTCTACCGCTACACAGAAATTACAGATCCACTTGCATCACGCTCATATTATTCAACTATTGTCCTTCCACTCATCAATTATTGCTCCCCTATATGGTCCATCTCGGCTACATCTAATATTTTAACTCTTAAGAGTGTTACTAATTTTTTCGGCAAGATAGTAAAATACAGAGTGCCCCATTTTCACAATATGGCAACTGATACCATTTTATCTTGCAGTATCCTTACCTGGTCTCCCGAAACTAATGCTCAAAACTGACCTTAAGCTCACTCATAGCATTCTCAACCCAACTACAGACCTGCCTGAACTGATCTCCAGCATCAGTTTTCGAATCCCATCTAGACCCACCCGCACGCATTCTCTACTCCACCTGCCCATTCCCAGATTATCCTTGGCCAAACGCTCCCTCCACTTCCGCCTCTCCTCTCTGATAAATTCTCTTCCTACCAACATTGATCCGTTTTCGCTTTCATCCAACACTTTCACACAACGCGCTCTTTCTCATTTCGCTAGCAATACTTAATCGCTTCTCTCCGCTAGTCCCTTAAAAAAATGTTAATAAATTGTTATTGATCTTAGTTTTGTTTGAATGTATGTGTCTATATTCTGTGTTTGTTATATTGAGCCACTATTAATTGGCAAGTATGCTCTATGTGGACAAATTAAGTAAATAAATAAATATATCTGTTTCATTACTCGACTCTCATCCATTTTCTCAACATAGCCAATCCAACGAAGCACACTCCCTTCATACATGATCCCTTCATATATGACACATTATGACCCTCTAATAGTTTGTTGAGCAAGAAAATAATTCATACTCGGCGATGTTATTGACCAGGACGGCACAACAACTGAGGTTTGGCAATGTTTCAGTGATAACGCGATAATACTGAAGACAAAGATAACGCGACCAACTAAGAGGTGACTCGCTGAATCTTCGTTTTTGCGGTTCTGCAAACTAGATTCTAGTACATGAACAAAATGCCGTCGTTCTCCACCGTCTTACGTTTATTCAAAATTTTCGTGTTTGTACATCATCATCTTCACCCCACTAACCGGCCTCACCATGGTTTACGGTATGTAATTCATTTCTTTCATCCTGAAGCCTATTCACCACACCGACACTATCCCTTTATGTTCTTTCCCGAAGGATCTTACGCTCTTTATCCTCTAAAGGCCTGGGCGTCATTGGCGGAGAAAGAGGTGAAGTGTGGGGTGGATAACGGAACCGTCCTTTGCGCTTAAACGCCGTAATTTATTTATGGAGAGACGGTCGGCGTGTCTCTTTTGTTATCAAAGGGACAGATCTTTCCTCGGCAACAGTGCGATGGTGGGTAAACTGTTTTTTTCTTAAGGGATTCGAAATCGTATGAGGGCAGTAGTTGGAGAAGGCGATGACACGCTCGGCCATTTCAAACCCGCATAACTCGCAGGTCCACCGCCAGGCAGCGCCACCATGGTGAGTCCCCCACCATACCTCTACTGTTCTATTTCTCCGCTTCCCTTAAACTGAAAAATAAAAAAAAAAGAGGAAGACTTCCGATCCTTTCTCCTTTTTGGCTCTTTCCTCCCGCTATTCCTCTTTCACACACTTACCATCCATAAAAAACCCTCCATCTGGTCATATCTCTCCCTTTCTCACTTGGGGTAACATCTTTTGTTTTACGATTCATACCAACAAAAAAAAATGAATAGAGGTGGAGCGAAGAATGGTTGGATGAGACGCGAAACTGAAATGGGAGATTTTCAGCTTCATGTGTGTGTGTGAGTGTGTGTGTGAGTGCGTAGAAAGAAAAATCCCTCGAGAGAAGGGGTGGGATTATGTTGGCGTGGAAACGCCACCCCTCCCCTTATAAGGGATGAAAAAATTATAGAAAAAAAGACGGTTATATAACTTGCGTGAAAAACACTTTCCGACTCCTGTTTTTACGCAGTAATTCCGGCGCATTTTTCGCATGCTTGTGTCAATATTTTATTAAGACAGACGAAGGCGATGCGCACGCAGCAAAATGAATAAAATTTTTATTTGAGGGAAAAAAATTAAAAATTTCCTGCGCAACGTATCCCGGTTGGTGGTGAATTAGGTATCATCTAACGGGAGGAGTGGGAGTTTATGAAATAAGAAGCGAAACCGCCATATTTGATGGCTAGTGATATTTATCTGGGAAATTAAGGGAGTTTTTCTCTGTTACCGCAATATTATTCTGTAATGAGGGTACCCACACACCAGCATAAAGAAGGGAAGATTGGACGAAGTGAGATATTGATAAGTGATACAGATCAATTGGACCGAAAGAGTCACGAATAAATTTAATTTGATTGTCTAATAATCATGGAGAGCACTGATCTACGTCTACATCATCTGCATACGACTCTGCGACCCGCAGCTATGGCGTGTGGTGGGGTTTGTTAGGACACCAGCCGTGTAAAGATGTAAGAGATAAGATATTTGGATTTGAAGGTGACGTATATTATGGGAGTGTATTCAGTGTAGCTCAGTTTTTATTGTGATCGCTCCTACTCTCACAATACTCCACGCAAGTTAGGATAATTCAATGAATTTTACGGCAGTGTCGCTGGTTGGATTTGCCACTTCAGCATTTCACCTCCAAAAAATTAACCTTTTCGCGACTGGTGTTCTAAAATCCTCCGCCATACGCCCATACGGTGCCAGGCAGGGTTGTATGTAGATGCAGATATTACTGGCAACAATATCGTCAAATGATAGGGACCCCTATCCCATATTCATCATTGTTTCAATGAAAATGGGATAGAGTGTGATTGCTATCCCATTTTCATCATACCCGATTGTTATCATTTGTGACCATCGTGTTTTTCGTCCTTATGCATGTACATGGGGTTACCTACAGCAATCGAAGCCACTCCTTTCACAATTTTGAATAGACTCAATGGTTGAAATCAGAAAATCTCTAATACTGAAACGATGCTCCGGGTTACGCTGCAGGTTATCATGAGAAAATGATTTCTCAAGCTATCCCATCCCCAATCGTTGTCAAACATCACGTTAATGATCTCTGAACATGAGCGAGAAAAATCATTTAGAAAAAATTGTTTAATACTATTTATTCATGAATACTGCGAAGTAAGAATGACCGATTGCTCGAATATTTAGCTATGAGATATGTTGGACCCACCGGTGGGCCGCGCCGCAGTGAACGTGTTAACTCTTCTATTTCCGATTCTCCGTGAGGTTTCCTCATCAATAATTAAATAGATATCTTAATGGAATATATTTTAAAAAGGAACGCTAATTAATGGAGGAAAAACAAAATGTTACACTTTGCTAACGATGCAGTAATTACAACAGAGAAGAAATACGATTTGATTGCTGAACTGAATGTAAAAAATGACGTAGGAATAGAACTTTGAGATTAACGTTAGAAAAAAAATGTTAATATTTTTTGGAAAAAAAACAAGAAGGCACAATTGATACTTCACCTTCCATCGACATTTGCCCTCATACGAACATTTATCGTAAGATATGAATAAAGTTATACAGATGGAATGTGCACCAGCATTGAAAGTACCCGTGGCCACACCCACAAATTCACCAACACAACATATTTCCCAAGGCTCAAAGGTAAACAAGCAAAAAATCCAAAAAATACAACTCAAATTCGATCCGACGGATGAAATGCGTACTATAATGCTTTATTCGTTTTTCTTTTTTTCTTAACTTGTATCACCGTCAAACCAGCGCCATTTGAAGACACCCGCTCTCTTGGGAGTAAGGAAACCAGCAATCGAAGAAGCAAGAAAATTATTGTGAACAGAATAGCCCAAGTAAACGTGACATTTTACAAAAAGAGGCGTTTGCCTTGTAATATTAATCTTTCTCTGTTTAGCGCCACATTTCCATTGCTTCCAGTCTCTTCTGATCTCCTTTTGTTTTAGCCCTGGCTTCTCCGTCTTATAAATGCATGCTTCAAATGTATGCCTCAATTTAGTATCTTAAAAGTCCCAGGCTTGTGTTACTAGATGTCAGCAAACTCCTCTTTTAGTAAAATGTCGCATTTACTTGAGCTATTCCGCTCACAATATTTTTCTTGCTTCTTCCATTGCTGGTTTTCCCTAGACAGCAGAATTCTTCAAAATGCACAAGTTTGACGGTGGTTTTGTCGCCTTGTTTTCTTCCAAAAAACAATACAATTCTTTGTTTTTCAAACGTTAATCTCCAAGTTCTATTTCTACATAAGTTTTTCCCATCCAGTTCAGCATTCGTATCAAATCCTCTATCTCCACTGTCATACTTGATGCGTCTTTAGCAAAGCGTTACATGTTGTTCCTTTCTCCATGAGCATAGATTACTGTTTAAACAGTATTTCATTATGTCACTTAATACAAATTTCTGTTTTGATGAGATGTTTCCTTTCCTCCAAGCTTGTTTAACTAACTGTTGGAACTTGAGTAGCCACGTTGATTCAATGGGTCGAGTCAGACCGGTGGGTTAAGCATCGGCTTTCCACTCAGAGGAACTGTATTCAGTTCCCTCAGGTGGCGAAAATGTTTCACCAGTAATCCCACTTAAGGGGTCACTCGTAAACGTAGGAATCGGATTCGGTGCTCTCTATCCCTAGAGGGGGTATGAAATGCCGAGTCGTGCGGAACAGACTTGATTTGCGTTGGTGATGCTGCTGAACGTGGATTTCACACGCCGTTGGACATGCTGGAGAGTAACTGTCGCGTGCGGTCGAGGATTCAAGCCCTCGAGCAGAAGAGGTGCCTGTATAACCGAGACAGGGCTTCCCGACAAACTCTGTGACTCCCAGGGTTGCTCAAATGTTTACATTACTAGGGATAAAATATTAGTTAATATGGCGGCTTAACTAACTAGTGTTTACACGGCATTCTTTAACCCTTGTTAACGTGCTGGTGGCCTCTGGTGGAGAGTCAAGAAGATGATTAGACCACAGCCCAAAAAGCATCGCAAGTCGCGTTTCATTTGTTTCGTAGGCTATGTTCAGCTATGTTCAGCTATGTTCAGCTATGTTCAAGGAACTTGTATGGGCGAGGAAAAGGATTAAATATGCAATTGTTTCGCACAGTTAGACTTCTCATTAATTATTTAACTCTACACTTATCATTTCATGTCTCAAATTCACTTAATGCATCGATAAATGAAAATTGAGAGAGTAAATTTCCTTAATAGAACGATGTTGCACTATGCTATACTTTACCATGAAAATACCCCGAGAGTATTACGTTAATATGTCTTTTGCACTCTTTTATTATAGATAGAAACAATTCAATATGATATCTTGACATGCAATAATTATAAATAACTTCCATTTCGAGTCCTTGCCTCAATACATACCGCGGCATAAAAGACTTTTTCTCCCAAGTTCTGCCCCGTCCTCGCTTGCGCCTTTAAGTTAAATTTTGAACATAAAATACGGTTCATCATTCACTCATACATTCTCACGCATTTAAATACATTTAGAAACTTGGCACTGACGCATGGATACTGAATATGACGAGATAAACTCTCGGAATATATCGTACACTTCAAGTAAAAGCTGCAAGTGGACTGAATCACTTGTCTACCATTCTAACTAACCTGCGTTTACACTCGTTAAAAATGATGGTAACCATCGCCAACCCTAGTAACTCCAGCGCGGTTAAAAAGTTGACTATGGTCAGCGCTAACCTGCATTCACACGGCGAACTTTCACTAGGGTTAAGAGTTAACCAGGTTAAAAGCTAATTATGTAAACAGGGCATGAGGGATGGCTCTGTATCCATTTTTGAACCTCGTTCACCTGCACCAATGCTTGTGATTGGAATTCAATATATTTTGAGAAGATATTCTTCACTAATAATTCTTTACCGCGTTTTCGTCCTCCTCATCTCGCTTGAAATATCTCGCATGATTGTTTTCTACATGAACTGGTATTGCTTTGTATTAATTTGTTATAGTGCTTAGTTAGCTATGTGGTCCTGCCATGTCTCATAGGGTTTTTTGGCAGGTTCAAATGTTGTGAGTGAAAAATTTGTGCTTATTTTGTTGATACAATATTTTTATTAATGTAAATTAATTAGGTTGAAGCATATATTTTTCACATGTTGTACAAATTTTATGGAACGTATCAAATTTCACCCATAAACTCTCTCTTATCTTATTCTGTGCTATATATACACTCGTTGTCCAATACATTCCTTAAATGCTAATTTAACATGAATCATTTTCTCACTAATCCTTAAATTTTCCGATAAATCGTTAAAAAGTATTGATACATCTACCTCTGTTTTATTTGTTAAACGTTACTTTTTATATTTAAACCAATTTTAAACCATATTATGTTCAAGCACAATACAAATTATGCACTCCTACAGTGCTATCCTTTAATCTTAGAACCTTAAACTCCAGTACTTATACTTAATTATACAAAATGTAAGTATAAACATTCCAGTACTTAGAACAAAGCACATACTTTGAACAAATCAGTTGCAACTGGAGACTTGCGATTTCATGGGTAGTTTACAATTGGGAACAACTTGAATGGTTAAGCGTGCATTGGAATCCCTTCAGGATTTCAGTTAATGGATTAACTTAATGCTCGTCCGACGGCAATTGTCTATTCTCCCTGCAAGACTATATGCCTCAATCGACCGCCCAGAAAGTTAATCCGGAGAAACTCTTGCGAAAGAAAGATAGTTTTCTTGAAAATCGCTGATCGCCTGGATGTCAAACTAATTTGAGTTTCATCATATCCAATAAGGCAACAAAGTAAGAAAAAAAACGACCGTGACAGGATTTGAACCTGCAATCTTCGGATCCGAAGTCCGACGCCTTATCCGTTAGGCCACACGGCCCTTGGGTAACCGTATGGAAAAATTGAGGTCAAACTCTTGGCGATTATATCTGAGGTAGTAATGGGAAGGATTAATGCTATATTGTGTTTTCCCCGATCCACATTCTTTAACTATTGGCCGAACACCCTGAGCGATTTTCCATGTGACATCAATGTGTTTTACAACTCGCGGTAAAGCGTTATGGCTGATGAGTGATTCCTTAGTGAAAAACCAATGATAGTCGCTTTCCGGAAAACTATACTCCTAATAACTTCCTTAAATGTCACTTTATCCGTTTCAATTTAGTGCCGTTGCTAGTGTAAGAGCTCTGCTGTATCGTATAAACTTTCGCCTACGATTGCCCTCAGATTGGCATTTAATCCGTGAATTGGTGTCGCGTTCGCGATTTCGGTTCACAATTTCCTCGTCTACCGGTATTGGCATCGGCAGTAGTTGTCCATCTTCGTTTATCTTCGCCCGCTGGTCTTCTTGTTAACACCCTGCGCTATAAATGAAATGTTAAGGATAATATACTTATTTCCAAACATTGCATGTAACTAATGATGTGGTACGAAGTCACTCGCAAGGGTGCATATCCCGGTCAGGTCAAATGATTTTTTCATATCGAATTTCAATCCTGGTGTATAATGCACTTATTTATGTGTATAATATACCTACGTGATAATAATATTTTAAATGGAAACAATTGCACCTCTTTGATCAATATTATGCAAGTAACAGTCGCACATCATATATAAGCTATCCGTGGAAGATGTATGCATTAAAAATGCAAGTTTGAATAATATTTAACCACAGTTAAGGCAGTTTCAGAAGTTAATCGTGCACCGTGGACATTAAATCTGGGACTTGCCACACTTCGAAGTTGACGATTGACTTTCGTGGTTGATACTTTATGCGTATTTAAGGTAGTTAGAGGGAAATGTCATTTTACCTAGAAATCAATGAAATTGATCTCATTTTAAAGAAAAATATATCACCCTTCCAACGAAACACAAAATTGAGCCCTTACCACATCACTTACCGAGATATTTACCAGAAAATACCCGCCCTTTTACATGGGAAATGGTACGTGTATGCACTCCAGAGAGACCTTGTATTAAATATGAGGCATTCCCTACATCTAGATCTCGTCAAAAAAATCAAAAGTGTTTAGTTTGTGTTTTCTTCACTATTTTTGAAAATTAATCACATTGTCACCGCAGTAAATTCTTCGGAATCACAATAAACCTTCCATTTTGATGCAGTTTCAAACGGAACGCTTGAAAAAATGAGTCAAGTTAAATACTTATTTAGATATTTTCATTCGATTACTTACAGTTTCTGTCATGTATAACTATAATATTGCACCATAAATAGGGCTATATTTAATTCGTGTGTATCACAGCTGGCGAAATTAAAAGGTATAATTCGAATGTGGTCTCCATTATGATTAGGGAACTATCTCGCTCGTACTCCCTTAACATGCATACGTAACCTTCTCGCAATTCCCTCTCGAGGGCGGCAAAGCCAGAGAGTGAAGTTATTGCCGAAAGTCCTGTGACGCTGGCTCTCTTGTAATAACGCCTCCATAAACACCAATACAATGAAATCGCGGTCGAAGTCGAAGCTCATGTCGACGCCTACCGCAAGCTGTGTAATGAACACGCCACACCAAGCTTAAGGTGCCTAACGTGGGTAATGTAAGCGTGAATGACGATTGATTTCTCTCCACACGGTTAATCTACATTTTACCCTGCTAGCCACCTTTAAGGTGTGTGGCTCATCGTAAGTAAACGAAAAGCACGATTAATAACGCAATTGCAAGACCTAAAAAGCTTATCAAAAGGGATATTTCCACAAAACATTCTACACAATTGGTATGTCACTTAATCCACGGATACTGTTTGCATTAATATAAGTATTTTTCAACTGTATAACCGATACAGAGAAACAGTCTCGCGGGAATCATACGAAAATTGATGTTAGTGCCACGTTGTCGGTTAGGGAGCATGCATCATGCAGCACACAAAGAGCCTTTCAACTAATCAGCTACACTACCTGACGAAAAACCGTCTTCAAATTTCATTGGCTGGAACATTTAGTGGCCATGTATGTATTTGGAAGATTAATTAAACATTTCAAAGATTGATGTAGAAATGCGATGTGATATCAGAGACATGAAAACATATTTATCACAATATGAGGCTTTGTTCTTTCTCGGCGAATTAAATATATAAACTGAATTGGATTTTTGGGGAGGCGACCGACAGCTTAGGTCATTTGTGCCATGGGCCAGGTAAGGAGGGAAGGGTGGACAGAAACCCGGCGTCGACATCAGCTTGCTCTTAACGAGAGGCGCCAAGGGGACCACGGCTTAACGTCTCATCCAACAGACGGAGTACTGCACTTAAGCGTCCTCCACAAAACACCCAAGTAGGGATCGGGTTTTCTCTGAAAAACATCCTCCTCTACAAGGATTTGAACCCTGGCCGCCCGTGTGGTTTGCCAGTACTCTAGCCACCTCACCAACCCGATCCCCAATATATAAATTGTTCTCCGGTTTCCGTCCGAGTAAGGATTTTGTCTGTAGCAAACGTTTCCATCGAATATCTCTCTTATCTGAATTGTCTATGTACAGGCGAAGTTTTTTATATATTGGGGCAAAAATTTATAGCATATTACCTTCCGAGTACAAATGTGCACCTAATCTTGCTTCTTTTTTAAAAGAAGTTAAAAACTGGCTATTTACTTATGAGAAAATCGAAGATATATTTTGCTAAATAAAACTATTTATTTTTGTAAACATACTTGTTACAAGGAATTCATTTGAAATGTTGGTATATATTTTTTTTCTTGTTCTATACGTAACAATGTATGGTCGTAGTTCAAATTGATGGTAACCTAAACACAGGTTCGCCTTATAGGTTACCTAAAGCTCCACAAAGTATCTTAATATTATATTCTTTGTTTTTTTCTGTATTTTATATTTTGGAGCAATAAACATTATATTGTTTTAGTGCATAAATACTCCTCCATCGTCTTCAGAACAATGATTCCAAGGACATTCTGTCCACGCGTTATATTCATGTCTAATTGGGGGGCATTGCTGCCTCCATTTCTCTCTTATTTTTGGTATTAACGGTTTCCATTCCCAGCTTGCAATGCGCCCAGAGTCCCGATTGAAGCAGTCAAAATCCTTTCTCGGACGGAAACCCGAGAAAGATTTACATACTTAGTATATCTTTCCTCAAAGATTGCTGATAGTACCATTTGGTAGGCATTATTTTCACGCGTTTGGCTGTGGTAAATGAATTAATTAAGACTTTCAAATAAATAAGGTACGATATCGCAAGATGGTCTCATTTTTGGAGTTTGCGTTAGCTTCTCACATCTAACAGACAAGATGAAAATTTGTAACTTCCACAATTTATTGGACACTTGCGACCGGTTTCGGCTGTCACGCAATCATTACACTTAATGATGGCGGGGCAGCCGAAATTATGACGTCCTTCCACCCCGTGAAAGCCTCAAGTTTCCAATTTTTCTCATATCTAGGTGGTTTCCACGATGATGGAATTTTTAACGAATACAGATGTAACCCATAGGCGCATGCGTCAACAGCATTAATTTGTGTTTATTTCTGTACAGTCCTTGGAAAGTTCAAATAAATTTTAGTAAACCTGATCGAAATCTCAAGAGTCCGCATGTCACCGCACGGAAGCGGTTTAATACTCATAAGGATAATTCTCCTGGAAGGATACAATCAAATTAGTTGAAGTAAGATCTGGTGCTTTCCGGGCGTTTCGGGCGGGCTTACTTAGTTTCTCCATGTTTTCATGGGGCTTCCGTCCTGTTGAGTGGGTCATTGTTGGCCGCGTTTTGATGCTCGACTCGAGCTGGAGGTTGACTTCTATGGGAGCAGCGAGTGTAGAGATATCTCGAATCGAATCGCCACTTTGTAGTGCATCGTTATGCTTACACATAGCTTCCGGCTTTTTCCAAACAAAATGATGACGTTAGTAAACAATGTATAGGGTAATTACAAAAATCGCCTTAATTTGGCAATAATGGCGTTCGTATATCGTTGTTTGGGTCCCATATGCATTCGTGGGATTAATATATTTGTATAAGTTACAATAATTATGCATTATAGGTCGAATGAAGTGTGTCAATTGTGACCATACTAATTATTTTTTAATAAGAGATAAGTCATAAACCTTACCTAAGGGGTTCTTTTACATTTAAAATACTTTCAAGTACAAATAAATATTTACATATGCAACAATGAGTATTTCTCCTTCTAAGTTATTCATTGTTTACATTTCAGTTCTCCGTTTTCTGTCATGTGACCAAGATTCCACCAGATGCGATGTGATTTTATCGCAGAATCTATATTTTACTTGCAGGCAAAATAGAAATCAGTCTATTTTCCTTGCTACTATCAACCTTGGTCGATTACTACCACTATCGATCCCTACTGCCATGGAAGTGCGTGCTGACACAACGAATTGCCGCTTGTAAGGGACTTCCAAGGCTACTATCATGGAAGTGACTTCCATGTGTAAACCGAATGAGGATGATACTCGAGTCGAATATCGGCCAACATGGACCCACTCACCTGGACGGAAGTCCGAGAAAAGATTGATAAAATAAAATTAGTATATTTCCTTCTATCTAGGAAATACAAAGAATTGCTTCCAGTTAATTTAAAAACAAACAGCTTTACTTAACATAGAAATCCATCGTTGTTGCGGTTGTGTTACCTTTCTGTGACTTCAGTCATAGGATTTCCAATTGCGTACTGTTTTGAAGCTTTGGGGTGCGGGAAATTACCGGCCTTTATCGTTAATATAGCTTTTGTGCAAGATTCTCGAGTACTTAGATTCAAACACTTAGATATTTTTCTAATAATATTCTGGTTATTAAAACCTTTATGGACAATCGAAACCTATTACACGGCTTCCGAAAGGATAGATTCTGCCCAACACAATTTGCGCCCCATCTTCCTGAAGTCGGGTGAATCGAAAAAAAACAAGTTGTCGCAGTATTCCTTGATCTGAAGAGAGCCTTCGACAAAGTTCCTCATAAAAAACTTAAATTCGTATTTAAACCATGAAGAGCTTAATGAATATAGCTTTAGAGGTGTGACTTTCTTAGTGATTGCATGAAAAAAGTAGTTTTTGGTGACATTAGGTCAGTATGGTTAGAGTTACATCTGGTGTTCCACAAGGAAGAGTCATCGGCCCACTTTAATTTATTATTTACAGGTATAGTTGACCAAAGTTCTTGTGAAAGCAGTAACTCGAGAATCCGATCTGACAGAAGTAACAGAATTGAAGAGATTACTAACCGAACAGAAAGGTACAAAAAAAGTGCTTTCCTTGAACAACAACTTGCCATAATAAAATCTGAGCACCACTCAAGACACTCCCCTAAAACTTTTTCTTTACACGGCTGCTGTCCCAACGTCCCCTGCCATAAGACCATCCGGTGTCTCACAGGGTAGTATGTAGAAACGCATATAGAGTTTTAGCATTAAATATTTCCATGAAATGACGTTGTTTGCTGACAACAATTCGGTCATGTGTATTCAGGGAAGTATGGATGAAGTTTGATTGCCCATAGATTTTTTAAAATTATCCCTATTTCCCATTGTGATCTTGTTGACCATTCGTTCGACCGCGTGGAAGTCAATGTGAAATCTCGACTGCCTTGCGTGAGGAGGAAAATTATTCAAACAAGGGTCTCATTCGCTCAAGGGAATAGGTCGCTCACGAAGTTTGTGGACTGGAGTCGGGACTTTATGAGGAAATCACGCAGTTTGTTAATAGGCCGTGACAGATTGGTTGATGAGAAAAGTGACGTATTGAGGCACTGCCTGCACTTCAGTAGGGGAACTAGGGTTCGAGGCGGGCTGCGGAGACCGGAGGGCAACACATGAATAATTCACTCTCCGGCCATACCCGCCCTCTCCCAGCCCCCCCCCCCCCCCCCCGCAACCTACGTCAAATCTCCTGCCCCTGCCCCCATCACCGTGCCCGAAGGGTCACTCCTAGTCCAGCCTTCTGATTTCACGTGAATCCTCAGCAATCACCTTCGTTTGACCTTCTGCCACAAGCCCCTGTTTCTCAACATCCTGAGGCAGCTTATAGCGGCTCGTGAGAAAACTTTAGGTCTTCAATTGTCATGAAGCTGCTGGTGATTGGGAGGCTGAAACTGCCCGACGGAGGCAGGAAGCTGCTAGTGTGTGGGATCTTCATGAAGTTGGCTTTAAAACAAGAGTTAGAACGCGTGCAGTGAAGATCAGCAAGATGCGTGGAAGGCCGTTATGATAGTTCTGTTAGTGTTACTGACCTCTCGCAAAAACTGGGATGTGAATCACTTTAAGACCGTCGATTGAAAATTATACTTAAATTTGTATGTAACTTCAAAACCAATTTTATTTTCCAACAAGGTTATCAATATCTTACGAACTTCAACATGCTACTGTAGGTCAGATAATGAGAATAAAACAAGGGAAATTGATTGTGGAACAGACAGGTTGATCTCAATGTTTTCAGGCTCAACTTTGAGGAAGTTCATTATGAATAATTAAATAGAAAATTTTGTTTTATTCCATCCAGTTATTTTAAGGTATGTACCACTTGTTTCGACGCAGCAGCGGCATCTTCTGGTCCCAGGTCATACCCACCCCCTTCAACCCTTCAGGTACCTAAAGATGACGCCGCTGCGTCGGAACTAGTAAGGTCGTTTGATATCGGTTGTACGAGCATTCTTCCTTCGATATAGGTCATCATCATTGGTCGTTCAATCCTAGGACTAGTTGACTGCAGCCCTCCACCATTCCCTATCTAATGCTAGTTCCCTTACCTCCTGGTATCTCTTCCTATGTACTTTCCTCTTTATTTGGTCCATGAACTTATTCCTGGGTCTTCCTCTGAAGACTTTTCCCTCCATTTTACCTTCAATTACGTTCTTCACAAATCATTTGTGTCTCAGGGTGAGTCCAATTCATCTTGTTCTCGTTTTTTCTATGATTTTCCACGTGGTCCTATTTCTTCTACTCTTCTGCACACTGCGATATAGCTATTCGCAACCATTTCCACAATATGCCCGCCATTAACGTGCTATTTGTGCATTTACTGCCGTAACACGCCAAAGGGAATCTGCGGATATGCGGTACAAGTTGTCATTTCGAATACAAATGCACTGCCAAATCAACAAAAATGTCGAACAACCTATACTATGCTCATGGAGGAAAAAGAGAAATAAGCACATTAATGGCGGATTTATGTACGTTGCGAAGACCTATATCGAAGGAAGAACACAATCGATATCGAACGACCTTGGAAACTACTAGTGCCGTTATATAAACTAGTGGAATCAAAAAAGTTTTCATTTTCACCATTCAACAGAAAGTTTTGAAATATCGTTTTCCTCGTGGTCAATAAGAGGCTGGTTAATAATGGTTGCAATAAGATTGTTGTAGGGCTGGCTATTGTAAGGCTAAGGCTGTTGTAGGGCTGGCTAATAATTGCTGCAGTAAGATTGTTGTAAGATATGTAGGGTTGTTGACGGGTGTTTTAGTTGATTGATTGATTAGCTCGCTAATGCATATTTCTAAATCTGCTGAGTTGTGCTAACACCATGTTATGCATGTTCCCGGCCTGACTTTTGTATCACATTCACTTAATTGCATTATAGATTAATTTAGTAATTTTTGTGGAATTGGTAGCCTACCTATAGTGTGCATGGTGGTGATAACTCACCCCTTGCCAAACATCCTTGAGGTAGCTCTCAGGGTCATATGTAGATGTAGAAGACAGCTGCCATAATAATATTATTTCTCATCGGGGGGTGGGGGGGAACGTGGGGGGGGGGTTATTCGGTATGGTTTCGGGATCCAAGCACAAAATCAGTATGTCCAGAAAAAGATTACACAACTTTTTAACTAACATCAATGTAAATCGGAATTAAAATAAACTCTCAGAAAACAGAATATTTGGTGGTTGGAGGAGAGTGTTCTGCCGATCAAGGATTAAAAGTTGGTGATAAACTGTTCAAGCGAGTTAGAGGAGCTGAATGTGTAGGAACTATTTTCACTGAAAACACTTCTTGCGAATCAGAAATAAAAGCAAATCTTGAAGCGGCAAATAGGAGCTTCTACTCCCTTAAAAATATTCTAAACTGCAAAAGCCTCCCGAAGAAATTGAAGCTGGAGTAGTGTTAAACAATGAAATTACCAATAGTTCTTTATGGATGTCAAATATGGTATACGAGTAAGGAAGAACTGAAGATGGATTCTAGTCCCTGAAAGAAAGGCACTAAGATTAATTTATGGACCAGTTTCTGACTATGTTACAGGAGATTGGAGAATATGACATAATCTGGTATTGGAGCAGCTGTACAATGAACTCGAGACCAAACCAGAGAATGAAACTATTGTAGAAGTTTAAAACGCACGAGCTTAGAGTGGGCGGGACACTTGTATCGAATGAGTGAGTGGAGATGGCTGAAATAGGTGATGGATATGGCACTATTTAGGAGAAGACCACAAGGAAGACCTAGGGCAGGGGTGGCGAACCTTTTGGCGCGATTGAGTGCCAAAGTTTATGAAATAAGAGTATACTCGCTCGACTCGCGTACCAACACATCGAGTGAGATAGAGGTATCCCTTAGCGCCCTCCCAGCTCCGCGTGCCGAGCGGAGTGGTCGAAACAAGTGGTACACACCTTAAAATAACTGGATGGAATCAAACAAAATTTTCTATTTCATTATTCATAATAAACTTCCTCAAAGTTGAGCCTGAAAACATTGAGATCAACCTGTCAGTTCCGCAATCAATTTCCCTTGTTTTATTCTCATTATCTGACCAACAGTAGCATGTTGAAGTTCGTAAGATATTGATAACCTTGTTGGAAAATAAAATTGGTTTTGAAGTTACAAAAAAATTTAATTATAATTGTCAATCGACGGTGTTAAAGTGATTCACATTCCAGTTTTTGCGAGAGGTCAGTAACACTAACAGGACTATCATATCTCGGAAATGTGTGCCTTTCACTTTTTCAAAAACTCATTTTTTCCTGCTAGTCATAGCTCCTGTGCATTTCGTGAGTGCAACATGGGTCGTAGAAGTCGTTTTTCTGATGGAGAAGTACGAATGCTAGTCAGCTAGCTACTTAAGCTAAAGCGAGTGAAAAAGAAAACGCTTGTGATGATAACCCTTCTGCAAGGAAAAGGCAATTGGTGGTAGGTCGTCCAAAAATGTATATCGACGATTTCACGCTCGGGGTTATTAGAAGAACAGTGCATGACTTCTATTTGAGGAATATGTTTCCAACTTTACAAAGCGTTAAGGACAAATGGTTGGAGTCTCTGCTCGACGGATATTTCGTTCGCCAAAACTGTCTGTGCTGCAAGATTTGGGGTTTAGGTACCAGAAATTATCCAGAAGCTGGTGATGATGGAGTCCGTGAGAATTGCTGCCCATCGCCATAATTTTCTCCGCAGAATTAAAAATTTTAGGAACAGTGGTTATAAAATATTTTACACTGACGAGACTTTGTGCTCTCAGCATCATTCCAAAAAATATAGCAGGGTTGAAAATGTTGTTGATTCATTCTACCATAGCTATGGTATTTACCGTGGACATATGCAGGAGGTAAACGGCTGGCGCGGAGGATTTAAGACCCCTTCAAGAGCAGGTAAAAGAGTAATAATTTTACACATTGGCAGTGAGGATGGATTCCTGAAGAGTGGCGAACTATGTTTTGTGGGGAAATAGGGTGGTGACGACTATCACTCAGAGATGAATGCCAGGCACTTTGAAGAGTGGTTTCGAAGAATTTTGTCTTTGCTACCTCCAAAATCCGCTGTGGTTTTAGATCAGGCGCCGTACCGCACAATGATCGATCCCGAGACAATAAATCCGTGAATTTCGTGGAAGGAGGAGGATACCATTGCGTGGCTTATTAATAAAAACATTGGTTTACAGGCGGATGCTCGTAGCTTTGAAAGTCACTTTGAAAGAAAAAAGAATGAAAGAAAAGACAAAGAATGAAAGGCACTTTGAAGAGTGGTTTCCAAGAATTTTGTCTTTGCTATCTCCGAAATCCGCTGTGGTTTTAGATCAGGTGCCGTACCGCACAATGATCGATCCCGAGACAAAAAATCCGTGAAGGTCGAGGAAGAAGGAGGATACCATTGCAAACAAGAGCAGTGTTGGAAAATATTCTCTCGGATTCCAAGTGAACGAAATTGCCCAATTGGAGGTAGATTGCGATGTGCTGCGATATCAGTGCCACTTACTGCACTGTTGTGATAAGGTGTTGCAACACCCGCCTTGAATAATAGCGATTATATTTTGTTTCCCAATGGTGACCAAAAGAATGACGGGTAGCACCACAGACCCGTTGGTTCAGATCGATCTGAAATCTCTGACTGGCCGAGTCGGGCCGCTTCTCAGATCGATCCCACTTGCCGTTTACGTTTACCATACCGAGCTGATCAGGTCAGATTGATCTGCGATCGATTTGTGAACGTAGCGTGAGACAAAATTTGTTCATGCCAGAGCTTCGAAAATTTCAAATTTGGGCCATTCAGAAGTTGAAATTTTTTCGGGGGTATTGACGTCACGTCCACGGATTATCCGAGGTTCGATCGTTTCCAATTGTTACTGGTTAAGGATCCTGAGCCGAACAAAAATGTCGTCGTTCTCGAGACAAGGTCATTCGGCGTCCTGTTTCATCGAGCACGACGCACTCGAGTCAGATGAATGTATAAAATCCTCGTTTGCTCATCGACTCCGCGGTGGCCGTCGGAAGTCAGCCGGGAGAGCAATGCAGGGACAGCCAGAAACCATGGAAGTGCTGCGTTGACAAATATGTGTGCTTAAAATAAACGGGTGAATATTCTATTTCTGGTTAAATTGGCTGGAGCGATTCTTTTATCTACATCTACATCTACATAATATCCCGCGAGCCGCCTCTTGGGCGTGTGGCAGGGGGTGTTAGGTCACCAGCCGTGTAAAGGTGTACGTTTTTGAAGATGAAATGGTGGCATGAATTAAAGGAATGTATTTAGTGGAGCTTAATTTTTATTGTTGTCACTTATTGTTTGCGGAAAGGAGATTTTGTACCTATATGTTCGGCAGTGTATCTCTATTATTTTATCGCATTTGTCAGACCTAGAGATGTAGTGAGGAGTCATGATAATATTCTCTATGTCACTCTGAAAAATATCAGTTCTGAATTAATCAAGCAACCTATGCCTAGCGTGTAGCCTCCGAGTCTCTAGGGGCTCCCACCTTAATCCCACTAAAAGTTGTGTGACACTATATGTACGCCCGTATTGCAGTTTTTAACGAAGCGTGCTGCTTTCCTTTATATTTTATTAATTTTTTTGGTTAAATCTATTTTACCAGGGTCCAAAATACTAGCGGTGGATTCGAGGTGTGGCCTAACCAGAGAAAAGTAGCATCTCTCTTTGAGTTTTTTATCCGAGGACCTTCCTATTATACGTATTACAAAACCTAATTTCTTAAATGCTGCGCCATATATGTTTTGTATGTGTAATCTCCACGATATATCAGAAGTTAAGGTAATTCCAAGATATTTTATGATTTTATGTTCAGATTGGAATGAAACTTTTCATGCACGTAGTTATTGAATGTAATATGTATAGATGAAAGCAAAATAAATTGCATGTTACGAATTTGGTTCCTTGGAATTTTAACGCTATATAAACTCGTAACCTTATGGCAGTTCACATATGTTTCAAAATAGTTCGATGATATATATGAACAGACTTTCTCCTAAACGCGAAAACATACATTTGATGTTATAATTAAGGTTTCCATTAAACATCAAGTTATCATTCCATCGAAAAAAGACATATTAGCGTACAATTTTCACCTAAATTTCGTGTTCTGTGCCATAAACCCGAGTCGTAAGCGTGCTATATGGGAGGAGAAAAATTAAACTATTATTCTTGCATACTTTTTATTACAATATATATTACTTGATGATGAAATTATTAGAAATGATGAGGTTTACAGAAGAGTAGAAGAATAAAAGACCATATTGAACGCTATACAGAAAAGAAGAATCAGATGGATTAGACTCACCCTGAGAACTCATTGAGTTTGTGAAGAACATAATTGAAGGTAAAATAGAGGGAAAAGCCCCCAAAGGAAAACCCATAAATAAGTCTATGAACCAAATAAATAGGTAAGTACATAGGGAGAGATACCAGGGGGTAAGGGAACTACTGTCCATTAAAAATGTCGAGTCCGTTGTGTTCAGGATGCTGTATCTTCAAGTAGGGTCAACCGATTTTAACGAAATAAAATGCATACGATAGAAAAATCATTTTTACGTTTAATAATGTTTTTAAAAAAAACTTTTGTATCCTTATCTACACTTTTACGATATTTTTTTTTAAAAAAGGCCCTGTTTTCGGCGCTCAAAACCCGGTGGTCCGAATTTACGCTATCACCATTCTCTTAATAATTATTCTAGAGATGAGATATTTTATAATACGTTATCCACACATGTTGAGCGGTAGAAAAGGACTTTGAGGGGAGGACAGAGAGGGGAGAGGGAGCGCGACGTTGCCACTTGCTACGCACAGAATTTAAATGCCGGCTATGAGCAACGTGGAAATCATTACAGATATTTACCCGAAATTATATACATGGCATTTATATACATGGCAAGCACTTAGTCTTGTCCTTAAATATCTTCCCACGTTTGATTAAGCAGAAACTTCATCCGATTGTGGCTCGTCGTCGCTCAAGTCTGAATACCTATCAGAGTCGAAAATAACTGTGTATCTCCTGTCGTCGCTTAACTCATCAAGGATATTATCTTTTTTCCTGTAATCATCTTCTATCTTCATTTCATGTTTAACGCATTTTTTCCATAGATTGGGCGTTACAGATTGTCGAGCCTCCAGGCACAATTGAAAGGGTCGCATTTACACTGTTTCCTTGCTGTAAAGCATTCGCAAGGTTAACTTTGGCTATTTGCATTTTTGACATAATCCCAAATGAGCTCAAAGGCATTGTGAGCCACGGGTGTCCAAATTAAACATACTTCACGCCTTGTTTCTCTCACAACCCTCTCCAGTTTCCCTTCTGTTTCGACAAAATATTCCTTACCGTGGCTAATCAATGTTGCCTTTGTCAAACTTTCAAAGCTACGAGCATCCGCCTGTAAACCAATGTTTTTATTAATAAGCCACGCAATGGTATCCTCCTCCTTCCACGAAATTCACGGATTTATTGTCTCGGGATCGATCATTGTGCGGTACGGCGCCTGATCTAAAACCACAGCGGATTTTGGAGGTAGCAAAGACAAAATTCTTCGAAACCACTCTTCAAAGTGCCTGGCATTCATCTCTGAGTGATAGTCGTCACCACCCTATTTCCCCACAAAACATAGTTCGCCACTCTTCAGGAATCCATCCTCACTGCCAATGTGTAAAATTATTACTCTTTTACCTGCTCTTGAAGGGGTCTTAAATCCTCCGCGCCAGCCGTTTACCTCCTGCATATGTCCACGGTAAATACCATAGCTATGGTAGAATGAATCAACAACATTTTCAACCCTGCTATATTTTTTGGAATGATGCTGAGAGCACAAAGTCTCGTCAGTGTAAAATATTTTATAACCACTGTTCCTAAAATTTTTAATTCTGCGGAGAAAATTATGGCGATGGGCAGCAATTCTCACGGACTCCATCATCACCAGCTTCTGCATAATTTCTGGTACCTAAACCCCAAATCTTGCAGCACAGACAGTTTTGGCGAACGAAATATCCGTCGAGCAGAGACTCCAACCATTTGTCCTTAACGCTTTGTAAAGTTGGAAACATATTCCTCAAATAGAAGTCATGCACTGTTCTTCTAATAACCCCGAGCGTGAAATCGTCGATATACATTTTTGGACGACCTACCACCAATTGCCTTTTCCTTGCAGAAGGGTTATCATCACAAGCGTTTTCTTTTTCACTCGCTTTAGCTTAAGTAGCTAGCTGACTAGCATTCGTACTTCTCCATCAGAAAAACGACTTCTACGACCCATGTTGCACTCACGAAATGCACTGGAACTATGACTAGCAGGAAAAAATGAGTTTTTGAAAAAGTGACAGGCACACATTTCCGAGGAGTGCGAAATACTCATTATTCACGGAACGGCAACGAAGGACAGTTTTGGGTGATTTCCCCTACCTTCCCCTAGCGATGCCTCGACGTTCTTTCTGCAGAAAGCCTTGCTTTTTCTGCGCGTAAAATACATATAATTAAAAATCGTTATTGGAAATCCCAGGATATTTGACTAATAACTATGTACATATTTATAAAGCTAGCCTTATTGCGGTTACAACGGTATATTCAAATCTCTATCGCATCGTTAGTTTTTGGAATTAGCCGAGGGTTACAACTTTTACAACACAACATAGTGTAAAACTCAACATAGAAACAATTTTTTCCCTTTAATATGTTAAAAATATATGTGGCTAACTTATATAACAATATTTCATCTCTAAAATAATTATTAAGAGAATGGTGATAGCGTAAATTCGGACCACCGGGTTTTGAGCGCCGAAAACAGCCTTTTTTAAAAAAAATATCTTAAAAGTGTAGATAAGAATTAAAAAATTTGTTTACAAACATTAGTAAACGTAGAAAAGATTTTTCTATCATATGCATTTTATTTCGTTAAAATCGGTTGACCCTCCTTGAAGATACAGCGTCCTAAACTCAACGGACTCGACTTTTTTAATGGACAGTAGCATTAGATAGGGAAGGATGGAGGGCTGCAGTCAACCAATCTTAGGATTGAACGACCAATGGTGATGATGTATAGATTTTCCCATAAATGCGATATGACACGTTTCGTATTATTATAATTGTTACGTTATTATAATTAAAATTGCTATGTAAAACTATCCCCATCCCAATTCTTTTGATGGCCGTGACGCATGATTAAATTTCCAGTTGCATCTCTTGATAAACCTAGGCCGCTCGTCGCTGCTCGCGATCTAATTTAGATATCAAGCTTGTTTCGCAATTATTTGGAAGACTAGACGGGTAATCTGAGCTTTGCCATGCTGGATAAAAATAACGTCAATTTTTTTTTACTTTTTATCGCATTTTCTTAGTATTCTATCTCTCTATTAGCATCATCGCGTATTTCCCGAATATGTTTGTTCAAATATACATTCTGAATACAGTAAGTCCTTGATTTACGTCGGAGATGCGTGTTGAAGAAGAGCAACGCAAGTCAAAGCAACTTAAAACGGATCCAGATATCTGTGACCTCTGTAATCCCACGATAAATCAAGGCGTTAATTTCAAAATTCGTTTTTCGCCTGTATCCAGGAGGAAATAGTTATTTCAAATGGGATGATTATATCTCAGTTATCAAAAAACATGATCAAATCTCCCTCTGTACCACCTATTTCCCTGGAGTTCACTCCATTCGTCGCTTAATCAAAAACCTCTACCCCATCCTCTCTGACAACCTTACCACTTCCAAATTTTCCCCCGCTGTCCTTCTCTCACCTTTAGACGCCCTCCCAACCTCTCCACCCTCTTTAAAATCACTAAACCTCTTTCCAAATCAATCTCCCGACCTACTAAGTCCCTTCCGACGCCGTGCAATCGCCCACGTTGCAAAACTTGTGGCATCCTTCTCACCCAGCCTCTGCCTGATAAATTCCTTGCCGCTCATCTTCCTTCCGTCCCCTCACTCTCCTGCGTTTCCCATAATATCAAAGATATGTATATATATATATATATATATATATATATATATAAAAGTTTGCCAGAGGAAGGCAGACGACAAACACAGAAAACAAAAAAATGATGAACACACTTACAAAGTTTCTTGATATTTCGGTGCCACTAGCACCTTGGTCGCAAGAGCGAAGACTCTTCGCTCTTGTTTCGACAATTTTGTGGAAAAGTGCAATTGTTTCTCTTACATTAAAGATGTAAAATTATTGGAGGTGAAATGGTGACATGTCCTATGGGAGTGTATTTGAAGGAGCTCAGTTTTTATCGTGGTTGCTTATTGTGCGCGGAAAGAACGAGTTTTTGTACCTATCTGTTCAGCAGAGTATCTCTCTTATTTTTTCGCATCTGTCAGACCTAGAAATGTAGTGAGGCGTCATGATAATATTTTGTGTGTCGCTCTGAAACACACCAGTTCTGAATATCTTAAGCAACCCTAAGCCTAGCGTGCAGCCTCCGAGTCTCTAGGGGCTCCCACCTTAATCCCTCTACATTTGTGTAACACTATATGTATGTTCGTATCAGTTTTTCACGAAGCTTGCTACTTTTGTTTGTATTTTGTTAATTTTTTTGTTAAATTTTTATGACCAGGGTCCCTATATTATTCGCAACAACGCCTTAAAAACGTAGGGGATGCTTGGTGAAGTTTTTGTATTGAAAATTGAAAATGTTAGGGTGAAGAATAATGAGCCATGAACGAATCTGAGGCTGTTTATTTAATCATTGGAGGATTGGACAAAAAAGACTTTTTTACTCGCTTATAGTGTGTCGAGCGAAGTAAAAAAAGGATGCAACTGATGAGGAGGCTTGAGGTAACACGGAAGGGAATATAGACCAGTGGTGTTTTAGCCATCAAATAAATCCGCGTTTGTACATCACAAATACAGTAGAGCATCAACTTGACGAGGTATGTGCCGGCATAATATGTCTATATTCATTAAGGTTAACAGCCAATAAATCCCACTTATTAAGTAAGAAGTCAGACTTATTGACTTTTAACTAACTGAGAACAGATTAGGTAACTCTTTTGGCTCAATGTGCTCGCAACTTCGCCTTAACAGTGTCACGTTATTATGAATCAAAGGTGCGAATTGATTTTGTAGGCTGCCTGTATAAGAATTGTTATTTACGGGGATTTAATAATCACTCCTCAAATTGAAAACTCTCAGTACTGCATAGACTTATGGGTGCCTCAGTGGTAGCAAAGTATAAATGAAATAGCTCAAGAAGTTTTCAGTAAAGAAAAAGTCGACGGAAAGAAAGACGAAGATGGTTGGCGCTCCACTCAAATGCGATAATTGCACAATTATGTAAATCGAACACAAAATACTTCAAATCGACCTAACAATTAAAATTCACGGGCATCTGTGCAGATATTGGAGAGGATAAACGTCCGTGCCGTGCTGTAGTTTCAACCCAATTCGTTTCACTGGTTAGCTTTTGATAAACAGTGTTTCGTGAGCTGCTACGCTTTTTTGTGCCGTTGTTAAAGCTACGAGGATTTAGCAATCTAAGAAACCGACAAGAGTTCGATAAAATAACTTTGCTTTTCTCATTCTCAATCTTACAGTATCTGTAGAAAGAACGAACATTCACACAGTCGATAACCCACAAGAATCGACTTATATCGAAATGCAGTTTTTTTTAAGTGTTCAGCAAGAGAAAGAGTAAAATAATAAGGTAAAATAGTATCCCCTCATCTAATATAAATTACATCATGGCGGAAAACTTAAAAAGACGCGTATTATTTGAGATAATTGAGTGATGATTTGATTAAGACCAAGAGAGCTTAGTGTTTTTTAGTTTTTAGAAGATAGCGACAGGAACTGCCGTCAAAATCCTTCAGTTAAGAAAAATGGCCCCACAAGTCTCACAGATGGCTCAAAGTAATTTTTAACCATGAATAAAATCGCGGTATAAGTCCTACATTTGTAACTTAAAGAGGAAGTAAGGAGATTCCACCGTAATTCTGTGAGTCAGAACAAATGCTAAATTCCTACCTTTTTTTCAAATGGTTTTTACAAAAATCCTGCTTTAGCTGTTGAAAAAAATGAGGGAGGAAACTGCGCTTCGGATTATTGCTTATTAATGATGAAGAGAGTTTGTAATAACGAGTAAGTTTCTCAGTGCTGCCATTTCTACTTTTTAAGTTTCATGAAAATACTCCTTCGGGTAAAATATTTTAGGACAATGCGTCAAACCCAAGCTTTAACTACGTCACGAAAACCAGTAATTATACTGACTCCAGCCAGCTACAAAAGCCTCTCGATGAAATTGAAGCTGGAGCAGTGTGAAACAATGATATTACCAATAGTTACTTATTGATGTCAAATATGGTATAAGAGTAAGGAAGAACTGAAGACGACTCTTAGTCCCCGAAAGAAAGGCACTAAGATAAATGTATGGACCAGTTTTAGACCATATTACAGGAGATAGGAGAGTAAGACATAATCTGGTATTGGAGCAGTTGTGCAATAAACCCGAGACCGAACCTGCGAATGAAACTATTGTAGAAGTTTTTAAAAGCAGGAGGTTAGAATGGGCAGGGCACTTGTATCGAATGAGTGAGTGGAGATGGTTTGAAATAGTTGATGGACGTGGCACCAGCTGGGAGAAGACCACAACGAAGACCTAGGGAAAGGTGGATGACTGGAGTTTGCGAGGACCTAGAAAAACCTGAAACTTGGGTGATCGGCCAACAGATAGTGGTAGTTGGATAGGACTGGAAGGACTTTGTGCGTGAATTGCGCGGTCTCCTAGGCTAAATCGCGTGGAGAATGCAAGGTACGACTGACACTATGTTTACCAATCGATCTCAGATCGATCTGAACTGAGACCGATCTGAAAAAATCAAATCCATCAGTTGAATCGCGATTGACCAGGTGTGAAAACAAGAGCAGAGATGGAAATTTTCAGTTGCATTCCAAGTGAACGACATTGCCCAATTGGAGGTAGATTGCGATGAGCTTAGAATAAAAATGCTCAGTAGTTATACTAACTCAAGCCTCCATTGCTGTTTCTAAAGGATTTGATATCATGATTTTTTTACGAACGAAGGGGTAGGGTATGATTATCTTCAGGTTTTAAAACATTTAACAATGTATATTAAATGCCAAATAATGATATACATTGAAAATATATTTGGTACACAGGGTAAACATCAGAAGTATCCCTTGGCAACCTTCCCACATTCATCACAATATGTCGTTACGTCCTTCGACAAAAACGAGAAGTCTTATCCAAGAAGAGGAGTCTGATTATCATCACTGAAACTAATATTTTTAAGCAATACAGGCAGGGTAAGTTTAACGTATTCAGGATTTATGTGGTCGGAGTTCGTCTTAATGAAAACACCACCATCGCACTCCTCCACGAATTTTAATGCACAATCCACGGCGTGATTCAACTCGCACTAGTCACATTTAGTTGCAAGGTCAAAGTGCGACTAACAAATTGGTGGAATTACGCACATGGCTGAACTTGCACTGTCGAGGTGAACCTCCTTAAGCAACAATTAAGTAATGTCGGCAAAAATGAGGGACCCCATGGTTACGGAGGATTGTGTTCAAATGCTCTTGTTGCGGAGGTGGCAGATGAAAATGAAGAGTGAAGACATGTTTGTTTCAGCCGGGCCTGAGAAAATTTAAGACCAAGTCTTAAAGCGCGCGTTTTATTCCCTGTTAGCCTCGCGTATATCCGCGAAGTTGAGATTCTTCGACGAGAGACGTTAATAAATTTTTGCATGGGGAAGAGCGTGAAAATTTTTAGGATGCCCTTAAAAAGAAATCGGTAATGTTTCTACCCCTTAAAGTGGAGAGTAAATTTAAGTTCATTCCTGCACGTAATTTATGTGGCTATTACGCTTAAAATGTCCATTTCGCTTCGCAAGGACACTTGGCAAATCACTTTGCGTGATTTTATTTTTTTTGTTTCACTCATTGTATTTTTTTATATCTCTTATCCGTGTTTAACATTCCTCCTTTTGGAGCTCTGCCAGCGTCATGCTAATAATGATTGCACGCGAAAATGTCTAAAATAGTAGATAAGCTTACTAGGGTTGAGCGACCCTGGTTAACACTAGGACGCCCGGACATTTCAACATCATTCAACGCCCAAAGCGGGTCATTTTGACCCATAGTAATCAATAAAATAATTCCTCACTTTGCAATATTAAGTTTACATTTTTTACAATTTTTTCTACAAACTGCCACTCATTTTCTTCACATGCATCGGTATTTTCACTTTCTAACATTCATAACTTTGATACAAAATGGAAGGAAGACATATGAGAATATTTTTGAAAGGTGATCCAAGCATGGAAGGCAACCGAATGAGGAAGATAGGTCGAGCTCAAACGGACAACATCCGTAGTGAATTGACAAATGGATACAAATAACGAAGAAGTTTTGGTGATGATACAAAGTCTAAACACATATCTGGGTCAAAATGACCCGTATGGGCTTTCAAGATAAATTCTAAAATAACTAATTTACGGATTATTCCAGGAAGGTAATAACTGTGGGACATAAACTCGTAAAAATGAATAAAAGCACGGGAGGAAATCCTGCTCTCATTCAAAATGAATTTTAAAAATTAATTTCAAATCACGCTTCGGTCAAAATGACCCGTCCGGGCGTTCTAGTGTTAACTTGTTAACACTACCGAGGTAATTATTGTGTAGTGAGACTTCAAGTGCGGCAGAATCATGGTAAAATGGAATTGTCGGGATGTAGACCAACATATCTCTAAGACTATATTTTTGACCCTCTGTAATCCCTGAAAAACTAATTAAAAGTTTTAAAATTAAATTAAGTTTTTAAAATTAATGATAATTTTATATAGTTTCATTTATTTTTACTGTAATATTAATGCTTCTGGTATTTAGTCCTTGGATTATAGGTGTGATTAGTATCTGTACACACTACACAGGAAAATAATGAGCTTTATTTGATATGGTCAAAGGTACATTTGTCCTTGTGTCGTTCAACTCACGTCACACCGGAGATACAACGTGAGTGGGATATTGGTGGCTAAATTAATTATTTTTTATAGGATTTTCAGATCTTGGAAACCAAAAGGCACATAAATACTATTGTTGCGAATTAACAGAGATGGCCTTTGAATTTTTTGGTTGAAGTCTGATTATTTACTCAAAAATTATTACCTCGTATAGCTCGTAACTTACTTTATCGCAGAAATTCACACAAATTAAATATAGCATCTTTTAAATTGCGTTTTGTAAATAAAGACGATGAAGATATTCGGTTGTCGGGCTGGTTTTAGTGTAGTTAAGCCTTTAAGATGGAGATTTTAGCGTGAACTCATATGGAGATCGCTCAGATTACAGAGGAAAAACGCCAATCGAACAAGAAAGGATAGTTAAGCTCTTAATTATAACTGTTGATAAGACGCGAAAATTCCTGAGAAATTGAGTATATAATAAAAACGTAAGAAAATTCACTTCAGGATTCAATCATTGAAAGATGTATTTGGAATAATAAATTATAATATCAATGAATACAATTGATTTTTCCACAATTGTTATTTTTCCTCCACTTCCTAGGTTTCGGCACTCAGGTCATCATCAGGTGAGCGTCGAAACCTAGGTAGTGGAGGAAAAATAACAATTGCGGAAAAACCAAGTGTATTCATTGATATTATAATGAATCGTTTCCACCAAGTAACGGCCGACAACACCAACGATAAAAAAATAAATTAATAAAAATGTGTAATTTAGTATTTGCAGTATATGTATAATTCAGCATGTACAAGAGAAGGTTATTATATACTGGGCCAAAAATGTATAACATATTACCTTCTGAGTACAAATACGCACTTAATCTTTCTTCTTTTTTAAAAGAAGTTAAAAACTGGCTATTTACCTATGAAAAAATGGCAGATATATTTTGCTAAATAAAATTATTTATTTTCGTAAACATAGGTACTTGTAAAAAGGAATTATTTTGAAATGTTGGTACATATATATTTTTTCTTGTTCCATGTGTAACAATGTATGGTCGTGTTTCAAATTGATGGTAACCTTAGCACAGGTTCGCCTTATTGGTTACCTAAAGCTCCAAATATCTTAATATTGTATTCTTTGTTATTCTTTTCTGTATTTATTTCTGTATTTTATGTATTGTATATTTTTCTGTATTTTGGATCAATAAACATTAAACATTACATTATTTAATACATTTTCTGGTTTTACTTGGTGGAAAAACATTGCGAAGATTTTAAATGAATTCACTTTGTAATATTCCACAAGGTATTTATTACTCCGACCTAGGTTTCGACTTAAGTTAAGTCGAAACCTAGGTCGGAGTATTTAATCAGTCAGAGGTCGGAGTATTAGACCTTGATAATGATTTAAGTCGAAACCTAGGTCGGAGTAATAAATACATTGAGGAATATTACTTAAGAAATTCATTTAATATCTTCATTATATTATTTGTATTGATTAACATAGTCTGACCAGAACCGCCTTAACGCTCGGCTTAGGAGTCTTTGCCTCGATGAGTACACGCGATTCTTAGCTCCCGCCTCCACACCAAACCCATTCGACCCCCCTCCCCCTTTCCTACCCTCGACTAACATTCTCTCTGGGCGATGGTTACGAATGTCGGCTCTCCTGACGACCCGAACGTAAAACAAGGGAGCGCGGGAATCGCTCGGGCTTTAATATTCTCTTCGACCTTTTCGACCGTAACGACCCCCGGAGAGAGGCGTCAGTCACCCGTTGCGTCAGTCACCCTTCCGCCGCGAGGTCGCCGCGCCACGCCGCGCCGGGGGCTTTTAGCGCTTCCTCGGCACTAACCATCGACATTTCCACGTTCTCAGGATCCCACGTTATTCTTCTTTTTTGTTAACGTCCTCCCTTCTCTTTTTACCCCTCCTCCCAAATGCACCGACACCGCTCGGTTCAAAAACATCCGACCGACGATATCGGCTGAAACTTATCGAATTTCCCTCGTGTCGGCTGTTCGACATTCCTACTCTTAACCCCCAGCCACCCCGGCCCCGTAATCCCACCGACATTTCTCTGCCCTCACACGAACTTCACGAGCATCTCCAGATAGACAAGTTTCGGGTCGGATTTATACAGGACACAAACTACACCATACGTCAACCGAATAGGGATAAATTTTGCCTCGTGCCCTGCGGAGGGTTGGGCGAATTAGTGGCCGCGACTCGAAGAGGATGTTTTAGACTTAGAAGAGTTTATCCAATCCTCCGTATTCATTTTTTTCCCCTTTCAGGGTAGGTTTATCATTTTAACATACCTTAGACTGCATATGGTACCCCTGCAACTGCCCAGATATTGAAAAAAAAGAAAGTAACAAAATATTTCGGAATAACTTTAGATTATCACCTGAAATGAGATGGTCATATTTCAATAGTTATAATAATAACACATAAAACGTCCCAAGCCAGCTTAGTGCCTCGATGATAGACCAACCTACTTTGGAAAAATTACCATCAAAATCCACAGGACACTAAGGATGATAAAAAAGACAAACTTAACGTAAAGATCACACAATGACCTTGTAATTCACCAACATTCTCTCAGAATCAAAATAAGTCTCATCAAAACAAAGACGACAATTTCTTCAAAAACCACTTATTTATCAACAACCATTCCTAAGTGATAAAACCCAGCCAAGGCCTTCACAAATTTTATTTGTTAAATCTTATGTAAATTTAAAATATAGCATTAATCGTTGCAAGGTATGTGGTGCATTAAATCTCAAGACAGCAAAATTTTATTTTATTCGCGAAAAACGTCCTCTTTCTGCCCGAAAATTGATTTCTTGTGTCTTTGAAACCCCTAATTGGGTTAAGGGCTCAAATTTTGAGGTTGAGCTAATTGCAGTGCTATCAAGATAGCGATTTTTGAGCAGGAAAGAATTAACTTATCTCACTTATAATTCACTATTAAGCTCCCTCCCATTGTATATTTAAATTAATTGTTCTCTCTACCAATAGAGCCAAAGATACTCTCTCTGAGATATTTGTACTGCTTCAAGGTGCTCAAAATATAAGTGTTCATACTCCAGAAGTATTTGGCAGCAATATGTTGTATATTTTTTGCAGACGTTACCAGTTCCAACGCATCTACCGCAATAAACCCTGTGCAAATGCTGTATTTTTATGTGTTATTTATAATTTACTGCCAAATGCCAGGAAAAAATTATTTGTCTCAGTAGTTTTTCAAAACCAATTCATCAATAGTTATTGGCCACTGACACAACATTGAAATGTTGTTTTAAAGCGAAATACTGCCTGACCACCTCATGTAATGCAATATGTTCTTCTAATAACCACTAAATACATGTTTACGCGCTTTTTTATTTCCTATTCTCTGTTAATTTTTATGTATTGTGTTCAGTTTACAGCTAACTGCTTAGTTTTCAGACTTCAAATTAGCCTAAAAACTAGGCAATTGCCTTATAAGCTATCCAAACTTCCTTGAAATGTGAACAGAGAATGTAAATTCTTGATACAATAAAATATATATCTATTAATTAACTGTATCATTGTGAGGTGTCTTGGCAGCGAAATATGGCGGTAGGGATACTTTCTGGCCTTTTCAGTGGAAGAGTCAATTTACTGCGTGCTGGCTCAACTTGGGGAATAAGTAATTCTTCGCCTTTGTCAATCAGGGCTCCCGATGTCACAATTCGACATTATTAACTGGAAAATTATCAATATGTTATAATGATGACAGTTCTCGCCCAGAATGGTTCGTAATCCAATTGTTTATTCAGGCTCCGCGTTGCTAAGAGCTGCGGGCAATGTCAGAGTATTCCGATCCAGCTTTGTTTGAATCGAGTCCATTGTTATTTAACACGCCGATGGAACTTTCTTGCTCTTTCGTGTTAAATGCAGTTATGTTGACATTTTGTCTGCCACTGGAAGTTCCATCTCGTCTACTGCTCCAGGCGATCCCTTTCAAACGAACATTTTCATCCTTGACATGACGCGTCGCTGAGATGACTGCCACCATGATTCGCAACCACTGTAAAATGCCAACTAATTCAAGGAGCTGGGAGAGATAACACTGCAAAGAGTCGAAGTCCCCGCCTGGTCAGGTTTTAATTCAGGTTTTAGCTCTGATATGGTCGAAGTCACATCCGGTGTTCCTCAGGAAAGTGTGATCGGCCCTCTTTTTTTCATTATCTATATTAATGACCTAAATTCTAGAGTTAGCAGTAAATCAGGATTATTTGCAGACGATAAATTTTTGTACCGTGAAATGAACGAAGATGCGGACTTTGAAGCTCTGTCATCGGACTTTAACAACGTTCAATCGTGGGGCCAGGAGTGGGGGTTAGAATTAAATATCAGTAAATGCACCACAGTCCACTTCCTACAAAAGTCATCACAAAAATGCCATAACTATACTGTGGGTGGAGTAAACAAAAAATCTTCAGATACAGTAAAATATCTGGGAATCACCTTAACATCTGATATATCGTGGAGATTACACATACGAAACATATGTGGCGCAGCATTCAAGAAACTAGGTTTTGTTAACATATAATAGGAAGGTCCTCGGATGAAAAAGTCAAAGAGGGATGCTACTTCGCTCTGGTTAGGCCACACCTCGAATATGCCGCGAGCATTTGAGACCCTGGTCATAAATATTTAACCAAAAAAATTAATAAAATACAATGGAAAGCAGCGTGCTTCGTTAAAGGCTGCTGCGAGCGTACATATAGTGTCTCACAGCTTTTGGAGGGATTGGGGTGGGAGCCCCTAGAGATTCGGTTAGCTACACGCTAGGCATAAGTTGCTTGAGAAATTCAGAACTGATATTTTTCAGAGCGACGTAGAGAATATTATCATGACTCCTCACTACATCTATAGGGCCGACAGACGCGATAAAATAAGAAAGATACACTGCCGAACAGATAGGTACAAGAACTCGTTCTTTCCGCGAACAATAAGCGATCACAATAAAAATTAAGCTCACTAAATACACTCCTATATTTCATGTCACCATTTCATCTCCAAAAAACGTACACCTTTACACGGCTGGTGGCCTAACACCCCCTGCCACACGCTCATGCGGCGGCTCGTGGGGTATTATGTAGATGTAGATGTAATGTTTTAAATCAATATATAGCCCAGGTATAGTCATATCAGAACCGCGCAATTTCCCCGGCCACTAGGCGCAAGCTAAAAGCTGTCGGGATATAAATGCGCGAAATTTTCTGCGTATAATAACACGCTACCATGCAACACTTTTTATGGTACGACTAAAGGTAAGTATTATTGCTGTGATTGATAAATTGTCTTACAAGTTACTAAACCATACATATAACTAATTTCGAAAATTGTTGGGAGTTGAGTTGTTAGTAATGATAGTAATATGTTAAGCACAAGAGCAATATCTAATATACCCAGTGAAGGTTAAAGTTTCATTGAACTGATCTATCGTGGTCATTCATTGTGCACGGAAAGATTAAATTCTAATTCTATCTGTTCTTGAGTCAATTTGCTTAATTTTTATATGCGCCTACATAATACCGTGCAAAATGTAGAGCTGAGTGTATGTATACAGGACATCAGGTTTCCGAAGGAGTTACGGAAAATGAGGTTGGTATGCATGGTGGAGGTTTTTTTTACGTGTGGCACTGGGAGACGATAAGAGGGTCAGGTAAAGGGAGGTATTGGCGCCACGTTATTGATACGTTGAGCAGAGGCCGTGAGGTCGGGCGGAGAATTTCAGTTTGTTTTTTTCCGTGAGAGGTCGCTGGCGAAGGAGATGAAGGGGGCGCGTGGGTCTCCACAGGGCCGTGGATTCCTTCAAAAAAAAAAACACTACCTCCCTGCGATGAGAATACTCGGAGCCCTCTCAGGGCCCAGCGCGGCTATAAATCCAGGGCCCCTTGTGGATGGAAGTCAGGGGTGTCCTAAATGTGTAAAAGAGGGGCTCTCCGACCTAGCGCCTTGGGATACGTGATATTTTTATGGAAAGCAAGAGGAAAAAAGGGAGAATTCTCATGCATTCCTCCCCCACTCTTGCCAGGCTTGGCTGTCGTAAACTTTGGGTTCGAAAAGGGGGAACTTTTTCCCCCAGTGTGAATGATTCCGGCCCCTGTCTTCCTACAATACTGAGTTGAGCACATGCCAAGTCGGGGGAGGAAGATGTATGCTGTCAGGGTATCTGTGTGGATTTAGATGTTAACATGAGACTCTTCCGTGGCCTTTACATCAACATTGGAAGACGACTATGGAACTAGCTACTCAGACAGGCCTCTACACATGATTTTAATCATATTTTTACAGTCGTCATTAAACCTTCAGGTATATTCATGTTCACAATCAATCAAAGATGTCGCAATTGCCTCTGCTAATCCACATTCGTCACTAAACATTTCCGCGTCCAAAATAACGCATTTTCCAGTAAGTGGTGAAGATGATAGTTAGAATTTAGTCATAAATATGTATAAGTATTTAATTTTATGCTAACAATCCTTTAATATCGAATCACTATCACTCTAAAAGCGAAAAATGTTCTATTCAATAACAGTTGTAATGGACCATTTTCTGGTGAGAATTCTCTCATTTGCTGGGTGGACTAGGTTTGTAGGTACGCATGAATATCGGCATATTGTCAGTATTATCATCTCACCAGGCTAGAAATTACGCGCATGGTTTGGTTTTCTTCATGAATTAGTATCTGATAGAATAAATCAATTACCGAATTGATAACCGAAGAAACCATTTTTGAGCTTGAGAGTTGATCCCTAACTCAATTTATATACGTGGAAAGGTATAGCTTTTGAAAAATCTTCAATTTTCGAATTATTATCGCTCTCTTCGGTGTCTTCTGTAGTCTCAGAGTAATATACACACAATACACCATGGAGAGACTCGTTCTTTTCTCATACGATTTTATTCCCGTTGATCATGATGTATGAGTGACTTGTTGAATAAGTACCTGGGTTGCTGGCGCTACAGCAGCAACATTTCTTTAGCAATCCTTGACGATATTACCCATGCAACTATAAAGGACATAATTTATCTATATTTTTCAAAAAGGTCACTAAACGTAATGGACCAAGAGCTCCAAGAATACAACATGAAAATAAATAACACGAAAACTAAAATACTGGTATGCGTAAGAGAATTGCTGAATGCAGAAGTCACCCTGAGAGGAGAGAAATTAGAGCACGTGGATTCCTTCACCTATCTCAGAAGTGCCATCACGAGGGACGGAAGAAGTACAACGGACATCAAGCGGAGAATTACCCTAGCTAAGAAGGCGTTCATTGGATAAAGTCAACTGCTGTGCTCAAGTAAGATAGGACTGCAAACCAGGGAACAGTATGTGAAAATATTCGTATGAAGCGTGGCACTCTGTGGATGGGAAGCATGGACATGTGGAAAAGTTGACCAGAAAAGACTAAAAGCCTTCGAAACCTGGTGCTGGAGGAGGATGCTGAGGATAAAATTGACGGACAAAATTAGAAATTATGAAGTTTACCTAAGGTTAGAAGATGAAAGGACTATATGAAACACAATACAGAATAGAAGAACCAGATGGATAGGGCACATCCTAAGGAACAGTGGGTTTGTGATGAGCATAGGCGAAGGAAAAATAGAGGGAAAAGTCCCAAGAGGAAGACGTAGAAATAAGTTCATGGACCAAGTAAAGAAAACAGTACGTAGGGAAAGATACCAGGAGGTCAGGGAAATAAAATTAGATAGGGAAGGGTGAAGGGCTGCCGTCAGCCAGTCTTGGGATTGAACAACTTATGAGGAGGATCCTAAGGGAGTTAGTTTCCCAGGCCTAACGACCTTAACTAATTTCATATTTGGTGTATGCTCCAAAAGGTTATGGTGTGATGGGAATGTATGTATGCTCGTGGGTGAAATTATCTGTCTGTTCTAATGCTTTGACGTAACTGACTCCCGGTTACGAGCTGAAACTTAAAAAAAAACATGATTGGGTTTTACATTTAAAGTCACTTACATACTTTAAGCCAAAAAATATAGCCGAAAGTAAAGTCTCCGGATAATGCGGAATTGACTTAGCACATAGGAAACTTTTAAGCGTAGGTATATTCAGCAGCACGAATATCAAGCCCTTTCATCAGCTTAATAAAGTGCTTCACGAAATAGTTGGAGCGTATGTTATGCGACCGTTTTTCATCGGGACGCAATTGTGGAGCAAGAATCAAAGCCTTTTACATGAGGCTTATTTTTATCAATTTTACCCATGCCATTGAGATTATACGTCGAGGTAAGCCGATGCAAGATCGCTGCAAGAGGGAGGACGCCCAGATGTGCCGACGAATTTATGCGAGTCCTACATTTCCAGTCTGGTTAATCACGTGAGATCTATTGCCAGTGCCTTTGTGACTAATGCATCCTGTGCTTTATGGGATTTAATCCAACAGTTTACGCTGCTGGTTGGACAAGCTGCTTAATAGGGAGCTTGAGAGAGTTACACGGAAAAGTGATTGCCGCCGTTAATACCGCTCAGAGTTGGATTATCCTGGAATAGCCAAGGGTGGTCGCCAGAGTTTGTAAACTATTATTCGTGTGCTATAGAACCCCTGTCCGATGAGAAAAACCTTGCCCATGGGACAAGAAGCTTGAACATGTCAAAAAATTTACGAGTAACATACTGTTATGACACATAGAGAAAATAATATTTTGTACTTACAAAATTTTTAATTTCACATGGTACTCAATTTCATTTATTGACAAAATTTCTCCGAAGATTTTAAACCACCTTCCAAATTCCCATAAAGTAGCATTTACACATCCGTGACCCTTTCGAAAATTATAGTAAACGAAAAAGATGAAGAGGATAGATTATTCAGATCTAATATTTTCTAATTTAAATTTAAACGTTGTAATATACCTAACATAAGTCAAACTGGTCAAAATGTCGTGACACGCATCCAAGAACACTTGAGAAGTTTGATAAATATGGATTCCACCTCTCAATTTGCCACGAATCTACTTGAAAAAAATCACTCAAGTAATTTTAAACCAGAAATGCTACATAGTCTCCTGAAAGGTTTAAAAATGGATGCTTGGGAAGAAATTGAAATTACTAGACAGTCAAGCGGCCTTTGCAATACTTTCTCCGCACCCCTCCCTCAACGAAATTTCTTCGTTGAATAATCCCTCACAAGCACTTTATCTGTGTTCCCGTGCATGTTCGTTGGTGATTCTCTCCGTTTATCCTATCTCCATAATTCTTCAGTAATACTACGTCTCTATAGCTTAAACCCTGAATTTTTCTCAGCGTCTGTTATTACCCAGGCTTCAATGTCATAGAGCATTATGTCACCGATGTGTGCTTTATGTTTCCTTACTTCCAGGTTTGCATTTACTATGTACTAGCATTCTCATCCTCTGGTATAAATTCATTTTGACTAGAATAATTTTACTAGTATAATGTCTCGTATTTTTTCTTTTCTGGCCATCCTGCTTGCCAGAGATCGAAATTCTTCCACTTGCGCAGGTTTTGCCGGCCACATATTTTGATGACATCCCTGTCTTCTGGATATCACCCACATATTATAGTCTTGATTTTCTTTGCGAGGCATGTGCGAGAATACCATGTAACATAGCGTGCTAATTTTTTCTCATGCATATGTACACCATGCTTATAGGGTGGTGTAATGCTTTAAGGTAGTGCGAGCGAGATAGCTCCCTAATCATAATAGAGACCATATTCGATATATACGTTTAAATTGCATCAACTGCAAGGCACACGAATAAAAGATTGCATTATTAATGGTGCAACAAAGTTTTACATGACAGAAATAGTAAGCAATCAAATAAAAATGTGTACATAAGTCTTTAACTTGACTCATTTTTTTCACGCGGTACGTTTCAAACTCCATCAAAACGAAAGGTTTATTATGATCCCGAAGAATTCACCTCGGTGACAATATGGTTAATTTTCAAAAATAGTTGAATGAACACTCAAACTACACACTGTTGATTTTTTGACGAGATCTAAGTGTAGGGAATGCCTCATTTTTAATATAAGGTCTCTCTGGAGTGTATACACGTACCATTTCCCATGTAAAAGGGCTGGTATTTTTTGGCAAATATCTCGGAAAATAATGTGGTAAGGGGTCGAATTTTTGTCAATAGAAGGGTGATATATTTTTCTTTAAAATGAGACCTAATTCATTGATTTATAGGTAAAATGATATTTCGCTCAAACTACCTTAAATGTCCTTACAGCAACCTTTTTGCTTTTTTACATTGATCACAAATCTAATTCGTGAATTTTTTTCATGCCTACTATCCTGTTCTTAAGACTAATGATGTTCCTTCTCTTAAGAGTTTCTTTTTCCACGTTTACATGTTTTCCCTCGGTCAAATCCTTCATTTCTATGTCGTACATCTGCTTCGTTAATCGATTGTCATTCATGTTTTCTATATTAGGCATATCTTACAGGGGGTCCGCGGGCCATATTCGTCCCTTCTGAAGCACCCAGTTCAAAATTTTATTTTTATCTTTTATCAAAATACTTCCTTGATTATCATGTATGAATATGGCTAGGCACTTAACAATTTCTTGACACCTTTATGCTTTAAAGTGTAAGCCATGATAGTATTCTGCTATACTATTATTAAAGAGTTTGATCAACTATATTATGTGGCCCACATGACAATACCAAAGGGACCCATATAGCTAATGAAGGGCCCTCGTGTAATACGAACTTTGCAAAGAATGAAATGTGCATACTCAAGTGTTTACTTCGACCATCATACATGAGGCTTTTATTTTGCGTTATTCTCTTTCTGGAAACCTAAATATGTTCAGTATAAACTTCAAAGGTCGTATATCAAAATACCTTATTATTTTCATTAAGGTAAATCAACTGATCATTGTAAATTTTACTTTTTAGTTTCACTTGCCTGCTCTAGATGGCCGAGGCAACGAAGTCCACTCCTTTCAAATATGTCCATTCCCAAAGCATCCATTCCATATCTTTTATTACTCACTCATTCATAAGTAGATTCCGTCTGCCTTCACCGCTATACTTTCTCAGATACTCCTTTCCGACTTCATTAGGTCTTCTCTTAAGCTTACCCTGGGGTGTCCAAATTTCGCTCCTTTGTTAGTGGCTGTCTTGCAAAATTTTCATATCAATTTTACAAATATTCCATACTTCAAGATCACGTAGTACTTCCTTCATCCATTATACATGAGGCTTTTATTTCGCATTATTCTCTTTCTAGAAACTTAAAATTGTTCAGTATGGATTACAAAGGTCGTATATCAAAATACCTTATTTTGGTCGTTAAGGTAACCTACTGATTATAGTAAATTTTAATCGAAGCAAGCAAAAATCTTCTAGATTTTGATATGCTGCGGGCTTATTCCTTCATCTCAGTGTATGTTCTATCCATGCTTCATTTTCTCAATATAAAACTAATCTCCATCACCCTTTACCACGCTTACCAAAAATCCTCTGTTCCATCACGGTAGTAAGTAACTTCTTATTGTCAAAATGTTAAGCAATCTCTCCAACCATTCCTATTTTCCGGTGTATCAGCATTGGCTGGTCCTATTTATCTCATTTTGACTAGCTTCTTTTTGAAATCCACTGAAACATCCTAATTATATTCTGCGTTTATGGATGGATAGAATCAGGAATGAGTGGGTAATAAATAAATGTGGGTAAGATGCTCCAGTAATGGACATATATGAAAGGAGTGTGCTTCGTTGGTTTGGCCATGTTGAGAGAATGGATGAAAGTTGAATAACGAAACAGATGCATAAGAGTGAAAGGAATGGCGCGGGAGGTAGAGGTAGGCCGAGAAAGTTGTGGTTGAGGTAATACTTAGGAGGAGGAATATTAGAAGTCTTAAAAACAGGAGGGCGTGTATGAAACAGTGTATGGGGGTAAATGAGGCAGAAGCGGTTTGCCAGGATAGGTCAGTATGGAGGAAATTATGGAAGCAGAGTTAAATGTACAAATATGTATTTATGAGTGAAACTTCGTGACTCTGCCTACCCCGGAAGGGAGCGACGTGATTGGTATGTATGTATGTATGTTTATTTCTATAAGTGTTCTCTTTACGACAATTGCAATTCTTATAGCCCTCCCCTTCCTGAGGTCGAACTAGTCATCTCCGTATCGGTGAATTTATTTTCCCTCATGTTGAACTAAGCTTCTCGATAAACACTCCACACTGTATTTGATGGAACAAAATTTATTTTTTTGGAGCACAGTTCCGTAAGAACAAAGATACAGAATTAAAGAAAAGACCTCTCGAAGAAATTAAGACATATATACTATTCACAATATTGTACATACATAAGTAATTAAAAGAAAGGAACAAAACTGCCGCAAAAAAGTGAAAATAAATTATAAAGTATAATAAATAAAAGATCAAACATTGCAGCTATTAGATTACTCCTTTTCAAAGAACCACGGAACACAGCCGCACACGGATTTACTCGCTAGTGATCACACAACTGTGTGAAATTCACAGTGGAAAAATCATTCGCCTGGACTGGGAATGGAACCCAGATCCCTCGATTTCGCGCCGAGTGCTCTAAGCAATTAATTAACCCAGGCGTCCTCTCCCTGTGGTGCTTAGCGCTCGCATCCGGGTACCTCTGGCATCATATGCACGATACCTTTGAGGACAACTTGCTCCTTAAAGCCCCCATGAGATTCACAGTGGAAGTAGACGCCTGGGTAGGTTAACTGGTTACAGCACACGGCGCTAAATCGAGGGATCTGGGTTCGATTCCCAGTCCAGGAGAATGGTTTTTCCACGGTAAATTTCACACAATTGTGTAATTAGATTACAACCAAAATTATACGTAAAAGAGCTAACAATTTATTGAATGGAATAAATAATCAAAACAATTGTAAAAATATTGCAATTTTTAATTATCAAAGTCTAAGATAATAGCAATTGGTAACTTCCAAAGTGAAGTTAATAAAGAAAAATAAATTACAAGTGAGTAAAAATGTTTATATCACAGGACTTGTTCTTTCATCAATGCATTCAAAAACGTTTGATTTGAAATGTTTTACCGACTTAATTTGGTATATGGCGTAAAATCATACAGACTACCTTTTTTCAATAATAACAAGGTTATTATTTCTTGGAGGGTAACGCCAAAGACATCGTCTTATTGTATTTTGCACAGTTATTCAACATTTTATAAAGTATTCTAATCGTAAGTAAAAATTTGGCGCGTTTGATGCAAAACCAATCTCTCTTATGCTCCTTGCATACTAACACTTTTTTCTGCTTCGGCATGGGCATGAAGACCTTTTTTCTACGAAATCCTCGGACCATACTCCTTCGTCGTAAGCTGTAAGAATAAGTTGGAATAGTAAAAAAAACTGGGTGCTTCTCACAGCCCGAGACGAAATGAGGGTATAGTCCTTTCTTGAGAGCGAAGAAGGGTTGGAAAGGAAGTTGGTGCTGTCCATTTTCTCGAAGCAGAACGACAAGTTGTGTCGGGTGGAAGAAATGCCGGAGAGGAGGATGGGGAGGGGGAAGGGTCTAAATTATCACTCGACGAAAATGAATGTTCAGTGGGTAGGTGCTGATGTCCTCTTCTCCCATGGTGGGCTTCCACTTCCCTCGTCTGTACACACATTTTTTATCTTATTTTTTTTCTCCCAAAGCACCCGCAGACTACCTTAATCGCCCCGTAAAAAGTGAGCTTCGCCCGACGGAAGAAGGTTTCCATCCCCCCGCCATCAACTTCCTCTCACAACCCCCCCTCATCACCTCCCTTCCCCCAGCCCTCCACATCCCGTCTTCCGCGCTTGTCCACTCGTTTGTTTTATGGCTGAAAATCCCTCTCGGAGTGGAAATATAAAGGAGTGGGAAAGCAGGAGGGGGGTGGGAGGAGAGGGATCTGGAAGTTTTGTGAGGCGTATCGTCTTGTCCGTGCGTTGCGGAATGGCGCCATCTTGATTCGGGGGTGGAATACGACGGAGGCATGAGTTACGATGTAGAGTAGATATTTCCAACGGCGGCCCAAGATATTTTTGAAGGTTCTGCAAAATTTTATACGGCTGCCCACTAACGAGAACCACATTCCATCATTAGTCATTCAATCCTGTGATTGTTTAACTACAGCCCACAACCCTTCCCTATCTAATGATGATTCCGTTTCTTCCTCGTAAGATACCTTGGAAATATGACGGAAACTATTGTTAGGGCATTCCCGAAATCAAAATTTTTTGTATCATACAAGTCATCCAATACTCTAAAAAATATGTTAATTCATTGTAAAGATAAGGTGGGTATTTTGTGTAGAAGAGGTATTTATGAACTCTCGTGTGACAATTTTGAGGGGTTCCATGTTGGACTGATTTCGAGAAGCTTCCGGACAAGGACAAATGAACACCTCAGTCCTTTTAAGAACAATCACGATGGAAATGTAACTCTGCCGAACATATTTTAACCTGTAGCCACAGTAGTGATTTAAAGTGAATGTGCTGCATTTAACAGATAATCGACGTGAGCTAAATGCTTTAGAGCAGCTCGAAATTTGGAATAGCTGTGGTGACCCTGATGCTATAATCTTGTAAATGAATGTTTGCTTCCTCACAATTCCCCTATCCCATCAGCCATTGTGTGGCTTTCCCTTTCTGCCAAAATTTTCCCCTCACGCGAATGTTAACCCCTACCCTTTCCCTCTACTGGTAGTATATAAGGGAGAGTGATACCTTTTTAAATCACCTGATGACATGACGCTTAGCGATCGATACCCAGGTCGTCTTGAAGTTTGAAATATTCTGTGGTCTGTAAAAGTTTCAAGGTTAATGAATTTGTGATGGAGTACCAGACAGTTAACGAAGATCAAGTTTTCTTCTTTTTTTCATCTTGCATATTTTCTTCATTAATTTTCCTATACATTCATCCCTTAGCCTTCCTCGCGAGACTTTTCCCTCAAATTTTCCATCAGTTATTTCCTTCACAAACCCATTGTACCTCAGGATGTGCCCGATCCACCTGGTTATTGTTCCATGTGGTCTTCTCCTCTTCTACTTTTCTGTATACTTCATTTTTTATTATATCCATCCATTTTATCTTCAGCATCCTCCTCCTGCGCCAGGTTCCGAAAGCCTCTAGTCTTTTCCGATCTGCTCTTCAATTACTTCCGATCCATTGAGTGCCACGCTCCTCACGAATGTTTTTACTTAATGTTTTCTGGTTCGTACCTAATCATCTTTGAGATCAATTGACGCCTTTCCATGGACTATTCTTAGTTTTATGTCCGGCATACTTATTCCGTCCCCGGTGATGGTACTTCCGGTGAAGGAATCCGATTTTTACAAGTTCTTCCGTATCAATGTAACTTCTACACTCAGGTTCTCTCTTCCGTTTACTAGTATTTTTGTATTCGTACTATTTAATTTCATGTTATAATCTTTGAGAACTTGATCCATTTTCTGTGGTGATCTTTGAAGATCATCGCGATATCCTGATATCGTCTACAAAGCGGAGAATGTTTACTTCTTCTCTGTTCTTTCCTTAATGTTTCTTAATCCTATTTCTTTTGCTCATCTTATTTTTTCCACCGATCTGCCGGTTATCTTCCGTATGTGATATCGTAAGCTGCGTGTTAATTTGAGGAATGCTCATGGAATTTCAAAACGGTCCTCTAATAATTGTATTTTTCTTTGCCGCCACAAACTCGATTGTCAACCTGCAAGTTGTCTCAATGCTTCGAGTTTTACGAGGAAATAAAGAATTTCAGCATGCTCTTCGTAATAGTAACTTATTAGCTGCTTACGCTAATTCCTGCTGATGCTATACTTTCTCCGTGCCTTTCTTCTTTCGATAAATCATTTTTTCCTTCGAGAGAAATGAATTTTGGGATGTAATGACGGTTGTCTTGGGGAAGATTGGCGGGATGAAAACATGAAGTTTACAAGATGGAGAACTTTGGATTATTTACATCCTAAACCGACAGGAGGGTCTGTTAAGTCTAAGTAAAATGGTAATCAAGAACCACATCCGAGAGTACGGGACCTAGCTATTTCCTTCATACATGATCATTCATTCATAGGTCGTCTATTCCTAAGGTTGGACGTCTGCAGCCCACCATCCTTCCTAGGCTTCCCACCATACCTTAGCGCTAGTTCCCAGGCTGTTCTTCAGATATACTCTCCTCTTCAATAAGTCTTTGCGTATGTACAATCCTTGGTCTTTTACTTATGACTTTTCCCTCTGTTTTTCCTTTTGCGAGGAATGTACAATAAGGGAGACCCTATAATTATGATTTAGTTCTTTCCGGCGTATTATACTGATGAAGTCTTCTCGGGTTTTCCTCCTGGTCTGGTAGTTATGGGCCGACGTTTCAATAGCTACCACCGCCACCACCTTCCTCAGGGCATAATCCATCATGCCCTGAGGAAGATGGCGGAGGTAGCCATCGAAGCGTCGGCCCATAACGACCTGAACAGATGGAAAACCCGAGAAGTATTCATCAGACACTCCAGAGACTTGGAGGCTACACGCTAGGCTTTGCTCAATGGAGAAATACAGGACTGGTGTGTTTCAGAGCGACAGAGAGAATATTATCATGACGCCTCACTACATCTCTGGGTCTGACAGAAGCGATATAATAAGAGAGATACACTGCCGAACAGATAGGTACAAAAACTTGTTCTTTCCGCGCACAATAAGCGACCAAAATAGAAACTTAACTCCATTAGATACACTCCCATAATACACGTCACCATTTCAACTCCCAAAACCTTATCCCTTACATCTTTGCACGGCTGATGTCCTAACACCCCCTGCCACATACATACCGTATGCAGCGGCTTGTAGAGTAGTATGTAGATGTAGATACCTCGCAAACCATTTGTGCTTAAGAGTGCGTCCAACTCATCTGGTTCTTATTTCAAGCATAGTGTTCCATATGGTCCTCTCCGATTCTACTCTTCTGTAAACTTCATCATTGCTTATGTTGTCCGTCCATTTGACCTTCAGCATTTCCTTCCAACACCAGATTTTCTCCTCCATGCAATCCAGACTGCAAAATATGGCGCTGACTTTAGGGTCGCAGCCGATACTTCACGTAATTTAATTCAAACTCAACTAGATGGGTTGGTGTGTACTTTGATGACTCTGAAATTTTACGTCTATATTGCGACATGGCTCGAATTAGCCGCTGGAAAAAAATTATCTCAGAGTTTTGGAATGCACTTAAACCCACATTTTTTAGCGTTGGCGAATTTAAAGGCAAGCTGCGTCCAAGTGATGTGTTGACGGAGATGAAGCTGCTTGAAGTAAGTGCGGAGGTGGGGATGTCCAACAAATTATTTTTTCCTCTTGAGAAGCAACGTCTCTCGAGAAAATTTATCACCATATCGCAAACGTTTTGCAATTTTCAGGAAATCTTTTACGTTTTTTGGTAGTCGTGTGCGGTTATTTATTTTTGTTACCGCATTTAAATACTCTGCAGAATTTCGAATAGGACCCGGAACACAAATCACAAGGTCGTTCGATATCGATTGTATTCTTCCTTTGATACACGTCTCGCAACCATTTCCACCTTCTTCTTAGTGGAATCTGTCTTCTGACAGGTTTCAACTGGATGCCCTCGATCGTTGTCGGTCCTGAGCATCTTCTTTCATTTGCCTGTAACTTCGGCCATTTTTTATGTCATCGAGCATTCCCATTCTTCTTCTGCCCCTTCCTCGCTTTCCTTCTATTTTTCCTTCAATAAAACTTCTATATATATATATAAGCGAGTTCTATACAGCCGTCGACCGTCTCTCGCATCCTCTTCTCCAAGCCTCCTTGTCTCTCCAGTCTTCATTCTCTAATTGTCTCCTTTTCATGTCTTGGGTGACTTGCTTTGTCCAGTCTTCTGGTGGTCGTCCTCTCTTCCTCCTTTCGGGTGGTTGCCAATTTAATATCTTTTTTGGCCAACGTTTCTCCTCCATTCTTTTTACGTGTCCATACCATTTTAGCCGTCTTTTCTCTCTTTCCTGTATGATGTTTTCTTCTACTTGCATAATTTTTCTTATATTTTCATTTCTTATTCTTTGTAGTTTAGATTTTCTGCTGCTTCTTCTTAGAAAATCCATTTCTACGACCTCCAGTCTCTGCCTATCCCTTTTGGTCATTTCCCATGTCTCTGCTCCGTAAAGGAGTATACTCTGAATAATTGTTTTATATATTTGCAATTTTGTTTTCCTACTTATGTCTTTTGACCATAATATGCTATTCATTTTATTTATTGCGAGTTTTGACTGATGTATTCTATTTGTTATCTCTTTTTTACTGGTTCCTTCTTTTCCAATCGTTACACCTAAGTATTTATACACACTACAGACTTCGATGGCATTTCTTTCTATTTCCAGATTCTTTGCCTACTCATTAATTACCATATATTTTGTTTTGTTGAAATTTACTTTCAGGCCCGCCTTATTGTATTGTATTGTTTCTATCAATTTCCTCATCATATATTCCGCATCGTACTTATATCCTGCAATTACTATTTGATCGTCAGCAAAAAGTAATGTATATAGTGAGTCTCCGTCTATTTTTATTCCCATTTCAGCACATTTGTTCTTCCAATCCTTCAGAGCTTCGTTAATATAAATTTTAAAAAGAGTGGGTGATAGGCAACACCCTTGTCTAAGTCCTTTATTGGGTTTAATTGACGGAGATAATTGACTTCCTATTTTTACTTTTGTTTCAATAATTCTTCTAAAAAGACAATTTTGGCGTAATACATGTCCCATCCAAGCTGTCTTCCTCTTTTTTGTTTCCTTCAGCAGTTTTCTTTCTTCTCCTTCTGTCATTAGTACTTCCTCATGTCTCATTCTAACCGTCCACTTCACCTTAAGCATTTTTGTCCACAACCATATTTCGAAACTTTCTAAGTACTTTTCATCTTTCTTTTTGACTGTCCATGTTTCATTGCCGTAAGTCATCACACTCCATAAAAAACACCTTATGTCCGCCATGATTATGCTGTTTGAGCATTTACTGCCATAACACACCCAAGAAAATCTGCGGATATGCGGCACAAGATGTCATTTTAAATACAAATGCACTGCCAAATCAACAAAAACGTCGAACGACCTATACTAAGCTTATGGAGAATACAGAAGAATAAGCACCTTTAATGGTGGATCTATGTGTGTTGCGAAGACCTATATCGAAGGAAGAACACAATCGATATTTGGCGACCTTGCACAATCCAGTGGCAGTAGTGACCATTGGAATGAAATGCTCTGCAGTTCCGCACATCTCAACGAGTAATCATCCATGGAGTCATATAATAGTGTAGTGAAACCTGCCTCCGCGGCCACCTCCCTTAAGCGGTCTCCTGAGTGGCAAATATTTTCGGGAACGGAATCATTCACCCATGCATATAAGCAATGAAAATATTCCCTCCTTTCAGCGGTCACCTCCTTAAGCGGTCATTATCTCATTGACCCGGTGGTAGCCGCTTACTACAGGTTTCACTGTATATTGTGTAATGGGAGCGACGCACGAGCGGAGGGAATGGGACCAGCCTCCCAAGTTTCGTCATTTGCAAATCTACCAAACGAGTTGCACACAATATCTTACCTATCACTGCGTTTATCAATCGACCTCAGATCGATCTGAACTCGGACCGATCTGAAAATTCCAAGCGAGTCGACTTAGATCGCCTGGTTTACCCACACGAACTGGAAATATCGAAAGTGATCAATCGAATCTATCAGTTGAGGCACGATTGACCCAGTGTGTAAACAAGTGCAAAGTTGGAAATTTTGTCGCATTCCGAGTAAAAATAATTGCCCAATTGGAGAGAGAGTTGCGATGAGCTACGATATCATCAGTGCCATATCACTCACCATTACTACATTCTTATGCTCAACTGGTTACAACACTCGCCTAGATTATAATGATTATATTTCGTTTCCCCAGGCAACCTGTCGGCCCCTGTGGCGGCGGTGTCAAGTCCTCCCCTGTCAGTCCGAGGGTCGCGGGTTCGAGTCCCGCCTGGGTGGTTTTTCACCACTCAGGATATGGGTGTTGTCGTTTGTCTATTGTTAATTGTTAAGCACCCGATGTAAAAGGCTTTTCTTGTGATGTTTTCGGGAGTGTGCGTATAAATAAATAAAAAACCAGAAGAATAACGAGAAGCACCCCATACCCACTGGTTCAGATCAATCTGCAATCTCAGACTGGCTGAGTCGGTCTGCTTCTCAGTTCGATTGCACTAGCCCGTTGCATTTACCATTCCGAGCTGATCTGGTCAGATCAATTGGTAAACGTAGTGTATACACATACAGTTAATCCTGTATTAAGCCGCCACCACCGGGCCCATGAGATGATGGACGCTTAAAGAAGTGACCGCTGAAGGAAGGGGTTATTTAAACTGCTTATATACATGGGAAATTCATTCAGTTCCCGAATATATCAGCCGCATAGATAGGTGACCGCGGATACAGGTTTCACTGAAAACAAATATATATGCACACTCAAATATTGTTAATTTTTATAAGATAAGATAAGCCATGAAACGTCCGAGGATATTTACCTGATTATAGTATTGCTTGGGTTGCCCAGAAAAATACTATCGTTGAAATCTGAGAAAAATTGATAATTTTATCTTGAAAACGAAATTTTTAACGAAAACGAATTGTATAACAAAATCAATTGCGAGAATTTAATACTTAACTCTTTTGTAAATTCCATTTAGGACTGAACCCGACATCGTGATTTCTAGTAATTTAATAAAACAAAAAAAAAGCCTCTGCACTGATTCAATTTGCTTCATTACCGCGCGCAATAGCGTGCTGCAATATAAAATTTTACTTTACCTCACGCAGGCATAAATGATCATTTAGCATACGGAAAACCCCCAGGCTATGTGTCATTTTCCCAGCACGCGTGATAAAACGTATATTTACATCGCGGAATTCGAATGCTACCCATTGATGTATCGAATTGCACGCAGGACCGAGAAACTAAATTTATGGATTTTAGATTAATTTGATTCCGTTAAAGTTGTGGGCGTACTCATATGCTAAAAGGCACCCATCAGACTGAAATAATCATTTTTTTATGCCCAGCATTCTAAATGTTGGAATTTAAAATTATGGTGTCATTTTTATGTGGCATAAAAATACCATTCACACAGGATAGTTCTGGAATGATGGGGTAAAGCATTGACTTGCAGTTTTGAGCGGCAATGAAAGTTGTACCCCCTCTCAGATTGGTATTACTTATTCTAATCAATTCAAAGATTTTCTTCTTTTAATGCAATTTATTTCTAGTCGTAATTTAATTGTGGCATATAATATTCTACATAAATATTTCGCATGCTCATAATGTGTCAGCATTCTTCGATATATTTTATCTTACTCTCGTCATATCGAGATAAACCCTCAAGTGGAGTTCTCGGAAGCTTAAAAATCTAAAACTCTTGGCCTACATTTTTTATAAAGTACCTTGGGAAACCCTGAAGGATAGAATGACTAACTTTCGAAGAAAAGGCCAATAATAGTGGAATTTCGGACTGTCGATCAGCCGTAGAAACGAACATTGTCGTCGGGTGATTGATGTCGATACAAGGAATACTGCATTTTATCAAATCCTTAAAGATAGCGTCCGTTTCTTCAAGAAGGAGGAAAATATAAAATGACATCGTCACTTAGTGTGACATGAATTCTCCCACTCATGTTTAGGTGAATAATATCCCTACTAAAACCATTGCAATTCTTTTATCCTAATCATTAAACGTGAGACACAAGTGTCCCAGGAATGAGTAAGATCCCATTCTATGCATATGCTTCGGTTTCCTCAACAATTTGTAATTTAAGAGGAAATAAATTGAATTTTGAGAAAAAAACTGAAGAGTAAACGCCAATCATATGCATGAATTGAAAACTTTGTTTTCAGAGTCACCCGTTATTAATATTTCAAGACCGCATCTTAGGTAAAATTAATTAAAATTGTCAAAATAAATAAACCTCGGCACCGAATCCAATACTTTTTCGAAGGTGGTTTTACTGTGGCAAATAACATAGTGAAAAAAAAGAGTTTGCAGAGGATCTTACTCTGACAAAACACTTTCACAAGTTAGTGCAGAGTCTGATTGGCTGCTATTTCCTCTGGAAACTTAATGCTTTTGCAAGCGACTTGCCGGAACTTTGAAAATCACTGCAAGTGTGCTCACAGACCTATTTACCCCTGCATATTACTGAACCTGCTTAAAAAACAGGCGCAATAAACTTTCCTATGTAAGCTCACCTTTCGGAAGCTAAATCTTGATTTGAAAAAGGCCCGCAAAAAGCTCCAGTAGGCCCCTGGGGACGTTTCAAATTTTCGCCTATTTATACTTTTAATCCCACAAAGCGTGCATGCATAGCAGCTTTGTTTGATTCTGTCAAATGAGTTTGGAATTCTTTAACGTTCAAACAAACGGAATTTTAGCCTTGATAAGTTTCAAAAAGATCCTACCCAAATCAGCATGAATGGCACATTTTCTTCGGCTTCTCCCCAAAAATTCGTGTCGATTTCTCTGGTGACTTCTTAGTCGTCAGACCGGTGTTTGTGACCCCGGACGCCATTTATTCTGGTAATTGACTCCCGAAAAACTCATCCAGAACGTAATGCGTAGTCTGTTGGTCGGCCGGTCGTGCCGATGCGAAGAAGTCTTGGAAAAAAATGCGCCGTGCGCCAGAAATGCAGGGTCACCAACTGGGAGATATTCTCCAGTGGAAGATTTTGATCTTCAACCGGGAGAATTTGATATCATGATCTGTAAATGGCTGAACATTGTAAAATTCTCACACAATTTTTATAACCACACACCGACCTTCGTTACAACAATTGTATGTTATTTTCAAGGTGTCCAATTTTCGATATAGTATTTTTGAAAATAAGTTTCCAGGCTTAAATAAGCTGGAAAGAGCGAGTAGCGAATGAATAGGTATTAAGAAAAGTGAAAGAAAAGCGGAACCTAAGGAAAAACATTAAAAAGAAGACGGAACAAATTTATTGGTCATATACTCCTACATGAGGGTTTGGAAAAGACAATTTTAGAAGGGATGATAGGGGGCAAACGGTATAGAGGAAGGCCAATATTGGAGCATTGGAGGCAGATAATGGAGGACATGGGATGCGGACGATTTTCCGAAATGAAGAGGATGGCAGAGGATATAGAGAGGTGGCTGTTGCCAACCAATCCTGAGGGATTGACAACTGCAGATTGTTGTAACATATATCAATATGTGGTGCTGAAAATTGGTTGGAAATTTTACAAAGTTCTGCTATATTGAGATCATGATATTTTTCACCAATTTTCACTAGGTATCGTCTGATTGGTTAAACGTTATTGGGAGAATTTATTTCGATAGCATTTTTTGTCGTTGCTACGAATCTTAAGCTTTCGTATACGTAGTAAGAAGTTGATAAAGATGATGATGGTTTTTGACACTTCAGGATAAGCCATGTGGGAATTCATTTCCAAAGTGAGACAGAACAACGTGGTACCTTTTGGCTGGTTATTTAATTATTTATTAACCACGACTATTACAATTTGGCTATTTGCCAGGTGGTAGCGATAAAATAATATCGTATAGACGTTTAAACGGTCAATCACCAGCAAACCTGAATAAAATATATCAATATAACAAATGAAAAAGCTATTCAAATATATTTTTTCGGCACCTTTTCTTCAAAACGTTTATGCCTCCAGCAAAGACCTCAAACAGTTTGGCCGGAAGACTGTTCCAGTCCAGAATAGTCCCATCCCAGTACTTTCAGCTGTTAAGTAACACTCTCTGTTGCCTCGTTTCCCCGGACTACATACCTGACAGCTTTTCTTTGTACCTTTTCAATAGATTTTATTTTCCCCTCTTCATGTGGGTCTCATACTAATGACGCATATTCCAAAACTGATCCTACCAGGGTCTTATATGCCTTTTCTTTAGTGGTTCCATGGCTCTCTCCGAGCTTTCTCATCATGAGATGAAATGTTTTAAATGACTTTTGGACTATGTATTCCACGTTTGGCTCCTTCCCTATATCTTTGATTGAATATTCACCTAAGTATTTACAATTATCACTTTTTTATTAATTATTACAAGAAAAGATACTATTGCTTTCAATGCATAGGCGTCATCTTTTGTTAAAAAGTTCATTGCTTATGAAATACGCTCAACATAGTTAAACAATACACCTTGTATTTGAAGGTGACACCAAAATGGATAAAACTAGTTGTACCATGAACCTGCAAAAAAAATATCGAAGGATAGATACGTCTTTCTATTTCATTCCGAATTTGTACGCTTGTTACCTCCTGCGATAGAGCCAGCATTTTTATAATAAACATAATTAATATAACTGTATATCTAAATAAAATAAAACTAACTTCGTTATTATGGGATAAATATAACCTGTGTAATATTTTTATATCATTTTTTGATGGAATAATAGGAGTATGTAACATAGCAACACGTCCCGACAGATCTTTTCTTGAGCAAGGGAGCATTGATTTTTGAACATCAAGTTTGTAAAAAGTGAACTTCATTGATTGTTCATGTCAAAGAGTCACCGTCATAACCCCTGAGAGTTGCAAGGAAATGGACAATTTCGACAGATATCTATTTTTTTCGTTCAGTAAAATGCAAAAAATCGATTTATCAAGTTGACATTTTCTTAGAGAATCCTATGTACGCAATGGGATATTAGCGAGCTAATAACAGTTTGTTGTTAAGCATCTGTGACAGTGGCCCAGAGAAATTTATCTGAAACCCTTTGCTCGGAGTCTCCGGGTCCAGAATGCTCCATGTGGCCAGCGTCTGCGCTGGGAATACGAACGAAACAGGCCAGAGTTCAAGGAACGATACTTTCGCCTAGAATTAAAAAAAGAATTGGGTCATTTTGGATCCTTATCACAGAATGTTGGGCCTCTTGGCTTGAGAAACCTTATACGCTCCTAATATGGGGAAAGTGTAGATTCAACACCAACACTGAGTCAAACCCTATGGTACTTAGATTTATTTCGCTGAGGTAGTGACTGGATAATGCCAGTCTTTTTTACGTTAAGTCAGGTGGTATTGGTCGAGGGAGACAGCGGCAAAAAATATATCATACCAGAGCGATAGTCTCATGGAATTTAACCCTACATAGTAAGTAAACAAGAAAACATCACCATATAAACATGTGGAAGACACATAACAGATGTACAAGAGAAGAGGTGGTCAATAACTATATTGGCAATGATAAATATTGAATACCGTCTCCGAGTCTCAGACCATTCGAAGACTATCTCCTTTTTAAATATGTCATGGAGGGAAAAATTGAAGTATCTCTACAACAAAACTCCTCACGGGCAAGTTTTTTTGGCGTGAAGAAGAGAATGTTTGCTTGATAACCAGAAATTATGGGGATGATTTCAATTCAGTTTTGATGATGATTCAGTCAATGAATGATTTTTTTTTTGTTTCTAAATAATGTGAAACTAGTCAAATTAATGATGGCAATATTTTTTAAATGATTTAATGCGGCAGTTGCGTAATTCTATATCACCAGTCAATCATCAACCAATGCCATTTCACAACCTGTTTTCACCGGTCATAAGGAAATATTCTTGTTTTTCATCCAGTCATTTCAATTATTCTTTGATCTTCCAAAATACAGGGGTAGCGGAGCTTGGTGACACTCGTTGGTGAACATTATGACACAATGGAAAGGAAGGCTTACAATATATGCGAGATTATGGGGCCGCATCTTGCTTCAGAGGTCTCTCTGGGAGTCCTTCGTCACCTTTGCCCTCTCATCAACGCTTCATTTAACTTGAGTGACCTCTAATTCTCTGCTGGTGAGTGCCGTACAAGTTTTTCTATGAATACAGTAATCCAGACGCTCATGCAAACGTGCTTATACAACCAGTATTTGAGTCATATTTGTGAAATCAGCGTAGATCTTCAAAACGCTTTTGGTTAATCATTTCACGCGGTAAAACTTCTGTTGGAATTTTGGGGACTTTATTTTCCTGCTCATTTACAATGATGCTTTCTCCGAAATATTTTTTCTCATAGCATTTCTACATATACATCTACATAATACCGCATGGGCGTGTGGCAGGGGGTGTTAGGTCACCAGCCGTGTAATGATAAGTTTTTTGGAGATGAAATGGTGACATGAATTAAAGGAGTGTATTTAGTGAATCTTAATTTTTATTGTGGTCGCTTATTGCTCGCATTAATGATTACTATAGGTGCCATTAGCATGAGCCAACTATCAATGCCAATGGCTGTCCTGTTTACATTTTTATCGATATTTAATGCATTGAATAAAGTATATCAGACATGTCATTAACTTTAAAGATATTTCACGAGGAATTGATTAATAATACACTAATGCAAATCAGGTAATGACTGAAAGCAGGGTGAAAGTCGGATTATCATGGCCGCGTGTCACTACCATGAGGCAATGAATGTTCAAGATTAAAGGTGAATCAAAGACAGGAATGCATGGAAAGTATTTGGCACTTACGTGCCACAAATCATTGCCTTAAACGTGGATTTAGACTTAGCTATGGCGAAAATCAAATGCAATAACCAGAGAAGCGTGAGTAATGACTTGGCCGGCTGTGATAGCGCCATTTCCTTCAACAATCAAGCGGAATTTTGCTTCCATTTCTTTTCTGACCTCTTTGGTTACAAGTATAGTTCCTCCAAGATAATTCGCAAGAGAGCATTCAAACCCGGAACCATTGAAGAAGATGAAGAGGGAGCTCTCTATGCTGGCCAATTCTAGAAGCTGATGAGAGTCCGTCATCTTCATAAATCCTGATTTTCCTATTGGCTAACGAACCAATTTTGCAATTTTACCATTTTTACCATCGATAACTTACTAGGAATCAGCATGCTCATACTTACTCAATGTGCTTTCTCCTCACATATGTTTATTTATTTAAATCAAAAATAATACGCATTCCCGGTGAAAACTATTGTAAAATTGAATAGAATCCATATTACTAAGCAGCCAACATATACGAGGTCTGTTCAAAAAGTTCCCGAACTTTTTGAATAGCGCGCCTCTAGTTGGTTATTTCTTAATTCACTCGAAGGCGCTGCGTTTGCGAAAACTTTCTAAATGACCGCCTTTAACTACTTTGTTTATATCTCGTTTTGTTGATTAGTTACGGCTGTTTATGTGAAGGGGTGTTCGTGGAGTGCGGTGAAAAATCGGATCCGCGGAAATGAGCTCTTTCGAGGAGCAGCGTTGTCATGCAAAATTCTGCGTGAAACTCTACAAATCCCTCATGAAAACTTTTGAGTTGATTACCAAGGCTTATGATGAGGATGCTATGCAATGTACCGCGTGTTATGAGTAGTTTACCAGTTCCAAAAAGGGGCGGCAATGAGTAGAGGACGACGAGCGTTCCGGAAGACCAGCAACGTCGACTGATGACCTCCACATTGTGAAAGTGAACTCGTCTCGTTCGTTAAAATCGATGTTAAACTGTAAGGGAAGTTGCCGAAGAGTGTGGAATCTCGATTGGTTAGTGCTGTGAAATCCTATCTGAAAAGTTGAGGATGCATCGAGTCGCCGCCAAATTCGTGCCACGCCTGATGACAGCAGACCAGAAACAACATCGAGTTCAAGTCTGTCAGGAACTGTTTGATCGAGCTGAAGAGGATGAAACCCTCATGCTATGCTTCCCCACCCACACATCTCACTAGATCTGGACCCATGTGAGTTTTTCCTGTTCCCCAAACTAAAAGCCCCGCTCAAAGGAAAAAGATTTGCCACTATTCCAGAGATAGAGAAAAATTCGAGGGAGGATCTTGTGAGAATTCGGGAAGAAGCGTTCTAGGACTGTTTCAAACAGTGAAAACCCCGTTGGGATATGTGAATACGTTGGGGAAGAGACTACTTTGAAGGGGACCCTGATCAATAATTTATTGATGAAGTATTTTTTTTTTAAATAAACTAAGTTCGGGAAATTTTTGGAAAAGACCTCGAATGTCGAGTGTTCTTGCCTTAACTTGAATTCAAACAGATCGTATATATTCTTGCTTGACATCCACTAACTTATCAATTCCGTCGTGCCATCCATAGATAAGTGGGGAAAGAGCAGGGTTAAATAATATGGTTGTTATTTTGGTGGTCAGGCAACAGTTTGATGATGTAGTGTCCCCTCCATATACCTCAATGCCCACGGCCAATAGAGTACCAGTGTACCAAGGCCTTTCGGTGAGGCAGACGTGACGTAGTCGCGACCTCGTCATCAGTAGCTGCCGACGCGATTTTCAACGAATGTTTTTCAATTCCATATTATTTGAGGATATTCTATGGTAAATATTAATTATTTCATTTTTTTATAATTATTAACCAGATTATAAAAATGTAAATTACAAAAATTATCCGAAAAGAGTTAACGTCTCAGTTCTCCCGTGTGTATTGTACACAAAACGTGGAATTAGGGTCATAATGCGGAAAAAGAGCGCTTATTTACGTACGGCACCATAAAACAATATTGAAAGTGCTATAATTTTCTAATATACTAATTTAGCTTAAAAATGACGAAAAGTAAACAATTTTTTCCCGGTCGTATGATGTAAACAAAAACATCCGATAAAGCTTAGAACGTGCATTTTGATTGGTATCATCTATGCACATCAACTGCGATATAATCATAGACGAACCTCAAGAGCAATGGCCGTCTTATATGGATAGCCACGCGCAATGCTAATCCTTTGCTCTTTGATTTTTAGTATTCGTTCTGTACGTCTTCTCGAGTATTGGTGAGAGATGAATAGCATATGCTATAATATTAGCCTGGCTTTTGAAATACAAATTAAATCAGATAAGCGATACCGTAATGCGATGCAAACCTTGGAAAGGCGGTTTTGGATGAAGTGACATTTAAAAGACAAACCAATCACAAAGGGATACAGTACGCCCATGGTTTTTTCACTATGCATAAACATACATTTTAACAACAGAAACTAACCTTTTGATCAAGCTCTATGTTATCCCCTTCCAGCGCGGTTGGATTCCTGCAAAAGGAAATAAGGTATAATTATGAGTGTGACCCAAGTGAAGTGATTACTTTATAAACTTATCTTATGCCTAACCTACATTAATACTCGCTCATTCGTCCAATAGTAGCTTTTTCAATACAATATATACCGTTCAAGGCTTATATAAATAAATAAATTAAACTATTCTACAACTGACACTTTTTGCATACATGCTGTTAAATCTGATACAGCCTTGTATATTTGTATTATATTCACTTCTAATACGTTTCTCTTCACGCAAACTCTGCATTACACGACCATATTCATTTCCCTCTTATATACTTGATTTATTGACAAAGAACCGGATGGGTGGAGCATTACTAACCGGGACGGTCCAAAAATTGGCGCAGAGAAGACACGACAAGTAAAGATTTCTCATCGATTCTGCCGACGCAAAATATCTCGAATTCTCTATCAGGTAAGGTTCTCCATTGCTTCAACATTTAGATACGACACCGGCTACTGAGTAAGACATGGGGCTATTTCCTTAAGCTGATAGCTAAAGAACTCGGAAGACCAAGAACGATGGTTTGTAAATAAATTCACTTTGTAATATTCCAAAATCGTTTTTATTATTCAAAGTAAGGGACGCAAATTGGATTATTTAGAAAATGTGGAAATAATTTTACATTCGAAAAATCAAGATTTGTGTGTGATAAATGAAATGTTCCATTCCCACTCTCCTTTCCTGACCTTACCTTTCCTTCCCCCCCATGACGTAAATCCTAATACAATAGTCAAACCTTTTTCCCCCCACCTTATTCGGACCAGTCATCCACCCTCCGACCAATTAGCTGCTTTCCCCTCCCCTACTTCTCCTCCCCTATACCCTGACTATGTATATAAGTGGCTCGTGGTGTAATATTGTCACCTTGATAATGACTTAACTTGAGTCGAAACCTAGGTCGGAATAAAAAAAACCATTGTGGAATATTACAAAGTGAATTTATTTACAAACCATCGCAATGTTGTTCCGCCAAGTGAAGCCTGAGAATTTATTATATAGACCAATAACTAGTTGGCGGGAAAGAAGATAGGTGGAAAGCCAATCGGCGACAACCCAACGTATCGCATGTAAGGAGGAAAATGCGACAGAAATGCGCTGGATTCTATGATCTCTGAATATGATGGGCGAGTTGCCTCTCAAAACGTCGGAAGAATAGGAGAACCTTTGGTCGAAGGCTTCCGCAGTGGCTTGTAAACTTCCTGGAGCTTCTTCCGGAGCAGCTGCGTTGATTGAAGTTCCTTGACAACAGTTTCTTCTCCTGTAACGGAAGAGAAACTGTTGCCAATGAACTTTGACCAACGCAGCTGCTCCGGAAGAAGCTCCAGCATGTTTAAAGCAGAACCGTACCCGGTAGAGAACCAGAGAGCTATTCAATCAATAAATGCAGTAATGGACGAGGAATTGCTCTGAAATTTTCCTTTGCACGATCGTTTCTCTGAAAGATGATAATTTTAGTTTCATTATGGCTGTGGAGGCTCACATTTACAAAATAAAACTCCTACAATTTTGCCGTGGTGGATAAAGCTCTGGCTGCTTACTTGGGTGCTGTATGTGGACCTCTTTGCAACACTTCATACGTTAGTTGGGGCTGTAAGAGTGGATTTTGTGACTCATTTTGTGACAGGTTACTCTCCTCATGTCCATTATAATTAAAAAGTGGTTTAACTTTAGTAAATGTGCGGCTACTCGCTTGTAATGAAAGAAGGCATACTCTCTGATACATACAATATCTCTGCAGTGAGAGGTTTACTTGCAAATGAATTTTCTATGAACTACATCTACATCTACGTGATACCCTGCGAGCCACCACGAGGGTGTGTGGCAGGGGGTGAAGATCACCAAACATGCACTATTGACATGCGACTAGGATATTCAATGGAGACATGCTAGATAATATGGTCACATGCAGCTAGATGGTTAGTATCTACATAATATGAAATGGATTATTGGTTGTTATTACATGCATCATGCACTACAGACTACTCTAACTATATTTCACCTACCTATCCCTTTGCTACGCTGCCTATTGTTCTCTCTTATAGTACGAGGGAAAAATGACATTTTAAATCTATCAGTACGACAATCTATCTCTCTAATTTTGTTAATATGATCAAATCTAGCATAATACGCAGGGGTTCTCAATATATATCTATCGTCATCTGTGAACAAATCGGTTTCGAATTTACTTAAAAGGTTTAATCTAAATTTTAGCCTGCGTTCTGATAGTAATTCCCATCCTAGTTCTTCTATTAAGCTCGTAACACCTATACAATTATCATAACGGCCTTTAACAAACCTAGCAGACCTCCTTTGCACGCGCTCTAATTCTTTTATCATACCTTCCTCGCACGGATCCCATATACTAGCGGCATATTGTAAATGAGGCCTGACAAGTGTAAAATAGCTTCTTTCTCGTACTCTCTCATCGCATTTGCCTAGAACCCTTTTTACGAATCCTAATCTACGGTTTGCTACACTAGTTATTTCCCTAGAGAGACCGTATATAAAAAAATGAGGCATTCCCTACACTTAGATCTCTTAAAAAAATCAACAGTATGTAGTTTGTTTTCTCAACTATTTTTGAAAATTAAGCATATTGTCGCCGCAGTAAATTCTTCGGGATCACAGCAAACCTTCCGTTTTGATGGAGTTTCAAACGTACCGCGTGAAATAAACGAGTCAAGTTAAAGACTTTTTTTAGATATTTTCGTTTAATTACTTACAACTGATGTCATATAAAACTATGTTATTGCACCATTAAAAATGCAATATTTAACTTATTTGTCTTACTGCTGGTGAAATTAAAGCGTATAATTCGAATATGGTCTCCATAATGACAAGGGAACTATCTCGCTCGGTCTACCTTAATGGTGTTACTTGGGAGATTATCAAAGAACTACGGAGCTAGCTGCGCAGCAACTTTAAGGAGCCACCCACATGTGTTCACACAATTGTAACTGTGTGATTGAAATTGTAGCAATTGAAGTAGTAATTGAAATCGAGGGATATAAGTTCAATTCTCAGGCCAGGCGAATGATTTTTCCACTATGATTTTCACACAGTTGAGTAAAATGAAGTCACGCTCATGGGGTTCTTATTTGAGACTGAACATAGTGCGGGGAAACACATTTTAAACATTTCCGGCGCAACTTACAGAAACTATATCGACATCTACATACTACCCCGCGAGCCGCCGCAAGGGCGTGTGGCAGGGGATGGTAGGTCACCAGCCGTGTAAATACGTCAAGTTTTGGAAGTGAAATTGTGACATGCACTTATTAGGGAGTGTATTTAGAGGAGATCAGTTTTTATTGTGGTCGCTTATTGTGCGTGGAAAGAACGAGTTTTTGTATCTATCTGTTCGACAGAGTATCTCTCTTATTTTATCGCATTTGGCAGACTTAGAAATGTAGGAAATATAGGAGAAAACTAAAAGTTATCAAGAGAATAATGGGACGGTTCTCCGATGAAAGAGTGAGAAAAATATGTCACTATGCTCTGATTTGCCCACATCTGGAATACGCCACAAGCATTTCGGACCCAGAAAGATTAACTCCCGAATCGCAGAAAATGCGAAGGAAAGCTGCACCTTCGTTTTAAGCTTCGTTTTAAGCTATCGAGAGATTGTCGCGGTCTGTGCTGGGGGCCGCTGAAGACTTGTAGACTAACTGGTGGGCTAGGACTGCTTGAAATACTAATTAGGTGAGTTTCAGTATGTCAAGGAGGAACTAATTTCAGCCTCGTACTATTTCTATCCCTGTACCGCTTCTATAAGTGATGGAAGGGTCAATATTTGAGTGATTCAAGGCCAAAATGTTGGATTCCATAGTTGTACTGAGGGCTTATAATGCAAAAATGGTGAGCAAGGTGAACTAAAACATGAGAAATATTAGCTTCAACTCTTTCTCGTACAATCTCATATGTGTTAATGCTGTGTTAACATTGTATTTGAGAAAGTTATTTATTGATTAAACATCCTGCTTTCATAAAATTTAAATTGCACACTATTATACATTACAAGCAAACTTGACGCCAAATGCGACCCGAAAAACATGACATGATTGTATGGATTCTTACAGTGATGAGAAGAGATTTGTAATTCGAATTTAGTTTTCATTTTTCTTGTATTATTTCAATTTCGAATTTAGTTTTCATTTTTCTTGTGTTATTTCCTCCTTTCATTTCATCATAATGGCGAAAAAAATGTTTCCTCGGTCATGAGAAGATGAGTCACTCTTTCCTTATTCTCGTTGCGTATTACATCCACGTTCATCTAATTACCATCCTCTCGAACGACCATGTTTGTTGATAAATGAGATTCCGAATAGTCTTGTTACACGAGAAATATAAGGTGAGTTTCTTATGAGCAATCTTGTTCGAGTTGTATGTGCACCCAAAAATAGGACTCATGGCTGATTACCCTCATCCCTCGTATTTCGTCAGCGCCTTTTTTGACGTAACAGTATTTGATGTCGTGCTCTTGAATTCTTGATTTGGAAAGCGGTCGCTGTTCTTTGACCTTACGCGACCGTCCAGCTTCTTGAATTTCCATTTACGTGCTGAGGTTCTCTTTTTCCCCTTGAAAGGACAGTCATGTATCACTTATACGCGTTACTTTTAATGAGGCATATCGGTTATTTATTTCTTGCATTATGAAAAAAGTAGGAGTTCGCTTTAAGATAAGCCTAAGGTTTGATTTTCTGTGATCATTCTGAAACATAGAGATTAGATGTCACATTACACCGTCGATAAAACGCCAACGAAGTAGAAAAAGGTGGAAACTCTTACGAAGGTTCAGTGCTTTGAAATAAGAATAATCTCTATGATTTTTTGCTCTACTTAAACCATACCCCACGTATTGAGGATTCAATTCTCCTGCTTGAAATTATAGTTGTAATTAATAAAAATTTTCTTTCCGTTAACTTAAATATTTAACTAAAAATCTTTACAGCTATTAATGACGATTTCTCATCAGTCATGTTCCACTTGTAACACAGAGCACACAAATTAATTTCGATATTTCTGATTATATTTAGGTTCTCTAATCGCATTCTTTTCTGTAAAATTAAACCCGTGATTCGAAATGACTAATTTTAATTTACTTAAATTATTAATGGTTGGGCAACGAATTTTTCAGAAGAGCTTCGTTTTTCGATTAAGGGTGCAAATTTTATGATGCATCCGTACTACATGTCTTCTCTTATCCATCTCTGCTGATATAATTGTCTCATGCAAGCGGGTAACTATTATGTATTTTTAAAATTATAGCATATGCCTTAATATCCAAGTCGGCTATTTATCGAAGGTTAATTGTTGTGTAATTTATTTCATTATTCTACTTTGCTGGCATTGATAATACATAAATATTTTGCGCATCAAAGCGAGTACGGTCTTTCGTGTGGTATTAGAAAGCAATGTTTGGTAAAATTCTCACAGACATATTTTGTGGCATGAATATGATAGGAAATGGAAAGTGCGTGACACTTGGCAATGCAAAGGGTTAGCATGAGAGTAGGTTAATTGCAGTAGACCTGAGGCATTTGAGAAGTACTAGCGGCAGGAAGATGATGGATGGGGTTAGGAATAACTAGAACTTGAGAGTAGAAAGAAAGCTTTGGAAATGAACGTATTATATGAAAAGAGCTTGCTTAATTGGTTTTGTCTTGTTGATTGAATGGATGAGTCCAATATAAAAGCATAAATATTCTCCTTATATCTTTCCAGATTAAGGTACGTTGCCTGAGCCTGCTTTGTCCCCATAATCTCAGTTTCCCAATATTTCTTCTTCCTAAATGTTTATTCTCCGAAACCTCTACAGTCATTATTTCTAGAAGCATACGGTCAAGATACTCTTTCGATTATTATTCATTAATTGTTGCTACATCTGTTTCTGGTCGTGCTTAATTTATAGCCAAATGTCTTCATTTTGTGTAATTCAGACGTGCATTGCCTTTCATAGATCAAATTAATTTCATTTCTGATTTTTCAATCAGTCTGTGTCAGTGGTCTATTGTTCTAGATGTCTAAGTTTCTATGCTTAATCAATCCCTCCTCATAGTTAAGTGGAAACAGCCAATAAAAATTAAAAAATATTTATGATAAAAGGGTAAATCTACGTTTACATCTGCGAGCCGCCACTTGGGCGTGTTAGGTCACCAGCCGTGTAAAGGTGTAAGTTTTTTTGGAGATGAAATGGTGACGTCTATTATAGGTGTATTGAGTGGAGCTCAATTTTTATTGTAGTCGCTTATTGTTCGCGGAAAGAACGAGTTTTTGCACCTATCTGTTCGTCAGTGTATCTCTCTTATTTTATCGCATCTGTCAGACCTAGAGATGTAGTGAGGAGTCATGATAATATTCTCTATGTCGCTCTGAAAAATATCACTTCTGACGTGACGAGTGAATGACGTGAGGGTAAGGATAAGACAAGGAATAACTTGGATGAATGTGGTGGAAGTGACACTTTGACTCTTTAAAAGAGGAATATTTGGAGTATTATGAATCGGAAAGAATATTTGAAGCAATACAGAAATGAAATGGAAACGATAGAGGTATGCAAGGATAGTGGCGTAAGGTGGACGATGTTGAAAGAGAGGTAAGCAAACAATTCCACATAATTAGTTTTTATATCACGACCCTGGTTTTGCTGCTGTGCGGAGCATCTTCTGGCAAAACCCGAATCGTGAAATAACTGTGTGTGGAACTGCAAAGTATTTCCTCTCGTTTTGCGGTGGAAAAATTCCGTCAATTTAACCCTGAGACTATCTTCCTCCAAACAGAGAGCCAATTCCTTAAGCCTTACAGATACAGCTGACTAACTATGAGTTATTTGACTGTGCCTACTCCAGTAGGGAATGTCGTAATGGGTATATACGTTCGAAAAATAATTTTTTATAATTTCAAGCTCCAGTTTTACACCGGTCGGGTTTTATGTTTAATCAACCGGAGTTCCCTACTCTAACGGGAACGGATAATTCCTGAAGTAAACACTTCATAAGTTGGCTATCGTTCTTGCTATTTTTATAGAGTACCACTCGCTCACATCGGAAATGAGGATGATGCATTAATCTTTTCCATTTCCACGCTCGGTTCGACGAAGTTTACGGCGATCGTTAATTGGATCGTACCGATGCGGAAATGTTATTACGGGAGAAGCGAGGGGTGGCTGCTAGGGGGGTTGATCCAGCGAGGTGCGAGTTATAGGCGGAAAGGGTGGGGGTTGGGAAGGAGTGACGCGGGAGGCAGGCTTTGAGAGAACCAGCTGCTGTTGCGATTCAAATGCGGTCTTTGAGGTGGAAGAGAGAAGAATTCTCATGCGCTATTTACGAGTTTTCTGACTTTGGTCGTATACTATATCATACAAGTATATCAGCTATTTGGATTTTGGATAGAATGTCATACATTTTTTACGCTAAACTGCATACAAAATTGTGAGTAAATACAAGTTAAAAATTAGGTAAAATCTTAAGGTTTGGACTGGACTCTGGGGAGGCGACCGACAGCTAAGGTCATTTGCGCCATAGGGGACAGGTAAGGGAGGAATGGTGGATAGAAACTCCGCGTCGGCATTAGCCTGCTCTTAACGAAAGGCGCCGAGGGGAAAACGATTTAAAGTCTCATCCGACAAACGGAGTACTGCACTGGAAGTGCCCTCCACAAGACACTCAAGTAGGGATCGGGTTTCCTCTGAAAAACCACCTCCTCTGCAGGGATTTGAACCCTGGCCGCCCATGTGGTTAGCCAGTACTCTAGCCACCACACCTATCTGATCCCCATGAAATCTTAAATTAATGAAATGAAATCATTGGTTTATCTTGGTGAGTAAATTTAATGATCTAAAAAACTGAACCAATATGTGTTCATTTTGAGTTTCTATTAGTCGGATTACGTTTCTGATCTTAGAGTAAATGTGATGATGAAGGACTGATATATTTAAAAACTTAGTTTCTGCCTCAATTCGATGTAAACAATTAGGTCACACTTCTGAGTATTAATATTAAAATTCATGCATTAGGCACAAGGATCGAATCGAATTAAAAGGAAAATATAATGTATTTTTCGTGAAGAGTTGAATACCAGAATTGCAGAAATCTGTAGAAAAGTAATATTTTTTCACCTCTTAGATATGCCTAATCGCGATAACCTGTTTTTATAGCGTTATATACTGCAAATTGTTTGCGGTTAATGTAAGAGGGATAGGGTTAGGGATAAGTGGGTGGTTAAAGAGAGTGGAATGTATGCTCCTGTAATGGGTACTTATAGAGAGTCGTGCCTTGCTGGTTTGTCCACGTCGAGAGGTTAAATGAGAGCCGACGTTCATTGGTCGTGTAGTCCTAAGATTGGTTGACTGCAGCCCTCCATCCCTCCCTATCTAATGATCGTTTTTTAACGTCCTGTTAGCATTTCTTATGTACTTTCTTCTTTATTTGGTCCATGACCTTATTCCACGGTCTTCCTCAGGGTACTTTTCTCACTATTTGACCTTCAATTAGGTTCCTCACAAATCCAGTGTGTCTCAGAGTGTGTCCAATCTATCTGGTTCTTCTTTTTTCTGTAGTGTTCCATATGGTCCTTTCCTCTTCTACTCTTCTGTACACTTGATCAGTTCTAAGTTTTTCCATACATTTTATCTTCAGCATCCTCCTCCAGCACCAGGTTTCGAAGGCTCCTAGTCTTTTCTGGTCTGCTGTCCCAATGGTCCATGCTTCTGATCCATTAAATGCTACGCTCCACACGAGTATTTTGACGAACAATTTCCCAGTTTGCCGTCCTATCCTCTTTAAGCACCGCAGTTGTCTTTTTCCACGAATGCTTTCTTTGCTTGATGTTGTTTTGTACTTCTTCCGTCCTGCGTGATAATACTTCCGAGATAGGTGAAGGAATCCACTTACTCTAACTTCTCTCCTCTTAATGTGACTTCTGAATTCAGCTTTTCCGCTCACTTGGATGTTAATCTTAAAGCCGGCGAACGATTGGAGTCGACGAACAGAGCGTGTTGATACTTAATAAGGAGTCGATGGTGTGAGAGGAAGGGATAGGTCTAGGAAGACATGGTTGAATATAGTGAGACACTTTCTTTTGTATAAATTCTGCAGCATTCTAAACTTATGTACCTGATGATGTCGCCTATGCGACGAAACCGGTCGACTTGAAATAGAAACTGTGAAAAAGTACCATATCTCTTTAGAATTCTTCACCAAGAATTTAGCTCATGTGACTATGCCGAGCCTGAAAGTAACAGCGAAACGGGTATATGTATTGTTCTTTTTCTGTTTATTTTTGTGGAAGATTGTATAATTCTATTTCTAATATTCACTGTATACGTTTGAATTCACCTTCATTGATCTAATACTATATACATATGTATAGAATGAAGAAAAATCATCAGAAAACAAAAGTAATGAAATTCTTAAGAACCAAAAAAGCGATCATAAAAGTATGGGAACACAATCAGGAGCAAGTAGAGCATTTTAATTGCTTAGGTAGTAGGCTAGAAGAAAACGGGCATAGTAGCAAAGACATACAGAAGAGAAAAGCGATAGCTAAGGAGGCGTTTAGTAATAGAAGGGAGCTGACGACGGGGACCTTGTGTAAGGATGTGTAGAAGAGGGTGGTGAAGAGCTTGATAAGGAGCGTAGCGTTGTAGGGGACAGAACGTGGACCCTCATAAAGGCGGAAGTGAATAGACTACAGGCATTTGAGATGTGGGTGTAGAGAAGGATGGAGAAGGTGAGTTGGAAGGAAAGGAAGATAAACGAGGAATTTCTTTGTCTAGTGAGCGAGGAAAGAATGACATCTAGGCAGGATGGATGGCTAAAGGAAGTATTATGGGGCGATTGGTTGCTCAAGACTATGATCAAGGGAAGGATGTGGAGCAGGCGCGGAAAGGGGTGAAAGAGAATAGCTCTATAAATGGGGTGAAGAAGGGTAGATGGTATACTGAGACGAAAAAAGAAATTCAAGAGGTGCAAGGACCCTGAAATTTTAAAACTTGGGAGGGTTTTTTTCTGACTTTCCACAGAACCTACCTGGTCCCTGTAGGACACTTGAAAAATATTCATATCGGTTAATTTTGCGTGTCAAAGTTTATACTTAAATCATATAAAGTAAATTACTCGGGTGGGTTTAATTTATTTCAAACTCAAACGGCCCGCGCGTAATTAAAATTCCTAATTGCAATTACCTGTTATTACTATGAGGTAACCTCATCCCCAACGTGTTGTAGGCACTTTCAGGGTTAACTATAAGTTAGACTGCGCATGAAAAATCCTTTGCTGAAAAATCATGAAGTAGTCCCTTCTTCTGAATGTTTTACAATTAAATTCGTTTTCATATATTCATGAAGGGAATAAAATTTTGTTTCAGCGACAGTAATGTATTGTCATTGCCAATTATGTGCGTGGAGGTATATGTACTTGCTTTCAGGGAATCGGAATTTCAAATTCGCATTGTTCCCTCGAATCCGGCGCGGAAAGGAAGTACTTGAAAAGGGATGATCTCTATATTTACCCCTCGACGGTGGCCTAAATTAATTAAGGATCTCGGCGGAGGGGACGTTAAAAAAAATATGAATCACAAAGTGCGTCTCAATTTATTCGTTTTGGTGGTCGCGGGGACGCCTTGGTGTTACACATTTTCCAGTGTAGGCTCTCGTCGTCTACGCAATCTTATTTATGCGTTCTATTTTTGTCCGCAGTAATGTTTGTTCTGATTGTATTTTCTTCACCAATCTTTTACTTATGTTAACAATTTAACGTCAATATCTCCAACCACTCCCATCATAATTTATTTGCAAGAACATGTGTTAATCGTGTTGATACATTTTGAGTGTACCTTTAGGTCATCTCGAAGGAAAACCTTTCCATTGATTACAATGAGCATCTTAAAAGGGGAGAATAAAGAGCAAGATGCATATAGTTAATAGACACGTATTTTCAAATATTTTATTCTATAATTGTCAAGACAAAAATAATGCCGGCAAATACCGTTGCGTTCAAACAATGCATCATCAAAATTTAACGTATATAGGTAAACCAGCAAATGACGTCACGGAACGGTGTTGCTGCCAGTAAAGTTCCCCTTTTTTCATAAAATGAAGAAGACGATCCAATCCATGTTTTCCTTGAGGAAAACAAAAGTCTACTGTGGCTTTATTCTTTCCTCAGAAAAACTAGCAGCGCAAGAAAGAGTTGCTATGTGGTGACCTTTAACAATGGAGATGCTGTTTTGCTTAGCGTGACTTTCTCCAAATTTTAAACGTTTCCCGGAGTCAATTTCCAATTCTATCAGCGTAAGCATGCACAATTTGATCACATAACTGAGTCTGGTGTGAAAATTTGCTTTCGGATGTATTATTCAATAATGGGGAATAAATTGTATGCCTATATTCCGAAGAATGCGTAAATAACATGAAAAACATTTTTACAACAGTACGGTCTTTTTGCAAAAATAATGAGGAACAGGACTCCACCAGTCAAAAAAATTAAAAAATGGCCACTTCTAGTCGTAAAAAGTTTATATTTTTTGTTTGTATACTATTTAATGCCGAGTGGAGTCTTATTTCTCATTATTCACAAAAATGATTAACTTATCAGCTATCATTACGCTTGAGTGTTATAAAAATAATTATGTGTCCTTGAAAGACATCATCTTCATTATCTTGATTCAACGTTCAAGTATGTATATTGTCCATAAAATTAAGAATGTTGAGAAGTATCTGGTAAAAACTTATTCATTTTCAGTTCTATAAAAAGCAGTTTTCGATTGGGTCAGACAGAAGATATTTCTCCACCTCTGCTACTAATCAGCGTTCAGAGGTTAAAATTTTGATGAAATACTCCATCTTCGTTTTGCTGGTAATTTATTTATTTTTTGCTGGTACAATACCTTTGAAACTAAAATAAATTACTGCCACAAGTCTTTTAGTACGTATGAGAGAAAAAAAGACAGATAAAAACCTCCTATTCGACGCTATTCACTCGAATTAAGGTATGGCAATAGAGATAGAGAGAATAGAGAGGGAAAAAAACAATTAATTGCTTTGTGTTAACGCCAAGCTGTCTATTGCCTGTGTTATTTTAACGTTTGCAGAACATTTTTCACAAGCGTTTTCATATTTGAATAAGTTACCAAATGTTTAATGAAAAAAACAATTAATTGCTTTGTGTTAACGCCAAGCTGTCTATTGCCTGTGTTATTTTAACGTTTGCAGAACATTTTTCACAAGCGTTTTCATATTTGAATAAGTTACCAAATGTTTAATGCCTATTCAAATGTCCTCTTCTGTGTGAATTTCTACAAAATAGGTTCATTTGATATTATTTTAAACCCAGACAACAAAATAAATTTTACGTGACAGCTCATGGTAACCGATGCTTCATTAAAACTTTAAGTTGTAACAACAAAACAGAGATGATTCGCCTGTAATCGAATACGCTTTAGTTTACAATTTGGATTGATTCTTCACATGATGTCAATGCTTGTTAATGCTTCCCCTGTGTTTCTCTAATATTCACAAATTTACGAAGGACCCATTCAATTTCATTTCTGTGGATGTCATGAAAGGGTGACCCATTTGCAGGTTAAGTAAAATATAGGAAATATTTAGTATCGCAGGGCGAATAAAAATTTATCGAAGCCAGTTTTATCACCAACATCACTGGAGCATTTTTAATGTAATATTTGAGGTTTTATTATTTAGATTTTCTCGATGTATATAGTCTTTTACAAGGGTACTTACATGCCTTCTCGAGAACAATTTCTGTATTTTCGTTTTATTCCATACAGAAAGATTTCCAAAGGCAATATCAAATGCTAGCAGCGTAAGCATGCTCAATTTGATTACATAACTGAGTTCGGTGAAAAATTTGTTTTCGTATATATTGTTCAACTAGCAGTGCCTAGCGTTGAAATGCCCTTGTTTCTTTCTAAGTAGCCCTTCTTATACAAAGCAGACTCATACAAATTTGAGGCATAGTCCAATGAATTCCTTGTATCTACGCTGGAATTCGTAACTCACAAATGATGGTATGAGTTTCATTTCCATGCCTATGCTGCCGTTTCCAAGTACACTAAATATTCTATTGTTGAAGTAGTGTACACATTTTAGGCTTTCAAGCTTAAAAATCCATTTTCAGGAAAAATCGAAGCGAATACGATAGTCGAATGCAAAAATTTGAAAAAAATCTATCAAAGAGACCACTGCACCAAACCTAATTCTACATACAAATGAATTACGTACGTATTTTAACACAAATTATATCTCACTGATGATATGATTCTGATGCGCGCGATTGAGCAACTCGTAAACAATCTGCTTCGTTGCTTGCTTGTCGCTCCTCGCTTGTTTCAGAAGCTCGTGTGCCAACTGTGCCAACACTCATTTGTTGAAACAACTCGCGCCTCGCCTATTATACAATGGAGTCGGAAACCTTCGCGGGCTCGCACATAACAACTCACCAAAGTTTCATCGTAATCTGATGAAAGGATTGTAACGCATAGAAGACGAACAAATGAATGTCCATTTTTAATTATTTGATTTTGAGGAGTTGGGAGTGATCGTTGTTCACTGTATCATATATTAGCGAAGCAAAATATGTATAACTTCACAATAAAATTCGATTGATTTGGCCTCAGTGCTGTTCTCTGAATTTCGTCATTCGGTACGTGTGAAATGATTGCGACAGCCTTGAACGAATGCAGCACGCCGCATCTCGTCATTTTCCGCAAGCGACAACTTAATGGAGACATGATTTCTTGCCTTTGAGTTCCCAGACTTACAAGACGTCGTTGGAGCTCAGGACCCGTTATGTAACCCAGAAGGGGCGAACTAATTGACGTTTATGCCCACTTCATACCGCTCCATGATGGGAAAATTTCATGACCGGCGAAAGGTGCGGATGTAATACGAACTATTGCCGTTTCTTTTTCGCTTCTTTAACACTTAATGTCTCGTCTGGAGAGTACGTCCCATATGAATGACATACTTTGATCTGCAAATGCGGTTAATGTTGATTGAGTGGAATGGGGAGAAACGGTGCCGTGGGAATTTGCACGGGATATATGAGGATAGTATGGAGAATGCCAATTTTTGACCATGAATAGAACCTAACGGAAGAGCGTTACCTCTCCTCTTTTACCTCTCCCGAATGTAGTTATATAGCTAGAGCGAAGTATAACTTCACAATAAAACTCGATTAATTAATTTGACTTAATATAATATATAAAAATGAATGTTTTTTTGTTCGTCTGTCTTCTATGCGTTCTAATACCATTCATCGGATTGCGATGAAACTTTGGTGAGTTGTTGCGCGCGTCCACGAAGATTTATGAATTATTAAATCCATTGTACAGTAGGTGGAGCTCGAGTCGTTTCAACAAGTGAGTGTTGTAAAAGATTTCAGGTTTTCCCGGTGAATAGAATGTAGAAAGGCTTCTCGGGATTCCATCCGGGTTGGAAGGTCCATGACCGACGTTTCGGCTGATTACTCTGGACGGCTGCAGAGTTAGCAGCCGAAACGTCGGTCATGGACCTTCCAACCCGGATGGAATCCCGAGAAGCCTTTCTACAAGTGAGTGTTGGCACGCGAGCTTCTCAAAACAGGCGAGGAACGACAAGCAAGCAACGAAGCAGATCGTTCACGAGTTGATCAATCACGTGAACCAGAATTACATCAGTGAGACATAATTTGTTTAGAGAGGTACGTTGTTTATTGGTCCGTAGAATATGATTTGGTGCAGTGGTCTCTTTTATTGCTTTTTTAAATAATTTCATTGAGTTTTTGTATACAATTCGCCTTTTCCTAAAATTGGATTTTCAAGCTTGTAAATCTAAACATTTTGTACTACTTCAACAATAGAATATTTTATTTACTTGGAAACCGCAGCATAGGCATGAAAAGAAAACTCATGCCATCATTTGTGCGTTACAAATTCCAGTGTAGGTTTCAAATTCGTTTGTGCCTGCTTTGTATGTGTATGCCTACTAAGAAAGGAAAAGAAGCATCGCATCGCATGTCGGGGACAGCTATTAATATAAAAAAATATCTCCTTATTCCTAAGGTGTTAAAATATCATCCACTTACCATCATACATGTCAAGATGTTATAAAACAACAATATTCAATTTCCAATTGTACCGCTCTGTAATCCAGAGATACTTCATCATTTAAAAAATGGGAAAATTACTCACTTAAAGATCTCGTTGGAATACTTACAACGTGTAGTTTTGACGCTTTTTTTAATCATTGAAATAAACCAAATCTATCACTCGCTGCCGTAATTTTTCAGAATTACAAAAAAATCTTCGGTTTGAAATTCGTTTTCAGCGTGCGGCGTGGAAAAAATTACTCATTATGAAACCATATAGATGTGTTCTTAGACAATTTATGTGAATTTATGTCATTCAGAACCACTTATGCGTCATCAACATTACAATATTTACCACATGGGTCATCCCAACTCAATTCAACAAACGATTGTCCCTTGTAGGCTCTTTTTTTTCTCTAACTTGGTGTAAGGGTCGAATGTGACCTCAAACTGTTTTGATTCGATACTCGCTCGGCAGCTAAAGTCTAGCTCGCTTAGCCAACCTTCCTACGCGTTAAATACGTAATAGCAGTTATTTAGCAATGAAAATAACAACTTTAAACAAATTTTTACAAATGATATTGTTTGTAATACTTAATTCTGTAAAACAAAGCTATCCTTGTACGCCTAGACATGTATTTCATGTCTGTTAGCTGTAAGGCTGAGCCCGCGGCGGGCGTGAGAAAAATGGTATTGTTAAAACAAAATATTTAAAGTGTGTTTATGCATTACCAAGAAATTTTATTTCAGAAAAAAATTTAGTTGGGCATATGAATTATGAAAATTATTAGGCTGATTCTGAGTGGGAGTATTTGAGAAAAGTTAAATAACATGTTTTGAAACATTAAAATTTAACAATAATGCGAATTTCAGTGAAATCAGTTTTAAATGTAACCAATTTAAATAGTATCTTTGCGTAAGAATAAGCAGTAAAAAGAGGTATATATCGTTCCTCTACGATGAATAGAAGCCAAGATATGAGTAAAAACATGGTTCAGGGCACGCATTTCTTGCAAAAATGTTAAAAAATTTAAATTCGCATAATTAATGCAAATATTTTTTCTCCAAGCGGTTTTCAGATTACTTTGTTCGAGATCACATTCTACCCATTTACCAAGTTGGAGCAAAATCTGAAACCCTTAGGGACAATCGTTCGTTGAATTGAGGTGGGCTGATTCATATGCATGGTATAGCTTGTTAAGTCGAAAGATAAAATTGCTATCTTAAATAGCAGATGGTGAAATTAAACCGTATAATTCGGTTATGATCTTCATTATGACTAGGGAACTATCTCACTCAACCTACCTTAAATATTCTCTCGAAAATGTCTAGCAGCCCATTCATTAGTGTTAAACACGATACCGTGGGCAATAGTGTACAGGAAACATTCTCGCTGATTCAAATTTAAAACGTACATCTTCCTTTTATAAATGCCCCAGCCACTCATACGGAAAAATTAATTTTTTCCTCAACGATTGACGTGGCAGTTTTTTTTGGTGGAAAATAATCCCCGATTGGATTTGAATTTGATTTATTCTAGAAAATTCGAAAATAAATCACACGAACTGAACAAATCTACGATCGTCGCTAAAAATCATATGGACGCAATTACACTGATTGTTTACTTCTCTTGCTATGGCATGTGTTGTCCTTATCCACAATTAAACAAACAAATGGTTGAGTGGCGTCCTGAAGGGGGCGACAAAAAACACCAAAATCTTAATTACTTTTGATCGTAATTATCTTCATTTATTGACTAGTTATTCCAAATTGGACGCTTGTAACAAATTGACACTCAAATTTACTGTGAAATTTAGTACAAGTCACCTCGTTTAAGGTAGTTTGAGCGATTAATCATTTTACTTAGAAATCAATGAATTTGGTCTCATTTTAAATAAACATACCTCACCTATCCGATGTCACCAAAATTTCTACCCCTTACTGCATTACTTTCCGAGATATTTGCCAGAAAATATCAGCACTTTTACATGGGAAATAGTACGTGCACACACTCCAGAGAGACATTATTTACAAAATGAGGTACTTCTAACGCTTAGATGTCGTAAAAAAACTAACAGTGTGTAGTTTGTATGTTTTCTCAACTATTTTTGAAAATTAATCATATTGTCACCGCAATAGGTTCTTTGGTATCACAAAAAACCTTCCGTTTTGAAGGAGTTTCAAACGCACCGCGCGAAAAAAATGAGTCAAGTTAAAGACTTACTTGGATATTTTAATTTAATTTCTTAAAATTTCAGTCATATAAGTGTATGTCATTGCACAATTAATAATGCAATATTTAATTGATGTGTCCCACAGCTGGTCAAATTAAAACGTATAATTCGACTATTCGACCTATTATGACTAGGAAACTATCTCCCTAGGACTACTTTAATTGCATCTTGTCATTAATACAAAGTCGTGGTATAGAATAGTCTACTTTTTATTCACCGTGGACTGATAAAAACGTTTCATCACATAAATTTCATAGCTATTTTTTCCTCTGTCTTCACTAACTCCATGGTATTTCATAGTTAAAATGAAATTACCCAACCAGCTTTTGCAATATCACAGGGTAAAAAGTCAAACGACTCTAGTTTCATCGAATGATCGCCATCATTAGGTGATTTTTTTGGGTCGAGTATCTCTCTGTATAAAGCTCTTTACCGCCGGCCGTAAGGTTATGGGGCGGGGGTAGTGAGAGTAGCATGCTGATTGATGGAGGGAAGGGGACGGGGGTTGTTCAAGAGCCATGGGTTAGATGCTTAAGTGGAAAGGAGAGCGGGGATTGGCAAAGGAGAAACGACTGAATTTAAAATTGGGGAGGAGACAAGGAACAAATTTTCAGTGATAATAGTGGCCCCAGGGTCAAAAATTCTTTTCCAAAATCTCTATTTCCTCACGAAAGTTAAGCTCCCAGGTATTAATGCACACTCTAACGAAATGTCAATATTAAAGTCCCTTTTGTCGTCATGATTTAATAAAACTCAGACAAGATTCTATTATTGTCATATTTGTATGAAAAAGCTTTTACTTGTTACTATATATCCTGTGGTATTGTTACATTTTTCCTTAATAAATTTGTTATTTTTGCTGTATGGCGTACATATACTTCCCATTTATATCAAATAGAATCCCCTTACTCTTCCAAATTGTACGTGAACTTGTGTATTACCAGTCGATCGAGTTCCATAGTTTTGATGATTTTGACCCGAAATTTTATCCTGGCTTAAACTCAATCCTTTCTACAAAACATGCCAAAGATCAGACGTGGTTCATCGAATTTCTCGATTAGAAAAATCCTCAAGAAAAGGTGTCTTATTTACATTGTTTTCGTAATAAATTTCACATACGTGCAAAATATTCCTTGCCTAAAGGCAGGTTAGTTTTTTACAATGGCAGGTGACTTTCGTAAGTTTATTCTGCAAGAGCTTGTAGGATACCTAAATTGGATGAAATTTTTTTCACGAGTTAGTGCACAGAAAGATTGGTTGTCGTCTACCCTGCTTCTGCAACTGACTTTCCGACACTTGTAAAAGTTCTAAAAGCGGATACGTAGAGCTGTTTAACGGTACAATTTACGTCTATAGCTGCTTACTGCAAGTAATTTTGCTATAAAATCGCCAGTAAAAACCCCCGTAAACGTATAAGTTCTTACTTTTCAGATAGGTTTCCTCCTTAGAATTTTTGCCAAGCAAACTCAAGCGGGAATGGCCCTCTGGAGGACACGCATGCCTATATAAGCCATAACACGACAGGTAGTAATTTTCGACGCGCGAGGGTTCCCACTGCGTACACGAGCGTTTATGAATCATTAAAAAATAAAAGGAAATTCTTTCCGTGGTGGTTTTTGTATTGTTCTAGTGAAACGAGTGGAAATTTTCCCGAATGAGAGCAGGGGAGAAAGATGGAGGCGTCTTTTTTTTTCTCCTCAAGGTGCGATCCCTTTCTTCGATAGCGCGTCTTTTGCTGAGTAAATCGTTTCTTTATTCCTTCCGAGTTCTCGTTTCCCGCAGCCCACCGTCGTTCCCACACACGTCGCGAGGGCGATCTCTTTGGTGTTCGCCGCCCGAAGAGGGGTGTTCTCTTCCGTTCGCCGAGGACGTGCGACGCCGGAGTACTCGCGCGGAAATGGTTGGAAATAAAACGAGCATTCGCGAGGAAAGTGAACATGAGAACATATCTCAAAATGGCTGTGGCGGTATCGTAATGGGTGCAAATTTAAATGATCCTACCGAGTCGAAAAAAAAACAAGCTGTAATGGAAATTTTCCGATCATTGCTTTGAACAAATGATGAGGTTCGCAGTGATCCGCTCTGGTGCAAAAAATATGGACTAGTGGAATGAAATTTGCCGTGAAAAAACCTTGAGCTTGTAAGGGATTTGAAGCTGGATTTTCCATTTTCCAGTCAGGGGCGTTAGCTAGCTACTCCATCAAACCACCCTAGATCAAGGGGTATTTCGATGTGGGTTTATGCCACCACGTTTCGCTTCCACCGAACCTTTATTTCGGCTTATAGAGCTTCTGCTGGTGTCGCAATTTCCTGAGTATTTTTTTGGCGGTGTGACGAGGAGTCTTATTCAGTAAGGAATCGACGCCGTCGAGCCTCGGTAAATCCGTGGATGTGACGTCGAATTCCCCGAAAAATTTCAACTTTCGAATGCTCCCCTTTGAATTTTACGCGGCTCTGACGTCAAAATTTCGTCACTGTCGAGACACGGAAAGTCCGAGGATATACAGAATAGACCCCCAGATAAGACGCAAAATTGAGGAATTTTTTTTCTTTAAGGTCAGCACGTACTGCTTATGACTTTCATATTTATTCACTACCACTCAAATATCCTCCTATCAACATGAAGATATCCGCTGCGTAGGATTACTTATTCCTAATGTTTTGAAACTTTAATAATGGATATTTGAGGTTCTTTTTGCAAACCAGGTTGATAAAAATGAAGGTTTCTGGCTAGTTTTATTTTGATTCTGCCTTGAAAGTGGAAATTTTAACATGGGCTCTTATATTAATTGCTCAGATTAAGGCTGCAAAACACCATCTTGGACGAGAAAGTAGATTTCAGATCTCAATTAACACTGTTTTGAAAAAGCGAAAAGTACTGGAAAATTGAATGAAAATAAATTATAGGAATGTTACCCCTATTTCTTAACGGTGTTTATCGAATTACCGCTGTGATTGTAAGTCTTTATACGATAGATTCATACAAATGCCGCGGCAGTCCCATTGCAGGAAAAATGGGGGAATTCAAATTATATTCGCGTGATCATTTTTACTAGAATCCAATAATCTCGCTTCAACTGCCTTCACCGGTATATCAGGCGTCGTAAACTTCGCCTTCTAAGCCGTCGGATTTGCGGCTCCAGAATATGAGCTGATCACCCATCCTCATTCCCCATAGCATCATTATTCCTTTTTTCTCCTTCTTCACCCCTTCATTTATCTCCCTCTTCCCTTTCTCCTTACCCTTCCACATTCCTTAAGTATCAAGGAGGAACGTACGCTTTGAAGTACTGTTTTCCTAAGATTTATGAAACGTGCTGTAATGAGTGAATTTAGAATCAGTATTGCCTTGTGTATCTCTTAAATTCCATGTAAATACGCTTTTGGATAAACTTTATCCGACAAAGCGTTTAACTGAAGCTTTTACAACTTCACGAAAACCAGTAATTATGCTAACTCCAGCCTCAATTGTATTTCGGCAGGATTTGATAAATCACACTCCAACATACTACGATAGATCAGATAATGAGAATGAAATAAGGGAAGTAGATTGTAAAACAGAAAGATTAAAATATCGTTTTTCCCGCGATCGATAATACGCCATAAAAGCTGCGTTGAGACTTTGAAATACGTTTGTTGACTGGTAGTGTAGCTGGTAATTTCATTTGCACCCTAGTGCATGTTTCTAAGCCTGCCTAGGTAGTAGTGCTAACAACATGTTTTGCATGTTTCCTGCATTGACTCTTGTGCCACGTTTCAATAGTTACATTATGGATCATTTTAGTAGTTTCTGTAGCATTTGTAGTACCTAAATCGATAGTGTGGTGCTTGTTGGTGAAAGTTAGTTCCTTCACTGTTGTTCATGTTGGTTTAAGTCACCCCCTGCCAAACAGCCTGGCTTGCAGGATAAGTTGATGTAGATGTACATATCATGCTTTTTAATGAACGGAGGGAAGGGTATAATTATTTTCAAGCTTAAAACATTAAACAACGTATATTAAATGCCTAATTATGGCATACATTGAGAAGTAAACAAGGTGAACAGCAGTTATTTCCCTTGGCAACGTTGCCACATTCATCACGGTATGTCGACCATGTACTGCGAGGAAAACCTGAAGTCTTTGATTTAAGCCGAAATAATCGTTTGACACTATCGATGACCTGTAGGGTTGTGTTTGAATCTCTCGAGTTAATCTCGACCAGGTAACTAAGGAATCATGTGGCATAATAGCGAACGGTTTGAGATTTAGGTGATTTTGAACCACTGGTAAAAATCTCACGCAGCATTCTCAACTGAGTTTTTCTCGACGTAAAATTGTCAATGAATTATTATATCCCGACTAGAGAGACAATAAACCACGTTCCAAACGCTTAAGGTATACATCTGAGTAAGTGAAACTCACCTAAATCTCAAGCCGTTCGTTGTTGTACCACGTGACTCCTTAGTTACGTGGTCGAGATTAACTCGAACGATTCAAACACAACCCCCCTGAGCTTGAAAAATTAAATTAGGTGTCCCAATGTGTAATGAGTATTACACAAGTTTTTGAAAAAAAAATTATCCGGGCGAAAACTCAGATAAAAACTAGTAAAGAAGTTGTCTTCGGCCTTGCCTAAACTTTAAATACCCCACTCCACTTTCACTTTGTTATTTTAAAAAAAACGTGGTTTTGGTGCGATCCAACCCATTTTGGAACTGTGCCGTCTGTGGAATACTAGAGGCTTATGACCGAAAATTCAGCTCGATATCTCAATTTTTACGGCAGTTATCGTTCAAAGAGACAGACAGACAAACGGACAGACAGACGGACATAGCTAGATAGGCTCGTAAGGTGAAGCTGACCATTTCTATGTATATACTTTTCCACACCTGCCAAACCTCCTGCAATGCGTTACATTTCCGCTGTAATCTGAATCCAAACTCACGTAGAGGTGTAGAGTATAATAATATGTTAAGATATGGAATCGCACAGCCGTTAAGGCAGTGCATTTCAGCGCCCTAATATTTTAAACATAAGAGATAAACATGAAAGAGAATTCAAATTTAAATATGTTATCATTTTTAGCAACTATTATAACCTCCTTGATAATGACAAGTATTGCCGAAACCCAGGTGGGTGTGTGAGAATAAATTATGAAGAAATAAGACTACGTTTTTTTCCTTGAGATCAATATATCTAATACCGATTTTCACGTGATATATGCAGATTCATTAAACGCTAACCATTGTAGTTTCCACAAATCATTTTTCAATGATTATATCTTCCACAAGGCGTACATGGGAAAAAGACAACTGCTGTGCTCAAAGAAGATAGAATTACAAAACAGGAAACAGTATGTGGAAAACATCTTCTTGTGGCGCGTAGCATTCTATGGATTGGAAGCATGGACCATTGGAAAAGCTGACCAGAATAGACTAGAAACCCTCGAAACCTGGTGCTTGAGGAGGATGCTGAAGGTAAAATGGACGGACAAAATAAGAAATGATGAAGTGTACAGAAGAGTAGAAGAGGAAAGGACAATATGGAACACCATACAGGAAAGAAGAAGGAGATGGATTGGACACATTTTGAGGCACAATGGGTTTGTGAGGAGCATAATTGAAGGCAAAATAGAGGGAAAAATTTCCTGAGGAAGACTCAAGGATAAGTTTATGGACCAAATAAAGAGGAAAATACAATTAATAGCTACCAGGAAGTAAGGAAACTGGCATTAGATAGGGAATGGAGGAGGGCTGCAGTCAACCAATCTCAGGATTGAACGACCATTGATGGTAATGCACAGATTTGCCCATAACCGCGATATAAAACGTTCGTACTGTTATAATTGGTAGCTAAAAAAATTGAAGGTATCATGCCGACTAAAAAAAACATATTTACGTATGATTTTCTCCTAAATTTCGACTTCGCGCATAGTAATGACGGTGCATTAATAAAGGTGAAAATTAAAAAATATGGCACTTGCTTTCTTTATATTACTAAAAGCAACCAACCTTAGGATTAAACGTTCACCGAATGAAACAAACTAGCATTAGCTGGGGAAGGATTTGAGGGCTGCACCCAGCCAATCTTAAGATTGAGCGACCGACTCATGAACGAATGAATGGACTTACTCGGGAAACCAACCACCGATAAGTAATACAACTCTCTGAAAGGGAGAGAACTGCAATTCTATTCGTCGATGATTCGGGAGGAGAGTAACGCTTGCGTGCATTGTGAGGAATAAGTTTCCAGAGGAAGACTCAGGAATAAGTTTATGGACCAGATAAAGAGGAAAGTATATACGAAGATATGCCAGGAAGTAAGGGAGGTAGCATTAGATAGGGAAGGGTGGAGGGCTGCAGTCAATCAATCTTAGGATTGAACGACCAATGAATGATGAATATCTTCGTTAAATTTCCGATGAATCAGTAATATTTTGCACCATTCGATTTTCAAAAACTTACTTTATAATGTGTATTAAAATGAAAGAAGCTTTTCGTGCATGTCTAAAATGAAAGTTCCTCCTTGAGAAGGGTCCGCGGCCGACCTTTCTGGCGTCCACTTGACACTTGACGAGGTCCTCCCAGAACCTTAATGGAGTGGGAAGTCTGACGCTCAACAAGGACCCACTGAGTGGAAACTGTAGCGACGGTGTTTTCGCCCGGCCGAAAAGAAGTTTGACGTAGAAGGCCGAGTGGAATAAAGAACGCGAATGTATTTTGGCAGTTTTAATCTTCATTCCGCTCGGCGGACGAATGTGAAAAGCGATGAATCAAATGGGTGCTGGGGCCCACTGCGGCCGTCCGATCCAATTACGTGAGCAGGTATTCGGAGAGTGACAAGGTCCGTGCGAGGCTAAATTATTATAGCTCTCGCCAAAGTACCTGGCGCATGCCTCGCGCGGCAAAGAGAGAAGGCAGGAGGGAACAAGGGAGAGGCAGGTAGGGGGAATAAAACCTACTCGGCCAAAATTGTATTAGAGAGACGCACACTGATTACTGGCATATTTCAACGGTCGGCAGTAGCATTTTCTCATGTTTAAACAAACCTAAAATAATTTTAATGTGAGAGCCAGAAATTTGTTTATCATTTTTTAGTAATCATGATAACCTCCTGGATAATGACAGAAGTATTCATCTACATCTACTTATTACTCTGCAAGCCACCACAATGGTGTTTGGTAGCGGGTGACTTATCATCAACATGAACTACAGTGAGGAAATTTACTTTCACCCACAAGCACCACACTATCGGCTGCAAATGCTACAGAAACTACTGAAATAATCTATAATGTAACTATGTACACATGACACAAAAGTCATGGACGGAACATGCAAAGCATGGTGTTTGCACAACACGGCACAGTGGGCGCAGTTACGTAGAACACAGCAGCTGACCTCATTTGTACAGCCGTTTGCGATAAATAATGTATTTCAACACTCATGTATTCCTCGAGTCATTGCGGTAGCAAACGAGCTGTGCAATGTTGTTGATTTTTTTAACTCCTTAAACTGTTTAAAAAAGATAGCAACTGGATATTTTAGACAGGGCTAATTTATGGAATTTTATGTGTATGTTTAATTTTGTACTTTTGTATTTTTGTAATGTGGTATAATCTGTATTAAGTATTACTTTTTTATATAAGGGGTTCACCTTTTATTATAGTCCATGTAATTGGGAGCCCCTGTTTTAGCTAAATAAATTATTATTATTGTTTAAAAACATGCTATAGGGTGCATACGAATTAATCAGCTACATTACCTGTAAACTAACCTACTTCGAAGTCTTAACGCAGCCATTATGGTCTCTTGTCGATCGCGGGAAAACGGCATTTAAATCTATCTGTTCTACAATCTATTTCTCTTATTTTATTCTCATAAAATGATCTACCGTAGTATTAGTTAGTATCAGATAGAGTTCGTAAGGTATTGATAACTTCGTCCAAAGATAAATCGGTTTTGAATTTACATAAAAGATTGAGTCCATTTTCAATCGATGGTCTGAAAGCGATCAAGGGGTCAGTAACACTAACGAGACAATCATAACGGCTTTTCTCGTATCTTGCTGATCTTCACTGCACGCGTTCTAACTCTGTTTTTAAGCCTACCTCATGAGGATCCCAAACACTGGCACCCAAGTATTTTCGAAACTCAGGTCCGTGTGTGAGATTAAATTGGGTGTAAACAACGTTCTTTTATTGAGATCCTGTTATCTATTACCAATTTCCACGAGATATATCCAGAATCATTAAACGTTAACCATAGTGGTTTCTTCTCACCAAAAGTACAGTGTCGGCCATAGACTGAAAATGAAAGTTATAATTAAAGTTTCTGAAAGAATAAATTATATACCCCGCGAGAGTGACAGTAATTACCGCAGCCCGGCTACAGAAATCACCCATCGCTATTCGATTTCAAGAGGCAGTATCTTATTGTCTCATTGAGAGAAGACAAGAAACGAAAGCTGTGACGATCGAAATGATTCACCGTTGTGCCTCATATTAGCTTAACTAGCTCGAAGTTCCGAGCATTAGATATACCTTGAACGTAAGTCACCTGGTTAGGAAATATGTATCACATGAAAGCGTTAAATCTACTGTCAAATCATTAAGGTAGATAGCGATGGAATTACATCATCAAACTGAAGCCTGACAGCCGGAACAACAATCATATTAAACTTTACACCTTCAAGCGTCACTTTGTTGAAGTATTTTATATTCGAATCCATATTGAAAACAATCCTTATACTTTTCCACAATTATTTGTTAACAGTACGAAAGCGTACTACGCGTTTCGCAGCTTACTGCATATTCAGGTACATCTTCAATGGTTTGTGAGCTAACTTTGTGGAGTTTAGAGTTCATATTGAGCTGTAATAAGAGCACTTTGTATAATCATCACAAATTTTAATGGTATGAGCGCGACTAGTTTCAGCACCTTCGTGTCATTCTCAAGGGACAATACAATTCGTTTTTTGGCGAGCACGCATTTATATTTTATGCCGGAAGAGGGAGGGGGGGGATGATCGGGGTTGAGGAAAGTATGACTAAGGAGGGTTGGGGAAAGTATGACTGAAGGTTAAGGTTGAAGCATCGGGCTGGAGATGGACGTAACCAAATATTTTCTGGAAGGTCGGGGGACAGGAACTTGGTAGAGGGGAGAATGATGTAATGGTACCAAGTCATTTAGCAAATCGAAACCAGACTGCTTAGCGTGCGTCATAATTTCAAGGTTCTCAATAAAATCCAGCTTGGCACCTTTGTCAACAACATGTAAAACATTCACTTTAAAATAAAAGTATTGAAATCATTAAAGGTCATATCATTAAAGTTTTGTGTGAATTATACAAAGTGTTCTAATTTCATCTCGATATGAACTCTTCAGGTACAATTTTTCATCTTTTTTTATTGATTGTTACGATAGTAACCATCGCTAAGAAGCTGGGGGGTTTGAAGAAAAAACTAATTTTTGTGTGGGAAGGAAGGGGAACATAGGCTAGGGGCTTGTGAGAAGAGAATTTTTTTTCGGAAAGGAGAGGGGAGGGGTGCGGAAAAAGTAACTCGTTGCAAAGTTTGTTTAACTCTCGGAAAATTTCCATTTCCTCCAATGCATCCATCTTAAAATGTTAATAAATAATCGTGGAAAAGTACAAGGATTATTTTCAATATGGTTTCGAACAAACATATTGTTTAACCCTGCTCTCTCCTTACATTCCTATGAATAGCACGGCGTAACGGACGAATTAGCGGATGAAAAGCAAGAACACCAATCATCTGTTTAAATTTAAGGTAATTATCTCTTGAAAAATTTATTATTTATTTGTGCAACGGATTCTATTCGATTTTATTGTAGTTTTTATCGATAATGCGCATGACTAGTAATTAATTTATTTATTTAAACAGATCAGTACGAATAGACAAAGGTCAGGTGGCGATGTAAGGTTACGTCAAAAGATACCATGTGAGGCGAAATATAAGCAAAATCAAAGATAATCTAAAATATCGTGAAGCATAAACATAGATATTAATATCACCGATCAAATTGCATTATTGGTGAACATAAAAGTCTTTGCATGCATTTATTATATTTACGTAATTTATATTTTATATGATATTAAGTCAACAGAAAGATTGAAAAAATGCTTGCTGTCTTATTATCTCAGTGATAGTTAATATTTTGTTAAATATCTTGGATTAAATTCATGAATATGCTACCTTTGTGATTGCTACAATGTAATGAGCATGGAATTGTAATATTTGTTGTGGGCAAGTGATGTGATTTGATAAGATTCTTGTAAATGTTTTCTATGAGATTATTATTATTTTTTTGCCTGAGTTGTAATTACTTATGCCTGCTCCAAAGGAATTCTTTCCTAGAGCCAATAAATTTTATATTATATTATTATCATTATTATATTTTCATATTTAATATTATTTGTCCATCTGCGGATACGAATTTCCACTTTTTTATGTTGGTGTTTAAAAAAATTCTGCTTTCACTGAGTACATGACCGTAGAAATGAGGGTATTTATCTGTTGTTCATTTCAGATGGGGATTCGTTTTTCTTCTAGTGACCAGGAGTTGGGTGAAATACATTTAAGCCACGTCACGTAGGAAACTCCTCAATCGTGAGGTGCACAGGAGGTATTACTAAATTAGCAGTCACGCAGCTGTTTGTAAGAAATGTTTTACCGAGAATTTTACCGGTTACATTACATCCCTCTTCAGCATTGTTCCTCCCTCCCTCCCTTCAGCTGTCCAATTCATCGCAAAACCCGCGTCGTGAATTGCTTGCGGAGCGGGCGGATGCCGCCGATGGTAAAGACGGATAGAGCCGGCTGAAGGCCATCGAGGCTCCGCATCGCCGTTGGGCGTAAAAGAAGGGCGAATGGGGGCGAAATCAGGAGCATCAGCACAGGGCGTGAATCGGATGGTGTGGCACGAAGGTTCCCACCCGAATGGCATGCCTCCCATAACCACCACTTCCCCCTTTCCAACCATCGGGGCCGAGGCGCGATGCGCTGGCTTCGATCTCAGATGTCCTTGAGATGCGGCGGTGATAAATCGGTACGCGAAGCAATCCAGTGCACTTTCCAGCGTTTCCATTTTTACATATCTATACTTACACATCATGCTTTTTCTTTTTAGGGTGGGCTTGTTCACTCACACTTCCCTTGCAAAAAAGTCCGTTTAGCTCAAGCATTTAATACCGAGCGCTAGCAGTCTACTCGTTCGCTTTTCCGCAGGTCAACTTATGGAAACGTATCAATTTCAATTGCCATCATCGCACCATCATCATTGGTCGTTCAATCCTAATATTGGTTGACTGTAGCCCTCCACCCTTCCCTATCTAGGGCTAGTTACTTTACCTCCTGCTTATCTCTTCCTACGCACTGTCTTCTTTATTATGTCCATTAACTTACTCCAGGGTCTTCCTCTGGGGACTCTTCCCTCTATCTTACCATTAAATTATGTTCTTCAGTACCATTATGTTCATTAAAAAGCCATCAATTGCCATTATCTTCATTAAAATGATGAATGAGGTTAATTGCTGTGCGCAAAGGAGAAAACATATATTTGACGAATCAAACACCAGAATATTACCGAATTCCAGAGTTTTCTCGTCTAAATTGCCTTGTTGCTGAACAAAGTAAAATAATTTTCCACAAATTTTTTAACGCAGCTGAATTGACCAATGTTGATTTTTTACATAATTTGTATGACCTCTCATTATGATGGTAAATTTGGAGCAGCAATTAAAAATGTGTGGAAAATTACGTATTTATTTCGTGTGGCGCCTTGCGGTAAGGGGATGAATAAAACGGACAATTGACAAAGAAGGAATAACTCATTATAAAAACGATGTACAGTTTCACAACGCTTTAATGCTGTTTTTGTAATTTTCCTTCAGTTTGTCTTGAAAATGACACTATTGACGTCGAAATCGGTGGAGAGCACTAAAACGTAGTGAAACCGTACATATTTTTCATTGTGAGTTATTCCATCTCGTAGATCCACAACGTAACGTCACAATCTGATTTGAGGGGCAAAAACTTTATATTGGAGGTATAGGAAGATGCAGGGAGCTGGAGTGGACACAATTGAAAGAAATATAGTCTTGCCATCACGGTATTTTGATGTTGATTAATGCCAAGACATGATTCATACCATATACAATCTGTATGTTTCAATTTCAGCCGCTGTATGAGCATGAAGTAAATGTGGTTCCATGAATCACGCAATGAGATTTCTTTGTATGCTTGAAATTCTTAGTTATTAAATAAATATTTCTACATAAGTTTTTAACTAATACTAATTTTTCACACCGTACAATGAGAACAGTTTTAGATAGATAAATAGATTGATATTTAGGTAGATATTTATAGCTCATATGTCTTTTAAAGGTTTCCCTGTTTGGAGCTACCATGAAAAAACATTAGTGCTCGAATGTGATTCAAAATATGTGACAATACATTTAGTTTCTGTGAATAATTATTTAGTAATTGTAATGAGATTCATGAAAAACAAAAAAGAAAACAATTTTTTATATTTTTTGTGCCGACAGCAATACTATGCATAAAAATATTGTATATTGTCAATGGAGAATACTAAATAATTAAGCAAAATAATTATTATTACATCAAAAGTAGTTCTACAACAAAAGTAGTTTTACAACAGAAGTTTATTTGCCATTTTATAAAAATTACTACGGTCAGAAATTGATTTGTTTTGTAAAATAGTTGAAATATAATACAAACTATTTACTGGAAAATTTCAGACGAGATCTATTTGTTATAAATTCTTTATTTTAAAAAAAATGAAGTCTCCAGGAGAACATACCCGCATCATTTCCCACGAAATGTAGCTGGTATTTGTTTTTGGCAAATATTTCCAAAAAAATTATGGACGGCAGCTGATCTTTCGTTTTCTCTCAAACACGTGATTTCTTCTTCAAAACTGGTGAAATTCGTAAAACTCGGTATAAAATGTTATCTCCCTCAGACTATCTGTAGCATTTGTCCCACGGTAATTTTTTTCGTAAATTTATTTATGAAATCCATATTCCTGCAAAACAAGTTTCATGATCGTACATTCCTCGGTGTCTCTTGCGAGGGGGGACATTTATGAATTCGGTGCTATCCGACTGACGGCTCGGACGAGAATAGTTTTGTAGTGACAAAACTATATAGCATATTTTGTTGTAGCAAGGAGTCCACAGAGTGGGAGAAAAAAATGCTGAGTTTTCCACAAGGGGGTGCTACAATCAGAAATGTAATAATAAGAAGGAAAAAATATAGCTTCGAGTATCAACCTTTGGAATTACTTGAAAATCCATCAATTTCATTATAATGGACGTGGAAATACGATAGTAGCATTTTCCTGATAATAGCGCCTGATATATTGATCCAAGTATGTTAGTTGATTTAACTACAGAATTATGAACAAGATGATTCTTCTTGTATCGCACAATGGAGTAAAATAAACAATTCACTCAAATACATATACGAAGGTAAAATACTAACCCTTTACCTTATGCCCAAATGGTGGTAAAAATTGCTTCAGTCAGGTATTCTTCACAAGTAATCGAAATTTCCTCTAACAGGGGTCAAGTCGAAGCGCTGGAATGTCAAAAAACTATTCATCGGTCGCGCTTCGTCAATTTCCTAATATCATAGAGTAAGTATATATAGTGTGGCAATGCAATGCTAGAAACTGGACATACATTTTTGAGAGCTTTGGGAAGTATTTCTCAGGTGCCACCACCTTAGGGGAGGAAGAATTTTGGCTTACGGAGAAGGCCACTTGGTGGCGGTAGTGGGTGGTGGTAGTGATTTTGCATCAACATACAAGAGAGTGGATTTACCATGGCTGTTGTGTGCTTTTAATCGAGTATCAATTGTTTTGTCATTCCTATGATACATAGGTAAACAGTTGACTCTGTGTTTGGTAATCGCGTGTGTAATCATATTGACGTGAATTCGATTCATTATAGACGATGCTCATTAATGCACCTTAAAATACATGTTAAATTTGGTCTCGACGACTCAATAAGATTTGTTTTCGTTGCTATGGGTCGATTAGTAAACGTTCAGGCACCGAAATCATCATAAGAAGATCTTGTGAGTTATGCGACACTAAATGAAGTGGCCATGTGCCAAAGCTCATTTGTTATGGCTTGTCGTGCAACTACGATACACCTTTTCCGTCTATCGGTCAAAGTATTATTTAAAAACTCATATCCGAATCTCCCTATCTCGTTGCCACTATATGTACTATCTCTATGCTAATATATAATTTCGAATTCTGTCGAATTTACTAATATACAAACATTCACGGAATATTGAAATGCGTATCTGTAGCCAGATTCTGAGATTTTTCATGAATTATTCGTGAATTTTATATGAATAAAATAACGAAAAAAGTTTCTTTGGGAAGCAGTCTTCAAGCTTTGCTCGCTTGCTTGAGAAATTCTGAACTGGTGTGTTTCAGAGCGACAGAGAGAATATTATCGTGACGCCTCACATCATCTCTAGTTCTGACAGAAGCGATAAAATAGGAGAGATATATTGCCGAACAGATTGGTACAAGAACTCGTTCTTCCCGCGCACTATAAGAGATCGCAATAAAAACTGAGCTCCACTGAATACACTTCCATAATACTCGTCACCATTTCTCCTCCCAAAAACTAATCCTATACGTCTTTACGCAGCTGGTTTCCTAACACCCCCTGCCTCACGGCCATGCGGCGGGTCACAGGGTATGATGTAGTAGATGTAGAGGCCAAGAAAACTGGCCCCCAAAGTTAACAATTTCCTCTTCACTGCCATATCCTTGTGTATCTCCTTTGCTTCCCTTGCACACATGCATTGATTAATTCAACCTCTCCTTTTTGTTAAGACTCCTAATGCAACTCTTCTCCAGAGACAAAGGAGATCGGGTTGGTGTTGTGGCTAACCATATGGACAGTTCAAATCCCTGCAGAGGAGGATATTTTTCAGGGGAAACTCCATCCCTACTTGAGTATCTTGTGGAGGACACTTCAAATGAAGTACTCCCTCTGTCCGATGAGATGTTAAACTGTAGTCCCCTTGGCGCCTTTCTTTAAGAGCAGGCTGATGCCGACGCCAAGTTTCCCTGCAGCCTTTACCCCTTACCTGTCCCCTATGGCGCAAATAACCTTATATGTCGGTCGCCTCCCCAAATATCCAATCCAGGGTCATCTTCAACGCATCCACCCAGGTCTCTCATGGTTTCCCCTTTCCTCTCTTACCATTTACTCATCTATCATGAATCTGCTTCGTTATTTGACTCGCATATATTCTCTCTACATGGCCAAACCAACGGGGCACAAGTATTACGTCCATCACTCGAGCATCAAACCCACATGTTTCCATCATTCTTGCATTCCTGACCAAAGCCAACAACTTTACCTCCAACACCCCTTTACCCACCAACATTAATGAATTTAGCTGGTGCAATGCTTCCTACGCCAGTTTCACTACCTTTCCATTTTTTAAATTAACTCGGTCGGTAATTAAGTTGGTAGGCATTAAAAGAAGTACTGATTAAAAAAGGCTAATGCTCAGGATAAAACAAAATAACCATTGAGTAACCATTTCTTAATTGTTAAATCAGTTATCATGTTTATTCTAATTGCACCGAAAATACTCTCTTGATCATAATTTAATGGTTATACGGTGGTCACAAATGAAGCGAGTGAAAAACTTTTATAGTGAAAATTTTAATGTGAGAGGAGCCACAATCAATGCGTGTGTAGAGTAATCAAGTAAGTTCTGAATGAAGATTTAATGGTTCAAATAAACCCGAAATTATTACAGCCATGAATATTGCAATAAAAGACGCGAATAAATATTTTTTCATGAAGCGTGACCATAACTTTCTTTAATTTCGTCGAAAAGCACTCAAGGCAATGACCGAATAATACCGTATTCATGAATTGTAGCTCATTTTCGAATGGAACTCATTGGAATATTTATTCTGGCGTGGGTAGCTTTTTTTAGAAGCCACATTTATACTAAAGTACTCACAATTATGTCTTGTGTAGGTATGCAATCTTGGCTTGACTGTTTATTTTCATATTTTAAATCATAATAAATGAATACGATAACTTGACGGATAAAAGGAAGGCTTTAAGGAGATTAATTACGTTTCATTGTTGAGTTAAAACGTAATATGGGCAATCTGAGGGTGAAATCTTGATGAATATTGAAAATGAGCTCGCCTCTGAATGGCTGCTAATAACGTAGCGTGCGTACAAGCTAGAATTTTTCTAGGTTCGTTATTCGTCCGATGACGACTCCGTCAACTTCCGATGACGTCTCATTGTAATATATTCCATTATATTTCAATCAAAACGTTCCGTGATGTCACCTTTCGTCTCCATTCACGTCAGAAAACTTCGATCGTAACCCCACCTTGAGGTGTTTGGAACGATATTAATTTTCATGCATACAAAGTTTGGCAGTAGCCCGCATTCTTGACGTGAATTTTTATGCGTATCCTATTTACGGTCGCCAAAGTTAAAGATTGGATTTTGGTAATTCAAGTCGTCGTGGTTTGGCTTGGCGGTTCCATTGCAAAATGATTTCGTTTAATCTTTTCCCAGATACCTATGGAAGAAAGTGCCCTTTAATTGATACTTGCAGCAAGATCATACCTTTCCTCACTATTTTATTTCCAAATCAAACTGAAAAAATTCAATGTAGCAAAATTCTAGAGCCGGTAAAGCACAGCGGAAATTACAATTTTCCATTAAATCATTATCGTTTCTGAGTGCATGCTTGAATTTTTTTAATACGTTATGTTGGAAAATAAGTTTTGTTTTTTTTTAAATAACGTATTATAGTATCGATTTCCGATTAATTAAAAATTAAATTCAATTTTAATCACGTATTACAATTAGGATGATCAGTAAAAAATATTTATATATTGATTCGTATTGGATTCAGCTTGTCCTTGTGGGTATTCACATTTCATGCCAAATAACTATAAGCTGAATACCAGTGTAATGAAATAGCTCCCAACTTTAGCGAGAGATGAGGGATTTTTGCAGGGTATTCATCTCTTTAAGATAGTATTAGTCATGAGGGTGAGGTAAAAATTCAGAACATTACCAAATCGTAATTCACAAAAAAGAGAAAAATATATTTTTTTTATTCTTGGATTTTTCATTTTTAATATTGACGTCAACGCACAATAGCCTTGTTGAAGTCTAGCTGTTACGCACTCTACGTTATCGGGAGATAAGTAGAGAGAAAATTTACATTATAAACTATTTCATCTACAGACTGTTTATATTACTCTTTAGTTTAACAAAAATTTATAATTAACCTCCTCTGAGCATAATTTTATTCAGCTATGTTATCGTATTCTTATGTTATGAATGAAAATATACGGTCACTTCGCAACCGTCAAAGACTCCTATTGCAAATGTGGTAAACGATTGTCACTGCTGATACTCCCGTTTTAATTAAAACACCCGTCTCAGAGGGGGGGATGAGCGAAATCTGAACGGCACCGTCTGTTAGCGCAACGTCAGAATACGTCAAGCGTTATCCCGCCCTTGCGGTGGATGGAGTGAAAACATGGGTCATTAAATGCAGACTATAATTTTTTTATGCCATTCGAATAAGATTCTTAGACTAGATTCCATTTAAGTACATCTCTTTATGCATTGAACCTCACAGTGCTAGCAGATATGGAAATAATAAAAAAAACTTGTAATTTAGTTTTTTTTCTTAGTTAAAGCACTTTTGGCGAGAGTTCACGATATTCGATACGGTATCCGATATATAAACGAAAATATTTGAAAATATTGTGTTATCAAATGTTGGACTTGGGGTGACAAATTGGTATTTGTTAGCTGCAGTAATAATAATAGCAAATGTACCTTATTGTAAAGAAATGCTTTTAGAAGTAAGTCTGTCGTTGTTGTAAGATAAGATAACATAATGCTTCATTTGCTCTAGGAATATAATTCCTTTTGAGAAGGATTGTACAGTAGCAAGAGCAGCTCAGACAGATCCGATCATATGAGGAAAAGAACCGTCAAATTCAAAGTAAACATTCTACTAATAAATCACGTATTGAGGAACTCACCTTCAAAATGATTGCTCACAAGTTGTAACAAATAGGTACTGATATCTATAAGATCTATACATGGGAGAGTTTACATCAAGTGAATATGCCCATTTACTCGTTTCATTCTGAATTTTCAAAAAAATATCAAATTTCATTGAGATGAAACGAAAACAACCATGTTTAAATGTTTTTACTGTCTTGATTTACTTCAAATATTGCGGAATCGAATTCCATTTATGACAAGAGTTTACATTAAAGGAATTAGGGTACGCGGTGGTCCTGTGACAGGGTATGATACTTAATGTTGATATCTGGTGTTCCTTGTTTTTTATTATGTTGTCTAAATAGGGCAAGAAAATGTAGGAGGGGGTTCCAGTTTTTTTAAAGTTTATACATAAGTACTCCCATCTGTAGTTTTCTTCTTTGTTCGATTTGCAGGATTTTAAAATTCACGGTAGTAAGGAATAATATGCTCAATATATGCTACAACGCAGGCATAACGTACAGTAGGTACAGTTTTGAATTTTCTGTAGATAACTGAGATTTTGAAATATTTGACATCACCAAAGAAAAAGAATCAATATGAGGGATCAGTAAGGTATTGGCTAGTTTGTCTCAATGATTAGGACATCAAATCACGAAAATTTTTCGGCTGGTGTAAGGGTTAAACCACTTTATTAGAAATATGTAAACTGTCATTGAATTGTTTGGAAATATATATCATATACCATAAAGATAAGTGTTAAAATAGTATTGAATTATTTAAAAATTTGCTATGACGTAAATTATTCTCTTTAAGATGCAGATAACACTAATGTGGACCTGTTTTTGCTAAGTTTCGCGCAAACATGTAAGTAAGGTAAAGTCGCTTCGACCAACTTAAGGTAGTCCGAGCAAGATGTTCCCCCAGTCATAATAGAGACCATATTCGAATTATACGTTTTAATTTCACTAGCTGTAGGACACGTCAATTAAATATTGCTTTATAAATGGTGCAATAATATAGTTTTATATGACAGAAATTGTAAGTAATTAAATGAAAATATCTAAATAAGTCTTTAACTTGACTCATTTCTTTCGCGCGGTGCGTTTGAAACTCCTTCAAAACGGAAGGTTTTTTGTGATACTCAAAAACCTACTGCGTTGACAAAATGATTACTTTTCAAATATATTCGAGAAAAAATACAAATTACATGGTGTTCGTTTTTTTACATCTAAGTGTTAGATATACCTTATTTTGTAAATGTCTCTCTGGAGTGCATGCACGTACCATTTCCTATGCAAAAGGGCTGGTATATTTTGGCAAATATCTCCGAAAGTAATGTGGTAAGGGATCGAATTTTTGGTTTCAATGAAAGGGTGATATATTTTCCTTTAAAATGAGACCAAATTCATTGATTTCTAGGTAAAATGATATTTCGCTCAAACTACCTTAAAGGGGTTGACCGCCGGGGCTGTAGCGGGAAGGGGAGGTGGAGGGGGTTAGGGACAGGGCTTAGTTCGCAAACCGGCGTCGTGAAATGGCGCAGGTGAATGACGCAGCGGCGAGGGCCTAAAGAGAAGTGCTTCATCACCTCGGCCACTTAAGTGGCCTTTCCCCCCGCCTCCCCACTCTCCAAATCTCCTCCCCCTTCCCATCACCCCAACACACCCACCTCCTTCCCTTCCCAAATCCTGTTCGCCCCCCCTCGCTCCCTCTATTCAATCACCCCTCTTTCTTCATCCCCCCCTCCGTCTCTCTTTCCCCCCTCCCTACGCACCACCCAAATCCCCCATATCAAACCGTCAGCTATCCTGTTCATCCCTTTCTCTACCACCCACTTCATGCGAGCCTTCACGGTGAAAAGATAACTGCATTGGTCGTTGAAGATAGGTGAAAACATTCGTGTGGAGGGGATCGGGTTGGTGTGTAGGTTAGAGTGCTGGCCAACCATACGGACGGCCAGGGTTCAAATCCCAGCAGGATAGATGTTTTTCAGGGGAAGCCCGATCCCTACTTTAGTGTATTATGGAGGGCACAGTAAGTGCAGTACTCCGTCTGTCGGATGAGACGTTAAGCCGTGGTCCCCTTGGTGCCTTTCGTTAAGAGCAGGCTGTTGCCGACGCCGGGTTTCCATCCACCCTTCCTCCCTTACCTATCCCCTGTGGCGCAAATGACCTTAGCTATCGGTCGCCTCCCCAAATATCCAATCAAATCCAACATTCGTGTGGAGCGTGACACTCCGTGGATGTGAAGCATGGACAGTTGGAAAAGCAGACCAGAAAAGACCGGCAACCTTCGAAACGTAGTGTTAGAGTAGTATACTTTAGATCAAATGAACGGATATAGGGAAAAATGATGAAGTACACAGAAGTAAAGAAGAGAAGGGGACCATATGGAACACTATACGGAAAAGAACAACCAGATGAGTTTGTGAAGAATATGATTGAAGGCAAAACCAAGGAAAAAGTCCCTAGTGGAAGGGCAAGTGATACGCGTAGACACTACGAAGAGTAAAGTACATAAGAAGAACCATCAGGAAGTAAGGGACCGAGCATTAGATAGGGAAGGATGGATTGCTGCAGTCAATCAATCATAGGATTGAACGACCGATGAATGTGACCACGCCACTCTCTTTCTAAGTTACTTTTTCGCCCACTTCCCCTCCCATAGCGACCTACGAACAGGGGTTGACTCCAACTTGATCAACGCTTCGGGTAAATATTTCTTATATGTATACTTTAACAAAGGATGTTTATCTCCTTCCCTAGGGGTACTGCCTAGTATTCCGCGTACAGCAAAAACGTCAAAAATATGCCGATTGTTGCACCGTCACTAGGATACATTCACAATGTTACTCTGGGATGACAAAAAAGCTGTGTTTTTATACGTCATGTAGTCTGTTTCTCTTCGTCCGTGAAGGGATTAACATCTTAGGCTCACGATAATGCCTTCAAACAGCGGCCATTAACGAGTTGACGAAGAAAACTTAGACGATAGCAGCGCCCACATCATCGTACGCTAGTAATATCGGCGCTACCATCGACTCAGTTTGTTTGCTGTGCATCTATTTTGCAGAAATCAGCGGAAAGAGAGTAGCCAATGCAACGGGGCCAAGCATTTGAATCCATAAGTGAAAAAAAACTTTGTGTAGTTACATGTTGATTAGTAAAAAAAAACTTTTACAGTTCACAGTTTTTTGCACACATTTGCACACACAATTTATTGCACAATCCGGATACCTGGCAGTGCTTCAGGTGCCCACTTCCCCACCCATTGCAATCTACGAACCGGGGTTGACCGCAACTTGACCCGATACGTTGGTCAAGTTTACCCAAAATGTTGTTTAGCGTAAATGTTGACCCGATGTGTTGGTCAGGTTGCGGTCGACCCCGGTTCGTTGGTTGCTATGGAAGGGGAAGTGGGTAACTGAAGTGATGCCAGGCATCGAAATCTGGATTGTGGAATAAATTATTTATCTGTGAACTGACCAGTGGAATTTAAAAGTCATTATTACTTATAATAAATTTTCAGGCTTCACTTGGTGGAACAACATTGCGATGGCTTGTGAATAAATTCACTAGCTTTCGACTCAAGTTAAATACTTCATTATCAAGCACCTTATCTTATCAAGGATCTGATGGTGACTTAACTTGAGGCGAAACCTAGGTCGGAATAATAAAAACCATTGTGGAACACTTTATTAATCATTATTACTTATTTGAATCCATGATGTTCATTCATCGTTTCTTCCTTGTGGTGGCCGGATTGGTACTCGTGGGTCATTGGGTGTGCAGTTTAGATAATATTTTTCCCTATTAGTCCAAAGAAAATAGTCTCTGACCACATTTCACCACTGGTGTATCTGTTTATGCGTTGGATCTCGCCTTAAAGTCAGTAGCGGTACTGATACATTAATCATATGTTGAATATTTTTCTCAATTAATGCATCTATGTAGAGCTTTTGGCACAGTGTTTGCTATTTAGACAGAATGGGGTCGTTTCCTCAAGCGTCGATTACAATTTTAACTATTTTATATTATGAAAGGCATCCAGAAAATCAAATTCACCAAGTATCGACAACATAAGCAGAACAGACTGAGATATATTTTAAGTTAAAGTTCGCCAAAAATTTTAATTCCTTCAAGAAATGAAAACGTTCGCTAATTTGTTGACGTGTTCGTGACGAAATGGCTCTGCTGCAGGAACCAGCTGTGTACGGGTCATCTTTGTTTGTAGAATGCGGCGTGCCGAACTGCGAGGTAGATAGTGGGTTTGTGTAAGTATACACGCAAAATTCTCCAGTCGTTAATACCGTGATTGTGGTAGAATTCTTCCCTAAAACGAGGACTGTATCAGTGCTCAGATAGGAATGAGAAAAATGGAAATGCAAGTGTCATCTGATACTTCAGAATTCAACTGTCGAAAATGGTAACGTGATCTTACTTCTTTTTTTTGTTTTCCGTACCATTCTGTTGGCATGAATGCCTCTGGACATCCGATATGCTGCTAAGCCTGTCATCACGTTTTCCAGGGTCCGGACCAACAGAATTTAACATGCATCCATGCCCTGGATGGTGAAAAACCCACCCAGGCGGGACTCGAACCCACGACCCTGATATTAGCTGGTAAGGACTTTAGCCCGCCGCCACCAGGGCCATTTAGTTATTCTGTTTACAAATACTGGATTCGGTGTGACCGCCAGATAATTGTTAGCAACTCTATAAATATTAATAAATAGAAAATTTCCGTTTAGGAGAAAAATGCGTATATATGTAATAGAAATATTACCTAATACGACTTGTGTCATAAGCAACGTACTACAATAGCGTTGAAATTTCATAAAATAAAATCAGCTTTAGGCAATTTTATTCACACCTATCTATAAAAATCACTGATGAAAACGCGCTATAAAATTTTCACGTAAATGTGTTCGTGAGCGAAAATCGCTCCATCCACTACAATTGCCACTCGGTGACATATTTGGCACCACCATAGCTAGAGCAGAAATAGCAAGTGGTAAATTTCTCTGGATGGACGGCCAAATCTCATACCATCTGCTTGGTATGCTTTAGAACAACTTGCGATTGGCTCGCTCTGATGAGCGCTAAATCCCGTTCAATTTTTATGGAGTTTGGGCACCAAAATGTGTACATTTCCGCCCTCGTTTGCTTATTGGATTTGTGAATGAAACTTTATGAGGAGTATTTAACGATGGAAGTAAAATGATTATTGATGAAACCCATCGGTTAGTATAAAAATAATTTTTTAAACACTGTTTTTTATTACTCACAATAATTACGCGCATTTCAGCGTGAACGTTATCATATGGATCAGCGAGAATGTTCCTCATTTCTGAGCGTGACAACAGCAAAAATTTTGATCGATTTGCTGCAGTCAAATAAGTGATTCCCAGTTTTACAATAAACGCTAATTATTTATTGCCTGTGCTGTGTGAGCGTCGCGTCGTCCATCTCTTACGTAAAACGATCACCTGCGCTTAAAGTGTCTGAAGCGATAACCGTCAGTTATTGAGTGCCCATATTAATTACTATTGAAAAAAGTCAAAAGAAAAGTCTGGAGCCACCCTTCACTTAAGTACCTACGTCTAATTATACGGCAGTAATGACCAAACATAGAGCAATATCAATTATCTTATATATATATAAATTATAAGCTATATTATAGAAATTTTCGCCATGTTTAAAGTATTGTTATGAGTTGAGTTTACGACGAGGAATTTGAAGTTTAAGGTTGTTAAAGCGAAACATCGTTTCATCTAGAAATTAATGAATTTTTCACTCATCAGTAAGAAAAACATCTCACCCTTCCAAAGATACCAAAATATTACTAACGGTCTATTTTCCGAGATTTTTGACGCCAATTAACAGCTCTTTCACAAAGGAAATGGGACGTGTATGCACTCCAGTGAGATCTTATTTGAAAAATAAGAATTTCTAACGTCTAAACCTCTTTAAAAAATTAACAGTGTGATGTTTGTATGTTTTCTAAGCTTTTTTGAAAATAAATCAATTTGTCACCGCAGTATTTTTTTTCAGATTCCTAAACTAACCTCCCGTTAGGAATGAGTTTTAAACGTACCGCGCGAACAAAATGAGTCAAGTTAAAGACTTAGAGGAATATTTTTATTTAATTACTTAGAATTACTCTCACATAAACGTCTATTATTTCACAAACAATATTGCAATGTTTACTTCTCGTTTCTTAGTTACTGTAACTAAAACTTCAAATTGGAATACAGCCTCCGATACGACTAGGGAACTACCTCGCTCAAACTAACTTACGCGAAAACCATTCGAGAATGCGTGTTTTTTACTCGGCATGACACTTCGATATTTTTGTTGGTAACCACTATCTAGATGATTCTTCTTCGTGACCTCTTTTTCTATTTATATAAAGTAATTTTCCTGGAGATTGTAGGTCATTAATTCATTTTTAAACTGTTACTCTTTTGCCAACGTTTGGCATATTTATTTATGCTTCATCAGGGCTACAATGAAAATTTATATTTGTATTGTACATCAAATGAATACAGTTTACAATTTAGGTATTTACACTTTTAAAAAATTACGTTTACATGCGATTTTTGTCCTAAATTTATGACAATTTACCAATAAATAATAAATAGCAACGAAGGTATCAACAAAAAGTAATTCAAAAGGAACTCTCTCTCTGAGGTAATAACAAAAATCAGATGAAAACATATTATTTTTTTAATCTAAATACCCAAATTGTAAACTGTATTCATCTGATGTACAATACAAAAATTAATTTTCATTGTAGCCCTGATGAAGTATAAATAAATATGCGAAACTTTGGAAAAATAGTAACAGTTTAAAAATGAATTAATGACCTACAATCTCCAGGAAAATAACTTTATAGTAACCACTGTCATAATATGAAACATATAATTTCGCGTTGATGGGGATACTTTACTAATGTCATCGAATTATTTAGAAATTTGCGTTCGTGTCATTAGGCAACGTGTAGACTTAGCAATTTATTTGCAAGAAACCAATTCGGTGATAAACGATTGTTTTCTCTTTTGTCTCCACATACTACATAAAAGTATTCGAATCCAACGTGTCACGCAAATCTGTATATAATCTTGCCACCTCAATTGTCTCCACGCCTTGGTTATTGCCTGTGCCTTAGTGTTGTAAGGCAGCTCTCCCGTTAATTATTGTTTATGTGTTCGTTTTGTGTGTTTTATCATATAATTTGTTAGTTGGTTGCATTAACCGAAAATGTTTCTGTTTTTTATTTTCATGAGTTTCTGGTTCTTATTTATTTGCTTCGACGTTGTGAGGAATTTGGATAAAGTGTCTTTTGGATTTATTTGCGTTATAATTATTATTTCAGCAACAGTTTCGCATGGCTATTCACCTGATTATTCCAAATATCATACTTTGTGAAATACAATAAATTCCTGTACACACGGGAAATTGACAGTGCCTGAATCGGCCTGCAGTCCTCATGCGAGCATCATAGGTCGTTCAATCCTAATATTGGTTGACTGCATTCCTCCACCCTACCTCATCTAATGCTAGTTACCTTACCTCCTGGTATCTCTTCCTATGTACTCTCCTCTTTATTTCGCCCATGAACTTATTCCTGGGTCTTCCTCTGGAGACATTTCCCTCTATTTTACCTTCAATTATGTTCCTCACCAACCCATTGTGCCTCTGGGTGGTTCCAATCCATTTGGTCGCCTGCGAAAGTCGAATGGAATTTCGGCAATCATGGCAGGCAACATTACTCCTCCTATTTTTTTTTATTAGGTTATTCGCCTAAATGGCCAGGCGAAACGTTTGCTAAAATAGTAATTTTAACGCAGTAAATCCACAAAAGACACTTTTATTCAAATTAAAATGAACTGCGAGAATCTGCGAAAAAAGATGATAAGGATTTGTTTAAGTTTTTGGTTTTGGCGGAGATTGATTGTAAAAAAAAAAGAGGGAGAGACGTGTAAAGAGTCCGAACGTGTGTACTCGAATTTATTCTCCCCCGTCTGGAAAAATAAATTACACCAAGAAAGTTGTGCAACAACTATCTTAATATGTAGCGCTACCATGCAGCAAGAATTTGCTCTATTTATCGAATTATTTTGAAATTCATGGTTAGTAACATTAGGTAACATGTTAAAATAGCATTTTATTCCAAGAAACCTTGCAATTATTTCTCCTTTGTCATCACATATTATAAATAAGTACGCGTATCCAACTTGTCACGAAAAATCTTTATACAATCTAACCACCTCAATTGTCTTCACGACTTGGTTACTACCTGTGCCTTAGTGTGTACTTGTGTGTGTGAAGTAATAATGTTGCTTGCCATGATTGCCGGAATTCCATTCGACATTCCCAGGCGACCAGATGGATTGGACATATCCAGAGACACAGTGGGTTTGTGAAGAACATGATTTAAGGTAAAATAGAGGGAAGAGTCCTCGGAGGAAGACCCAGGAATAAGTTCGTGGACAAACTAAAGAGGAAAGTACGTAGGAAGAGATACCAGGAGGTAAGGGAACTAGTATCAGATAGGGAAGGGTGGAGGGATGCAGTCAAACAATCTTAGGATTGAACGACCGATGATGCTCGGACGAGGATTACAGGCCGATTCAGGCACAGTAAACTTCCCCGTGTGTACAGGAATTTATTGTATTTCACAAAGTATGATATTGGGTGGGTAATAAATAAATGTGGGTTAGATGCTCCAGTAATGGACATATATGAAAGGAGTGGGCTTCATTGGTTTGGCCATGTGGAGAGAATGGATGAGAGTCGAATAACGAAACAGATATATAACAGTGAAATGAATGGTGCGAGAGGTAGAGGTAGGTCGAGAAAGTTGTGGCTGAATGTGGTCGAGGAAATTCTTAGGAGGAGGAATATTAGGAGTCTTAAAAACAGGAGAGCGTGTATGAGGCAGTGTGTGGGGGTAAATGGGGCAAAAGAGGTTTGCAAGAATAGGTCAGTGTGGAGGAAATTATTGAAGCAGAGTTAGGAGTACAAATGTGTATTTATGAGTGAAACTTTGTGACTGTGCCTATCCCGGACGGGAACAGCGTGATTAGTATATGTCTGAATGATATTTGGAATAGTGAGAGATCTCAAAGTCTGGATGATGTGGAGTCGCAAATTGATATTGACTTCTGCGAAAGTGGCTAGTGTAAGCCTCGATGTATCACAAACGTCGGGTATTGTTCCCCTCATTCATCACTCCCGATTTTTTCCTTAAAACATCTATTTCTGCAAAACTTCTACGAGCTAAACAATTTTTATACGTCTCCGAGTTCTGTGGGCATTAGTGAACTTGATTAATATGTAAAAATTACCTGCCATATCATTCTTTATTGGTTGTTCAATCGTACAATTGATTGACTGCAGTAAGTGATTATTTCCTATCTTATGCTTGTTCCCTTAGACTTTGGAGGCTCTTCTTATACATACACATACATATATATATATACACTTTCCTCATTGGTCCGAGCACATTTACCATGGCCATTCTCATGGCACTCCCTCTATTTTAATTCCATTATATCCTTCTATTGATTTCTTAACGAAACCATTGTGACTCAGGGTGTGCCCAATCCACCTTGCTATTCATTTCCGCATTGTGTGCAACATGGTCCTTGTTGCTTCCTAAAAATCATTAAGAGCCAATTTCGTTATCCATCTCACATTCACATATACCACCAATATTCATTCAAAGAGTTAACGATGCAATTCATTTTACGGAAAACGATGCAATTTTGGTCACAACCCATACCTTTTATGAGGTCTCACTGCGGTTTTTTAAGTCAAAACAACTACTAAATTCCCCTTTTATGTTTGGTTTGAGTAGAAAATTCTTCTTTTCCTGAATATGCATTATATTTTGAAAACAAAAATTTGGTTTCAATATTTGCAGATTGGTCCACGAGCATATTGTTGCTGACCACTTTTTTCAAGACATGGGACTCGAGTAGAGCGCCGTTTCAATAAAGTGAGCGTATTTGAATTCAGTTGTCGCAGTATTCAGTTTATAATAAAAAATGTTAGGCGGTGAAATGTCCACATTTTATTTTTATTCAACGTCACGGGAGTTTTTCCTTTTGATTGACAGTTTTTCGCGAAATGTTTGTGAAAATTCATGTCGTAAGGACAAATGATTTTTTTATCCCGAGTTTATCTCATCCTTACATCATATATCATTAACTTTGGAGTCCAGCTTTCGAGAAAAATTGCGAGGAAAGGCTACTTTTTGTCGGATTTGTTTTAGTTTTTTAAACTGCCACTTGGTGGAGTTATGTACTCTTCAGTGAAAACAATGCCAAAATTTAGGTAGGTTCCTTCTTTATCTCTGCGTCTTGCAAGTTTAGTCTCAGCAAATTAACTGGTTAATTAGGATCTGTCTCTACGAATGGCTGGTAAGTGATAGGCTCAACTACCTGACTTAACGACTACCTTCAACGTTTACTATAGGCGGATGGTGTTATCCCCGAAATCATTACTTATTTTGTATTACAGTAATATACAAGTAAAGACTATTTCCCCTGGGTTTTCAGTAGATGTTTTCGACAGCTGAGTGGAATACTGTATTTAATGTACCTGATGGAATTATAAACGCGATGAGCCATATATCTTAGAGATGGGCAACATCGTTCAATACAATGACCGAGTCTTGAATCGGTCGTTCAATCTAAAGAATCAATTCTTGGATCCCGTTCTCGTTCAATTTTTTTCATTATAATGGTTCATTGAAATAAATTTTAACTTTAATTTAAACATATAGTGAAACCTGTATTTAGCGGCCAACAGCAGGCCTTTGAAATAACTCCCGCAAGAGAGAAAGTGTCCGCTGATTGGAGGTAAAATTTTAATTGATAATATCATAAATTCATTTTCCGAAAATTTTTATCGCACACAGATGAGACCGCCCTAGTGAGGTGGCCTCTGAGGCAGGTTTCACTATGCAGTGCTTCTGTAAGCATGCCTTAAAAACTACTGCTGACGAGAAAAAGTATATTTGTTGCTGAAACATGTACGACTTCTAAAAATGGTGAAAAACCTACAAAAAAGTTAGAGTCATATCACTCTCTATAAACAATGGTATACACCGCCGAAAATAACCGAGAAATCGAGTCTTTTAATTATACACCATCTTTTTGAGTGTGTAAGAAATGCATCGAAGTATATAAAAAATGGAGGAGCTAAATCTGCTAATGCAAGTTTGGGTGGATGAAGTACAGCGCGTTCATCGAAATATTCGTAGGCTACTGTTCCTGAAAGTTGAGGAAGCATACGCCTAAAATGCAGCGAATATCTTTTGGAACATTTTTTCAATGCTATTCTTTTGAAAAAAGTTTCTGCTCCGTCATTAATGGAACAAACTCAAAAATGTTAAAAAAAATATTTCTGGTAAAATTTATAATTTTGATTAAATATTTGCCTCAGTAGGTTTGCAGATAAAGGAATTATGAATTTATTTATTCAAAGATCGAGGAAATTTTTTTAGAAGTTTGCGAACAAACGCAAACGGACAAGATTTTAATAGTCAAGAATTCATTATTCCACCGCGATCACTAATTCCTTGAGTATAATTTGATTCTCAGGCCAGCGACTCCTCAAGGAATCACTTAATCCGAGTCCTCATCTGAATCTGAGTCCTAATCTGAATCCGAGTCCTCAACTGAATCTGAATCCGAATCCTAATCTGAATCCGAGTCCTCAGCTGAATCTGAATCCTAATCTGAATCCGAGTCCTCAACTGAATCTGAATCCGAATCCTAATCTGAATCCGAGTCCTTAACTGAATCCGAATCCTAATCTGAATCCGAGTCCTCAACTGAATCTGAATCCGAATCCTAATCTGAATCCGAGTCCTTAACTGAATCCGAATCCTAATCTGAATCCGAGTCCTCAACTGAATCTGAATCCGAATCCTAATCTGAATCCGAGTCCTTAACTGAATCCGAATCCTAATCTGAATCCGAGTCCTCAACTGAATCTGAATCCTAATCCGAATCTGACTCCTCGAGGACTCATGAGTCCTCCCTCTCCGCGGGCTCTACGAGAACACAGGTCCCCATCCCTCAGACTTCAAATTTCAAGAGTGAGGGGACTCGTTTCTTCCTGTCGTTCACTTGATTCTCTGCTTTGCCGAGTGGTACGCCCATTTCCATTCCCATACTTCCAAGGGTGGGGGTACTCGTGGCCTCGCCTGTCAGTTAGTTCCCATCTTTGCCGGGTGTTGCGCCTATTTTCATTACGATTCGTAAGGAACGACGGTTCATTGCCGCGAACGACTCCGTTCGTCAACTCACTTCAAAGAGTCGTTCGAATTGATTCGTTCGTTCGCGACCGACCCATCTCTAATATATCTACATATTCTTCTGCGAGTATCTTCAAGGGCGTTTCTCAGGGGGTATCACCCAAATGCACTTACATGGACAAATAACTCGCGAACATGCACTATAGGTATGCTTCCAATACTACAGAAACTATTGAATTAATGTTTTGGTAACTAAGTTAAAAAGAGATGGTAGAGTCGTGCAGGGTTCATGCGAAACGTCACGTTAGTACTATATCGCAGATTAAGAAACAAGCATTGAGAAGCAAATCGACCAATCAGCTTCACTTCCTGTCAACTGACCCACTTCAAAGTCTCATTGGCAGCCATTTTGGTCGCAAATCAATCGCGAGAAAATCAACTTTTTCTACCTGTCTGTTCATCAGTCTATTTTTTGAAGTATATTCTCATGATCTGATATACCGTGTTATTTTGGAGTTCGCAAGAGATTGAATACTTTGTCAGAAAATAAATATATGTTGATTTATTTAAAATTTTAAGTCGAATTTCCAATTGACGTTCTGGGAGCGATTTCCATTCCAGTTGTTGATAGAGGTCAGTAAAACTAACGAGACCATCATAACGGCCTTTCACGTATCTTGCTGATCTTCTCTGCACGCGTTCTATCTCTGTATTTAAGCCTACCTCATGAGGTCCCTAAATACTGGCAGCGTATTCCTAGTGAGGTCTAACAATGGAGAAGAGGCAGATTTTTCTAGCTTTATCATCACACTTCCCTAGTACTCTTTTTAACAAATCCTAATACCATACTTGGGATATGAACCAAATCCGACCAATTCATGCCATTGGAAATCAGGTCCAGTCTGCTCAGGGATTTTGTGTGATATGAAATTCTGGTTCTGAAGTTACTTGAATTTTATCCCAGAAGTATGCATTAACTCTTTTTGAAGCTGAAAAATCTTTAGTGGACATATGTAGCCTTGAAAATACTTTAATAATGCAACAACAATTTTGAACCTTTAGTGATTCTTCATTTTTCGCCAATCCTTGCTCGGAAAACAGGAGAAATTCAATTGTAAAACTAAACGTTTTGCTTGTTAGGCTCAGGGACAAGATAATTACGCTGCCAGAATATTAAATCACATATATTAATGTCGTAATTTGCGTTTCGTAATAATCAAACATTTCCCCTGAGTGCGTGCACGATAGTGAAATTTCACGATTATCCTAAGATGGTGAAATACCCAGCTACATTGCTTTGCTAGAACGTATTCTATATCAGAATCTAATTTCGGTTAAATGCACCAGGGTTGAAATTTTTCATGAAAAAATCATTTGACTGGACCGGGATACGGACCCGGATCTCCCAATTGCCAGTCGGGTGTGTTAGCCAGTTACACGACCAAGCCGTCTTCCTTCAAAGCGAATTTAAAATGATTTTTTCATGGCGAATTTCAACCCTGGTGTCTATGCACCCGTGCGAGTGACTTCGTACCACATCATTTGTTTATGCAATGATTGGAAATTCGGGTAAATGGTTAATAAATAGACCAAGTGCAGCGTTTTTGTACCTCGGTCGAACGTTTGCGAAAAGTGGAAGAATAGATGAAGGGATTTTAAGGTGTGCGGAAATGCCTGCTAAATCGTCGTAGGTGGCATGTGGAGCATATATTTAAATGAGTGCTTGTTTAGGGAAACGAAAGTCGCAGCACAGAAAAGTACATATATTCTCTTCCTCGCGTAATGGGTAATTGCACCTGAGTATTTGGTTATCACACCTATATATTAAGTATTTGGAAGAAGGGATGAAGGAATATGGGATGAAGATAAACCTAGGAAAGACAAAGGTGATGCCAGTAAACTGTGAAAATTATACGAGTGTGAAAATAAATGGTGTAATAGGAAAAGTTAAAAGCTACCGGTACCTAGGAACGACGGTGACAGACGACTGGAGAAGTATTGCAGAAATAAAAGCAAGGATAGCAATGGCAAAAGAGGCCTTCAGCCAGAAGAAAAACTTGCTATGCAATAAAAGTCTGGATCTGGAGCTGAGAAAGAGACTAGCTAAATGTTATTCACGGAGCGTTTTCATGTATGGATGTGAAGCGTGGAAATTAGGTAAGAGGGAAAGGAATAGAATAGAAGCTTATGAAATGTGGGTGTGGAGAAGGATGGAAAAAGTAAGATGGGTAGATAAGATGAGAAATGGAGAGGTTTTGAGCAAAGTAAAAGAAGGAAGATCGCTCCTAAAGGAAATAAGGAAAAGGAAAGGAAACTGGCTGGGCCATGTGGAGAGAGGGAAAAGTATAATAACTGTGGCACTTGAGGGTTCAATTGAAGGAAAGAAAAAGAGAGGAAGGAGAAGAATTAAATTGGTGGATCAGGTGAAGAACATCAGCCATGATGAAACAAAGAAGGAAGCTCGGGACAGAAGCGGATGTAGACGACAGTGGTGTACGGGACCTGTCAGCAGACAGAACACCAGATGATGATATTAAGTATTAAGTAAAACAGTTTTCAAAAAAACGTGCACTATTGTCAACCACAATTATGTATGTAATCAATAATTCAAAAATATGTATGATGGAAAAAGAACAAACCTTGCCAATTTCACTAGTAAGTTTTATTCATGACCCGGGTTTCGACAGTTTATGTCATCTTCAGGTGAAGATAAAATACACTGTCGCCACCTGAAGATGACATAAACTGTCGAAACCCGGGTCGTGAATAGAACCTACTAGTGAAATTTGCAAAGTTTGTTCATTTTCCATCATGAAGAAATTCCACAAAGTTACCCCTGACATGTTCGTTTGGTTAAAAATATGTATGTTACATGGCACTGACAAATGGTGACTTGTAGTTTTGTATTTAATTTATATAACAACTTTATAAATTGCACAGGACCGAAGAGTATGGAGAACTGCCGCCAACCAACCTTTGGGTTGATGACTTAAGAAGAAGAACAACTTTTGGAAAAACCTTGGATAGTTTGTTCGCTAAATGGACTTCTTCTTACAGGGCGTGCCCTAGATCAATAACTTGTACCAATCTAAAAAAATGTGAAAGGAATCTAAGATATATCTTAAAAGATGATATGAGAACTGTGAATTCAAATCATCCATCAGCCCGTATATGTTTAACAGAGTCAGGCGTCATACACAGGAAGTTAACCAAAATGTAGAAAATCGTCGCTCTTTTCCGCAGATTTTTAAAAACTATTACTGTATTTTAATTAAAAATCTGTGAAAAAGTGAGATTGTGGTATTCACTATCAATTAATCCGCCTGAACAACTTCTCATCATCCCAGAAAAATGTTTTACCGAACGTTTTGTCTGCTAATATTCCATTTATCGTCGTTCCAGTGCGCTGAAGTGTTCCGATTTGAGGGAGCTTTAAATGCATTGAAAGCAAACCTCCTTTATGTCCGCAAATAGTATTTTGAATTGTAGAATTCTTGGCTTAAAGTCTTAAACTCGCTGGAACGAAAGGTGTAATGGCAGCCGGCCGGGCCACTGAACGCCTGATGAGAACCGTCGGGAAATAGTTGGTGGCGCTCAAGACAGCGGCGAATTGAGTTGCCTTGCCGTGTGATTGTTGTTGGCGCGCCTCTTAATGACCGCGCTGCCATCATAATTTCCCACTTTGTCCGAATGCGGTCGAGTCATTCTGGCTGCAGGAGAAAAGACGATGTTTCCCGCGTCCTTCGCGCGTCTCTTTCGGGAAAATAAATCACACACGTCCCGTCTCGCATGAAGAGGGAATTGCTTTTTTTTCCTTCGTCTCTCTTCTCCCTCCTCCTTTTAAAGAACACTCCTTCTGTTTATCTCACCTTCTCCCGTTTGAACGGAAAGAGAGAAGTGGCGAAGTGAAGGCGAAGTCGCAGTGTCTTTTTCGCGTTTCGCGGCGATGACAAAAACTTTACGCCTCTCCAGTATAAAAGATTTGTTCGCCGACCATAGCCTTCTTTTTTTTAGCCGACAGACCACGCTCATTAAGTTGGTTCACCCCTCAAGTCAAGTTGTTTAGAAAATTTTGAAAATTGCATCTGAAAAAATTGAGTGGGTGTTTCAAAGTTTCTTTCTTTTAACTTCAGACTGTGAACTTCGTGAATACCAGAGAACAGAATCGCGCAGACGGCATTTAGGGCGGCAATGGTTGGTCTTTAAGGGCAAATAAAAAAATTATTTAAGCATTTATTCACAGTTCACTTAAGTTAATGTATTTTATGCGATGGGAATCACCATTCATGCAGTGATAAAGATGATACAAAAACTAAATTTAAAATGCTAAGACTTGAGAAAATTGCCCGGTATGTATTCCAAAATTATGAAAATTATATTTTAAATGTTTGACCATTGCGAATCTTTTACTGGGATCAAAACCTAGAAACAGCTTGTTCCAGCAACCATTGTAGAATTTTAAAAATGCAATAATTCGCGGTCATAAGAAAATCTGTTCACATAAGATCAAATCATTAGGAAATATATCTCATGTGCCTGAATGTTAAGGTAGTTTGAGCGAAAAATAATTTTACTTAGAAATCAATGAATTTGGGCTCATTTCAAATAAAATATCTTACCCTTCTAATGACACAAAAAATTCAACCCCTTACCACATTACTTTCGGAGTTATTTGCCAAAAAATACCATCCATTTTACACGGGAAATGGTAGATACGTGTATGCACTCCAGAGAAACATTATTTACAAAATGAGGAATTCTCACACTTAGATATCGGAGAGAAACTAACAGCGTGTAGTTTGTATGTTCTCTCAACTATAGTTGAAAATTAATCATATTATCACCGCAGTAAATTCTTCGGGATCACAATAAACCCGTTTTGATGGAGTTTCAAACGTACCGCGTGAAATAAATGAGTCAAGTTAAAGACTTATTTGGATATTTTCATTAAATTACTGACAATTTCTGTCATGTAATACTATATTATGTCACCATTAATGATGCAATGTTTAATTCGTGTGTCTTACTGCTGGAGAAATTAAAAAATATAATTCGAATATGATATCTGTTATGATTTTGGAACTATCTCGCTCGGACTACCCTAAGTAATAAAATAGCATTGAATTGTAAAAAAAATGAAACTTTAAAATTCATTTTTTTCTCTTTCATCATTGAATATATCACTATTCAGATCAAGTGAGCAAATTTTCTCGCAAGTTCGACTGTAGAATGAAAGCAACAACCACACTTTTCCATTGGTTTTTAATAGCAATTACAACGCGCTTCAGTTCACAGAGTCATCATTAGGTACTAGACGCTGAGAAAAAAAGAAGACAATACATTTATATGGTTGCAAGGACGAGTGGATATGGGGGAAACTGAGTTATATTATTGATTTTGACACCGTAACTTTCCACCTTCCCTCTCTCCCTACCTTACTCCTGTTTTCTCTAACCACTCCTTTCAAATAAATAAATGTGATGTCTTCTTTTTGTACTCAGTGTCAGGTGCCTGATGATGACTCTGTGAGTTGAAGCGCGTTGCAATTAGTATAAAAAGCTTGTGGAAAAATCTGATTCTTGTTTTAATTATGACAAACTTCCTCTGCATTACGTCTGAATCCGTTGAACTGATCATAGATATAATCCATATATCGTAGATATAATCACATTACAGCCAATCGCGCCAATAAAATTAGAGAGCTAGATTGTAGAACCGATAGGTATAAAATGTCATTTTTTCCGCGTACCATTCGGGACCATAACCGCTGTGATCGTCGTCATGAATAGTTCGAGTGTTGACAATAGGCAGGCAGTAAATCTATCTCATTATATTCTCTACTCTCTTATTTATGCATGATGTAAATATTGATGTCCTTATTTATGCATGATATTTTGCATTTGTAGTAGTAGTCTTTGTATCCCTTGCATGTTGGAACGATTGAAGATTGAATGTTTCTTGGGTATTAGATTTTTAATTGGCGCTTTGCATGTGTGGTACGCGGGTTTTAATGTAATGTCGGTGTTCTACCATATCATTCTTGCATGCCTGGTGCGAAAGCACCCCCTGCCACACACCCTTTGGGTGGCTTGCAGGGTATGGCGTAGATGTAGATGTACAGTAGATTGAGCAAGATTTTTTCTTAAGTCATTACGAATACCGTATTTAAATTTTTTTATACCTCATCAGCTGTAAGAAGCATGAATTATATTTTATAGTACTAATGGCTAAAAAAAAACATAACTTCATATGAATGAAATTCTAATTAATAGAATAAATTATGTTTTTCTAAATAAGTATAAACATGACTTTTTATTTCGACTATGCAAAATGAAAACGTCATCACAACTGGTGGTATTTTTTACAATTAAGTTATACTTACTGTCTTTGATAATTATTTATGTTTATAATTGATTTAGTTTTAAAATGACTGAGAGAATATACGATCATCAACGCTAAATTTTTTACGAGATAATGGCGTAAAAAATACTCTTTCAAATTAATGTCACACTGAAGTGCTTATCCGTGCCATAACCCACGTAAAATGGCCGGTGGACGTTGGCAAATATCTCTAAAAGTAACGCAATAATTGAACTCTGTTCGAGAGACATTTCGCTCTATCTACCGCAATTGAGATGCCCTCAGCGTGTGTGACCATGCGAATAAGCCCAGCCCTCGCCGTTTGGCGAAGCGAGCATGACTCATGAACGGGACAGCGGCTTGTTTACTCACTTCGTCACCGTATCCTCCTCCCTAATTGACTCGATGGAGTACATAAAGGGGCCGAATGTGTTGTCGAAAGGTAAACGACGGCCATAAAAGACCATCAACAGCACAGAGGTTTGTGGCCTTTAACACTTTAAGTGCTATGGCCTTAATACACTTTGAATGCTACGGACGTAATGGTACGTCCCCCTATATTTCCTAGATGGACGATGGACGAACTTGGACGTCCATGAAATATCATTTTTGAACGGCAGCTGGCCGTAATTGTACGACTGCTGTCTTTCTGGTAGACACATATGACCGCAAAGGGCCAGAATAAATTTTAATTGCAAATAAAAGTTCATTAACCTTGATTTGAAATAGTCTTCCTTCACAATCCAGGTAAGTGTGTAAAAGCCTCCGTTTTTTTAGTGGATCTTCAATTCAAAGCCCAGCACGCAAAGTGTTTTAAAATTTGAAAATCAGATGCGACAACCCTACAATAAGCACGCGCCAGACCATCGTCTTAGGGCGGAATTACGATCGACGTTTCCTGACGTGACCGAATCGGATGGTGGGCATTCAGTTTTCATTCGTGTCTTCCCTCCAAGGAGAAATGTGTTAAGATTGACGGGAGGATCAGCGCCAACTGTCGACCCTTTGTGAAAACGGAGCAACAAACGGCTGCGAAATAATAGCTATTCGTTTAGTTATTTTTTCAGTCGAACAATAAAGTATGCGAAAAAATACCGTCTGATTCCGCTTCATGAGGGCTAGTTATGTTTACGACACGTGTTTCACGGCCTGGTCGCCAAGGGCTATGTGGTAGGCGTCAAAGAATATGCAATGCACACATTAGAAAAACATTACTGAATTAAACTTAACTGATACAAATGAAAATTAACCATGAATGGAATTGAAAGCATTGCTGATATACATGAGCATCATATATCTGGAAAAACGAAATAACTTAAAATAAATATAGATGTAGATGATAGAGAGTAAAAATTAATATAGATGTGGTAAAAATCAATGTGACGGCTACTAACGATGTATGATTGAATTTAATTGAACTAATCAATACTGACAAATTTCCGGGTCGGAATATGTGTTATCTCACTCATAATTCTGCTTGAGACTGCATTGAATGAAGATGGTTCATCATCTTATCGCTAAATACCAGTAAAAAAAATTTGATGAAATTCGTGTAGCTTAATCAGCCAGAAACAATCCTCTTGAATATAGCCAATGCCTCATAATTGGAGCAGATTAACTACTGGAGCGACGGATATGTAGTCATATATTCGGGCATGAATACACATTCTGGATTTAAATGTTTGGAATTGTTGCCTAGGCTACGTGTTGCCTAAATTTACACTTTTACTTCACCCAGTCCTTGGCGCCACTTCGAAAAAAGTCTTTTCAGTTGAATCGTTAATGGCCGTTGTTAATTGTTGTTGAGGTGAGACTGGAGGATATTTAATAACGATAGAGGAGATATGAATTACGTGATGCTTTGAATAATAGCTGGCTATTTTTGTGACCTAACAGTTAATTTGTAAATGCTAGAGAGGAAATGTCTACTACAATAATTGTTTATTTACAATCCATCGACTGTATTTACATTTGAACTGCACTTGAACTTTCATCGCTATGCGGCGCAACAATCCAAAAGTTGTTTGTTTACGGAATGATTGACAACAGTTTTTGGCGACGAGTCAACAATCCATAATATGTATTTATGTATTTGGGACGACCAGAGAATCGCAAGTTTAGACATCATACTGAAGAGAGATTGGAGGAGAAGAGTGAAGTCATTCTGGCAGTACAGCGAGAGGATTCTAATGGTGAAGTTGGAAGGAGAACCGACGTATACAGTGAAAGTGCAGGTCTACATGCTGACATGTAGCCATACGAAGAAGAAATAGAAGTAGTTTACGTGCAAACTGACGAAGCCTTCAGAGTAATGAAGGGGGATGAGAGACTCATCATAATCGGAGACTCTAACGCAGATGTAGGCGGAGGAAAAGAATAAATAGTGTAGGATATTTTGGACTGGGCAAAAGTTATGCCAAGGGAGAAAGACTGGTCCAATTGGTATAGTAACATCGATTGCAAGAATGAAATGCATTGTTCTTCGAGTCATATGATAGGGAAATTTCATCCATCTATTTTCATTGCAAGTAATTTAAAAAATGCAAAAAATAAACCTATGCACTGATAACAATGCTTTTCTAATGGGAGTAAAATATAGGGTCCTGTTTTAGAGCCTCATTCATGGTGCCCTAAACCTTTTTTCCATGATACTCTGTTAATTTTTCGTAGTTACGTTTTCGCTACGTTAGGAGACGCTGATCGTGACATCGCCTTAAAAAGGAGACTATCACAACGCGATCTTTTCATGAAGCCGTTTATGCATCTTTTTAGCGCTGCAATTTGCAACTACATCCACATGTTTACATCTACATTTACATGCTACCCGACGAACCGACGCATAGGCGTGTGATAGTGGGTGTTAGGACACCAGCCGTGTAAAGCTAAAAGGGATAAGGTTTTGGGAGGTGAAATGGTGACGTGTATCATGGGAGTGTATTTATTGGAGCTCAGTTTTCATTGTGATCGCCTATTGTGCACGGAAAGAACGAGTTTTTGTACTTATCTGTTCGGCAATATTATTCTCTTATTTTATCGCTTCTGTCAGACATATAGGTATAGTGAGGCGTCATGATAATATTCTCTGTGTCACTCTGAAACACACCAGCGTTACAACCATTCCCCGTTTTAATGGCAACGACTGCTTCGGAAGGAAACAGAACGTTGGAAAACTGTGATGCGTTCAGTCTTCTTAATTTCTGTGATATTTCTTCTCTTGTCTTCTTTCTTCCGGGAAAATTATGCGGCCGAAAACTCAAGTCTCCATTTCGTAATCGTGCCTTACATATGTTCGCCTCACTCATTCCAGTAGAGATCTTAACCCTTAGAGTGGCGGGGAGCGCTAACGCGCTCCTCCTGTCTCTCGCGAAAAGTGCCAGAAGCGCAATAGCGCTCCTCCTGCAATGTGACTCTTAGATGCTGGTATTTCACTGATTGTTCACAGATGGCACCTAAATACAGATTACTTATGAAGCTTAACCCTTGTAGTTTCTAAATTGACCACTGGCGTTTATCTTCCTTTGATTTTACATGTGCTACGTTTTTATAAAATTTACTTAGATTTTGCTACCCCAATACGTCAAAATGGCGTAAATTCTTACTGAACTCATATTTTGTAAAAAAATCGTCAAATAATATATTAAAAAGGTGAAACCACATATGATAAAGTTTTCCTTAAGTTTTTGAATATTTACCTTCTCTTGTATTTGAGACAATTTTTTTCCTAAACTACTGCAAAATCAGCAAAAATGCCTCTGCAATTTTAGCATAGTACCTTGAAAATTGGTTGGCACTCAAAGGGTTAATCATCCTTGTATCTATCTGTACCTTCCACCGTCTTCAATAGTCCCAGGATTTTTCTGAAAATCTTTATTTCCTTCTTTTCTTTCTCTAATAATCCTCCCGCAGAAATCTACAAGTATTTCTCCTTTGGCATGTCTTTGCCCAGTCTAAAGCCATTTTGGTTGTCCTATCCTAAGTTGGTTGACTGCAGCCCACCCTGACCCTTCTCTATCTGATGCTAGTGGTCCCATTACCTCCTGATGGGTCTTCCAATATACATTCCTCTTTATTGGATGCATAAACTTATTCCTGGGTCTTCCTCTGGGGACTTTTTCCTCTATTTTACCGTCAATTAAGTTCTATTCAAGCCCATTGTGTCTCAAGGAGTGTCGAATCCATGTGGCTCTTCTTTTTTCTGAGGAGTTCCATATGGCCCTTTCCTTCTCTACTCTTTTGCAAACATCTTTCTTATTTTGTCCGTCCATTTTCCCTTCAGTATCCTTCTCCAGCACCAGGTTTCGAAGGCTTCTAATTAGTTCCGGTCTGCTTTTGCAATGGTCCATGCTTCCGATCCATAGAGTGCTACGCTCCTCACGAAAGTTTTCACATACTGTTTCCTGGTTTGTAGTCCTATCTTCTTTGAGTACAGCAGTTGTCTTTTTCCCATGAATGCTTTTTAGGAAATTCTCCGCACTATGTCCGTTGTACTTCTTCCGTCTCACGTGATGGTATTTCTGAGGTAGATGAATGAATCTACTTCCTCTAATTTCTCTACTCTTAGGGGGACTTCTACGCTCAGCTTCTCTCTTCCGTATACTTGCATTTTAGTGTTCTTGTTATTAATTTTCATGTTGTAGTACCCTGCATTGTTTCCCTCTCCTCCTTCTCCCACCACTGTGTCCCAATCTCCCATCATTGGATTGGATATTTGGGGAGGCGACCGACAGCTAAGGTCATTTGCGCCATTGGGGACAGGTAAGGGAAGAATGGTGGATAGAAACCCAGCGTCGGCATTAGCCTGCTCTTAACGAAAGGCGTCAAGGGGACCACTGCTTAACGTCTCATCCGATAGACGGAGTAGTCAACTTGAACTGCCCTCCACAAGACACTCAAGTAGGGATCGGGTTCTCACTGAAAAACATCCTCCTCTGCAGGGATTTAAACCCTGGCCGCCCATGTGGTAGGCGAGTACTCTAGCCACCACAGCAACCCGATCCCCTGTCTCCCGTTTTTGGAAGTTTAAGTCTTTCTGGAGTGAATACCGTAACATTTCACATGAAATATGATATCATCTCTTGGAAAATATTTTAAGAACAGTAAATTTGCCGGTAATATGGTATCTATGGAAAGGTGAGATATTTGCGTTTATAATAAGGTCAATTCATGGAGTTGTATTCGCGCGAAGTGATCTCCCACCGTAACACCGTTAAGGTAGTCCGAGCGAGATAGTTCCCTAGTCATAATAGAGACGATATTCGAATTATACGTTTTAATTTCGCCAGCTGTAGGACACAAATTAAATATTGCATTATTAATGGTTAAATGATATAGTTTTATACGACAGAAATTGTAAGTAATTAAATGAAAATATCTAAATACCTCTTTAACTTGACTCATTTTTTTCGCGGGGTAGGTTTGAAACTCCTTCAATATGGAAGGTTTTTTGTGATACCAAAGAACCTATTGCGGTGACAATATGATTAATTTTCAAATATGGATGAGAAAACATACGAACTACACTCTGTTATTTTTTTACGACATCTAAGTGTTAGAAATACCTCATTTTGTAAATAATGTCTCTCTGGAGTGCATACACGCACCATTTTCCATGTAAATGGGCTGTTATTTTTTGGCAAATATCTCCAAAAGTATTGTGGCAAGGGGTTAATTCTTTTGAATAATTAGAAGGGATAGATACTTATCTTTAAAATGAGACCATACTCTTTAGTGGATTGGAGGTCATGTCAAATAGAAGAAACGTTTTTCTACAACGCAAATCGAAAAAAATTATTGAGTCTCGTCGAATTAATTACATTTGTCGTCATTGAAACGGAATAGTGCTCGCATTTCCAAATATACCAAATATCAGATGTACTAGTTACACGGCTTTTAGAAATATTTTCCATAATCTTAGAAACAGTTGTCCTTGGGACAAGGAAAGGGTATATACTACAGAACGACTTTTTTAAAATAATGTATAAACTCAAAAGCCTAAATAATTACAGACATTTAATTGTGGTTATTCGGTATGTTTTCTCATTTATTTTGTAAATACTTTACAATATGGAGTGTAAAAATTTACTCTCCATAATAAGAAGGATTTTTAACTGAACTGTGAAAAAATCGAATCAATTACTCACCTAAATAAAGATCGTATTTTAACTACTGTGAAATTCAGCAAAATTAAATATTTTCTCGCCATCAGTACTGAAATATTTGCTTCACGCATCTTACAATTGATGATATAAAGAAATACCATTCAAATCTAGTCTCACCATAACAAGCTTGCATAAGAAGCAAACAAAAATATCGCTCCAACTATCTAAAGTAGCAAGATATGAAAAAATAATATATTTATGTCACTACTCGGTTTAAATTCCGTAGAACATGAAAATGGGACATTTCGGCGCGGCCACTTCGGCGCCGGGACGTATTAGCGCTGCTGTTTCAGCAGCGGCCGCTTCTGCGCAATGGCTGTCGAATATTGTGCACGACGCTGCAAAGGTATGCTATGTTACCTCTTGAGTCATTGACTTGAAAAATGGGGAATTTTGCACGCTACATGTGGAAAACGCCCCCGCAGTATTCGATTATTTGGAGAATCCTGAAAAGTTCCTGCAGTAAGTCGTTTAATATGACTTTTTTTAATTATCGAGGAAACATGGAAACAAAAAAATGGAAAACATGAAATTGCAGATAAATTTATGTGCAGATCCACACTTTAGAAATTCCCCATTTTTTTTAAATCAAGGAGGAACCTGGGATTCAATATACTGTTTTCTTAAGGTGTACATAATTTGTTGTAATAAGTAAATTTAGGCTTCTTGCTGCCTTTATATATTTTTAATTCAATGTGAATACTCCTCTGAGTAAAATTCTGCCGGAGAAAGAGCTAAAAAGAAGCTTTTACTTCGTCGCGAAAACCCATAATTAAACTCACTGCAGCCTCCGTAGCTCCATCCACTCAGATTTTGCTTTTTATTATTATTATTTTTTTATTTATGCTTATTTTTTTATTTATTATTATTTTCAAAATTGCTACGACTATCTACGTGACATATTTCCCAAGAATTTGAACCAAAAGTGAATGAGACAAGTCCAAACCGTATACCACGTTCATTGGTAGTTCAATCGTAAGACAGACCTCTACCCTACCCTATCTGATGGTAGTTCCCTCACCTCCTGGTATCTCTTCCTTTGTACATACTATCCGCTTTATTTGGTCCACTAATTCTTAGGTTCACGTAAACTAATTATTAGGTTCTGGGGACCTTTCCCTCTATTTTACCTTCAACTACTTCCTTACAAACCCATTGTTTCAAATTTTGGTGAAAATCGTACATAAATACATGTTTTTTTATTCGGCATGATACCTTCAATTTTTTTAGCTACCAATTATAACAGTACGAAACGTTTTATATCGCGCTTACGGGCAAATCTGTGCATTACCATCAATGGTCGTTTAATCCTGAGATTGGTTGACTGCAGCCCTCCTCCATTCCCTATCTAATGCTAGTTCCCTTACTTCCTGGTAGCTCTTAATTGTATTTTCCTCTTTATTTGGCCCATAAACTTATTCTTGAGTCTTCCTCAGGAAACTTTTCCCTCTATTTTGCCTTCAATTATGCTCCTCACAAACCCATTGTGCCTCAAAGTGTGTCCAATCCATCTCTTCTACATCCTCTACTCTTCTGCACATTTCATTATTTTTATTTTGTCCATCCTTTTAATCTTCAGCATCCTCCGTCACCACTAGGTTTTGAATGCTTCTTGTCTTCTCAAGTCAGCTTAAAATGGTCTAGGCTACCGATCCATGGAGTGCCACTCTCCACACGAATGCTTTCACATACGGTTTCCTGGTTTTTAGTATTATCTTCTTTGAACAGGGCAGGGGTCTATTTCCCATGAACGCCTTCTTAGCTTGGGCTATTCTCCTCTTGATGTCCGCTGTACCTCTTCCGTCCCACGTGATGATACTTCCGAGATAAGTGGAGGAATCCACTTGCTCAAATTTCTCTCCTCTCAGGGTTACTTCTGCATTCATCTTCGCTCTTACGCATACTAGGATTTTAGCCTTCGTCTTGTTTATCTTCATGTGAATGAAATTTTCATTTTGATTTCAAGTAAATCCATGTAATAATATCATTTAAATATCCCTACTTATTAGTCATTCTAAATAGTAAAGAGGGACAACTGTAAAAAAATAATCATCAAACTTTTAACTTATTCTAGTCAATATCCCTGACAGCACCAATATTACAATTACAATTGTGGTGAGCTTAAAAAACCTACCTAGTGTTAAACATGAAGAATTAGTTTAAGCATGTTGGAAACATATCAAAACAAATTGAAATACTAAAATTATTACACTAATTTATATCTCAAAATAACAAAAAAATTAACAGTAAAAGTCAATGAATTATAAGTAAGAAGCGGATGAAGATATACTAGATGCAGACATGTAGATACAACCATGAATATACATTATGGATTGTTGACTCGTCGACAAAAACTGTTGTCTAGAATTCAGAAAACAAACAACTTTTAGGATTGTGGCACCGCCTAGTGATGAAAGACGGCAGTTCATATCTAAATACAGTCGACAGATTGTAAATTAACTCGTCTTGCCGGTTTTATTTACCAGTAATCATAATGCAGTGGATGAAAATGTAGTACCATACGCGGGATGTAATCACACACTTTCTCACGGCAATAACAATTACCAACGGTCATTTACGATTCAACTGGAAAAACTTTTTTCAAAGTAGCGCCAAGGACTGGGTGAACTAAATGTGGAAATTTAGGCAACACGTAGCCTAGACAACAATTCCAAACATTTAAATACATTATGTATATTCACCGGTACAACCATGAATATATATTATGAATTTAGATGTTTGGTATTGTTGCCTATGCTACGCGTTGCCTAAATTTCCACTTTTAGTTCACCCAGTCCTTGGCGCCACTTCGATTAGAGTCTTTTCAGTTGTTATTGTAAAAAGACGTAGTTAATTGTTGTTAACGTGAGACTGTGGTGAATATTCAGTTATGATCGAGAAGATATGAATTACTTGATGCTTTGGTAATATCTTGCTATTTTTATGATCTAAAAGTTACTTTGTAAATGCTAGAGAGGAAATATCTATTACAGGAAATGTGTAAGTGGTTTATGAAACGTACATCGTGTGCCAACGACGATGTTTGCTAGACTATAATTCTAATTTGAATGCATTAAGCCCGTTCGGCTTCAATAAAGAATTTAGAACGCCTTTTTTAAACAGAACTTGCTTCGTACCAGGCTGCAAAATAGGGTATGCGTCTAGGAGAACCCAGAATAGGAGATTTCGATTGAAAAATAAGAATCGGTTCAAGGCGGCTGTAAGTGCATTCCTTTTTACCAACACTGCAATGATGGACATTGGGAATACTCATGAAGTCACCTCGCATTATTATAAAATTTCCGTATTCAATATTCACGAAGTGCTAAGAAGTTAATTGTGCATCTGTGCAATTAAATTTGGAGAGGAATTAAATATATCTGTAGACCGGACGACATTAATAAAGTGTATGATTACGTCCCGCGTATGGTACTACATTTTTCATCCACTGCATTATGATTGATTGTAAGTAAAACTCATGTATATTCATGGTAAAACCAGTAAGACGTGTTTATTTACAAACTATCGACTGTATTTACATTTGAACTTCCGTCTTTCATCACTACTTTCCAAAAAGTTGTTTGTTTACGGAATTCTAGACAACAGTTGTTGGCGACGAGATAACAACCCATAATATATATTCATGGGTACAACAATGCGAATAAGAGATATGGGCAATTCTCTGTAAACTCGTAAATGGCTGTCCGAACCGATTTTATTTTAAATTATTAAATTTAATAAAATAAATATCACTCTTTATTTAAATAAAAGACCAAAACTTTATAGCGAAGCAGTATTTAGAACGATAACAATTTTACCTATTTTTCTAGAAATTATCAAAGCCTTAAAAATACAGTCCCCTGGCTGTCCCATACCCAGAATTCCCACTTAGAGGTAATATTTAAAAAAAAGTTATTAAGACTACATCAGTTTGGCAATTAATATCTAAGAATAGAATAAGTAAATTATATTTTTTTCATAAAACAAGGTCTAGTTACGTATTTTTTAACTTTTATAATGTCATGTAAATGTTGTCCGGAGTTTTTTCAAACAGTCCTCTGCCAAAAATTCAAAGCTACTATAGAAAATATCTGTTATGTTCACAAACGTTGTTTGGCGTGAAATGAAACGAAATCAGTGTGAAGTTAGATATAAGATAGGAGAAGTATAAAAATAATAAATGATTGATACTAATAATATGACTTACGTCTATATAAAACAGCCCTCTGTCTCATCTAACAGTCCCCTGTCACGTTCAAAACAGTCCCTTGTTGAACCTAACAGTCCCCTGTCATGTTTTATCAGAAAATCATAAATAACTTGAAAAATTCCTATAAATTCAATTGGCCCTCTTTATGTAACAACATTAATAATTACTTTCACAAGCAATAGTATTATATTTTTACTAAAATGCTAAAATAATATGCCAGGACATCGTCTGTATGGGCCATTGCGAGTTTACAGAGAATTGCCCATTCATGGGAGAACAAAGCGAATAAGAGATATATGTTTTTGCGTAAAAGGTAAGAATCAAATAATACGCGGAGAGCATGCGTGAAAGAGGCGAAGAGAGACAGAGAAGGTGTGGTTAGTGAGTGAGAGAGAGAGTGGAAGAGGGGAAGAAATACTGCGATCGAGTCGTCATTCCCGACATATGTATCGGGAAATCGGCGCGCGGAAGACCGGTCGTGCCCCGCCGGCGGAAGACGGGCACTCCATCAAACACCCGACCCCCGATCGCTCAGGCGGTGAGGAAGAAGGAAGAAAAGCCGGTCTCTCGACGAAGGAAGCGGTATGGAATGCCGGACCGAATCGAGGAAGAGGGGGAGGGTGCTCCGATGGGGGGGTAGGTAGGGTGGGAAAGGAGGCTGGAAGACGTATGGCCTCTTCTGTCTCAAGAAAGGCGTTGAAAAGGCAGTCGGAAGGAGTGGGAGCAGGCCTTTAAGGTGGCTGGGGCGGCGATCGTGCGTCATTGAGCGCGCATTTTGCTAACTTTTGAAGTAAGTTGGAAAACATTCATGATCACCTTGAGGAAGAAAGAGCTAAAAATCATTTCACCTATAAATCAATGACTTTATTATCATTTTAAAGAAATGTATTTCAGAAATTTTAACTTAACTTTAATTAAAAAAATAAATAAAAACAAGCATAATTCTTTAACTTGACTCATTTTTTTCACGTGATCCATCACATGATGATGAGTTTATAAGTCCTTCACAGTGGAAGGTTTTTTGAGATCCTGAAAGACTTACTGCGGTGACAATATGATTACATACATACATATCAATCACGCCGTTCCCTTCCGGGGTAGACACAGTCAAAATGTTCCACTCATTGATACATAGTTGTACACCTAACTCTGCTTCAATAATTTCCTCCATACTGAACTATCCTTGCTAACCACTTTTGCCTCATTTACCCCAATACTCTGCTTCATACACGCTCTCCTGTTTTTAAGACTCCTAATATTCCTCCTCCTAAGAATTGCCTCGACCACATTCAACCACAACTTTCTCGGCCTACCTCTACCTCTCGCACCAATCATTTCACTGTTATATATCTGTTTCGTAATCCGACTCTCATTCATTCTCTCAACATGGCCAAACCAACGAAGCACGCTCCTTTCATATTTGTCCATTACTGGAGCATCTAACCCACATTCATCTATTACCCACACATTCCTAACCCTATCCATCCTACTTTTGCCGCAAACACTCCTCAGATAACTCATCAGTAATTTAAAACAAAGATTTTGCACTTCTAATGTTTCTGTATTTATTTTACACCTCTAACTGTTGCCCAAATGTAAAAATAATATTCGACTACATTCTCTATTCTGACCAGAAAAAATTTTGCCTTAAAATTGTTTCATTATGGTAGAGGAAACGGTTTTTGTCTATTTAGAGATTTGGGTGACACTTTGAAATGGACTTATTATTTGCCATATCAACTGACAAAAGTGAACAAACAAATTTTACCGATTAGATTTTTTAATTTAACGATGTTTCAATGCGAAGAAATCAAGGCAATGGTAGCACTGGTCATATCTTTTGTAGCACGGGAATTTTTTCTGAATGCGATATGCGCATTTCTTTTACCTATTACTGGGATTTTTAACAAATATTGCAGTATTTAGCCGAGACAGATACCCGAAAAAATGTAGTTACAGGTAATATTTGCTTTAGTTTCTAATGCTGCGCCGGAGACTACCAATGGCCAAAGTCATATAAGGCTTTAAGCGAGGTTTCTATATGATATGTAACTCTTGTATCATTTCCATACTGAATGTATAGAGAGTTCATGGGCTAAAATGCAATGAAATTTATCTCTGATATAATTTCTACTTACTCGAAAATTTATTAAAATGCTCAGTGACCCACAATTTCCGCTCCAATCACCCTATTAGTTACTGAGGTCATAGGTATTTTGTTATATTTCCACTACATATGCGCGTATTTCTTTCAATTATGAAATAATTCATTTCATATTATTTTAGTGCTTGCTGTCAAATACATAGGTATCACTCCGAGCGAGCGATTTCAAAAGGTATTGTAAAATATAATTTTCTGCTTTAATTCCGTTCATCGGGCCAATAAATGCCGAGCAATCATGTCATAACATGTTTAAACCGAGGCAAAAATGTAAAATTTAGAATTTGTATAATTTACATTGATGATTGAGAAGTGTTTTCACCGGAAAAACAGACGAAATAAAGTATATGCATCAAATTGCCAGGATTCTCGTTGTGGAATCACATAACTGTAAGAAAAACTTCACTTTGCAGGATTTTTACTATTTAAAAAATTTAAATCGATCCGGGTTTCAAATGTACACTGTTATTTTGATCGTGAAGTAAGACAGGCTTCTCGTTGTGGAACAGCATAACGATAAGAAAAACTTCACTTTGCAGGATTTTTACTATTTAAAAATTTTTAATCGACCCATGTTTCAAATTTACACTGTTATTTTGATCGTGAAGTAAGACAGGCTTCCCGTTGTGGAACACATAACGATAAGAAAAACTTCACCTTGCAGGAGTTTTACTATTTCAAAAATTTTATTCCACCCAGGTTTCAAATTTACACTGATATTTTGAACGTGACGTTAGGTATTTGCGAGTCCCTTGTGTAAAAAATTGTGAATAAGGAAATGGCGTTCTTTTTTTCCTCGTTTGAGATGGAGAGTGAATGAGGGCCGGAGAATTTGGAGTTGGAAGGGAGGAAGAACAGAGGAGAGCAATAGGGGTGAAAAAATAGGTATTGGGGGTAAGATTGCTGTTCAAAGAGAATTCCGTCACGTAGGGGAGGAAGGAAATGCAGTGTGCAGATGAAAGGAGGAAGGAAACATTTCATTCAAAACATTATGAATTGTAATGGCATTTAGCTCTTTCTCTCCGAACGACGCTTTAAAACGGCGTATTTTTTATACGCAAGCTAACGAACGAAATTTATGAACGGCGTAAACTATGCAACGCTAGATAACGGACAATTTTTTATAACATCGCTGCTGCTAAGGTAGCCCTAAGCTGGCATAAAAGGTTGTGTGTGCCATAAAGGTAGCTTTATACGGTACATTTTATTGTACAAACAAATGTATCATAGAATGTACAAGAAACTGGATGGAATTAGAGCACGTTCTATTTCCCCTTATGTCATTCAGACAATCATACAATTTGCCACTTTATGCGGTACAATATCTTTCATGAAGGAATTTGTACATTCGTTTGTACAATAAAATGTACCGTGTCAAGCGGACTTAAAAGATTCCTCGGGACTCCGTGCCCTTTCTCGGTCCGCGGGAGAAGATTATCAAGACCTTTCATCGCAGTGCGAACCACACTCACAGTATATATCCACGGTCAGTTGTTTGTTGATGCAGTGGAACAAGAAACACGTAACTTTTGTGTATTTGCAATTTGAGGGTTTTGAGTACATTCCTTACGTTTTGCTCTAACGTTACAAATTTTAAACGAAGCGAATTAGGGATGATTTTTAGCTGTTCAAAATGGTCCAGCTTGTGTCATACTACGACTACTTTTGGTAGTTTGAGCGGGATGGTTCCCTAGTCGTGATGGAGACCATGTTCAAATTATTCGATTTAATCTCAGCCGCTGTGAGAAGCATGAATTAAATATTGCATTGTTAATGGTGCAATTATATTCTAGGTAGTTTAATAAAATATCTGTATTAGTCTTCAACTGTAGCCATTTTCTTTATGCAGGACGTTTTAAACTCCTTCCTAATGGAAAGCTTTTTGTGATCCAGAATATATTACTGCGTTAGATATATATGTTCATTATAAATATGGTTGAGATAACATACCAACAATACACCGTTAATTTTTTTTCGAGACCTAGGAGTTATAAATTGTTCATTTTTTAAATAAGGTCTCTCTAGAGTGTATATACGCACCATTTACCTTGTAAAAAAAAGGCAGGTATCTCCGTGAAAAATTTCGGAATGTAGTTTGGTAAAGAGTCCGATATTTTGGTATCTTTCTAAGGGTATTTTTATTTAAAATGAGACCAAATTTATTGATTTCAAGGTGAAAAGATATTTCTCTGAAACTACCTTCATTCGTCTATGAATTTCGTTTTCGACTTTAAAAAAAACTATTACCTACATTAACAAAGTCAATGATCCTCAACTTCCTACCCTATCGCCTTTAATCACAAAGAGGCGAAATGCTGAAACAATTTACGGAGTAAGGCAATGGCGTGAGATTATTCTTCGAGGGAGATGGAGATTGGATGAGGACTGGGGGAATTCAGTGGAGAAAAAGAATTGTCAGACTATTCGACAGCGACAATCATAAATTGCCTCCGCCATTTCTCGCGAATCTCGCTCTGAGGAAACGGTTTCGTTCGGATCGGACCTCGATTAAAACAATAGCAATAAATGACCCTACGCTGCATTAGGCTGAGTCAGGGACTCGGAGAACGAGTTAGAGCGACCCTTTTATACCCATTATAGGAAAAGGAGGGATCCAGAGAAGAGGAAACGTTCATTTTTTTCTTGGGAGCCATCAATTACTTTCCTCCCCACCTAGTAGAATGTAAGTTACCTCAGGATTAAAACGAAGATGTTTGGTTTGCGGACGTAGATAACCGCGGATAAATAAACGGTGTGGCTCTTTCTCCCATCTGTTTTCCACCTTCTGGACGGAAAACCAAGCCGTAAGGAAAGGTATCGGGGCCGGGAAATTATCCTCGAGACAATGGAACAGGAATGGGTTGGAATTGCGTTTTCGATAACACTGGATGGAGCGCTTTCCACGGGAAACTTTCCAAGCCTCCTCATTGTGGAGAAAGAGTTTTTTCCCCCCGTCGAAATTTCCGTGCTGCAAACTTTCCTCACTTTCATTGCATCTCCCCATTCATTGACGTGAGACAACCACTCACTTAAGGGTGCCGCAGCAGAATAGAGATTTATGGAAGTAGGTCTCTACTCTGTGGTGCCCTTTCAGGTATTTGGAGCGAAATATCATTTCCCCTACAACTCAATGAATATGGTCACATTAAAAACAAAATCTCTTCTTCTTTGGTTATCAACCCATGGGTTGGTTGGCAATAGCACGCCATTCCGCTCTTTGCTCAGCTTTCCTCTTCATTTCACCATATGAGACGCATCCAGAGTCATTGATGATCTGCTTCATATAGCTTAATCTAGGACGTCCTCTACGATTTGTCCCCTCAACAAAACCTTCAGCTATTAATTTTATAAAATCATTGCATCGTAGAATGTGACCTATTAGTTTAAGTCTCCTAGTCTGTATCTGTCTCCAGAGACTTCTATTTTCTTGTACTCTACTCAGCACTTCCTCATTGGTGATTCTGTCTCGCCAGCTGATTTTCTGCATCCTTCGATAGCACAACATTTCTAGGGTCTCTAATCTGCTCTTTTCATGTTTCCCTATAGTCCAGCTTTCACACCCGTAAAGGGCCACACTCTAAACATAAGCTTTCATAACCCTCTTTCTTACTTCCAAACTAAAATTTTTACAAGTCAGTCGAGTCTTTTTATCATTGAAAGCTATTTTTGCTAGTTGTATTCTATTCACAATTTCTCGTTTACTCCTTCCATCTTCTGTTATCTTACTTCCCAAGTAGCTGTATTCTGTAACTTGTCCTAGTTCTTCATCATTTATTCTTATCCATAGAGGTTCACAGCAGTCTTGAGCACCGCTTACCATCACTTTAGTCTTTTGCTTGTTTATATTCATTCCATATTGGTCTCTAAGAATTCTTTCCATCTCACCTTTCCAACAAAATCTCACCTTTCCAAAAATATCAATGTGTCAGCCCATGACCGAACTAATTTCCGAGATCTTTTACGAAAAATAACAGCCCTTTTACACGGGAAATGGTACGTGTATGCACTCCAGAGAGACCATAATTCCAAAAAAATAAGGAAAATCTAAAACCAAGATCTCATAAAAAAATTTTAAAAGTGTAGCTTTTATATTTTCTCAACTATTTTTGAAAATAATTCGTATAGTTACCGCGATATTTTTTTAGGATCGTAAAAAAAACCTTCCGTTGTGAAGGAAATTTAATGGTACCGCTTGAAGAGAACGAGTCAAGTTAAAGGCTTATAAAGATATATTTATTAAATGCCCTCTAATTTCTGTCATAAAAGTGAATATTATTGCTCCTCACTACGCTTCTTGGTCTGATAGAAGCGACAAAAATAAGAGAGATACATTGTCGAACAGATTGGTGCATAAACTCGTTCTTTCCGCGCACAGTAATTGGCCACAATAAAAACTGAGCTCCACTAAATACACTCCCATAATACACGTCACCATTTCGCCTCCCAAAACCTTACATCTTTGCAGGGCTGGTATTCTAACACCTCCTGCCACACTCCCATATGGCGGCTCGTAGGGCAGTATGTAGATATAGATTCCTTGACGTGCTCCACGTATGACCTAAGACTTTCTTTCCGGATTCCGCAAGCCCTTAAAATCTCTTCATCAATCCCTCCAACCCGACCCAACTCAATAATTCAACCTAACCCGATGGAGGACGAATTACGACGGCGTAATGTAATGAAGATCTTCAGAAAACAAATCTTGGGATTGACGACTGCTCCGGAAGATTGGAACCGTAAGTCTAGAAGAAATTAGAGAGAGAAGAAGGATGGAAGAATAGCTGGAAACGAAGGATAAGAGAGTAAATAATGCGTGTGCGTTATGCGTCGTGTGCGTTACGGCGAACAAACAAATGTAAACAAAAGAAGACTAAATTATATAATACTAACTGACTAGTATAAAGTACCAGTTACCCATCCTTCATATTGGGAAGAAAACTTAGTATACGGTTATTAGTGTTACCCAAGGAACACTACTAGGCCTTATATTGTAACACTACGATGTGACTAACACTACGAGGACCTCACACTGTCTCATTTTTTGTGTGATGTACTCTACGAACTTTTATAGGCATATAGGTAACAAGGAACATTCCAGGCGTGCAACAATTTGTAGTTTTTCCAGCATCGAAAAAGACATTAAATAGCGTTATATTTTTAGCGAAGCGTGAATCACCATAGTGATCAGTATGACAGTTTAAAAAGTTGACGGAAATCATTTATTTCTAAGTTGACAATTCATGATGAACGTTTCTAAAGATTTAATCATTTTTATTTCTTAAGTGAATAGTGTTTTCAAGGAAATTTGAAACAGATATTTTATTTTTAACTGGTCAGCACCGTTTCCGTACATTGTATGACGTACTTTTAAAGGCCGTTCATCAATTAAGTCCTTGAAGTAGCCGCTGGCTAAGGTAAATTCATTTGAGTGGCGCAGATTGCACGAATTCCAAAACGGAAGCCATTCTGCAAGCACTTTCCACTGCTAGCTTTGACGAAAGTTATTTTATCAGATAATAATACTGAAGTCAAATTTCTATACGGTAATGAGTATTTTATATGAAATCGGGAAGTTGGTTGAATAAGTAATAATTTTTTTAGGGCTTTGTATGGTAATTCGCCCTATTAGTTACAAAATTTAAAATGCCGATAATGCCGTAGTTCCTTTTAGTATGTACACTAAAATTATTTATAATTTGAGTTTATTCTGTTCTTTACCTTTCGAGGAAAGGGTAATTAACATAGAGGCAGATGTAAACATTAGGGATCAGTAAACCCCTTTCCTTTTTTGGGTACTCGTTCACTCCGGACCATTACCTTTTGGGACACGTTCCTTTCCACTCGATTACTCGATCCTATTTTATTGGTGGTCATGTATTTTATTTTTGACTAATATCGAAGGATTCTGGTTCGAGTCACAGTCAGCGGAGATGATATTTTCTCCGTATAATATCCGTTCTTAAGTGTCCCTTGATCATTGGCTTATTGGATTGGAATGGATTTTTTTGGCTCTTATTATCTTTAACTAAACTCTTTAACTCTTATTCTCTCCTTTAGAAAAATACTTTTACTAGCCCGAGCTTATTGTCTCATTGCAGGATAATTAAGATTTTTTCCAACGCCTAATTGATGCCGGTAAAGTTCGTGGCGTAGCACCATTTAAGAATATCTTGCCGTTGTCACTTAAAAGCGACAAAAAAAGACAATTTGGCAGATTATAAATATTCCATAGGTTTCAAACTGAGTGAATCGTATAATTTTGTGGTGAAAAAATGCCTATGGCGAATTATATTTATATTCCAATGCGAGCGCGAAAAAATGATTTTTAAGTGGTGGCGCTGATGCCCCACATGTCCGTCTGTTCTAGTCGAACATGGGTCATCATAGGATTACATTTCATTTGGTTTATAGTGGATTGTTCATTTCAATTTGAATATGGTCTCTATTATGACTAGGGAATTGTCTCGCTCGGATTACTTTTAATACCGCCTCAATCTTAAGGTGGTTGGAGCGATTTTTTTTTCATTTACATCTTACCGTGAACCTTTGCATTCGTGCTCTCATTCGTGATATTTACCCACGATATTTTAAACAATTACATAATACTGATTCGTTTTTTTTGGCAATACAATAATGCACATATCTTAATGGCACTTGCCACATTTTGTAGTAATGGTAATCTCATTTTTCGAACAAATTTAAGAAAAAATTTACTTTCATTTCACGCAATTGCTTACGCTCAATCATTTCACTTTTCAACCGTTTCTCTTCTCTTCCTCCAGGTATAACTTTCTACCCTTGTGTCGAGTAATGATAAGTGTGACTGCTCTGCCAACGACTGGTGAACCGTGCCCGGAAGGTGAGTCCACGAGGAATATGAGGGAATATGATATCGGGCACACTCGAGTATTGATTTAATTTTTTCGTGACTTCTCTAAAATCCTTTATTTAAACAAAATATTTAAGCTCTCTACGATAGCAATTTTAAAGCATCTACTCAACGTTAACGTAGGTCTTCAACTATAGCGGGAACGAAACATGGTGGTTCCGCTGATTGGACTTTTAAAGGTGGTTTTATCCATTAAAAAAAATTTTCAACTTTCTACCATAGCAATTCTAGAGCATCTAGTCATCGTCACCGTAGGACATCAACTAAAGCGGTAGCGATACATGGTGGCAGTTCCGTTGAGTCTACAGCAAGTCTTTAACAGTAATAGTTATACAATGAAATACGCCGAATGATGTGTATTTTTTCATGTAGGTTGTATCGTTATGAATTCACTTAATTCTAAGCCACTTAACCTCTGTGAGAATGTTAACAGACCGCTATTTCTCAGCACGGACTGCTTAGATGGAGCGCGAGAATGAACAACTAGCGGCAGCACCGCTACCCGTGCTTCGAAATAAAAGTGCCAGTAGCTTAAAAAATGGCCCTTAAATGCATATAACTCTAATTCTCTCCATTATACAAAGGCTTTTACTAGCCCTAGCTTATTGTCTCATTACAGGATAATGTAAGATTTTTTTTAAACGCCTGATTGATGCCGGTAAAGTTATTGGCGTAGCACCATTTAAGAATATCTTGCCGTTGTCACTTAAAAACGACAAAAAAATACAATTTGGCAGATTATAAATATGCCATAGGTTTCAAACTGAGTGAATCGTATAATTTTGTAGTAGAAAAATGCCTACGTCGGGTTATATTTGACTTCCTTTTCGAGCGCGAGAAAATGATTTTTAAGCGGTGGCGCTGATCCCTCAGATGTCCGTCTGTACTAGTTGGACATGGGTCATCATAGGATTACATTTCATTTGGTTTATAGTGGATTGGTCATTTCTCTTCATTATTGGAATATCCGGCATAAATTCAACTTTTGGAAAAAAATCGATTCTTGACCGCTGTAGTGGATTCTCAGACCACTGTGCGGCCATGGAACCAATGTTTGCCGTCCGCCCCTGTAGAACAACTCGGCAGCTGGGACTGAGGAGATCAAATGAAGCCACGGCCGGTCGTAGAATTTGGTCTTAGAAATGGGTTTCAACTCAACTGAAAACCATTAAACCTATTTATTTATATACATTGTAGTAATTCAGTGATGTACAATTTGGAGATTTTGAGAAATCACTGAATAACTGATTGGGATATTGTAAGTGCAGGCCACATAAAATATAAAATAGGGTTATTTTTGCATTTTGCTGAAGGAATAAAATACGCATTGCTCCAGTCGGCAAGTAAGAATCAATGCTAAAGGTGAAAAAAGTTTAGCGAATTAGGTAATATCTTGTGAAAATTGGTTATAGATATCATCATCTCCAAAAAATTGTTATATTTCCACGCAACTTTTGTTGTCAAACAACGACCTAGGTTTTGACTATATAATTTTCACGGCATCTTGAGAAAAACACTTTTTCATTTCCAGTCACCTTGAGAATGACATAGCGTTGTCGAAATCTAGGACGGTGTGTGATGATAAAAGTTTTGTGGAAAATATAACGAAATTCTATTTTTTTGAGCTCAAGATAACTAAAGGTAAACCTTTACCCGTTAACAACTACCGTTGTCTTCACTTTTCAGAACCAAAACTGGATTTATACTCATGCTTTCGTGAATACTTTTTTAAGAGAAACAACGCCATGTTTGCTTCGATTTTTCGTCCGAAAATGAGAAAAAAAATTGAGAAAAGGGGCAAAAATAAAATCTCAACAGTAAATAAAACCTTCGTGTGGTTTTACGTTAACACGTAGTTTCTGCAAGTTTCTTCTGCAAAGAATTGTGGGGAATCCTACGCTAGAGCGAAATTTTTCACTAGTCACTGCAGAGCGGGATTGGTTTTCGTTTATGTATCTGCAAGCGGCTAACTGAAACTTTTTTAAGTACTGCCCACAGACTTGCAGATCCGAGTACGCCTGAAATCGACGCTGGAAGTCGCTTGATGAAATTTGCACAATAAACATCCTGGTGTTTAAGTAACTTTAAGCAAGATAATATTGGACCCACACACCTCTCATGTAAGACAATTTGTGGAGAGCCCAACATCCCTCCCACCCGTGAACGTCGTATTAATACTAAGCTGTAGTTTTTATTAATTAGTCCTCTAATTGGGAAAGGACGCATCAGATGATAGGTGCGTTTAAGTCTGCCAATTAGGGAGAGGGATCGGAGACAAACAGACGCAGCGCTGGGAGCAGTAGTTTGAAAAAATTGGCCGCCGGTGATTCTTCTCTACCTCTCTAACATCGCTTTATTGTCGGTTAAAAAAAATGAGTCGAAATCTTCCATTTGGAGATGCTCCACCATCAAAACGAGGAGACTGACTTTAACCATGCCCTTGAGAGCTTCAGTTCTAAATTTACTGACGCGTCTTAAAAAAATGTTTTTGCCTTGGGTGCACTCTCACTTATTATAACATAAAAAAAGCCTAACGTCCTTTGCACGGGATATAAAATTGCCCATGTATGAGCGCTTATTTTCCTGCTATTTTTCATCAAACTAAATTACGACTTTGATGCGATTAGCCAGACTTATCCTTGACAGTTTTTAGTGAGAGATTTGTTTCATTACGAAAATTGCATATGTTGTCGAAAGAGTATAAGTGCTCCGACTTTAAAAGGCTCCATTATGGCGATTTGACTCTTTTAACATCTGTGCTGGGTTAGTGTTACATATAATTAGTAATATAGTAAGATATTCCGACTTACAAGATTGTATTAACATTACACCTTCATTTGTAATTGATTTTATCACCGAAATTTTACATGTTCCACCAAAAGGCTCTAATATGGATGCTTTGGAATCAGTTGTAAATTATCAGTCAGTCAAGCAACCTTTTCAACAAGCTACTTCTTCCACACCCCTCCTCACTCCTTTCCAAATAAATTTCCCTTCTCACAAGCCCCTAATCTGTGTTCTCTTGCCTTCCCGCCCAAAAATTAGTTTGTTCTCCAAACCCCCCTTCTTAGCGTAAGGTTGCTATCGCAACAATTAATAAATTAAAGACAAACAATTGCACCTGAAGATCCAAGAAGCTGCGAAACGCGTTGTACTATTGCAATAAATAACTGTGGAAAATACTGTGGCACAATACTTATTTTCAATATGGATTCGATTACAAGGCTATATTGCGCCGGCCGTCTTTTGCTGTTGTATGCTCTGTGCGTGTGATAGCGATGCATATACTTTGTGGTAGGATGAGACATTCCAAAATATAAGATTGTATTGAACCACCTGTTCTAAGTTACTGGACAAGAGACAAACCAGCATCCATGCCCGATGTGTTATGCGAAACTTTCGATTCGCCCGACCGGCGCGGTGAGTTTTCAATGCCGGTAACCGCGGCCGGCCTCACCCCCGGTCATCAGAACCCGGCCGACCCGGCTATCTTTTGCGGACTGTATTTTGCAGCAGTTTTGCAATCTAAAATACTCGTGTTTTTGACGTAACATTTCTATAGACAATATTACTATCGCAACAAAATTAACAACGTATGAGAGGCCACTTACGTATGAGTTTTTTTAAAGGCATGAAATATTTTTTATTATAGTTTTATATTTTTATGGGACTTCGAATAAAAAATCTCACTGATTTTTACCTTCGAAAAAAAGACAGCAGCATCATTTAAGCCGCTTATAACATCCCTTATCCTATTGATGTATAAGGATATTGGAGTAGGATGATAGAGAGAAACCCGGCGTTTAAGTTAGCTTGCGAGCTGCCGTAGATGCTTGTGGCAGAGAGTGCTACAACACCAGACATGAAAGAGGAAAGGACAGAATTTAATTGTATGCTACCGCTTTGTTTTTTGTTGGTGTCACGCTGTTTTGGTTAGCTCTAATCACCAATGGTGCGAGGAAAGAAAGAATTTTTGTACCCATCAGTTCGACGGTGAATTTCCCACCACCTTCCATCAGTTCTAGAGATATTTCGCGGGGATCAAATAATAAAACCCATATCGCACTGCAACTTACATGATCGGAATTTTTTTCAAGTAATTTAAGCCCAGAGATCTCACACGTTTCCCAACCTAATCGTCCCATCTACTGTATGACTTTTTCGGTTCGGTCTTAGCAGTTTTAACAATGTGTTGACTTGCATCTGAGAGTCTTTCGCGAATAAAATCTTTCTCTGCTAGGCTCGCAGCGTGTTCGAGACGGGGCTTGACCGAAGCATATATCGTTCACTCTTTTATTTTAAAAAATTAAAACATTCCAATAAAATTCAAACGGTGAATCCTGGATTCTTTGTTTCGGTTTTAGTTAGTATTTAATTGCTGTGCTATCTCCCTCGCTGGGTCTGGCTTATTTTATTCCCAAATCAAATCTTTCAAATAATCTCAACATAGGGCGCTTAAGGATTTTTTGATGTTCCATCCGAGGGACGGAGTGTCCTTTCTTGAAGCGCTCTTCTCAAACCTCGTATGAAGCGTTTGAGATTCCGCCGATAATCTCTCCCACCACCGGTATTCAAACCCGCGTCCTCGGGATGGGAGGCCGGTCGGTTCACGCTCCTGACACCGCACGAGTCCGCCGTGATTATCGAAACCGGAAAGTACAACCGTTGGGAATGACAGCGAACCCGAATAGGAAATCGATGCATGGTAATGGACATGCTTCTCTTTTTATTTTGAAGACTCGGGGAGGGAAAAATAACCGGCACCACTTTGATCCCCCAACTCGTTTCAATGTTTTCCCATTACTTTTTTTTTCCTCAATACATCCCTCTGAGACCGCCCATCGACCCTTTCTTCTCCGCTCAAACCGGAGACCTTCCCCGTAAAAAGCAGGACTTACCGCAGGAGAAATCCTCACCGCCTTGAGATCCTCCTCCGTGGGAATTGCGTGATAGAAGAGGAGGCTTCCTTGGCTGTTCGTCCTCTAATCCATCCGGGCGAAGCGGGTTGTACTGTCTTTTAAAAACCAATGTTTTCGGAAGGGAAAAAACTCACTAACGGCATCCCTCCGATGTGTACGGAGTGAATAAATATGTATGTTATTATATGTTTGCTGATGCTATCAGTAGCGCACACGCTAGTGTGAAAATTTGCCGCTTGGACAAACACACGGGATTCAACCACGGGTGTCTCTGTACGCCGGGTCTCAGGAAACGGTTCTTCTTAGTTGGATGGCGAATAAGAAGAAACTCACTTTTCACGTATCACTGTAACCGGTGCACAACTGGACGAATCGAACGCGGCGCCCGCCAGCGGCCGACTGACTTGATTCTCCGAGAAAGACCCGAACTCAACAACTTCCCCTCCTCCGTCTCCATCTCCCCCCTCCATCCCTTCCATCTCTCACCTCCCCTCCATTCTCCGTCCCGCGATGTATTTGGTGTGGAACTATACTTCGCGCCTTCTCGAATCTCCCGCGGTCGTTCGGGTGAACATCCGTGAAGGTGTGAAGGGTCGACTCTTTATTGTAGTCGTATTTAAATTAAGGATGAGTCGAATCCAAATGTCGATTCTCGATTCCGCCGATTCTCAGGATCAGAATCGGTATCGAGAATCGATCGCCTAAAGTCGATTCCGTTTCCATCGCTTCCAGATAGATAAATATATTTAAATCAAATTTCATTTACCACATCATATTTGTCCCAGTAATTTTGGGTGTAGGCTATCAATTTGTACTTTTCATCTGCCTCAATAAGCTGAGGATCTAATTGATATTTGTTATTTTTTAATGAATATACTTTTTGAGCGACTTAATTGTCTTTGTTATTTCATTTCAGCCAATACCTGAATTAAAGTAATAGTCATACGCTACTGGTATATTAATATCCCGCCTGTTATTAGGAATAAGAATCGATGGAATCGGAATCGAGAATCGGGAATCGATTTGAAAGAATCGGAATAGGAATCGGAATCGACTCATCCCAAATTTAAATAAATGGAGAAATTAGCACACAATCTCTGCTTTAGGTTAATTCGGCGCGATTAAATGAACAAAAAGCGATCTTCGCTAACTTTGTGGTACTCCATCACAATATTCATTAGCTTCTGAGACTTTTACAGACCATAGTAAACTTTTCAAGACCTATTCTGTGGTCTGATAAAGTTCAACGAGACTTTTTCAGACCAAAGAAAACTATTCAAGACTTTTTCTGTTGTCTGTAAATGTTTTACAAGTAAATAAATATCAATAAGTGAGTAAAGGCAAATACCAAATTATGTATATTTATTGATTCGGTTTAAATTTCTTGCTTTCGCTGAATAAGTGGGTTAGCCATTGAAAACCAAAAGCAATGCTCGAAATATGCAGGCTATCCGAAAATTATGCGGCTGAATCCCTATATTTATTTGTATTCACTTTTGCAAAACTTGTCAATTCTTATAAACAGTTTTGATCAAAAGTTAACATTTGCTTTCACGTTCAAACTGACGTTTTTCTGCTGAAAACTGGACTATCTCCTCTTGAGCTAATGTAAATTATCTCCACTTTATAGGCTTAATTGCAGTAAAACTAACCTGGACACCGTTGAAAAACTTATGCTATACATATGAAGAATACACCAAATTAACAACATTAAATGCGGACTTGTTTACGTTGCGAGGGCCTGTATCGAAGGAAGAATACAATCGATATTGATCCACCTAAACAAATAAGGAGTAAAGGCGGTTTTATACATGGAAGTTGACTATTATTGAAGTAGCAAGTGTAGTGATATCTCAAATCGTATTGCCACTTGCTGGGCATGGTACTGCGCACATATTACTTCCGGCTTTTTCCAAACAACTGGATGACGGAAGAAAACAATTAATATGGTATTGCGAAAATCACCTAAATTTGACAATGACGGCGTTTGTAAAAAGCTGTCTGAGTTCCATAGGCATTAGTGGATTCAATATATTTGTATAAATTACATAAATAGTTCATTATTACATCGCATCAAGTATGATAATTAAGAGAATGATTGTAATTAACAAATAAGATGTAAGTCATTTAGCTCACCTGGGGGATTCTTTCGCACTTAAAATATTTTCAAGTACAAATAACTATTTACATGAGCAACAATGAGCCATCCACCAAGCAAGTTATTCGTTGTTAATATTTTAAATCGCCATTTGCTGTCATGTGACCAAGATTCCTCCGTATGTGATGCAATTTTATCGCAGAATCGATATTCTAATTGCAGGCAAAATAGAAACCAGTCTATTTTCCTTGCAAGTAGCAACTGCAGTCAATTACAACCACTATCGACCCCTACTGCCGTGGAAATGCGTGCTTACACATCGAAGTGTCACTTGTAAGCGACTTCCAAGGTTACTGTCATGGAAGTGACTTCCATGTGTAAACCCGCCTTAATGTTTATTTGCACCAAATAACAAAAGAACGTCCATAATGGCGACCGTGATTGTTGTAATATTTATTAATTTTCTATTAATGCGTCAAAAATGCACTGCGTGATATTTTAAATGACTGATAGCCAGTTGCAGGAACGTAACATATGTATTCCATAAAGTTATGGGACCCATAAGCCATGGCAACCATTCAATAAGTGTTGCACGAACATTCAATAAATTCATTGGTCTCATAACTTATGGCATGGAGTTATGAGTTCCATAAGTAGATAAGATGGCGGATGCGCAATGAACCGCTTGGAGACTTAATTACTTGATAAAAGAGTAGTTTTTAGACAAGTGACCAGTTTGTTTACTCTTACTGACTAATTATAATGTGTATTATCAATTATTCATAGGCTAAACTTTCGTAACTTTTATCCGGCGGTGGAAGATTAGATCAAATATTCGAAGCCAGTAACTATTGGTAAATAAGATAAGTAACTAATAGATGTGTTCCTGCAACCCGAATATATTTATGAGTTCTATAACTTTATGGATCTCATAACTATTAATTCCATGACTAAATTTTCTTGCAACCGGCCATGATTCATATTTTTTTCTCATTACTTTCTGTAAAAATAATTAGATTTCTCTGGTAACACTAAAAAATAGGTGTGCCTGCCATAACATTTTTGATCCATGTCCCTGTACTTTGCAATAGCCGTAAATCTCTTACGATTAAATCTTAAAAGTATGGTTTTCAATTTTGGCGTGTGCATTATTTAATTTTCTGTAATTAGAATATGTTTAATAGCTTCCCCAACGGAGAAAATGAAAACTTGAAATTGCTGAAATTGAGGGCGCAGAAATTTTCGCATCCTTTACATGGTTGTTACCCCTTCACTGGATGAGTCACTAACTCTTTATTCTAAAAGTCACTAAACTTTATTCTATAAATACTACCCGTTTTAGAGCAATTTATATCCTGTCAATCTGAGATGTTTATACAACTGCCTACTAGAAAAATTTCATTATGACAATTACAAAATTATCAAAAGTTATATTTTTAACTGTAGTAATAAATTTTTGCAACCTCCTGACTAAAAATATTTTGACATGATGGTAATAAAAGAGTACTTATTGTACAATTGTTAAGAATTAGAAAACTGCCTCCCTCCGAAAAAATATTCCTGAAAATAGCCATTTTTGCGACTTCAATGACACAATTTGGTGATAAAATTAACTATGAAGCATGAGTAATTACAGTTTTAGTTGCATTATCATTAATTTCAGTTAGGAGTATGGACGAGTAGTATTAAACATAAATTACATAACAAGTTTTACTTCATTGTCCTTAAGCAATCCACAGTTTAGAAAAAGAAGTCACTCCCATTGATTGCAAACACAGAAAATGCTCTGCACCGAAACTGAAAAATGGCCGCCAAAAGGTAACCAGAAAAAATAACAATAAATAGTTGTTTTGAACACTCGAAATATAAGGTTATTGACTCTGAAAATGAATTTTTTTCCTAAAACGGTCGAACGACTAACTTGGACATCTTGGTGTGGATTGACCGTTTTGAATTATCCTCCTTACAGAATTAATCTTTTCACCAAAACTTCTTATCATTATCTTCTCAGAGGAACGAAATGCACTTATCGGCGATACAATAAGAAGCTTTTATCCGGACCATTGAGGTAGATGGAGAGGGCGCTTGCTAAGGTGGCCAATGTTACGAGCTATAATGTGGGCGTGGTCTGTCCGCCATCTTTTTTAACCCCGATTTTATTTAGCGCTTACGGGCTGAAGCGCTAACTTTGCAATTTTACGATGTTTTTCATTCATAACTTACTAGAAATCATCATTTATTTCCTTTTGTGATGTACATTCTCTTACATATATTTTTTATCTATTGTAATTAATAACAAACCGCATCCCCTGTGAAAAGTATGATGTAATCGAATAGATTTCATAGCGCTACAAAGGCATTTATATTTTTAGGAATACTTGCCTTAAATGTCAAACAGATGGTGGATATTCTTTCATTACATCCACTAATGGCCAGTTTCAGGAATGATGCATATGTATTCCATAAAGTTATGGGACCCAAAAGCCATGGCAGCCATACAGTAAACGTTGGGGAAACATTCGATAAATTTATTGGTTTAACAAATGGCTTCATAACTTACGGAATGGAGTTACAAGCTTAATATGTAGCCAAGATGGCGGACGCGCGATGATCCGCTTGGAGTTTTAATTACTTGATAAAGTAGATGTTTTGAGACGAAAGGCCAGTTTGTTTATTCTGACTGAATACGTATTATGTGCATTAGCTTTTACGCATAGGATAAACCACTATGAATTTTATCTAGTGATGAAAGATTAGATCAAACATCGGCAGCAATTAACTATTGTTTGGCAACCCGAATATTTTTAGGTGGTGCATAACTTCAAGGATCCTATAACCATTGGTTCCGTAACTAAACGTTCTTGCAACTGGCTGGAATCGTCCATTCCCTCGTGTTATACAAAGGAGAGTATGTGAAGAGCAGTGATAAACAATATGGCAGTTATTTCGGTCGCCAGACTTCAGTTTGATGACGTAATGCCCTCTCTATCACCTTCATACCCATTCGGGACGCGTGCATCTTAGCTGCCGGGAAAGACTTAGGATGAGGATGCAAGAGTGTCATAAACTCGTTGAAATGAAACGATTTTTTACGTGCCTCCGCAAGTTACAAGTTGCGACGCATAAACCAGATTTTGATATTTTTTGTTATTTTTTATTTATGTGTTAAATAACCCTTTTTGATATTTTAGTTTAAGTTTTAAGGCTAATTAAAAATGTGTCTAGAGACCTATTCGACCTAACTGCCGGAAAATCTTATATCCGAAGGCTAGTGGTTCGATTCCCGGTTCAGATGGATTATTTTCCTCTTGGCAATTTCCACATGTTTCAACTTCGGCAGGGATGAAATCCTAACACACGCCATTACATATGTATATGCAAGAGTTGGATAGTTATGTCACAATTAAAAGTATTTCACAGTCTGTTGAGGTGTGGGTAATTAAAACCAATTTGGATTTAGGAAGAACAGTGGAACCAGGGATGCCATATTTTAATTAATAGTAATGGTAGAGAAAGCTATACAGGTATGTACCAAAGCCTCTGTATGTGGTATTCGTGGACTTGGACAGAGCCTTGAACAGTATTGAGCGAAACAAGTTATTCGGGCTGCTGGAAAAACGCGGAATGAATTGCAACGACCGAAGAATAATCCATCAATTATACGATAAGCAAGTCGTCACAATGCTAATGAGAGACGGAAGACAAATGAAAGCTGAAATTAGACAAGGATGCAACCTCTCACCAGCACTGTTCAACATGCGATTGGGAGAGACAATAAGAGCAGCACGAGAAATTGAATTGAACGGAATTCATCTACATCTACATAATACCCTGCGAGCCGCCGCATGGGCGTGTGGCAGGGGATGTTAGGTCACCAGCCGTGTAAAGGCGTAAGTTTTTTGGAGATGAAATGGTGACATGAATTATAGGAGTGAATTTAGTGAGCTAAATTTTTATTAAGATCGCTTAATGTTCGCGGAAAGAACGAGTTCTTGTACATATCTGTTCGGCAGTGTATCTCTCTTATTTTATCGCGTCTGTCAGACCTAGAGATAAAGTGAGGAGTCATGATAATATTCTCTATTCGCTCTGAAAAATATCAGTTCTGAATTTATCAAGCGACCTAAGCCTAGCGTGTAGCCTCCGAGTCTCTAGGGGCTCCCATCTTAATCCCTCTAAAAGTTAAGAGACACTATATGTACGCTCGTAGCAATTTTTAACGAAGGGCGGTGCTTTCCTTTGTACTTTATTAATTTGTTTGGTTAAATCTATTTGACCAGGGTCCCAAATGCTCGCGGCGTATTCGAGGTGTGGCCTAACCAGGGCGAATTAGCATCTCTCTTTGACTTTTTCATCCGAGGACCTTCCTATTATACGTTTAACAAAACCTAGTCTCTTTAAGGCTGCGCCACATATGTTTTGTATGTGTAATCCCCACGATATATCAGATGTTAAGGTAATTTCAAGATATTTTACTGTATCTGAAGATTTTATGTTTACTCCACCCACAGCATAGGAATGGCATTTTTGTGATGACTTTCGCAGGAAGTGGACTGTGGTGCATTTGCTGATATTTAATTCTAACCCCCCACTCCTGGCACCACGAATGAGCGTTGTTATGGTCCGATGGCAGAGCTTCAAAGTCCGCGTCTTCGTTCATTTCACGGTAGATAACTGTATCGTCTTCAAAGAATCTTAATTTACTGCTAACTCTAGAACTTAGGTCATTAACGTTAGGAATTATGGTAAACGGAGAAGAAATAAACATGCTCCGCTTTGCAGACGACATCGCAGTCTTAGCCTGACATCGCGATCATCTTCATAGGTCACCAAACGCTACAACCAAGTTGCTCAAGAATACGACTTGAAAATATATAATAAGGCTATAATCCGAGTAAATGGAAAATTTATTAATATCGTTCGCCAATTTAGCGCTGCTTTGTGTACCTACTGCCAATATAACAAAACTAAGTGTAAGAGCCTTAATTATTATGCATAAAAAATACGCTTGTGCTCATTTATGATTGTTAATCATCAAATTACGACGCCTTCATAAGTAAATAAATGCCTATATAATGAACATTAAATACCTCCTCATGAAACCAATTATATTTAAATAGGAATATAGATACGCCGTGTTTATTTAATATTATATAGTTTTATGAAAATATCAACGCCGTAATGATGATGTCGAATGCCAGTATCGCAAACAACTGGATATATATGTACAGTTTTAGCAAATCATGATTCAAAAATTTCACCGCCCGCGGATGGGACAGGTGGTAGTTCCCTACTTTCTCGGGAGAGGCTGCAAAAGTATGGAGCGGGCGCTTCAACTTCTCCAAAGCAGTGCTGCCAGTAGTGGAGCTTGAGCGAATCCCGTCGAGTGACCCAAAGATATTGGTGAAAATTCGTAAGTTACAGAAGATGGACAGATGGATATATGGGCCCCAGAGCATGTAATTAGAGTGAGTTGAACCGCAACTTTTAATGAATCCTGTTTCTGGACATAGCAGCAATCATAGCATGAAGAACATATTTTGGTTTGCTGATTTTTGATGTATGATGGCGGTGTTTCATGCTCGCGCCCTTGAAGGTCTGGGAAATGTATGTGACCGTCAGGCGAATTCATGTAAGAATCTATGGCTCATAGACATTATTGTCGTCTGTAACAGAGTACAAAACCGCCGCTTCGCAATAACGCTGGTATTGATTATACTAGGCAATTTTGCACGTGAAGTGCCGACGTTTTTCCTTCATAACTTTTAGTAATTGTAAAGTCAAATTATGCGCGAGGCCTTTATTATTTTTAAATTTCGTGTGAAAAGTAAACTTCTACATAATGGAAGCATGCTGTGGTCCTTACGTATGCAGTGCGTGTGAAAGGGTTGAAAAACTAGCCCATTTGACTCAAAATTTCAATTTCCAGGTATAATTATCCTTTGCAGGAAACGTGGAATACTGTACAATGCACGCTTCCTGCACATTGCATGCAGAGGTAAAAAGATTTCTTGATGCAAGGAGGCCTATTGACTGAGAGCACGGATGCTTCAATATTTGCTTGCTTGCAGTACATGATCTGCACTAAGTGCAGTTCTAAATTACACAATTTTTTCCAAGTCCCTCTGAATGTTAAAACAGGAGATACAAAATCATCCCCGAAGAGTCATATGTATAAACATCAAAATAATAATATTTATATTTATTATTTCACAATGAGACATTTGAATGCCTATACAATTTATTAATACATAAATTTCGTGAAATTAGGCACCCCAAAAGAATCCTTGTGTTGGGGTTGACATCAAATGAATAATTTATGCTCGGCAGTATTATATTGACGCATACAATCCTTGTATAAAAAGTTTAAGTATAGATAACAAATTAACAAAACATGAGTGCTCAGTGTAACAAAAACAAAATACATTTTTATGGTGCACTTTTCAGAATTAATAAGCGACAAAAATTAATCTTAAGGAGCAACATGGCAAAAACTATGCAGAAACAAGGCACATTGAATATCATAATAAAATGACATGGCAAGAACAAGCAAGTAAAGAATATATGAAATTTGATAGGTATTTAAATATAAAAAAGTGAGAAGGAACTCATAATTGGGTGGATGGTACATAATTGTACAAGATATTTTCCATGTCCTTTCGGGCGAACAACCGTTTTCTTAACAAGGCTAGAAATTTTACTTCACTCCTAAAGGAATACATTTCTCTAGGTAACTGGACAAATACTTTGGGTTCAATCACAGAGTATATATATATATATTAATGTAGAGGTATCAATGGTAGCTTCGAGAGCCATTTTAAGACTAGACTTGATGGTAGATATGGGCTTCTCATCCATACTATTGCCATGATGATGGTAGGGAGTAGTCTTTGAAGCAACTACAAAATTTTGAGCACAAAAATATAACAACTCAATCGAATTAATTGGCCGTCCATTGTCACTGACGATTTCAATTCCTCCACACTGTTGAATACCTCCACAACTTGGACTGGGACCCAGTGGCATAGCTAGTGTGTGTGCTGCAGCACATACACTAGCTATCCTCAAGGACCTTGAGTCCTTGGTCCTTGACGCCTCTATCCCCACAAAAGATACATTTTGCTCAGTGACACACTATTAAAGTTTTATGTATGTTAACTAGTTTGTGTACAATTAAAGATTAAATTCTGGGCAGCTTTCACATGCTCAAATATAGTATGCTTTAAGTACACCCCAGGCATACTCACACTTTATAAGTAACAGTATTTTACTAAAACTTAATAATAAGATATGGGGGAAAATAGCAGGGTTGGGTCATTACACGTAGGTGGTAGGTGATGGTTTACGGGAATGTTACTTCCCCGCCAGTGACCACCACAGAGACACACACACTATCCAATTGGGATCTTTTCAAGGGCTAATGGGACCCTGATAAGGATGCCTGGGTTATAATCTGGGATCCTTCATAGGGCTTATGGGACCCTACTAAGGATGCCTGGTCATTACCACAATCACACTCACAAGCACTCAAATCACTCACTCACACAAACAGACGGGCCCAACTTCTGGGAGAAATCACTCAAAAAGAGCATGGTCAAAATATAAACACAAAAACAAACGAGGGTGAGCGTCGGATACACGTATTTTGGCTACAAGGTGGCCCTCTTCAGCGAGCTGAAGGGAAAAGCACTTGCAACACAAGGTTGAAAGTGGACAAAAGGGGAGGAATGCCAGGAATAAACAGTGAAGGGATAAAAGGGGGGGAGGGAGAAGGGAAGAATAAATGTTCATTCATTAAATTCATAAATAGATAGAAATTTGTACACTGTACATATCAACACCCTGAACACACGTTACAATGATGCAACATCATTGCAGTCCAAAAACTCCACAAGATTATAAAATGGGTGTAGAACCAACCAGTTATCAATTTTTTTCGTATGTACATTCAACGGAATACATTCATTTTTTAAATGGGAAGGAAGTTGGTTAAATTACTTGATACCCACAATCTCATGGCTGTTAATTGATTTTGATAATCAATGATATGGAACATAAATTTGATTATTACTCCGTGTATTATATTTGTGAATTCCTTCTTCTTCTTCGGTTATCAACCCATGGGTTGGTTGGCAATAGCATGTCATTCTGCTCTTTGCTCAGCTTTCCTCTTCATTTCACCATATGAGACGCTTCCAGAGTCATTGATGATCTGCTTCATATAGCTTAATCTAGGACGTCCTCTACGATTTGTCCCCTCAATAAAACCATCAGCTATTAATTTTATAAAATCATTGCATCGTAGAATGTGACCTAATAGTTTAAGTCTCCTAGTCTGTATCTGTCTCCAGAGACTTCAATTTTCTTGTACTCTTCTCAGCACTTCCTCATTGGTGATTCTGTCTCGCCAGCTGATTTTCTGCATCCTTCGATAGCACAACATTTCTAGGGTCTCTAATCTGCTCTTTTCATGTTTCCCTATAGTCCAACTTTCACACCGTAAAGGGCCACAATCCAAACATAAACTTTCATAACCCTCTTTCTTACCTCCAAACTAACATTTTTACAAGTCAGTCGAGTCTTTTTATCATTGAAAGCTATTTTTGCTAGTTGTATTCTATTCACAATTTCTCGTTTACTCCTTCCATCTTCTGATATCTTACTGCCCAAGTAGCTGCATTCTGTAACTTGTCCTAGTTCTTCATCATTTATTCTTATCCTTACAGGTTCACAGCAGTCTTGAGCACCACATACCATCACTTTAGTCTTTTGCTTATTTATCCTCATTCCATATTGGTCTCTAAGAATTCTTTCCATCTCGTTAAGTATAATTTCTAAATCTTTCTTTTCTGCAACTATGGCAATATCATCAGCATATGGTAACATATCTATTTTCTTCCCGTTTACTTTGATTCCTACATCAACATTTTCCCTTACTTTATCGATTGCTTCTTGGATGTATGCATTGAAAATTATTGGTGATTGAGGACAGCCTTGTCTAACTCCTTTCCTTGTTATTGCTGTATCTTCTTTATTCTTATTTCTAATTAAGGCTGTTTCATTTTGGTATGTTTTAAATATTATTCTTCTATCATTGTATTTCAGCCCAACTTTTTCCAAAATCCTAAACATTTTTCGCCATACACCATTATCAAATGCTTTCTCAAGATCAACGAATGCAACGTAGGTTTGTTTATTTTTAGATATTTGTTTTTCAATGAGAAGCCTTAAAGGGAGTATTGCCTCTCTAGTCCCCACTCCTCTTATAAATACAAATTGGTCCTCACTTAAAGTATTTTCCAACTTTCTTTCAACTCTTTTAAGGATTATCCTTATAAGTAGTTTTGAGGCATGTGATAATAGACTGAGTGTGCGATATTGTTCACATTTCGTAGCAGATGATTTCTTTGGTATAGGAGTCATAACACATTTTTGGAAGTCTTCAGGAACTTCACCCGTCTTGTATATTTTCCTTATAAGTTGTAGTAAAGAAGCTTCCAATTTGTCACCAGCTTTTTTAACCCTTTCGCTGCTGTGAACGTAGTAGCTACGTTCGCCTGGTTAACTGCTGTGAACGTAGCTCCTACGTTCCGTTGGCAAGTGGTTGTTCCTACCCACGCTACTGAACTTTCTCTTTTTCTGCGAATGCCAATCACCAAGTTCATTGCTATACACTGTACTAATCCCATCCCGGGAGCTTGAGTGACTATTGAGTTGCAGGTGGAATGAGAGGCATACTTTCTGTGCCGACGAAGGTTAGCGTTCACTTTTTCGCCGCACAGGGGCTGGAACGACTCTGCAGTTTGACCGCAGCGAAAGGGTTAATCAGCTCAGAGGGAATGTCATCACAGAGTACTGCTTTCCTATCTGGCAAATCTTGCAATGCTTTCTCAAATTCTTCCTGTAAAATATCTTCTCCTAGTTCTTCCTCTTCTATATCTTCACTTGATTTCATTACATTATCTAATAGTGGTTCTCCTTGGTAAAGCTCTTCAATATATTTGTGAATATTGTTCCTAAATTTAGAGAAGGCAAATGAGTTTTTACATAAATTAAGATACAATAGATGTATAAGTTGATCACTGTCATAATTTTAAGATTGATAAACAATGGTTTGCAATGTTCTTTGTGGGAAGAGCCATTCATCACTCTTATGCATCTCTTTTATCATCAACATATTGTTCCACAACCCTCACTTCATCTCCATCGATCATAACATGGCATAAAACTTGGCTTGTTTGATCCTTATTTGAAAGATCAGGAGAGCTTTAAATTTATGGAAAAGTACTTGGCTTTTTCTACTGGCTTGATGATTTTGCTTCTAATGTTTTCTCCCAAAATTTCTGTAAACTCATTTTGAATAGTACAAGACAGTTAGGAAGTAGGAGACTTTTTTCCAGCTAAATTCTTAAATGTTCACGTAGCACTGGATCATATTTTGCCAACAAATGCACTAGCTCTTTCCTCTACTTTCTGTTGCTTCAAGTTTAACATCAGACTAGTTTTCTCCGGATTGACTCATTCTCTCTGGCCTCATAAAGCCAAATTCGGTTTAGCTAGGAATCTAATATCAAGCAATTTTGAAAGGATTTCCTTCCACTTCTTCGCTTGGCTTTCAACAACTTCTTGTTCTTTATTATCAATTGTTGCTCCATGAGCAATCCTAATTTCCAATTCCTTCCATTGTGCATAATTCTGAACATTATCTACCCTAGGTTCATGCTCGGTTATTCTAGGATTCAGTTCCCACCCTATATGAATTGAATTCCACCTCAGAGTTTAATTTTGAGTACACTTCTGTCTGTAACAGTTTGCAACAAAAGCAGTAAAGAGCTTCCTTGGAAGGGGAGTACACCATGCATGATCAGAATATTTTTTCGCCATTTGGCATAGTTTTGAAAAACCACTCATGTGTTGGTTTTCCAGTTTTTCCTTTGGTTGACACACATTGACAAATTACTTCACCAAAATCAGAATCTACATTTTGAACCACAGATGTGCATTGACGTACCAGAAAGATCCATGAGTCTTGCTAATGGTACTTGGCAATTGGCCAATGTCTCTAATGCCCACTCTGTCCACATCTGGTCCTGGACTATTTTCTTCATGTTCTTTCTCACTCAAGGAAGTTTAAGTTGATGAATTACTTGAACTTGAATCCATTGAATGTGACCATGATTTGGATTTGTCAACTTCTCCATCTTCAGTAGTAGTAGTTTTTACACAAAGTATGTATGCATTTCAACAATGCACCTTCATTATATTTTAATAATTCCTCTCCTGCCTTTCTTTTTTTTGTAAGCAGCCCCACTATCTTTAGCTTGCCTAGTCTGAGAATAGGGCGATAGTCTGTTAAAAATATAAAATATTTGTTTTTTGAGAAAAAATTCATAGGGCATGACAAAAATGTATAAAACTTGAGATCCAAGTGATGACTGATGAAGCTAAATATCACACGACTTGTGGCACTAGTGACATGCCACAAATTCTTAACTGTTTTGATAAATAAAACATTAAGAAAAAACTCTTCTTCTTCTTTCTCTAGTCCCCTTATGCTGTTAGGCGTCAGGGTCCCTCAGCCACTTTCTAAATTCCACCCTATTCTGAGCGAGTCGCTTCACTTCATTTATGCTCTTTCCACGCCGGGCTGCGAATCTCTCCACATATTCTTCCCTCTCCAGCCTTGGTTGTCCTCTTCCTCACCTTCCTTCTGATCTTGCCTCCATCACCACTCTTGGCTTCCTTTCCTCCTTCATCCTAATCACATGCCCATACCATCCCAAGGTTTTTCTTTCCATCAATTCTGTGATTGAGTCTTGCTGGAATTGGGCTCTGATTGTGGTGTGTCTCACTCGATCTCTCCTAGTGCGTCCTGCAGCACGTCTGAGGTATCGCATCTCGCAGCTTTGGAATCTACTCCTGTATTTATCGAGTAGGGTTTGGCTCCCACTCGGTAACTCTGTCTCTATATGTACCCTCCATCACTGTGCCTGCTCGATCTTTTGCTCTGCTAGGTTGTTCTACTCCAGAGTAAAATATGTGATATCTATCTTTCGACGCTACTTCTCCAAATCCTTTATTTTTTGTCTCACTTAGACCTAGAATCTTTAATTTGTACTTTCTCAACTCATCTACAATTTCACACTCTTTCCCTGTGAGTGATGTTATGTTCCATGTACCAAAAATCGTGTCCCTTTGCTCGCTCAGTTGATTCCTGTTAATCCATCTGGCTCTCTCTATTTGAGTCAGAATAATTTGTTTCACTCAAGAGGGTTATTAGCCCTACTGAGCTAGCCGGTTGGAGGGGCTGCCTCCTGGGCCTACTGGCTGGCCGTTTTCTGTCAGGGTTGTCTCCCTTACCCTTCAAAGATCCCTCTTCAAACCACAAGGCAGTGATTTTCTGTCCTGTTTAACCACGGTCAGTCGGGTTGCCTCTACTACCAGTTCAGCCATACCGAAGTTCATCTTCTCCGCTTCACTGCCATTCAGGACTTCACCGTAACCCTGGCAAGGGGCCCTTACAGGGTGCTACCATCTGGGCCAGATGGACCCAGGTTTTTTTACGAGGTTTTTAGTCCTCCAACTCCTCCTTCCTGTCGCTTGTGAGACAGGCCCCGGGCTTGCCACCGGTATAGCGGAGTTAAGAAAAAAAACTCAGTGTAGCAAAAGAATGCTTCTATGAATTAAAAATGTTATAGTATTGTAGCCTACAGCAGACCCCACAGTGCCGTCCCCTCCTTAAAAGTTCGTCTGGGGTGGACTGCCCACCTCAACCCACTCTAGCTACGCCACTGCTGAGACCTCTGCCTCACACAGGGCCATAAGAGCGACAGGCAGGCCCAAATCCATCTTGGGAAGGACCTCCTTGCCCCCCTCTTGTGAGCAATGATACTGCTTGCACACTGTATTGAAAGTGTGTAGCCTCTGCGTGGCTTCTGTGACACACTTTAACTTTTGTACCATTTTTTATAGTGGTCTGGATATCTTGCTCAGATTCGGCTTATTCCAGCATCAATTTCAGGAACTCATTGCACACACCTCTACAAATTGAACCTGACTGCATATCTTGAAAATGTTCCAGTGCGTAATTGCTCTGATTTGCAAGTTGCCACAGGGCAGTGGCAAAATTCAAAATACTTTCATCAGCATGTTGCTTTCTAGTATAAGTTTACATCACCTTGTCCTAATTAATGCATTTGGTTCACAATGGGTATTTAAAAATCTCTTGAAGTTCTTCAAAATTCCAAGTATTTGGGGCAGCTACTTAGTGAGCAAAACTGCTTGATGCAGTTATAGACAGCTGGACCTAACACATTGATGGAGAGTTCTCCTTTTTCATTCTATAATAGTGTGTAAACAAAGAAAATCTCCTACTCTATCAACTCTGTAGGTCAAAATTTCAACCATTGTTAAGTCCTCATTCATGGCACCAGAATGTTGTGCTTTTCAATTTCACTTTTCTTGTTCAATCACCCTCACACTAAATTTCTAACTCAATTAGTTCTTCTTATCACCACTGTAATGTCTTTGGATATTCTTTGATACAAGACAAATAACTTTAAATGTGGATTCTTGTTATGACATCTTTATTATTCTCCGACCAGTGAATAAAGGTCATCATGTACAATACAATTTGCACCGCATGTAGAATTCTCAGCATAGATACTACAGCAACATTTGTGGCTGATTTATTTCCTTCCTACAGTTCCTTACCACGTTAATAATGGAACAAGGGGAAATTTGAAATGAGTCCTTCTGGTCAAGCTTAACTTGCCATCCCACTTTTCCAGAGAATTATTTTTCAATTTATATTTTTAAACACTCAATCTACGGCATTCATGGCTATAGGAGATACAAGTTTGCTAATTTAATTACCAATCATTGTCACTTGATGGTAATTCTTTCTCAGACCTAATCTCATGTGCCTATCCTTTGCACCAGCCATCTATCTTTTGTATGCAACAAGCCTGTCAAAAATTAATTTAAAAAAATGGTATTCCATTAAGCAAGTGGAGCTTCTCAAGATAAAATTGTGGAAGAACTTTATGAGAGGCAAAATGCAGCCTATGATGATAAATTGATTTTCCCTCAGGCCATCATAATTTTTATCTGTATTAATTATTTTTCCCCAAATGAAACTTATGGTTACTAGTCACTGCATTTTCATTTTGTCTCATGGTTACTCCTCTGTCATATTAATTTGTTGTTGCTGCTCTTCAGATGTCACTACTAGTTTCTCTCTGTCATTCTTCAACATTTCCGTATGTAGAAAATGTATAAGAATCTTGCATTGGCTTACTCAAAATTTCAGTTTCGACTACTGCCTAGTCATTCATACAAAGTTGATTCCTTTATTATGTCAGAGATTGTTAAGCCAATGGTAAGTTTTCCATAATGTATTTTTACTCTTTCTGCTTCCTTAACGGGTTACTCGGGCTGATCACATCTTTACAGCACTACAGCTGGCCTATGCTTCTCAAAAAAACCCTCAATGTTGAAAACAAAGTCCAATCTCCATTTGAATCAGTATTGTTGTAATCCAGATCCTCCCATGGTATTCTCGCCACTAGTGAAACACTAACCCGTGTCATCCAGAGAGAAAGTTCTGCTGACTGCATGTGGAAACCATGGCGACACATACTAACCCAGAATGGAATTGGATCTAGAGGAGAAACTTTTCATAGCAGTTGTCTCAGTCACCTTGGAGCGGCATAAAGGGCTGTTGTCAGCTTTGACAGATGTCAGTGTGTGGGGCATGAGACAAAAAACTCTCCTGTATATGGGGGTCAAGTTGGGGAAGGTGGATTGGGTGGAGGGATTGCTGCAGAAGGGTGCAGACCCTAGCCTCTGGGATGTGGATAATGTGAGTGTGGTAGAATTGGCAGAAGAGATGCTGGAGAAATTCCCTGACAGTGGGGACTGCCGAATCATTTACACACTGGTGTGTGTGGTTCTTGAAAGGGACAGTGCTAGGCAAGGAGAATCTCCTGGGGACAGAAACCCCACTGGTGGTGATACCTCTGTGCAGTTGAGTTGTAATGGTGATTCCTCTTCTTATGAATTGGTCACCACACTTTCCAGGCTGTCACATGAGGTTGAAGAATTGAAGAGAAATGTTGCTCTGCAGATAACTGTAACATCTGCTATGAATGATTCCTTGAATGCTGCAGGAACTGCAATAGAGGATAAACTGTTGTCGATTAGGGAGGCAGTGGATGATGGGAGGAGGGATGTAGCCTTGCGGGACATTCTATTGGAGAGGTTAGAGGTCAGTGTGACATCAATGGCTGAGAAGTTGGGAAGGATGGGTGCAGAGGGGATGTTGATGGAATTCAGTGCAGAAAATGTTCAGACTTCTAGTCCTGGGTGTGGAAGGAACATATGACTGGAGTGCATTGAGGCGATGATGTGCATGACTGAAATATTGAATTCAGATGAAGAGAAGGTTTTAGTGGTTAGAGGCTTCTATGACAAGATTTACTCTGGCAGCTTGTTGATGTCGTGCCTCTTGAATTTCATGAGATTTCAGCCTGGGGTAATGGTAATGGTCGACTGTGACTCCTATCACATCAATAAGATGAGGACGAGGATCAAGGATCGTGATGGAGTTATGAAAGAAAGCAGCTCCGTCAACTATTTTGCTGACTTTCCACAAATGACTGTATACTTGGGAGGAATGGTGGATAGGAAAAATAGTGAAGGAAATGTTTTTGGTCATTTTGCAAAGGCGTTGGCTGAGATGTCACTGTATTTGGCCTTCAGGTATGGTGGTAGGCCTTATGCGCAAGGAGATGCATCTAAAGAACAAAAATACAAGGATGCAGTCTCACAAGCTGAGCAGGAGATGAAGAAAAAGGGGGAATATTTTTATGCTCATATCCGACGTGCATTAACAAATTATACTCAGCTTGCTAATGAGATAGATTTGATTGCCATTGTTCCTTGGGTTATCTCTCAGTGTGGGGTTGATCGTGGGAAATCTTTACTTTGGCAAGATATTCCTTGTGCTATGGATTTCTATGAAGAGTACTTCACGAGAAGCCTGCTGGAGAAAGTGTAGGCACATATTTAAAATGTTCACCAGTTACACCAATAATTTGTTGGTTCTTTGAACTCCTGAAAACTTTTCCGTAAAAGTAGATTAAGTAAAACTTTATGGAGGTATATGGCTCACAAAATGTTCCCTCGGTCTCGCATCACAAGATGTTGAAAGTGTTGCATCTGTATGAGTGCTGGATAATGTAATGCTTCCGTGGCTCCCTGCTGTTGTATGCTTATACTTTTCCCTCCTCTTGCTCCCTTCCTTGATTCCTGTTCTTCTTTGCTGGGGCTTAACTGGAATGTACTCTAATTACATCTTATTGGCTGCCAAATGCATGCTGCTTCACCTGGTCACAATCCAAATACATCACCTAAATACTTATTTGCTATGGAAGGAGACAATTATTGAGTAATATATAAGTATTTCAATTTTTTAAATTAGGTCTAAAATATTTGAAACCAGAAAAAATTTACTTCCTATGCTATATGTATGCCCATGTATGTCAGACAAAAGTCGTTACTTAGAAGGGTTGATCTAAATTGCAAGGATGCTCAAAAAGCTTTGCTGGAGTATTCAGCACAGGAGAAATAACTAGTACCTATGTAGTTCATTATTTGTCTCTGCAAACAGGCCACTAGTTTAAATGCTGTAGGTCTGTCAGCCACTTGCCTTTAAAACCAGTTTAATGGTCGACTGCTCATGCTCTTATTGTTAATGTGAGTGATCGCATGGAATACCATTGTATCCCAATACTTGTATTTCATATAAATAGTGTAAAACTTTGTAAATTCTTATCTCAAGTGTTAAATTACCATTTAATTCACAATTCGTTACATAAATACAGCAAAATCTTTATTTTGTCATTCACAGCAGTTCTCAGTAACAGTCACATATTGAGTAGTCACTATTTGTCACTTTCTGTTTCACTGTATTTATTTAACCATATTAAGCATGAGTGAAATACAAATGTTGATTCTCAATTCCACCGATTCTCAGGATTAGAATCGGTATCGAGAATCGATCGCCTAAAGTCGATTCCATTTCCATTGATTCCATATAGATTAATATTCAAATCAAATTTCATTTATCACATCATTTGTCTCAGTAATTTTGGGTGTAGGCTACCGATTTGTACTTTTTATCTAGGTACCTCAACTAGCTAGGCTCAATAAGCTGAGTATATATTTGCTATTTGTTAATAAACATACTTTTTGCAACTTAACTTGCCTAGCAACTTAATTGTCTTTGTTATTTTATTTCAGCCAATACTTGAATTAAAAGAATAGATGTACGCTACTGTCATATCCCACCTGTTATTAGGTACAAGAATCGATGGAATCTAGAATCGGGAATCAATTTGAAAGAATCGAAATCTGAATCGAAAAAAACTCATCCCTAAACCATATTCAATCGAAAAAAAAACTAATAAATCTGGTATGAAGTCTATCGAATCAACAAAAGAATGCCATGTACTAATCTGGCAATAATAGACTGTGAATCTTGGTGGTATAAGTGGTCAGTGAAGATATATATCGCGTATGGCACTCAGGTGCTCCTATGTGTTTGCTACTAGATAGCTGTTAGAAAAAAATAAATACAATTGGATAAATATTGAAAAGATATCAATAATTAATGACCTATTAAGTTGTCAAGAGTAACCATGAAGAAAATAAAACAACGCACAGAAACTTACTTTGTACCGAAAAATAGAAAAGCTTCATGCTTTCTGTACAAAACTATCACGTTAGAGATCATGTGGGATACTCAGGTGTCCCAAATGATTTTGTAAAAAGCCATACTGATGGTATATATGAAGGCACAAGGTTGAAATGACAGCGGGTGGATGATACTGCTTGGATGGAAGCTATTGAAGTGGTGAGAGGGCTACGTTGTACTACAATGAAGAAATTCTAAAATATGTGACCTTGGGATACCGTGGTATGTTAATGTTAATGCCCAGGAGATTTCATGGTGTTAACAGAGTTAAGAGATTTTTGTACATACATCTGACTCCCCAAGGATCAGTCCACTCAAATCTAATAGTTTTTTGGTGCATATTTCCCATGCTGAGATATATTCAACGGGCAATGTTGATCGTTTGAAGAATCTGGAGGTGTCTCAGAGGCAGCAGCTGTCCCACTAACCATGGTTTGTGGAAACTACATGCAGTTGAGCTTATGTATTTGTTGGATTCGTCCATAATTATTTCAGTTGAAGTCTGTTGCACAGAAATTTCAGTTCCCAATATGGTATATTTTAGCTTTTGTAGACTGAAGCCAAGGGAATGAATGTTGTAACAGGTATTAGAAATTTATTTGTGAAATCAAGGTATTTTATTTTAGAGTTTCTTTGAAAGTGAGTTACATCATTCTACTCAAGATATTTTGAGCCCAAACCTTTGTTTAGAAAATGGAAGATTCTGTGTATTCCCAGATCATAGTATAAATAAAACTGCATGAGTCTCCTGTATTGTCAGATTATAAGCTGCCCATAAATCGATTTAGTTGATAACCCTTGAAGACTCCAGAAATATATATTGGTACTCATAATAAGAAATGCTGTGAAATACAAATAATTGAATTGCCATTATTATAAAATGCTGTAACTTTTATTGACATGAAAATGGCAACCGAGATTTATAATCATAATCATCATCATTTATTAATGGGATTTCCCCTTTTTAATACAAACATAGGTACATTACACAGTAGGAATACAATTTAAAAATATCATTACAGAGGTGGATAAATATATTAATAATATAATATATTACTGGTCTACTCATTGGTATAATGGCATTTGTCACTTTTTCATTATATAAAAAATTCTTGATTGCTTCAAAAAACATAAAAAGAATGCATACTGAATCACATGGATATCACACATTATCAATTTCGATTATATTAATTAAACAAATACTATGAATCATGGTAACAAATTAGACAATATAAAAATACAGGAAATAAATTACATATTTAATAATAACTGGTATGAAAAATATTGAAATTACAGAAGATATCAATAATAATGTCAAGTATAAGGGTATCACAGTCATCCCTCAACAGAAGTGATCTAATTTTAATCTCATAATCTTGTTTTTAATTGATGTGAAAGAACAGTTAAAGAAGTCTGTATCAGTGTAAGCTTTGTTTGCAATCCTTTGTATTCCATAAATTGGAAGGTAATATATGTAAATATTTGAGACATGGGGGAGATGGAATAACTGGTGGTTTCTTGAATTGATTCTAGGTACATGGAAATATATTAGTTCTAGCGAATAACTACTGTGAATTAGATTTAGTAATGAATGGGCAAGAAAGATTAGATCAGCCGGATTTCTGGTTTCAAACTTGACTGAAAAAGGTTGGTTGATATTTATATAATATAAAGCTCATTTTAATAGCTGACATTTTGACGGTTTGTATACCAAGAGATGTGAATCACTCTGGTCATTTATGTTATTTATCTCAACCACTGAAAAAGTCATAATTTTTGGTAATATTCCCCTCCATCTCAGATATTTTTCATACTAATATATTGCAAAAATATTATTTTAAGTCAAGTCAATGTATATTCTATACAAATTTGATTATTAATAAAGGCAGTTTCAACTCATTTGTGGCATAATTTTACTCATAGAATATTTGTGGGGATAGCATTGTCAATGTTTGGAACAAAAATTAATCATGCCGAAAAAAGAACGCCTAGTTTTCTGTGGGCTACCGTGTTTGTTTTCAACTTTTTAAAATGCATATTATCATAGCGATAACAATGGTTTAAATGCATTAAACCCCATGCTATTGGATATCATATTAAATCTTATAATAGCCATTGTGTAACTGCAGAAAATTAATGGAAAATTCTGGTAATTTTCTCATCTCTAAGTACACCCCTGTTGGGGTTTGTTAACACTGCTTATGCAATGAGTGAACCTTTTGGCCATTGAATGTCAAAATTATTATGTTAAACAATATTTGTCTAATTCACCGAGTATATATGAAGATTAAGATATATTAAGATCCTCTACCAATGTTTGGCTGATTTCCATTGCCGTCCAGAATGAATCACATCAGGTTTATAGTTTATTGTTTTTAACATTACCCAAGCTGCACTAAGACATCAGCCAGATTATTCCTAAAATGGAATTTGACTGGGTTCATAATAGAAAATAGTGATTTGCATGAATTAGTAATGGAAAATATTGAGAGCATTGCCACTCCTACATTTTTCTGGCACTGAAAATTTTATGAAAAGGACTTCCATGCTTTCAGAACTTCATCTACTGCATTGTTCTGTATTAACCCAGTTAACCCATATCTTAAATACTTACTAATTCAAGTCTGAAATTGAGATTTTTTTCCTCTAAATACAAATACTCTGTTGGTCAAACAACTATATTTCAAAATCATACAAAGTTATCCACTGGAACACATCCAATTTGAGTTAGTTTAGGTTTATCTCTCCTGCATACTTATTTGATGGATTTTCCTGTTACTCCAAACGGCCTGAAAAGAGTAAATCTTAAAGAGAACTATTTTAGGATCGAATCAATGACCAATATGAATTATATCTGGAATCTGTGAATATTCGTTATTGGATCTCGAAGATGAGTCAGGTATTTTCGGAGATTCAGAAAATGTTGAAATTTTCCAGTGTGAATGTAATGTTTAAAAACACCTTAGATTTCAAAAGCTTTTATGATATCAAACATAACATCAACCGTTTTTCAAAACCCTTGTAATTTTGCATTTTAGTCATTTAAGGGCTGGGAAAAAATCTGTAGCAAATTTTAATATGCGAGTCCACAAGGTGTCATACAATTCTTGTAATGACAGTTTCTCATTTATCATAAATACAAAGTTCCTCCTAAAATTCAACAATTTTTTTCAAGAATGCATGCTCTGCTAAGCCAGCTAACATTCTTGTACTTGAGTAATACTTAGAATACTGAATTCAATCCACTTGGTAGATTTTGGAGTTTTTTTTTCAACTGAGTCCCTGAAATTAATCACTTTGGTTACAGTTTTCATTACTTCTTTGAGTTCTTTGAGCCTGGATTTTGCACACAAAGTATCCTGATGTATAATGCAATGAAATTCAAAATCTGGATGCCCGACCTCTGTAACCAAAGATACATAACCCTCCACCTTACCAACCATACTTGGTGCTCCTTCTGTTGTCTCAGGTGCGACTTTTGAAAAGTCTACATTTGTAATAGTTAACTCCTTTAAAACAGCCTTACATATTTTGGAGCCAATAGTTCTTTCAAGTAAGGTTACCAGATTAATTTAACCCTTCTTATCCTGAAGTATCTTATCCTGAAGATTCAATATCTTCAGTTAACTGTTCTGATACATTTTTTGTAATTTTCTCTATTTCCCTGTATTTCTGCTTGATGGCAAATCCTTAATGTTTTAGTATTTTTTCATTAATAGCCAACAGTCATACAGGAAAAAGTGCATTCAAATAATGCTTCCGTTACATAATTTCTGTCTCTGAATGGTTTTCCAAGCTGAGGGATAATCTTTGATACTTGAACACTATCTGAAACTTGGTTGGAACTTTACTGTAGAAATTTAGATAAAAAATCTGAACAGACTTTATTTTTATCAAGTTCTATAGAAATAAATTCTTCTTATTTGTCATCATTTTTATCACAGACCCAGCTGGCACAGGAGTATGCTGCTTACTCTTTTCTTAAGAGATACTTACGTAAGAAATAGGTAGGCAGCTTACCATGAGATAAGGCGCTTATGTAAGAAATTGCTCAGAAACAGGTGAGACTGAGGTTAGAAATACTGTCAAATATCCTTATAAATGGGTAAGCTACTTACCTACAGTAGCGCAGTGCACGGCAGAAGGCTGTGCTACCACCTAAGCCATCGCCAAGAGCACCATTGGCGCCATCTATTGACAATAATCTATACAATCTGCCTGCCCCCTGGAAATTTATTCCAAATATAACTTTGGATTCAAATGCGAAATGCCTTGATGTTCCCGCAACTATCTGATCAAAGATCCAAAAGGACAGGGTCAAAGTGATCTAGTGCGTGGCCTGGTGTGGGTAGTCACTCTTGAGGTTTTCGCAATGCTTGCAGTTTATGTCTTCCGTTTCGTTTCCTCCGAAGAATGGAACGTCGGGGATTATCAGTCTGTTCATTAATTATCCTTGAGTACCTGTTTTGCCCACTAGAGGTCATGCAAAAGTGTGTAAGAAATAAGTAAGCAACTCACATGTAAGCTGCTTACCTATTTCTTCTTTCAAACTTACCTCCATGGCTTACATTGTGCCAGCTGGGGAGCCATTTATAATTTTTTTATGATGCCACTCCACAGATGAAGTTCTACAAGATTCTGTTTCTGAACAGAAACCGTCACTTATCATCTGTTACCTTTTTGGATCTTCTAATTAAATATTGTGACTTTTAGTGATTTCAGATAACTTTAATGAAAAATTGCCAAAGGAAAATTTATGACTGGAAGCAGGAAAAGAAATCGATTTTTTTAAACGGTTCTGCACTTATTCAGAGAATATAAGTACATTCATTTTTAGAGTTATTCTGTTTGCCCCTGCCAGTCTCGATATGTTTATAAGTTTTAGTAAAAGTATTTTAGTTTAGGAATATTTTAAGTCTATGAAAATAAGTCTATAAATGGTTCCATAGACAGCATTTATTTGGCTGTGCAACTTTCTGTGCAATTATTTTGCCACTTCGCCTATTCTTTTATTCCAACTTTAGATTTAAATTCATGCTACACAAACCCCCTGGTAGAGATGCATGATTGTGCTGTTCCAGAAGCATTACATGAACAGTTGGGAATCCATTCCCCATATGTTCATGAGGATTTGGTGAACTGTGACCTAAGTCAACTGTTCACGAACTGTATTTTGGACCAAATGAAATGTAATGAACCATTCACATTGGGCCATTCAGGAAGGCTTTGGGAACTGTTTCCTGGCTGACTTGGGTGCAGCTTCTCGATGAATACCAACAGCTCATGCAAACACACAGAACACTTCTGTGCAAGGCTTGTGGAACAGTTTTTAAATATTCAAGGATATGTGCATGTTTAAACAGTAAAAATTTTTATCATACCTCACAACCAATCTCATTAATCATTTTGATGTTGATCTCTGAAAATAAAAGTAGTTTTATCAATCATACCAAGGCAAGCAGTCAATGGAGGCTGAATTACATAAGCAGTCTGAGTACCGAATATTTAATTATTTATTAAAACATTACAAATGCAATCGTTCTACTCTCCCCCACTTCCTCTTCATTCCCTGTGGAGGGATTTAGGCATTGTGAGGAGCTTCCCAGATTTGGGATCCAGATATTGTCTTCAATGAAGATTAGATGTATGAATCCCCATTTTCATTATGGCCATAACTGGGCTTTGTTTAACAAACACCATAGTCAGTGTAAAATGATCTGAATGCTTTGTACTAAGGCTTAAACCAAAATGATGTAGTGTGCTAACCAAACAACTGAAAATCTCAAAAAGCCACCAATTAGGTAGTGTTTATTGGCTTACTTTTATACTTTTGAAATATATACCTACTTACAGCAAAGAAGCAAGTTGGTTGGAAACAGTATTTTATTCCCAAAAAATTGTACATATTGTAATAAAATGTATTGAACTTAAATCAAAGAAAGAGAGCACTCCTGTGGTAGTATCGAAGCAATGGACATATTCTGACTGATGCAAATGATCTATTAGTCGTGCTCTGTCACATATGTGGCATATGACGACAATGTTGAGCATGCTTTGATGTGAATGCTATCTAAGTACATGGAGCCAAAAATATTTGACAACTTGAAGTCAAAGGGATTGTTCCTATGGCAGAGGCCATTAACACACCGAGTGTGGACCTTGTCCATTGACGTGGTATCATATCTTTGTCAGTGGTGGAGCACGTCGATCAACTTGCTCTGCGGCTAACGGGATGGCAAGAAAATAAAATTGCGCATTTTGGGGTGTTTCACCCCTAAGAAATTTACAGTCAGAAGTGTTAACATATATAGTGCTCTTCTTTGTCTCCCATCTGCAACTTAGTTCAATTTTAGTTGCTATTTTGATGCTGTCATCTAAACTCAACATGAAATTACCTGTAACCCTTCCAACTCTCGTGCCTCTTTGGGTGTGCTTAGTAGGTTTGCCACTACTAGCATATGCCATTTTTTTGTTGGTACATGTGTGGCTTTTCATTAAGTAATCTATGTGTGTGCATTAGGGGTGATCGTAAAAAACTTTTTTTCTAATTTCAGAAGTATGGGTTGCCTTTGGGGCTCAATATTTTGCAGGATTTTTTTTGTAACTTTAGAGGAATATCCTGAGGTTTTGCTAAGTTGTTTAAGTTTCACTATATATTTATTAGGGTACTTTGTTAAAAAGTTGAAATAAGCAGAAAATCGTGTCCTGCCTCATTTTTTCATGAGAAACACCCATGTATTGTCAGAAGGTAAGAGAAAATGGCCTGGCATTAGTTGAATGAGTGCAGAAACCTTCACAAAATTACTACAGCAAATCAGGCAAGGCAACCTGGAAAGCTTGTGACTGTCATTACCAGCTAGTTTTGAGCCAGAAGCTGAAGGAACTCCAAACCTGATGTACATCCTTGCAGGTGCAGTTAATTGTGTTCAATTGCACTTCAGCCCTTTGCCACCCTTTATAGTGTGAGGATGAGGGTTGAGAATCATAAGTTTTGTCTGATTGATCGACTTCTGTACTGCCGTGATCTTCCTCTGAATTTGTTTCACTCCAAATTCAATCATCTAGCCCTCATAACTTTCTGACTTCTTCACATGTAAACTTTGCGAAAGCATTATTTCCTCCCTCTCTTGCCATACCATGCATTCATCTAAAATTGCACTTGTTTTTGGTCTACTGTAGACATTGCATTCCGAGAAACTATCTCCATACTGGTCAGAGTTGAATGTCCATCTCAGTGTAGGAACTTTCCGGTGAAAAGAGCTGACACAAGGTTCTCTCTTTTCACATTAAATAAATTATATCAAATAGTTTCTGAAAAGCATTCAATAGAACGTTTTTCTCCATATCAAATGGGGTGGATCTTACTGGTCATTAACCTTTCATAATTTTCATGTGTGTGATATGGTGGAATTTTATCAGATGCATAGTTCTCTTTTTGCCTACTGTTGGGCACCTTGCTGCTTGCCATATTATCAGTATTTTTTCATTATTTTTCTCTAACATATGAGGTTATGAAGGATCCTCACTGTTATATTAAGTTACTCTAATGGAGATGCAGGCATACAATGAGAGAAGTCGAAGATTTTAACAAACACGTTTTTTTAATACGTCCATCAACGCCAATACATTCAAATACACTGTATTACAATACCGGAAGTGGGTATACCTAGGGTAGCCAACTTACACACACTACATACATGTTAGCCACCCTAGTAGGCTGGCTACACTACTCACTGTTTATATTTAAGCTTTGTTGACATGTGGAATGCTGCCGTAGAATCTGATTACTTCCACAATGCTGGGACCCTCCTGCAATGTGATATCCTTGGGTGGACCAGATATTGAACTCTTCATATATCTTGTCTTGTGTTTTATGTTTTTGAAAATATTACTTCACTAAAAAACTCACCAACTCTTGAACTTTAACAGGTAGAAATCACAAGTAAGAGGATGCTCCACTATTTCATCGTAGGATCATATCAGATAGCCGGGTAGGGAAGCTCATTGTGAAAAAATACAGTAATTTTCAATAGCTCAAAACATTTTTCTGATAAATTAGGCATTGTACTAAATTGTCACCATCATGGTGCTCACCCTGATAGTTATATTGTAGCATTAAAATTCACAGGGGGAACAAATGTATTCCATTGCAGAAAATTATAGTGTTTCACTCACTATATGGGTATGTCGAAATTCCACCTGGTAAAGCCTGGAACAGTCAATAGCTGCTATTTCTATTTTCCCCACTCATTCCTTGAATACTTTGTAAAACAGGCAATCGCATGGGTACAAAAGACCTTGTCCACAATGTACTTGCTAGGTTGCCTATCCTGAATTTGCTCTCATATTTTCGCTCTCTTTCTGGAGGGCTCTGCACTCATGTAACAGCTACCATGCCATTTTCACTTACAATCTGATAATACATAAGCATTTCTCATGAATATATGAGGCAGAGCACGATCTTCTGATACTTTCTGTTTATTTACCAAAATGGCCTCAAATTATGAAACTTCACTTTCCAGAATCTTCAGAGATTTCTCAAAAATTAAAAAAAAAATTCCTGCATTACACTGTGCTCGGAAAACTATTTTTCTGACCCCAAGCTGGTTGAAATTAGAAGAATAGTTTTTGACGATCACCCATGGTACATAGTGTAAGATCGCCAACTTGCATAACCAATTCTCTTCGTCTTGCCTACCGTTGCCCAACCTCTAAGATGCCATCTTTACTCCCCCTGTTTCTTCCACCCACTTACTTCCCACTTTTCCACTCAAAAGTTGGCATTCCTTTCTCCCCCCTGTTTCTTCCTCCCACTTACTTCCCACTTTTCCATTTCTATGTCTCAACCCCACCTGCCAGTCAGCAATAACCTTGTACTTAGATGCACAATTCGACTGAAGAATTCGTGGACCGATGCCCCATGTAGCACCAACGGTTGGGCCAACGTTGGGGAACTGTTTCGTGCAACGGTTGGTCAACCGTTATTCATGGCCGTTTTGCCAACCGTTATCCAACTGTGATGGCCCAACGGTTCCCCAACCGTTGACTCAACAGTTACCCAACCGTTGGCCCAACAGTTCCCCCACCATTTACCAACAATCATAAAACCATTTTTTCAATTAATGTGTATTGCCATTAGGCATACCATTGGTTGGCATATGCAAGTGCCGAACTGATTACCTTCCCCTTTCTCAAAGCCTCCCACCTACTTTGTGATAAATCGATTCCGCCATTACGGTCGGCACGCTATATAGGTCTCACTCAGGCACACGTTCCTGGAGGTCAAGTTTGATTTACGTCAGATCTAGGTAATTTAAAACTCGAAGGTAATGCTATTCCTAGAAACTGACTGTTAAGGCGAAGATGATGCAAAAAGCCACGATTTCGATTCGCCTTCGCCAGTGAGTGTTCTAGACCATGCCTCCTTTCGTTTTTTAACCTCAATGAAAACTGCCGATCCACCTACTTGGTGATAACTCGATATCTCGATGCCAACTCGATATCTCGATCGCGTTTCCTCCTTTCGATTGCGACAACGTTGGCCCAACGGATAAGAAATAACAGTGCAAATGGCACCGTTTCCCAACGTTGGCCCAACGGCCTGAAGGTAACCGAACCATTCCCCAACCGTGGCACCGTTTCCCAACGTTGGCCCAACCGACTGTGCTACATGGGCGAGGGGTGCTCGGAGAGGAATTACAAGGAGATGCCAAAAAAAAGGTGGTGCTGTGATATGCATGGCAGTCGTATGCGAGATGTATGCCAAAGTGTACAATAAACCCCATCCAACCCATCTGCCTGTTTGTCATTTACCTTGGGATCCCTTTCTCTCCCTGGCCAAGCCTGCCGATTGTTGCTTGGCATTACTATATCCAGTTTTTCATGTTGGAGCTAATGAAATTGAATTCACAAACCCATTGCTTCAATCACAGATTATCCCATGCGCAGGTGGTGCAAGGAAGTGGACGACACTACTTCCCACTTTCTCTGTGAATGTCCAGCCATACCTAGGACTCAGATATCAGAACTCAGCTGCTGAAGCATGCAGCAAGTATGAAGAGTACCTGGTGGCTCAGCGTAAACTAAAATAATACGAGCTGATCTTCGAAGAGATTGCAAGAAGAGAAGAACGCTCGCTTGGAGAGGGAGAGGCAAGAGGCCGCCCAGTTAGGTAGCCCGAGCGAGATAGTTCCCTAGTCATAATAGACCCCATATTTGAATTATACGTTTTAATTTCACCGGTAGTAGGACACATCAATTAAATATTGCATCGTTAATGGTGCAATAATATAGTTTTGAATCACAGAAATTGTAAGTTATTAAATGAAAGTATCTAAATAAGTCTTTAATTTGACTCATTTTTTTCGCGCGGTGCGTTTGAATCTCCTTCAAAACGGAAGGTTTTTTGTGATACCCAAGAATGCGGTGACAATATGATTAATTTTAAAATATAGCTGAGAAAACATACAAGCTACACGCTGTTAGTTTTTTTTACGACATCTAAGTGTTAGAAATTCTTCATTTTGTAAATAATGTCTCTCTGGAGTGCATACACGTACCATTTCCCATGTAAAAAGGGCTAGTATTTTTTGGCAAATATCTCCGAAAGTAATCTGGTAAGGGGTTGAATTTTTGATGTCATTAGAAGGGTGAGATATTTTTCTTTAAAAGAGACCAAATTCATTGATTTCTAAGTAAAATGATATTTCGCTAAAACTACCTAAAAGTCGCAACAGGCCTTGGGAAAGCTGCAGAATTATCTTCATGAGACAAGTAAGAAAGAGATTGAGGAGCGCAAAGCTTCTGATCAACTAGTCAACGAGGAAAAAAATAAGCTGGAGGAGGCTATTGTAAAAAAAGATATGACAAAAGTCAAGATCGCACAAGGTATGTTGGAGTGGACGCAATAACACTGTGGTCACGGGCCGATGACTTGCTGAAAAAAATGAGCCTTTGCAACAGAAAGTATAGAAGAGGACATTGTCTCTACTTTGTAAGAATCACAAAAAAAATCCCGAGGTGCAGGCAGACCCTGCCTATGCGAAAATTATCATTGTTTTTAATAATTGCTGTTTACATTTGATCTCCTAATGCACGGTACGTTATGTACCACATTCTAATCTATTTTGTATCGTTCCTTTCTTGTCGAGATTTCTTTATTTTTTGTTTATTCTATATGCTTTCCAGAGACTGAAATACGTATTTGTTTTCATTGTTCATTTCTCTGTAATGTAATTTTTATCCCTGTTGCTATTGCTTTAAAAATGAGTTCCAGCTTAAAATATTACAAAATGTAGGGTTTTAGTTATTCCCAGAAATCTAACATGGGGCAAAAATCGCCAATTTTCTCATGTTTTCTCGCTTTTTCCATATTTTTCCCTCACTTTTTTGGCAAAAATTGCTCACATTCTCACTTTTCTGTGTCAAAAAGTGAGTGGAAGTCCTGTATGTGAGTAGCCCTACGACCAAGTGAAAGTTTTTCACGCTCTGTTTACTTGTTTGTACTCGTATCTTCATTTAACCATGGTTGCAAATTGCAAGCAATTGCCTTTACTCCATGAATACTTTCTGAGCATAGGCTATTCTTCGACTGATGCCCGTTGTTCTTCTTCCGCGACTCGTGATGGTAAATCTGAGATGGGTTGTGCAATTACCGTATTCCCAAGCAGCTCGCAAACGTTCGCTGAACGTTGCCAGAACGTTAGTTCAGAACCCAGAGAATGCTACGGAAACCAACCCCACGAACGTCCCCAAACGGTTGCAATGTCGCCCGGCTCGAAAGTTGCATGGACGTTCGCGCGGTTCGTGGCGCGAACGAAACGTAAACTGCTCTGCGCATGCGCGTGGTTAGGAGAGAAAGTATCGCCCGGTGAGGTAAATACATGGACACATAAATGCATAAATTCAAACAAATAGTTAGACCACTTCAGCAGCAAAAGAATATTTTAATAAAATATCTATACAACGATGGAATACCTGTGAAACGGAACGATGAAAAATCACACGGTGAACACAATTGTAAAAAAAGTACGTCAGAGATGAGGCTAGCACCAACATTGATACACAAGAAATTGAGAAAACTAACCGGTTTTAATACTTCGGTGGCACACAACCACCTTACACGAGCAAGAACTATAACATATTGCGACGAGTCACTTCAATGTGTTCACGGGAGAATTAGAAATAACCTCGATTCCGCTCGATCACTGGAACTACTAGCTTAGAAACTTTGCACGCCTGAAAAATACTGGTTCACCAACGATAAGCTCTTGCGACGAGTCACGCCCGATGGTGTTCACGGGAGAGTTAAAAATATCCTCAATGCCGTGCGAATACAGCCGTTGCTCTCTAAGAAACACATCAAAGATAATAAAATACAACTTCATCAGGTTTCAGAAACTATCCATGCTACCCCTCAACAGCATTCCCTTTTTCGTTGCGATAGATGGGTCTGGTATTCCTACACTAGGTTCGAAACATTATGTTCTCCGAACGTTACATTGCAACGGAAGAACAACGGACGGCCAGCGAAATGCTAGCGCATTAACTTTAGCATAACATTCATGTTCAAAGTTTGACGGCATATGAGACGCTCCTTTTTTCAGAATACTGGATCAAAAAACCACCAAAGTCACAAAAAGTCTTATATGCGAAGGTGAACCTTTCCTGAGGCTAATGTTACCCCGATTGTACCAACCCATCCCCCAAATACTGTTACTGACGTGTCATAGGAGGGTTTAAAGTGTCACTTAGGCATTCAAGGTGCATTCAAATATCTACTACATACTTTTTTTTAATAGCTGAATATCAGTAAACGATTCTCCCGTCAATACGCGGGGATTACATACAGAGTAGCCTCCTGTAATTACTAGGATTGCCAGATTGCCTAAAGCGTATTTCACTGTCTCCTCCCGTGAATTCCCGCATACATCAATATTACGCAAAGTTATCGCCGGAATATTCACGGATCACGACATCCCGTAGTAGTAGAGTCATTTAAATAAATGAGTGGAGTAAAATGTGCTTTACCTTATATTTTGATGTAATTTGCTCCCAGGGCGACAGTTTTCTGTTTCTCTTCCTGCAGTCTCCAGCGATATTATACGCTCTATATTACAAAGTAGGGATAAGCTACCTCGTTAAAACTTATACTACAACGTTCAATCGGTATGGCAGCCGATACGAATATACATAATTACTTCAATGATACGTAATAAGGTTACATAAGTGCGTGATACGTTTAGATTATACTTTGGTTCCTTGTCTCGTTCCTTCAGTATTAAAATGTGGCAACCCTAACAATTTCTCCGAGGAAAATCCACTTTGAAATGCCATGCGTCCGTGTTCTTATCGAGTGAAATCGTTAGTTTCGATATAGCGAACTACGGAGCAGTCTAATTTTGTAGTATCTTCCATGTACTGTACTGTTTTCAGCTCTCTTTAGCCGTCTCTACCTTACATTTCGTAAAAATTTTCTTTACAACTTGATCTTGATCTCTTAGTAATTTACCAAATGATGACCTATGATAACATTTTTCCTTTCGATGGGCCAGTCAAAATAGGGATGCCTCTTATATGCAGGTGCGTTTTATATGTAGGTGCGTCTTATATGCCGTCAAATGCGGTAATTATTCTTTGAAACATTTTGAACTTAATCTAATGTGACAAGGTCTCCTACAGTTTCGGAGACTTTGTTTTGAAAGTAGATATTTAGGCGTATAGATGGCATAACTAGTCATTACATATAATAAAAACCAATTTTCCACCGTTGATCACAATTTCTACGCTAATTGTTGCTATTGATGAAGTCCACATGGAAAATAAATTGCCTATTCACGACTTTTCTCGGAAGTATTGTCAAAAAAATCTCACAGGCTCAAAAGATATTATTTACATAGATATGATAAACCCCACCATACCATTTTCTCTCAGATTTAAATATTCGAGTGTTTTAAAAATTTCGTGTATTAACTCTAACACAGTCATTTTACACATAAATGCTCATGATTCTTTCTAAGGTTCGATTCATAAGAGCGACTGTCTGAAATCGATTATTTCAGCCGAACAATTAACTGTTGCTGTCTCTACTCCATTTTCCTCTATCCTGTGCTGCCTTTCTCAGTAGTGGTACAAGTGGATAAAGAAGAGACAGAAAATGAGGGAAGACAAGGTTGTTGCATGTCTCCAGTAAAGGTGGGAATTTCGGATCATTTCGAAGATTCAGTTCATGCAATTTGATTCATTACAATGACTCGTTCTTTTAAATCATTCATAATGAACGAAATGAACCATGGAAGAACCAAATGACTGCGATGAGTGATTAATGACGATGAATGATTTCACTACGAAGAATCAAATATCAGCGAGGAACCAAACTAAGGCGAAGAATCAAATCCAACCAATTCGTACCATTGAGAGGCTGCCTATACGGAGCTATTGCGTGATATGAAATCTATTTATCAGATTAATTAAGTTTTATTGTTGAAGTATTGGGAGAATTTAGGATCCTGAAAGTGCCTATCCTTAGAACAGCTTAAGTCATGATGCCTGGTGTTGTGAGCCTAAAAACTCGCCCATTATGCCGCGGCGATTGGAGACTATATATTAAGAATCTTATGTACTTGCGATGCTTGGGTACAAATCGTTGTATTCGGTGTTATAATCAATCAACTTTATATGATCACCTCTATAAAATTATTCCTCAGTTTTTATCAGTAAATACAGTATGCGACCAAAAGACTATGGAATGCTTTGAATGAAGTTAGTCCCAATCACGTTGCTCTCCACTCATGGACAGCGTGTTTTGGTTCAATTTGAACCATATCAAGCTGTTCTCGATCAATCATGAATCGTGTGATTATTCACAAACCACTCCACTCGACCTATGAACGAGAACAGCTTGATTTGATTCATTATGAACGATTTGAACGGAGAACGTGATTCAATTCATTTGGTTCATGCCAATGAATCGTTCAAAATGAACGAATCACTCATGATCGACACAGCTCTAGTCTCCAGCTCTATTTAACATCTACAGTGACGAATTCATTGAAGAAGCCATAGTTGATGTAGGTGGAATCCTTTCTAGAGGAGAATGAGTGGACAATATAAAATATGTCGATGACCAGGCGGTAGTAGTAGAAAAAGGGAATCAGTTACAGAAAATTGTGGATAAAATCGAGAGGGTTGGGAAACATTTTGGAATGAAGATTAACTCTTAAACTAAAGTAATGAAGGCAGAAAGAGATGACGTAGTTCTTACTGTGACCATTAATTGATAACGGCTAGAACAAATACCATCCTTTTGATATCTCGGAAGCGTTATAACATGGTATGGAAATTGTACGGAGGAAATAAGAAGTAGAATATCACAGGGAAAGGCAGCCTTCAGTTAAGTCAACCGACTACCTTCAGCCAAATCAATATATGTAGGCTTTAGGAAAAGGATTTGATAAATGTTTCTTTTGGGGTGTTGTGCTTTATGGAGCGGAAATATGGACAGTCCGGAGGAAAGAAGAGAAATATTTAGGGGGTTTTGAAATGTGACTCAGCATAAAAATCGAAAGGTTAAAATGGAGGCATAAAGTGGAAAACGAGAAAGTTCTGGGAAGGACAAATGAGAAAATGAATATTTTAAGATCAATAAGAAAGAGGAAGGCAAACTGGATGGGACACGTCCTCAGGAAAGATTGCCTGCTGAAAAGAATATCAGAAAGAAAGATCGAGGGAAAGAGAGAGCAGTGGAATGGTAGATAACGGAATTTTTCAAAAAAATGTTTATCTAAATTTGCCTCAGCGATGAATATTATAGCTAGAGAGCTAAAAACTATACAAATCGATGTCTATCGATGAGTTCCTGATGCCTAGATAGTGTTTGACATGAATTTAAAATTTGGGAAAAGTTGTAGATAAATTCTGTAATTTATAATGGCGCTGATACACCTCTTCGAGAGACATCGAGTTTTCTATATTTTAGCTCTATAGCAGAAATATACAGCACTGTCGTACATTTTGAAAGAACAAAAGTTGTTGAACAATTTAATTATCTATAGCTTCACTTGTAAAGCTCAACCTTCCGTTGATAGGTAGAGTTCTCAGCTCTCTAGCTTGATATTTTGCCCAGTGGAACATCTGGAAAAAAAATTTAAAACTCGATTCTTAAGAGCTATACTACATAAATTTACTATTTCACATTAACAAGATAATGATATAAAAGATACTTTTCTCTTGAGATTGATATATTTTCCATCCCACCAGGTTGAATATTAATTAATCCATTTAGAACATTTCGAAAGAAAAGAAGTGTTTTAGAAAAATTACTTAATTTTTAGTGGTGCTGAGAACTTCACCGAGTGGATTACCATAGTCTTTAGCTCTCTAGCTTGAATATTAGTACCTGTGGAATATTTTAAAAGGAAAGAATTTGCGTTGGCGTTGGTGCAACTTATCGAAAAGTGCCGATTGGTGTAGCTTTTACCTGTTTAGTTTACATTTTTAGTTATACAGAACATTTAAAAAAAGAATTTTCGAAACATTTGATTACTTAGCGCAACGCTGGGGCAACTCATCGAGTGATGTCGATAGGCATTGTTTTAAAAACTCTATCCTGACTGTAAAGTACCACAGTAAATTACGACTTTTTTTTATTTCAACTAGTACCACACCGCAAGATATTCAAATTAGATAGTTAAACACCACACCAATAGACGTACCTCGATGAGTTGTAGCAGCACCACTATAATAAACGGAATATTTAAAAATCTTTTTTCATTTGAATTGTCCAAACGGCTGAATATTCAAGATAGATAGAGAGCTAAAAACTCTAACAATCGACGAGTTGACAAATTTTTAAGCTATCCGGGACTAGCCACGGAGTTCCACTTTTACGGAGTCACCCGCAATGCACAAATGTGCGAATTTCCACAGAGAAAAAATCATCCGCCTTGACCGGGATCCCGGTCAATGCGGATGATTTTTTCTCTGTGGAAATTCGCACAATCGACGAGTTAATCAAATGCATTTCTGGACATCACTCAGTCCAAACTCTGGGCGAATACTTCACGTCCTACTTTAGAGTTTTACTACATTTATGTATTATCTAGAGACTGGTATGGTAGATGCTTTTTTTCGATGTTATTATTCATTAACATACTTCACGAGTCTTGTAAAACTGCCTACTGACCTGACAACCAACAGTAAAATTTTATTTTATAATCGATAAAATAATGTGATGCCTATGGTTGTGGAGCTTTCTCAAAGTTCACGAAATCAGTCGAATATTCCTTTTTTTAAATTGGGAAATATAGCGTTGAATAATTTTATCCGTCTATTTCAATCACCACATATATTTTCCGAGAAAATAGATTATACTTTTCATTGCTCATTCGTTCTTAACACAAATCATGAAATGGAAAAATTCCGTCTTTTGTAATTTTATTCCAGAGAAAGCACAAATAATGCTTTTTTGTCATAAAATCTAAATAATTTATGTCTGAAAACGAAAATACCATTTTCATATTATTTAGACAAATGTGAAGTTACTTTTTGTCAATAACACTTCAAATAATTAATTATTACATATCAGAATAGATATAGTATATAATGCTAGGAAAGTTCAATAATCGATAGAGTACATAGATAAAGAAACACATTTATACCTTATATATAGTCTCTATTGTGTAAAAACAAATTTGGTATTCAATTGAAAATTAAAATCACAGTTCACAAGGCTTCTGAGAGACAAATTTAACTCTTTAAATAAATTGAATTCGACATCGAAGATTCCGTCTTGAACATTTATATCTTGAAAAAATGTTTCCAAAATGAAAATTATCAGAGATTATGTCATAAATTTAACATTATATTCAAACTGGTATCTTGATAACTGTTAAGTAAATACAATTTCATCTGTTTCCAAAAAAAGATCATTATATTACTGGAGAAGATGATAGGAATCACATAAACATAATGCATGAAGTAAATCCAATCTTAAAAGCAGATCCAGTAAATACGCGTATACACGTTATTCTCTCACGACATATTATTATGCCTGTTTGGTGTAGAGCTGATTTTTATTGTTTCCATGGATTCAAGTGGTCTTCCAATTAGTTGCTTCTTACTGTACAGCAGCGGAGATGCTCTTCTCGAAACGGCACACGCATTCAAGCTATCCTTGAGCAATTATCATCATCTTCTGCATTTAAAAGAGAAGAAAATCATGAATTGAAGTGCATAAACTATGTAAATGGTAATTAAGAAATCGATTGCTTGTAAAAATTCCATAAGTCCAGATTGAAGTGGGAGAAAAGTCGTATCTATTTCATTTTCCAAGAAACCACCTTTCATTTTGTGTTGTACTTTAATTTACAGAAAAAGATATATTAGGGATACAAGATATTTATAGTTTCATTCCGCTTAGTGAGTCAAATTGCCAGAAAAACCTGAGAAAATTTTTTTCTACCCATTGCACCGGAGAATTTCGCATCAGTTATAAGAGTAAACAAAATTCTGTTCATTTTGGCGTAGATTAATGAACGGAAAATATACATTTTAGAGATTGAGGATGTTTTACATTTCATTCAATTTAAACAATGCGTGAAATTTAAAGCCACAAGCTGACAAAATATATTTATACCTATTTCATACTTAAAATAAAAGTCTTGTGAGTTCTCAATATTTGAAAGTAAAATTTCCCCTGATATTAGCAATGGTATCAATTCAATTAAAAGGCAAAGTTTGGTGCAAATACAAATATCAGGCATCTCGGTTCACAGGGTAAAGGACTCGAAGTATCAGTAGAATTGTACAAATGAGACAGTTAAGGATGTACCGAAACGATGAGCTACAAATAAAGCGTGTGCCTGTGTACCACTTTTTTTCTCCGAAATCGTAGTTGAATACGGGGTTGCGCGTTTTACACGAGTCACTTATCTCTCAGCCATTCCTGAAAATCCTACGGAAGCTGGTACAAAATCAAAATGTCACAACCCGTACTCACAAACTAAACATCATGGAGATAGTTTCATTAAAATAATAATGTGGTCCTTTGCTGCGAAGCAGCTGTTTTTCCGGGCTTGCCATTTTTAGCATGGCTTTTGCCCATTTGCTCCGTTGCTTCCGTCTCCCCGTGTATAGGATTTCCCATCCTTTTTTATCAGATTTCCGGGCCGCTTTCAGGTCTTTTTATTCTTTCACCCGGTGTTTTTATCCTTATTGATAGCTGATCTATTAATTGACTTTCATTGTGCTCCAAGTCTTTGTAATTATTTTTAATATGGGTTCTTATTATGTCTTCGATCGGAGGAATTCCTGAAATTTTGTGCGTACTTGCATTGTCATTGTTCCAGTATCTCAAATTAAAAATTGATATTAGATCAAAATGTCACAACCCGTACTCACAAATTAAACGTCGTGGAGATAAAAGATCGTAGGCTTTCCCGGAGAATAATATTAGAAAAATTTTATCGGATTTGGCACCGGGTAAGGCTATTAAAGGCTTTTAATAGCCTTACCCGGTGCCAAACCCGAGAATATTTTACTAATATCGAAGAGATAGTTTTATTTAAATGAGAAGGGAATGCTTTCCTCAATTTATCGTGGAGAAGCAAGCGTAAGAGAAAGCTTTTGAATACGTCGAAAGTACTACGGCCCCCTAAGACTCCCGATAGGGGAATGAAGAGAGTCGCCGATTTTTTACTTTTTCGACCCTAATAAAAGCGGGTTGCGCGTCTTATAAGGATGCGCGGGGTACACTGGTCTGCACGGTAATCTCGAATGGACAATATATCGGGAATCGGGTTGGTATGGTGGCTAGAGTACTCGCCTACCACACGGGCGGCCAGGGTTCAAATCCCTGCAGAGGCGGATGTTTTTCAGAGGAAACCCGATCCCTACTTGAGTGCCTTGTGGAGGGCACTTCAAGTAGAGCACTCCGTCTGTCGGATGAGACGTTAAGCCGTGGTCCCTTTGGCGCCTTTCGTTAAGAGCAGGCCAACGCCAACGCCGGGTTTCTATCCTCCCTTCCTCCCTTACCTATCCCCTATGGCGCAAATGACCTTAGCCGTCGGTCGCCTCCCCAAATATCCAATCCAATCCAACAATATATCACTACGTTCACCAATTGATCTTAGATCGATCTGAACTCGGACCGATCTAACAATTCCCAGCAAGCCGAATTAGATAGCCTGTTTTTGCCAATACGGACTGAAAATGTCGATTTTCAGTACGTTTACCAATTGAACTAAGATCGATATGTACTCGGACCGATCTGAACATTCTAAGCCAGCCAACTCGGATCGCCTGGTTTACCAATGCGAAATCCATTGAAATATCGATTTGAAATCTCAGACGCAGAGAAAGCGGGCGGGCCGAGTTAGCCCGATTCCCACATAGATCTCGCTAGCCCATTGCGTTTACCATACCGAGATAAACCGGCCAAATCGATCTGAGTTCGATTGGTAAACGTAGTGAGTGTCCAATCGAATATATCAGTTGCATGGAGATAGAATTGCGATATGCTGCGATATCACCGACGTCACTTTACTCGCCATGACTGCACTATTGTTACAACTGGTTACAACACGCCTTTAATAATCACGGTTTCCCAAATACAACCAAAAGAATAACGTGGAGCGCAACAGACCCGCTGGTTAAGATCGATCTGAAATCTGAGACTGGCTTAGAGAGCGGGATGAGTCAGCCCGCTTCTGAGATCGATCCCACTAGTTCGTTGAGTTGGAGCTGATGGAGCTGTTGGATCTGAGAGATACGGAGCTGATCGGATCAGATCGGTAAGAGTTTGACTGGTAAACGTTGTGTATGGGATTGAAATTCCAAGAATGCGTTATACACGTACCTTGTATTGTCTTTTCAAAAATGAACAACCCAGTTATCTGAAGCAATTTTTTTCTGTTAGAAATAATAAGTCAAACATATTGACTAGAATGATTCCGGATTTTCATATCACCCCCCCAACATAGAACGACCACTTATCAAAAATCTTTTTCTGTTGTCGGAGCACGATTATGGAACAGTGTTCCAAAGGATGTAAAGAATTCTCTTTGCCTGTAGTTAAGCAAAGATTTTTTCGTTATATACAAGCCCTAGAAAGAGTGTAACTTCTGTTGTTTTGTTTCTCTAATTATTTTTATTACAAAATGTACGCGCCCATCCCTATAAATTTTTGTTATTTTTTGTGAAATATGAGCTCTATGTATTGTATAAACCCTGTATGTTCTTAATGGACAATCTTTAAGTCCAAGAACAATGAATCATATTATAAGTATTATTATTACCTTGGTCCCCTTGTCCAGAGTGGCCACCACGTGTTCATCGTAGTATTGGAGGAGTGACGGAAGTTGATCATTCAGCTTCGACCTTCCGTCTGAAGATCCAGTTGAGACGATCATATAGGGAACTGCCGAAATCAACATCAATTCCTTGTCCAGTTGAGTCTTCTGTCTCAGTGCACCTGAAATCAGCCTATGCAGTGTGGATCCATCATTCTCTCTCCTCTGTGCCTCTTCGATGATTCCGTGGAATCGCTCTGCGTCTTTCTCTCCCGATAATGGACTTCCTTTGTTGTCGAACGCCAACTGCACGGAGAGCTTCGACAATACCTGGACGAAATAGCAACTGGCATCTCTCTCGTCCGAATGATTCACGCCAATGTATACCTTTCGCTCTTCAAAGTCTATCAATGAAAGGAATCCACTCCCACTGACCTCCTTCCCGCCGTCTTCGAGTGTCGGTTTTATTCTTCCAATGTCGTCAGGTTCCAAATCGATTACAATATTCAACTTCGGCTCGAATTGAAGGAATTCCAGGATGCTCGATATAGCGCGATCCTCGTCGTACAGCATTTCGTAGCGACTCTTCGTTTTCGAAATGTTTTCTTGGTTCGAGGGCACCACCTCCGTCTTCCCCATCATTGCCTTGATGCATTGCTCTCTGCGGTATTCTCTGTTAGATTTGTATACTATCCAGAACAATTCTTCCTTGACGTTACGCGCCTCCTCTTTCACCTTTTGAATCTGTGAGTCAAATTTCTCAGAGGCCTGCTTTTTTTCAACCAACCTTTTCATCTGTGTTTCCATGGATTCCGTGAGAGAAGCGACTTTGGTGGACAAGAGCGATTGCTTACCGTATGTCCTCTCCTGGTTTTGCATAGATTGCTTTATAAAATTCTTTTGAAAGGGTTCTAATCTTTTCATCTCAATTTCCAACTCGGCCACAGATCGTTTGAGATTGTCGACAACGGAGTGGGTATCTTCCTGTTTACCGGTGATTTCACTCAGAGACTGCTTTAGTGCGGACAACTCAGTACTTAAAACTGTACTCATCTCTGATATCTGTGTTTCGATGGAATCCTTAATGGATGCAAGCTTGGTGGATATAAGGGTTTTCAAGTCATTTTCGGAAGTAGCAACACTCTTTGTTGATTCGTTATTATTAGGGCGACCGCTATTGTGACTGGATTGTAACGTTTCTTGTGCTTCAGCTCGCTCTTTGTCTTCAGGGTGATGGGAGGCCTTTTCTTTTTCAATTTGCTGTGCAATGCGGCGTTCCTTGTCCGCTGTGGAGGGATCACCGACCGCTTCCTGCATCTCGTGAACACCATCCCGCTTACCTGACATCATCGCGTGGTGTGGCCTCTGGCTCGCGTTCTTCGCATTTTCATTAGGCAAATCTTTCAATTCTCGAATGCGTTCCTCCAATGGACCCTTAGGCATTTCTTCAGAGCGTAACTCCTCCATTTCGATTTTCGGGGAGATTTCACTACTGTCCATTATTATGCCGAGTGTAGTTTTAAGGGTTTTTTCTTAAAAAAAAATTAGAATGAAGATTTTAGTCTTGTTTATCTATGGAGATAATCTCGAACTACATCGGGTGTTGCAATCTCTAAGATCCTAATCTGCTGAATTACTCCCTTGGATAGATTAGACACATTTCTAGATTAGTTTTTCCATACATTTCTGTTTAATTTTTGTTATTGAAAGACACGTGGTTAAAATGTATTTGATCCTAAAGAATAAGAAGTTTAGCTGGCCTTTATTGGCGGTCATAATGAAAGTTATTAAGAGAAGAATTTGAACGGCATTTAGAGTAAATTTCAGTGTTCTACTTATTTGGATAGCCGGTACATTTATTGCTTTAAGCGCTTTAATGCATTAAATTATAAAGATTTTTAAACCTTGAATGCAATGCAAAATGTACTCATTAATAGGCCATTATTTTTAATTAAAATTAGAGCGTTTTGCTATACACTCATTATAGCTACATTATTTCCTTTACAATTCCCCGCGTAAACTTTTTGATATCACTATACCGCCGAAACATAAACGTATTCATTTTTTTAGTATAATGCATATTGAGGTGAATGAATTGAATTAAATCAATCCTAATTAATTTAAGTAAATACGAATAGAATGCTTAAGTATGATTGGTTTGCTCTGAAAGAGGTGCAAACCTCATAAAACAAATCGGCCCAATAGCAAAACAAGTTACATTTCTCTTTCATCAGATTGCTTGAAATCCATTGTCCTGGATACAAGTGTTGTGTCACGGTCAATGTTTCAAATTTTAGGAGAATTTTCCTGTTGGAAATGTATGTTGTACAATTTAAAAGCAAAACAATAATAGGCTTGAAAGCTCAAAACCTGTTTAAAAAATTTAGAAAGCCTCTCGTATTTTTTCCTTTAGAGATAAATACGAATGAAATGTTAGGTTAAAGAGGGAGGAAAAAAATTTGCTCTAAATTTGTAACAAAATGTTTAAAAAAAAGTGCAAAAGACAAGTGTATTTGGCCAATAATTATTTAGTTAGAGATCAAAAATGCAATAAAAGAAGTAGGGATGAGTCGATTCCACTTTTTTCGATTCCGATTCTTTCAAATCGATTCCCGATCCTCGATTCCGATTTCATCGATTCGTATTCCTTAATAATAGGTGGGATATTGATGTACCAGTAGCGTACGAATAATATGCTGAAATAAAATAACAATGACAATTAAGTCGCTCAAAAAGTATGTATATATTAACAAATAGCAAGTATATCCTCAGCTTATTGAGGTAGATAAAAAGTACAAATTGATAGCCAGCACCCAAAATTACTGAGACAAATATGATGTGATAAATGACATTTGATTTGAATATTTATCTATCTGGAATCTGTGGAATCGGAATCGAATTTAAGAGATCGATTCTCGATACCGATTCTAATCCTGAGAATCGGTGGAATCGAGAATTGACGTATGGATTGGACTCATCCTTAAAAAGAAGGTTACTTTTGGTTACGTTTTCATATTGAAATTTTAACATTTTTGAAGCTCCATTAGAATGTCAGTTAAATCACATTCCTGGCAAAGGATGATGGTTCTATATTTATTTCTTTATTACAGTTTTTATATATCAATTTCTTTCCCTATTTATATTAGGTTTACCTTTCTATATATCTTTATTTCGTCATTTATGATAGATATTTCGATTCTATATTTACTTGTACGCATTAAGAAGATGGGATTGAAAAAAATTAATTTCGTAGTTAATTATCGTTTAATTCAAGGGGTTTGTTAGAGCATATGTGCGTTTAATTGAAGTTTTATGCGATAAATATGAGATTTTTTATTTCGAATGTCATTCATCGGAGGTGGAAGTCAATCATAAAACTAAATATCGTCAATACAATTTAATGTAATGTCGGAAATCAAAACATTCAAGTAATTGTCCACTAATATTTTTAATATTATCGACCCGGGTTTCGTCCCGTAATGACATCTTCAGGTCCCTGATGACGTAATGAAATCTTCAGTTACCTGAAGATGACAACTTGGTGTTGAAAATTCCTCTTTTTTTAAATAAGGTTTCTCTGAAGTGCATTTACGCACAGTTTCCCAAGGAAACAGACTGATATGTTTGTATATTTGTATGGGCGAGAAATAGTCTTATGTCCAACGATGAGTTTTTCTTTGATCAGAAATATGGGTTTTTGCCAAATTAAAAGGGAAATAAAGAAAAATATAAAGCATCATACCGTGCGAGTTGACAATGGCCTCCTTTACGGTATTGACCTGTTGAGAACGAAGAGATATGTGCTGATATTTCCTGCTGCTGATACGGCTGACTGGTCAGTGTTTCTCTTATTCTTGTCCTTCTCACTGTTCTAGACGAGCCGATATAGTGCATGCCTCGCAACTCATGCGCCGCCTTTTAACTTCGGCCAGCGGAGAGAGAACAAAGCAGGAGGATGGGGACCTATTTTTCTCGAATGACGTTCGACCAATGAATTCGCTGGGAATGGATTGAGTGGGGTGGGTCAGCTGCGTGGTAGAGAACTCACGGAAAGATATTATGTAAATGAAAGAGAATATTTTCGGAAGATGATAAAATCCATGCTAGTAATGTCTCATTCGATTTATTTTACCCATTCCACTCCCTGTTCGGCGAACGGGCGTGAGATAGCTGTGATAGGTTCTAGTAATTTGATTGGTCACTCGCTTTCAAGGCGATAGAAAGTCTTTCTATTCCTCTTTCGGCGATATCAGTTTAGCCGATATAGTTGGCGGCCAAGTAATATCTCGATTGAAAATATTCCCTCATAAGGAAATTGAAGAACGAAATTGCATACGAGTTTGTGAAGAAACATTTCGGAGAGAGGAAAACGAAGGGGAACAATATCAGGGATACTGCACTGAAAAAAAAGTGCATACGCTCTACTGCTAAAACGGATTGGTGCTTTAGTTTTGCTGAATCAGCAGATTTTATAGCTGTGGAGGTATGTAAGATACTGTACAGTCAGTCGCATTAAGCTGGGTACCTGTAGATTTACAGCAGACGGTGTTTAGATGCACAGCGAAATGATTTGGTTGGTAAGCTCATCCGGTGAGCTGTACAGACTCGCTTCCAACTTGAGTCACGTGACTCGGCTCCGTCGCTTCTTAGCGGACCTATGGTTGTCTCATTCCGCCATTGTTTCTTTCTAGTGCAGAATTAACCACGAGGTCGACATCGGGAGGTTCACCTCGGGTGATAACTTGAAGCCATAACAGAGATTTCAGGCGAAAATACCAAAGATACCGGTGGAATTGCTTTTCTCAAGTCTGGCGGATGCGACGTGTAGTACTGTTGCTGGATCAAACTGAGCTTTTTAATTATTTGCTCTTAGTCTATCAGTGTGTTGTGGTACTCCGTAGTGCTTCATGAGTGTTTTATTCAACGAAAAAGGAAGAGCTAGTGAGATGATTAGTGTGGTTTTGAGCGTCGTAAAGTGGTTATCACCTCTTCTTCATCTCGTTTTATCAGTGCTATGCCTCACAGCATTATAAAGTGCATAAATAGTTGTGTGTGTATGGACTGTTTTTGAGGGTAACGATTAAATTTTTAAAAATCATTGGACGTTAGTGCTCTTTATTTGTGTTTTAGATGATTACTCTACGAGATAAGAGCCCATTTTAAAGAATGTGTCGAGGAGGAAGCCTCGTAAACAATTTACAAGTGCATATTGGTTTTCGTGACTACTGCATCAAGTGACATGCTTCAGAGTAATAAACTCGAGTATATTACTGTTTGTTGTCGTAGAAATGTGTCTTACATTGATATAAAGACGTAAAATTGTTATCGTATTGAATTGTAATGATTTCGCTCAGGTAATGATTGTAATTGCGAATATGTTTACATCAAAGCGCTGATATGTTTACATTCTGCCGTAATTCTATTTTGTTTCGTTTTTGTTATGGTTGCAGAACGTTGTTATGGTTCACGCAGAAAAATGTTTTCTTCCAGTGCTTCAACAGTGTATCGCATCATATTTTATGTTTTATCTTGTAAGAGGATAAGTTAAATCAGTTTCGTTTTATTTTATGCTCAGAAAGGATTCATGAAGGGACAAATAGGTATCCAGATTAAATAGTGACAATGTTCGCTGTACCGTGTGCATGTTCGTTTTTCGTTTACAGAATGATGGTTAGTTTGTAAATGTGAGTATTTTTACATTTTCTGTGTAAATGGCAGATATTATCCATTAACTAGAGGCAAACATTTTCCATTTTGAGTGTTTTTATATTGACGGAACGATGAAAACCTCAAGAAAGTACTGTGATTGTTTGAATATAACTGATACCATAATTTTGTGCGAGTGGATGGAGTACGTTAAACTTTGATGTAGTGAAGCTGCAGTGTGTCCAATTGATTTTATGAACGATCTGTGCAAGTTTGTGGTGTATTACTACGCGTGGCAAAAATAAAGTTTATAACAAGCACGTATTCCCGATTTTTCTATGCATTCAGCTTCATTGTTTCTAGGGCAGTCGCTACCTACAATTATGTACTCCGATACGATAGTGGCGATAATAGCATACTAGGTTATTAGCTCAGTGGAAAGGCTCTAAGAATACTATTTTTTCGTATGCGAGTAAGATCTCTTAGTAGCTGACTAAGTTAGTCACCTACTAGCACCTTTTTGCGGAAATCTATGGATACGGCCGTACGGGTCTATGTTTGACGGTAAGTATCAACTGCGAAATGTTTTTTATTATTTCCTACTGGAACTCTTCCACGGAAGAAATTTTTAAGCAAAACGTATTAAATAAGTTAGTAGTTAGGTAAAATATTTTTCATTCCAGTATTGAGATATTTTTCACTTCATGTGATTAAACTTGTTCAAAATTATCCAGTATGCAGCCAAGTGTAATGCTTTCAGATTTATTCGACATCGCATATACTACTTCCATTTTTGTGATGCACAGGAAAGTTATTTTTTTCTGAAGAAGTATTTTATGTATAAATACATACATATTCGTAATATACCGTAGACCAGCTAGAAATTTAACAGATTATCGGCAATAAAGAGCCAGTGGCTAATCTGCCTAGCTGGTGTTATATGCGAAGCAATCGGTTAGCTACTCCATATGGCTGGAGAGCTATACCGTATTGCCGTCTTCCTAGAAATATCTATTTAGACGGATTAGATGGCTCTGCTAGAAATTTCTCTCTGTATAGCTACACGTCTAGCTGTCCCATATACTGCTACATATTCTGGCTATAAAGCTAGAATTATAGCTGTACAACCAGAGATTTTTCTCAGTGTGGCGGGAATATATTGATAGAGAATGAGGACATTTGTAATTGATGGAAGCAATATAGCCTTGAGTAGCAGTCTAAAACGAATTTGGTTATATTGGGTCCATCAATTACAAATGTCCTCATTCTCTATCAATATATTCTCGCCAGTATCCCTGATATTGTTCTATTTACCAAGGCCCGACGCCGCTGGGAAAGAACCTAATAAATGACGGGACTGAGGTTGGCGAGAAAGACCAGGGACTACACGTGCTGAGGAATGAATTATAGAGAGCAGTAAAATACCTCGAGAAAAACAAAGAACCAGCTGTAGACAACATCAACGGAGAAATCATCAAAGCCTTCAGAAGTAAAGCCAAGGATAATTAGCTCGTAGGCTCCCGCGGATGCAGTGTTAACTGTTTCTTTTTTCGGGATTCATTCCGCGATGTATGTGTTGAGAAAACAATATTTCGCTGGTCCTCCTGCCAGCTTCATCAGGTTAACTGAACTGACTTCTTACAATTAGTCTCGCTCGTCTTTATATATATATGAGTGTGGACTCCCATTGTTGCCGGAATTTAAATTTGAAAAAATTCGTTTTAGACTGCTACTCAACGTGTAACCGTCTTCTCGGTTGAAATTCTCTGGTCTCTTCACAATATATGAAGTTTTGTGCAGCTGTGGACATTCATATGTAGGCCAGACATGCAGAGCCCTAAAAATATGCCTCCAAGAGCATCAACGGGCAATTAAAAGAATAATTACCGCATTTCTGCAATAGCCGAACACCATCTCAGCGGCCCCGCTCATAATTTCAACTTTGAGGAGACAAGATTAATATCTAAGGAAATACGCTATTACCCAAGATTAATCAGGGGGGCTATTTAAATTGCGAAACCGGAGAACGTCAACCGAGAAGACGGTTACACGTTGAGTAGCAGTCTAAAACGAATTTTAAAAAATTTAAATTCCGGCAAAAATGGGAGTCCACACTCATATATATATGAAGACGAGAGAGACTAAGAAGTCAGTTCAGTTAACCTGATGAAGCTGGCAGGAGGACCAGCGAAATATTGTTTTCTCAAAACATACATCGCGGAATGAATCCCGAGAAAAGAAACAGTCAAAGCCAAGGATAACCTGTACGAAATAATCATGAACAGCTACCAAAGCGGAAGACTTCCCGAGGACGTTCAAAGGAGCGTAATGATTGCGATGCCGAAGAAAACAAGGACTGGGAGATGAGAGGAGCTCCGATCCTTGAGTCTAGTGTCACATGCATAAAAATACCCACACGAATAATAAGCCGAAGGATGGAAAGGAAAATTGAAGGCCACCTCTTGGAAAACCATTTTGGATTTAGGAAGAACAGGGATGCTCCGTCTGACGGTAATGATGGAGAAAACAATGCATGTGAAATTGCCATTATGCCAGCCAAACTGCGAGGACTGACGTTCTATTTTCACTATCAACCTTGTGTTGATAGTGTTTTTTCCCTTCAGTTCGCTGAAGAGGGCCAACTTGTGTCCGAAATACGTGTATACGACGCACATCCTCGTCTTCTCCTGTTTCATTCCTTTGACAAAGCTCATCTCGAGCCTCATTCTCCCAGAAGTTGGGCCCTGTTGAATTTGTGAGTGAGTGATTTTGGGAATGCTTGTGAGAGTGATTGCTCTGTGTGTTTGTGATAATAACTAATGCATCCTTAACGGGGTCTCTAAAGCCCTGTGAGGGATCCCAATTGGGTTGAGTGTGTGTGTGTGCCTGTGAATGGTCACTGGCGAGGAATCAACGTTCCCGTAAACCTTCACAAGGGTATTCTTGTTGAGAGGCTGAGGTTGATCACTGACGCCACCGTCAAACGAACACAGTAAATATTTTCTGTTCTATCTTTTGACGAGTGGTGCCAATAGTTACGGCCATTGGAGAAATATTCTTTCCCTATGTTGTCAATTCTACGAGGCCGTAGAGCTCAAGTTTCCTTGATTTTACACAGGAAGTAAGTCATCACAATGCGGATGAGAGACGAAAGTCAGATATAAGCTAAAATTAACAAAGGAGTTTGACAAGGATGCAACCTCTCACCAGCACAGTTCAACGTGTACTTGGAGTGGGCCATAAGAGAAGCACAAGAAATTGAACTGGGCGGAATAAAGGTAAACGGAGAAATAAATATGCTTTGCTTCTCAGATGATATTGCAGTCATAGCTGAAAATTGCGATTATCTTCAAAGGTCACTAAACGAAATGAACCAGCTTCTTCAAGAATACAACATGTTATAGTTAGATTCTAGTGAGCGAGACAGTGTTTTCCGCGGAATTAAAATAGCAACGGAAACAGATAAGATATAAATTCTAACTCTGGCTACCGTCGTTCGGGTGAGTTTATATAAGTAATACTGCTTCGTTTGAAATTGGGTCAGCCGAATTCTATTTATTGCTCGATGGAAATACATACAAGAGTAATATTAATTCTGATGCCCATTTAATTTATTTTCTCATAATTTGTTAGAAATTAACCTCTGATTCCTCCCTTTACATCATCAGGAATTGCTTTCCTAAGAGGAGCGATCATATTGTTGGCATATTGCGCTGCTTTTCCAATATAATTATATTCCTTCAGGTTTTCTCAAAAACCTGCTACAGACAGATCTCGAGTCATCAAGGTGTCTTTTCCACTGATCACGGTAGCTTTGTACAAATCTAACTATATCCATCTTCCCAAATTAACCCGATAAAAAAGCATGAACACTTTCACTCCATCACTGATTTTCTGCAGATATTTCGACAACATTCACAAATAGGCAGTTGCCTGTTGCATATCTACATCTACATACTGCCCCGCGAGCCGCCGCATGGGCGTGTGGCAGGGGGTGGTATGTCACCAGCCGTGTGAATGCGTAAGTTTTTGGGAGGTGTAACGGTGCCATGCATTATGGGAGTGTATTTAGAGGAGCTCAGTTTTTTTTGTGGTCGCTTATTGAGCGTGGAAAGAAAGAGTTTTTGTATCTTTCTGTTTGGCAGAGTATTTATTTTATTTTATCGTATCTGTTAGACCTAGAAATGTAGTGAGGTGTCATGATTATATTCTCTGCGTCGCTCTGAAACACACCAATTTTGAATTTCTCAAGCAGCCCAAGCCTAGCGTGCAGTCTCCGAGTCTCTAGGGGCTCCCACCTTGATCCCTTTAAAAGTTGTGACACACTATATGTTCGTTCTTAGTATTTTTTAACGAAGCGTGTTGCTTTCATTTGTATTTAATTAATGTTTTTGTTAAATCTATTTGACCAGGATCCAAACTGCTCATGGCGTAGTCGAGGTGTGGCCTAACAAGAGCAAAGTAGCATCTCTCTTTTACTTTTTCATCCATGGACCTTTCTATAATACGCTTAACAAAACCTAGTTTCTATAATGCTGCATATGTTTTCTATGTGTGTTCTCCACGATACATCTGAAGTTAAGGTAATTCCAAGATATTTTACTGAGTTTGAAGATTTTATGTTTACTCCACCTACAGTAAAGGTATGGCATTTAAGTGATGATTTTCGTTGGAAGTGAACTGTGGTGCATTTACTAATATTTAATTCTATCCCCTACTCCTGGTACCACGAATGAATGTTGTTAAGGTCAGATGACAGAATTTCGAGGTCCGCGTCTTCGCTCATTTCACGGTAGATAAGTTTCAATGAAATTAAAAATTGCTGGGGAAAAAGTATAACACTAAATAATTGACATGAATGTAGGAAATAAGTCTCCGATCTTTGATTTGCGGAACTCACCAACTATACAGAACTTATAGCAGACATCTTGTTAGTTATATATCGTATCTTACAGTGCTATGTCCGTCCGTTAAAACGTATGTTTGGAGTGTGTGAACCTATGGCTCAGAAACTTGGACTTTGAGGAAAGAGGAGAGGAAAAAGCTGGAGTCCTTTGAAATGTGGTAGTGAAGACTTTTAAAAATATCTTGGACAGAGAGGGTTACCAACCTGGAAGTATTACAAAGGATTGAGGAAGGACAAACGTTTGTTAATTCTATTTGTAAAAAAGAAACGCTTCGATTAGACACCTTCTACGTCATTCAGAGTGGATGACTACTTTAATGGATGGAGTGGTAGAGAGCCGTGCTGGAAGAGGTAGACCAAGAAAAGAATTCCTGGAAGAGACCATAGCGGGGAGAAGATACAGTGATATAAAGAGACTGGCTTTGGAAAGAAAGAATTTGAATGCCCACCAACCTTAGGGTTGAGGAGAAGAAGGAGATGTCCGTATATTTGATATGTAATGCTGTATGTACGGTTGCCAGGTCTCCCGTATTTCCCCGGTTTTCACGTATTTTGACCTTTTTCATCTCAGCCTCCCGTCTCACGTATTTAAGAGCATTTCTCCCGTATTTCATTCTAATACGAGGGTCGCCTTTTAAGTGTCGGGAATGAAGAAAACTATAAGAGGTACAATAACGCATTTTTTTTAATTGTTTTTCAAAGTACTCTCCGCGATAGTCAATGCACTTTTGCATTCGATGGAACCAGTCGTTATAGCATTTATTCTATTCCGAAGTAGGGGTAGTCAAAATGGCTGTTTTGTAGGCATCGACCGCTTCTTCAGACGTCTGGAAGCGCTTTCCTCGTAGCATATTCTTGATTCTGGGGAATGTGAACAAATCATTGGAGCTTAAGTCCGGGCTGTATGGAGGATGATCAAGAACTTCGACGTTTTGCTGTTCCAAAAACGACTTTGTGACTCGAGCGGTGTGTGAGCTTGCATTGTCGTGATGGAGCGTAATGCGTCGATTTGGGTTATCTTTCCGAAGCTCAGCGATCATTTCTGGCAAGCAAATGGTCGTATGCCATTGAGCATTAACTGTTCTTTGATTTTCAAGAGCAATCGTCGCTACATGCCCTGATTTGGCTGCGAACGATGCGACAATTTTCTTGGAAACGCTGCGAGAGCGAAGAACTGTTGTCGGTTTGAGTTCACTTTAGAAGACCCATACTGAAGATTGGCGTTTTGATTCAGGCTTGTAGCTATAGATCCATGATTCATCACCACTTACAATGTTGTGAACGTGCTTTGATGCTCCTGAGTGGAATCGTTGCAGAGTATTTGGCACCATTGGACTCGAGCTGCTTTCTGTTCTTCGGTGAGGAGGTGCGGTATCCAGCGGGAAACCAATTTTTTAACACCTAACTCTTCGTGTAAGATCTTTCAAACTGAGGTCCCTGAGATGTCCAATGATGCTTAAATCTCACGGTATGTAACATGACGATCTTCCAGAACCATGTTACGTACAGCATCCACGTTTTCTTGAGTGACGGCGGTTTTTGGTCGCCCTTCACGCGGTTCGTCACTGAGGCTAGAGCGTCCTCGCTGAAACTCTGCATACCAGCGATAAACGGTTGTCTTTGATGGTGCTTCTTCGCCAAAAACAACAAAAAGTTCTGCGACGCATTCTTGCTGGGTGAGGCTTCGTCGAAAGTTATAGAAAATTATCGTGCGGTACTGTTCATGACTTAATTCCATCTCGTAAAGCGACTTGGGAACTTTGACACGCCACCGTTTTAAAACTATCAGGCCGATCTTAATGAAACTTTGCATGGGCATTAACCAACTCAAAAAGTGGTTTATAAACACCATTTATAGTTGCTAGGTGATAAGAAACGTTCTATTCCCGACACTTAAAAGGCTACCCTCGTGTAATATTGTGTGGTTCAAGTGCAATACTTTTTTGATTTTAAACGATTCAACTTCGATTACCGAAATATTCTGAGCGATATATCGAAATGTGCATTGGCATCATAGCTGCCAATGTTAAATTATTTTTACAAGCATGTACTCAAATGTGCATGTATATAATTTTATGCTCCCTGCAAAAAAATTCTGTATAGTTTCCTTATTAATACTTCTACAGAATTTCTTAAAAAGTTCTGTAGATATTCCTTAAAGTATTGGAACGCCATTTTACGGAATTCTCTACGACGTTCTGCAGAATACCTTAGGATGTTGTGCAGAATACCTTAGGACGTTATGCAGAATTCCTTAGGACGTTCTATGGAACTCCTTACGACTCTCCATATAGGTCCTTAGAAAAGGAACTGGGTCAACGGAAACCTCACATTTTTCCATAGCGTTGCTGAAGTTCTGTAGAATAGCTTGTAAGGAGTTATTTTGCTCTGCAGAAAATAACTCTGCAGAACAGAAAGAACTCTAGAGTCAGGCTGTCATGTTCCGTACAGCTCCTTAGAAAAGGAACTAGTTCTGAAGAAAAAGAGTCAATTTCTGTAGAATTCCTTACGTTCTATAGAACTGCTTCTAAGGAATTTTTTTCTCATGGTTGGTACTAGGTTATACAACCGGAATCCCATTGTACTCATCAAAGCTGAAATTTGAAATACTATAGAAAACATCCGATTGTATAGTGTTACATCCTACATCGTATAAGGTGCCATTCAACAACCACGTGGTCGTTTTGGGGGAACATCTACGTAATACCCTGCGAGCCACCACGAGGGTGTGTGGCAGGGGATGAAGAGAGGGTGGGGGAGGGGGGGTTAGAGTCTTGGCCGCGGTGGGTCACGAGAGGGAGGGGGGGGGGTCTGGCGGCGTACCACGTGGCCGATTTGGATGAATAAAAACCCGATGACGAATGCTGATTTTCACTCTGTGGTCGCCCGCCCACTGTGCCTTGACAACTATGTTTAGCTTTGTCAACGAATGCGGGCAGGGCGCCTGGGGGTCGGACAAAGTAGACAAAGGCGAACGGCTCACCCAAAGCGTTGCATTCGAGGACCATTAAAAGGCATACAGATTTTTGCATTTTTTCATGTTTAATTTATTTGTGTAATGTTTCTTGTAATTACATTTTATACTTTTTTGTAAAATACTTATTTTAAGTAATACACAATCCTTGAACATTTCAGCTTCATTTTCTTTGTTCTTCATTTTTCAGCAGAGTTAGAGGTGAAAATATTAAAAAATAGAGAAAAGGAGAATTTATGTATATGACCACGTGACCCCCTGGGGGGGGGAGGGGTCAGGATCATGGCCACGTCTGGTCACAAGGGGGGAGGAGGGATCGCAAAAAGACCTAAAATTGGCCACGTGGTTGTTGAATGGCCCCTATCGTGGTAGCAAATTTCAGAGTCTCCCTTATTTTCGCTCAGTTCTTTTGAGTATAGCCATCTTTTTGTAGTTAAGCTTTTTTCCTTGGGAGTTCATTGCGAGTAGTGCTAGGATGTCTTCGAATAGGTCACCTGTTGGGATGATCAAAAACGCCGGCGAGTGTGCGGTTCTCCGAGCCCGCATCGCCGAGTTGGAGAGAATCCTGCGGGAACTCCAGTCTAAGGTTGAAAGAGTGGTATGCGTCCCGAAGGTGGATGGAAATTTGGGTCGCTCTTCGAAAGTTCGCCGCGCCCTACGGGCTGCACGAGTTCGCTCGATTGCTAACAGTGGCTGGACGATTGAGAGTTTGCCTGAAGGTCCGTCTTCCGATGAAGGGGCAGTACAACTCCGTAAACAGGAGGTCTGGAGGGTCGTGTCTCGGAGGAGTGGAGGTAAGGTCACTCTGAAGCGTGGTTCAGGAGATGCTTTGGCACCTCCCATTCCCGTTTCGAACAGGTACCAGTTGCTTTCGGATGGAAATTCCGAGGTGCCTGACGTGCCTACTCCTACTCCGAGACCGGCACCTAGGAAGAGTCGTCAGAGTGGGAAGGGGGGGATTGTAGTGATAGGTAGTAGTAACGTCCGCCGTGTTATGGTCCCTTTGCGGGAAAGGGCAGGCCATGAGGGTATAAGCCACCGTGTAACGTCATGGTGCATTCCAAGTGGCGGTGTTCCGCAGGTGACGCAGGCGGTTGGTGCGGCGGTCCGGGGCACGAAGTGCTCAAGTCTGCAGATTGTGGCCCATGTCGGCGTTAACGACGCCATGGACCGTGGATCCGAGGAGATCCTGCGTTCCTTCAGGGAACTGGACTCTGAAGTGAAGCGGGTAAGTCGCGACGAAGGGGTTGACATGACGCTTGCAATTTGTACTCTTGTCCCGAGGATCGATCGTGGACCCCTGGTTTGGAGCCGAGTGGAGGGCATAAACCAGAGGTTGCGTCGCTTCTGCACGGACATTGGAGCCTCCTTCGTCGACCTTCGGCCGGCAATCCGATCGTGTCGGACCCCTCTGAACCGTTCTGGTGTCCATTACACGGCCGAGGCAGCTAGCTGTGTAGCGAGTAGCATACTCGATCACTGTAGACCTTTTTTAGGATAGAGGGTAGGGCAGAGAGTAGGTCAGCTAATGGGTCGAATCAGGTACCATCGCGAACAATATTTAATAGAAAAAATATCCAAGAAAGTGTTAAGTCTAAAGAGAACAGTAAGAGGCCAATTTCAAAAAATAGCAGTAATGTAACTTTGAATATACCTAAGAAAGCGAGTTGTAATGAGAATACACATTCCGGGAATACGCTCACTGATAAATCCTTTTCTGTCGTGGTAGTAAATTGCCGTAGCTTAAGGAATAAAGTAGCTGACTTCTACCATCTAATTGAAACTACTGACGCAGACTTAATTATAGGGACGGAAAGTTGGTTGTGTAACGAAATCGCAGATAATGAAGTATTCCCAAAAAATTTCACAGTTTATAGAAAAGATAGAGTGGAAAGGACCGGGGGAGGAGTTTTTATTGCAGTGAAGGATTGTTATATTAGTAGGAGGGAGTCATTTTCCGACGACCAGGTAGAAAGCGTATGGTGCTCCATTCAAAATCCTAAAGCAAAAACAATCTATGTGTGCGCATATTACAGACCACCAGATACCCATATAACCTCAATATTAGAACTAGAAAGTCAACTCAGTAAATTAACCACTCAAAAAAACGACTGTCATATTATAATCGGTGGGGATTTCAATCTTCCGTCCATAGACTGGGACACGTACAGTTTTATCACTGGGGGGAAAGACAAAGACCTTTGTGAGTCACTCCTGTATACATTCACATCTCACTCACTACATCAATTAGTCACTGCTCCAACTAGAGGGAAAAATACACTTGATCTTTTAGCGACAAATATTCCACACATGGTTGTAAACATAGGTACGGATAAGGGAATAAGCGACCACAAGATAGTTAAAGCTAATTTTTCCGTGAGCATGATCAAGAAACATAATCCACAAAGAAAAATCTACTTATATAATAAGGCTGACTACGAAGGTATGAAACGAGAGTTCCAAAAGTCATTTACTAATTTTCAAAAAATAAGTATCAACAGTAATACTGAGGTTTTGTGGAATACTTTCCTCAACGTTACACGATCAGTAGTTAGCAAATACATACCAAGTAAATGGAAAAGAGCCAATGCAGAGCCTAGGTGGTATAACGCGGAGGTTAGAAAAACATTAAAGCACCAAAGAACATGTCATGCTAGGTTAAAAAGGGCAAAAATTAACAAATCCTCCGAAGAACTATACACAGTCACCGAAAATTACAAAATATCTAAACTCTTAGCAAAAAAAGCGTGCCGAAGGGCGTTAGCTGATTTCAAAAGTAAATTACTGGGAGAACAATTGAACGATAATCCCAAGGCATTTTGGTCGTATGTTAGGGACACTCAAGGAAATAAATCAACAGTACACACGCTTAAGAATATCAAAGGGGAAAAGATAACCAACAGTCTACAAAAAGCCAATTCGTTAAACTCATTCTTCAAAAGCATTTTCAGTACTTATACACCACATCTTTTCGATCCGCAGCCAGTTCGTTCCCAAACATGTATGCCTGAAATTATTATAAATTGTCGCGGCATAGAACAGCAGCTAAAAAATATTAACCCCAACAAATCCCCCGGTCCAGATCAAATACCTGCTCGCGTATATAAAACAATGGCATCAGACATAGCGCCTTACTTAGAATTAATATTTACCAAATCTTTAGTAGATCATGTAGTGCCTAAGGACTGGAGAGTAGCAAATGTCACACCTATATTCAAAAGCGGCGACAGGGAAGACCCTAGTAACTATAGGCCTATTTCTCTCACATCCATTTCCTGTAAGGTATTTGAACACATAATCGTAAGCTCCATTATGAGTCATTTAGATAGGGAGGAATTGTTAATAAATAACCAACACGGATTTCGAAAGGGTAGATCTTGCGAAACCCAATTGGCCCTCTTCGTTCATGACATCTTGCTCTCGGGTGAAAATAATGTCCAAGTTGACGCGATATTCCTCGATTTTAGGAAAGCTTTTGATAAGGTACCTCACGTTAAGTTGCTCTCAAAACTAGAAGCATATGGAATAGATAAAAACATTATTAGTTGGATTAATCAATTCTTACATGGGCGGGAACAAAGGGTTGTCATAGACGGTATCATGTCAAACACAGTTAGCGTTACATCGGGTGTTCCTCAGGGAAGTGTAATTGGTCCACTTTTATTTCTCTTGTACATTAATGATATTAGTAACGTCGTTAAAAGTAAGCTTAGACTCTTCGCAGACGACGCGGTTGTGTATAGGGATATTAACAATTCCGAAGATAGCGACTCGTTAACAATCGACCTACTTGCTATTCATGCTTGGTGCGAAAAGTGGCAGATGGAACTAAACATAAAAAAGTGCGTAGCAGTCAGCTTTTGGAAAAAGAAAAACTGGCCATTTAGGGCATACAGAATTAAAAATACAAAAATTATTCACGCCGAGTCTGTTAAGTACTTAGGAGTCACAATTAGTCACGACCTATCTTGGGGAAAACATATTAGGGAAATATGCGGTCAAGCATATAGGAAGCTAGGCTTTATCAAGAGAGTACTCGGAAAGTGTGATGAGAAAGTGAAAGAACGTTGTTATTTTTCAATCGTTAGGCCTCATCTGGAATATGCTGTTAGTGTATGGGATCCATACGAAACGGGCTTGATATCAGAGTTAGATCGCGTACAGCGAAGAGGAGCTAGGTTTGTGAAACGATGCTACGATAAGTTGGCTAGTGTGTCTGGACTGTTAGAAGAATTAGGATGGGAATCGCTATCACAGCGTAGATTAAATTATAGGCTTAACCTCCTAAATAAATTTCAGGAAAATCATTTTACTGACGACGTAAAAAACATACTATTAACCCCTTCGTACTACGGCAGATTAGATCGCGCCAATAAAATTAGAGAGCTAGATTGTAGAACCGATAGGTATAAAATGTCATTTTTTCCGCGTACCATTCGGGACCATAACAGCTGTGATCGTCGTCATGAATAGTTCGAGTATTGACAATAGGCAGGCAGTAAATCTTTCTCATTATATTCTCCTCTTTCTTATTTATGCATGATGTAAATAATGATGTTCTTATTTATGCATGATATTTTGAATCTGTAGTAGTAGTCTTTGTATCCCTTGCATGTTAGAACGATTGGAGATACAATGTTTCTTGGGTATTAGATTTGTAATTGGCGCTTTGCATGTGTGGTACGCGGGTTTTTAATGTAATGTCGGTGTTCTACCATATCATTCATGCATGCCTGGTGCGAAAGCACCCCCTGCCACACACCCTTTGGGTGGCTTGCAGGGTATGACGTAGATGTAGATGTATTTTCAGTTGGAAAACCTGGCAACCCAATCTGTATGGGCGATTACATTGGGTGACGGGCGGCGACGCGGCAGAAGGTGCGGTCTCCGACACAAAGGGAAGTGGAATGGGGAGACAGAGAGAGAGAGGTGGACGTTGTCATTTAGAGCTGTGTCGATCATGTTCGTTCGTTCGTTTTGTTCGATTGTTTCGATTTGCTGGTATGTAGAGTTTCAGCGAGGACGCTCTAGCCTCAGTGACGAACCGCGTGAAGGGCGATCAAAAAATTCGTTCATTTTGAACGATTCATTGGCATGAATCAAATTAATTGGATCACCTTCTCCGTTCAAATCGTTCATAATGAATCAAATCAAGCTGTTCTCGTTCATAGTTTGAGTGGAGTGGTGTGTGAAGAATCACACGATTCATGATTGATCGAGAACCACTTGATTTGGTTCAAATTGAACCAAAACACGCTGTTCATAAGTGGAGAGCAACGTGATTGGGGCAAACCATATCCCAAGCATTCCATAGTCTTTTGGTCACATATAGAATTTGCTGATAAAAACAAAGGAATAATTTTATAGAGGTGATCATATAAAGTTAATTGATTATAACACCAAACGCAACGATTTGTACCCAAGCATTGCAATTGCATAAGATTCTTAATATATAGTCTCCAATCGCCGCGGCATAATGTGCGAGTTTTTAGGCTCACATCACCAGGCATCATGATTTAAGCTGTTATAAGGATAGGCACTTTTCGGTTCCTCAAGTCTCCCAATATTTCGATGATAAAACTAAATTAATCTGAAAACAGATTTCATATCACGAAATACCTCCGTGTAGGCAGCTTCTCTATGGTACGAATTGGTTGGATTTGATTATTCGCCTTAGTTTGGTTCCTCGCTGGTATTTGATTCTTCGTAGTGAAATCATTCATCGTCATTAAATCACTCATCGCAGTCATTTGGTTCTTCCAGGGTTCATTCTGTTCATTATTAATGATTTAAAAGAACGAGCCATCGTCGTGAATCAAATCGCATGAATCGAATCTTCGAAATGATCAGAAATTCCCACCTCTATTGCCATATTTTTCTTAAGACTTTGTATGCGAACGGAAACCGAAGACCGCCTCTTTGTAAAATCCCAAACGTGGCTCATTGGGAAAGGCAGGAGACTCGGCTGGCTCCGCGGATATTTGAAAAGGATTCTACTCGGAAATTAGCTATTATAATGATATTAACTCTACATGATCAAAGTACCATTATTATGTACTTACATTTTAGAGAACAAAACAGTCTCAATCAATTTTCAATTGGGCCATTAGTTTCGAAGTTAGCAGAATTTTGCGTTGTCTACCATAACTTGTTAAATTTTAGAGATATAAAAAATTTGGTTTCTGCAAACAGTGTGGATTACATTCAGCTTTCTTATAGCGAAATTCTTATAGTGAAAGTTATTGGAACGAAAATGACGGGTATCCCAAACGCTCAGAGTTGAATAATTGGATTTTACGCTCAAAAAACGGGTACTTTTCTGAGAAAAAAATCAAGTACAGGAAATACTAACGGGTGGAGAATTTTTTAAAGTACGTCACCTAATTTAGAAATAAAAATGCTCTCTTATAAATTTTACTCTGCACTGGAATCGGTTTCCTCGTGTGGACGATGGAGCATCTCAAACTCAGGTATCTTGCTTTTTTTTACAGACAGTAGATGTTCACTCCTGAAGTCTACATTGTTTCACACGAGACAATAGTCGTGCAAAAGCCATAGTCGCGGTGGATAAACCCAAAATTGTCGTTTATATAACCACGGATTGACAAATCTCCAATCATTGCATTGACAAATGATGTGGTATGTAGTCACTCGCTCGGATGCTTATACACCAAGGGCTGAAACTCGCCATGAAAAAATCACTTGACTGTCGGTTATGAGAGGTTTCTGTTTTTGTAATTGCCTGCTGGGTCCCTGAGCCTTCAGAGCCATATTGCATCTTCCCGTCTTCCCCATAGGTGTTATGACCCCGTCCGTATCTCATTCCACAAATACTCCTTGCCAATGTAACATGTAAAACGGCTTAAGGACAAATTAAACGGAGTTTTAACCATTGTCAAATACTTCTTTCCTCTGCTTCTTCTCAGTGGAATCTGCCTTCTGACAGGTTTCAACTGGATGCCCTCCCTTGAAGTCTGTCCTGAGAATCTTCTTTCATTTGCCTGTAACTTCGGCCATTTTTTATGTCATCGAGCATTCCCATTCTTCTTCTTCCCCTTCCTCGCTTTCCTTCTATTTTTCCTTCAATAATTCTTCTAAAAAGACAATTTTGACGTAATACATGTCCCATCCAAGCTGTCTTCCTCTTTTTGGTTTCCCTCAGCAGTTTTCTTTCTTCTCCTATCTTCATTAGTATATACTTCCTCATTTCTCATTCTATCCGTCCACTTCACCTTAAGCATTTTTCTCCACAACCATATTACGAAACTCTCTAAGTACTTTTCATCTTTCTTTTTGACTGTCCATGTTTCGCTGCTGTAAGTCACCACACTCCATATAAAACATTTAGCAAATCTCTTTCTCAGTTCTATTGAAATGCTAACGGCTGTCAGAAGTTCTTTCACCTTCTAAAAATGCTTTTTTACCCATAGCTATCCTCTGTCTTACTTCCTGGGCACAGCTCCCATTCTCAGTCACTAAACTTCCCAAGTACTGAAATGATTTCACTTGCTCAACAATTTTTCCTTCTACGGATTTATTAATGATTGCTTGATTCTTACTTACTCTCAACACTTTTGTCTTTCCAACATTTATTTTCATTCCGTATTCTTTCCCCACTCTTGCAATACTCTCCATCATATACTGAAGCTCCTCTTCTGATTCCGCCAGTTCTGCTTGATCATCTGCATACTTCACTGTCTTCATTATTTCTCCTACTACCACTACACCTCTTGCATTGGTGCTTTATTGCATGCTTTATTGGTTAGTTCTTCAGCATAAATATTGAGGAGAGATGGTGACATGCAACATCCTACTTCTTACTAATCCTACTTCTTAATACTTCTTTAAAGCACTGAAAAACATCAGATTTTTAAGGAATATAAAATAATACAACAAAATCAGTAATCATCTATAAAGGCAATTGTGTACCTCTTTTTATCATAGGAAATTGGATATTTTTGGGCCAATTATCCCTCGAATACGCCGCGAGCATTTGTGACCCTGGTCATAAAGATTTAACGAAAAAATCAACAAAATACAAAGAAAAGCAGCACGCTTCGTCAAAAACTGCTACGAACGAACATATAGTGTTACATAACTGTTAGAGGGATTAAGAAGGGAGCCCCTAGAGACTCGGAGGCTGCAAGCTAGGCTTAGGCTGCTTGATAAATTCAGAACTGAAAATTTTCAGAGCGACGCAGAGAATATTATCATGACGCCTCACTACATTTCTAGGTCTGACAGATGCGATAAAATAAGAGAGATACTCTGCCTAACAGATAGGTACAAAAACTCGTTCTTTCCACGCACAACAAGCGACCACAATAAAAACTGAGCTCCTCCAAATACACTCTCATAGGACATGTCACCATCTGACCTCCAAAACTTTTACATCTTTAAACGGCTGATGACCTACCACCCCCTGCCACACGATCAAGTGGCGGTTCGCGGGGTGGTATGAAGATGTAGAATTACATCTCATTGCATTGAGCTTAAATGGTCTCGTACCTCTTTTTCGATTGTGTGAGATGGGAAAAGCGAACTGTGTCCCATCATTACAAGTATCACAAAATTCAGTAAATTCTTCTACGTTTTCAGTACCATCCATTTTGAAGTCCATTGTTTCCGATGTGTCTACATCTACATCTACGTCATACCCTGCAAGCCACCCAAAGGGTGTGTGGCAGGGGGTGTTTTCGCACCAGGCATGCATGAATGATATGGTAGAACACCGACATTACATTAAAACCCGCGTACCACACATGCAAAGCGCCAATTAAAAATCTAATAACCAACAAACATTCTATCGTCAATCGTTCCAACATGCAAGGGATACAAATACTACTACTACAGATTCAAAATATCATGCATAAATAAGAACATCAATATTACTGATTACCGGCCGGCTACCAGAGAGCCAGGGAACTAAGGTTGGATGAGGAAGTATGAAGGGCTGCAATCAACTAATCTTAGGATAGAGCGACCAATAGTGATCTAAATCTACATAATACTCCGCGAGCCGCCGCTTGGGCGTGTGGCAGGGGGTGTTTGCTCACCAGCCGTGTAAAGGTGTAGGTTTTTGGGAGATGAAATGGTGACATGTACTATAGGAGTGTATTATAGAGGAGCTCAATTTTTATTGTGGTCGCTTATTGTTCGCGAAAAGAATGAGTTATTTTACATATCTGTTCGGTAGTGTATCTCTCTAATTTTATCGCCTCTGTCGGACCTAGAGATGTAGTGAGGAGTCATGATAATATTCTCTATGTCGCTCTGAAAAATATCAGTTCTGAGTTTATCAAGCAACCTAAGCCTAGCGTGCAGCCTCCGAGTCTCTAGGGGCTCCCACCTTAATCTCTCTAAAAGTTGTGAGACACTATATGTACGCTGCTTTCCTTTATATTATATTAATTTTTTGGTCAAATCTTTATGACCAGGGTCCCAAATGCTCACGGCGTATTCGAGGTGTGGCCTAACCAGAGAGAAGTATCATCTCTCTTTCACTTTTTCATCCGAGGACCTTCCTATTATACGTTTAACAAAACTAAGTATCTTTAATTCTGCGCCACATATGTTCTGTATGTGATGATGAGTATTATTAAATGCTGAACACATCAAACATCTGAAGTTAGAGCAAAATGGTGCCTCCAATAAATATCGATCTAATCTTCATATTTGAATATCGTTGAAATTCATTATAAGTGGACAATAATAGGAGTTTTCTACTAATTATTGGCCACATAAGCAGCTATTTAGATCAAGTATACGGGAATAATATTAATATTTTTTATTTCATCTATGTTTGTGGCTTAACAACACCTTTATTAATTAGTAAAAAGGACCGACTTGAATTTAGTTGAGCATTCAATGCTCAAAAATATACGCTAATGGGTCTACCTTTGTGTCAAAGTCTACCTTTGTGTCAAAAATCGTAAGATAAAAAGTTGATAGAGCCGCGTCCATGGCTGTGTTTGAGTGAATTCGCCTAACTCAGAAAAGACTCATAGTCCTAGGTAAGTATCCCATAATTCTCTATCACTAATTGTCACACCATCAACTTCACACGCACCATACATCTTGACCTCGTACAAGGCGTAATCCGTATGCCCTACATCCCATTCCTTCTCATTCTTCTGTATTGAGGCAGTAGAATCGACGGACACAATCTTCAGGTCTTTCAATCCTAAACGACTCATTTAATTACGGTAATTTTTAATTTTCAGCAAGCAACAGTAATAGGAATGCTAATTAAAAAAGGGGTTAATGACATTTAAACCATTGTTATTGCTGCGTTAATGCATCAGAAATAAATAAAATTTAAAAACAAACACAGCAGCTCACACGCAATTCGGCGTTCTTTTTTTTTGTATGAGAAATTTTCGTTCAAATCACTGGAAATGATATCCTCACAAGTATTCTATGAGTAAAAATATTCCATACATGAGTTGGACTTTAGCACGATTATTAGTATTATTGCTTATTTATCCTGGGTTGAGATGAGACGGAACAGTCCACTCTTCCCCCAACCCAGTACATACACAAACACCCATGTTTTGGGCAGATGATATACATAGTCCCAGGTGGGACTCGAACCCCCGAACCTCGGGCTAGCAGGCGAGGACTTTACGCCTCCGCCACCGGGGCGGGGTATTGTAATAAATGTATATAGACTTGACTTCAAATTATATGTTCGCAATATATCGGCATGAAAAATATCTGAGACGGAAATGAATATTGCATAAAATTATGGTAATTTTCATGAGCTGAGGTAAATTACGTAGGATACTACGGTGATTTTCATAATGACCTATCTCTAACTGTATGAATTCCAAAATAAGTCAAAGTAGCTTTAGTATTACCAGCTTTCTTAGTCGGAAATAATACTAGTCCTTTCTTGCAACTCTGATGACAAGTGGCTGTTGTAAAACAACAGGATTCTTCAGCCCTTTTTCTCAATTGGCCATATACTCTGAGGCACCAGAATTGACACTCTGTCATCTTCACTCACTGATCTACTGTAAGCTAACACATCGCTGAACAAAACTACATCGCTACTGTCTTCCTTGATTTTCCGTATGTATTTCCTTCCTATTCGAGCATTCGAATCTCCCATGTTCTTTAACCCGACAATGGAAAAATTGTATTGGAGTTTTCAAACATTGTATTTGAGCTTTTCAGTTTCTGGAATTAATGCTAGAACTTCTGATGAATTAAAATAAAACAGAGAAAGTCTTCAAAAGCCGTAAACAATTGGCACCCTTCGTCAGAAAACACCAAACTTACTGTGTTGGTATGCTGGGAAACCACAGCAGCGACCAACCACAGCCTCTCAACCAAGAATACCCTCCTGTGATGGTTTACGGGGATGTTACTTCCTCGCCAGGGACCAAACACAGACGCACACACACAACCCAAATAGGATCCTTTGCAAGGGCTAATGGGACCCCGCTAAGGATGCTTGGGTTTTTCCTAGGTTCCTTCACAGGGCTAATGAGACCCCTCTAAGGATGCCCGGTTATTTACGCAAGCACACTCACAAGCACACAAAATCACTCACTCACACACACAAATGGTCCCAACTTCTGGGAGATTCAGCTCCAAAAGAGCGTGGTCAAATCTACATAATAGGAACGGACGAGGGTGGGAGGTGAATACCTGTATTTCGGCTACAAAGCAGCCCTCTTCAATGAACCGAAGGTAACGCGTCACGTCAACGCAAGGTTGAAGTGAGGAAGGGTCAAGACATTCAAGTTGTAAATGAAGGTATGAGGAGGAGGGGGGAAGTGACGTCATCCAATAGGGAAAGAGAGAGGGGGAAGGGCGATAAACAATACGCGAATGTTTTCTCTACCTCTTTAAAATGCAGCTAGCTGATGAATGTCTCTATTGCTGTCACAAACACTTAAAACGAAGGCGACAGAGTTTGCAACAAGTTCCCAATGGCATCAAATTCGTCCGCAGTTGCCCCTGTGTTCTTCCATTCTCCCACTCAACAGTCAGAAGCCGCAAAATGTTGATCGAAGTTTTCTTTTCCTTGATCAAACTTCTTATCTCACGATGCAGCCTCAGCCTGGAGTGCACAATTCCTCGTTGAAACGTGTCCGTTAAGTTTTTCAGTGTTATTGACGGTTGCCGGCCCCTGTACGTATTCGAGAGGACTATCAGCAATAAAACCAACAATGCATCTATGCCCTGAGGACGATGGACGACTCGTCCATCGAAACGTCGGCAGAAATGGAGAACCTGACCCGGTGGAAATCCCGAATAATCTTCAACGGCATAGTTCGCCGGGAAAACCTTTGATCATTCTTTAACAATGCATCTCGTTTTTTTCTCCTTTCTGCAGTCATGAATATGAGTATGTTAGAGGCTATGAGTATGGTATTCTGTATTTTAGAGGCTATAAAGACTAAGGTTTCTTGTGAGTCCACTGAATTTCAGAAGCAGTCCAATAACTACTCATTATATCATTTCATATTAACAGCTCAAACAATCATTTCACTTATTTAATCATACTGCTACAGTTATGGTAGCTTTATTGTAGTTTTTCAAAATTTCCTCGAGCTTCCGTCCGGGTGAGTTTGTCTATGTTGGCCGACGTTTCGATGGACCAGCTCACCCGGACTTAAGCCCAAGAAAAAATTAAAAAATCTAATACGACGGGAAAGCATCAGATCTTACTTCATTGTAGTTACCACATAATTTACAAATAATGTTGGTTTTATTGGCATTTTGTCACAAAAAAGGGAGTACAATTACTCCCAAATGCTGGAATAACGGTGTTTTTATATTTTCCTTTCTCCACTGAGAACATATCTAGCATAGCTGATTACGGTGCTACCTCGATGGAAGGTAAAAGAAATGCAAATCTGAAATAAATGACAGGTGTTGCAAATTACATGCAATAAATTGCGTTAGATGAAATAAGACTCCTTTCCCAATCAATGAGTTTTAATGCGTTATAGATTTCCAGACTTCTTACGACGTTTATGTTGTCATTTAGACGGTCATATCCAATATAGGCTAATGGATTATTTCACTAAAATATCTCCAGAAAAACTTTCTGGATACTAAATTAAACATTAAGTTTACATTTCAAAAAGGAAATTTTTTCAAGCCAATTAGAAATTTTGAAAAGATTTTTTGACTAGCGATACGAAAACAAATGATTGATAAAATTAATCGTCGGCAGGCTCACTTGGTGGAACATTTCCATGATAACGAAATAAATAGAACTTGGTAGTTTTCCACACGGTTTATTCGTCCTCGACCAGTTTCAGCGACTCATCTCCATTATCAAGAGGCTAAGCAAACATTTGACTCTCACCAGTCTTTCACTTACAACAGAGGAGGGGCGGGGTTAGGGAAAGATATGGGCGGGCGGGGGGAGGCAAGTAAGGAGAATACAAAATTTTTCGGTTAGGGAGAAAGGTCAGTGTTATGAAACCTTTGAGAAGAAGGAATGGGGGGGACTCTTAGGGACAGAAGTGGTGAGTTCATGGGAACCACCTTGTTGACGAGTTTTTCCGTGTACAATTGGTGAAATGTCCTTATTTCAAAATTTACTAAAAAGTCCAACTTAGCACATTTGTCCCCATCATGTAAAACATCTCAATTAAAGTCGGACACATGATTATTATCGATTAAATGTTTCGAAAACATAGACTTGTTATCCTGGTTAATGAATCAATTCTCATGTTCCTTCATTCGAACATTTCTTATGTTCCTTCATTCGAAACTTCTTCCAGTTTGCCTTATATAACAACAATTGCAATTCGGTGGGTTACATTTTAACATAAAAATACCACTTTTGTCAGCTTATCAAAACAATCCTTGGAATTAAATAGTAATTTACCCATGTAAAGGAAAAGGAACAAGGAAAAACTCGTCAACGAGGTGGTTCCCATGAACTCACCACTTCTTTCCGTAAGAGTCTCCCCCCTTCCTCCTCCTCAAAGGTTTCATAACAGTGTCCTTGCTCCCTAACCGAAAAATTTTGTATTCTCCTTACTTGCCTCCCCCCCACCTGTTTCCCTAACCCCGCCCCCTCCTCTGTTATAAGGTATAAAGGTGAAAGACCGGTGAGTATCGATGTTTGTTTAATCTCTTGATAATGGCGATCAGTAGCTGAAACCGGTCGAGGACGAATAAACCGTGAGGAAAACTGCCAAGTTTTCTTTCTTTCCTTATCAGCGACCACAGATGCGAATGAAAAATGGATGAGAAATTCGGCGTTTTTTTGTTTATTAGCTCATTTAAACGATTTCAATTTTGGAAGGGTTTTAAGGTCAAAATTAACGTTCCTTTGTATTGTCCTTAGTTGTTCAGTAATGGTTAGTTTATGACGCGGGTTTTGGTAATATTTAAAATTAAAATATACAGTAAAAGCTCAAATAGAATCTGAAATCATAGCAATTATAAATGAAGGCCATTCAGTCATAGCTTATTGGCTACAAACATGCCCTGTGAACTATAAAAAATACACATTACCTATTGCGGTAACTACAAATTTCTACTTTAAAAAAAATTTATATGTACTTTTAGAACTCGTTTAGGTGATTTTACGTCATTTTCAAGCAGCATATGTTGACACCATTTTTCATAGGCACCATTTTGCATTTTGCACTACCTTCCATGAAACTAATTAAAATGAATGAATTTGAATTAAAGTGGATTAAAAACGTTGAAATCTTTTGTAAAGGTTTAAACAGAAGTGTTGAAAATTGCTAGAAGTTGTGATCGCTATGTATCTGATCAACTTTCATTTTGTGAAACACCGAAAATAAAATTTATTTAAAAAGCTACATCAGTACTTTTTCCTTCTAAAAAAAAGATAGCCTTCTGCGCAGAGTAAGAACCCCTTCGTAGGAGAGAGAAATTGGATTATACTATGTAAAAACATCGTAGGAGGGGCGGATGACAAGTATTTGACTCATAATGAGACTGTTATTTCAGGAGAACACGAAAATTGAGATGACGATGACGAGGCCAATGGCCAGAGTAATCAGTACTGCTTGCTTATAAATAGTTTTTTTCTGCGGAAATGCAAGGGTAAGGCATATTTGAGACATCATCAAGGGAAGTTTGAGAGATGAAACAAATTAATTACAGAAATATCTCCGTTGTAAAGGTATAGCAGTTGCAAAATCTCCTATCGCTGCAACGTGGACGATTTTGGAAAATGGACCTCCGAACTTTTTAAACCATGCCGGGCGGGGGAGGAAGGTTATAAAGTAATTGTGGAGCGTCAGTGAACGAACCTTTTCTACTTGCTGCCAACCTAAATCCCATGCTGCCAACCGGTAAATTCCATGAGTCACAGCTACCTGAGACCCGGTTTGGTTCATTTTATTCGTACTACCCCTTCTTGCTCGTGACAGGGAAATACACGGGTAAAGCATGGCATTGATGAAGCAAAACCACTTGCCTAGCAGCCTTGTGTTTGTGTGTGTGCCTGGCGCAGAATTGCTTTTGTCATAGATATAAATTGTGCGAAGAATTTTAGCATCATCGCCCCTCGCTACTCTTCGCTTGCCAATCGCCACGGGCAAGAGTACATCCTCCTCTCTCTGGGAATTCCCCTGCTTTTCGTGTTCAGACCTGCATGCCGAGAAAGGGGCCTCTCTTGCTTGGTGACCGGCGTCGACTTCCTTCAAAGCTCCCTCAATTTCCCTGGCCGCCAAAAAGGACTTCACTGCTGCTCTCATCAAATGGACTTTCTACAAGAACTCACCATACTTGTATCAAGGTATTTCGCCCAAGTGCTCCATATGCTCCATAGTGGGAGGAATTATCCATTTCAAAGGCTGTGTTTGTCTTTACTTAACTTATGGCGACCCTGTCTCGCCTTAGTCTAGTCAGTTCAATTTGGTGACTACGAATTCAGTGCTCTCATCAAATGACTTTCTTCAAGAACGCACCATATTTGTATCACCGTATTTCGCCCAAGAGCATGTTGTGATTTCTTATTTAATGCAATGTGTATGCTTCATTGTTGGAGCAGTTGTTCATTTCAAAGGCTGTGTTTGTCTTTACTTAACTTTTGGCAACCCTGTCTCGCCACAGGCTACTCATTTCAATTTAGTGACCCCGAATTCAGTTTCGTGCATCGCAAAAATGGTGCCGTGACCAGTATTTCTGCTCGAATTTTCCACTTGGCTGCGGTATCGTGGGTCCTATCACTTGCCAACTAAGTAAGCCTTTCTTCGTGTTAAATTATAGTGGCAGCTAAGGTTTACTGCATGGTTAACGGTATTTTCCTCTGGATGTGAGAGTGTGATTTGCTTCGTTATTGTCCTATTCCACGGTCTCTGGTGTGCGTAAATTAGTTGTTGTCCGTATACTCATTCTAATTTCCTCGTGCTAATCTCTGCGCAGTGTGTGATTTCTCTTTGGGTTCTAGTGTCATGGTATAGTCTTTGTGGGAGGGTATTCCGTTATATGTTTGGGTATGTCAACCGACGGAGAAGAAAAGGCGTGTTCATGGGTTTCTAATACGTCAACCGATAGGTTTAATGGAAGACTCCCTCGTTCTAATGCCGACTCAAATCCCACGGAGAACACAGCCTTCTCAAACCCCGAAGCGGGTGCCTTGGAAACGGAAGCCCTAGCTGATTTGCCGTATTCTGATCGTTTGTCTCTCGCTCGTCAGCTGATTGATGAATTCTCTTCCTTACGTTATTCATCATTTGACGACTGGTTTGTATTATTTGCAAGACTTCGGAATTGCTATCGCTGTGCCTAACCACTGCGTCTCATGTGTTAATTTTACCCTTGTATAAACTGCCGTCAAACTGTCGCCATTTCTGGTTTATTGTGTGCAATTAGTAGGAATGCTTCCTAGGAGAAAATTAATCACCAAATTTTGGACAAGTTAATGTCTAATCGCGAGTTGTACCGCTTGGTGACGCTAATGTCGAAGAGATTTCAATTCCCGCAAGAAAACCCTCGCGATTTCTTCTACTCGATAGTCTCTGCTAATTGGGCGTTAGGTCAAAGGTTTAATAATGCTCAAGTCGTGGAGTTATTAATCGACAGCTTGAATCCACTCACGTGATATGTGTTAGTTTTCTGTCAAAAGCCCACAACACTGCCCGAAATGGAAAGACCTTTCACGCGAGTAAGGCGCTCATGACCCGTGCAGAGTACTTGAATGCTATATCTCACTCCCGTCCCATTGTGCAATTTCCTCACTCATGTGAAATTTCTCGAACTTGAAACTATTGTCATACACGAGGCCATTTGACCAATGTATGTCGTGAAAGAATTCGTGATTGGAATGTCCGAGAAAGGTCATCACGTCAACAACTGACTTGCGGCCTTCTCGATGAATTTTTTACTAGTCATCTAATTCCCATCCAGGTTCGCGGAGTTCTACCAGTTCTACGTAATGCAGTGTTGGACACAGGTTCCAAATTATCTCCTTCCTGAATCATTTTGGAATGCCCTTGCCGCTAAGCCGCCAGCGACCCACATACAGAGTTGTTGGAACATATTGCGGTCATTATCCGGATATGATATTGTCCTTACGACAAGGGTTTTGTTACGAATTAAAATTAAGTCTTTCTCGTTGTATCATCACTCTTTTATCTCTCGTCTCTTTTCCCCCGCGTGTCTTTTGGGTCAAGATTTCATTAATAGTGCCTCCCTCATTATTCGCCCGGATGATTTATCGTTCGCCGATTTATGAAGTCGAATGTTTTCATATTGTCCTATACCCATTGACGGCGAGACAATTTCCATTGATTCTAATTTCAATAACGATCCTTTCGCCTGCGACGATGATTTCGCACAGTCTTGCGTGGCTACGTCCTTGGTCGTGGCCAAAGAAAACATTTCTAGCACCATTAAATCTCATTTTGCAGCACGCTCACCCCCTTTATCATCGCTAAATGCGGAAAAACAAACGACGGCTGTATTATCACGTTTTCCCGACGTCATTTGTTCAGCAGCTGGTGTTACCGGTATTTCGAAGTACGATTTTGACGTGACTACGGATCGTCCTATCCGCTCCACTCCATATTCTTTGTCCCCTCCACTCCGTATTCATCGTTTCCTCCATAACTTCTGCCCTTGAAACCACATTTGAGAAAACGTATTGAGTTTGGAATTATCGAGCCTTCCTTATCCCAGTGGTCAAGTCCGAGATTTCTTATTTCAAAGAATGATAGCTCTAAACATCTGGTGGTCGCATATTAACATTTAAATTTTTCACTTAAGGTGGATAATTTTCCTAAACCAAACGCCGGAAACTCTTTCCAGTAGGTACTTGTCTCTGACGAAATATTTCACCATAATAAATTTAAAATCTGCTTTTCACTTAATTCCCTTATCAGATTCTGCCAAACAGTACCTATAAGCCTTTCGTCACACCAACTGGTCTTTACCAAAATTATGGACCCTTTTTCGGCTTTACCGTCTCTCCACAGGTGTTTGGTAAGTCAATGGATTGTGTTTTGGGTGACCTGAAATATTTTTGTATGTATCCATATGTTGATGACTTGTGCGTTTATTCGAAGGTTTTCGATCAGTATCTTCGCAATGTGGAAGCTGTCCTGCGCAAATTGAGAGCTGCTGGTTTATCAGTAGATCCGGACAAGCTGTAACTCACCCAAAAGTCAATTTTTTTCCTCGGCCACATTATTTCCAATGGTGCGTTGTTGGTCGATGAGGAACGGACTATAGCTGAAAGGGATTTTTCAATCCCAAGGTTGGAAAAACAAGCGTCGAGATTTCTAGTTATGTTTGGCTTTTATTCTAAATTCATCCCTAATTATGCTGAAGTGTTCTTCTGCTTAAATCGTTTGAAATGTAAATAAGCAAAATAAAGAGCACTAGATGTTGTACTGTCCACTATCTTTAATACATAAAACTTTAAAACACGTGTTTTGGCATTTTAATGGACGTCATCAGGACCACTGTGAAAATTCCAGTTACGCCATGGGTATTTATGCATGATTCTTAGTGGGGTAGAGCAGTAGCGGGGGTGAGTTGGGTGAGGGATGGTTGGGAGGGAGGGTGGGGGTTTCACGGTTTGGGTTCTGGTCAAAAAGGTAAGAAGGGTTTAGGATGGGGAAGTGTTATTGAAAATCGATATAATTTAACAATTTGACCTTCTTTTCACTCGGAATTCCGTGTGGTGAGCTTCTTCCATCAGATGTTTTGCCAAATGGGATCTAGTTCCAGCTCGAGTACTCCCTCACCCTACTCACCCCCGCTACTGAACATTCCTTCCCCCACCCACTTGACGAGCGGCGTTGGGATGACCTAACCAACCCACTGTTATGCACCCATTTACTCCTCTTTCTCTCCCCCCCCCCTCCCTTCCGCCTCAATACCAATAATCCCAACCGCCAAACCCTCTCTTCATTCCCTACCCTCCCTCCTTCCCACTAAGAGCCATGGCAGAACTGGAATTTTCACACTCTACCTGATGAAGGCCAATAACATGCCGAAACACGTGTTGTGAGGTTTTATGTATCTATTAAAAATAGTGGACAGTACAAAATTTAGTGCTCTTCATTTTAACAATGCAGTTCCACAAAACCTCGCCAAAAACTGTTGACTTCATGTAGTGAGGAGTTTTTCAGTGGTCTAACGAGCAATGGGAGGCATTTTAAAAATTAAAACGCAGTTTGGCGAACTCTTATGTTCTCTGTCTTCCCGATTTCCATGAAGAATTTAGGTTTTATGTAGATGCTAGTCAAGTAGCTTTAGGTGCCGTGCTAAACAATTTGTTGGTGGTGTTTGAAGCCTGTTGCTTATACCAGTCGAACACTCAATGGATATGAAAAGGAGTTGCCTTCTTATAAGTTAGAATGTTGCTGAGTAGTCGAAGTTGTTGCTGAGTAGTCGAATAGTTTCGATCCTATCCGCAGTTTAAACCCTTGCACTTGTATATTGATTATAATGTATTGAATTGGCTATTCAGCCATCCTAAGCAATTAGGTAAAGTTGGCTGCATGTTTTAGAAGTTATCTGCTTACCATCTTTGTTTCTCATCGCGTTTTTTTCTGTCAACAAAATTGTGTAGCCGATTGTCCGTTACGTCCCACTGAGGTTAAAGCTACTTACTGTCGTAGTTCTTTCTTTCTAAATTTGATTCCCTTATCGTTTGTTAATATTCGCGATCACTAATATTGAGAACATACGTCTCATCTCTTCATATCAACATCTCTCAATATCATCTTCATCATTTTCTACCAAAGGAGACCTCTTATGATTCTCTTGATCCATTGACAGCCCTGCTAAAATAATTCTGTATAGTTTCCTTATAAATACTTCTGCAGAATTTCAGGAAAGTCCTGTAGATATACCTTAAAGTATTGAAACGCCGTTTTACGGAATTTCCAACGACGTTCTGCAGAATACCTTAGGATGTTCTGTAGAATACCTTAGGACGTTCTGCAGAATTCCTTAGGACGTTCTGTAGAATTCCCTACGACGTTCTGCTAATTCCCCGTTCTGCAGAATATTTCTGTAGAATTGCTGAAGTTCTACAGAACAGCTTGTTTATACGTTATAATTACACCAGCTGTAGGACACATCAATTAAGTATAGCATTATTAATGGTGCAATTAAATAGTATTATGTGACAGAAATTGTAAATAATTAAATGAAAATATCTAAATATGTCTTTCTCTTGACTAATTTTTTTCGTGCGGTGCGTTTGAATCTCCTTCAAAACGGAAGGTTTTTTGTGATACCCAAGAACCTACTGCGGTGACAATATGGTTAATTTTCAAATTCAGTTGAGAAAACATACAAAATATACGCTGTGAATTTTTTACGACATCTAAGTGTTAGAAATACCTCATTTTGTAAATTATGTCACTCTGGAGTGCATGCACGTACCGTTTTCCATGTATAAGAGCTGGTATTTTTTGGCAAATATCTCCGTTAAGTAATGTAGTAAGCGGGAGATTTTTTGGTGTCATTGGATAAGTGAGATATCTTTCTTTAAAATGAGACCAAATTCATTGATTTATAAGTAAAACGATATTTCGCTCGGACTACCTTAAGCTTAAATTTTAAGCCGTATAGAACATTTGAAAAAAAAGTTTTGGAAAATAATTAATTTTGAGCACTGCTGATCTACCTAATCAAATGTCATCTATTGGTACAGTTTTAAAAGCTCTATTTTGACCATAAGGTCCGGTGTAAAATTTTGAAATAGTTGAAATTTTTATAAATTTCATTATTTATGGTGGTGCTGGAAATAGTCTAAAGACCTCAGCCTGTACAGTTTTCAGCCTTCTAGATTGAATTTATAGCATAGCGTAGTATTTTGAATAATAAATGGATGTGTTTTTATCGAAATATTTTTTTTGCTGTTAGAACTGGTCAAGAAGGGCAAATTTGCAATATTTTTTTTGTCTCTGGCTTGAATACTTCATTTTAAGGACTATTTACAAAAAAGGATGTTTGAAAATTCCCGAAATTGATAAGTACGCTGGTGCATCTCTTTGAGAAGTGAATTTTGTTATATTTTTAGCTGTTTGAATGTTTGGCATTGTAGAATATTTTGAAAAATATAGGACTTAATTTTATTAAAAAATTTTTGCGCTGGTACACCTCATGGATAAGCGACAATTTGCGTTAGTTTTCATATCTCCTTTGCATATTTGTCGTTTTGGACTGCTTTAATTTAATTAAATAATTGTTTATGTAATATATTTACTTACTCAAAAAGATTATTAATTATTTACTGTGTGTGGGTGTGTTTGTTTGTGTGCAGGTGAATGGTCATGAGTTTGCCCCACTAAAAAGATGTGCATACAATTATCTATGCGTGCCAGCCACCTCAGTACCTTCAGAGAGGATTTTCAGTAAGGCTGGACAGATAGTATCTAATAGACGATGCAATATAAAATAAAAAAATGTAGATATGTTGGTCTTTCTGAACCAAAATAAATGGTTAATTACTTAATTTTATGTTCTACCTACTTACCCTGTGTAACTATTTAGGGAATTTAGTAATGTTTATCTCATTCTGAACTAGACTGCTCATACAATGCAGAAGAAGAATAATATTCTAAAATAAATTATGTTGTTCTGTTTATTTTTATCTTTTTAAACTTCTTAAATTGATCAGATTAATTATGTAATTACATTATATGATACACTTGTGGTCATTTAAAACTCTGCCAGCTTTATAAGAAGTTAATTAATGTTTGTTTTTAAACTATCGATAGTTATCGATAGTTTGCATCAAAATATCGAAAACTATCGATGGCAGCAACTATCGATAGTTTTCCGCCTCTAGATTAGAGATGGGTCGGTCGCGAACGAACGAATCAATTCGAACGACTCTTTGAAGTGAGTTGACGAACGGAGTCGTTCGCGGCAATGAACCGTCGTTCCTTACGAATCGTAATGAAAATAGGCGCAACACCCGGCAAAGATGGGAACTAACTGACAGGCGAGGCCACGAGTCCCCCCCACCCTTGGAAGTTTGGGAATGGAAATGGGCGCACCACTCGGCAAAGCAGAGAATCAAGTGAACGACAGGAAGAAACGAGTCCCCCCACTCTTGAAATTTGAAGTCTGAGGGAGGGGGACCTGTGTTCTCGTAGAGCCCGCGGAGAGGGAGGACTCATGAGTCCTCGAGGAGTCAGATTCGGATTAGGATTCAGATTCAGTTAAGGACTCGGATTCAGATTAGGATTCGGATTCAGATTCAGTTAAGGACTCGGATTCAGATTAGGATTCAGATTCAGTTAAGGACTCGGATTCAGATTAGGATTCGGATTCAGATTCATTTGAGGACTCGGATTCAGATTAGGATTCAGATTCAGTTGAGGACTCGGATTCAGATTAGGATTCAGATTCAGTTGAGGACTCGGATTCAGATTAGGACTCAGATTCAGATGAGGACTCGGATTCAGTGATTCCTTGAGGAGTCGCTGGCCTGAGAATCAAATTATACTCAAGGAATTAGTGATCGCGGTGGAATAAACTTTAAAATCTTGTCCGTTTGCGTTTGTTCGCAAATTTCTAAATAATTTCCTCGATCTTTGAAAAAATAAATTCATAATTCCTTTATCTGCAAACCTACTGAGGCAAATATTTAATCAAAATTATAAATTTTACCAGAAATATTTTTCTAACATTTTTGAGTTTGTTCCATTAATGACGGAGCAGAAACTTTTTTCAAAAGAATAGCATTGAAAAAATGTTCCAAAAGATTTTCGCTGCATTTTAGGCGTATGCTTCCGCAACTTTCAGGAACAGTAGCCTACGAATATTTCGATGAACGCGCTGTACTTCATCCACCCAAACTTGCATTAGCAGATTTTAGCTCCTCCATTTTTTATATACTTCGATGCATTTCTTACACACTCAAAAAGATGGTGTATAATTAAAAGACTCGATTTCTCGGTTATTTTCGGCGGTGTATACCATTTTTTATAGCGAGTGATATGACTCTAACTTTTTCGTAGGTTTTCGCCATTTTTAGAAGTCGTACATGTTTCAGCAACAAATATACTTTTTCTCGTCAGCAGTAGTTTTTAAGGCATGCTTACAGAAGCACTGCATAGTGAAACCTGCCTCAGAGGCCACCTCACTAGGGCGGTCTCATCTGTGTGCGATAAAAATTTTCGGAAAATGAATTTATGATATTATCAATTAAAATTTTACCTCCAATCAGCGGACACTTTCTCTCTTGCGGGAGTTATTTCAAAGGCCTGCTGTTGGCCGCTAAATACAGGTTTCACTATATGTTTAAATTAAAGTTAAAATTTATTTCAATGAACCATTATAATGAAAAAAATTGAACGAGAACGAGATCCAAGAATCGATTCTTTAGATTGAACGACCGATTCAAGACTCGGTCATTGTATTGAACGATGTTGCCCATCTCTACTCTAGATTGAGTTATATTTTGTAAATAAAACGATTTGAATATAGTCAAAAAATTTTTGAGCTGGTGAAATTCAAGAGGTGTAATATGTAAACAAGCTTAAAACACAAAGGGTAGAACCTAAAAATAACATTAAAAACACAAATCTCGATCAAATACTCACTACAGCTTCGGGAAATTTGCGATTAATAATCTTCTTGAATGTTAAATATTCATGCCAGAGATCTAAAAAACTTCATAACTTGACGCCTCTCAACATGTTTTACATTGCGCAAAAACAATGAATATACATCATAGATTCTCGACTCGTCGTCAAAAATTGTTGCCTAGAATTCTGCAAACAAACAACTTTTTCGATTGTGTCGCCATCTAGTGATGACATAGGGCAGTTCAAATGTAAATACAGTCTACAGGTCGTAAATAATCACGTCTTATCGGTTTTACCTACCAGTAATCATAATTCAGTGGATAAAAAAATGGAGTACCACTCGCAGAACTTAATTACAATCTTTTTTAATACTGTCCGGTCTACAGATATATTTAATTCCTCTCCCATTTAATTACACTAATGCACAATTAACTTCTTAGCACTTCGTGAATATCGTTCTACTGCAATTTAGTAATAATATGAGGTGAAAAAGTGGAATGAATTATAAGACGGATACAAGTACTATAAGGAGTTCAAAACCGAGATCCGACAATGTCATCTATGGAAGAGAAATTGCATCAATAACTATCACTTATAATAGCAAATAAAGGAGGGATTGTTGAACCTACACCGAGGTCACACATGAATAGTAGGCTACACGTCAACATCCGCATCAATCCATCTAGATCATACCTTGTGATTCCTTAGGCTCTCAACAGGTAATAAACCTAAAAAATGTAGCTAAAAATTAACAGTAAATGATCCACACAGCAGATAAAAGACTCACGCTGGAAGTTCATATGCCTCTTACACACTTCCTGTTGTAGATATTTCCTCTCTAGCATTTACAAAGTAAAGGTTAGGTCTCAATAATAGCCAGCTATTATTTACAATATGAAGTAGTTCATATCTCTTCAATCGTCATTGAGTATTCACCACTGTCTCACGTTAACAACAATTAACAACGGCAATTTACGATTCGACTGAGAAGACTTTTTTCAAAGTAGCGCCAAGAACTGAGTGAACTAAATGTGGAAATTAAGGCAACACATTACCTAGGCAACGATTCCAAACTTTTAAACCATAATATATATATTCATGGAAAAAACAATGTTTTGGGCATATTAAAACCGTTTTATGTACAAAATATCCCACAAGCTAAATTTTGAAGTTATTCCTTTAACGTCAGTTGACACTTGGACACCGACTTGGACACATGCCTCCAGAATCGTTGTGCCTCAGTAACCATGTAAGTTATTCCACTATAGCCCATTGGGACGTTTCCGGCAGGCTCGTAACTAAATTCTTGGCTGTTTTGAGAAAATGTTTTAAAAATGGATGGGTGTGCTTTAAATTATCTGCCTTGATTGTGATTTGGAAGGAAAAAATCTTTTTCTTAAGTAGAAAAATTGTTGTCCATAAGGGGTTAAAGAGTTAAAACGTATTTAAAGAATTAAGAAGTTGACGGGTCAAATTAAGCTTCTTGACGATAAGCAGTATAGTTAGTTTTAATTTTCGGAAATTTTCGATTGCATTGCGCGAATACTACGACGAGAGTCGAGAGAGAAACATGGAGGTAAGCAAACGGGAGAGGAGAGACTCTTCGGAGGAAGTGGAGAAGGAAATTCAGGATTTGGAGCTGCGAGAACAGTGGAAGCGATTTAAATAAAAACGAAAGGTTGAATGGCTTAGCAAAGGGCAGTATAACTAGACGTTCCGTCTGCTCACGAAAGAAAAAAAATCTATAAAACCCGAAGATTCCTCCTCTATTGAGTGGAATACATGCATGATGCAGACATGCAAAATGTGCAATTATCCTCGGAAATAAATTTTGCCGCGACCTAGGTTTCGATGTGTTTACATCATCATTATCAGGTGACAAATGAAGTAAAGTGCGCTTAATGAAGTCAAGTGCACTCATATAACCATTGAAAGAGAAGCGGGGAAGGAAAAAATGTGGGAAAGGGAAGGAAGGCGGGTGGGAACACATTGTGTGCACTTGGCACTTCATTTGTCACATCTGTCACCTGATGATGATGTAAAAACATCGAAACCTAGATCGCAGCATAAGTTATTTCTGTGGATAATTGCAAGTTTTTCATTTCTACATTTAAAAAATTCCCTCTTTCTTCGAATTCATCCATCACATCTGCAACAAATCCTCCTCACCAAAACGACTATCTTTCTTCTTGTTCGGATGATTTCAAGATTCTCAACTTTCTCAGGCGAGATATCGTCGATCAGCATAATGAGTAATGAAGCTAAAATGAAAATGTACCAAATGATTCGTGCCACCCGTGGTCTCATAAAACTGGAGCGTTCAACCATATGATCCAGCGAGCTTTAAATATCCCTCTTTCTAGGGATAATTTTGAAAAAGAATTAAATATAATTAGACGAATCGCTAAATATAATGGTTATGAAGGAAATCTTGTAAATAAAATATTAAATAAGAAATTAGAGAATAGGGCATTAAAAGATATTTCATTATTGCAACCAGTCAAAGATAAAAAAACTTAAATGGGTAAAGCTGCCTTACTTGGGAAAAATGTCTTACGATGCAGTTAAATCATTCCCTAAAGACAAATACAGAGTGAGTTTTTACACACCAAGAACTCTGGGGACAATATTCAATAATGCCAAAGATCCTTTTGACCTCCTGCTAAAATCGGGGGTTTATGAACTTAAGTGTGACACATGTGGTAGTGTTTATGTCGGTCAAACTGGGAGAAATTTTTTAACTAGGGTGTCGGAACACAAAAGGTGTTTGGTGAACAGCGATCCTAAGTCTTATTTCGCCAAACATCTAATGGAAGAATCTCACCACTCCACATTTAAGGTGAAAATCCTCCGTTCCCTGGATAAAGGACACCGTTTAGATGTTTCGGAACAGTGGGCAATAGTCAGAAGGAAACGAAAGAAAATGAACTTATTAAATGAGAACGAATTTGTTTGTCATTCTCCTATTTTTGACACCATTGTTAAATAATTTTACCTCCCCCAACAAACCACCCTCTCCCCTCACACCCCCCCCTTTCCATTTTCTCCCTCTTGTCCTTCTATCCTTTCCCAGTGCGACGTAAATATGGTGTTTCACGTATTATATAAGCTCATATCTGTTTATGTTGTATTAGTCTTGCCTGATGATGACTGCTAGTCAGTCGAAACACGTGTAGCAAGAGGTGGAAATAAAATTAGCAGACAGTACGAAATCATTTGAGCTTCATTATTCAAGATTCTCCACTGTTACGCTGCTTTTATGAGTAAATTTCAACGAGATAATATGACTAGACCTCGTATAGTTTGGCGACTGACTGGTCTCAAGCTGTTTGGTATGCATCACTCTAAGTGACGTGCCCAACTTACCAATCGGCATCTCAAATGAAAATATCACTGTGAAATCTCTAGTAGCTATCCATTATATGTCCATTAATTGTAGGTGTTTGTGGATTGGGAGCACTTTATGATTTCACAGAACCATGAGAGGAAAACATACATTTACGGGAACACTCCAGGAAAATAAACATCTATGACTTGTCTTCAATTACCAATACGAAGATGATTCTCTGAGAGTATCCATTAGATGTCTATTGGACAAATTTTGAGAAGAACGGGACTACAGAATGGGTGTTACCCTTACGGAATCTCCTGTCAACTCAAGAAAGAGAAACAATTCCCCTTCTTCGAATTCATCCATCTTTTCTGCAACAAATGTTCCGAAACAAAGTAAAAAACAATCCTCTCATTCGGAAGATTTTTAGATTCTCCTTTCAGAGGAAACCCGATCCCTACTTGAGTGCCTTGTGGAGGGCGCTTAAGTGCAGTACTCCGTCTGTCGGATGAGACGTTAAATCGTGGTCCCCTTGGCGCCTTTCGTTAAGAGCAGGCTAATGCCGACGCCGAGTTTCTATCCACCCTTCCTCCCTTACCTGTCCTGCAAATGACCTAAGCTGTCGGTTGCCTCCTCAAAACATCCAATGCAATCCTTAAGATTCTTCACTGTTACGCTGCTGAGTAAACATCAATCTTCTTCTTCTTCAGTGTTCAACCCTGGGGTTGGTTTGCTGCAGTACGCCATTCCTCTCTTCTGTCTGCTTTCCTCTTCATTTCCGTGTATGTGGTGCAACCCATATCATTCACAATCTGCTGCATGAATGACATCCTTGGTCGTCCCCGGCGATTCCTTCCCTCTATAGCTCCTTCTGCTATTGTTAAAATGATGTTGTCATGTCTTAGAATGTGCCCTACGAGTTTGTCTCTTCTTGTTTGGATATGCCTCCACAGGGATCTGGTTTCTTGAACTCTTTTCAGTACCTCTTCGTTCGTGACTCTATCTTTCCAGCTGAGCTTCAACATCCTTCTGTAGAGCCACATCTCCAGGGCTTCTAGCCGCCTTCTCTCTTGTTTTCTTATCACCCATGTTTCGCTCCCGTATAGGGCCACACTCCAAACAAATGCTTTCATCATCCGTTTCCTTATTTCCAAACTGATGTTCTTGCTGGTGAGTAGGTTTTTTCTAAGATAGAGTGCAATTTTGGACTGATGTATTCTCCTTACAATTTCTTTCTGGCTTCTACCATCTCTTGTTATTCTGCTTCCCAAGTAGGCAAATTCCTCTACTACTTCTAGCTTCTCTCCTCCAATTCTCATTATTGGGGGTTCATATTGTTCTTCATTACTGCAAACCATCACCTTGGTTTTGCGTTTGTTTATTCTCATGCCATACTGTTTACAGAAAATCCTACCCATTGTGTCGAGCATCCTTTCTAGATCTTCTTTGGTCTCTGTGATCACAGCAATATCATCTGCATAACGCAGCATATCTATCTTCTGTCCATTAATTTTAATCCCCACCTCAGTAGTTTCACGAACTTGGTCTATAGCTTCCTGGATGTAAGCATTGAATATAAGAGGAGAGAGAGCACATCCTTGTCTCACGCCTTTTCTAACTTTTGCTTCTTGCTTTTGATGAAAATTCCTTATCACAAACATTTCGTTCATGTATAAGCTGAGTATTACCCGCATGTCTTTATATTTTAGGCCTGCTTTATCATAAACATCAATAAGATAACATAACTAGACCTATTATAGATTGGCGACTGAGTAGTCGCAAGCTGTTTGATTTGCATTACTGTGCTGGAGCTGTAATCTACGCAAGAGTTTAAAAGAATATTATTGGAATGGGGTCGAACTGCTAGACTCCGACCTCATGTTCTTGTACCATGACTAAAAGCTTATCAGTGACTCTTTCCAGAGTGACGTGTCCAACATACCAAACGATATCTCACGTGAGAATATCTCCGTTAAATATGATATAAAAAGATTTGATATACCGCGAGTTGGGATCAGTATTCCAAATTCGTTGTGCTACTACTATTTGTTTCAACAGGAATGGTTTATCCATGTTCGTAAATGCATCGCTTTAAGAAATATTTTTGTAAATGGCAAGCTGTGCTAACCAGAAATCAGCTTAGACTTTGACTAATTGCAATATCGAACGTGTCTTGTGATAAATTGGAAGCAAAGTTAATATGTCTTGAGAATTGATTGTGAAATAAATTTCATAAAGAATTTTCTCATACTCTTATTTTTTCCTCTGTTTTCAAAGCTCCTCCATCGTCATTTCATCACGTTTCCATTTCTCTTATATTTCCATCATTTTGCACGCTTCTTGTTCATCACATATGTCCCGCCATTTGTCTTTTGTAGTACTTCTTCATTGTCATTTAATTGCGCTTTGCGATAATCATTTTTTTGTTCCTCATCGTGCGTTGTCACCACGCCTCCTGATAGTTATTCTAGTATTTATTCATTCTAAATTCATGGGAACAGTAAGAAAATCAAATAAAACAAATTTGAGCATAACTGTTTTAATTACACGTTAGTTTTTTGAGAATTTACTTTGGGGACGGAGTACGAAACCTATAAAATGCACATCACCAAATATATTTAATAGATTTCTCGATATGCACTCCATTTTCCACTCATCCCATTAGTTGGCCTGTTCCTAGTTGTACCATGTACAATGTACAAATCATCATGTAGTTGTTGGGAATTCAAATATGCTAGATACTTCTCTTTAAATTAATAACAAGCGAAGCATAAGAACTTATTTAACATGTCTAAATACAAGTTTTAAAAAGGTTCCAGGAATAGCGAGCATTATTCTAGAGTCCCAAGAACTGGGTACATGTTAGGGCTACTCTATTTATGATTTAATTTTTCTACTGTAAACATTTTTCTGATCACAACTAAATTTTAACTCTGGAAAAATATAAATTTAGGAACCTATTTTACGAGTTTTTCAAAATTGCCTACTGATCTGACAATCCACAGCAAAACTTATTTTGTAATCAAACCAAAATTATTTTTTTGTAACCAAACCAAATTTATTTTGTAATAAACAAAATTATTTCTGGTATTGTTTAGCTTTCTCTAAGTTTATACTATCAGTCAAATGTTCCTTTTTTAAAATTTTGAAATATTGAGTTGAATAGTTTTTTTCGTCCATTTCAATCACGACAAATATTTTCCGAGAAAATTAATTATACTTTTGCATTACTCATTTATTCTTAACACAATTCATGAAATGTAGAAATTCTGAATCATTTTATAATTTTATTCCAGAAAAAGAACGAAGAGTTCTTTTTTGTGACATAATTTATACAGAAAAACCAAAATGTCAATTCCATTTTAATTAGACAAATGTGAAGATTCTTTTTGTCACTAACACTTCAAAATATTCATTCATTACATTTCATAATTGATATAAAATGTATCATATAAGGAAAGTTCATGAATCGGTAGAGTACACAGATCAATAAACATACGAAGCCTTACATGCATGTAGTCATTATTATGTTAAAACAAGTTTAGCATTTAATAAAAATTAAAATCACATTTCACAATCTATCGTGGGAGACAAAGTTAAACCTGTTCTATCAAGTAAGACACCGGAGATTCCCTCTTGAGTATACATTTCTTAAAAAATGTTTTTAAAAAAATTTATTAGAAATTAGGTTATATTTTAAAAATTTTATTTCAAGTGGTATCTTGAGAACTGTTAAGTAAAATACAAAATTCCCTCTGCTTCCAAAAATAAAAATCATTACACTACAGGAGATGATTAAATTAATCACACAAACATAAAAACAAAATATAGTACTAAGATTAAAAGTTAATCCAGGGAATATGTGTAAACACATCATTCACGGACGACACCCTATGATGCTTGTTAGGTGTAGAGCTGATTTCTATTGGTTCCATGGATTCTAGTGGTCTTCCAATTTGTTGCTTCTTACTCTACAGAAGCGGAGATGCTTTCTTCATCAAGGTTCTTGTATTCAAGCTGTTCTTGTGCAATTACAAGTCTCTTCTGCAATAAAAATAGAGGTGAATCATAAATTATACGGCATAGAATATCTTATCGCTAATTTTACTAGAAATTGCTGGTGAATATTTCGTAGTGCCAGATTACACAGGGATAGAATTCGTATCAATAATGGTTGGCAAAATAACACTTCACATTTTTTATGCACTTTAATTTAATTTATAGAAATACTTATATTAAGGATTTAACATATTTTAAGTATCATTCAACTTAATGCATGATATTGCTGGGAAAACCAAAGAAAATCTATTTCTACCCATAGCACCGGGAGAAATTTTGCAGCAGTTATAGGGGAAAACAGAACTCTCTTTATTTTGGCGTAGTTAAATGTACATAAATTATTTTTAGGGGGTGAAGATATTTTGCGTTTCATTCAATACAAACAATGAAAGAAATTTTAAACCAATAGGTACAATATACATTTATGCCTACTCCATTCTTGAAAGAAAAGAGCCTAGTGATTTCGCAATACTTGAAAGTATTAATTCAGTAAAATGGCTTCTGATGATGCAACAATATGAATTCAATTGAAAGGTAAAGTTTGGTGAAAATTCACATATCAGGCATCTCGATTCATAGAGTAAAGGACTCGAACAATAAGGTAGATTTACCAAATGAGACGGTTAAGAATGTACCAAAACGATGAGCTACAAATACCGGGTGGACCCGTATACCACACGACCATTTTTTCTCCGAAATCGCAGTCGAAAAAGGGTGCGAGACATCTTACACGAGATCCTTATCTCTCTGCCATTCCTGGAAATCCCGCGGTAGCTCTTTGACACACAAAATGTCTCAATCTGAACTGATAAACTAATCATCGTAGAGATAATAAATATATTCACTTTGTAATATTCTACAGTGGTTTTTATTAATCCGACCTTGGTTTCGACTCAAGTTAAGTATCATTACCTTGATAACGACTTAATTTGAGTCGAAACCTAGGTCGGAATAATAAAAACAATCGTGGAATATTACAAAGTGAATTTATTTACCAACCATCGCAATGTTGATCCACCAAGTGAAGCCTGAGATTTTATTATATAATCGTAGAGATTACGCTGACGAAATGCTTTCGTATTCGTCGAAAGTACGTCGGGCCCCATAAACATCCGCTAGGAGATTGAAGGGAGCTGCCGATTTTTTCTTCTGATGCTTATAAAAACGGGTTGCGCGTCTTACAATGGTGCGCGTGGTATAGCTTGGTTGAGTGTTCATGGCACTTTCACAGAAACCCTTTTTTGTCCTGAGTGCGTCTTATTTTGACAAATTACGGCTGATAGAGGGGGTAAATAAAGGTGATTATTTTATTTCCTGGCTTTAAATTTACCACTTGCGATCGACCACAAAGTCACCACATTTTCTTCGCATCGTAATAAAGTGCCAGGAACTTTCAGCCGAACTATACACGGGTCTACACGGTGCTCTCGAATGAACAATATATGGGATTGAAATTCAAAGAATGTTTTACACGAACCTTGGTTTCCTCGTCCAGGGTCGCCACCACGTGTTCATCGTAGTACTCGAGGAGCGACGGGACTTGTCCTTTCAGCTTCGACCTTCCAACGGAAGATCCATATGAAGCGATCATATAGGGAACTGCCGAAATGAAATTAATTTCCTTGTCCAGTTCAGTCTTCTGGGCGAGTGCAACTGAGATCCACCAATCCAGTGCGGGCTTTTCAATCCAGGGTGGAGGATTCTGTTCCTTCTCCACCTCTTCGATGATTCTCTTGTAACGCTCTCCATCTTGCTCTCCCGAATATGGACTCCCTTTGTTGTCGAACGCCAAGTACACGGAGAGCTTCACCAATACCTGGGCGAGATATTTCATTGAATCTCTCTCGTTTGGGTGAAACCCGAGAACGAGCGCCTTTTGCTCTTCATAGTTTATCGAATAATAATAATCACTCGCACTAACCGCCGTCCAGAGCTCTTGGAGTGTAGGTCTTCTTCCTCCAACGCTTTCAGGTTCAAAATAGATTACAAGTTTCATCCTAGGCTCGAATTGAAGGAAATCCAGGATGCTCGATATAGCGCGATCCTCGTCGTACAGCATCTCGTAGCGACTCTTCATTTTCGAAATGTTGTCTTCGCTCGAGGGCACCACCTCCGTCTTCCCCATCATTGCCTTGATGCATCGCTCTCTGCGGGTTTTTCCGTTTGATTTGTATACTATCCAGAGCATATCTTCCTTGAACTTACGTGTTTCCTCCTTCACCTTTTCAATCTGAGAGTCAAATTTCTCAGAGACCTGATTTTTTTCAGCCAACCTTTTCATCTGTGTTTCAACGGATTCCTTTAGAGAAGCAACTTCGGTGATCAAGAGCGAATGCTGAGTGTCTGTTTCATCCTGTTCATCTTGAACTCCCTTAACAAACTGCTCTAGATTGGCTCGCGCGATTTTCATCTCAATTTCCAACTCGGCCACAGATCGTTTGAGATTGTCGACAACGGAGTGGGTATCTTCCTGTTTACCGGTGATTTCACTCAGAGACTGCTTTAGTGCGGACAACTCAGTACTTAAAACTGTACTCATCTCTGATATCTGTGTATCGATGGAATCCTTAATAGATGCAAGCTTGGTGGATATAAGGGTTTTCAAGTCATTTTCGGAAGTAGCAACACTCTTTGTTGATTCGTTATTATTAGGGCGACCGCTATTGTGCCTGGATTGTAATGTTTCTCGTGCTTCAGCTCGCTCTTTGTCTTCAGGGTGATGGGAGACCGTTCCTTTTTCAATTTGCTGTGCAATGCGGCGTTCCTTGTCTGCTGTGGAGGGATCACCGACCGCTTCCTGCATCTCGTGAACACCATCCCGCTTACCTGACATCATCGCTTGGTGTGGCCTCTGGCTCGCGTTCTTCGCATTTACATTACGCAAATCTTTCAATTCTAGAATGCGTTCCTCCAATGGACCCTTAGGCACTTCTTCAGAGCGTAACTCCTCCATTTCGATCTTCGGGGAGATTTCACTACTGTCTATTTTTTAGTCGAGTGTAGCTCTACTTGTCTTTTGCTGATAAAACAATTAGGACTGAGATTTTCGTCTTGTTTAAGTATTGAACTGCGTCGGGTGTTGCAATCTATAAGATCCCTTACTGCTGTATTACCTCTGTGGACAGATTAGACACATTTTGAGTATAGTTTTTTGATATATTTCCGTTTATTTTTTCAATTGAAAAACACTAGGTTCAACTCTGTTTAAACCTATAGCTCCAAGCAGTTGACTGACTTTTGTTGGCAGTAATGAATAAAGTTCTTAATATAATATTTTTAATGATTTTAAGAGTATATTTCAGTACTCTACTTATTTGGACAGCCGGTACATGTAATGCGTCGAGACCATCCAATTTCAATTAATTGAATCCAACTGAATTTAACCGGAATAACCATTGTCAGTAAAGTATCAAATAGTTTAATAATAATCGCGTTCAAAGCATACTTTGGCACTTACAGATAGTAAATTATTAAGATTTTTGGTTTGAATACGAGGGTCGTCCAGAAAGTAATCTCCGTTCTCGCCTACTGCGAGAAGTATTTGGGGTAGTGCTACCATTCTTACATCAGCGTGCGCAATGGTTCAGTACACTTTTAATTGTGCCAGGATGAGCATCGTACTACTGTTCGTCTGCGAATTATAACCTCAAAACATGAGCGTCACGATAGAGAATCCCGCCAAGTGTGAAGTGACTGGCGTTATAAGATTTCTTTGGGCGAAAAATCACTCTGCAGCCGAAATTCATCGTGAATTGTGTACGGTTTATGGCCCATACGTTTTAAGTGATGGTTTTGTGCGTCAGTGAGTACGTTTTTTTTAAATATGGACAGACAAACAATCACGATGAGGACATGAGTGGTACGTGTTCTCTTGTCAGTGATGACTTCGTATAGGTAGTGTATCAAAAAGTTCATGAAAACCGTCGGTTCACGATATCGGATCATTCCGATCACTTCCATGAAGTTTTTCGGGAGTCATTTACTCAAGCTAGTTACCGAAAAACTAGGTTAACGGAAGTTTTGTGCCCGTTTGGAACCAAAACTGCTAACCGGCGTCCAGAAAACCAGGAAAATGAGCTCTGCCATGGACTGTCTTTTGGGGTATCACTATGAGGGAGAAGAGTTTTTGAACAGAATTGTTACTGGCGATTAGAACTGTGTGGCCTTCGTGAATACAGAGACAAAACAACAGTGAATGGCATGGGGACATACCGATTCCCCATGCAAACCAATGAGAGCCCGTCAAATCTTGTCTGGGAGAAAGGTCATAGCTACTGTTTTTGTGATGCTAAGGGCACCTTGCTCGTTGGTATTATGGAACAAGGTACAACTATCACTTTTACAGTCTGCTGAGAAACTTTAAAAAGACTAAGAGCAATTCAAAACAAGCGTCGTGGTTTTCTGGCATCTGATGTTCTGTTTGTGCATGACAATGCTCACCCTTACACAGCTCGAAAAACAAATGAACTTTTGGCCGAGTTTCTAATGGGAAGTTTTTGACCAACCCCCATACACCTGGGACTTGGCTCCTAGTGACTTTCCTCCCTTCACTTACATGAAATAGTTGCTTGCTTCCCAGCGCTTTGTGGACGATGTAAAGCTTCAAAACGCCATGACAGGTTGGCTACATTCCCAGAGGGCAGATTTTTATGGAGAGGGTAAATCAGCTATGGTGAAAAATTATGAAAAGTGCTTGATTTAGTTTGGAAACTTCGTGAAAAAGTAAAGAATATGTGTAGTTTTAAGTTGAATGTAATAAAATAGTTGTATTTACACATTCTGAATTTGTATATGAAAACGGAGGTTACTTTCTGAACGACCCTTGTACAATGCAAAATGTACTCGTTAACGGACTAATATTTTCAAATACAATTGAACGTTTCCGTATATACTTATTATAGCTAGAAATGTTACTGGTGAACTCCCCGTGTGAAAGTTTTAATACCCCTAATTTCACGAAACATTCACCTCTTTACTTTTTATATTTATATCGCCAAGAAACTTTGAGAAGTTGTTGAGTACACTCTTGCGAAGGTTTATGGTATAAAAATTTTTTAATTATCGCCCCCCTCCCCCCCCAAGGCCCTCTTAATCTTTCGAATACTTTTCGCGCAACAACGCCCGACGGGTAAGCTAATAATCCTATCCTCAGTTTTAACCCTATCGTGCTGAAATTTTGCCGAGTAATAGTTTAAGGCAGGAGGAAAGTTATAGGCTACTTTAAAATAATCTCAGGGCCCATAAAAGTCCCATGGCCCTTAGGTGGGCCCTTTAAGTGGGAGTCTCAGGGCCCTTAGGTGGTTCGCGGTATGTATCGGGTTTTGTGCAGTGGTTTCATTTTTTACTTTTTTAAATTATTTTCGCTCAAGATAGAGAGTTGAAATTTTTTAATTCAATGTCTGAATAAATGAAGTTTTTAATTCTGTCAATTAATGATCCTTTTCACTTCGTAATTGACTGAAAATTGCGTTTTTAGCTGCAGAAACACATATTTTTCAGTGAAATCAACAATACCATATTCGCTTGACAACCAGATTTCGGTCATTGCTGTTGGAATTCATATTGCTTAGTTGAGCCGATTAGGAATTCTAAGCATTGGAATTTGTGCATCGGTTAATTATTTCGCTTTTTAAAACAACTTTAACTAAAGATATAGAGTTGAAATTCATTTTATCGCATACCCGAAAGCATGATACTACTAAAATTAGTGGTATCATGCCCGAAAGAATGAAGTTTCTCTCTTTTTCAATCGATTTTCTTTTACGCATTTTCCTTGACAACCAAATAAACAAACAAAAATAAACATCAAATCAAATCTTAATTAACGAATCGCCAAGAAACTTTAAGAAGTTGTTGAGTACACTCTTGCGAAGGTTTCGAAGGTTGAAGGTATAAAAATGTTTTAAATATCGCCGCCACCCCCCCCCCTCAAAGGCCCTCTTAATCTTTCGAATACTTTTCGTGCAACAACGCCCGACGGGTAAGCTAATAATCCAAACCTAATTTTTCAAATACGATCTTTATTTTAACCAATGAGAGATGTTCTTATTTTAACCATTAGAAATTGAGAAACCATTGAATTGTAGTGCGCTCGCCCCTGAAGGTTTCTGAATTATTAAATCCATTTTACATTAGGTGGAGCGCCAGTCGTTTCAAAATATTACTGTTGGCACGCGAGCTTCGCAAAAAAGCGAGGAGCGGCAATCAAGCAAGCGAAGCAGATCGTTTACGAGTTGCTCAATCACGTGCATCAGAATCATATTAGTGAGACATAATTTGTTTTAAAAGGTGCGTAATTTATTTTTGCGTAAAATATATTTTGGTGCAGTGGTCTCTTTGTCTGATTATTTTAAATTCTTGCATTCGATTTTCGTATATCCTTCGCTTTTTCCTAAAATTGTACATTTTAGCTCGAAAATCTTTAATGTTTGTATCGCTTCAGCAAAATAATATTTTATTAACTTGGAAGCCCCAGCATAGGTATGGAATGGAAACTCATGGCATCATTTGTACGTTACAAATTTCTGTGTAGGTATGAGGAATTCATTGGACTGAGTCTAAAAGTTGTTTAGGGACCAATTTTGATTCCGGAAAAGATTTGTGGGTCAAACCATGAAAAGTATAAAAATCAGTGGGGAATTCAGGATACTTTTTATATGTGTGCCTGCTAAGAAAGAAAAAGGGGCAATGCAACGCATGCCGGGCACAGCTAGTTTACAATATACTCAACATCATCTAATTGTTGGGACCCCATACTCGCAGGCTACTGCTCTTGAAACTAATAACAAGCCAAGCATAAGAACTTAGATGAATATTGAGGTGAAAGACTTGCATCAAATAAATCCTTATCAATTCAGGTAAATTTGAATAAAATGCGCATGCATGTTGGGATTGTCCTGCCAAAGGTGTAAATCTTGCAAAAAAAATGAATCCAGAAGTAAAACAAATTACATTTCTCTTCCTACAGAGTGCTTGGAATGCATTTTTATGAATACAAGTGTTTTGTGACGGTCAATGTTACAAATGTGAGGAGAATTTTCCAGTTGGAAATGTATGATGTACAGTATAAAATCATAACTTAAAAATGTTTTGGAAACTCAAAACTTGCATCATAAATTTAAAAAAACCTCACGTACTTGTTTGCTTTAGAAATAAACACGACTGAACTGTTAGGATAGAGAGGGAGGTATATATTTTTTGCTCTAAAGTTGTCACAAAATGTTAAAATGATGAAAGAACCATTGGGTTTGACCGTAATTAATTCGTTAGAGATCAAAGATGCAATAATAGGTGGTTACTAGTGGTTACGTTTTTATGTCAAAATTTTAATATTTGTGAATCCCAAATTAAATTTCAGTGAAATCATAATACTAGTAAAGTATTTTGTAGAGTATTTGTCGGCCCAGGTGGCGACGGGGTAAAGTCCTCGCTTGCCAATCCAAGGGTCGCGGGTTCGTGTCCCGCCTGAGTGATTTTTCACCACTCAGGACATGGTTGTTGGTGTCTCGTCCCACGTTATAATGTGGATCACCCGGTGTTAAAGGCCTTAATGTGCTGTTTTCGGGATTGTGAAAGTAAATAAATACAGTATTTATTATATAATAATATAATATAGTAATAAGAATAATATAGTAATAAGAATAATATAGTAATAAAGTATTTATTCGTCGCTTTACGAAGATGAAATATAAAAAGTCTTCCTTTTATCTCTATCATCTCAGGCTTAACTCTGTGGAAGTTCATTTCGTTAATGAAAATGACAACTTTGTAAAATTCCACCAATTTATTTTCAGGTACGACTAGTTTTGTCGGCCTGAGCGGCCCGGTCGGCAGTTTTCAGCGGCCTGAAGATGTCGCCGCTGCGACGAAACTAGTCGTACCTGAAAATAAATTGGTGGAATTTTACAAAGTTGTCATTTTCATTTACGAGTCTTTCTTTTACTTTTACGTATAGTTCGTGGGATTTGTTAGAACATTAGCACGTTAAATTGAATTTCTGTGAAATAACTATAATTTTTTTCAAATATTATTTATCCTAGGAGAAAGATGTATATGAAAATATATACCATCAACACAAATTCATGAAATGTGCCTGTCTTGTATCTAAGCATCACCGAATATCTGCCTTGTTATCTATTAGGTATATCGTTTTTGACACCTTTTTATTTTCACTGAAAATATATGTACACATGGCCATGAAAAGAGACTCTAGATTGAATAACTTTGAAACACAACGCGATGTTTTTTCTTCATATTCAAAATAAAAAAAAGCAATACGGTGAAATTGACTGAAACTTCAGGAAATAATGTTTCTTGAGGAGATGATGAAAAGTCTCACTTTTCAGCAATTAGTAAAATTTTTAACTTTCTATAAAGAGGATTATGAAGATGTGGTTTTCGTGGTATGCAGGGCTGCCCATTTCAATGGACTCAATTATATACATATTTCAAGTTAAGAAAGATTATGAAAAATGCCTTACATTTAAAAGATGTAAGGGTTTGGAGCGAAATGCCTGAAGTGATCGGTACATTGACCTTGTACAACATACATGTTCAATTTTAACATTTTATATCCATGAACATCATTACCATAGTAGCAAATATTTTTCTATATGATTTGTTGCTTTTACATTAAAATGCTGGCGTTTAAGGTTAATTTATGTATGTAGTTAGTTATTTTTCATAGTATGTACCATATCATAGACCATATTCAAAGTTTAACTTTTTATTTTAGCAGTTGTAGGAAGCATTTAAATATTGCATTATTAGTGTTGCAATAACATAATTTAATATGGCTGAAATTCTAAATAATTCAATAGTAATATTTAAACAAGTCCTTAACTTGACTCATTTTTTCAAGCGTAACTTTTAAAACTCTTTCACAAAGTAAGTTTTTTTGTGTACCTAAAAGAACTGCAGCGAATCAATGATTAATTGTTAAAAATTGTTAAAAGAGACAGCCAACAAACTACGCACTGTTAGTTCTTTAACGAACTTTAGTAAAATAAAGCAAAATGTAAGTGATCATACCTTGAGAATGGCCTCCTTTACGGCGCTGACCTGTCGAGAATGAAGGGTCGTCTGAAATGCTCTGCTGCTGATACGGCTGGTCAGTATTTCTCTCTTTCTTTCCTTCTCAGTGTTCTAGACGAACCGATGTATTGAATGCTTTGCTTCACAAGCCCTGCCTTTTAACTTCGGCCAACGAAGAGAGCATAAAGCAAGAGGATGGGGACCTATTTTGCTCGAATGACGTCCGACCAATGAAATCGCTTGGAAAAGATAGGTTGGGATTGGTCAAATGAGTGATAGAGAAACTTCTGGAATGTTATTATAAAAATGGAATTAAATATTTTTGGAAGGTGATAAAATCCGAAAGAGGAATTTCTCATCCGATTCCATTTACCCATTCCACTTCCTGTTGGGCGACCGGGCGCGAAAAATGATTGGATGTGATAGATTACAGTAATTTGACTGGTCGCACGCTAATCAAGCAAAAGAAAGTCTTTCCCTTCCTCCTTCCGCGTTATCAGCTGAGCCGTTGTTGAAGGCTTTTCCATTATAGGGAAATTGACCTCCATAAAAGCATACAGGCTTGTGAAGAATTAATATCTCGTTTGAAAATATTCCATCATAGGGAAAATGACCTCCGGAAAAGCATACGAGCTTGTAAAGAAACATTTTGGAGGGAGGAAAACCAGAAGCAACAACGTTAGGAATGCTAGCGGGAATATATTGAGAGAGATTAAAGAATTGAGAATAGACGGAAGCAATACATCGAAAAACTCTACCAAGGGCCGACGCTACTGGAAGATAACCTAGAAGATAAATGAATAACTAAAGTGAGGTTGACGAGAAAGTTAGGGGGCCCACTCATACTGAGGAGTGAATTCGATAGAGCAGTAGAAGATCTCAAGAAAAACAAAGCTCCTGGAGAGGACAAAATAAATGAAGAAATCATCAAAGCTCTCGGAAGTAATTCCAAGTATCAACTGTTTGAGATAATAAGAAATAGCTACAAAAGCGTAGCTCATCCAGAGAACTTTCAAAGGAGCGTAATGATTGCAATACCGAAGAAGACAAGGACTGAGAGATGTGAGGAGCACTGAACTTAGAGTATAGTGCCACATGTATAAAAAATACTCACACGAATAATAACCCGAAGGATGGAAAGGAGCCTTGAAGACAGCCTCTCGGAAAACCAATTTGGATTAAGGGCGGAGCAGAGATACCAGGAAGGTCATACTCTGGTGAGAGAAATGATGGAGAATACTATGCATTGAGGGAGAAGACATTCTATGTCGTATTCGTAGACCTGTTGAAAGCATTCGACAATATTGAGTGAAACAAGATGTTCGGGCTCCTAGAAAAACTGTGAATGTATTACGACAACGGAAGAATAATCTATCAACTATATAAGAGAATGTCGTTGCAATGCGAATGAGACACGGAAGACAAAAATAAGCTAAAATAAACAAATGTTTAAGACAAGAAAGCAGCACCTCTCCATCACTGTTCAACGTGTACTTGGAGGAGGCTGAAAGAGGAGTACAAGTAATTGGACTGAGCGGAATAAAGGTAAACGGGGAAGAAATAAATATGTTCCACTTCGCAGATAACATCGCAGTCACAGCTGGAAATTGCGATCATCTTCAAAGGTCACCAAACATAATGGACCGATTCCTGCAAGAATTAAAACACGAAAATAAATAAATCGAAGACGTAAGCCGTGTCCCAATTCGTTAGGCATTAGGAAGGATGCGGTTAGCGAGCTAAATATTTAGATGCCTTTCGCTAAGGGAGCTTGATTTGGGACATCCTTTGCTAGTGTTGCCGTCTGCCGAGCTGGACACGAATGAAAAACATATGAGTAATTAATAAAGAACTGAATGAAACAAATTAAACCTGAAATAAAGACATTTTTGACGCCTGTGGCTACCTTCGGGTGCGTTGTGAGATTTGGAAAGTGAAATTACATTTTTTCATCCATTTCGTTGTCTGGAGATTCGTTAGTTTTCGGGGTATGTAAGTTGGAGTAGGTGTTCTGGGATTTAAATTCGTTTTATTTATGTGTACTAAGTAAAATTTTTCTTTTGTAGTCGGGTGTTGGTTTGCGAAATTCTAGAGAATTCTTACACAACAGACAAAACACTAGCCATGTTTGCCACTTTTCAACTACTTCCTTGGGTACGAGCGGTGCGAGTTTCCTTGTACGACGCATGCTGCGCTTTGCATGATGGGAAATTCAATATGGAGGCGGATTTAGGATAAACTCCATCTACCCTAAATTTTACCCCCGAGAAAGGCACCTAAATCCGCTCCCCCGTGATGCCTAACGAATTGGGACACACTTCAAGATGGCGTCCTCCCTAAATCTGCCGATTTAGCTGCCTAAATTGCGAATTGGGACACAGCTTAAATTTCAGGTATACGGAAGAGAAAAGCTGATTGCAGATTTCGCACGGGGAGGAGAGAAATCAGAGCACGTGGATTCTTCCACCTATCTGTGAATTATCTTCACCTTCCTTCACCTATCACAATCACATGTGACGGAAGGAGCACAACGGACATCAAGCGAAGAATAGCCCGAGCTAAGAAGGCGTTCATGGTAAATAAAATTATTGCTGTGCTCAAAGAGGATAGGGCTGCAAACTTGGAAACGATACATGAAAACATTCGTAGGGAGCGTGGAAATCTGTTGATCGGAAACATGGACGATTGGAAAAGCTGACCAGAACAGACTAGAAGTCTTTGAAACTTGGTGCTGGAGGAGGATGCTGAAGATAAAATGGCCGGAGAAAATAAGAAATTATGAACTGTACAGAAGAGTAGAAGAGGAGAGTACTAAATGGAACACCGTACAGAAACGAAGAACGTGATGGATTGGACACACACTGAGACACAATGGGTTTCTGAAAAACGTAACTGAGGGAAAAATAGCGGGTAAAGTCCCAAGAGACCCAGAGGAAGGCCCAGGAATAAGTTCATGGACCAAATAAATTGGAAAGAACAATTAATTCCTACCAGGAAGTTAGAGATCTAGCATCAGAAAGGGAAGGATGGAGGGCTGCAGTCAACCAATCTTTGTCTTAAATGACCGACGAATGAGGAAACTTGAAAGTTAGATGATAATTTTTATCTATGGAAAGGCCAGCACAAAACAACAGCAAATGCGTTTCAATGGTGCGCCTTCAGATATTGCTTTTATCATAAGAATTTCGTTGAAGTACGCAATATTTTAGATGGCATACCTCTTGTATTGAGCTTTTTAAGCCTTCTAACCCATTTTAATAAACTTATTGAAGGAAGAAAAAACTGATTGAATGCATTTATAAAAAAACGACTAGTTTCAAATGCGTGCATTTATGAGTTTATTGTGGTAGCGAGGCCTCTTTAATTTTCCTTCGGTGATTAGATTTTTGCGGGTATTACTGCACCTGAGTTGCCTAAGCTGTCAGTTTAAAAGTTACTCCTTGCTTGTGATGCAGCTTTTTATCCCGTTGGTCAACTTATTTGTTTGGGTTAATTGGGTATTCAAGTTTCCAGGTTATTTAGCTACCAACTGGCTTTGTAATTACAGGCGGGGAGAAAGTTACATTCACCTAGCTATTAATAGCGCCATTCCTCAGAATTCAGGGGTACGATCAGGTGTAATATTAACCGGAGAGTGTTGTTTATTAATTGGTCGCAGTTCGAATATTGACCATCACAATGTTAATGCTTGAGTTCACAGTTCCTTACGAGCCATTTTTCTGATACTTTCAGGGTAATTGATAGTGCAAATAAGTTAGCGTAAGGAAATATATAAATAGTGTAAGTGAATATATATAAAAAAATAAGTGAAATATATAAAAAAATACGACAGTCGTTTATTTCAATGGTGCGCATTTTGATATTTATTAATCGCGATAATTCGGTTTAAATGCGCCAGATCATGCGCATTTAAACCAAATTTCGTGATAAAAAACCGTGAATTCTAATGACTTGGTGTGTAATACTGCGTCTGTCGGTTGGGACGATAACATGTGTGGCCACGTGGTGATCTTAGAGGGAAAAAATATATGACGGAGATATATTTTTACTGAGTTTATCAATCCTTTTTAGACACTGTTTAATGATCCATTATAGGTATCTATTTTTTAAAATTATATATTGAAAATATTTTTTACATTACATATTATTTATGACATAAAAGAGTCGGGTGAAAAGTCTGAGTTGGAGTGTACATACATACGAAGTCTGTTCAAAAAGTTTCCGAACTTTTTGAATAGCGCGCCTCCAGCTGGTTATTTTTTAATCCACATGAAGGCGTTGTGTCTGCAAAAAGTTCCAAAATAATTGCCTATAACCACTTTGTTGATATATTGTTTTGTTGCGTAGTTACGGCCGTTTATGTGAAAGGGTGTTCGTGGAGTGCGGCGAAAAATCGGATCCGCGGAAATGAGCTCTTTGAAGAAGCAGCGTTGTTCTGTGAAATTCTGCGTGAAAATCTGCAAATCCTTCACGATAACTTTTAAGTTGATTACCAAGGCTTATGGTGAGGATGCTATGAAACGTACCGCGTGTAATGAGTGGTTTATCCGGTTCAAAAAGGGGTGGAAATCAGTGGAAGACGACGAGCGTTCCGGAAGACCATCAACGTCGACTGATCGAGAAAGTGAAAGATCTCGTTTGTGGAAATTGACGTTTGACTGTCAGGAAACTTGCAGAAGAGTGTGGTATCTCGAGTGGTTCGTGCTATGAAATCCTTTCTGAGAAATTGAGGATGTATCGAGTCGCCGCCAAATTCGAGCCTCGCCTGATGACAGCAGACCAGAAACAACATCGATTTCAAGTCTGTCAGGAACTGTTTGAACAAGCTGATGAGGATAACACCTTCTTCTCCAGGATTATAGCAGATGATGAGTAATGGGTTTATGGATATGACATCGATTAAAAAGTGCATCTTCACAATGGATTGGTGAAACATCCCCCCGCCCCAAAAAAGCTCGACAGGTTTGCTGGAATGCCAAGGTGATGTTGACTGTTTTTTTTCGATGCAAAGGAGGTTTTGCATCACGAATACCTACCTAAATGCCAGACATTCAACAAGGAGTACTACCTGGGGATTATGACACGCCTAAGAGAGAGAATCAGTCGAAAACGGCCCGAAATTCGGAGCGGCGAGTAATTTTTTCACCATGACAACGCGCCGGCTCATTTTTCTCTCATATCTCGTGAGTTTTCAGCTAAAAACAAGACCGCTGTGCTTCTCTACCCACCCTAGTCACAAGACCTGGCCCCGTGTGACTTTATCCTTGTCCCCAAACAAAAAACTCCGCTCAAAGGAAAGAGATTTGTCACCATTTCTGAGACAGAGAAAAATTCGGCAGAGGAGCTTGTGAGCATTCCGGAAGAAGCGTTCCAGGACTATTTGAAGAAGTAGAAACATCTTTGGGATAAGTGTATAGATTGGGGAGAAGACTACTTTGAAGGAAACCCTGAGCAATAATTTGTTAGTGAAGTATTTTCTTTGTGATAAAAAAAGTTCGGGAACTTTTTGAACAGACCTCGTACATACCAATCACGTCGTTCCCTTCCGGAGTAGGCTCAGTCACAAGGTCACTCATAAATACATATTTGAACACCTAATTCTGCTTCAATTACTCGGTACTACAAAACTTTATTTAAAATTTTTGATTTTAGTGCAGGAAATATTGATTTTGCATTCTAGTTTTAAAATAAAAATTCTAATATTCGAGGGGGTTAGATTAATTCATACCAAAAAAAGATAAAGAAAGGGCGAATTCGCGGTATCGCACCATTATTTCCATCGCTATCTAATATTCAGTCATGAAATCCCAATAATTGATTTTGCAACCTGGAGTCAAAAAATCATAATATACTGATTTTTGTAAAAATCTCACTCCAATTCCATACCTGATTGGGAAACGGAAATTCGTGTTAATTCACTCAGTATTTCAAATCTTCATGTAAAATTTCTTATTTTAGTGCCGGAAAAATTGATTTTGCATTCTAGTTTTAAAATCTAAAATCTACTTTTCAAGTGGTTTTGATTAGTTCATACCAAAGAATGATTAAGAAAAGGGGTTTTCGCATAATCGCATCATTATGTTCATCGCCTTGAAATAGCAGTCGTTAACTTTCAATAATAGATTTTGATTACTGGAGTAAAAAAAAGTAATATACTGATTAATGTAATAATCTCACTCTAATTCTATATCTAAATTGGAAACGGAAGTTAATGTTATGTCACTATGTACTTTAAATATACATTATTTATATCTTATTTCACTCCAGGATATATTGATTTTGCGTTCTAGTTATGAAATCATTATTCTAATTTTCGAGGGGTTTAGATTAGTCCATACCAAAGACTGATTAAGAAAAATGGAATTCATAGCATCGCAACATCGCGGTGAAATATTCAGTCAGAAACTGTGAATAATTAATTCCACATTCTGGTGTCAAAAAATAATAATATACTGATTTTTGTTATAAACTCACTCTAATTCTATATATGAATGGGAAACGGAAATTCGCGTTATGTCCCTCAGTATTTTATGACCTTATTTAACATTTCTTATTTTAGTCCATGAAATAATCATTTTGCATTTTAGTTTTAAAATGAAAATTTTACTTTTTGAGGTGTTTAGATCAGTTCATACCAAAGACTGATTTAGAAAAGGGGAATTCACGTTATCGCATAATAATTTCCAACGCGGTGAAATATTCAGTCATGAACTTTCAATAATTAATTTAGCATTCTGGAGTAAAAAAATTATAATATACTAATTTTTGTTATAATCTCCATCTTCATAATGTCCGTATTCTATATGTGAATGGGAAACTAAATTTCGCGTTAGGTAACTCAGTACTTCTAATCATAGCAGAAAATGTTGCTTTTGAATTCTTGTTTTTTAATCAAAATGTTACTTGTCAAGGGGTTTAGATTTGTTCATACCAAAGACTGATAATGAAAGGTGATTTCGCGTTACCGCACCATTATTTCCATCGCCGTGAAATATTTAGTCATAAACTTCTTATGATTGATTTTGCATTCTGGAGTCAAAGAATAATAATAATCTGATTTTTGTTATAATTTTATTCTAATTCTCTTTCTGAATGGGTAACGGAACTTCGCGTTTTATCACTCAATATTTGAAAAATCTGCCTTTAAAATTTTTTTATTTACTGCAGCAAATATTGATTAACATAATTTAACTTTAATTCTATATTTGAATGGGAAAAGGAAATTCGCAATATGTCACTATGTACTTTTAACCTTCCTTTATAATTTTTTATTTCACTCCAGGATATATTCACTTTGCATTCTAGCTATGAAATAATTACTCTACTTTCCGAGGGGTTTAGTTAGTCCTTACCAAAGGCTTATAAAGAAAAGGGGAATTCGATATATTGTACCATTATCTCCATCACCTTGAAACATGAGTCAAGAACATCCATTAATTGATTTTGTATCCTGGTGTCAAAAAATAATAATATACTGGTTTTTCTTATAATCTCATTCTATGTATAATTGGGTAACGGAAATTTGCGAACTGCAGCAAATATTGATTTTGCATTCTAGTTTTAAAATCAAAAATCCAATTTTTGAGTGTTTAAGATTAATTCATACCAAAGACTGATTAAGAAAAGGGGAATTCGCGTTATCGCACCATTATTTCCATCACCGTGAAATATTCAGTCATGAAATTTCAATAATAAATTATGCATATTGGAGTCAAAAAATAATAATATACTTATTTTTTTATAATCTCCATCTAATTATATATGTGAATGGGAAACGAAAATTCGCTTGATGTCACTCAGTACTTCAAATCTGTATGTAAAATTATATTTCACAGTAGAAAATATTGATTTTGCATTCTAGCTTTAAAATAAAATTCTACTTCTGGAGGGGTTGAGATTTGTTCATACCAAAGACTGATAATGAAACAGGAATTCGTGTTATCGCACCATTATTTTCATCGCCGTGAAATATTCTGTCATGAACTTCCAATATTTGATTTTGCATTTTGAATTAAAAAACTAATATATATATACTTATTTTAGTTATAATCTCCGTCTAATTCTATGTCTTAAAGGGAAACGGAAATTTGCCTTATGCCACTATATACTTTAAATCTTCATTTGTAATTTCTTATTTCACTGCAGGAAATATTGATTTTGCATTCTAGTTATGAAATCATATTTCTACTTTAGTTGATAACGAAGACTGATAAAGAAAAGGGGAATATGCGGTATTGCCCCAAGATCTCCATCGCCGTAAAATATTCAGTCATGAACTTTTAATACCGTCAAGTGGTCTGAAGTCGGACACTTTTATTGGTAATTCTTATGTCACGAGCTTCTTTATCAAACTTGCAGCTGGATTCTCAGAAGATGTTCACGTAGCACTGGTTCATATTTCGCCAACAAATGCGCTAGCTCTAAAAAATTTCCTCTACTTTCTGTTGCTTTAAGTTCAACATCACACTCGTTTTTCTTATGATTGACTCCTTCTCGATGGCCTCGTATAGCCAAATTCTGTTTCGCTAGGAATCTAATAATATCAAGCAATCTTGTAAGGATTGCCTTCCACTTCTTCACCTGGCTTTCAACAACTTCTTGTTATTTTTTTATCAATTGTTGCTCCACCAGCAATCCTAATTTCCAATTCCTTCCATTGTGTGAAGTTTCTAACGTGATCTACACTGGACTCGGAAATTCTAGCATTCTGTTTCCACCATATGTTGAATTCGTCCTCAGAATTAAATTTTTTGTTAATTCTTTCTGAAAACAGTTTGCAACAAAAGCAGTAAAGAGCTTCCTTGAAAGGGGAGTACACCATCCAAGATCTCAATATTTTTTCGCCATTAGTCAGAGTTTTAAAAAACTACTCGCGAGTTAGTTTTCTAGTTTGTCCTTTGGTTGACACATCATGACGCATTACTTCACCAAAATTATTATCTAGATTTTGAACCACCCCGACAGTTGCCGCCAAGGTCATTCGTGGGGGCGGTCCCCTTAGCAGCACGTACCAGTGTTGCCAAGTGTGCCCATCAAAATTAAAACGAGTAATAAAAGAGAAACACAGAGATGTCTCCCAAACCATGTCACGTCATTATCATTTCAAGTCTCACTCAACATAAAGAGTGGAATGATTGAATAATATATGAACTATACATTGAATGCTTCCTTCATTGCGCGAACATAGTTTATCGTCTAAAAGATATCATCATCTTCTCCATCCGAATAGATCGTCTTGATATTTGTATAAAACACGAAGTCTAAATTTGAACAGTTGATCTGAGAGCATCTCCCATCTTAGTTGCTGCAGAAGGCTTGTAAAACTGATTGAACTATATTATTGACTTTTAACATATCATGCCGAAAACTAGCTTCATAGTTTAATCTGATATCAGCACCACTTTCTTTAACTCGCTTCATCTGAAAATAGGGCGATAGTCTGTTAAAAATATAAAATACTTGTCTTTTAGAGAAAAATTCATACTGCATGCTAATAAAAGATGAAAAAATTAGATCCAAGTGATGACTGATGAAGCTTAATATCACAAGATTTGTGATACAAGTGACATGCCACAAATTCTACTCTGTTTTGACTAATAAAACAAAGAATAAACTCAGTGTAGCAAAAGAATGCTTTAGTGAATTAAAAATTTAATAGTGTAATAGTTTTCTTCAGACCCCACAGTGCCGCCCCCTTAAAAGTGCGTGCCCGGGGTGGACCGCCCCTCCCACCCCCCGCGCCCCCCTAGCTACTAGTTCCTTTTCAAATTGCGTTTCGATTTATGCTCAGCCAAGCAATTGATGCAATGATCCAAATATGGGAAGTGAGTGACGAAGTGTGTACCTTTAATGACAGACTGGTGGGGCACTTGCCTAACAAAAAAACTATTAAAGTCTTCAGTTGTCGACTGTTGGGATGTGGACAGGAGACCATTTTGGACAGTGAGGTGACGAAGCATATTGAAATAGATGTATCTCTATTCATGAAATATAAAAAAGTTGTATGCCAAAATGAGGTATACTGTTCTGCTCAGCACATTAGGAACCGAAACAAAACCGAAAAACACACCGAAAAGGAGAAATGACAGAGTGGTTATGCTAAAAAATGGGGAAATAGGTGAAATATCTCACATCTTAACTTCAAAAAATACTCAAGAATGTAGAGCTATTATAAACTTGTTTTGCAATGTATCAAAAGCTGAAGTTGGTGACAGCTTCTGGCAAAGAAATACTCCCAACATATGGATATTTAAACGGTCCAGTGTATATGTAAATGTAAAATTTGATGACATTGTCAGGAAATGCATTTCCATTGATGGTAAAAAATTCCTATATATTGTAAAAATTCTTAAAACATACCATTGTGATTGAGACTTCAACAATATACTATCATTTTTATGAAGTGTATGCATTATTAATGTTTTGTCATGCTTATTCCTATTGTTGGCTTAGAAGAAATATAATTAAGGAAATTTGGCAGGCTGTATTCAGATTTGTAAAAGTACAGTTGGAGTTCAGTAGCCTACTGTACATGAAACAGTAGGACCCAGTAGGAGTGAAGTAGGATTCGGTAGAGTAAAGTTGATTTCAGTAGACTTCGGTAGATATTTCCTACCGAACACAGTAGAGATTTTCACCAGGGTAATTTTGCCCTGAAACAAACTTCTAGCTCCTAGTCTTAATGCTCATTATGAGGAAGGTTGATTTATTCCAGCTTGGGTGTATTATATTTTAGGAACCACAGTTTTAGCTTTGAAAATAGTGACGTAAGTTAGACTAACAGACTACTTTGTTCAAATTACATCACAATTATGACATTGCCATCATTATCACTGGTCATTTTAGGCCCAGTATGATACAGTTCTCCACTTAATAATTCTACCTGCTAACCTGTACACCCCCAAATTTTTTTCTTTTTTCCTCATCAGTCGGTATTGACTTCTTGTATATCATCCATGGTCATTCATTGCTTTCCTTCCATGTACTCTTCCTTCAAAGATTTTGAAAACATTCAAGCATGGCGGGTGAAATTTTTTGTAGAAATTGCCATGAGAAAAATACGGCCTGGACTGGGAATATAGCCACAGACCTTTGGTTTGCCGGACCATTGCGCAACCCACAATGCTATCCAGGCTTCCTCATTCCCATGGCAATTTTGATGAATACAAGGCAACTAGATCTTAAGTCCTTGCGGTCCATCAAAGACGGCAATGCAAAGGAGAAGAAGGCTTCAAAGAAACCACAACAAAGAGACAGTATCCTTCACCAGCATTTACGCTCTGCTTAGCTTAGATATGATTCAGAGGAGAAAGTTAAAAATCTTGTATGTGCAAGAGACAGCATGGAAAGGAAATAATGCCAAATAATTGGGAGAAGGCTATAAAATGTATTTGAGCAGCTCAAATTGTGAGATGAGAAATGTCCACAAACCAAAAAACCCAGCACAATAAACTCACTCACCTTTTATTTGGGATAGGAAATGAAATATGACCGGTATGTTTACTTAGAGTATGTTTATTCATGACTCAGAGAAATAATCATACTTTTATCTTTTTCAAATGTGTTGGACATTATGAGGCTGGAGAAAAAATTTCATGCGAGTCCAGAACTGTTTGAAGGCCTCCTGTTGAGGTTGTCTGGAGTAATACAATAAATACATACATACATGCATACATACCCATCACGCCGTTCCCTTCCGGGGTAGGCACAGTCAAAAAGTTTCACTTAAAAATGCATATTTGTACACCTAACTCTGGTTCAATAATTTCCTCCATTCTGACCTATCCTTGCAAACTTCCTTTGCCTCATTTACCCCCATACACTGTTTCATACACGCCCTCCCATTTTTAAGACTCCTAATATTCCTCCTCCTAAGAATTTCCTCAACCACATTCAGCCACAACTTTCTCGGCCTACCTCTACCTATCACACCATTCATTCTATAATACAATAAATACTCCACAAATCTAAGCAATAAACAAATGCCATACAGAATTCAGTTTACATAATGTTTTCAGATAAACACCAACACCTCCGCTGCCGGGGGGGTGGGGAGCTACCACTGAGAGGGATTGTGGAGTTCACACAACGGAGGTCTGAAAGTGACTGAATTTTCAATGCTCTATGCTATGCTTACAGTACCCTGGTGATTGGTTCTTGGAAAGTCAAGTGACGTCAACAATCTCTTCCTTCGACCCAACAAATTTTAGTCTAGCCTCCAAGCAACATTTGAAAAAGATAAAAGGAGCTTTCTTAAGACTATATATGTATACATATCTAACTTTATATAAATAAATATTTTCACTTGTGGACAATTTTCAAGTGTTCTGTTTTTGTTATCTGAGATTCGCCATGTAAGTCAGACCTGTGAAACCTGACTTGTGACATAGACTTGTAACTTATAGACTAGTAACCCTGAGAAACAGATCCCTTGGTTATTGATGGTGGGCCAGTAGAACAAGTAATAACATTTAATTATCTTTTGATTAAATTGACATTAAATTGATCATCAGGCTACAGTGATCTATATAATTTCAGAAAATTTAATGGTATATGGTATATGTTGTAATACGTGGTATTGTAAATGTTATCATTAAATGTTCTGAAATATGGAATACCACAAAGTTATAAAGGAACTTGTATGATCTACATAATGATGTCTAAGATCAAACAACATGAGTGGCAGCTATCTCTGGATGTGTTAGACATACTGTCTGTAGTAATAAAGACATACTGGTGGAAAGAAAAATTAAAATTAATGAAACATACATCCAAACCATCATGACTAATGGAATGAAAACAAGAGCAGAGACCTCAGAATGATGAACCTTCTCAGAGCCACTGAAATGAAGACATGGTGACCATTGCAAGGAAAAATACTGTGGTACAGCATACGCAATGAAGAGATTCGTAAAATCTATAATGTGGAAGATCAAAGATGCAGGTCAAAAGATCTGTGGCAAAGGAGGACACTGGGGCCGTCAATAAAGCATTTAAAGAGCTGGAAATAAACCTTGGAGATAAAAAGTTGATAAGAATTGCAAAGGCAGGAGAAAGAATCCAAAGGTGTTAAATTTCTTAATCAAAGATGAATCTGAGGCAGTGTTACTGGAGGTGGAAAAAATACTAAAGAGGTGGAAGGGTTATTTTGAGAAACTACTGAATGCAGAAAATCTTAGAGATTTTTTTTTAGGATGGAGAGGCAAATTAAGGAATTGTCCATGATACTTCCAGGAAAGAAGTGGAATGTGCATGTTGAAATTTGAAGAATGGAAAGGCAATGGTATGACCGGTATGTTAAAAATTTCATGCGAGTAGCTTGTGGATAGCTTGTGACCAACACTTATTGGGATACTGAGCAGGATAGAGATGTCTATGGTATATGGTACCAAAGGAACTTGTATGATCTACATAATGATGTCTAAGATCACACAACATGAGTCAGATAAACCACTGAGAGGGATCGTGGAGTTCTCACAACGGAGGTCTGAAAGTGACTGAATTTTCAATGCTCTATGCTTTGCCTACAGTGATTGGTGGACCCTGGTGATTGGTTACCACCAGCATGAATGAAGACTAAATAACAGCTGGAGTATGGAAAAGCATGAGATATAAGGGGATTGATATTCCATGGAATTTCATGGAGAAGATTTGGCTTCAAGAAAAAGGGAGAGGAATGACTAATATTACAGTCACTTAGAGACAACTGATGGAAAGATACCGAGATTTACAGTCTGAACTGCATATGATATTCATTGACTTTGACAAAGCCCATGAAAGCCCAGTCACTGAAGGAGGAACTGTGCTCATAGGATAGGAAGTTCAAGTATCTCAAATAAAATTTATCGAGTAATGCCAGGTTGGTAGGTAATTAAAATATTACAAGATAAACTGTAGATAGCTGAAGTGGAGAAAAATCAGGAGTACTATGTGATTGGAAGAGCTGCAAGATGAAAGCAAAGCTATCCAAGTCTATGCAGTTTGGGGTAGAAACATGGCCAATTAAAAAGGTCCTGGAAAGGAAGCAAGAGGTAGCTGAAATGAAAATGCTGTATTGGATGTGTGGATTAACAAGAAAATATAAGTAAAGTAATGAGTATATTAGAGGAATGGTAAAAGTAGGACCAATTGACATAAAAGGTACTTGAAAGAAGACTACTGTGGCATGGACATGTGACAGGAGGGCAGAGGACAATGCTGGGATAACAGTTGAGAAAATGGAAGTCATTGGGACAAGGAAGAAAGGAAGACCAAATATGAGATGGTAGAACAAAGTGGTAGTGGACATGAAGGAGAAAGGTGGGAGAAAAGAAGAGGTTTTTGGTAGAAACCTGTGGAGGAGAAGAGTTAAAAAGGAAAAAATGAGTCCATAGATATGGGACAAGCTAAAGAGAAAGAGGAAGAAGATGCATTGTTTAAAATTCTCTCTCAGCTAATTTTAGATCCCAATACTTTAACCCTCTTAGTGCCATGGGCCGATATATTGGCTTTTGCTCCACGGGCCAAAAGTGTCACGAGCCGATATTTATCGGCTCGAGCAAAAATTATTTTTCAAACTAATTTTGTTGAAATAATTACATTTATCCTTTATACAATGTATCAGAATATTATAAACAACAATTAAGTCAATTTTTAGTAAAATAAAAACAAACATTACATTCGTATCTAAAATAGTACATAACTTCATATTGGTTTTTGTCATATGGTGTTAAAAAACTCTCAAATTCACGCTGGTACTTTTCGCTAGTAGCACCAAATGTTGGTGGCACTAAGATGGTTAAGTGTTCCAAGGGTATTCAACGGCATAGAAAATGTTATTATACTCATACTGGACAAGAAAACTGGCAAATTGATTACCAAGAAATGCCTAGAGTGAAAGATGTATTCCTAGTTTGTCCATCAACATATTGGTAAAAGTTTACTATGGAATCGGCCCACAATCTGCGGGAAGTGGGAAGATGAGCCCTTGATGGGCAGGCAGCCAAACTCACACCTCCATAAGGTGCCCAATGGAAACAATTGTTAAGGCTTCTCACGAACGACAGGAGTCGCTGAGCTCTGATGATCCAACTGACCCTTGTGGTGGGGGATGTGGCAGAAACTTGCTTTTTTTGCTGTTTATTCAAGGGATGCACAAACGGTTACCTGCTAATGTGTAACTTAATGAAATGTATCACTCTAGGAAAATAAATATTACAAAGTTATTGTTAAAAATATCCATATGTGGTTTTCTTTATCGTGTATACATTAAATTAGGTAATAATGTAAAGAGACTTATACTTGTGAAAAAATGAATTTTAAATAAAGATATAAAGTACTGAGTGACAAATGCGATTTTCTGTATCACATTCATATATGGATCTAGAGTGAGATTATAAAAAATCAGTTTATTATTATTTTTTTACTCCAGAATGCAAATTCTTATATTGGAAGTTCATGACTGAATATTTCACAGCGAAGGAAAAAATGGTGCGATAACGCGATTTCCCCTTTCATTATCAGTCTTTGGTATGATCTAATCTAAACTCCTCGAAAATGAGAATTATTATTTTTTAAACTAGAATGCAAAATCAATATTTCCTCCAGTGAAATAAAAAGTTTATAATGAAAATATAGAGTACTGTGTGATATAACGCAAATTTCCGTTTTTCATTCAGATATAGAATTAGAGTGGGATTAAAACAAGAATAGGTATATTAAAATTTTTAAATCTAGAATACAAAATTAGTTATTGAAATTTCATGACTAAATATTTCACCGCGATAGATATAATGATGGGATAACAAGAATTTCCCCTTTCATTATCAGTCCCTGGTATGAACTAATCTAAACCCTCTAAAAGTATATTTTTGATTTTAATCCTAGAATGAAAAATCAATATTTCCTGCAGTGAAATAAGAAATTTCAAATAAGGTTTTAAATTACTTAGAGACATAACGCTAGTTTCCGTTTCCCATTCAGACATAGAATTAGAGTGAGATTATAAAAAAATAAGTAAATTATTATTTCTCGACTTAGGAATGCAAAATCAATGATTGGAAGTCCTGACTAAATATTTCACGACGATGAAAATAATTCTGCAATAATGCGAATGCTCTTTTCTTTATCAGTATTTGGTATGAACTTATCTAAACCCCTTGAAAAGTTGTTTTTTGATTTTAAAACGAGAGTGTAAAATCAATATTTCCTGCAGTGAAAAAATAAATTTTAAATATAGATATAAAGAACTGAGTGACATAATGCGAATTTCATTTTCCCATTCAGATAAAGAATTAGAGTGAGATGATAACAAAATCAGTATATTAATATTTTTTGACTCCAGAATGCAAAATCAATTATTGGAATTTCATGACTAAATATTTCACGGCGATAGAAATAATGGTGCAATACCGCGAATTTTTTTTTACCTGTCTTTATTATGAACTAATCTTTAACCCTCGAAAAGTAGAATTATGATTGTAAAACTAGAATGCAAAGTCAATAATTCCTGCAATGAAATAAGAAATTTTAAATGTTGAATCAAAGTACTGAGTGACATAACTCGAATTTCCGTTTGCCATTCAGATATAGAATTAGAGTGAGATTTTAACAAACATCAGTACCGTCAAACGGTCTGAAGTCGGACAGGGGGTGTGGAGTCGGACTCACTGTGCCCATCTGTCATAACAATGATATGAAATTCTTACTGCTCGTGCCATACAAACCCTTTATATCGGATTGCATACCATATATTTCATTCTATACTGGCACATCCGACATTGTCTGTCTCCATTTCATTGGACTCAAAGTTGAAACAAAGTGTATTACCTACATTTTCGTAAAAAAATATTCAATGTCTAACTTTGAGTTACAACTCCCGTCAATTTTATCACTATTAATCGAAAGATGGATGGTGGAGGTGGAGGAGGAAGTAACTACGATCATCTCCCATCATTCCTGCACCATCTCTCCCCTCCCCACTGGCCCAAATACCTCCCGACACGGAGTTGTGCAAAAACAATTGCATGTTAGTGAAAGTGTACACAAATGTAAGGACTGAATACGAATTAGTATATCGTCATTCTGTCTTGAGTCGGACAGTGTACCCACATTTCTCCACCTGAAGTCGGACAGAGCGACGCTGGTTGGAGTGAGTTAATATCATACTGCTGCTGTTCACATTCATGTTTCTCACGCTTCGCTGTGGAGGTGGTGGGGTAAAGAAATTTTACATAAAGATTTGAAGTACTGAGTGAATTAACACAAATTTCCGTTTCCCAATCAGGTATGGAATTAGAGTGAGATTATAACAAAAATCAGTATATTATGATTTTTTTACTCCAGGTTGCAAAATCAATTATTAGGATTTCATGACTGAATATTAAATAGCGATGTACATAATGGTAATCTCACTGAAATTGTCCCAGGTTTCTTATCATTGAAAACATTGACAAAATATTGTGAATTCTGCAACGTTAAAGATGTAAGTTCTAATATTGTGTCAATTCTGAGAGAATAGAGTTCAGTTCTTTTCCACAAAATTTTTTTGTGTAGTACAACACATTTAACCGACTTGAGGTATCAGTACCTGATGATGTCAATGCTGTCTTTCCATTTTTATCTTACGAAAACCATACCACTGCTTTAAATTCCCCTTCTTGGATTGTGCCCATATTAATGCAGTAATACTACTTCTGCTCCATTTGAATGTGCTTTGATTAGTTTTCAGAGGTGTTGATCGAATTTGGTGGTTCCGTAACATTTTATGTATTGTCACTGGCTTCTCCAGTTCAAGTATAACTGCTCACCCTGATATTGCATTCATTATATTCAAATGTTCTTGTTAATGAAACTGTTCCTCTTTTCTGTTTGTAGTTTCAGAAATAATTCATCTTATTGCTTTGGTGTCACCATCGAAGCCATGTCTTTACTCGCTATGCTTCTAAAAATTTAATATACCAATTTTTGAGAATTCCAATCAAAATACATCAATATGAAATTTGTGGTATTATATTTAATTCTTGAGCATGTTTATAATAAAAAATTATGGAGTAAATAAATATAATTGGCTGATAAAGTAAGAATACTAGTAAGTCACCATCATTTCCTATTATTCAGCCATCTGAATATTTGCCGAACCGGAAGAATAATCATTTCTTTTACTACATCAAGAGTTGAAGTCCACTTCCTCTGGTACATGGTGTTTTGATTTCCTATTATGTAATGTGTAGTAATGGCTACTTGAACCGAAATGGAATCATGAAATAATATCTCAGAAAATTCTTTTGTAATAAAAGTAAGATTTAGGTTCTGTGGGATTATACGAAGATCCTATTGAATTGCCGTGAAAGCGCAGGTGAAATTGTTACAAAATAAATTTGGTTAAAAGCATTAAAAATATTTAGAGCATTTTTTCAACATAGAAACTGTTTACCTCAATCAGTGTCATTATAACACATATTTTTTTAACCATGAGATTTTCAGTTACAATGTACTTTGAGTTATCAGATTTGGCACAGAAAATCTGCCTTCCACAAGAAAACATTTTAATGAAGGTGCAATTTGTAATTCATTGTCATTACTATAACAGATTATTGTTTTATCACTGGAATTGGATCCAGGCATTGAAAATTTAAAAGCAGTGTGTCATGAGAAAGTAGGTAAAAATTCAGTTTCCGGATTAGACCAAGAGAAAAAGATGAAAATCAAGAAAACCTCTTAAAAATGTATCCTTATGTGATTCTTCCAGTGAATTTGTCCCATGTGTCAATACCTTTCATGAAAAAAATGATTTTAGTCATGCGTCATGCTACGTGTAGCATTAGTTTTTTTTCTCCAGAAGTCCAGACGGAAGAAGCTGTTGGGGTTTTCAAACAGTTGGGTAATAATGGAAGAGGTCTTCTCGGCTAGACATTACATACTTTCTGTTAAGTACATAGTAATATAGCTAATAAATTTCCTATCATTCATTTACTGTTTTGATTCTTAACCTTTTCCATATATCACAGCAATTTATTTCTCATGGTATTGAAGTCATCTTCACCTTCGACCGTTTTTATCCATGAAGTGTTGAAATATAGTTACAGCTGATTGAAATAAAGCACTTACCACTTCTAATGTTTTAATTGAAAGAGAACTACAAAAAATAACCTCATATATAAGACCGAAATGCATAAAATAAAAGTAGTCCTCACTTTCCACATGGTCTTAATTTGTCTTTATGAAGTGAATAGACATCAAATGGTATTATTAACAAGTAAAACACATTAGTATCTCAAATTTATAAAAGATAATGATAACATATTTAAAATTTTAAAATCGCTGATGACGATAATCAGAACATTTTTCATGTCAATAACAAACATCGTTTTCTGGCATATACAATTTAAAAATGCCTTTGATTGCCATTTAAAAAAAACAGCTATTTACAAAATAGAAAATACATATTTTTCAATTCAAAAAGTCACAGTTATAATTTTCAAAGTACACAGTTTAATGGTACAAATGGCAGATTTTCCACCACCAATAATCTTATCTTTGACTACACAAAGCCTTAAATACATGATTGCCAACATCTACCTGCAGCAGAGCTGTTCAAGCAAATATGTGAGTCTTTAGTTTTCAAAATTTTTACATTGGAAGTAGAATAACCTCATCCTCATGCATCAGTAATTTGTGCCGCAGATTCACGTCCACCATCATGTTCACTCTTGAGTTGAAACGAATGGCTGCATAAATTCCTCTTGTGTAGAAACTCATAACTTTCTTAGAACTCAGGCAACCTTTGATACTTGTTCAGCACTTCATGTATCAAATTCAGGAGAAGGCAAGATAGAGCCAACATGGCCATCCTTCAATTCATTCTTCCAACCTTCCTTTTCATTAGACGCCTGAGGCAGAGAGGAGGCAGAGCAGGCTGGTTTGAACCCAGGTGGTGGCTGCAAGTTGAATCCAGGAGGAATAGGGGTGAAATCTGGAGGAGGACGGGGATAAAGCTCTCCAGTGAGTCCAACTTCAGACCTTGTCTTATCAAGACTTTTCACATCCTCATTGATCAAATTCTTCTATTTGCCTGAATCAACCACCTTTTGTCCAGTTTCAATGGATGAAGAGCGTATATTGAAAGATGATTTTCTTCAAGTCTTCATCTTCTTGCTAGAGTATATCTCTGAAGACTTGGCTTTAATTGTGTTGTACCGATTCAACATTCTGACTGTAATACCCTATGCCAACTTTCTTCATTAGCCTGTTTCTTTCTGAATAGATTCAAAATGGGAAGATGTTTTATTACTGGCCGTAAATCTTCACTATACTTTTTGTGATTAGTGCAACAATTGGAGGCTAATCTTGCGGTAAATTCCTTTCTATCTCGGCTAGAACCAGATGTCGAGAGGCTTTGAAAAGCATTTTGTTCATTTCCATTGATTCATTCATTCAATTCATTCTTCCAACCTTCATAAGGCTAAAGGTTAGGTTAGGCCTAAGGCTGAAAAACCCTGACTGGAGAGAGCTTTTGTATTCTGCACTTAGGGCCCTCTTCCAGATGGATTGATCTTCATTTGCAAACTTTGTGAATGATTGACTTGTATTGATGGATTACTATGTTGTTCTTAATCCATATAATCCATATTAAAAGTTTTTTGCCGCTGATTCTGGCAGGGGTGTTCGTACGTTTCATCTTCTGCCAAACCCTCATCTCCATCTGGAATTTCATATCCATTCACTGCTCAAATCATATCATCTCTCCTGCCATGCCTTCCTCTACCACCACGATAAGTGCAGTGCCTCTCTTATAACCACTATGATCACCGCAAACAGGAGGTGCCAAGGTGAGAAGCCACTTCTAATATTCAGACTTTCTCAGCGGCTGATTTTTTATAGCATTCTGCTGACTTCGACTTTGTGCGCTTTCAAATCAGTATCTTTCAGGAAAACTGATGAAAATATTACTTCATCACAATTTTTTTTGCATATTTAATGCCCTGTAATGCTCTCTCAAGCACCCATTGGAGTTGTAGTATTGGTGTAAGCCTTCACCATCACAAAAGAGGTGGATAAATTCTCTCTCCGCAAGCAACGAAAAAGTTCATCATTATCTATGAAAGGCTGGTCATTAAATTTACTTCAAGGGCGGCCTCGAAGTGACCGGTCGTTTGGTACTGACTGCTGAGCTAACGCTTACAACATTCAGCACCTTCATTTAGCAATAATATCTCCAAATTATCTGCTAACAAATTACAGTAGAGAAGTTCATGTTCTCTTTTTGTATGGCCGAGGAGGCAACTATCAGGAAGAGAGCTATTAAAGAGGGTTTCGTATGGCATTGGTGGCACTCATGACATGAAATTTGGATGAATGCTTTCCTAATATCAGTATTGTTGAATCATGACATGCATCTTGTCTATTCAATAGGGCATGTCCTTTTACTCATGTAGAGAAGGAGCCTATTAGGTTAAGGTAACTTGTTTTCCAATTTGTATATTCATATACAACTAATATTTTAACAATAGATGAATTGTTTGAATAAATATTCCGCCAGGCAAAGTTGAAAGTCGAACCTAAAAATTAAATGAAAACATTTTGTAAAATGCATTACGTTAATATCTAGATGTAGGAAGTATAAAAAATCTTGACTGTATAATCAAGATTTTAAGCTCCGAAAGCGAAAGTTTCTAAGGTAAATTGTGATGGATTTGTGACATACATTCCTATGATTTTGATGACACCATTGAAATTACCCTTTACTTGAAGGCCTCCAAAATCATTTGACAAAAAATCAGTTCATCATGAAATCTTCTCTATATTGACATTTTTAGGCACACCAGGATTATGCTAATGCAAATGAATTAGCGTACATGTTTGTTTTATTGTGACTCTAGCTAGATTTAATATGCATCAAGCACTCTTCCCGTTTGATTTTAATGATTCTTTTAATCTGACTAATATGCTGTGAAACTTAGAACACATGGATAACAGAGGGAAAACTTGAGAAGCCCAAATAGGAAAGACGGAGCACTGTCAGTGTAATATTTATGCGAAGAATTTTTAATTCACTGAGGAAATGTAAAAGCTAGCCCATGGAGAATCATTCTAGGTGAAATAATATTCAGCGAGAATGTGGGAAGCTTGTGACAGGGTGTGTTAAAGAGAAAATATTGAACTACGATAAATGGTAAACATCTTAAGCAATTTGAACCTTTTTCGATCGCTCCATGAGCGCCGGTTTAAATTTTTTATTACTTATACATACACTTCAATGGCAATAAAAGACCACTAGCCCAATTCGGGATAAGAGGGAATGCAAATGAAGGAGTCCAAGATATATTGTCAAAATAAAGTTGTAATCAACTAACGTGAACAGAACTTTGAGATTGTATTAATGCCCATTTCTCTTATTCAAGACCGCAGCTATGCTATGGAGGGAAATACGTTTCAACTCTCTGTTATCCATACCCCCGTCTCAGTTATTATGAGTATGTATATTCACAAGTTTATATTGTAAATCTATTTCATAAATATGATCTGTATAATGCATAACCAGAATTGATGGTATTTTAAGAATAAACATAAAAATGTATGCCTATTGAATCTGACATGAAGGCTAAGATGAGTCGCCTGACTCTGAGCCAGAACTCAAAAGTTATTCTTGGGTTGTTTCGGAGTAGACTGATAGGAGAATGCCTGGATTAGGTGACAGCAATTATATATCACCATATGCTTAGCAAAATCATTTACAAATTTTGTGACAAAGATTCAAATATATTTATGACTCAGTGCTTAAATATAATTCCCGATAATATATATAACCAACATTTTCACCAAATAATTTGAGCATTTTAGCATTAGAATGTGATAGAAGACTTTACTTTTATATAATTTGGACAACCATTAGGATTCATTAATGATTAATCATAATAATTACACATGAATTATTCCAATACCACAGTATTTTATTACTGATTTGTTTACTCAAATAACATGAAGAAAATCTTCTTTGAATCCTTCAACAATAAACAATTAATGAACCATACTTAATTCTTTAAATCAAGATATTATTGCGTTTAACTGTGATTTAATATTATTATAAAGAGCTTGAATAGAAGCGATGAAGGACTAAATAAATCTTTTTCCAAACAAATTTTAAAAATAAATTTGTCCATGTGTTCAACTTATGAGGTAAATTAGAAGTAGTGGCTTTGAAATATGTAGTAGCATTAGTCTACATCGTCATAGTAAACGGCAAATCTCCACTTGGGTGGGTCAGGACACCCGCCTTGTAAATAATTAAGGGATTTATTTTCAGAAGGTAAAACGGTGAAGTATATTTTTGGTGTCTTTTGCTTGGAGCTCAGTATTTATTATCATCACTTATTGTTCATGGAAAGAATGAATTTGTGTATACATCTCTTTGGCAAAATATCTCTTATAATACCTCTGCCAGACAATGAAATGCATTAAGGCTCCAAAAGGATATTTTCAGAGTCGCTTTGAAATTCAAGGGTTCTGAATTTCTCTGGCAAAAGAGTCCTAGTGTGTAGCCTCTGGGTATCTAACAGCTCCAAATTATATCCCTCCAAAAACTGAGAAACACTCTGTGTTTAGTTGTAGCAGTTATTTTTGATGTGCGCAGTGTTAATGTGTATTTTATGTGTAAATTTTGGTTAAATCTTTGTATCCAGGATCCCAAATGCGTGAGGTACATTCGAGATATGGCCTTACCAGAGGGAATTAGCATCTCTCTCGTGGGTACAATATCATAAGAATACCTTCCTATAATACTCCTGAATAATCCGAGATTCTTTAATGCTGCGCCGATTAGGCTTTGTATGTGTGTTCTCTGTGATAATCTGATGTTAAGGTAATTACAAATTATTTAACTTTATCTTAGGACTAGGTGTTACCCCACCCACAATATGGACATGGCGTTGGTATGTAATCCTTCGTAAGAAGTGTAGTGTGGTGCACTTACTATTATTAGGTTTAAGTCCCCATTCCGTATGCTTTATAATCATAATTTACATTTACTGCTAAATCAAAAACTTAGGTCATTTATAAAAATAATGGATAAGAGAATCGACCAGGATGAGGGCACATTTCGCTATCTTTTTTATGTGGCTCTATTCATTTCAAATCTAATACCATCAATAACTATATTTATCACTGAAAAAGTCCTGTATGCAATCGAAATTTTTGTTTGCTTGATAGGCATGTTTGCAATGGTGTGTGAATCTTTTTGGAGGACTTTGGCAAACTTCTCTTTGAAATCAAGGAATATCACGTCATCGCGTCTTTAATCAGGTTTTAGGACTTAATGAAGTGAGAGTGCAAGCTATTTTTTAGATCTACTCTCTTGCTTTTGCTCTCTTGCTTACTTTTTTAACGTAGTTTATAAATTGAAAATAAGAGTTAATACTTACAGAATCCTCCCATAGTCCCAAAAAATGCTCCTTTTTATCAGCTTCAATATTTCAGTTAAATAATTCTCACACTTCTCTTACTGTTCAATATTTCTCACTTTGCTTTAAATTACCGTCATCATTCACCTAAGGTTACCTCTCAGCGATGATAGGATGAAGTTTTAAGTTGAAGTATCCTTAGCAACGATTGTAATGAGCCCCTTCCAGTGCTTAGCCATTGTTGTTCGTTAAAGCCTTTGAAATGGTTGTAGAGGGCTTATAAAGCAACCCTTATGTGTGACTACAGGCGTGTAAAACATCAAATATATCGAAAATTTCACAATACTTGGCTGTAATGCATTTAATTATGCGAGTCATTTGCCCTTAGATACTATAATACAGATGTGATCCATATCTAACACGATGAGAAACTCTTCATATCTCTTGCGGTTATACACCTGATACGACATTGACATGATGGAAAACTTGTCTTATAAGTTCTGTGTTATACTACTCTCATTCATGGACATTTTAATTTGGACCAGCTCCTTTGTGTTGAGTACGGCATGGGCTGTAAGGACACCATCTGTAAAGAGGGTAGAGCTAATATGCGTGCCTTTTTCATTTATGCATAAAAATATTAATTTATTAATGGATATGATAATGTATAAGAAGGAGGAGAATTACAGACTAATGTCATCGTCAATATAATGTATTTATATTTGTAATTTATAAAAATATAAGCGCTGTAAGTTAGTAAAATACTTCTATTCAGTGTTGGACCGAAGTAAATAGTTATACTTGGTGATGCAGTTTATATGAATGGAGGAGGGTTCACAGGCAAAGAAACAGTATACATAGCGCAATGGCCCAATGATTTTTAATTTTCGATTTAATTAATCGTTATATGACCATGTGAGTGAATACGTTTACGTTTATTTTTCCATCTCAATATACTTATTTGAAGATTGAGATACCCGTGAGTGAATTTGTTGGACAAACATTTAAATTTGAGGAGTGTGGTAAGGATGTCCAGGAAGAGGTGAGATTTTTGAAGTGGTAGCGGAGTGTGAATTTGGAAAAAAACAGGTTAAGATGGCTGATCCAGATCCCTATGTCTACTTTTGCTAAGAATTAATCTTTCGTTGTAATAGTTGTTCTACCCTGTGGTTGTCACGTGAGAGATAATCTCACTCTCATATTTATAGCTAATGTACGTATTGTGTTTCACTCAATATTTATTTAAAATAAAGGTGTTATCCTTATAAATGTACTAATGAATTAAGTTCATCATCATAACACATATCAGTAAAGAAGTTAATTGTTAAATTATTTCGGGATGTAATTGCCGAAAACAGCTACCTGCTTCCGTTAAGTGCTTATTCAACCAGCTTCTTCTCTCAATAATTGTTTTTCATAAATGTCTTTGAATCTTGATTTGTCCCACTTCTGAACGTAATAAATCCAACCGTGATCGCACGCTACGAGAGTCATACCCAACAGATTGACACAAAAATCTAACGATGATGACCGCTTTATGAGGGAAAGTCTCGCACTTTGTACCCGATGATATCAGAAATATTTCCTAGCTATGATCGTTAATTTCCTTGATGTTTTGTGAAAGGGAAGGTCATTAATAAGGTTTTTAAACCATCACTTATGAAATTTTACAAATTGCAATTCCGTTTTACAAAGCAGCTAAACATTAAATTTAGCGCGAGAGAAAATCTAATTGCGCGACCAACGCAGTGGGCTGAAATCGAAAATAGTTGGCCAAAATAGAAAATGTCCTTTTTTCATAAAGAAATGGAAACTTTGAATGTACATTCCTAATTTATTTCTGCATTTGGTGTCACATTTTATTTCCAGTAGTTTTTGCCTGTAAACTATTAGAAGCGACTGAACTCCATTAATTTCCATGGAAAACGCCCCTCTTCGATTTTCTCTGAAAACCTACCTACTCAAACTATCATAGTACCGAAAAATAACATTATTGATTATATATCTTTTTTGTAATACTTATAAGCTCAATTTATTTATCAAAATAAGAACTTTATGCAACTTGCCTTGTACTTGACATATCTGCCAAACGAAATATCTGACACTGTTTTCATCCTTTTTTTAAGTTCAAGCAGTGAAATAGTTTTGTTACATAATGATCACCGAGTTTTTTTTGCTTCAAAGCTTTCATAATGTGATCCTGAAGAGTATTTTGTCGTCGTTTTCCGTCCACGAAAGCGAAATCAAATTTTCGACGACATAACGGAGTCGGCGCTGCCCGCATTGTGCAGGGCGCCGTTGGGACGCTGAGAGTCAGTTGATAGACTTCCGATAATAGCGGTTATGTTGGCGACTTTGAATTATAAATTTATTTGATAAAACTTCTACAGACTCTGCTACCGAGATATAACAGCCCCCTGTCTATTTACGCTAATGAGAAGGCAAAGTCTTTTACTACTAGCTTAGTTGGACATTAAGGTTAAATTTAACCTTATGGTTGAAAAACCTCTGATATAAAAGTGGTTGTATTGGCAACTTGTAATTATAATTCTATTTAGAAACTCCTCTACAGATATTGTGTACAAGATATTACTGGAAAGCTCCTGGCTACATTCGAAAATGTGTTGCCATTCAGACCTGTTCCTTTGTCAGTTATACAGGAGCTAACTTTTCGGGCCACATTCTTCGGTACTTCATGCTTTGCCGTTATTTGAGGTACGAGTAGTCTTTGTCATTAATGCGCAAAACGTCCGAGAAATGCCTCAACCAGGTATTGGCAGCTGACTGAAGGTAGGATATCTCGTGAAAGGCTTCTCGAGCAGAAAGGCCACGAAGAAAATGGTTTTATAGTGACCCTGTGGAAATTCAGGCGATTAAATGTCAGTAATTTTGGAAGATGAATATGGTGTCCTCTCGGAAATTCAATGGGATATAGTTTTTGTTCGTTCATAGAGAAGGATGCATGTGTCCTTGGTGTCGTTCCCATGTGGTTAAGGAAACTTGAGTTCCTCCTGGTCATTTTTGGTAAGCGTGGGGTCGGAGAATAATTTTTTTGGCTAAAGGGGGCAATATAAATTGTGAGTGGCCACTTTTGAATCAGCAGGCCCTAAAAAAATACAAACTTAACCACTGATTTGGTCAACAGCTTTATAATGTAGGTGATAATAACAGCTGAAAGAATAGATGTCCATCCCGAGAAAATACCCTTGAACGATGTAATGTTCATGTTTTATACAACCAATTCCAGTGAGGAAAATATAACATTCCTTAGGGTACAAAACGTTATTATTAATATTCAAACCTGTTGTTTGTAAATAATCCTAGTTTTCATATTTTCTGCGACTCATACATTTAGAGAAAGCATTGTCTCATCCAGCGACCTACCACCGTCCACCTCCTTTGAGCCACCTCTACAGTTTCATCCCTTAGGAAGCTACAATGACTCGTGTATTAAATACGTTGGGAGGTCTGACACTGTTGCCGGCCGCGGCGGGCTTAACTAACAGCTATATGTCGAATACAATCCAAAAACTTTAGTGATTACATCCTTTGACCAAGGAAAAAGTTAAATTATTAATCTTGATTATTGCTGTGTATCTAATTTTCTTAATTCATTGTTATTTAATGAAATAATATCCATTGCTGTATGCACGATTAGTTCCAACCAAATTGATGAACTTAAATGAAACGTGACCCAAGATTTTGTTTTCGACATACGAGAAAAAATATTGAAACATGTAATCAATGACCCACGATTATCGTTTCAGCCATTTTGAAAAAAATCTAATTGGTTTCACTCAACCATTTCTTCATCCCATCAATAAATTAACCCTCCCCTATTTACCTAACGATCATCTGCGACGCAAAGACCGTCAGTTGTCATAGGTTTCCCTCGAATGACGCACCAACAGAAGATATGGAGGTTTTCCCCGATTCACTGTCTGAAGAACTCTTGAATAAAGTGTAACGGCTTGGATTTGGTGACCAGTGTGCCGTGGTTTCACATTCCGATCGGGCCTGCATTGAATCCTTGTGTTAGGGCAGCGATTTGAAAATGAGTGAATGAAAACTTGTTTAGAGCGCATTGGGTTGTGTTGTTTGCAGATAGTTGAAGTGCGCGCGAGTTTCCGTGTAAACAAAGAATGCTGTTTTAACCCTGCACTATGCATATCTCTAAATGTAAGAGCGTATAGAAGTAATTTGGCTGAAGTTATGCGTGCAAATATTAAATCAACCTTATTTCATAAAGTAAATGCTAATTACAACGAAGGAAAAATCTAAGTCACTCAAGTGTCAAAATAAATGTCCGTTTTGTCCCTTCTCTCTTTCATTTCCTTTTTCCCGTTCCCGTCTACTTTCATGGTCGGATATGGTCTCAACTTAACCTCCCTCGTACGTGAAAATCATTTGTTCGAGTGAATGGAAGTGAGAAATTTCACGTTCATGTTGGTTCCATCCTACACATTTTCCAATGGGACATTGGTATCGGGGGCACGGGATACCTTTCGCTCATTATTTACACTTTTGGGTCAGGCCGTTACCATCTCTCGCCCCCCTCGCTGTGTAGTTACTTCGTCAAACTTTCCAAAACAATATGGAACCAAGGCCATTGCCATATGACTGAAATGTGTTTACAGATGATACCGCGATCAGCTGAGTAGAGTGACGCAAGAAAACCTTAGCATATTCAAGGGCATTAGTTCATTCTAGATTCGCGCAAAGTTCGTCGCTCGATGAGAGTTCAGTCGCGCAGTGAACTGGTGGTGAGTGGAATGTCGTGTGTTTATTATGAGGCATTTGCGATGTGTAGTAAAAGTCCTGGTTTCCGTATTTTTATGTTTAGGAGCTCTCATTTTGTCAGTGCATGGTGAAGGATTGCATTAAGTATATCGATGTGACCAAAATATCCGAGTGGAGCCTCGATCCTTCAAGAAACGGGGCAGTCGTTTTCTTCAAAAAAGGTTTGCGCGGTTTCCCGTCCTCGACACCGCTTATTTGGATATGTGCAACAGTGCACGCGGTACGTAGTGTCTTTCGAGTGAAGTGTGCTCGTGTTATATTCTAAGTGCTCCCAATTATGTGTATTAAAATAACGGGATCCGGCAGCATGCAGTGCACCAGGGTTTCTTGCTCGCCACGTTAGGCAACATAATTCTCAGCAAGCAACGTCGAGCGTGAGTGGCAGTGTAGTCTGGAGTGATCTATAACCAACAAATGACGGATATCACATCATATATATTTCAGGTAAGTATTAACTCTAATCAGTGATTGCCGTGCTTACTGAGGGTATCTTGTTCTATCCAGCTCAATTGTTGTTGTTCAGGATGGTGTTAGTAATCTAAATAAGTCATAAAATTACGTACATGATTACATTTCGTTCTAGAACTAGATGGTCAAAAAGTTTGATCTGATGATTCGTGCTCTATTCGGGTGTTCACTACATTGTTTGGTTCCACTAACAACGGTTTCGCACTCCACATTGACATGTAAAGTCGCGTAGGGAGTGCGAGATAATCTGTTGTCAGCAGAAACTACTAACGTGTTGAACACCCAAAATAATTCAGGAAACTTTGTCTAAAAACCACGGAAAGCTACCGTTGAAAATGTGAGAAATGTTTCGGTGGATTACTGCCTCACTCAGTATTTGTCGCACTTGTCATCAAACATAAGGGAAGAATTAATTCTTGGTACTCTTTTTCGTCCCGCAATATCAATTATGATGTTCTTCTTCAATGGATTACTGTTTCCCTCAGTTTAAACTGCAACCACTGACTGTGCGTGATGAGAAGGTAATTATAATATCGACTTGCTTCAGACCTCAACAGATGTCACGAGGGAGTAAAATGTAGAACGCCTTTATCAAATTAGAATATTCCCTAATATAAGTGGAAGCTGCGCGATATCGTTTGTTCTGAATATTCTGCTTATTAATGTCTTGTATAGCATCCCATAAATCATAGTCTCTTCAAGTTCACCCCTGCTCATATCGAGATTTTCTATTCGAACGACTTTTTAAGCGCAAGGTTATATTTTTTAAATTGAAAAAACGATAAATTGACACAAATGTCGTAATGTTATATATCAATAAATCATCGATATTGTCAAAGTAATGAAAGTTATAAAGTGAAATTATCGATGAATGTGAAGAGAAAGAGTGACAGTTTGTAGTAAAAACTGTAAAAATGTAAACTTAATAGTGAAAAGTGAATAATAATTTTATTAATTACAGTGGGTCAAAATGACCCGCTTTGGGCGTTGAATGATGTTGAAAAGTCCGGGCGTCCTAGTGTTAAAGGACAATTTTTAACCGTTTAACTATGGCCGAAATCAAGTGAGGCATTATGGTATTTTCACCAAGAGGTAGAAGAGAACGGTGACCTCGTGGTAGCGAATTATTGGCGATGAGTAGTATTGGAGGGAGTGTGTGTTGTCATTACGGCAAATATATGAAAATGAAGATAAAAATAATGCATGTTTCGCAAATAATTGCTATTGTCAAGGATAGTATAATATAGGATATTAAAAATGACTGAATATTTTAACCCTAATATGTTCCTCTCCGTAGTGAAAATTCCACGAGTAAAAGATGATCGCCGTGTTTTTTTAGTAATGGCAAAATACAATTTTTTTTTTAAATACGATTTTACACTAGCTAAGAAAGGTAGACTTTCTACATCTACAAACTACCCTACGAGTCGCCGCTTGGGCGTGTGTCAGGGGGTGTAATGTCACCAGCCGTGTAAAGATGTGAGGTTTTGGGAGGTGAAATATTGACGTGTACTATGGGAGTGTATTTAGTGGAGCTCATTTTTTATTGTGGTCGTTTATTGTGCGCGGAAAAACGGATTTTTCTACCTATCCGTTTGGCAATGTGTCTCTCTTATTTTATGGCGCTCTTATTTTTCGAAGCCTCGAAAAACTCGTAAAATTAACCCTAGAACTGTAATACAAGCCTTCAATGGGAGGTAACAGGCTGCACTTGTGTCCTGAGCACGTCTGCGCTGCGTTTTGAACATGGCTACTCGGCCTCCTGACGAAATATTACTTATACTTCTAAGTCACGCGTTCGATGGGTACAATGGCATAGGTCTCACCAATGTAATCTAGTAATATCTGAAAAATAACCCTCATGGAATCGATATTCTGCTCTTCTCTACTCTTCATTCACTGAGTTAGGTAGCAAATCAAACTGCGGCTCCGAGGCATTAAAAGGTCGGATTATGCAAGACTATACATTCAAACGAATGGACACGAATAAATTTTGACTAAGGAGGTAAGGCGAAATATGGGGTGGATTTTCAGTAAAAACCATTTACCTATTATTGCAATAATTTCATAAACAAGTGAATACAGATGATTGAGGCCTCATGATAGCTTGCAAACGACTTTGGGTGTTGTTGGATGGAGCATTAGTTTTCATTACGTAAAACAGATAAGAAAGTCTGGTTTACAGTCACATTAGCGGGTTACTTCGTCTTTTTACTTGCGGTTTTGATTTCAGCTGAGATGAGTGATGCTAAACTGATCTGGAATCACGCATTGTTCATCAAATTTGAAATTATTTATATTTCAGTTCAGTTAAACCTATAACGAAATACGAGCTTCTGATCCACATGAAAAGTAACAGAGGTGGGCCTTGCATAACAATTTAAATTTGAAGCTCGGATTCGTAGATTGTGTCCACAGTGGTTTAGTTACTTCTGCAAGTGCTTTCTGGGTATTTTGTTCTGATGAAATACTTTCACAAGTTAGTGTTTTTCCTATTCGTTCAATCTAGATGAGACAAATTTACCAATTCCTCACATTTATCATTAATGTGCCTTTGATAAAATCGGAATCCACAAGTAGAAAAATGGCAACATTCATGCTTATTGTACCAGAGAAAAATAACGGATAGTCATCTCTCATGCCATTCAACAGCATTGTTCTAAAAGGGGTCTTTCCACACTAGAATCATACTGTACAATCATTCCCCCAAACATAAATATTTCCAAAAGTTCCGTTTAAAAGTTTGTTCAATTTCGAGGGGTGGGACCCTTGCTCCTTCTTTGGCGTTTTCATTTTCGCTATCCGAAACTCAAACCGTTCTAGAAAATCTGTCCTCACAGTCACTGTCGTAAAAACGCCCTTAATCGACTGAAGTGATTTTAAGCTCCTGACATAATTCAAGGTATGACGATCGCCTTCTCACTATCATTAGTTTGATTGAAAAACTAAGTTTTCGAAGTGTACGCGCTATTTAGAGCTGTGTTTATATCTACATAATACCCTGAAAGCCGCCGCATGGGCGTGTGGCAGGGGATTGTTAGGTCACCAGCCCTATAAAGATGTATGTTTTTGGGAGGTCAAATTGTGACATGGATCATGGGAGTGTATTTAGTGGAGCGCAATTTTTATTGCGGTCGCTTATTGCGCGCGGAAAGGATGACTTTTTGTACCTATCTGTTTGGCAACGTAGCTCTTTTATTTTATCGCTTCTGTCAGACTTAGAGATGATGTGAGGCATCATGATAATATTCCCTGTGTCGTTCTAAAAAATATCAGTTCTGAATTTCCCAATCAACCTAAGCCTAGCGTGTATCCTTCGAGTCTCTAGGATCTGTTTCCCTGGGTGTGCGGTGTGATATCATGCAAATAGGATATGGTTTTTAATTTGAGATCCAGCTCTGATTCACATGATTTATGTCAGGGCGTTTGCATCACAGAAATGACTTGTTCTCTTTTACCTCAACTATTGCATAGCAAACAATGATTTCAATGAAATTATCGTTGGGGATATTCACCAGATCACGTAATCACCTTTCAGAAATCTAAATGAACCTGAAAATAAAACGAAGCGATGGTGTACTTAATCTTTTCATTCATTAAATTCTCGAGGATGGGCTCTTAAATATGAAGTCATTTTGTTGAAATTTCATTTATAATTTAGATATCGCAGGTAAAGATCTTTTTTTCATAGTCTGAGATTAAATTTTACGCAATATTTAATTATAAGTCAAATTATATCTAACATTTAGTAGTAAGTGGATAAATGTATTTATAGATTAATGGCTGATACATAAGTACTGAATATTTTCCGTCATAATTCTCATATTCTCTAAATTTTTTATCAGCTCAAGGTTTCTGCACTCTATAACGTTACACTACATATTAAACCCTTTACCAGCCTCTTCTTCACATCCCTGAATATGGTCCGCGTCATCAGCTCCCTTCTATTGCTGAAATCTACTTTCATAAGAGCATCATCCTAGGAATTTTTCTGCCATTATGACCATTTCCTTTCAAAATTCTACCCCAGTAACATTTCTCAGCATCATGAAATTAATGTTTCTACTTTTATAATAGATTTCCTAACGAAAAGCAGCACTCCTTCGAAAAGTCACTTAATCAATGCTAGATCGTAACTAGAAGCCTTGAAAGAGGGAAACAAGTTGAGCTACCATGAAAGTGTTTGGGTGAAGAGGTTGGAAAATGACTGGGATAATTTACAGATGGCGAGGAATCTGAGTATTAACGTTAAGTAAAATATAGTTGCTTACTATCGCTGCATAGGTGTTCCCAAATTTTCTTTTATCGAGTAAAATTTAGCATTAATGGGTCGGTCATATTATTAATATCAATGGTATTTTTAACTTACTTAATGGTGGCTAAATGAGTGTGGAGAATAGGATCCAAACACGCATTTCATTCAATTTAGTCAACTATGTGAAATCTCTTTTATAAAGAAGATGAAAAATATTTAAAAAGTCAATTGACTTTTTAATGATATGACCCAGGATTCATCTAACAGGGTACCGTATCTAGTATATCATACAGAAGAGTTTTGCCTTGACTATGTTTGAGAGATCTGTACTGTAACCCAAATTTTACCAACGTGTGTCTAAACACGCGCTAAGCAAGTCAAAATTAAAAAAAAATTCTCCTGACGTTTTCATGAGCAGATAAACTTTATCTTATTATTCCTTTATTTATTTGGAATCTCTAAAGGCAAAATATCTCTGAAATTGCCTGCAACTCGCTCCACGCTGGTCATCATTGTAGAAAATGTAAATCACTGCATCTGTGCATTTATTGCCCAAAGTTTTATTTTTTATTTCTTTGTGAACAATTCACAAAAATTAAAATTTTACTATAATTCATGCATTCTAATGTTGAGGATATATGAAAATCTCCAACTATTTCACGCGGAGTCAACTGGAACAAATCAGTAAGAGAGTATTCTTTGTATGTGTTTTAATACACGGAGGGATAATCCACGTCTCTTTATCTCGCCGAGTATATTATTGCCTGTATATCAGTAGGCGTCTTCCAAATATTGCAAAATACCTTTCCACAATAATGAAACGGAGCTGGTTTGAAATGAAACTTTATGAAACGGAGCTGGTTTGTGAGGTTTTTTACTTGAATATGCAATGTTTTTACTTCGTTAACACTATGATGGGATAGATCTCGCCCATTGAAGTAATCTCAATACTTAAGAGCACCTATTTGAAAGGAAGCATTCCTGAGGCAGCCTTTACTAAAAAGTGATACATCCAGAAAAAAATATGAAGTCTTATAAAAAGGAAATGGTAAACGTGATAAGAATGAAATGTTTTTATAATTTCTTGAGCGGCTTAGTAAGCCAGCCCAACGATTATATTCTTTTCTGTTGAGGAAATTACGAAGGCCGCTTGCCATTAACGAGAAAGGCCCAGGTCTTGACCTGGCGATCCATTCCCCGTAAGAGGATGAAAATCTTGGGACTTTTTTGGGGTCCATCCGGGAATGAATGGGAATTTTGATCTTCTTGTACGAATAAAATAAAAGATGCGAAGAAAAAAACTCGCAAAAAAAATTCCCGTATTTTTTTACCATTCGGTTAAAGTTTATTTATCGATACGAATGTTTCCCCGGACGCCAATCTTATTTTATTTGACTGAATCGCTTCCGGTGCCTCGGAAAGGGAGAAAACATTTATCCGACATTCCCACGACACAATAAGTCGTTATAGCTTGGACTTATAAGAGCTCATCCCGGAGTCTCTTCACGGGAGGTGAATCCCGCGAAATGTGGAGGTTCCGAGAAGGGCTGCCTTTCAGTCCGCCGTCTGCTGTTCATGCGACAGAGTGGATGAGGGAGTGTTATTTGGAATGGGGCGAATTGGGGGAGAGTTGACTTGTACGGGAAGGATAAACCGCCGATGTTATCTGTCCCCTTATATTGTCTCCACGGAGACCCGACGCTAAATATTTGTGTCCATATTCGGACAGCCGAAAAGTGTGTCATCTCCGCTTCCCGTTAGACCAGAGGCTTTTTCTGTCCATCTCGAGGAAACTTACGTGAGTCCTAGTTGGTGAAGGAAACAAGCTTTCTTCCGCTCGTTCAAATTGATTCCTCGAATTCAGTGTTCAGTGGTGGTAGTCAATAGTGTATCGGCGACATCGGGATGTTAAATTATCCAAAAGTAATAATAATGGAGACTATTTCTGTCTGTAGAGCCTAACGAAAGAAACGGTACCTCGTCATAAAGAATTATACTTGATCACCATAAATTTGATCTATCTATTATCTGCAAATTGCGTTATTTTGAGGTGAGCGTTGAAAAGTTAAAATTGAGGAAAACCTCTCTTTAAGTAGACCTCTCTAAATGGCCAATTTTTTCGAGAACGGAATGAATGTCCCATATGTACTTGAAGTATTCACTGATGGACAGTGTAAAAGTAATTAGATAACTCAATTTAAATTATCACAACATAAATTCTGGAGCAACGTAAACTTTTTTTAAAAAATAATTTATATAGTTTTTCTAAGTATTTTGCTGCTACACAACATTAAAAATCACTCTGTGAAACCTACTTATATCAATAAAAATGGAATTATGTTTGTTTAAACGATCAGGACTGATCGTGAAGTCAAATTTCTTTCCTAGCAATATTTTTCTGTGCATTTATAGCATTGACTTCGAACCTACTTGGATAAGAACACCTTCGTAACCTATCGCTTGTGATGTTGTGCTTATCCAGTTCATAGGTTTATAAGCCCCTTCACAGATTTGAGCACTATGTGGCACACGTGTTCCTCAGAACCTCGATTAAATCATACGGTAGACTGGAAAGCCACAAGAACTTCAGGGGCTTTATTGTAAGCCCCGCCTTTTTTCTAACCAACTTTCACTTTCATAAGAAAAGCCTTGGTTTGTTTCATGAGATTTTGTAATTATATTTTTTAATGCTTCCACTCATTTCATGGGATTTATATTGTTTGTATTTAATATTTGAAATTATTAGGGTTTTTATTCTGCCTTGCGATTCCAATGTGATATTTGTTATTTCCAAAATTTTGAGCTTTTGACAGTAAAATTTTTAATATTTTCTCCTCCAACAAATGATTTTTTTTATTTACAGAGAAAACGAAGCGTAGACTTAAAGGGAAGGAGAGGAGGATTACGATTTAAGTTACCTAATGTGATGGAAACGGAGGCGTTCAGATTTCTATCGTATTCCCACCAAAAATGAATATATAACGATTGATACGATCATTAACGCCGACCATAGAACGTTTTTTTAAAAGGGAACTGTTGAAACTAGTAAATTCCATGGTCACCGAAGTCCATGAAGGATTTATTTTAGGCCTCAAGAGAGCCTAACATGAATCAGAGAGGTTAAACATTTAACAGAGGTTAAAATCTCACCTACATGTGATAAATTTTAGGCATGGTGAAAATGATTAATAAAGTATAAATATATCCCATAGTAATAAATTCATAGAGTTACGAGGGACACAGTAGGAAAGATACGATATATGCTGTTAGCTACGTGCCAGATCAAGAAACATGTATTAGAAAAATATCAACTAATCATCCCAATTACCTATGGACGATGTCAGTCACAGTGAAGCAAATGATTTTAGCCAGTGGTCAATTCCAGCGTATGTAACCAGCCAACCAGTTGCGAGCTTCCCTCGTAGGATGGCTGGGTTCTCACAAGAACGTTATTCTAGTCCTTGTATGACGACTGCCTTCTGGCCTCATCGCCGTCTACTCAAACGAGGACAACGCCAGTATATATAAAAATCCTCAGTAATTTCTCTCGTCTGCCGCAATACACTAATTTCTTGCCGACGTGTGCGCTAAGTGGCCTAAATGAGAAAAAAAATTACCCTGTGCAATCACAAGCCAGAAGGCAAGGCAGATTTGTAATTATAGAGGCTCACATTGATAGAGAAATTATACAATGCTTATTCCATTGCTTTGAGTGCTCGTGGCAATGAACCATAGATATTGCTGATCAGATATCAAATGGTCTCGTAGAGGGCTATTTATTCTAGCATCTATTACGGGGTCTTAATGCAATATGCTCCATTACACTTTGACTTCAATTCCATTTTTTTACTAACTATAATTTACATGTCAACTTCAGGTCATTAGTAAAAGAGTATCAACAATTGTTTTACTCAAACGGGAAAACTAATGGAAGCTTATCGTATGCAATGAACAGGTCTTTAATGACTGTATCTAAAGAGTAGATTCTATATTTTTCCAATTTTTGGTGAAAAAGCTGCTGCAACAATATTTTGAGAGAATAGTGATAAAATAGCTTGTTACGTTTTTTGTCACCTACCCAAACCTGAGCTAAAAATAACTTACTGAAAACTGGTTCTTAAGTTCATAAATTATTATCTATTTAATGAAATGTATTATGCTTCTGAGAAAATCATTTTCACTTTGGTTGCAAGTTAACCACGACTCAAGTTAAATAAAGACGAGGAATGTTGAGTAGTGGAATCTGCAGAATTTTGAAGGACGGGATGGATTCTCTGGTAGCGGGAGATTTCCGAGAAGCATTCCTGATTAATTCTTTTAAGAAAATTCTTTGAAGTTTTAATAGGCCGCAGAGTGATCAAATGCAGGATTATCTGCTAAAAGACGATTTGAGAGTCTCGGGTTACAGGGAGGAAAACCATAATTTAACGTAACATAAAAAATAGGAAGTTAGTGACAGCTCTCTGAGAAAATATTATGAAATGGTTCTTGTGCAAGAAGATACTCGTACCTGCCCAAAATACGACGATGAAATACGTAGAACTTTCCTTGTGGGAAAAAATTAGTTGGAACCGGGAATCGATTCATCCAAAATGTCCACGGGAAATAGGGCGCCTTGATAGCGTGATGGTCTATACATTTGTCCCTGGTTCGATTCTCAGTCTCGACCGATTTTTTTTCGCAATTTTTTAAATGTTTCATGCATGTTGCTTAGAGAAAACTTTTGCTTGAAAAGTTTAAATAAAATCAAAATTAAAACTGATTTATCACCTTTATTTAAATCCCTGAAATCATTGAATAAAATAGAAAATTTTCCCTTTTTTTCACATGAAAATTTAAGGATCAATCGCACAGTATTCGGTGAGGTAAATTTCCACTGCCGGTATCAGGAATGAAAAAGATCTGAAATGGGGAATGGAAATACAATATTGAGCTAATAATCATGTATGAAACTGTTGATGAGTTCTTATTCTGTTTAACGGCTAAATTTTTAAAATGTCAGATTGATGATTCAACAATATTGACAGGTTGACAAATGCCATGTATGAGAGATCTGGATAAAACATCTTACTTAGGGTGGGAAGTGTAATCAGTTCAACGTCAGTCGGCATTTTACTCGTTCTCTCCTATTTGGTTTTTTAAATAATAACTCAATAAATTGAAATTATGCTGAATGGCCTCTATGAAAATGATAATTCACCATGAAGAAGTCATTCGAATTGATCAGGATACGAAATTGGATCTCCAAATCATCTGGTCAGGTGTGTTATCCAGTTACTCCTCCAATATTTATGCCAACAAGTTGATGTCGTCTCCAGTTAGCATTGAGGCGGAGGAAACTAGGAAACGTATTCTTGCATGATGTATAACAGAGTATGATCCCAATATTGTCGCTTTGGAATGAAAATACTCCGGCAATAATACATACATACATTCCAATCACGCCGTTCCTTTCTGGGGTAGGCAGAGTCACAAAGTTTCACTCACAAACACCCATTTGTGCACCTAACTCTGCTTCAATTATTTTCCTCCATACTGACCTATTCACACAAGCAAAAGAAAACTTCCGATACATGTCGCGTAAAAGAAAAGCCACGAATTACACACTGGTGGCCGACAACACAACAAATTAGTGGCGCGAATACCAAACAGAAGTAATACTATAAAAATTTTGTATGGGATGAAATATTCAGAGAAAAGGAAGAAATACATCGCTTGGGTCTCGGTGTTGTTTCTGGGAGACTGCGCTTCTCTTACCCTTCGTCAGTTATGATCAACAGGGACCGTCAAGCATGAATTCGTAATATTTTTATAGTTAATTAATTGAACGCTCGCTATGGAACATGGAGTTGTAACTTATATCGAAGCAATTAAAAAAATGGAGCTAGAATCTATGGCATTTATTTACAGATGATAACTACTTCAGATTTAGGGAAGTTGTAAGAAGGAATATGTTTGATAAATATGACATACATGCTGATAGAACATGTGTATAACAACATCATTGATCGTTCAATCCTAGATTGGTTGTCTGCAGCTCACCATCCTTCCATAGCTATTGCTTTTCCTTTACTCCCTGGTAGTCTATATGCTTGGTGTAAGAATTTATCCTTGGATTTTCAATTGGGAATTATCCCTTCACCTTTCTTCCTCCCTAATCTAATGTGTCTTAGAGTGCACCCGATCCATTAGATTCTTCTTTTTTGCATTTATATTAGAGTCCCTCTAAACTGCTGACAAACTAGCCCGCCTGAACTCGGCTGCCGGCTAAATAGAATGCATGCAATTGAGGGTAGAGTCAACCGAGTCTGAATAAACTAGTCTGGTCGCTCCACTCGACTCCAGCCCGCGGTCTGTCGGCGAGAACAGAAATGCTTGACGGCTGCTTGGATTTTCGCTTAGGCTAGCCGAAGCTTAGTGACTCGGTTTGGCTCAGTTTTGTGTCCACGATATAGTCAGCAGCTCTCTATCTTATAAGCGACATTGACGTGAAAGCCATTGTGCGAATTAGTTTGGTGTATTTATTTGCCAAATCGGTTGGAAATTGAGCTCGTAATCTGTGGTTTCAGTCCTGATAGAGTGGAAACGGAACATGATTGCACTATGAGGAAATGAGCAACTTCCACTGTGATGATATTTATTACGTAATGAATATAGTAAGTAATATTATCTCAGTGAAAGTTGCTCATTTTCACATAGTGCAGTCCGAATATAGATACTAGGCAAGAACTTGGTCTGAAAAGTTTCTACAAAACGACACAAGTTTACTAAAACAGATGCTGAGAGAACTTAGAAAAAATGAATGAAGAGAGAATACAAAAACAATTTTGGAAATAATGAGCCTGATATAGATAGTCATAGGGACATCAACGAAAGATTTGGAAAAACCGGGTCTGAAGATGGTTGTAAAAGGCTCAAAGCCTAAGACATGCTAAAAGAAGGACAAGGAAAAAAGTATGTGTCTGAACTTTTAATCGTTGTCTTAAATACGTGTATACCACTATTCAAGGTGGTCATACCTTGTAAAGTAAATACAGAGTAAAAATATAATTTGGCCTCTGTTACACGGTGAATAAAATGACCAATGCGAGTCGTCGTACAGTGACAATATATTAGTCGTGACAGAAATAGGCAGAGATATGGAACGAATATTTTTAAATCACAGAAAAGGTAAAAAATATAACTTGCAGATAGAAGAACATTAATATCTGCCGTATGTGGCCTGAGAGGAATGAGGAGACGATAAAATTGAAACCTGCCCGACACAAAACTATACCGTAAGAGTTTTCCCCGCGTTTCGAAGTTTGAACTCACAGAAAAGAAATCGGGAGTTTATAGCAGAGTAGCCAAAGCTTTTATATATTTCAATCGGTATTATCACTAAAGCTGGAAATCATTAAAGCATTTTCCCAAAACAGCTGAAAAATTTGCGATCTTAAAACAGGTTTTATGAGCTCATAAAGGACTTAAGTAAGAGGTGAAGTTGGCGGAAAATCTCTGAGTAAAGTTACTTAGAATTGATGGAAATGATCTTTTGCAGCACAAAACTTAATAGAATTTAGATACACTACATTTACCAAGCAATCTGACCGGATCAGCTCGGTATCGTAAAAGTAACAGGCAAGTTGTAGTGATCTGAGAAGCCCGGCCCGATTGCTCAGCCAGTCTTAAATTTCTGATCGATCTGAAACAGCGTGACGCTCCTCGTTATTCTTTTGGCTTTCATTGGGAAACAAAATATAATCGTCATAATTCAAGGCGTGTGTTGTAAAAAGAGCGCAATAATGGCGAGTGTAGGGACGCTGATGATATCTTTGCTATTCTGCCTCCAATTGGGCAATTTTGTACACTCGTAATGTGGCAGAATATTTGCAACTCTGCACTTGTTTACACATTGGGTCAATCGTGCTTCGACTGATAGATTCGATTGTTCACTATCGATCGATATTTTCAGTCCGTGTTGGCAAACCAGGTGATTTGAATCGGCTTGCTTGGAATTTTCAGATCGGTCCGAGTTCAGATCGATCTGAGATCAATTGGCAAACGTAGTGATTGTCACGTAACTATATTTAAGAAGCATAAATTAACACGAATACGTACTGACAACCAAGTCAATACTCTGATATTCCATTTAAAAAGTTAACGATAATGTTGCTTCTTCCCGCATTCCGAATAATAAATAAGAGAGGAAGACAATCCAAAGCAACCAACACAGTTAACTATTGTCCCTCTCCCTTCGCCAACTTCTTATTCCATAAATCACTCCCATCTACGTGACTGGTTCACTGTCACGCCCTGCCTTAAACTGGCACGGTCGGCCGCAAGGTAGTAAGTAGTTGAAGGAAAATACGCAAACCCTCGTTAAACTCTGAGGGGCGACATACAAGCATGTGGCATGGAGTGCTAAGTCACTAGTCCCAATTTACGATAAAGTGTATGAGAAATGTTACAATATGCATGTCATCATGTGTTCAGCTGTGCTCGTATGCCACCTCTAATAGTGTTTAGCAGCTCCTGATTTATGTCATCGGTGCCAGGTGTCACAATATTTCTCGATTCGTCGAGGAATGAGCATCGATCTCATTTACGGACTAATTTTTCACTGAAGAAGAGAAGTTAATTGAGCCTACAGTGATGAATGAAATGCAAAACTAGTCAATAACACTGATTTATTGCCAAATTTAGGTAGCAAAAATTGGACCGGTGGAATAATTGTTATCTGGGATGCAGAATCACTAGCTAGAAACGAGTTGAAGAGAAAAGGAGTATAAAAAACCTTTGCGAAAAAAGGGAAGTACACTTATCGGACACAGTGTGCGACATAACAGTGCATTGAAAATAGTATTGGAAGAAACGAATGAGGAGGGTTACAGAGAAAGACCAAGAATACGAATACTGATCGAGAAACATACGAAGTGTGTCAACACGTTAACCGTCAAGTAACCTCAAGGCCGTGCGTCAGGGGGTAAACCAAGCTGTTGACAGAAAGGAGAGAGGATTGAACGACTGCAATAATCTTCAGATTGATGGCTACTAATGATGATGGCCTTGATAATAAAAGAGTCTTCGGACTGGTAACCTAAAGATTGACAGTTATATTTTCTCCATGGGTAAGATTTCTGAGGTTTTTGTCGTAAGCTAGATTGGGAAATCGAATACTGCCCTTGGAGATGCCGATACGTTAAAAAAATATGCCATTAAAATGCTGTAAGGTGAAAACGAAATGATGGCTTTAGCAAACTCACGATTTTATTAAAAGAACGTTTTTCTGTATATTGAGAAATATCTACATAGCGTGAGGCTCTTCGAAAAACCAAACGAAACGCATTAAATAGATGATTTAGCATACCGAAAAAATAAATAGGGATGATAAAATGGCACACGATAAAATATATGAATAACTGCGTCGATTTGATCTCGAACACCATACCAACGTACCAGACATTTCCGTAGCTTTATTTACTAAGTCATTATTTTAATAAAACCCGTGTTTACTCATTAAATTCCAGCTTCAAAGTGTATCATAAAATAAATGCAGAAAGGGATATATATGAATGAAAAAATTAAGTTCAAAAACGAAATTGAGATTTTGATAATTAGTTTTGAAAGAAGATTGATATGAAACGTTTGAAAAGAAAGGAATTTTCTTAGGGTTTTGGGAGAAGATAAAGGAAAATTCGCAAAATTAGCCCTTTTGTAAGTTGCCACTGAATGGCTTTTCCTCATGGCTTCCTCCCTAACTACCCGGATTAAAAACGCATTATCCGAAAATGATAACGATAATTAAGTTGCCCACGACTGCTCAAAAACAAAGGACCCGTTTGGGAAAAAAAACTGACGGATAGTAAGAAAGAAGACAGAAGAGTGAGTGCGAGAGAAATGAGAAAGAAGGATAGGTACAGGATAGAGGGAGTTTTAAAAAGGGCACCAAATAATCGTTAACTTAATCACCTCCACCATTCGCTGCCCATTGAATAGTGTTTGACGCCGTTACTCCATCGACTTTTTTTTCTCCCCCACGTCTCATAAAGGTTCGATATTCTTTATCTTCGTCAGTAAAATACCTAATTTCTAACGTTTCTTATCCTCCCACCCTCCTCCCTAATAACCTACCCCCTCTCTCCTCATCCTTTCATCTACATCTACATAATACCCTGCGAGCCATTGCATGGGCGTGAGACAGGGGCTATTAGGTCACCAGATGTAAGTGTAAAGATGTAAGTTTTTGGGAGATTAAATGTTGACACGTATCATAGGAGTGTATTTAGTGGAGCTCAGTTTTTATTTTGGTCGCTTATTGTGCGCGGAAAGAACGAGTTTTTGTACCTATCTTTTCGGCAGTGTATCTCTCTTATTTTATCGCATCTGTCAGACCTAGAGATGTAGTGAGAAGTCATGATAATATTCTCTGCGTCGCTCTGAAAAAAATCAGTTCTGAATTTCTTAAGCAACCCAAGCCTAGCATGTAGCCTTCGAGTATCTAGGCGAGTGAGTCCTTTATGCCTTCTCAGAGAGTTCTAGCGAGATGTTGGGCCATTTAAGGTAGTCCGAGAGAGATAGTTCCCTAGTCATAATAGACACCATATTCGAATTATACGTTTTAATTTCACCGGCAGTAGGACACATCAATAAAATTTTGCTTGATTAATAGTTTTGCATTGCATTTTGCATTTGAAACTCCTTCAAAACGGAAGGTTTTTTGTGATACCCAAGAACCTATTGCGGTGACAATATGATTAATTTTCAAATATAGTCGAGAAAACATACAAACTACACTCTGTTAGTTTTTTTATGACATCTAAATGTTAAAAATACCTCATTTTTTAAATAATGTCTCTCTGGAGTGCCTACACGCACCGTTTCCCATGTAAAAGTGAAACGTGCCTCACAGGGCTGGGAGGTGCGGAGGAGTTTTTATTAAACGCAGACACAAAAAAAACCAGGTTGGAAAAACAAAGTAATTTATTTACTAGAAAACGAAAGACAACAACGGTCGTTAAAAATAATCCCCCCCCCCGAATTGTGACCTGGCGAAAAAAAAGGGGCCGACTCGGTATAAGAGGAGCTAGGAATTTTAGGGTATGGTATACCTTGGCTGCGGGAGGTAGCGATGGTCTTCAAAAGGTGCCGTGCGTCCGTCTCTCGGGGGCAGCTGTAATAGGCGTCGAACACTCGACGCGAGCCTCAGCAAAGCAATGCCCGACGCTCGCGGGACAACGATCCTATTTATACCTGGGGCCCATTTGCCACCAGGTATGATCGGCCCCTCTTGACCGGGTCCCGGTCCTTCAGCCAAGCGCAGCTCGGGAACCGAACTCGTGGGCTGCAACGTGCCCTCGAAGCGTCAATGCTCCAGCGTCCCGCAGTTCACAACTCGACGCGCCCCTCGCTGCGTCCCTCGTCAATCCATGAACCGAGCGATCCACCGCTCCCTCAGTGTGAGGCACGGCTCAAAAGGGCTGGTACATTTTGGCAAATATCTCCAAAGTAATTTGGTAAGGGGTTGAAGTTTTGGTGTCATTGAATGGGTGAGGTATTTTTATTTAAAACGAGACCAAATTCATTGATTTCTAGGTAAAATGATATTTCGCTCAAACTACCTTAAAAAAGGCGTAATACGTTTTAGGCATGACAACAGTGGAACTGAGGAACCTAAGAAGTATATGCCATTATAGTAAGATAAATAGAGCTAGAAGAGAAAGGGTGATTGAAGAATGTGGGTTACATACGCCAGTCCATGTGAGTGGCACTCCCTGCCACGGGCGTGTGGCAGGGAGTGTAGGGACACTAGCCCAGTAAAGGATAGGGTTTTTGCAGGTGAAATGGTTGACTGTATCATAAGTGGGTTTGGAGTGGTCCTAAGTTTTTACTATGGTCATTTATTGTGCGCATGAAGGACAAATTCTTGTATCTATCTGTTCGGTAATGTCACCATTGGTTGTTCAATTATATGATTGGTTTACTAAAGCCTTTCACCCTTTCCTATTTAATGCTGGTTCCCTTACCTCCTGGTGTCTCTTCCGATGTACTTTCCTCTTTATTTGGTCCATGAACTTATTCCTGGATCTTCTTTTGGAAACGTTTGCCTCTCTTTTACCTTCAATTATGTTCTTCACTATCCCATTTTGTCTCAGGTTGTGTCCAATCCATCTGGTTCTTCTTTTCTGCATTGTGTTCCATATGGTCCTTTCCTCTTCTACTCTTCTGTACAATTCATCATTTCTTATTTCTCCATCCATTTTACCTTCAGCTTTCTCCTTCAACAATCGGAATTGCATCTCTCTTATCTCATTTTATCGCAATGTATCTTATTTTATTGCTTCTGTTGGACCTATAAATGTAGTGAGGCGTCCAAATGATATTCTCAGTGTCGCTCTGAAACACACCCATCCTAAATCTCTCAAACAAGCCAAGCCAAGCACGTGGCCCCAGAGTCTCTAGCGGCCCTCAACCTAATCCCTCAAAAAGCCTAGAAACACTGTATCTCGTAATGCTCGTAACAGAAATAATTGATATGAATATGCTTCGCTGGTTCGGCCATGTCGAGAGCATGGATCATAGCTGAATTACGAAACAGATTTGCGGGTCTGTCTGAAAAACTGATATTTCATTCGTGTGAACGCTCTATACTTCCAAAGTCTGAACTCCGTTTGTTCTTCAACTAATTCGCTGTGATTTCCATTTTGTGATCATTTTATTGGTACACAACAGTTTCCCGTGTATTTTTTAGTTACATTTTGATCAAGAGATGCCGTGTCTGAAGGAGCACTAGATAGTGATGCATCATTTCTGTGCGAATGTTTCTTCCCTGACACCGCACAGTCATCGGCAGACATTAATTGCATCAAAATGGCTCGATGGGGAGTATGAAGGATTAGACTGGATCTACAGAGCGGAAATTGCCAATGAATAGATTAGATATTAGTGGAGGCGACCGACAGCCAAGGTCATGTGCACCATAGGGGACAGGTAAGGGAGGAAGCGTGGATAGAAACCCGACGCACAGTCGTCCAAAGTCCCCAAAACCTGGCCAAGGTAAGAAAAATAAAGTATCTACATAGAGGATTTTGATTGCTGGATTGGTGAGAGGAAAGGTTACAAAGTCGAAAGTCACAGCAGTTGGGTAAACATTTACCCACTTGCGCACACTATTCACATGAACAACGAGCGCCCTACGGGTAACAAGTGCATCGAGCGTGCGTCCATAAGAGCAAACTTATTTTTGAAGTGCTGCCAATTCGTTCATGGTGAAGAGAATAAATTTCTGGAAAATGGAGTCTCCAGTAGAAAGTTAGTACTACAAGTTGATATTATTTAATTTTTCAATTTTTAAATATATTTTTTAAACAAGGCCGTTTAAAATAATGGTGTTTTTGAGCGAAAATCCGCGCTTCAACTAACCAAAAGTTAATTAATTCCGGATAATTCTGATTTAAACGATACATCATATCGTTAAGAATTTAATAAACTTAACAGTAGCTTGAAGAATAGCCTCTACAATCCTCTAATTCAATAGTTATTAATAAAATAAAGTTCGATTTTTTCCCGAAAAACGAGCTTGGCTTGGAGCATGCTGCGCTCGGCTGTATGAATGATTTTGTGAACTTCCCATAAGATTCATTTGTTATATATTATTGAACACATACACCATTTTTTATTGCAGCTCAATCACAATTGAAGATAATAATTAAAGGAATTGCGAATAATTTGCCCAAAATATTTTGGCGCACTCCGACTAGACTGGTTTTATATAACCTCAAAGCACATTCACAACTAATTGCATCAAGGCCATTCTTTTTTCAATTAAGAAAAATTTTGCGAAAAGTTTGCAAAAATGTATTTGGTATACTATTTCAAATCAAAATTGGTATACTATTTCTCATGGTGACCAACTTTCGGGGCATATTGACCACTGTGTGACGTCGGCATTAACCTGATCTTAACGGAAGGCGCCAAGGGGACCACGGTTTAACATCTCATCCGACGGGCGGAGTACTGCACTTAAGCGCCTTCCACAAGACACTCAAGTAGGGATCGGGTTTCCTCTGAAAAACATTCTCCTCTGCAGGGATTTGAAACCTGGCCGTCCGTATGGTTAGCCAATACTCGAACCACCTCACCAACCCAATCCCCAATTGCCAATGGATCACTACAAAATTGGGCACACGCGTTTCTTTGGACCTAGAAGGAAATAGGCTACATTAGACTTATCTGAGGGCTTCCTGCGTGGGGCAATTTTTTATCAACCATTTTTTCCTATAGAAAAGCATTGGATTTGGTATAGAGCTTGTATAATTTTTACTTTTTGAAATTATTGGCACTTCTTATATAGCCCTGAAATATTTGTTCCTGGATGACTGGCAGAACAAAGATTTTAATTCTGGCATTCGTTTTTTTGAGATCTCTTCGCTTTTTTCTAAACTAAAAGTTTTTGACCCAATAATCTTAAATATTGGCATCACTCCAACATTACGAACTTTTACTAACTTAGCAACCACAGCAAAGAGTTAAAGAGGGAACTTAACGGAAGGTCTTATGAATATTTGGTACTTTTGACTGCACCATCTCATGTGCGGTTACGTAGGATATACATTGTGTACGTCACAACATGAAAATTCATATAATTTAATGGTCCTATGTTTCTCTTGCCGTTCAAATTCATCGGAGACATCTTCTAGTTGATAATGAAATGGAATAAAGCCATTAATATTTCCAGAGGGAAAAAACCTCTCTCCAACTACCTTAGAGGCACCGATTTCGGGACGAAACAAAAGGATAACCAAATCGCGCAAGATACCATCTCTCCTGAATTCCCCTTCAGAGCAGAAAACTGCCGCTTGGTGCCGCCACTATCATCCTACTCTTCCCACTCCCAACCAGCGGGCGAAACAAAAGAGGGGAGATTTTCATCGGAACTTCCTCTTCCTCCTTTTTTTGTTTTTTTTTCATCCCGCCTCTTTTGTTTTCTCACTCGGCATTCTTCAATCCTCTACATCCCTTCTTCCTCCTACTCAGTCTCCCATATCTTATCCCATCCTCGTCTTACTCCCAACTCTTTTTCCAGTTTTCTCTCTCCGCTTCAAAACATTGCTCCCTTTCTGCAGAAGCGCCGAAGGTTTTTCTTTTTTTTTAGCCATCATCATTCTTGACAGGGTTCCTCTTTCCTCGCGCCAACTTTTTCTCCTTTACCGTTCGGAGTGCCCAACTTTGGAGATGTGGATAGTCAGGTTTTGTTTTACCCCGCTTGCCCTCTCACACTTGCTTTCGTTTCTCTTCTGGTGGGATACCTTCATCTCAATCCTCAGTCCTTTCTTCCTCATTCAGCCGCCTACCTTATCTATGTATGGAACCATGCCTTCAGTCTGTTTCGTCTTTGTATTCATTTCCCTTTGCCTTATTACCTAAATTGTTGATGGAGTTAGTGTGGGAATCTTTATCCGATCGACGGAAAAATATAGATTAAAAAATCTACGCATCTTTGATGTAGATCCTCTTTTGCCGGACGTTCAACTTATTTTGCTAGAGCCAAACTGTTATGGTAGAAACGATCACAAGCATAAGATCGGGAAATAGACTGCAGAACCGGTAGATTTAAAATGTCATTATTTCCACTTTTAAATATCTAGATGATTCTTCTTCGTGACCTCTTTTTTAATATTATGTTATTTTCCTGGAGATTGCATGTCATAATTCAAGTTTAAACTGTTACTCTTTCGCCAACGTTTCGCATATTTATTTAATGCTTCATCAGGGCTCAGAAAGAGTTCCTTTTGGATTCAAAATTCAATTCAATACATTGAATTCAAATTGAACTCTCAATTGAATTGAATTCAAACGGAACTCTCTCTGAGCCCTGATGAAGCATAAATAGAGATGCGAAACGTTGGCGAAAGAGTAACAGTTAAAACATGGATTATGACCGACAATCTCCAGGAAAATAACCTTATATTATTTCCACTTACAATAAGGGACCAAAATAGTTGCGATAGATCAGTTTTAGGATAGTTTGACACTAAATAGGTAAAATAGATTTTTGTACAGTGCTAAATATCTTAACATCATTATTAGTTACTATCCTCGCATGCAATTTCCATTAAGGGGGCCTCCGCTGAAGTAACTACGCGGCTAGTTCCGTGGTTCTTTGAAAATGTCCACAGTAAACACCTTTGTGTTCAAAATTAGGCTTTACCCCGTGGACTGTGGCGTTTATCACTCGCCGCTCGCTTATCTCCTACATAAGACAACTGAAATGGACTATTAAACTGAAGTGCCACAGAGACATGAATGAGTAAGATAGAGAAAGAATGTGAAGGAGGGCGACAGTAAATCAATATTAGAATTTAATGACTAACGATGATGATGAGATCTTATTTTCTTAACAATTTTCATTGGGAGGATGGAGAAGACGCGGTGGACTGGCAGGAAGAAAAAACGAGGAAGTAGTTCGCATTTTAAGCGAAGAAAGGAAACTTTTGGATGTGATCAGAAGGAAGCAGGGTAGGTGGTTAGAAGAGGTAGTTTTGGGTGATTGTTTGCATTACCCCGTGATGGAACGAAGGATATTGAGCAAGTCGGGTAGGGAAGGTAGAAAATAGGTTTTATCATAGGTATGTGAAAGGGCAGCTGTTTGCTGAGATGAAAAAAGCACTGCCGGAGGCCCTGCATTTTGTGAAAATCTGCAGGATTTTCTCTGACTTTCAAAAAAGCCTACATCTAACTGTTTGAGCCCTTAACTATGGTATAATTGTTTTGTAGATGAGTGAATATTTTTAATTTCATTACTTTTATCCACTTTATTCACTGAGTGTGGTTTTTCGTCGGTACTTACGACAACTGTTTAAGTGCATCAAAATTTCGACTCCGCGAGCTACGCTCAAAGGCCAAAAAATGTTATTTCTAGGTTTGTTTGTGAATTTATCCGACTAAAATTCGATTTCTGTGGAAACCAACGAAGCCTGAGAAACCATATTATCTTTCCGCTCTCATGGAGGCGAGCCGAAAATTTTCAATTAATTTCCGATGCGGGGTGCCATGGATGGATGCTTCGTTAGGTCTCTGAAAAAGTTTTTCATCTGTTTCTGATGCTGGTATTTCTTCTGCATGTTAGCATTCAGTTAACGCTCTTCCTATTTTCGAATTTATTTCTAAAAACTCTCATTCGCAGCCTTTCTCATGAGTGGAGGACGTTTTTGTCCTTTCACGTACTTAAGTGCATTCTTCTGAGCGATACTTTCACCTTTATGAAACACAGGATGTTAATGACTCTTTGTCTTATTAAGGCACTTTCATTCTATATATTATGAAAGTACACTTTTCTAGAGAAAAAACCCAAATACCTCACAGATGTATTAGCAGTGAAATTAAATTACTTTGACATTTGTACCAGAGCTGATCCAAATTTAATTTACTATCCTGGGCATAGAACAACTGAGTTTCAAATGTCATTTTTGGTACCGGTTATCTCCTAGTGGAACTCTCTACCTTTGTACATAAAAAGTGCCTCCACCCCTCATATGTTTAAGTCCAACTTTCATTTTTGAAGACGGAACAATTCATTAAGACAACATCGTGTTATTCACATGTGAAGCTTTTCTTTCCTTGCTAAATCAATTTTGGAAGTAAATTATGATATTTTTTAAATTAGTTTTTACAAATTTATTCCATCTCTTCATTCGTTTGCGTTACAGTTCATTAATAGTGATTGTGTTTAAGTGTTATAATATTGATTGTTTTATTTTACTGATAGATCCTTTTTCCGTCTTGTTTTATTTTTGTTCGTTCCCTCCTATCTGCTTGGTTTGTTATGTATATAGGTAAATGCAATTTAGATATTGTAGTCCTTTTGAGAGTTCATTTATTATAATTTTGTATTTTTTTCTTGCAGAGCAATTGCTTCAGAGCAATGAAATCAATATTAGTTCAAATCATTTCAACTCACTTTTAACAGCATATTTCCTCCACCTCGGAACAACTGCTTTATCATAGGATTACAAAATTTAATATATCTCTCGACGTCTAGCGAAGTCATTCTCATGAAATAAGTTTAGATCAATCTTGTGCATTCATAAGCGTATTCGCAAATTTTGACGGTAATCCTGTGCTATATTTGGCGTTACTGCACCGTAAGAGAAGCATCTAGAGACAAACCTCAATCTCAAAATGTTCAGAATTGAGTTCAAAGGTTGACTGGTACCACTTGGTTCCATTAGGCTGAGAACAAGTTTCGCTGGGTTGGAAAAAAAACTGGAGAAAGGAAGAAAAGTTTAATGAAAGTGACCGATATAACTCATTTTTAATTGGACACCATACAGATGTGGATGGTAAATAACTTACGATTTGACATTTGGCATGTGGAAAATTATACGTAACACGAACGAGTTTGACGAAAATATGCAGTGTAAAGGGAATCCTGTACATTGCTGTAGCCAGTAGTCAGAATGGCCAGCAATAGGGACCCCGAGAGAGGATGATATATTTAATGGAATCTGTAAATTGCTGTAGCCTGTAGTCAGAATGGCCAGTAATAGAGGCCCCGAGTGAGGTGAGGATTATATATTCAATGGAATTTTTTCTTACATACAATAAATTTTATGATAAAATTATAAGTGCAGCAATTTTAAACGAACTATCTGAAATTTTTTTTGTACAATTAAATTATTTAGTAAAGTTGTACGATTAAATTATTTAGCATATTTTGTACAATATAATAAAGTGATTAAAGCATGAATATATATTATGGATTGTTATCTCGTCGCCAAAAACTGTTGTCTAGAATTTTGTGAACAAACAACTTTATGGAAAGTGGTGCCACCTAGTGATGAAAGACGGAAGTTCAAATGTAAATACAGTCGATAGTTTGTAAAACACGTCGTACTGGTTTTACCATGAATATACATACATGGGTTTTACCTGCAATCAATCATAATGCAGTGGATAAAAATGTAGTACTACACGCGGGACGTAATTATACACATTTTTAATATCGTCCGGTCTACAGATATATTTAATTCCTCTCCAAATTTAATTACACAAACGCACAATTAACTTTATAGCACTTCGTGAATATCGCTATGCGGAAATTTAATATTAATGCGAGGTGGCTTCATGAGTATTCCCAATGGCCATCATTGCAGCGTAGGTAAAAAGGAATGCACTTAACACCGCCTTGAACAGATTCTTATTTTTCAATCCAAGTCTCCTATTTTGGGTCCTCGTATACGCATATCCTGTTTTGAAGCCTTGTACGAATCAAGTTCAGTTTATACAAGGCATTCTAAATTATTTATTTAATCCGAATGGGCTTAATGCATTCAAATTAGAATCAGAGTCTGGCAAACATCGTCGTCGCCAGACGATGGACGTTTCATAAACCTCTTACACATTTTCTGTAATAGATATTTCCTCTCTAGCATTGACAAAGTAACTTTAGATCACAAAAATAGCAAGAAATTATTCATAGCATCAAGTAATTCATATCTTCTCGATCGTTACTGACTTTTCATCACAGTCTCACGTTAGCAACAATTAACTACGACTATTTACAATAACAACTGAAAAGACTCTAATCGAAGTGGCGCCAAGGACTGGGTGAACTAAAATTTTGGCAACACGTAGCCTAGGCAACAATTTCAAGCATCTAAATCCATAACATATATTCATGGATTAAAGCACCAATCTGGTTTTCCAGTCAATTGAATTTAAACTGAGAAATGAATTCTTTCCTCACAACTTTGAAGACATCCTCACAATCCATAAATCTTTCCTAAGCAAATTCACCGAATACAATGGTTACGACCGACCAATGGTACGGTTGGTAAGATGGTTTGATAATTTGATGATTCCATTATTTCGACACGGGTTTAATGTCAATTTCTCACGGCGGTGAGGTTTTTTCTGACGAACAACTATAGAATTTCTATGAAAAAAATTTCACCAAAACCTAGTGGAAATTAATACGCCAGCCATTCTCCAACAGCAGAAGAAACGCATGCGAGAATGAATCACTACATAAATTTATTTCATTTTCGATTGGCCATTAACTTATCGGCCGTTTGTATGGGACCCTCAATCCACCCAATGTCCGGACGCCAAAGGCTCCCTATCAGAGAAGTGATTGACGGTCAAAAAGGTGAAGAACACGAATAACTGGAATGTGCGCTGCTCAGCAACAAATTTCTGAAGAGTGGAAAGTCATGTACATGCAGCCACAAAAGTCGGTAGATGATTGTTGTTGTGGAATGTAGACAACTGGAAAAATAAAGTCTTTGGTGCCACTTTAATAGACATATTTATGTCCAGAGTTTGAACTGCTTGAGACGACCATATGATTTACATTCATGTATTTTTGTCGTCGCAAATACACGGCTTTGAAAAATGAATACTTTAAGGTAACTTTAAGTACCGGTTGCATAATATCATTATGATTTTTTTCAATCTTGCTCGAATACGCTCACGTACAATCATAGAACAGCCAATGTAATGTAGATAATAATTAATTCTCAGAAATCTCAAGTTTAGGAAATTTGCTTTGTTCTTCTGGACTGATCTAGGGAGAATGACTTAAATCACCTCTAGCAAACGTATCTCAGTTTTATTTCTGCATCATCAGAGCTAAACAATTAATATGGGTCCATATGGTAGGGTAAGTATAACAATCTGAGAGTAATCACCTCTGTCCCTTTTACTAGTTATATTTGCTGAACAGTCAAAATTAGATTGTATCACGAGGTTAGGTGATAAGGGAGAAACTTAAGCATCAAAATCTAGTCCCAAATGAGGTATCATCTATAAATCCACAATTCGTTCCAAATAATGGTGTGAACGACTAAACAAAATAAATACCTTAATTGTCACTGTTTAACTCACCAGATTCGAGTGCTTTAAGTGACGTAACCTTAGCACGTACCCTCCCAGATCTAACGTCTTCGAACCCAGTCCTTCAACCGGCGGCTTTACACATCATATTCGCTCGAAGCACTTTTAAACGAGTAACGCGGCTTTCCTCAGTATTATATTGATTTGGCGAATTAAATATTTCTTTGCAGTTTCCCAATTTCCTTTTCTGTTCTGATTTCAGCATATGTATACTACCAACAACTAATGTTCCGTTGATGATATAGAATAATGATGTAGCAATCTACAAAACGCGTTGTACTTTTGCAATAAATAACAACAACTGTGGAAAAGTACAGTACATATTTGCAACATAGACTCGAATGTACAATACTTTCACGAAGTGATGCCTGAAGGTGTAAAGCTTATCCTCTGTCATCTATGAACAAATTGCTATTAACTAGATAAATTTGTACTCATTGGAGGGGGATCGGGTTGGTGTGGTGGCTATAGTACTGGCTAACCATATGGACGGCGAGGGTTCAAATCCCTGCTTGTTTTGATGTTATCCAGAGGAACCCGATCCCCACTTAAGTATCTGGTTGGGGTCGCTTAAGGTAGTCCGAGCAAGATAGTTCCCTAGTAATAATAGAAATCATATTCGAATTATACGTTTTAGTTTCACCAGCTGTAGGACACATCAATTAAATATTGCATAATTACTGGTGCAATGATATAGTTTTACATGACAGAAATTGAAAGTAATTAAACGAAAATATCTAATAAAATCTTTTACTTGACTCATTTTTTTCGCGCGGTGCGTTTGAAACTCCTTCAAAACGGATTTTTTGGTGATACCCAAGAACCTATTGCAGAGACAACATTATTACTTTTCAAAAGTAGTTGAGAAAACATAAAAACTACACGCTGTTAGTTTTTTACGACATCTAAGTGTTAAAAATTCTTCAATTTGTAAATAATGTCTCTCTGGAGTGCATACACGTACCATTTTCCATGTAAAAGGGCTGGTATGTTTTGGTAAATATCTCCAAAATTAATGTGATAAGTGATTTAATTTTTGGTGTCATTAAAAGGGTGAGATATTTTTCTTTAAAATGAGATCAAATGCATTGATTTCTAGGTAAAATGATACTTCGCTCAAACTACCTTAAGTACAGTACTCCGTCTGTCAGATGATGCGTTAAACCGTGGTCATCTTGGTGCCTTTCGTTTAGAGCAGGCTAATGCCGACCCCGGGTTTCTATCCACCCTTCCTCCCTTACCTATCCCCAATGGCGCAAATAACCTTAGCTGTCGGTCGCCTCCCCAAATACCCATCCATCCACTTTCTGTTCCCCTCCCCCTCCTCCCAGTTTATAAAGATTAATAGCCTACAGCTTAGCTCTTTACCTTGAATCATCAGTCGTGTGTACTATAATGTATTTTCTTCGATTATTTGTTTTTATTTTTACGACGTTTTAAACTGTATTAATAAACTTTTATTATGTAGGATCTTAGTGTTTCCCGGCAAATGCTTAGAGTTCTCGGGAATCCAGCCGAGTAATGGTGTTAAACTGAACCACCACTGGTGCATTTTAACACCATTACTCGGCAGGAAACCCGAGAACTCTTCATTCTAACCTTTAATGACATTATTTGTGTATGTGAAGTAAGGAACTAAGTATTATGTTTTTTTCTGATGTATGTGGTCATCGCTCACTGAGAAAAGGTATTTGCCTTATCCAATAAGTACAAGGATTGGATTGGATATTTGGGGAGGCGACCGACAGCTGAGGTCATTTTCGCCGTAGGGGATAGGTAAGGGAGGAAGGGTGGATGGAAACCCGGCGTCGGCATCAGCCTGCTCTGAACGAAAGACGCCAAGGGGTCACGGTTTAGCGTCTCATTTGACAGACGGAGTACTGAACTTGAAGTGTCCTCCACAAGACATTCAAGTAGGAATCGGGTTTCTTCTGAAAAACATCCTCCTCTGCAGAAATTTGAACCCTGGCCACCCGCATGGTTAGACAGTACTCTAGCCACCACACCAGTCCGATCCCCCTCCAATGAGTACAAATATGTTCAGTAAATAGCTATTTATTCATGGAGGACAGAGAATATAGTTTACACCGTCAGGTGCCACTTCATGAAAGTATTGTACATCCATTCAAATCCACATTGAAAATATGTATTGTACTTTTCCACAGTTATAGTTATTTATTGCAAACGTACAACGCGTTTTGTAGCGTGCTACATCTTCAGATACAATTGTTTATCGTATATAATAAACAATTGTACTTGAAGATAAACCAAGCTGCAAAACGCGTTATATGATTACAATATATAATCGTGGAAAAGTACTAGGCTTATTTTAAATATGGATCAGAGGACAGAGCAGTGAGTTCACTTTCATCTTTTTCTTCTCCTCACAACAAAGGCTCATTGCCCCCTTCACGCATGCGAATTCCACACCTCCATCTCACATTGCATTTGTCCAACCCTCATCCAACTATGTCCAATCCCATTGGCATTTTATTCGAGGAATCTCCACCCGCTTACTCACCCCCTCTCCCCCATTCCTCCCCTTCCTTATTTCTTCCAAGTCCTCCGGCCCTCATCCCCATCCGCCCTTATCGCTCTCCATCCCACTTGAGCGACTCTCTACTGGACCGAATTATTTCGGAAGGCTATTTCGACGTTCAGCTTCTGGTTGACCGCTGCCGCCTTTGGTATCGAGGGGTGAGTCAGGGATGGAGGGCGGGGGGGGGGGGAGTTTGAGAAGGTAAATAAGTGAGGGTTGGGGGCGGTGGGGTGGGGGAGAGGGGTGGTGAGCTTGGAGGGGAGGGAAAGACAACTAAAAAAGGGATTCGCGAATATATTGGTAGGATGGGAGACGTGTATTTTTCCATGGGATTGAGTTCCAATTCACGTTCTCTGCCGCGTCGGTCGCAATGAACGAATTGTGGCTTCAAGGTGAAATATACGAACAAACACGTCAATTTTTGCATCAGACATTTAATAGATGCGAACGGTTTTAATACGTCAGAAAAAATGCACAGTTTCCTGGCATTACATAGGTATAATCCTATGCAATATACCTGATGATGATACTGTGTGTCTAAACTGGTCGCACCAAGTAAATATCTGTGAAGCTTACCGAGAGCATTTTCGTTTTGATCAATCACGAAGGAGTTCTGTCATGCTCCGCCTGATACAATTGAACTTTTTTATCTTTGGTTTTTTTATATATTTTTCAAAATTTTGAACGCACATTTTGGTGTAGCGGATGAAATTAGCGAAATCATATTGGAAGGGAACGCGTCTGGTTCGATGGAGAGCAGTTTTTTCGGTGGAAAGATCTGTGAGAGAAATGTGGATCGGCTGTGATTTTAGAAATTACCCGAAGTTACAAAGTTTCTAAGGGAGAGTTTCACTAATGAAAATGCTTTCTACTGTATAAAGCAGAAAATATAACATTTTTTATCCCCATTTTCTTAGGTATAAAAATGAAATTATAAAGTTTTCGCCCCTCTGAGTCTTTGGATCCAAAATTAATGTTGTTTAGCGGAGTGGATGTTGTTTCTAACAATTAACGTGCGTTTACGCTGCTCTATCGTGGGAAGGGATTAATTTTTTCATCGATCACAAATTTTTGCGAAAGTTGTATGCAAAGAAATATTCCGTTCCTCATATACTAATCATTTTTAATGAACGGAAGTCTGGGAAAAATGAAAGGAGCCCGTTATGATCTGAGTACCTTTAATCGAGTATAGGGGCATTATGGTATTGAGTATAAATTTAGGCAAAAAGAATTATATCTCATTAAGGTTTTGCATTATAATATTATGTTTCAAGTAGCACTCTTGCGATGTTTCAAATGGTCAGCTATTTGGTTTTAAACGGAGTGAACAACACCCATATTGTTCCCATTATTTATCGCACTCTGTGGTAATATGCCTAGTTTTCTCCTCATATATTAATTGGTATTATAAAGATATTAAACTATTTATTTGACAACCACATTTACATGTTATCCTCCTCGAGACTGCAGACTTCATAATAAGAAGATAAAAATGTAAGTATGTAGAAGAGAGAGGCTGAATGTAGAAGTCACAAGTGAAGGAAAGTAGACGCAGTGGATTCCTTTACCTCCCTCCGAAGTACCGTGAGCACTATCCAAGTACCAGGTGGAAGACGTACGGCGGATATCGAGCAATGAATAATGTAGTGAAGATGCCATTGAGGATTAAAAGGGAACCATGAGTTTCAAGAAAGATAAGAATACCAACGAGGAAACGGTACTTGAAATTATTTTTTGGAGAATTCAATGGGTTGGACACATGGACCATCGTAAACTCAGGAGAGAGAAATATTTGGTGGCTTCAAAACGTGGTTGCAGAGGCGGAAGCTGAAGATCAAGAGAATCGATAAGTGATGAAGTACTCTAAATCTAAAACGGCGAAACCCAAAAGGACAGTGCATACCGCGAGGCACTATGGGAATTTACGAATGGGAAGACCAAGGGATCAATATGTATACCGCATAATGAGGAAAGTACAAATAATTAATTACCTCCAACATAAGGATGGAGGGCTGCAGGCAACTCTAGGCTACTTGGGATTGAACGAGCGATTATAGTTGAAGATGAGGAATTAGTTGATATTTTCGTACAAGCCTTGACTGATAAATAACGCAGCAATGCAAGATTCTAGCGGCATCCCTTGGTACTTCTACTGTCGGTAGTCTTTGACCATACCGAAAGCGCATATTATTCTTAATATTGCCCTTTTACTACTATGGTTACCGGGTCCGATAGCGCAGCAGTGTTGTTATAAATATTTGATGTACTGAGATATCCTTTGTTCTCCTCTTTATCTAAGGAAATTGACGCATTCACCAGATTCCCTTCTTCATCCATCAACTATTCCGTCGGAAAAACACCTGGGAAACATTACTTCCTCTCGCGATGTGAAATCTCTGTGCACAGAATTGAGAGTGGTGGCCAAATCGACCTAGCTACGAGTAGCCGTTTTGGTGGACTTTAAATTCACTACAAAATCTTTTTCTTGGGTATATCGCAACAAACTCTGCATTTACCTCTTTCACATTAGGCTATTCCGAGAATTATGTATTTATATCTTTCCCTGAGCGTTTCTGGGCGCTTTCCAAGAATGCTGCCTTTTATTGTGTTAGTTATTGGAAAATAGAAAATAGATGTCATTAAGCTTTTTGGAGATTCTGAAGGTGAGTTCTGATGGAGCAGTGCATTCGTAAGCTAATCATTGCCTCTACCACCGTGGGTTTTACCTCTATGCGATTTCAATAGAGGTAGAGGAAGAGAGATTTCAATAAAATTTAATTTTACGGCATTTTTAAAGGAGACGTGGGAACTCAGGGTAATTGCTATCTTTGCATTCTTTATTTATCCCACGCAAAACCCGTACACATTTGACAAAATCAATTATGAAGCTATTTTAACGATTTTATACAGGTCCAAAAGTATAGACTTGATTATCTGATTCATGTATCAAGTCTAAATCTGTACAATTACTAGCCAGAAATGTACAATCATGGCTTCTTGCTAAATAAAATGTTAAGGAAGTATAAGCATAGCTGTGTTTGATATAACTTCATAAATTGTTCATTTGTATCTTAGTTCAGGCTATGATATTCTTTCAGTAATTGTGTGAATATTCATTATATGAGCTATATGTTTGTCTAAGAGTTTTAAAGTATAACATATTATCATTTGATGGTAGCCTTATACTGGTTCTCATTTAAAGCCAGCCAATATTACCAGCAACTTGTCATTATAAATGCAAAGAGTAATTGTGTAGGAATTATAAGCATTCTAATTCTATTCTTAATCTTAATATTACTCCAATGTCAATTGTGAGGATGAAAGGAGGAAACAACGTCGATAATTATTTTCCCGCCGTTTTATCATCGCTGACTTAACGCCTGACGTCGCCCCTTCACATAGGCCGAGCTGGTCATAAATCTCCTCAGTCCTGCCTCTATGCCTCTATAAAGTTGTTCATAACTGATTTATGGCTGGTTGAAAGAGCATTTAGTTATGGCATTAGTAGATGATGGGTTTATGAGATCCATAAAGTTATAGATCTCTCAAATATATTTCGGTTGCAGGAACACATCCTCTAGTTGCACAACGTATTTATCAATAGTCTATAGCTTCGAATATTTCATCTAATCTTCTATCGCCGGATAAAATTTGCGAAAACTTAGCCTATGAAAAATTGCTAATGCACATAATAATTGGTCAGTAAGAGTGAATTTACTGGTCATTTGTCCCAAAACAACTCTTTTATCAAGTAATTGATTTGATTCCAAGCGGTTCATAGCTCATCCGCCTTCTTGGCGACATATGGAACTCATAACTACACTCCATAAGTTATGAAACCAATAAATTTATTGGATGTTTATGCAACACTTTTTGAATAGTTGACATGACTTATGGGTCCCATAAATTTGTAGAATATTTAGTATATGTGTAATTCATGCAACTGGCCATAAGAGAGATATTGTTTTAGAATGAGTAAGATGTTTACTGCACAAGCAAAATATATTGAAGACAAACCAAGGATAGAATGAATTTCTCTGAGTGCACCGAATGAAATACGACGACTCGAACGAAAATCTTATGTGTTATAGGTGTGAAAAAGTAATAACACGATGTAGCATACATAGGACTACATGAGGACTGAAGAGGTAAAGCTGACTGCTGAGGCAGTGTCTGCGTTCCGCAACCGAAGTTCGTTCACTTGGCGACGAAGTGGAGGGGAGGGAGGGAAACAGAGTTGAAGAATGGTGGGGAGGGGGATTGGTTGGAGGAGGACACAGGGAGTGGTACCGCATGGTCTCCGTCGGCGACCAGTTTTTGGGGACGGTTTTGGAGTGGTTCAGTCTCCCAATGAGGGCGTAATTTATTTGCGTCATCCCTTTTTCGTTTGCAGAGCGCGTAATTTTAGAACTTCAAATCGTGTGGTCGAGCAATACATTATAAGGCGGGTGAAAAAACCGGATTCGCTCAACTGATTCCTACCAAAAAAGAAACTAGAAATATTTCGCATAGTTAACGAAGCTGCAAGTTCCAATGAAGCTGTTAAAAATTTCAGTCACGCCTCTACGCGACATGAGCGGTGACAGGAATCATTATTTTGATTGGAGGAATTTAAAGAAGAAACCGCTCGCTGTATCTTGACAGGCCATTCACATTAATTGGTAAAGCACTCTAAAAATATATTAATGCCTGTTCTAATATTTGATTCGTAAGCACTAGAATAGCCGCCTGTGAGTCTCCTGCAGGCGTCTGATGTATAGATTTGCTGAGCTCGCGGGAATATCTAAAAATATTTACTAAATATATCGCTTGCACGAGATTGACAACATAAAGACCCAACCGCTAATATGCTATGGAATTCAAACATTATATTAACCATTCATTGTAAAAAATGGTTTTCCTTATCTATAAATTTCACTGGAGAGAATCTTGGATTGTCCCAGATAAGCATAAATCTAGGCTTTATGCTGTAAAAATGATTGAAATACTTGAGAAGTCTTTACGAAAACTTTTGGCGATTAGGGTCAGAAATGTGTGCATTATGATAAATTAGAGGATGTTGGAATAATCGCGCTTGCTTCGTTGGTTTGTCCATGTCAAGAGAATGGGAGAGAGTAGAACGACGAAACAGATAGATAGGTGAATGGCTCAGAGGAAAGCATCGGCCAAAAAGGTCATGGTGAATGTAAAGGTAGAAAATCTCAAGAGAAATTACGTGAGGACCCCGAAAAACAGGAGGGTGATCATGAATGGAATGTAAGCAAAAGTTCATAAGGCTTAACTAAGAAAATTGCTACACTGGAGTTATTTTCCGAGACCTAACAGTAATGACTTAGCTTCAAGGTTGATGTACTGAAGTTACTGTGGTTTTGCATTTATTTACGAAAATGGACGGCAATTACCTATTCAGGAGAAGTTAATAATAAGTGAACTAGCGACTTTATAGGGCGTTCCAAAAAATCGCTTTCCTTAGCACTCGTTATTTCCTCGTGAATTTGCCTCGAGATATATTAACAAGCCAATCAAAGATAGGTATCCTGATATAAGACACCAAACAAATTTGTGCAAGGAATACATTCATCTTCACATAAAACTTCACTTTGTTAGGTGAGATGCTGTAGAGCAGCATTGTATATGATACACAAAGGCTATAGTATTGTCTCTCTGAATTCCAGCTAGTACAACAGGTGTTTCAACTGATTAGCAGTCATCATCAGGAACAACACTTCTTCCACATTTCCAGACATACATCTAATTATATTCCCAAATTAAGGTGGTTGGGGGGGGAAGGGGTCGGGAGGAAGGATAGGAGGGGAAGAAGGTTAAAATCATTATTAGGAAAGGATCCTTTGTTCGCCAAAACAGGGAGCATCATGAAACGGTTCGAATTTTACATTATAAAAGTTAAGAAAATAGCCATTGTGCTCTTCTGTGAGGTTGAACTTGTGATGATTTTACACTCAAGAGTCTTGTTCCAAAATACTCATTATCTTTTGAAAATGCCAATTCATTTGTTTGCTGAGCACATTTAATTGAGTGAACACCGATTTCATTTTGTTTTATGTCCATTAGCGAGCGATGGCTGATGAGTTGCCAATTTCTTGCGTTATCACCCTAATAATACTGTGGTAACAAAAACTCGTGGCAATAGCTAGGAAGGCATCAATGATTCCGAAGTAATTAAACATCAATCATGCCCAGATTCGTTTGCAAGGAGATTGGAGGAAGAGGATAAGGTTATCCACCCTCAAAGTCGCAATACAAACGCGATCCAACAATAGCATCGTAAAAGCGATCCGGGTTTTCGTTCCGTTTGCCGTCTGCTCCATTTATCTCGCCTCCTATCGCTTTCCCGCAAGACCCAATCTCAGACGGCGAAGCAAAAGCTTCGATTGTTCGCGAGATTAAATTGGAATTTCAATCCATTGTATCGCCCTCATTAAGCGTCTCGCAATGGAAACGAACGAGACGGCGACTTTTCTCAGTTTAGCAAGCTGTTCGATCCAATTTTTTTCCTACAAGCACACCCGCCCATTTTACCCCCGGATCAGTCATGAATCTCGGAATGACGAAATAAAAACATTTCAACTTGTGGAGACTTTTTTCTGCTGAAAATATGCCAAATATTCCTATTCAAATTCGAGATTTCCTTTTGTTTGCAATTTACAGCATAAAATATTTACTGGCATTGGCTTTCAAAGCATTCCATGTTTTTAAATTGCTAATACCAAGGTAGTAGACGATATTCCAAATCAAATTTTTATTGAATTTTTATCCGAATAACAATTCCCTTTATGATTTTTCGACCATTATTTTCATATATGGCCAGTTGCAGCAACGTCACATCATCATTGGTCGTTAATTCCTAAGATTGGTTGACTGCAGCCGTCCACCCTTCCCTATCTAATGCTAGTTCCCTTACCTCCTGGTGTCTCTCCCTATGTACTTTCCTCTTTATTTGGTCCATGGACATATTCCTGGGTCTTCCTATGAGGACTTTTTCCTCTATTCTGCCTTCAATTATCTTCTTCACAAGCCCATTGTGGCTCAGGGTGTGTCCAATCCATCTGCTTCTTCTTTTCTCTATGGTTTTCCATATGGTCCATTCCTCTTCAACTCCTATGAGAACTTCATCTTTTCTCATTTTTTCCATCCATTTTATCTTCAGAATCCTCATTCAGCACCAGGTTTCGAAGACTTTCAGTCTGCTCAGGTCAGCTTTTCCAATAGTCAATGCTTCTGATCCATAGAGTGCCACACTCCAAACGAATGTTTTCATATACTGTTTCCTGGTTTTCAGCCCTATCCTCTTTGAGCAGAGTAGTTATCATTTTCCCATGAAAGCCTTCTTAGCATGGACTATTCTACGCTTGATTTCTGTTGTGCTTCTTCCGTCCCTCGTGATGGTACTTCCGAGATAGGTGAAGGAATCCACTTGCTCTAATTTCTCTCCTCTCAGGGTGATTTCTACATTCATCTTCTCTCTTCCGCATGCTAGGATTTTAGTCTTCGTCTTACTTATTCTCATTTTTTATTCTTGGAGACATTGGTCCATGATGTTTGTTGATCTTTTAAGATCATCGCGATTTCCAGCTATGACTCCGACATCATCTACGAAGCGGATCATGTTTATTTCTTCTCCGTCCATCTTTATTCCGCTTAGTCCAGTTTATTGCGCTTCCCGTATGGCCTATTCCAAGTACATGTCGAACAGTGCTGGTGAGAGGTTGCATCCTTGTCTTACTCCTTTCTTAATCTTAGCTTCTATCTGGCTTCCGTCTCTCATTTGCATTGCAACGACTTGCTTCCTGTATAGTTGGTAGATTTGTCTTCTGTCGCCGTTATCCAGTCCGGGGTTTTTCCAGCGGTTGAACATTTGGTTTCACTCAACGTTGTTGAAGGCTTTCTCCAGGTCCACGAATGCGACATACAATGGTTTGTGTACATGTAATGTTTTCTCCACGATTACTTTCAGGCAGAGCATGGCCTCCCTAATACCTCTGTTCTTCCTAAATCCAGACTGGTTTTCCGAGAGGTTGTCTCCAATTTTTTCTCCCATTCTTCGGCCTATTATTCGTGTGAGTATTTTTAATGCATGTGACACTAGACTCAAGGTTCGGTGCTCCTCACATCTCTCACCTCTTGTCTTCTTCGGTATCGCAATCACTACGCTCCTTTGAAAGTTCTCTGGAAGTGTTCCCCTTTGGTAGCTATTTCTGATTATCTCGTACAGGTTGTACCTCCGAGCGCTTTGATGATTTCTCCATTTAATTGTTCCTCTCCAGGTGCTTTGTTTCTATTGAGATTTTCCATTGCTCTATCAAAGTTACTCCTCAGTATGATTGAGTACAGATCTTCCTCGTCAACCTCGCTCTCGTCATTCAATAGGTTTTCTTCTAGCGGCGTCGGCCCTCGGTAGAGTTCTTCGATGTTTTGCTTCCGTCTGTTCCCAATGTCTTTATCCTCTATCAATATATTTCAATTCACATCTCTGATATTATTGCTTCTGTTTCCTCTCTCCAAAGTGTTTATTCAATAGCTTTTATGCTCTTTTGGTGTTTCCGTTTTTCATGTTTTCGTTGACTTCCTCTCAGCAGCTTTCGATCCAATCCTCCCTAGTCTTCTTACATTTTCTATTGACTTGGTTCCTTAGCTGTTTGTAGAGGGTTGCCTCTCCTTCATTTCTGGAGTTTTTGTACTTTCTTCTTTCTTCTATTAGTTTCCGAATCTCCGTCATTATCCATGGTTTCTTCGTGTTGGCCGTCTTACTTACCAGTTGCTCCTCCGCTACTTCTGCGATTGTCCTCTTCAGCTTATCCCACTTTTCTTCGATGACCAGTTTATCCTCATTCTCTAGTTTCCTGTCGACGGCTGCGGAAAATCACTCTCTATTTTCTTCTTCGGCCAGTATTTTTGTGTCCCATCTTGGTTCGCATTTTATCTTCATGATTTTCTTTTATCGAAGGTGGCTGTCCATGGCTACTAGGTTGTGGTCACTGTTTATATCCACATCGGGATAGCTTATGCACTGCTTGACTTGGTTCTTGTATCTGACTCTGACAATTATGTAGTCTATTTGGTATCTGGCAATATTACCTGGCATCTTCCATGAGTACCTCCTACGCGGATGGTGCTCAAAGAGAGTGTTACCTACTACCATATTCTTCTCATTCCAAAACTACAAGTTTCTCTTCCATGTTATTTCTTTTGCCCAATCCGATATACCCTACACTTTCTTCTCCTTTTTATTATCTTACCACTACGTTTCAGTGTTCCATGATGATGAGGTCGTCTTTCCCCTTCACTACCCCAAGGACTTCTTCAATTTACTCATACACTTCTTCTATTTCTTCTTTCGCATGGCTAGACATAGGCACGTGCACCTGCACGATCACTGTGTCCGTCGGCTCTACATCCATCTTCACCATCAGAATCCTTTCACTGCATTGCCAAATTAACTTCATTCTCATGTCTCACACGGTATTTGTCGCTTCAGTAGTCGTCTTCCCCCGCCCTCCTAATCTCGCTGACTCCCAGTTATCCACCCCTAGTCTCTCCATCTCTATCTTCACGTTCTCCAGTTTCCCGCTCACCCCTAAAGATCTCACATTCCATGATCCTATTCTGCACTTGTCCTTACTGACTGATGTACCCCTCCCAGTAGTCCCCACCTGAAGATCCGACTGGGGGACTATTTTACCTCCGGAATATTTTACCGGGAGGAGTGCCATCGCATCTTATCTTCTTTAGTGTTCAACCCTGAGGTTGGTTTGCAGCAGTACGCCATTCCTCTCTTCTGTCTGCCTTTCTCTTCATGTATGTGGTGCAACCCATATCATTCAAAATCTGCTGCATGAATGACATCCTTGGTCGTCCCCGGCGATTCCTTCCCTCTATAGCTCCTTCTGCTATTGTTCTAACGATGTTGCCGTGTCTTAGAATGTGCCCTACGAGTTTGCCTCTTCTAGTTTGGATATGCCTCCACAGGGATCTGGCTTCCTGAACTCTTCTCAGTATCTCTTCATTCGTGACTCTATTTCTCCAGCTGACCTTCAACATCCTTCTGTAGAGCCACATCTCCAGGGCTTCTAGCAGCCTTCTCTCTTAATTTATTATTACCCATGTTTTGCTCCCGTATAGGGCCACACTCCAAACAAATGCTTTAATCATCCGTTTCCTAATTTACAAACTAAGTTCTTGCTGGGGAGTAGGTTCTTTCTTAGATAGAATGCAATTTTGGCCTAATGTATTCTCCTCACAATTTCTTTCTGGCTTCTACCATCTCTTGTTATTCTGCTTCCCAAGTAGGAAAATTCCTCTGTTACTTCTAGCTTCTCTCCTCCAATTCTTATTATTGGAAGTTCATATTGTTCTTCATTACTGCAAACCATCACTTTGGTTTTGCGTTTGTTTATTCTCATGCCATACTGATTACAGAAAATCATACCCATCACGTCTTATATAAAGCTAAAATCGTGGACTGCATCTTGTAGGGAGATTGATGTGGTGGTTTCCCCGTTGCCTTCCATATCGCAGTGCTTCGGCAGATTCTGTGAACTTCACCCTCATTAGAAGCTGTAGCTGTTGATGCCTTTTTGATCGCCTTCATCTGCGCCATCAAAGCCTTCTGCTGAGACAGCTGCATCTCAGTATTGGGGTCAAATTCGCGTAGTGTGCAAATGTTGGTTGGCAAGCTAGGAAATTGATTTTTTAATTAAATCCGTCGCATAGTCTCAAACCTGTGACCCTCGGATTGGCAGTCAAACACGCTCTCACTGGTCTAAACCGGATCCCGTATGTACGAACGACTCATGTATTCTATAAAGTTATGGTACCCATAAGCCATGGCAACCATTCAATAATAATGCAGAAATATTCGATAAATTCAATGGTTTCATGGCATGGAATTATGATTTTCGTAGGTATCCTAGATGGCGCATGCTTGAAAAACACAGCTTGGAGGCTTAATTACTTAATAAAAGAGATGATTGGAGACAAAAAACCAGTTATTTACTCCAACTAATTATTTGCGAATTATCAGTATTCATTGAGTAAAATTTTGTAAATGTTTCCGGCGATGGATGATTAGATCCAACATTCAAACAACAAGCTATCACTATTGATTGATAAGTTGAGAAACTGGTATATCTGTTCCTGCAACCCGACTACCTAGCTTAACTTAGTCCATAACTTCATGGATCTCATAACTATTGGTTCCATAACTAAATGCCTCTGTAACTGGCCATTATTCACACATTTATTTCAAGAATACTGTACTACTAAGATATAAATTTCAATTATTTTATCTCCAAGGGTAATCAGATACTGTGAATAACCAATTTTCAATGAAAAAGAGGATGAAATGAGCGGAATCAGAAATTTAATCAAACGCCTTGCGCGATAAAATTAGATTATCTATATATAAAATTTAATTGAAAATTAAATAATAAAATCTAGCTGTGGTACAGATGAACTCAATCGTTGAAAAAACTAACAGCGGAGCTTACATTGGGAATTTTTAAAGTTAAATTTACCTCTGGTTTGATGATGATCACTGGTATTTCCAGGTTCTTATGCCCCTTGATCGACGGCATTCCAGTCCAAATTAAACATTTTTTAGCTGAAATTTCTCACAAAAATAATTCGACTGAAAATTTGTCGAGAACTTTTTAGTCCTTTGTAAGGAAAACTTTGCATATGCTATAACACACCTGCTCAACCTACTGTGCTACTTGGGAGCTTTGAAAATGCTTGGCAACACGATAAAGTGGTGTGTAATAAACCATTGAAAGTTGTAAACATATATTGGAAACCAAAATGACATCAAAGTATTCACACTTTGTTTTTTCATTAAGTATAGCTGTTAAAAATCCCACATCCTAAATTAAGACGTAGCTCACAGATATAATCACTAGGACTTTGGGCACCTTTAGTCGAACATACTCTTTTCATAAGTACTGAAAGAATCGCGACACAATTTTTGTCACAGATGGCAGCGTGAATGAACTTCATGTCAGTTAAAATTGTAACTTTGGATCTACAGTAGTTTTATGTGGTGATTCAGAAGAGAACTCGTAATTGTGGTGTAAGCAAAATATCAAAATAAGTGTTTGAATCGCAATAATACTCGCATTAAAAACTAACCCTTTTTATTTTTTCATGGGAGAATTCTGTTTTAGTCCCTCGGAAATAACACATATTTCTGTGAATAGAGAGAGAGAGAGACGATAAGAAAGTATCAATGGACTTTCCATTTAATTCTCAGGGCGTTATGTTCGAAACTTTGAACCGAATCAATACACTTCCCGTTGAGTTCTACCGGGAACAACTTTCCACTGCCAGCGGCTCTGTAACGGCATCTACTTTTGATTGCCCAATAATTTTTGCCAAAGGTTATAAGTCTGCGCAAGAGTTAAAAAAATATGTTTCCGCTAGATAACTGGCTATCAAAGGTTGATAAATGATATTAAAGTGCAAATATTGGAATAAAAAAATCTCATCTTGGGTCTGGACTTTCAATCTGTGTTCATTAATTTAAAAGTCATCCGAACCAAACTGGTTTCTCCTTCATAAAAATTTATTGGATTGACTTGCGTCATTGAGAAGGAATAGGATGAAGGATGCGGAGAAAATAAAGTGATGAGACTTAATTTATCACCACGGGAATATCGTTGAAATAAACTCAATGCAAATTTTAATTAATTAACCTATATTTTCTCGGGAAAGTTTTAGAACTCTATACTTTATAGCAAGACGATGAGGAGAATGCGTAGTTGTGATTAAGAGTGCTTTTTTTAGCTTAAAAGAGAATCCAAAAACTTGTCTTATAATCCATCTCTGGCGAATAAATAAGATCGGATACAGAAAATGATGAATGCCGAGATAGAAATTCTGAGCTGAGAAGTGTATCGAGGTTTTTTTAACTTGACTAAATATGGCTTGGAGTCAATATTGGAAATGAGTAAGCAAAAAAGATTAATTTATTTTGAGTGATCAGCTAAAGAATAGCTATCATATATTTATATATTATTTTCATAGGGTTCAAAACTATAATGCTTCCACACCTTTGTCGATTCATGTTAAGTAACGTGTGTAAACAATCACTTTTCAAAAATTAAATATTAATATTTTATGGCGAGATTATGGCGATGTTACTGTTTGTAATGAGCTTTTTGACAAACAATGAGTTTAATGATATTTATTTTTCTAACCATCTTAACGTCAAAATAACTCAATAGGGATAAATAACTACACTGTGTTTAAAAAATACAATTCCCATTACAATGAATGGTTCAATCTGGCACTTAACCTTTAATGTGTTTAATTACCAAGATGTAATGCCACCTACAAATTACTTACATGCCCACAAACTATGGGTAAGGTTAATTACCATTTGCAAAACATACATCGAGCCAAAAATTTTCACTAATTTAAGCCATTGTTCCCTAATATTCTCTAGTTTAATGCTTCCCAAATATAAGCCTTTGTTAAGGGTTTGTTTCGAGAGAAATGGGCATGTACCGATAATTGCTGAATGTAATCGCCAATTTATGCGTACATAATACTTTTTTTAAAGTTCAAATGCTCAGATTCTCAGGTTCCTGCGGTTACTGGAGTTATTGCTGGTTATTGGAGCCGAATATTCTAGCCTCTCAGGTGTCTTTGTTTTCGTTACCCTAGTGTTTGTTAGAATTAACGCGTGGATTTTGATTAATGAATACAATCAACTAACCTTGCGGCTAGTTCAAGCTGGATATTCCAATTTCTGAATCATGTGTGGTGTTGTAACTAGTTATAGCAGCAAATCTGAGTTATATGATCAGTTTTTTATTCAAAGCAAAATTAAAATGCAAGCGGTAGAGATGTTTTCCATAGAATACCATAGGTCAATACCGCTGTTTTCTGTACACGCAGCCACATTTTATTTCGTCGAGCATCATAATTTGTGGCTTATTTTAAAACTTGTTCGTAAAGTCGTATACTTGACGCATAAATACAGATACCACATCCAAAATTTCTGTTTAAGGAGCAAAACAGGGATTACAGATCATAAAAATGCGGTGTTGATTACCTTTAAACATTCTGGATCGGCTTTGTAAAGCGGCAAGGACTCACATCAAACGCAATAACCACGGGGAAAATGATCAAGCGAGGACCCGCTTTCTCTACAAAAAGAAAACACCGCAGAAGTGATTTCCAAAGACGTTATTGCGGCTGAAATGTGTCGGTTCCTTGGGCCGAGGGATAAAAAGGCCCGGCGAGATCTTATGCACTCTGCGCATGAACTTTTCGTGTGGATAGGACGAGAGCTAAAGAAAAAAAATGTAGCCTCTCTTGTGGCGTTCCTCGGCCTCCGAAATACGGTCGGCGGTGCTTTTTTGATCTCCGATACGGCAACAGAGGCACCGCTTTAAAAGGAATCGGGGGGAGAAAGAATCTTTGTCAACCGCCCGACCGCCTCCTTCTACCCTTCCTATCCTATCCTCCCGCTCTCCTTCCACCACTCTTCCTCTAACCATCTTTCTTCTACATTCACCCCTCCTTTCTTTTATTTTCCCTTCCTGATCTCTTCTCCGATTTCACCTCTACTTCCTCTCGCATCAAGTTCGCCTTCAATCCGTTTTCATGCACTTTGTTGGTTGGTTATTTTGGGAAGTGACCGATAAATGAGATCATTTGTGCCGGTCATTTAAGGTAGTATAAGCGCTTTAGGGGTGAGTAACGATCCAAAACTTGAAATATTTGAAAATTACGAGTGAATACACAAAAGTTTTGTATATATTCCTTATACCCGAAAAATTTTCATTCGTGGACCTGGAGATAGACTTCGACAATGTTGAGTTGAACAAAATGTTCAGACTGTTGGAAAAACTTATATTAGATTACTGCGACCGAAGAATAATCTACCAACTTGACAGGAAGCATCTCATCACAATGCGACTGAAAGATGGAAGTTAGATAGAAGCTAAAATTCACAAAGGAGGAAGACAAGGAAGCAACCTCTCTCCAACATCGTTCCACATGTACTTTGAGGAGGCCATACGAGAAGCACCAGAAATTGACCTGAGAGGAATAAAGATAAAGGGATAAGAAATAAATATGCTCCGCTTTGCAGATGATATCGCAACCACAGCTGGAAATCCCGATGACCTTCAAAGGTCACTATGCGTAATGGACCAAGTTCTTCAAGAATACAATATGAAAATAAATCAGGCGAAGACTAAGATGCAAGTATGCGGAAGAGAGAAGCTGAATGCAGAAGTCACCCCGAGAGGAGAGAAATTTGAGCAAGTGGATTCCTTCACCTATCTCGGAAGTACCATCACGTCACGTGGGATGAAAGAAGTACAATGGACGTCAAGCGGAGAATAGCCCGAGCTAAGAAGGCGTTCATGGGAAAAAGACGACTGCTGTGCTCAAAGAGGATAGGATTACAAAACAGGAAACAGTATGTGAAAACATTCGTTTAGAGAGTGGCACTCTATGGATCGGTAGCATGGACCATTGGAAAAGCTGACCAGAAAAGACTAAAAAAAACTAAAAAAAAGACCTTCGAAACCTGGTGCTGGAGGAGGATGCTGAAGATAAATTGGAAGGACAGAATTAGAAATGATGAAGTTCTCAGAGGAGTAGAACAGGAATGGACCATATGGAAAACCATAGAGAAAAGAAGAAACAGATTGATTGGACACACCGTGAGACACAATTGGTTTGTGACGAACATTATTGAAGGCTAAATAGAGGAACAAGTCCCCATAGGAAGACCCAGGAATATGTTTATGGACCAAATAAAGAGGAAAGTACATAGGAGTGAAAAACAGGAAGCAGTATGTGAAAACATTCGTTTGGAGAGTGGCACTCTAATGATCGGATGCATGGACCATTGGAAAAACTGACCGGAACAGACTAGAAGCCTTCGAAACTTGGTGCTGGAGGAGGATGCTGAAGATAAATTGGAAGGACAAAATAAGAGATGATGAAGTGTACAGAAGAGTAGAAGAGGAAAGGACCATACGGAACACCATAGAGGAAAGAAGAAACAGATGAATTGGACACACTTTAAGACATATTGGACACGCAATGGGTTTGTAAAGAAAGTAATTGAAGGCACACAAGAGGAAATAGTCCCCAGAGAAAACTTAGGTATAAGTTTATGGACCAAATAAAGAGGAATGCTCATAAGAAGGGATACCAGGAGGTAAGGAAACTACCATTTGATAGGGAAGGGTGGAGGGCTGCAGTCAACCAGTCATAAGTATTGAATGACCAATGAATAAACCCGAAATTTCACCGAGGAAAACTTTTTTGCCTTGACCGGTATTCGATCCCGAATCCCTCAATTACGCACCAAGGACTAAAATTTTCTCTGATTAAGTCCACTGTAACTTAGCAGGGGAAGCACATGGCGTTCTCGAGGGCAAGCCAAGGCAAATATTTTTTCTCTGTAAAATGCCTAACTTATGTGCACTTATTGGTTGTTCCGTAAAGCAAATACCGTAGCAAGTCCGTGTAGCCACAATATCGCTTGAGCCTTTTTAAAACCTCATTCAAGTTAGACTAATTGATATCGCTGCGTTTGACTATCGAATTTGAATATTTTGAACACTACAGTAGTAATTTCTCGGACTAGTATGTGTCTTTCAGTGTCCAGAAACCAAAAAATTACATGTAATGTCGCAACTATAAAGGGATAGTGTTTGTTTACACAAAATTAGCGCATTAAGAGGCAGTTTCTGCATTATTCACTTCTTAACGATTACCAAAATGCTGTGATACTTCCAATGCGATTCACGAATAGCTTGAGATATGAAAATATTAAAATTTACTGTTGCCATCGAACACATATGCTCTTGTTCTGTCGCCCTCATCTAAACCCTGTTAGCTGCTGATTATCCTTTGCTTTCGTCCATCGGCTTATTTTTATTTATATGTTGTTGCTGTTTTGTTTTTTCTTGTTGATTTATGTTAAGAAGGGAAAGGAGGAGGTGAGTAGATGTGTTTTACGTAGAATTTAAGAGATCCAAAGGGACGAAAAAGTGACAATTTTGTTGGAATTGCGATTTTACCTCTTTTTTGCTGCTCTGTACCTCCTTTGCTATTCGTCGTGGAAGCAAAGTAAATTAGTGATTCTTGTAGGAAATTTTGTCCTCTGCAAGAATACATGGAAGTAAATTTGGCTACAATGCACCGTTTAGGGGTTACAAGCGAAAAACTAGAAAAGAAGCAGTTTTTCGGTGGTTTTTTCAAGATGGCGGAAAACGCAGTGGGGTGGGGATGAGGAAAACTTGGGTTTTTCACTCTCTAACCATCTCAAAAAACATAAAATAATCAGAACTACCTGATTTAATGTAGGGTTGGATCCCTCTAGCAACTTTACTATCTTCAAATGATGGGCGCCTAGGCGTCCGTTCAGCGTTCTATGTGACGGACTGTCCTTGAAGTGCTTCCCACACTTCACTTGCTTGAATTCTAACACCGGCCGGCGCTGGGACGGGGATCCAGCCGTATTCAGTAGTACTGGAGTCGGTTGATAACCTGAATATCCGTGGATGAGACGTCAGAGCCTTCGACAACTGCCAACTTTTGAATTTCCTTGGATTTCCTTGGATGTGAATTATAAATTTCGTTTATGTCAATCAGGCATTTCTCTCGCAATCTGAACTTTCGTGGGTATTTTTTTTTTCGTATCATAAAAATTTATTAAATGCAAGGAAATTTGGACAAAAAAATCTTATAATTTTATACAATATTTTTTTAACTTTATTTTATTATCATTATTAGTCCTTGAATCCATTGAGGATTTGTACTGCAGGTTGATTTTCGTATATGTCTCGATTCCTACCATCGCAGTAAAACCTCTTTTTGATCGTTAAAAGGAAATTATTCTCCAGCCGTTGTAGAAAGCTCTTAGAAATTGCATTTAAACGTGGCAATAAAAATGACGCAAACACTTCGTTTTATACGACTCATTTATAATTTAAATACATCTTTGGCTTAACTAGTTCTTTTATACTATAAGCTGAAAATGACTTTGCAACCAATGGTTGTTTGCTAAATTTTGAAAAACTAACGCCTCTAACACTTAACTTACGGACTTAAGACGCAATGCTTAAAAATAAATGTGAAAGCATAAAAACTATCAATCATTTTATTTGAGACGTGTTTAGTTCCTCAAAAGTTCCGGCTTCTGAATTTGGGCAGATATTTTAAAAAGCGATATGTTGACTTTATTTCATTTAAATATCATGCAAAATTTTAGGTCTTTTTCTTTAAAATGTCATCATATATATTAAATATTTTGAGAAATAATACGTTGCTAGTTCTACGTGAATTTTCAAATCATTTCGGTTACACAGTCCCACGCACGGGTGTAAAGGAATACACAAAAGAGGATAAAATACGCAATTAAAACATTTTTGAACTTTTGAAAAAACTTTTACAGCAATTGTTGCCCCATATGGTGAACATTTTTGCATAAAGTTTAGGCAGTATGAAGGAGATGATAGCCCATGTAAACTTGAATAAATACCTGTCTTCAAAGTACGCACTTAGTTTTCATCTGCATCCCTCTTTGTCCACTTTTGCAGTGATTTGATCACTTTCACAAGCATGAAAGATCTTAACCTTCGTCTTTGTAGATGAAGACTGACAGAGCATAATTAGGCGATGGGGCGATAAAAGAAACAAAGTTGTAGTTTCAAGGGAGATGTCGAGATCAAAATAGTTTAAGAAAAAGGTCAAAAGGTATGAAAGAGAAAGAAATACAGAACACAGCAGAGATGGAATAACTTATGCAAAATGCAAGATTAAGTCATCAATGAATGAATCGGAAGATGAAGACCGTTACAAAATAATGATATGTACCCGAGGAGAATGAAGAAATAAATGAGACTTTTGGATAAGGAATGGGAAAAATATTAGCTTATATAGAAGTTAGATGACATGAGTACCTAAAACAGTTCCAAGGTAAGGGCCTATGTACACAATCTATCCTAAAACGTAACAAAAAATGGAGAGGTTATTTTTACCACTCCTCTTTTCGAAAACTGGTGAACTGACTGAGCTGAATAATTATATGCTCGCACGTATGTATTAAGGAGCGCTCTTGGACTATTTGAGTTTCAAAATTTGTAACTAAAGGAAAGATAGCCCGCCAAATCCTAGAAAACATTTGTATTCTTTCAACAGACTTTCCGATGTCGAGCAGAATATTCATATTTCCGTTTATAGGTACAACTTCTTTCCACTAAAATATAAGTGTTTCAAAGTAGAATTCGTTTAGAGTGCTAGAGGCACTGTATTACCTGAGGTTGGTCAAGTTTCCGATGATTTTCTATTGGCTAGAGCTGTTAACGATCTGAGCGAAATTGACTTAACGTCATTAATGGAAGGCCCTGTAAAATTTGTGCTAGAAGCGCCACTAGTGGCTATCTCGAGTACTGAGATGGGGAACGGCATCTTTCTGTAACTTAGTCGATGTAAAATAACAATGCAGCGCAGATTTATGTTCATTTAAGAAAGTCTGTATTTTGAAAATCAAGCTGCTGTTAGCATTTATTATACAGAAATAATTAATTGAACATATTTACAAATATGTATTGCAGAAAAAAAATCATTTTTCCGAGGTCATAATATTTTGGTTACTATGACCATTAAAAAGAATTAAAAATTTGATACACCCACGCAACAAATTGCTTATTCTAATTGTATCCTTCATTTTACCCTGAATTTGATGGTGTGAAGGTCACCGTAAATGGTGTTTTGAATGGGATTAGATCCTTGTAGCATGCAAGTATATAAAATCTTTTCCAATAATGTTTGCATGAATGGGTACTTTTCTGGTAATTTTGACGGCTCATCAGCCTGTTACACATAAGAGAGAAATATTAATTCGAAACTAAAACTAAGAATTTGTATTCCCCCCAGCTCTGCCATGACGAGCTCTTGTTCTTCCTCCTTGGGTCTTCCTCCAACACAAAGAGAATAGAACAGAATGTATTTATTGTTTCCTTCAGAAAACAAAAGTACAGAACAAAAAAACATTTTCGAATCTTTAGGTTACCCCAAAGATAAATACCTGTGCGGGGGTAACCATGAAATTCGTGCAAACTACATTTTTTTATCAAATGATGCTATACATTTTACATGCTACATACAAAATAATACATAATATATTGTACACGATTAACATAAATGAATCCCTTTCAAGAGAGGGAGAGAGAGAGGCCGAGATGGGAAGGAGAAAGAAGGAAGCAAGAGTATTGAGACGTTAATCGACTCGTTTAAAGAACTCTTCGTCACTCAGCCTAAACTCTGCTCTCGTGAATTCAACTCTTTCCCTCCCTCTGATCGCTCTCTCTTTCTCTCTCGGATTGTTCCGCTTCTCCTGCCCTCTTCAACTGCCGCCCGCCGACAAATGAAGAACACACCGCCCCATTTCGTGGTTTGCGGAGGCGTAATGAATGCAGGTCGGTCGGAGGGTTGAAACAGAGAAAGAGAGAAAGGGAGTAGGTAGGCGGGGTTAGGGGAGGGAGTTGGCAGATTTTCGGCTGTGTGTGCGGGTGTTTTTAAAGAGACTTTCAAGGCACCACCTTGCATTTTCCTCTTCTACTCTTTCCACAATGAATTTGGTCTCATTTTAAATAAAAATATCTCACCCTTCTAATGACATCAAATATTTAACCACATGACTTTTTAAGATATAGGATGAAAAATACCAGCCCTTTTACAATGAAAATGGTACGTGTATGCACTCCAGAGAGACACGATTTACGAAATGAGGGATTTCTAACACTTGGATATCGCAAAAAAACTAACAGCGTGCAGTTTGTATGTTTTCTCGACTATATTTGAAAATTAATCATATTGTCACCGCAGTCAATTCCTCGAGATCACAAAAAAAACCTTCCGTTTTGATTGATGCAAACGCACCGAGCGAAAAAATGAGTCAGGTTAAAGACTTATTTAGATATTTTCATTTAATTATGTATAATTTCTGTCATATAAAAATATATTATTGCACCTTTAATAATGCAATGTTTAATTTATGTGTCCTGGAGCTGGTGAAATTAAACGTATAATTCGAATCTGGTCTCTTTTATGACTAGGGAACTATCTCGCTCGGACTACCTTAATTTCGCCGCCGTTTTTATCTCGTTCCGGTTTCGGATTTAACCGATTGGCGGTCCCTAGGGGACGGAGGAAAGAGCCTTCAGGCCAGTTCGAATCGGACATCACTGAGTGAGTGGCTGGAGCAATTTTTTAGCTTTACAAATTTAAGTTCAGTTTTGCGTGCAAAATTTTCTTTTTCGTGATATCTACAAATAAATGTGGATAAACCGACTTGTTTTTTTTGGGTATTCCATTCTCTTTGAGCAGGAAGCCTTATGGCACGTGAGATTTATTTCTTAACGATTCTATTGCTAATGTACACATATTATAATATAAGGATAAGAAGAAATGCTGCAAAAACGACGCGTATAGAGGATCCTCTCAACTCGGCACCTTGGAATGTCAGCGGACACACCGGTCTACGTCAATGAAAGCCCGAGCACAGTTAAGAGGAAACTCCTTGCAGTCGCTCGAGAAAAGAAAACAGGTTATGAATATCTGTGGATGGATGATGCAAAAATATTAATGAGGAAAAAAGAGAATGGTCCCGCTATAATCCAGAAATATACTGATGACCTACATAATTTGAATACAATTATTATATTACTTGGTTATGCATGCCTTGAAAATTTACTATAATGTTACTACAATACAGAATGTTATTTACAATATCTATAGTTATTTTAGAAGAAACATTTTCGCTGTAGATTTTGAAAAATGACAGAAAAAAATCGTATATTCTTCGTAATTTCAAGGCGATGATGCAAGTCCAAATTTCATGATGAAAGGGAAAAGTTTGATAACATTGTACTACAACTTCAAAATTTCAAGCATAAACCTCAGGTAATAATTTTGTCAGAAATATGGATTGATGATTATGAAGTAAGGGCTTATAATATAATAGGATGTAATCAACTTACTATATGTAATAATACGTATAGAGCTGGTGGGGTGATTGTTTACGTTTGAGATGGACAGTTGATTTACTTCAAATAACTGACTATTTAAAACCTAATCTTCCTTGAACTATACTTGCAGTGTATAGGTTAGTTTTATTCGACTGAAATGCTTCTTAATGAACTTTATATTGTTTTGGATGGTTCAATGGAGCAAAATTTAACTGTAATTTGTGAAGTAAATTTATCTCTTAAGCCGAACTGCTAATTTGTATCTATATCAGCCGACAATGGCCGGTTATGGGATGGAACAATTAATTAATACTTCAACTAGGACTTCGAAATTTAGTGAGTCGTGTATCGATTATACTTTTAAAGAAGCAAAGATTATATCTCATACAATGGAACAGCAATATATTTAGGATTGACTGATCATCATCTTATCTTATGTAAATTTGAAACTAAAGCAACAAATTATCATTTTCAAGGGACAAAGAGGAACAATGTTTGCATTGATTTAAACTACCTGATTGAATGTATACATCACTGTGACTGAGATGGTGTGTATAAGGAAAAAAATGTCACAAAAGCTTAAGCGGAGTTTATAGAGAGACTTATGAATGGTATACATTGCGCTAGTTTTACACCATTTAGTGTTAACATGATGAAAGCATGGATTTTAAAGTCGTTATGTAATAGAATTTCTTGAAGAAATGCACTTTATAAAAATGAGTCAGTCCTACAATGATAGCTTGTTACGTTATTACAAATCCTACAAAACTCGACTAGAGCTAGATATCCGAAGGCGTAAAAGAAGTCTATTACATGAACCTTTTTGAAAGTAACGCTAATGATTCGGACAAACAATGGAGAGTTTTGAATAATATTTGAGGCACAGATCAGAAAGGTAATAACATAAAAAATACAATCATTAGAAAATAGCAAGATACTAACTGATTCAACGGATATTGATAACGAATTTAATAAATATTTAAATGAAATTATAGAGACATTGAGATCTGACTCCACTACCCACCATAGTTATATGAAAAACAAGTATAAATAGTGATTTCCTGTATGAAATGTCTCACATAGCTTCGTTTTTAATTCCACAAATTCTATGGAAGTTAGCAATGTAATAGGAGAACTAAAGCTTAAGAAATCCATGAGTTCTGACAAAATCTCGGTAAATGTCATCAAGTCTGTGAATAAACTTATTGCGCCAGTCTTTGCATGCATTGCGAATTTAAGTCTGTTTTTCAAGTTAATGTTAATTAAGAATTAACTGGTGAATTTCCAGAACAAGTAAAAAGTGCAATAGTTATACCAGTATTAAAAAAAGGTGATAAAGTGAATGCATATAGTTACAGATCTATATCCCTTTTACCTGTTTTTGCAAAAATATTGTAAAAGCTAATAAAAACTTGCCTAGTAAACTTCCTTGAAAAATATAAATTTTTTAGCAGAAATCAATTTGGATTCTTAAAAGGAAAATGTAACTAAGACCCACTTATGAATTTTGTAGTAGTATACATGAAGGACTTAATCATAGTAAAAATGTTGCTGGTTTATTATTGACATTACAAAAGGGTTTGACCGCGTGGATCTTAACACAGTTTTAAAGAAACTAGTGCAAGGCAAAATTATAGGAGTTGCAAATAACTGGTTCAGGAGTTATCTTAGTGGAAGACTAAAGTGTGTGTTAGGATAAAAAATTCCTATAATCAATATGCTTTCCTTGCATGTGGTATTCCCCAGGGTTCGGTTTTTGGGCCAATATTGTTTATTTTTTATGTTAATGATTTATGCAATGGTGTATTCATTGAAAAATTAATATCATTTGCTGATGATACAGCTTTATGTTACATAACCTTAAATATTATTGATCTATGGTCGCAAATGCAAAGTGATCTTGATTGATAAAGATATAAGTTTAGTGCTCATTGTGTAAAATTGGAAGTGCCTGTGTAAACTGCATAGAGGTTGAACGTGCTAATTATATAAGATATCTTAGTTTACTTATTGATGAGAATCTTAATTGGAATTTCCATTAAAATAAACTAACAGAAGAGATGATTTATATAGGGGAGACCGGGGCACGTTTACGCACGGGGCATGTTTACGCAAGGTACTTTCCACAAAATCTGTAACAGTTAGAGCGCCACCAGTCATGACAGTATTGTGCTGCTACCTATCCCTCGCATTCACACAACTTTGGGCGCCATACCAGCTTTCGTTTTTGCGCAAAGAAGATTCTTCTGTTTTTTCTCAAGGTAAGTAAATTTTGACATATGACTTTCGAAGCATGTAGTGAGTTGACGTTTTATATTTGAAGGCAGATATATATATATGTTTATAAACGATATTTTATCTTTATTTAAGCCTGTGTTTAATTGAACTGAAACTTCTAAGGTTATAAATGCTAGTGTAAAAATAATTTCAAATGTGGTGGTGGGGCACGTTTACGCATTCTCTTCGGGGCACATTTACGCACTGCGTAAATGTGTCCCAGCTGTATATATTTATTTCGTGCCAATTGATTATCGAGATAGGTCCTTAAATGAGTGTCCTAGGCCTTCTACTTCAACACAGGGTACTTTCCGACCCCTGAACAAATAAGGCCTTTTGAAAAAAAGAGCAAGGCTTGACACCAAAAAAAAGGAAAAAGAAAAAGGAAGTCTGCCATCCTTACCGATACACCAATCAAAGAATCCCTCAGAAAAGAGCAGGAAGAAACAAAAGCTAAAAAAAACTAAGAAGGAAAAAAATTGCTTTGTGTGTCTAATGCTTTTAAAACAAAGGCAACAAAACCAAAAATAAAGTAACTAAGACAAAAGGCAAGATCCTACCAATACACAATATACCAATAAAATCCTCAGAAGATGAGGATGAGGATTGTGTCTGTATTTATTGCGTGCAATGATACAAATGTAGCAAAAGTAGGCAAGAATGGGTGCAGTGCACGCGATGCAAATGTGGGCCCACAAGGATTGCGCCACAGGGAACAGTTTGTTTTTTGTGTGCATAAACTGCAATAGTGATGATGAAGATGCCGAATAAGTTGCGTAATGCTTTAATATGTTGTTCTTCTAAAAATAGTTTTATGTACCACTAATAAAATTTTTATCAAATTTATCTACATTCAAGCGTTATTTATTAGTAATGTAATTTAATCCCAGCTGTTTACTAGTGCGTAAACGTGCCCCAGTGGATGCGTAAATGTGCCCCGTACCCGGGGTACGTTTACGCACCCGACATGAGAGTGAATAAGTTTAATTTTCACAGTTATATATGAGATATTGTAAAAAATATTTTTGAAACATTATAGCCTGATAACTGGTCTATAACGTTAAAAAATGTATACTTTAAAAGAGCAGACAAAAAAATGTGAAAAATAATATAAAAAAATCCGCGTAAACGTGCCCCGGTCTCCCCTACTAGTTATTATATACTATACTAGTGTTTATATAGTTTTGTCTATTGCGTTACTTGTGCCCGCTATCTGTTATTCATTCTGTTCATTTTGCCTTGGTGAATTCTAAATTGCAATATGACATAACTTGTTGGGGTGGAGCCTATGCCTCAAATATCCAGCCATTGTGTATCACTCAAAAAAATTTAGAGTAATTTGGCACAAAGGAAATCAGAGCATTTTCTTCCCGTAATAAAAGAGCTGGGCATATTACCCTTGAGATATTAATTTGTTTACAAGGTCATACATTTTTTTTACAACAGAGGGGGAAATAGAATAGATCCGAGTGAATATGTCGGCAAAATAAAAGGAAAATTTGGCATTAGTATTCCCAAACCCCGTAAGCAAAATTTCAAACACTCTTCCAAGTACCTTGCCCCCAAATTGTTTGGTTCTCTACGTAATGAATTGAGAACTTGTGACACTTTAACTGCTTTTTTACATAACATAAAATTATGGTTTTTCATAAACCAAACATTGAAAATCTATTTATACAGCTTAGGAAAGTGTATGTGATACTTGACTTTTGCATATGCAGATGTTGTAAAAGTATTATTGTGTAATTTTGTGTTGCAAAATATTGTTTTAGTTACTTAAAATTCTGATTGGCTCACGGAACTTATGGATATATATATTTGTGAAAAAGTGATTTGCTGGGAATTGTGACTGTAGTGATTGGTATAAAATGTCTGCCTCTTTTTATGTTGAGATGGTAACCCCAAAAACAGAATATATCTATTTGGGATACCTAATTCCACTTTGGAAGGTTGCTATTGAATATGCTGGTTATATATTAATTGATTTTGTATCCAATGGTGGAATAAAAATTTATAATTATATTATTACTATTTCTAAACGAAATTTTACACATCTCAGGTAGCATCGTTGTATACGAAAAATATCGTGGCGTGATGCTGGTAAACTCTAGTGAAAAAATATTCAATGTAATTCTCGTATCATACTTATTACTAATTGTATTTCACGGCGTCATCGGATGAGCTTAAATAAAAGTTGGTCCTAGTATTTTTGCATCTTTCTCGAAGAGTAATAATTCACACTCAATGACCCAAGGTAATCGCTCCACTACCTTGAGAAAGTACAATTCATGGTTCAGGAAAAATATCGTGCATACCATCATCATCGGAGCTTTACAATCAGGAATTTATGGGAAATGATGTTTTTTGTAAGCCCCTTCTTTTTTGCTCAACGAATAATGTTATAGGAAGAAGTATTGCGGAGTAATAAGGAAGAGATATATTCTGGTCATAATGTCATAAATAAACGCGTTTGGTTAAATTAGGGCCATTCTAGTAAAAAAATACAATGCTTGGATCCATATAGTTTACCTCTATTTTTATTTACCATAAACGCATGGTCATATTTTAAATTAAAAAAGGAGATTGCTCACACGATGACCAAACAATTATTTCATATCTACTCAAAATATGTCAAAAATGAAAAAGTTTTTGTTTTATACATATTAGTATATGCCAAAGTAAGTTGTAGTTTACATATACCTTGGATCAGTGCATTGTTACATTTTAGCCATAATAATTCACTGCACAACAATTCATTCTAGTTGACTGAAGTTGGAGTTTCTACTTGAGCTGCAATCTTAAATACGACCAAAGGTATCCCGTTGAAATTTAATATAAAGTAGATTAAATAAAAATTTTCGATTAATATTAAAGCAATTCCTATGGTATTTTTTTCAGAATGCTTGAACTTTTTGGGACGTTTACTATTCATTAACCACCCAGGGAGAGCTCGGGTTGAGTATGCAAAAATCTTTTGTGACATTAATATTAATTACATAACCTTAAAATTTGGAATCATGAAGTGAAAAGATAGAAATTTCAGACAAAATATAGGTGTGTAGAAGAATTGAGATAAGAAATTTTCAATTGGCATTTTTTTGGCCCCAAAAGGCGAAAGTTTTAGCCCTGAATCTTGCGCGCGAGTAATCAAAAAGAAAAAAAATATGCGTAGAGTTTAATTGTTTTCTTGTTAACTTGCTTAATGTGGGATTAATACATGCAAACTAGAGGCAAACAGCCCCTTTTAATTGTTGTTCACCGTTCTCAAAACTTAATTATCCTGTCTTGAATTTTTCAAGTCACGAAAAAATGTATGTTTATCCCTGTGTTATTCGTTCAAATAATATAGAACAGCATGAAAAGAAACCTCTCTTTCAAGGTAAGTACTTTACTGATGTAAAAGTTAAAAATGCGGGGTAAAAATAATCCTTTAAACTGTTTTTGTTTTTGGATTATCACCATTCTTTTGTCTTGTAAATAGGCGTGACAGACACGCGGACCGATTTTTTTTACCATATAGCCACTACTTAACCCTGTATTATCCCATGAGTTTTTATTTTAAGTTGATTCAAAGGGGAATCCAAGTAGGGAAAATGCTCGTGTGAAAGAAAAAAATGAAGATCTGGCTGTTTCCGGAGGAAGTAGGTAGTCTGGAAGTGTCCGGAGGAAGCATTCTGGCCTGAAAGCTTATACAAACCTATGATTTCGTTCTGGGTCCAATCGATGGCCATTCTCTCTGACTACTCGACCTACATATCCGTCTCCAGCAGAGTCGTTAGCAACCGCGAATATTAATTAGTTGGCCGGGGTCTCTCTCTCGCTCGGCGAAGGGTCTACTGGAAGGATCGCATTGAAATGATATGCAAATGAAAGGAAAGCAATATGCATGCGGGATCCAAGCGCGGGGCCATAACGAGAGTATTCCAGCCGACGAATTTTATAATTTAATGAACCCACGAGTGCAGTCGAGGGCAAAAAAAATATTTAGAAGATGCACCTTGAGATGAAAAAACACTCTGGTTTCAAGATGTCAGCCCCGAAACAAGCGTTCAACTGGGTCCAAATAGGTCGGTAATTACCAAATTGCTCACGTGTAGAAAATTGACGGAAAAGCTTGGCGAGGTCATTGACATTATTCCTGCCTTTTTTCCAATCGTGAGGAAGGAAGATTACTTTCCAGTAATGGACCCCACTCCTCATCATTACGAGGGTAGAATCAGAGAAAAATCTAGACGAGATCCTCTAAATGGATAGAGTATGATCAATTGAAAAAATGACATTTAATCCTATAGCCTTAGTTAGAAGGTATATCATAATTGAAGTTTTAGATTAAAACAAAATTTTTGTGAATGTGCATTGTATAGTACTATTCACTCCATGGAAAATCAGCATAAAATAAACGTGAGTCTCAACTGAGCGTTGCATAATTCTATTGGATAAAATGTTAAGCTTCTTAAAGACAGATTCAACACATGTTTATACCGTAGATTTTAACCTTCGTCCGCATAATATGAGGAAACCATGTATCATAATTAAAAATCCGAGATGCGAGATTTCAACGGAAAGACGAGGAAATGAAATTTGAGCCATTTTCAAAATGACTTCAGTTGTTACTGTCGATGTTACTGAGAAACATAAGGCTATTTATCAAAGAAACTCATAATTTGCGTACCGCAATTTTATCATCATGTGAAAACATACTATTATTTCCACTATCATAAAATGCTCGATTAAAAATTAATTTATATACTTTACTGGGTTTGGAGATTCAATGGGAAATAAAAATATTAGTCATCATAATTTATCATAAAATATCTATGAAAATGTCAAATACTTTGCTTCTAGAGTACTTTTATGCCTCATAAGGAAGACATATCATCATATCCATTTTAACTCTCACTTTTGGAATGCAGACCCCTAAATTTATGAGTTCGTGTATGTACACATTTTTGTTCATCATTAAAAAAGCAATTTGTCATTGTTTACTATTATTTTCACTAAGGATAAGGATTATTAACTCAACAAATTTTTCTCTATGTAAGTCGTACAAATGTCAAACACCCCTCAGCAGATAAGCAGATAGAAATCAGAAACCGGTGGGGAGGATAAGAATACTTAATTTCTTTTTAGACATTTTCCGAGCGAGCGTTTTTTGATTATATCAGTTGTTTAACATACATCTTAGTATCATCACATAGAATAGGAATTATAATTATCATCCTAAGGTTTGGATTTTCATACTTTCAGGCCTCGTTTCTGAGCTTGGAGACCAAATGAACAGAAACACAAGAAAATTTGAGATAATTCATAAAGGAATAATCAGGTATGCTCTACAGGAAGAATAGTAGTCGAAATTTTAAGGACAGAGAGAAAGAGTACCTTTGAATGCCGAATTAAAGTCTCAAATAATAACTTTACGGAAGGTGGGTGGAACGTACTGACCTAGTGTGAGCATACAAGAGACAATTTATGTTTGCCCTGAACCCAAATATAAAGATCGGTAAAGAAAAGTTAAAAAACGCAAGTATAAATACAGTAACCTCTTTAAATTTGTAATCCTTACTTTTCTAAAAACCTCGTTTCCTCAATTTCAAACACAGACGAGCATATCTACCTTGTTAACAAGAACAGTACATGGTGATCGCATTCGTTTTCAATGTGAAAACTGCAGTTTTTCAGAACTTTGAATACCAAGTGTGTCAAAAGTTGCACTTAAATTGTAATGGTACGTGTTTCACTTAAAAGGTAATGTCTTTTGAAATACTTTTTCCTGTCTAAGGATCTTAAATTTGATATCTATACAATAAAATCATATTTTGTACTTCTAAATCTAATTTTTCTCCTGCTATGTTATGCCGCAAAGAAATAATAACGAGAGAATGATTGAATAAAAATAATGGACGATTTCAGAGGTTCCATTAACCTCAAAAAATGTAACCCAACTCAATATTGGTTGGCACAAGGTATTTCATTCTGGTACATTTTCAAAATACATTGATGAGAGTTGAATAAATAATATAACTCCATGAAGTTTCTCATAAAAATGGGATTGCGATACACGGCTTACATCTTGAAGAAATTCAAAGTTTTCAGAATTCAATTCCACCACTCATCGGAACAAAATTGGCTAACTTTAGAAGAGTCACTTTATAAGAACGCTCTACATCGTTCAAGCGATTAGTCTCCAGAGGGGGACTATATCAAGAGAGTTCTTGGGCTATTAAATGAAGGAAGTCAGCAAAAGGCAATAAGATCAATCTTTTCTCAATCCAAGGCAGTGTCCATCTCAGTTCTTAAGCATAGTATACCTGATTTTTGCTTCCTATTTCGACGCCGAATCTAGAAAATGTGGCAGCGACCAGTGTAATTTAAAACACACGAGGAATATTAAACCCTTGTGAAAATAATTCGACTTCTATCTCAGATTAAATGATTTATAAATTACGCCATCCATAAGAAGCTCGTGAATTCGACTAATAGAAGTCATAAAGTCAGATTTTCTATGTCTGGTTGGAGCTTGAAGTAGTGATCAGCCAAGAGAAATCAATGGACATCGTTTGAGCATCACATTCAAGCATATTCGCCGAGTATAATTCTGGATTTCATATTATGGTAACCGAGCAAAATAAAGTAAAGCGGGGATCTGTACCGATGTTAAGTGGGACCAAAGTCTCATCTTCTCTGTGCCTAGAAACCAAAAAGTTCACATGGAAATTCGGAGCTAAAAAACAAAGCTCTTCTCGTTATCAGCCAATTACCCCCTCGAGCGATTGCCAAAGTGAAGGTTTTTTTAAAACATATTTAAGAATTTCCTCTTTGATAAATACTTTAAAAGTAGTTGCTATTTAGCTGTTTGTTTCTAGACAAAATTTCTCTGCAGAAGGCTTGAAAGAAAGTCATAAAAGAAAAAAGATAAATCAAACGTTGTATAACTTCCCAATCAAATATTTAGTGCCAATAGAGGCAGTAAGCGTGTCAAAAGCTATGGTTCACACTTATGACAATATGCATTGATCCCGCAAAAAATGTAAATCCCTTAAAAAAAGTCAGGACAACAATCAGTAAGTTTTTACTTTGAAGTTTTCAGTTATATATGTATTTGAAGCAAACGTTTGTTTGCCGGTGCTGCTCAATTTCCATTTGGCCAATACTAAAACAATCAAACACTGAAACACCGTATTTATTTTTTACGGTATGAATATGAAAAATTACTGAGGAGAATTTTGAGATAAATATGAAGCCCGGCATTCATTTTAAAGATTTTTAGCTGCCCATACGGAATTTAAAAACCTTATCAAAAATAGAAACACCGCTTTGATGAACAAAATCTTTATGATATCTCGTATTAATCTTCATCCATCCTTCAGCCATCATTCGACAGAAAATGTTCTTGTGACTCTGGTATTACATCACTTACTCCTGGAAGTCGATGTAAACTGAACGCCAATTCTGTTTAGGAATCTCATGCTGAAAAGAACCTCCTGTATTTGACGAAAATGGCAGACTTCATATACACATATAAATCAATGGTATTGGTTGAGGGTAGCCATGGTGTCTAAATTTCCTCCATCACAAAAATTTAAGTGTATTTTTAAAAACGATTTCATGGAGAACATCATATATATTTTAAATTTGGGAGTGTTTGTTAAATATATTTTCTATTTGCCTAAAATTAAACTGTAAATATGGTTTTAACATTTAACTAAGACCATTGATTTTTTTAATATTTCAGAGATTCGCGCAGCAAAAACGAATGAAATATTTTCCCTTGGTAGTCTCAATACACAAATTTTCTCTTGATAATTGACTCCCCTCCATTTATACTCAGCAAAGACGCCCCCAAAATGAAATTCTGGCTTATTTAACGTACATACTCTACCTGGGTGTCAGAGGGAAATCATTTCATTTCTCAAGGCTTTTAAAGCACATGTATTTTATAAATGCCTCAATACCCTAAAATCATCCCTCCCTAAAAATTTTTCTGCAATGACACCAATTCATTTATTTACACAATTTTTAGTCAACGATTATGGGCACCATCTCATCCATAATTTTGCAATCACTATGATTTGAGTTTTTATGAAAGCACAATCTAAAGGAAATTAATCAACGAAAGCATTAACAGAATAAAAAATTAGCGGTAAAAGGGGGCTTATTTATGCCTTAATGATTTACATAGTAATTTAAATTTTTAATATAAGCAAGAGATATAGACTTTTAGGAAAATGTTTTAAACTACACGGCATTATTGTAAACCCTTAGGATGATTCAGGAGTATTATTTCGGATTCTAGTCCCAGCAACTTTTATTCCATTGCGGATTCTACTCATAAAAGAATTCATATATTTTACGAGAACGGGTAACAAAATTTTCGAAAACGAGTGAAAAGGAAATTTGTCCTTTCGTTTATTTAATACTAATACTAATGTGTAACAAACATATCCTCATAATCTAATCGTTCTTCGCACGCACCGCGAAGCTGTTAGCCAGATCAAGACATCTTCCATTCTCACCTAAGGCGGGCATTTCAATTACCTGGCTGCTAAGTAAAGTGTATGGTTCAAAGCGGTCGCTAGAGGCGGAAAATTGCGTGAATATTTTCAGGATACGCCTAATCTTAATGCGCGTAATAAAATTTAAAAAAAAATGGCAATTGCGGAACTGACTAAACTGGACTGGAGACTTCAACTTTGAACTGTTTCTAGGACAAACTACCAATTCTAACTTGGCGTTTCTTCCGAGGTTTCACGATTATTAAAATCCAGTCAAGAGTGGGAAAAGTTAATAAAACGGTTATTTCACAGTTTAAGCGTGCACGAAAACAGACGCAACCATCAATTCTTAAATGCATAATGGGCTGCATAAATCACTGTGTATCGTATATCTCACAAATTTTTTTATCCGGTAGAAAGGTGTACGTTATTGTAGAAGTTATCAGGACATGAGGTTTCAGAAAACGGCTAGAAAAAATATTATTAAATTAAAAAATTAGCCATCTCAAATTGAACCAAAATACTTTAAATCAAAAGGATCTGCTTCAGTCAAAAATGTTTCTGAAACTTCTTAAGAAAAAGAAAATAATTCAAATAAATACTTATATAAATAAGAAAAGATCCTATTAAAATAATAATTTAAGATAGCTTTGCATAGTAAAACTGAGAGAATTCTACGTCCTCATTTTGTTCCATGTGCACATAATATGGTTTAAAAAATGAAACTGATTTTCCTCGAAATTTCTAATGATACTAAAATGGATTGGTGCTGTCGAATGTATTTTATAAGCATTTAAAAAGACCTCAATGTCTATTTTTGCTTAGCACGTGTTTACAGAGCTCATTTCATGAACGAATTGTACATAATTAAAAATCAATTGCTTACATGTTATTGATAGTATAGCTACGATTTAATATATTGAGAGTTCTCTGTGTTGCTTTTTATTGGTACGTTTCTCTCCAATCACAGATATTGTTCAATCAAGAAATCTACGTAACATTTTTGATATTTTGTGAGCATTGTAGGTGGTCGTATTCAACTACACATTCAATTCATTTAGAATGATGGGAGCGGACTCTGCCGAATAGCATAGAACATACCTTAAAGTTTTAAGAAGGTCACCTGGGTGAATGAGACTTAAATTATATGAAGAATAATGGAGTTAGCCTGCGTTATGTGGAATCTCAGCTTCTGCTTCTTGAAACTGAAGATTATTTAGACAGTAAAGATTTGAATTTCATTTGAGTTCCTTTGCACAGCGAAATATTTTAGACGAGAGCAAATGCAAGATGGATAAATTGATGCGATCATGAAATAAATACAGCAAATACTAGCAATTGGAATGTAACTTTAAGCATAGTAGGATTTTATATTCACATGGCAATTAGTTTGGAATGAGGTGGCATACAAAGCTGCAAAAATCTATGTAGGCCATTATTATTCCTTTTACACGTCCAACTATAACAATAGCCCTCACCAAATTTCATTAGAATGCAATATTTCACATTTCAATTTTCATGTGAAAGAAAACTATGCCTAACCGTTATTAATTTACTAAACAACATGAACATACATCGCTAGGTTTCAAAAATGTATTAGTTAATGACGATTTAAACCATGTTGTACGTAAGAGAACTTAAGCGCCTAGGAGCATGAATGTAAAACCTGTTATTAGCGAAAATCACTCTCCCAACATTGTTATTTTGCGCAATTTGTTCATAATACCTTTGTTATTGCAGTACTTTTCTGAAAATATTCCTCTTTTACAAAAAAATTGTTTCTGCGATGCGACATTTCTGTCAAAAATACGTATATTTTCGGTGTACTAACCTCTCTACCAATCGATTCAGTGGATCGAATACGAGATTTCAACGGCTTTAATATTTCAATAAAAGACTTCATTATATTTCACTTGTGCTGCCCAAGTTTCTGATTACATACATATCTTCTTCAATTATAAAATGTTCATATTATCAACTTCTTCTTTTTATTTATTTATTTATTTTGTTTATATATATTGTTCAACAAACTTATAATAAGGTCAACGAAACCTAGTAAATAAAAATATGAACAATTTTTTCTCAACTGCTGTATCCGGCTGCATTTAATTTTTTAATTCGAAATTAATTTTTCATGCACTATAGTTTTTTGTTCTGTATATGGAAGCCTAAATTGCTCTTTTGAAGTAACCCAAGGACTAAAACTAGGAGACGGACTAGCTCTCATGCTTTTCAATCTGGCCCTAGAGCATGTTATAAGAAATACTGGAATTGACACTAACGCAACCCTCACAAATAAATCAAAACAAATTGTAGGATACACAGACCACCTGAATATTTTCGGAAGATCTGTGTCATCAATATAGAAAGCCTTTTGGAATCTAAAAACAGCTGCTAAAGATCTAGACCTTACTGTAAACTAACGTAAAACTAAGTTTATGTTAAAAAGTAGAAAGAATAGAGTTAGTAATGGGCAAAACATCTCCATTGGGAACTACACCTTTGAAGGTATAAACAACTTTACCTATTTGAGTACCAATGTATCCTTGGGCAGCGATGAGACCAAGGAAAAAAGCAAGTAAATACACGCAGCAAACCGTACTTCTACTCCCTACTTCCACAAGTCTTTTGACAGAAGGGAAGCAAAAAGACACCGACAAGTCAGGACATTACGAATGCTTATCCGGCTGATAGGTATAAATGTGTATTTGCTAGCAGCTGAATAAGTTGCACTTCGCAACCAAAACTAACAGTGCAGTCAAGAAAATTCTCTTTTCTTGAGAATCGTGAGAGAGATTCTTCATTTTGGCCAAAATCTTGAGTAGAAACCGAACATAGCGATGATTAAATTGAAAAATGAAACAGCCGAGAATTTAATTAAATCTATCCGATCACCATGCTAATGCCTAGTATATTGGGAGGAAAATTTGTAACGTGAATCCGTGTTAGAGGAAAAACCGATAATATGACTTAGCATAGCAGCTAATTTATTGTATCTTCCTAACATTATATCATACAGCCACCAAAGGTCAAAATAGCCAAGGAATTCTAATTTTATGAGTAATTTTCATTTTGAACATTTTAACGGCTTTCTGAAGACCTCTATGCGCAAAACAACAGCAGCAACTCTTGTAGTTACTATTTTTAGCATGGACTCTGGCGTATGATGAATTTTTAACATTTGCGTACAAATTACAAAGCACCTCGCGCTGTGAGCCTAAAAATAGTCTTAGTGGTTTGAATACCATACATTAGCTCCGCATCAGATTATCATCATCAGTTACTCACTTGTGAGTTTGGTAGGCAACATTTTTCATTCTACCCTGTCTCCTACAATATGAATTGTGAACTTTTAGCGCTTCTGTTTCATATCCCGTTTTGAATTGTGTTTGTCTCTCAGTCTTCCTTATGGGGATTTATCTTCTGCTAGCTAAGGGATCTGGAATCACATGGAAGCCTAAAAATAATTACATTGAACCATACCTCTAGGAACCACGCTCAAGTTGCTGATAATTTTATATTTTTTGGTTCAAGAAAGACTAAAAGCCTTGAATCCTGAGTAAAAGTTATTAAACCCAGGATAAAATACCCAATTTAAGTTTATTTTATCAGCAAACCTGGAGGGCCCACTTTTCTGTCCTCGAGCCGTTCGGCCTTTCCCATATGACCCATTTTCTTTTTATACGTGAAACAAGTGCGGGTACAATATTTCATGGCAATAGTCTTGTAAGTTGATCCGTAATGAGGAAACATATATTACACTACTTTAGGGCCATTGGGTTGGTGAAAGCATGCCTCTGAGCTCTTTGATTTTCTTAAGAGTTCAATTTGTGTTTTACGTATATCTCTAACAGTATGCAAAACTCAAAGTTTACTCTATTCTACAATATCCAAATGACAATTTTTGAGGTTTTTAAGACCCTGGAGCAGATTTCGATAGTTCTATGGCAATTCTATGCAAGTATCCAAAATTCATGGCACATTACAGATCAATCCGTCGAGCAATTGATTGATGAGAAGAAGAACAAACATCAACAGACGGCCACCACCCCAATTTTACATAAAAGTACCAGCAGATATTCCTGCTGATTCTCGGGGGGATAAATGTCAGAAGCATCATCTTAGATTATTTATGTAAAAGAGAATCTAGGTTCACATTAAATATCTTAGTGTTTTACAAAGTGAAATATGTCCCTTGAAATTAATTATTCTTCCGTGGAACTTTCCTATTATGTGTAACTTTGGGTGACCCCATAAGGATGATACTGACACCAGTTACGCATAATAATGATTTGTATTAAGCAATATCATTGAAATTTTCTACTTATATATCACCAAAAATTTTCCAACAAGGTAAAATTTTCGGTACACTCTTCCAGTCTTTTGATAATTTATCTAATATATTAGATATTAACATTAGCTATTAGAAAACTAAAGGAAGATTATCGGTATTATAATTTGAAATTCAAAAATGAGTCCCATTTTAATGAATTTTCTTGTCTATATAAAGCTTACCTTCCAAAAAACTAACTGAATTACAAGCTAAAATTATTACTAAGAATGCAAAATAATTAGTACAGCGAAGAACGCAAATAATCGGGTTAATCAATGGACTAGAAATTCAACGACCACAATAAAATCAGAGGGCATGAAAAAAATGATGGACTCAAAATTTAAACGTAAATGATAGATTAATTGCAGCCAACATACCAGCGTGGGAAATTCTGTCTACTCAAAGATATTTTTGGATATGAATCTATTATTAAATGACCAATTGGAGCATGAAAAAAGCTATTGATACTCAGCTTTCTCGCTACCTTCTCAGCATATTTCATTTATTCTGTGACTCATTCCACTAATCTCTCATAGTGGGGCAGTTTGCTTTGAGCTAGAAATATTAATACGCTTCTTTTTCAGGTTGAAGCTAAAGGCGACAAAACCTCTAGCCATTAATAACTGTTTCACACGCTTTCTAGGTTATCTGCTAGACGTCATATTTATTAGCTTCAATTGCACTCCTTCGGGACTTCTACATTAACCTATGAAGTTGGAATGGACCAAAAGGATTGATAGCCACTCTAATTACCCCAATAACTTCAGTATAGTGTATGTTATGCAATATGTGCATAAAAATCCACTCCTGATATTAGTGATCAATAATCTACTCCTATTTTTCACAAACAGGCGGTGAGCGAAATTCCACAGAGGAAATTTCATTCGCGAGGTCATAGTTATTGGCCCCATTCTTTGGATACTAGAACTATCCACAAAGTTTATCAATAGAGTAGGCACCAAACTGAGTTCCATGCATGCCTTTAATCTCGCAGACTAATCGTGCACTAGACTCCTAGATAACCTAGACTCGCTAATCGTGCACTTTGGACAGCATTTCTGGCATCATATGTCCGGTAGTCCTGAGAAATATTACTTTTAAAATTCTTTGAAAAATCTCTTTGGGGAAGGCATTTCCTTAGCTTAACTTGCTTAACGTCTCGATTTTGAAAGATCTGGGATCATTTCCTGGGCAATGTGAATTAAATTTTCTCTGAGGCATTTCGTGATTAAGTATGTGAAATTTCGGGTAACCTAGTAAAGGATATCCTGGATAGTGCTGGAATCCTTATAGTTCACAAAAGACGAGGATAAATATGTATTGGGAAAAATTGCGGTGATGACAAATAATTTCCACCGGGTAAGATATTCCATGGTTGGCCGAGTCGTTCATCGTCTTCAGGGCAGAATGACGACGGACGAGTCGACCATCAAGCCGATAACAATGGAATCTCTGAAACGAAATACTACCCGAGTCATATCACAGGGCTCTGATTGTAAAGCTGAAAGCCTCTGACTGTAGTGATCACTTTTTTAGCCTAATATTGCAGGTTTTTTAGCAGGATTTACCATATTCTACTAGTGTAGTCACTTTTAATTTCCTGCTAAACGCAGGAGAAATTAATGACACCGGATGAATGACCCGGAATGGGATGTTTGATTATTCCGGATGATATTAACTATAGGTATCTTCAAGTATTTACGGGATAAAAGTAAGAGTTTAGCTACCCAAATAATTTCAAATAGGTCACGCTGCTCACACACCTCTTAACATGAAAAAAGAGAGAACTCTGTGTCGGGCCAATAAAACTTTCTTAAATAATTTCCTCCATACCGACCTTCCTAAGCCGAATGTTGAGATCATAATGGATGTACGAGTTTTATGATCAAAAATACATTTGTTACCATTTACTAAATAATGAACTAATGTTCCTGCTCCTGAATAGTAATATTGAACAACTGCACCGATAAAAACATAAAATTTAACTGTTTTAAAAACATTTCCCGGATATGCTCATATGCAGACTCGATGCTCATGAAACAGAATTGATGACATTTTACATGAAAATATTTTATTCGTAGTCAATGGTGATATAATTTAACATACCTTCATTATGATCTAACTTCATTACTGACAGCAATGGTACATAAAATTTATTTGTACAGTTGATAATAATATTCTGGTAGGCAAACAGTTACCAGAGGCGGTTCTTAACCTTTGGGGGGCCTGCAAAAAGATCTCAATTTTTACGGAAATATTATTACCTATGACTGAAATAATGCAGAAATAGCAAAAATTATTACTGTTATATCTGTAGGTAGATTGTTGATAGATGGTTGAGATTCAATTTTTCATTTTGACGATATCTTGAATATATTTTATTTTTATTTTTATGAGACATTCGCAATGATGGCTTCTGGTTGGGTGAAACAGTTATTGAAGCAATGCTGCAAGATTTCTGCTCACGGCCATTGCCATTCAGGTATCTTGAGGAGATTGCATGCCACCACAGATTGAACACATATTCGAAAGCGCAATGCTCACAACTACAGTAAAGGGGTTAATTAATTCGTAAAAATTGCGAGGATTTCTTTCGAATTTTATGTGGTAATTCTCCACCTAATTTAATGGAAAACTTATTTTCTGAGTGTCATTGTCCTAAAACTTAATGTATTTTTCAAAAAAACTAATAGCATTGAGCCCCAATTAACTTACTTATTACTCTCAAATAAATATTTTCCAAAATGTGATTTTTCATCTATGACTTCGAAGTATATCATTATAAGAAACAAACACTGAAGCTGCACAGAGTTCTTATACCATTAAATTGATATTTAGGAAGCTTACAGCCGCATTATAGCCTCCTTTAAGAAAAAGTTTTTGCTGTTCGAAAATTGAGTGATGCCCCACAAGCAAAGCTTAGAACGGAATATATCAATTAGGCTTAAAGCATGATATACTTAGTAATCAATCAAAATCCTGCAGTTGAATAAAATTTTGGGCAAACTCATCTATCAAACTAAACTACAAGCCTTTTTTATCACTTTTCCTTCTCAAAATATTGGTCGGTGCGGGATTCAATCAGTCATGAATCAAAAGATACTTAAGTAATCGAATGCAGTAAATAATTTTAAGATTCTCTGTAAGATATTTTCCCCTCTATTCATCCAAACATTCTCAAGTTTTATTTCCTCCATTTCAAACTTTTTTCAAACGCAATTTTTTCATTCCTTTCACGTAACCATTCAGCCACCCCGCTCCAAGTCTGCATTCTCAGCCCCTATAATTTCGCATTGATGGCACTGTATGTTCCGAATACGTTTTGCACGTGCAAAAACGTCCGAGTTTTGATTTATTGAGCTAAGCGCACGTGTTCGAGGTTGCACGTGACAACCAAAGTATTAATGCACGAGCGACTCATGCGGGAAAGAGGTTGAGGCAAAAAAAGGAGTTCGTGGAGCTATGTAAATTTTTCAATGCCATTTTGGCTTGAAATTGATTCGGAAAATTAAATTGGGTGGGAAGAGAAGCAAACATTCCAAAATGAGTTCATGATTGCATGAAAAACTATAAAAAAAATATGAGGAAACATAACTGGTGAGCAAATGCGGAAGGCTCTGAAAACGTTATGAAATCCAATTAGCCTTTTTTAAATGAATATTTTTGTTGACTGTGACCGTGTATCATAGCTTTGTTTGATAAAACATTTAATGCAATAACGCAAGCTATTTCATTTCATTTTGTTGCATTTTTCTGCTCGATCAATTTTTATGGCGATATTCAAACAACTTTGTCCTTGCAACAAAATCCATCCATAAATCATTAAAATGAACTTTGACATTTGTTCCTCAAACTTCCAGGATTTTCTTCGACAAAGCTAAATAAGTAAATATTTCAGCCCATCCTGCTTTATTTTATTGCATTTGCCTTTTTAGGCAGATATAATATTAGGTATTTAGAATATATATCAAACTCTGAGAGCGTTCAATTTTCTTACATCTTTTGAGACAATTGGTTCTTCTTTTTCTCCTAACGCTATAATAAAGTAATTCTTGTTATAAAATGCGTACCATATTTTTAACAAATGGAATGTTAACCCTTTTTTTACATGCTCGAATTACATGGAATTTCATGCGTATTTTATTTCGGCTTCGTTTGATTAAATACTCAGCTGAAGTTTTCCATTTCTCACTCGACGTTTTCCAATGCCATACTGTATAAACGTTTTTCGTCATAAAATTACAAATGGATGGAAAATGATGTTTGTAGATTTATTTCCACATGAAAAGTATTTTATTGCTACATTATATGGGATGCGTATGATAGGAAACAGTGAATGACATGAGTTTCCTTACCAGCTTAAGTTTTCAATATTGATTTTACAAACATGCAGCAAACATTTTCTACATAAAACATTTTTACTAGAGGTGAATTGTTCGGGATGGCTTATTCGGATACTCCTCCTATGCTCCTTTACCTGATGGTCCGGCCCGTCTCCCCAACGTACACTTCACCATATTCACAAGGAATCCGGTAGACCCCCGGAGTTTTAGCCCGAGGTCATCCTTTACTCTGACGAGTTTGCTTTTCAGTTTCTGAGGTGGCTTATGGATGGGCCGGATATTTTGTTTTCATATTGTTGTGTACACATTTCTACCACCTCTTGGAAACTTTCTAGAATTATAGGAAAATCCGCGGTGGTGGAACATAGCATAGGCAAGGACCGACGCATAATTTCTGACGACGCGAAATTGCTTGGCCGATCCAACGGTTACTGGGATCGGTTGACGAAGGAGGCCATTGATTCGGATGGAGACGAAAAACTTTGACCGCGACACAGGCTATGCTTTAAGCGCTGCCTGGGTTTTAGCACTCCACAAGTTAAGGCGGAAAGAGAGGATATTGGTGCTAGCCAATCACAGGGAACCTGACTACTTTTGGCGCGAAACCTATAGGTATATAATGAGGCACCAATCTGGGAACTGACATGCCCTGAGGACGATGGCGGAGGTAGCCATCGAATCGTCGGCCAACAATTACCTAACTTGATTGAAAACCCGAGAAGACTTTAATAGGTGCTGAACATTTGCACATTGAAAACATGTTATAATCCTTAATAATTTCATTTGTACCATTTTCTCCATAATTTTCATTTTCCAGAGGTTCAGTACTTATGTTAGACTATAAACAAATCATTTCCGCGTGACACAATAAGAAATAAAGCTCAGGTTGCACTTCAGTGCATTAACCATTGCATTATATTAAATTACATGGCATACAGACCAACATTTAAAAAGAGTAGCTCATACACTTAGGATTTAAATGCTCAAGTTTACCTAACATTTCTGATCTCAGGTGGCTGTGAAATCTTCAAAGTGGTAACAGCCCCAGTGAAAGATTGATTTCAGTGCATTGTACGGTGCTGGAGATTATAGATATCAATCGAATGGTTCCGGTAGGTTATTGTGTGAATATTTATTTTCCAGATGAACATATTGGCTAAATAAGGCGGATTATCAGATGATAAAATTCCATAGGAAATGGTTATAATATTATTTAAACGTCTTTTTTTTGTATATTCACCAGTTTAAATGGCCATAAAACTTGTAATTCTATTTCAATTTTTGAGTTCAAAAATAAACCGAAATGCTGAGTTCATGTTCATTTGTAATTTAGCGTCACTTTCTTTATATAAGTTTGTGAATAATGAACAGCAGGAGTCGACGTGTGGAAATGTTAGAGATAATGGTGCCAATTGTGAGGGGAACAGTTTTATTGGCGTTATATAATGGATGTAGTATAAGGAGGCATTTCTGCTTTGTATTTTTTACTTGTGTTTCCAAATCAGGTGATTATTGAATCTTATGCCAAGATTTTATACTGTTTTTTCATACTATACGATGTGTTTCTCTACTCAAATTTTGGATATAGACGAAATATGTATTTAAGCCGCGAGATAACTTTGCCCAATAATCATTGACTTACCGTGTCTTATACTGAGCCTTGATTGTTTTTCTACGTCCAAATAGTTACTCGAGGGACATCATTATTGATTAGTGGGATTGTGTATTGTATCTATCTGTTATCGCTAAATGAACGTTAATTTGGAAGTCATCCGCAAGAAGATGGTATTTAAAGTTCCTCATGACTTCTTGATGATCATTTATGTTCAGAAAAAAAAAGAAGACTTAAAATTGAACCTTGCACTACACTTCTATGGTTATTTATCCGATTAAAATTAGTATTCCCAGGTCCTATAACTGATTGAGCACGGTTATTTAGATTAGATCGAAACCATCCATTGAACTCATTGAAAGATTGTATTTGATCAGATATTTTGCGCCATATGGGTGCTATGTCCCCTTCAAAAATCAGATTGCCAAGCATTTAATATGCGGTTATAGATGACAAATGTATTCAGTTGTTCAAAGGCCACTCTTTTAAGTATAATTTCACAAGTGTAGAGTATACAAATTCGTCTATAATAATGCTTCCAGATTGTGGGATATTGAATAGTTCGAAGGGATATATCGAGTAGGCTATCGAATTCCGGAATAATAACAAAAATTGCATTCTGTATAGCTAGGATTTTTGCCAAAAACTTGCTTTAGTAGTGATTTCATGCTTTCGTGACCGAAGAGATAGATGCGCGAATTTCCACAGAGAAAAAAATCATCCGCCTTGACCGTGAAACTCCGTGGCTAGTCCCGGATAGCTTAAAATTTGTCGAAGAGATAGATATTTGAGAAAAATAGTATTTACTTCCAGAAAACAATTGGGCTATGGTTTTTGGAAAAAATAATGTTGCGTGTGTCACATGTAATGCCAGTTTCATTTATTGAGAAACAGTTGTTAAGGATATCCATGTGAACATCAATAATATTTTGTGGTTTGACTGTACAACATCATGGTTACGAATCTTCCACATTGTTTTGGCGTTTTTATATTTCCCAAAGGCGTGCTTGAAATACTCTCCTTTGATTCTACGAATCATTTCTTTCATTCACTTCGTAGGTCTTTGTATTCTGTGTATATAGCAGAACCCTTGAAGAAAATCCCAAGCCCCATTCCTTTCTTTGATTTTTGCATTCATTTCTGGTGCAAGTCATGGCTTAGGAGGGTGAGAATCTCGTACCGTTCTCATGGGAGCGTAAGCATCAAGAGTATTTAGCATCACCACTTTTTCGTCGATTGTACTCAGTTCATCGATAGCATACCAATTAATATTACGCAGAGAATTACAGAATTGATCTCGGTTTAAAGACTTCCAATCTTTAAAGAACATCACTTTTGAAAAAAGGTCATAAACAGGAGTTTTTGTCTAAAGATTAATGTACACCTGATCATGCCAGGAAATAGAACAGACAATAGTCCGTAGGACAACAGTTAGTTAAAATCGTCAACAAAAATTAGATCCAAAGTCGTACTTGTACTTCTCGTATGGCAAGTGTAGGACAAAAGGACAGTACCCAAATTGCTACTTTGAAAGACATAGAATAGTGAGTCACTATGTAGGCTCTTTTTTTGCTATAACGTCCATAAGAGACTTAAAACGCAGGATATGATTAGATTAAATTGTTTTACTAATTAAAACCTCATAAATGATTAGCACAGCAGGAGTATTCCCCGAACTTTTTGTTGGGCTACTGTTGGGTAATGCCCGTTATATTTCTAAGGGTACGGTTAAGGTTAGCTCATAGAACTGAAATGGGCACGTTTCAAATATATGGAGTCGCTCGCAGGAATAACAATGCGATATGTGATCTGAATCTAACAAATGAGTTACTTAATTACCCTCCATCTACCATCTCCACGAGCTCTACTAGTCGCTTCAAATAAACTCCGATCCTTTTATCGCCATCCTCAGATGAATGTGATATCGCTCTCTGGATATTCCGCAGCTCTCCTCTCATGCTTTTTTTCTCCACTCCAGCCCACGTGCCACGAACACAAACGAACTCTTTGCGTGGGACGAAATCGTTTTGACTTCCACGAACCGAATATCCCGGGGTGAACTTTGAGCAATCAACTGAGCCCGATTCGTGGTCCGAAATCTTGATGAGCGAGTATCCTAGATCAATCCGGGTTGTGGATATGATTATCGTCACGCATTTAAAACTCAAGGAGACCGAAGGATTTTCAGATGATGGCGGTGATGGAGGAGAATAGGAATGGCGAGCCGGGTTTTAATGGACACAAATGAAGCACAAGTGAAGTTCCTACACTTACCGCCTCATGGTAACTCAAAAGCCAAATCAGGAGTGCTTGGCAAGGGATGGGTTTTCTCAAATATGCACGATATTCATTCCTCTGATGCTATATGGAACTAAAATAGCTAATGTACACACAAAAATCTACAAATAAATTATAAAAACCTACAAAATTTAGGAGGTTGAATAACATATTTTAGAAAAAGTAAAAGAAATACTAGTTGCATTACCTGCCAAGAGCTCGATATAGAAAGTTGCAGTATTGGTTAGTAAAGTCTTTTATCTTTTATGTGTATGATGATATTTTAAACCTGTTAGTTCTACAGTCAATTTCAGTATCTATATCGTGATGAATCTTGTATTTTGTTTACGGTTTTTTCCCAGAAATAAGATTAGCTAGGAATATATTTCAAAGATCATACCTAAAATTTAAAGTGCAATAACGCTTGTGCTGGTAATTTGACTAAATATGACAATAGTATGGTTAATATTGGGTACATCTTTGCGCCCGAAAATCATTTTTTTCGTCTTCATTTTCATTTTAAAATCCCTTCCTGTTCACTTTTCCACCATTCTGGTGTATTAGAACCATGTCTCTCGTACAAATGTATTCAAATGCCAAAAGAATCCAAGGCAAGGTCACAGTTCATTGGAAGGGGAGAGGACATCAAGACATTTCCCTAACATCAAATAGCAGAGAGCTTGAGCGTAGCATTTATCTGTGATCTGTCTAGTCTGACTACCTGCCTCCCATTGAGTTAAACGAGTGTGTCTTTCAGAAATTTGTCATTGATTCAGATTTTCGAGAACTTCTATGGCTACGCATTAAACGTATACTATACTATACTATAAACTATACGTATTACCTTCTCTGGGGGTGGGTGTATGACATTATAAGAAGTGCTTACGGACCTCCAAACAACCATAAATAAATTAATCTTCAATCCATTCCTTATCATCCATTTCATAGTTCACTGTCAGTTTAATGCGATAGTTGCATAAAAAAGTGGACTCCTTGCTTTGTGCGTCGCTAAATACAACTTTATTCATCTTCTAGCTTATGACTCATTATTCATGTAACAATGTAACTTGGAAGTTCTCAGATCCACTAGCTCTAAAATACCCAATTAGGAGGCTCTTTTTATAAAAAATACATTAATATTTTTCAACAATAGGATAAATTGCACTCATGAACGCAGAAAAACCTATGATAAATATCAATATTGGCTACAATTTTTTCTGGTACCGAAGGAACGGAACTCACTTTTCACATATCATTTGCTATTGAAATAAAAAATTATGAAGCTCTCATATCTTATAATTTTGATTGAAATTGTTGACCAAGTTTTAATGGATAAATTCATTCATAACATTTACTTCGAAATAAATTTAGTAAGCTTCTTCCATCGTATTAAAAATTTTCCTTTTATGAAGTAGAAATAAGAAGGTCATAAAACCGAAATTTTTGGGAAGATTAAAAAGCTAATGGAAACTCAAGCCCACTCCCTCAGAAGAGTTTTGTCATGTTTTAAACTCGAATATTTAAAAAATACTAGTGTAAGTGGAAACAAGGTGACTTCTGGATAAAACTATCCTTAAATGGTCGATTATATCGACATAATAGTATCTGATAAAGTCACCCTCTGGTTCAAATCGGTCTTTATTTGGTATTCATACCTGATTTAAGAAAAATATCTTATTAAATATTGGATGCATGTATTCTGATTGCGATGAATAAATAAATATCTAAGAAAAGAAAGAAGAAATAATTTTACTTTAATACATGGAACTAAAAAACTCTCTCTCTCCCTCTCTGTCTCCAATGTCGCTACAGCCCTAGTTGAGCCTTGGCCTCGACAATTTTCCATCTCCATCCATCTCGGTCTCTTGACTGTTCCCTCCAGTTCCTGATCCTTAGTAGGTATATTACATCCTTGCTTATGTTATTCTTGCTTAAGTGCGAAACCTCGCTCACTGGTCTCTTTCCTTCCATACTCTCAAAGAAGATTTTTTTTGCTACCCTCGTCTCTGGCATGATGGACATGTCCTGCCCATCGGAGCCTCATTAGCTTAATGTGTGTGAAAATTTTGGAGTCTTTTTACAGTTCACGTATTTCATGATTCCAAATAATTCTCCATATTCCTTCACTGTTTACTGTCCGATAGGTTCTCCTCAGCATCCTTCTTTTTAGGCTATCCAGTAGTTCAGCAGATTTGGCCGTCATTGTCCATGTTTTACTTTCGTATGACAGAACTGTACGTATAAGGGTTTTATGGATTTTGACCTTTGTTTCCCTGTACACATTTCTAGACTTAAGGACAGGAAGTAGGGAGTAGGAGTGGGAGCAACTTATTCAGCTGCTAGCAAATACACATTTATACCTATCAGCCGAATAAGCATTCGTAATGTCCTGACTTGTCGGTGTCTTTTTGCTTCCCTTCTGTCAAAAGACTTTTGCATATCGTGGGTAATAAGTCTTTATTTTTCCATGTACATATAATTTTAATTCAAATATTTCATTTTTACTTTTATCTTCCACTTATTTTTGCTGTCTAGAGCACTTTCAATCTGCCTGGTTCTATTTAATGATGGAAGATATCAATCGTTTTCTCAAATTAACGATTGGTCGGAGAAAGTGGACAAGTTATATCGATATCGACGTCTCTGAAGATTAAATGGCAGTGGTTCTCTGGACCCGTACAATAAGCGTGAATAAAATTTCAGTTGTTAAGGTACATCCACATTACAGATACTGCACGAATAGACAATGGCAAAAGCGAAAAATATATCAACCTAAGCATATATATCAAATCTATCCGCAGCTAGTCATTCGTTCGTGAATCGGAAATGTCGCATCCCAGTTAGAGAGTTCATTTGACTCACCACAGCTCCGTTTCATGTGGAAAATCCTTGATTTAGATCCGAAAATATGTGTATTAATCTTTGAAAAAATTGAAGCAGCGATGATAAAGTGCTTGGGCTGACGATGCAATCGTGAACTGTTTGAAAGGGTTGATGGAATGGTCACTCTTGAAAAAATTCACATTCGCCGGCGCGCGCGACGGATGGGAAATGATATCCATTCAGGAAAATATGACCGCATGCGCTACAGAGAAGCCCTTTTCATTTCACACCAGCGCAAAAAAGAAAGAGCGTTATACTGCGGGGTGGCGTAATTTTGGCAACCACGGGGGGATACATGGGGAGGAGGACGAGGACGGGAGGGTTTTAAACCTTCCTCTTTCAGTCGTTAATCACGCGGGCAACTGGAATTCACGACTGAGTCCCACGTCACGAAGCACGAAGATTCAACCTCGCCAATTGCATAAAAACGAAACCGAAAATGGAACTGTATATGGGCCACTGTCAACCTCCCTGCCCCCTTTGCACCCAACCCCTCCAGAATAGTAACCCTGTGGGAGACAGATTGAGGGTGCTGCGGGTGCAGAACGAATGAGGGCTTTCCCGCATGCAATGCCAACTACAGGGATTTCGAAGTTTCAGGAAAAAACATTCGCGATGCTTTGCGAATGTGGAATCATACACGCGAGGTTTTTTTTTATTTCGTCAACCGCGGTGGAATTAGCGATTTGAAATCCCGACGGAAATTTGCCCGACGTTGTGGAGTTTACGTGCTGTCTACTCTCCTCTGAATGTCAGTTTTAAATACTTGCTTAAACTCATATGAAGAGATGCTAAATGTGACGGTAGAATTCAGAATAAACTTTGTTACGTGTGAAATTTACTGAATAATTCTTTTTCGCACAACTCAGTTTTTCTGAGAGTAAAAGTTGTAATGTGTCACAAAGATTGACAAATTGAATTTTTTTAGATTTATCATTGGTAATTTATCGAGAATCCCTGGGCTGATGGTCAGTATGTTCATGTTTCCATGTCCAAGGTGAATCCTGTAGAATGAATTGGAACAAAAGAATTTCTCAAATGTTTTCCTAAGATTTTACTTCAACTAAACTTGCACTTCACCGAAAAACTCTCACTTTGAAAACTGACGGCCGTTTTGTTTTTCGTACAGTAAAATATTGATTTGATTAGTTAAGTGTGCAACACATTACCAAGGTATATAGTATACATAATTTTTGCTGAAAGGGAATAATTGTTTAAGTTCAAGAATCTACCTCGGATAATAGAATACTAGCTATAGAATAAAGAAATAAAAAATTCAACTATTTATCTGGTTAAAACACACTATTAAAAATATAAATAGGCAATATATTTATGCTATATGTGACGGTAGAATGCAAAACAAACTTTGTTACGTGTTAAATTTACTGAATTATTCTCTTTTGTAGCACTCAGTTTTCTGAGATAAAAGTTGCAATAAGACACAAGGACTGATAATTTAAATGCTTTTAGATCTTTCATTAATATTTTATCAAGAATCGCAGGACTTATGCGCAGCGCTTTGCCATACCTTTATGCAATGTGCCATTTGCCATTCCTTTATATGTAATATTATTTAAAGACCTTCCCTAACTGCCAAAAGATGAAGTTCAAATATATATATATAGCTAATACTGGTCAACACGAAATGCCTATAATGGCTGACGACAGCAATAGAAATTACACTTGCATCATTCATAGCTGTGTTAAAATATTTTCCCCCGTGAATGGTGAAGTGAACCGGCCTTTCCCTTTTTTTTTTAAATATAAACGCCGAAGAAATTTATTCATATTTAGCAATGGAATGACTCTCATTCATCAGGATTCGCAAAGAGAGGGATGAATGCTTGGCGATGGCACACACATCACGAACCTTGCAATGACCGACGTCAAAGGGACTCCGTCAACATCGTAAACCTCTCGACATGAAAAATATCGCCATCATAACTCTTTTCGGTCTCGAGGCACTGGCCATTTCCCAATCGTCCTCCGCCCGTGTAGTACCTCCAGCAATGAAGTAATGAAGAGTGAACCAACCGATTCCCGGTGACCTCCCGTTGAGTATTCGCTTGACCAGCGCTAATCCATTAACCTGTGGTAACGCGGGGCTATGGGAACTATGTAAACATCCCTGCGTTCTCTTGAGCAGGAAAACGCAATAAATTATCCTGCGGTGGTGAATCCTAGCCAGAGGTATGTACAACTCAAAATCGCCGTCGGTGGCAAGTAAATGCAATAGCTCCAACGTGAACGTCAACCGGTCACCGGTCATTATACACCATCCCCACAGGGATAAAATGCATTTGGGACGACTAAATTTATGCTTTTTTGCATCATTAAGGAGTCCTCAAAGAGACGAATGAGGCTTTTAGTGTGCCAAATGATTAAAGGAAATGAATGACGTAACGCTACAAAAAATTGTTCATTACGAGTCAAAACCGTGTTATCCCGTTTAAAAAATGAAACCATACGTGATGTAACTTTATGTTTATTCCATGTATTAATATATATTGCATTTAATTGAATCATTAAATCTTACTGAAACTCCCCGAAAGCTATTTTATTGTTATATACAACTATTTAAGAATATTATTCAATAAAATGGCAGGTCTACTTTAATAAAATTACTACCATTAATTGCTGTAGATAAATTACAATCTTTTGTTTTTTCTTCCTTCCAACTGTGATTTACATATGCTTTATGTTTTTTTAGGTTCGTTATCAAAGAGAGTTACACCAATAAAATTACACAAAATTGATAACAGAGAAAAATAAATGCATGCATACTGGTCCGATTATAAACATTAGCATTTATAAATGAGACGTATAATGAATATGCCATTCCTGCACTTGAAAAATCTTTTTGGTGAGACTAGTATTAATAATCACAACAATTCCTGAAGGATATTCACGCGGGACCATGGTTTTGAAGATGAGAATCATACATTGCTTAATGTCCAGGGTTGGCAATGGAACCCATATCGGCTTAACGATTAGATTTCGTTACGGTACACATTGATGGTATATGGTAAAGAGTTCCGCTCCCATTAAAACCTGTGAATAGGTTTTGGGAGAGTTTTGCATAGATCATGCTTAGCGGTATAACTAAAATCTTGCATAAAATGATTGTAAAGGTGAAACAGATACTATGACTTCCACTCAATTTTTATCCTAGACAGGCTTTGGATGCACGTGCATGGACGTCTATTCCTTGAAATACAGTAATTGTTTTCCGAAATAATAGTAATGGTGGCGTTTTTAATAAGTTCTCCTTAGAAAATATACAAGGCACCTCCAAAGATAAAGAAGACCTACTTTGGGCCACATATATTCCCTTGAATGTGGTGACAGTGACTACGTCCACCCCTGCCAAACTGGCAGGAAATTCGCCATCCAAGTAATGGAACATTGAAACAACTGTAACGCCATCTATATCAGCATAATTGATAGGAACTTAACCACCCTTGTAAAGTAACATAGAGCACGCTTTACGACAGGGAATGTCAAAAAATTCCGTCTTGCAAAACCCTACAGTGGACACAGCAGTCAGTTTAACCCACGTGGTTTGCACTCAGAAAGGAAGGGCTTAGCTTGAACAAACTCGAAGAGCTGGAAATAATTAGAAATGTCAGCTGAAAAATATGTATAATTGCTAATGAATAATCAAAAATCTATCGCTCCCCCCGACTCCATTTTCCTTCCACCGTTAATCCCTTTAGCCTCCAGCAATCACCCCTCTAGCAATGACCCCAGAAATCAGTACGTCTCACATTTACCCTTCCCTCCTCCTGACCAGCCTTCTAACATTTACCATCCCCAATTCCTTCTTTCATTCTACTTACATGAATCTCACAAAAGACTACTTATAATGCCCCATAAATTACCTAATGCCGTTGATTTTCAGAACAAATGTGAACTAATTAATAATACTAAATAAAGATAGGACGTTTCCATAGCCAAAAAGATTTCATTCTACATACGAAGTCATTCGATTGATATCATCGTATAAATTGGCCGCAAAAAGAACCAAAAAACTCAGTGGGAACAAAGATACAAATATTAAGTCGGAACGAGCAAGTTTATGTTGTAAATATCAGTACTTTGATCTGCTTTTTGGCTGGCGAAAAAAGATTACACAAAATTTTTGCGTTGTTATAGCTCGGTAGCTATTATGTTTAAACTGCATAATGATTTACTACTGAAGTAACATAGATTCTTCATAGTTAGCTTATTACCATTAATATTATTACCATTACCATAACACCATCAATAACCATTAAAATAGCTATGTCTGGTTTGATACTCTCTGAATCACTGACTTATATAATTTTTTGAGATTTTCAAGTAAGCTTTTCTAGTATTGGAGTTGGTAAAGAGAAAAGGGTTTTTATTGCAATCACGTAGAAAAATCCAAAATATTAGAATAAAGACCAATTGAGTCCAGGAAAAAGGCCTCAATCCGAAATTGACTGAGAATAAATGGTAAGTATGATGAATTTTTAATGATAATTAAAAAGTGATATTCTATAAAAGAACCGAAAAATATGAAAAATGTACCACTACAATGGCAAGAGGTGTTCTGAAAGAAGTCTAGAAAGCCTAAATTTATTTTGTCGACACCGAAAATTATCTTATGGTCAATAAATTTAAGTTCGTGAGGATGACAGTTTTTGTATTTTAAAATCGAAATTTAGGTGCTTCTTACCTTCTTTTTAAAATTTTTGGAATAGACCTTTGACAAAACTGTTGAATTTTTCATCATGACACTTTCTTGGCTTTAGCTATTCTTACTTGTGTCCTTACAAACTTCCTCCGTTGTATGTCATGTATCATTCAGTGCAGGGAAATGATTTCTTTCATTTATGTACTTTTCGTGTTACTGTATGAAATACTTTAAAAATTTCTCAGCCTCATCTCCGGACTTTAATTTTCATATCTTTATCTTCATACCGTATCCTTGTATTATTGTATAAATTGTGATCAAGAATTGTTGCAGGTCTAATGGCCTATGATGACAATATCTTGCCCGAAGCGATATATGTTGATTTTGAACTAAAGCAACCACGAAATTTCCCATTGAGGACGATTAGTTGTAGATAATGGCATGCTGACCCTAAAGGTTTTAAGCGGGAGTTTTTCACACAAAATTTGGAATGAGTACGAGCACACCCATATGTGAAACTTTATCGCTTGAGAGCCCTGCATCGTTGAGCTTTAATGTCTTCGGAACCTTTAAGATAATCCTACGTTGTTCACTCAAGAAGTTTGAAAACGACGCCGCACTTGGCCCATGCTATAGCATTATGGAACAGCGGTTTGGAGGAGGGAAAGAGCGCTCTTAGGCTGACGCCGAGACAGAAGAGAGCGATGAGTGTCGGTAAGAGAGCGACGATAAAGGTTAATGAGCGAATAAAGCGAACGATACGCTGATGAGAGACCCAAGATATCACTGGCGGGAAACGAAACCGTCTCCGGAGCTCACCCTAACGCCCCCTCCTCCCCCTTCCCTAAAGTAGCGCACGTCTTGGTCAGAAGAACCAGGGGGAGAGATCCTCACTCTCCTGTCTTTCCTCTTTCCCGATCGGAGGCGCTTTTACGCATAAAAGTTGACTACTGTGACGAGAGTGTGGCTATTGCTGAATGTGCCTGAGGCACACTGAGGTAGATGCAAAAGGCATACCGTCATCAAAATGTAACCTGACAACCGAAATATCCAACACATCGCTTCTCCCTGTTCATTCCCTACTTGACTTTGAATTACCCAAATAAGTGGATGTTACGTGTGTCCAGATGTATTGCAAGCGTATTGGAATGGAAAGTTTTTGATAGTTAAGTGACTCTTAAGGCATAAATTAGTAGCTTAGAGCAGTGTATTCTACTCGATTTCACTCTGTTTAAACGCTCTAAATACTATTAATACTTACATTCATACATACCATACACGCCGTACCCTTCCGGGGTAGGCACAGTCACAAAGTTTCAGTCAAAAATACATATTTGAAATACACCTAACTCTGCTTCAATAATTTCCTTCATATTGACTTATCCTTGCAAACCTCTTCTGCTTCATTTACCCCCATACACTGCTTCATACACGCCCTCCTGTTTTTAAGACTTCTAATATTCCTCCTCCCAAGAATTTCCTCTATCACATTCAACCTTTATTACTTACAATAACAAAATATACACAAACGATACATTTTCAACAGTAAAATTTCATGATTACAAATGAATGATCGATAGTTAGGCCATACCTCGAATACGCCGAGAGCATTTGGGACCCTGGTCAAACAGATTTAACCAAAAAAATTAATAAAATACTAAGGTAAGCGGCGCGCTTCGTTAAAAACAACTACGAGCGTACATATAGTGACTCACAACTTTTAGATGGATCAAAGTGGGAGCCCCTAGAGACTCGGAGGTAACATTATCAAGCAACCTAAGCCTAGCGGCTTAGGTTGCTTGATAAATTCAGAACTGATATGTTTCAGGGCGACACAGAGAATATTATCATGACTCCTCAGTGAATCTCTAGGTGTGACAGATGCGATAAAATAAGAGAGATACTCTGCCGAACAGATAGGTACAAAAACTTGATCTTTCCGTGCACAATAAGCAACCACAATAAAAAACTGATCTCCTCTAAATACACTCCCATAGTACATGTCCCCATTTCACCTCCAAGAATTTTACATCTTTACACGGCTGGTGACCTAACACCCCCTGCCACTCGCCCAAGTGGCGGCTCGCGGAGTATTATGTAGATGTAATAATGATGAAGGTAATGAAACTTTGATATTAGTACATAGCACCAAAGTCATGGTCGTGTGTTCAGCCATACAAGTTTTATATCTCTATGAAAAACTGAAGTTTGAAGGACGCACTGCCTGTCTAACGATGCGTCTAAAAATCATCTCGAGGTGAAAGCCTCTTTCATAGGAAAGGGGTCATAAGACGATGCATCTCAAAGGGAAGGGAGGAGAGGTCAGACTGAGGTCAAGTTGGGGCGTGGATGTGGGCGCGAACGACTTTTAAGATGGGTTTTAAGCGGGATTGTGGGCGGGGGAGAGTGGTTGGGGTTTAAAGAGGCATTTGCCTGGAATGAAGAGAAAAGGGGGCGGGGTGAGGTTTGACGTCGCTCGCCTGCATCTTTAACTCGGAGAGACGACGGAGCTGTGGACGAGGGAGCGTTGGAGAAGTTTCCTTTTGGGAAGGTGAGCTCACTTTAGGGAGAAAATTGAAGGAGTCTGCGATGCGAAGTGCTTCATTTACCGCTCCGGACTACATGCTCTAAAGGGCGTTTGCGTTGCTTGAGTGTTTTTTAACTCTTGATCTGTTCAAAAGTTCAACAACTTTTCTTGAACTACTGCCTAAGATCTCTTCTCTATGTAGTTTAAAAGATGAATAGCAATTGGGTAATTGTATAAATTATAAAAAATTCAATGCTCCTTATTTTTACCTCAGTATATTATTTGGTCATTTAGATGTTGCTGTTTTATGGACCTATGTATAGCCATTGTTGTCATTTTTATCGTGATTTAAACATACTTGTACGAAGAGCGCTGTAAAAATAAAATTGTGGTTACTTTTTTGAGTGAGACCTCAAAAATATGTGACCTTTCGAGTTATTTTTGTAAATGCCTGTTCCCGAGGAAATTGATGCAAAGATATGCGGGATAGATAATTTGTTTTCAAATGAATGTTACTATTAGTGACCTTCATGTTCTATCTGTTATCATTCCATCCTTGATGATGGAATATTGTATATTCCGAATCGTCGACAGAGGAAAATTAATGTTTTTAAGGTAGTTTGAGCGACATGGTCCCTAGTTATAATGGAGACCATGTTCTAATTCTACATTGTAACTTTCGCAGCTGTAGGAAGCGTGAATTAAATATTGCTTCACTAATAGCGCAATAATACACTCGTATATCACTGAAATTCTAGATAATTAATAAATAAATATCCACATAAATCATTGATTTGACTAATTTTTTCGAGTGGTGCGTTCAAAAATCCTTCTCGACGGACGTTTTATTGCGATTCTGAAAACATTACTGCGGTGACAATGTGATTTTTTTAAATAGTCGATAAAACATAAAAACTGCAGTTAACTAATTTTTAGACGAGATTTAGGTGTTAGAAACGCCTCATTTTTTAAAAATAAGGTCTCTCTGGAGAACGTAACCCGCCATTTCCCATGTAAAATGGCTGGTATTGCCCATCTAAAATCTCGGAAAGTAGTTCGATAAGGGAAAGATATTTTGATATCTTTGGAAGAGTACAATATTTTTCGTTAAATGAGATCAAATTCATTGATTTCTTTGTGATATTTCGCCCAAAATACCTTAAATGTGACCTAAACCCTCAAAACAAGCTAATAATTATTATTTATAAAAATGTTTTGTATCATTATCATCATTGGCCGTTTAGTCTTAAGATTGGTTGACTGCAGCTCTCAATTCTTCCCCTGTCTAATGCTAGTTATTCTACTCCATGGTAGTTTTCTAACAGACTTTCTTCATTGTTTGGTCTAAGTCATTATCCCGTGGCCTTCTCATGGGACCCTTCCCTCTATTTTCTTTCCTTCGATTATAATCATTACAAACCCATTGTGCTCCAATCCATCTGTTAATTCTTCTATCTTTGTTATTTATATGATATTTTCTATTCTTTTGTAATCCTCTTCATCTCTAATTATACTCATACATATATACATACACACATAACAATCATGCCGTTCCCTTCCGGAGTAGGCCCAGTCACAAAGTTTCACTCGTAAATACATACTTGTACACCTACTCTGCTTCAATAATTCCTCCATACTAATCTATCCTTGCAAACCTCTTTTGCCTCATTTACCCCCATAAACTGCTTCATACACGCTCTCCTGTTTTAATACTCCTAATATTCCTCCTCCTAAGAATTTCCTCAACCACATTCAACCACAACTTTCTCGACCTACGTCTACCTCAACCCTGAGGGTGCAACGGTCCACATAAATGCTTTTACATGTTTCCTTGTTTGTATGTCAATCTTCTTTTTAATTTTCATCTGTGCACTTTCTTTGCTTTGGCTATTCTACGCTTGATGTTCGTTGTACTTCTTCCATTCTGTGTGTTGGCACCTCTCAGATGAGTTAAAAAATCCACTTCAAAAACTTTCCTCTTACTGCGACTTCAGAATTCAGGTTCTAAAACTATATGCATTCAAACTTTATATTTTCAAACCACAGGACAAAAATTTTATCGGCAAAAAACGGCCGTGTTACGAAAATACCGCTTTTCCCCCATTGAATTAAGCTGCTTGGCTTCTTCAAAACAGTACGCCATCGCTGTCGTCGTCAACGGTTTTGCTACCAGTGTAGCAAAGTGTTTCCGTATGAAGTTTAATTGATTTGTAATTAAATATGTAAATAATTTGTAAAATACAATCGTTTCCATTTGTTACATGGAAGACAGCCAACTCCATTCAATAGACTCTTTAATTTTAAATACATTATTGAGAGAGAATGGCTGCCGCCACCTTAAAATACTAAGGCGTTATTAGTTAGGATATCACATTTAAGAAGTAAGACACAAATAAATATATTCTATTTTTAACCATTTTAAAGATATTCCACTAAGCCATTTGAAAGATAAATCTGAATCTATAAATTTTATTCCTTGTATTAAGTGATGAATTTAATACCTGAATCGCATTTCAGTCAGTATTTATTTCTAAACTCTACTTGCATTGTTTTCTCTTCATCTAGAAGCAGATGAAACTTGATGTAGTCTATCGTTCTTTCTGTTGTAGAATACAACTCCGTTTGAAACATATACACTACACCGATAAGGCGCTCTATAAAATAATGATCAATATTTTTGTTATTTTCATCGCCGTGCTTTAATTTCGTTTGAACATCATAGCCTGCCGTAACGTTTCTTAAAATATTTTTTGGCAATATATCACAAAAATATTTGCATCAACCCAAGGAACAAAAGGAAACATGGAATTAATGAAATTGAAAAAAAAAATGCCATATCTTTAAAATCAAAGCAGTCCTATGTTGAAAAAAATCCTTTGCTATGACTATTAAGGTGTTTGAAGTGATTTTTGTTCACTTACAGATTTCCGTTAAGTTTCACATAACATGTTTTTATTCCTGATAAAAAAGCGTAAAATCGCAAAATATCGATTTGGTTTTCAGGCCTTTTAATGGTAAAACGTATCCTTACGCCAGATGTTAAATAATGTCTGATAACAATTTTCTTGTAAACGTTATGAACACTTCTATCTATTATTATACTCATTATCAACCGGTGCTAAAGTCTCATGCTTAGTCCTATGTACGAACAAAAACACTTTTCAAAACAAGTTTGGTTAAACTATTTTTTATCGTAATATCTAGGCTTAACATGATTTCATTCATGAAAAAGTATAAATTATCATTCTTGCGTAGATCTTTTACTGTTTGTTGTGTGACCTCTAATGTTCAAACAGATACGACTAAAATATGGTCCATGAATTTTTTGCTTAACTTAAAACAGGATTAAAATATGCTGTCATAGACCTACGACTATCACCTTAGCCACCTTAAATAGCTATGATCCAACAGCAGCACTCCATACTCCTTCTTCGATAAGCTTATCTTTGTCGGACTCATGTTAGATGATGTATGCCTGCCGCCGATTCCCAAGATCGAGGGGAAAGCCGCTCGAATAGTCCATTAATTTACGTTATCGCGGCCCAATTAATCTCCCAAGCAGCGGTGAACCGAGCACCTAGTGGCGAAAATTGGATGAAAGTTCTATAGGAGTGAATAGGAGCTCTAGATGTTGATAGGCCAATTGCGAAGTTTATGAACTCATTTGTTACGGTTTGCGACCGATATCTGAACGCTATGATTTCCTATAGCTGCTTACTTAGGCCGTAAAGACGTCGCAAAAAAAGATCATCTATCGCACATGAACCACGGAGATAGAGTGAACACAAAGGTGACAATGATTTTAATTATTTAACTTAAAGTACTAAACTTGAAGTAATTAACTTGGGAAGATTATACACTTTAATGTCTCTAAACAATTCAGATGTCGGCATATTATTGCATTCTTAGTCAGAATAAGAACGAATTGCGGAATCACACCGTGGTCATTCCCATTTGAAAAGACTAATTTTTCACAGGGTAACGACAGTGTCAATGCTTTATATTGAAAAACCCGCGGTTTTTTTGAAGTGAGTTTACACCTACAAGTTACTTCTGCAAGTTTATTCTGCAAGATCTTGCGGAGCGATATTCAGGCGAAAACTTTTTCTAAGTCTATCGCACAGTCAAATTGGATGCCATTTGTACAGGCCATATGAATGAATAATGAGTGACCTGATAAAAAAATTGAAACTTGAAATTGTAAACTAAACATTGGGTAAGTTTCCTCTCGGCCCGGAATGTAAACAAACAGTGATTAACGACGAGAGAAAATGCCGATTAATTTTTAAAATTATTTACGGAAAACACATATATGTGAAACTTATGTTAATTGTTGATGAATCTGTATTAATCGTCACAATAATGCATTATTCTTAAAAAAAAGCAAATTTGTTAATAGCTTTCCTTTAATTCGGAGTTATATCCTCGTTTATTCGAGAATCAGTTTCATTTTAGTTTTAACTGAGCAGTTTCCACAAATTTTCTTTTTACACCTAATATATACATCTTTTATCGCTAAAAATAACTTTTCCCTCACATTGATTTGAAAAATCTTGCTATAAATATAGAGAAATCACTCAACAATATTTTAAAATAAAGCACGCGGAGAAATCAACACAAAAGGCTCTCTGAACAAACGCCGCGCCATAAGAGTAAACTCCGTATCACACGATAACTGGGCCAGTTTCAGATCCATAATACTAGGTAATTCTTAAAAAAAGCAAATATTCTGGGTAAATATTACGGAAAACGGCAAATTTATACCAATAATGCGTGTCTTATAGCAAGAAAAATAAACAGAATTTTAGCCAAACAGAGGAATTGTAGAAATTGAGCAGACTGGTTAGCAACGAATTTAATTTTGTTGTTTTATTATAGATGGAGTATTAGTGTCAAGTTGAATATATTGAATAATTTTCCATGGTCTTTACACGGCGAAAACCAATATGAAAAGAGTCTTGCCTCCATTAATGTTAATATTTCCATGAACGAACATGTGGCAACAAATTGACCAGAAGAGGCTCTGACTGTATATTACGACACAGGAACCTAAAATTATTTCACAACGACTTTGATTCGTCTATACCAAAATTTCCCATTATTTGTCCCGAATTATATATACTATAGACTGTTTTTATAATCAATAATCAATCGAGTTTATTTGGGTTATATTAAGACTATAAAAAAACCTCTCTTTCAGCGAAACTCTTGTCAATGTAAACATAAAATTAAGTAAGAACAAGTTTTTTTAACTAATCATTTAGGTAGTACAGATAAGTAGTTAAACATTTACAATATAAGACAAAGTTTTGAATAGATATGCATGATATTGCCAGAAAGAGTAAAAAAAGATATATGCACATTGATCGAGTCATAGATTTGTGTATGAAACTCCCCGAAGGAAAACGTTCACGCAAAAGTTTTCTGAAAAATCTGCGACCACCTATTTACTAATGAGGAAATGTTTTAATTCACAAAAAGTACAGAAAAATGCTCCCTAAATATGAGAAGAAAATACGTGACATGCATCGATATTACAATATCAAATGGCACCAATAAAATCATGAATGGAAATAAAAACATTGTGCCAAGGGCATTTTTCGGTAGTTAATTGCAGTAATTTTTATACAAATTGAGAATTAAATTGCGATTGCTAGGATTATATATCTCAAAAATCTGTAGTTGGAACGCCGTCAGTTCTGGAGTGATATTAACATGCGGACTAGATCTTCTACTTAAGTTTTCGCTCTTTTTCTCTATAAATCAGCATTATATCGATGAAGGTGGTAAATGAGCTAAACGAAAATTATAATCACAAACCTCGAATGATCATCAGAGTTGCGAAACCTCCGGGTCTACCAATTGCGTATCTAACCATATTTGTAAACTTTAGGAATCATTGAGTGACTCTAACGTTCTCCATGCCCATCTTTGTTCATTCTGCTGAGTTTCAGGGATAATTACATCAGACTGGTTCTCCCTTTAAGATATGAACTTTCGCTCAACAATTCCCCCACGGAGATACGGATACCTTGGTACGAGGCGAAACATAAAGGGAAATTTCTAATCTATTTTTGAATGTGCTAATGACGATCCCTGCTCATTTATCCGCCTTTCGCGAGGTTAATTTCTTGCTTCATTTACTCCTTTATAGTTCATCCCTTCGATCTCCTCCATCTGCTTCAGAAAGTCGTCTGCGCCTCATTATGTGCCTAATTAGCTTTTCGCGTCGCAACCGAGCTTTAACACAAGCTCATATTTTCACCTCATGCCCGTGCGACTTCTTCATTGGCAATTCACCCTGGCTGTTGAATATTCATTAGCCTCTAGAGGCCAGAATATTACATCGTTTCCAATCTTCTCATTCCTGTGGTCATATCCACGCTTATCCTTTTCTCAATATATTTTTAGAGCATTTGCCAAGTAAGAAAGATTATTTTAAAAGGAGAAATATTGCTCTGACTATAATGTATATATTGAGATATATAAACATTTCTATGCATAAAAATTGTGGAATAATTATGGATAAATGTGGGATATCAATCACATCTTTCGTTTAGCACTCTCAGTAGTTCACCATTCTGCAATAATGAACCTACTTTTGTCTCTCAGTTCGGAAAACTATAACTTCTTATTTAATTATCATTATCTAAAGACTAAATTGCCCAAATGTTAGTCGAATCTATATTTTTGATTTTCTGAATTTTATCAAAATCGTTGTGGATAATTTAATTTTAATTTTATTCCTGCAACTAACATAAAGATAGAATGTTTGTAGGGAATAAAAAATAGTTTTTGAGTAACTTTTTCTGAGTAATCGAGTATACTTTCCATTTGCGACAAATTTTATTTGATTCGAAATAGCATGACACTTATTACGAGAACAAATATTGATTTTTGATCATCCAATAGATAAAATGATATAGCATTGGTTAATAATAATCAATAGATATATATATGGATGATACAGTTCAATTTTTTCTCTTGAGTATCAATCCGAATAAAAAGCCTGTTCTTTTTCATCCGCACTCCTAGTTTTTTTCACGCAAGAAAATCACATTTTTGAATTTTTTTCTTATTCCTGAGAATCTTTTCACCCCATCTTTATTCATTTTCTATTTGACCGTGGCTTACAACGGGAGATAAGCATAGTGATTACTTCTCTGAAGGTTTAGTATCGCGTTTATATATGAAGCAAGCACCAATCTTGGTCAACAAATGGGGCACAGTTGAACTTCTTTTGAACGAGTTGGAATATATTTTAAGAATCCTTAATTATTTTTAATGATGGCTTACACTGCTATCAAGGAAGAATGATGAAACATGATTACCGAGTAGACACCATACACTTTATGTGCGTGATTGATGTTAATCATTTTACGAAGAATTCCTCGACGACAAGCGAAACCGACCCATTATAATTCACCCCATTATAAATTATTAAGCATTAAAAAAAATGAGGTGCACGATAGTGAACTTAGTCATGTCATGTGAGCATTAGAGTCCACAGTTTATTCTCCGCTGCCAAGGGAGATAAGATTTTCAACGCGATTTTGTTTTTGGACTGAAAACGGCTTCAAGCATTACATTTTTTTTTACTAACTATTGCTGGAGTTTGAGTCACAAAATGCACTGTGCAAAAGACTACTGATTTCATGATTCGAATAATTAAAATAATTGGTAAATAAAATTTTTATCTCAATCACAGCGTCCATAAAGATGAGTTATCGTATGTCAGGCGTGGAAAATATTACGAGTCGTCCGCATAAATTTCTTAAAAATACAAACATATTATAAATTGTGAGTTATTTTTTGAGAAATGAGGTAAACCTAGTCCCTAATTATTGAGTTTATTGCAAATGTTCAAATATATTGCATGAGTGACTAGTGAGCAGTTAAGCAATGTTTACACTCAAAATCCACGTGCACCAAATGTGTAGTCGCGTCCGTTTAAGAATGTAGAACATAATAGTTCGCTGGAACCTTCGTGACTTAAGCGACGTTTGTTGGTAATAAATCAAAGGTAAGTATTTGCACGGCTAACTGACCCCAAGAGACGCAAAACCTGCCTTCTTTGGAAATTATAAAGTGACATTAAGGGTAATTAAAATTAATTAAAGGTTTTTGGTATTCTGAATTTTAAAAATATTTACTATTAGCTCATTGTCTATCATCTGATGTAATAAAAAAATTTCAGGAGGCATATTTCAATAATAAACACTAGTAAAACATTAAAGAAAATATAATACACTTCCAGTGTAGTTGAACCGTGCCTAAAAAACAACAGTACCCAAAAAAATTTCCAAATTCCAATTTCTAAAATTTATGCTCTCCGAATGTAGACTACGCCCGCACGTGATAGGTGACGTGCATTTAACCATCCAAATTTTCTAATACTTCGAGGCGAGTAAAAATGTGTAGGTTTTAAAAAACCTCTTTGACGTGTTCCCCCTTATACAACACGCCACATTTATTTGTGTCTATCTACAAAAGTTCTGAAACTAAGAAAAGTGCGAGAACCTATTGCCTCCTTAGTCAATAAAGTAGATCATACAATTTTCATGTAAACGAATCCTGACAAATGAAGAGGGATTGTGGCTTCCCTTTCAGTATAAGTTTTAATTACTTTAAAAAGATGACTAAATGCCAATTCCCTTTGGTGGCATCAAATGTAAAAAGGTAACAATAATGACACTTGTGGATTGATTTGAATTACTTTTGATGGATGAAGTACTGAAAATAGAAAATAGAAAAAGTGCTGAAAAAGAGAAAGGGAAGATGGAGTAGTGCTGAAAAACGAAACAATGGCTCATTCCATTTTAATTTCAAACAGCTTATGAACAGACGATGTGGTTAGATTATTTTTTGATTTAACTGCACCTATGAACTTTCTATCAAATTATCTGTGCTGGTGTAAATTTGTGGGCAAAAATGGCATGCGGTGGAAAAAACTGATTTGCAAATGCGTAATGTTTTAAACCGTCGTAGTATTACAAAAGCAAGTGACTACACAAGCAAGGATAATATTTCAATGAGTGTTACAATAAGCTATCCATAAACACTATACTTATTCGTGCCGCCGTAAAAGTAAAACCAGAAAACCTGAATCAAAATGAAATATAAATAGCAATTTGAATAATTATACAAGCAATTTCTTACTGCGCAAAGTAAAAAGAAATAAAAATAAGTTACCGCAATAAAACTTTGTAGGCACCATATCCAAAATGTGTGTTACCTGAGTGGCATCCATGACATAAAAAATGAACTAATTCAATGATTGAAACTGATAAATGATTGATAGGAAATGTAAATCGCACAATAACACTGTAGAAACAAAGTCCATTTTTCTCTCCCTCTCTCTCTCAAACTTCAAGTACATATCCGACATAGAGACAAATATAATTTGCTAAACCAACGGATATTGTTGCATTGAATTAACTGAATTTGAATTGTTGAGGGAATTAGAGTTGGATCCTCTATCTCATATAAGGGTAAAATATAGGTGACATTTTTTACAAAAGTTTTATGGGGACTATTTTATGCCGCACTTTTAACATATTTTGATAGAGTCAAACTATTATGGTAGAAACGACCACAGCTATTAAATTAAGGAAATAGACTTCAGAACCGATAGATGTAGAATTAAGTGTTTTCCTCGTAAAGTAAGAGACCATAATAGTTTCAATATATCAGTTTTAGGATACTTTGATCCTCACCAGGTAAAGTAGGTTTTGCACTTGTGCTAAATATCTTTACATCATTAACAGCTACTCACTTCGCATGAAATTTCTGGCATGATATAGCTCTTGAAAAATTTAGTACATTGTAGTGCTATTTATCATTTGCATTAATAATACTAATCCGAAGTTGTAAATAATATACTGCATGGTAGCATGTTTGTTTACATAGCACTATCTTAGTTTATGGTCTGACCGCGTATTGTCATCCTGACAGTTTTTGTCCTGCGCTTGGCATCTAGGCGAGCCTGCGCGGTTCTGATTTTTTTAAAAGATTTATTATAATAATTTACAAAAACACGTTATAATAGTTTCAGGTTAGGCTAGTTTCAGGTTAAATAGTTTCAGGCTAGGCTTGGTGGACGTTGACGATATTTATAATGAATACAACTCTTAGTTTTTTTTTCGGAGATTTCCCAGCCAATACTAACAATTTCGCAGGTCAACAGTTTTGGTTTGGTAATTTTCATTAAAAAATAAAGCATTTTGAATACAACACTTTTTAACGTTGATTTGGTACGAACACCAAATTATTATTTTCACTAATTTTCTGTGCATTGCAGGGTTACTGCCACTTCGCAACACAAATGCAGCCGGCATGACTTTTCAATAAAAAAGCATTAAACGTAAGTGGAAGCCATCCATCGAAGAGGGATGAACCATCTTAAGTGACCTAACCTCTTGCTTGGCAAGATAGATTTTATTTATAAAAAACTGCTTAGTAGAACCTCAATTCGCATGCATGTTTGTCTGATAAGATTTTTACTTGAGCAAAAACGCCTTCTCGTGATGGGGGAAATCATTTTTGAGCATAATCTTCATTTATTTTGATGCAAAACAGTTTTCAATTTCTCATATTTAATTTTTCGTTCTAGGAAAGCTTTGAAGCGGGGTATCAGATCACCTCCCCGAGTCACACGATATTATTTATAATTCACACACTGCTATAACGCTGATGTTTCACCTTTGGAAAAAGTAATAGGGATAAAAATTATAAGGGATGTATTCTCCGGCAAATATATTAATCTATGCATTGGAGAGGGAAAGGATGGTAAATGTCAACTACTATTCAGCCATTTCGATCTTTCAAACTCCTTCCAGTGAGGGTATTAACGCAATTTTATGGCCGCTGGCAAAAACTTGACTGCGCGATCTGGACTACGCTAAAGACCTTTCTATGAGTTTCGTCCGCTCTGTGGTCATAAATACAACTCCGCGGTACGTGTGGGTACGACGTGCCCAACATTTTACAAGGTGCTGCCGTTCACTATAGAATCAAAGGAAGCTCCTAGCACCGCTCAATAATTTCTCCGTTAGCTTGGCTTGGTTTGGCTACTGCTTTTGTCTACCGCACCAATGAAGCTATTCTGAAGGAAGCCTTTGAAAACCGGCCTGCCAAATCATCGCGGTGAGATTGCGAAGCGATTGCAGCGTCATCCTCGCCTCGCCCGACTAGAATTTCCTGGGTGGTGCAATGATGATCAAATATGGAGATACGGAATAACCGTACCTTTAATCTATAGAGTTTGGAGTGCAATTAATTACCTGAGTTTCTGGAGACGGTGGATGAAAAAATTTATGGAGTCATCCCGTTAATACTGATGGCAAAAGTTCCAGTCATTATTTATAAACGAACTAATGATATTCAGGTTTTTAATGCTCCATATTTCTTGTTTTTATAAGTATTTATCTTTTCAGGAGGTACTATATTGCCAAATTATCCATAAAATATAATTTAATGGTCCCAGCCCAAGAAATTAGCGGCAGATACTCATCAGTAAATGAATATAGGACGTACTTTTTTGAACTGATATGTTTGTAATCAACTTCATGTTTCGTGAATTCCTAGTCATAAATCATGGTTAAAAAATATGTTTGTTGAATTTATATCCCAGGGAAATAGAATGAATTGGCAAAACCTCGGTTAAATGAGTAAATATTATACATTATTAAAGAATGCAAGGCCTACCATTTTGTGACAAGTTTGATGATATTAAAATAATTTGCACTAGAGGAATGCAATGCTTATCGAACAAAAAACATAACAATATACGCAACTTCGGATTGTCTCTAAAATGCATAAAATGTTTAGAAATTGTCCATTGAACTCAAGGAAACATCCACTGGATGGAAAGGAAAGATCCACATATCAATCCTCCGACGTATTCTGCATTCTTTCCCATTCAACGATACACAATGAAGAAAAATCTTCGATACTGTGGTAGCGTTTTTTTGCAGTGTTCAAGCAAGACAAAGGAAAGGATGGCAATTATTTAGAGGAAATGTGGTTTGTCCCACCACCGAGCGTGCGTTCCGCTCTCTCAAGGACAACCATTCTACTCTTGGAGCAGAGGAAACACTTGAAGGGCTTCTAAAAACACTAATCATAAAAGAAGTATTAATAAGGACCTTGCGTAGCATAGAATATTGAAACAATTGCACAAAAACTGCAAAATTTAACTAAGTATCAAAATAATCAATTCTCAAACGAGCTCTTTCTTTCTTTCTTTGGGCTTGAACGACTTTCTCTTTGTAGTTGTTTCTCGCAACGCACGCCATAATTTGATTCGTAAAGTTGCGGTCTTACGGTCCAAATTAGAGCTAAAAGCGATGCAAATGCAGAAATTCTGGAGAACTGTGTGAAATCGAGGTGGCTCACATTGGAAGTGGATACGTCCATTATTTTTACTGGCAAGTACGAGTAACCAATGCCGTAATTGATGAGAATACAGCTCTATAATCGTTCCACATGGCATAGCGATACTGGTGTTTTACATGACATAAATCAATTAACAGCTAATGTTAAATAGAACTAATGTCATTTTCATACCTTTTTTAATTATAACAAATGGACTATCATGAACGATCAATTTACAAAAGAAACAAAAAATGGAATAAAGAAGGAAATCATCTTTCTTTCTTTGATTTCCTTCTTTATTCCATTCACTCTGATCCAAACACTCGGGTTCACTTATAAACGACAAATTTTGCAAATGTACGCATAGAATGAAATGCATTTTAACTATAGCACATTTAACTATAGTGCTGTACGCATAGAATGAAGGTATGGTATTATGATTATTATGATTATGATTATGATAGAAGGAAGGGATGGTATTATACCACTCGATGTAAAACGGGCATAATTCAAATTAATCCTTATGTTACTGCGAGATTATTCAGAAAAGAGTAATAAATCATTTTGAGTAATATTTTTGAATGATATAATTTATGAATTAGAAAAATGGAAGTTTAACTTTATATGAATCAATTAACAACTAATTTTACTTAGATCTAATGTCATATTAATACCGTTTTTAACTGTAACAGATGGACTATCATAAACGATTACGGTTTATAACGAACCTCACCGTAATAATGAACAAATATGGCTGTTTATCTCTTCAATTTTTTCAGCTTGCAGTTTATATTGAGTTATTCTTTGTCCAATTACATTTTTCTGGACATAACTATTTATAATGAAGGGGAATTTTTCAATTCGACTTAAAATGTTCCTTATTACGGTTGAAAATCTGGATGCTATAAAGTTTGTAAAGGATGATTCATATTTTTTGCCACGCAGTGCAAAATGAAGGCATTGAAATCATATCATAAAAGGCATAAAATATAACAGGCACCAAAATGGAATTTTTCTGGGGAAATGAGTATCAAAGCGATAAATCATATTTACTCTTGCTCATTCTTTTTGATTGCAGAGTTCAAAACCGATTATATTATCGAATACGAATTATTTTCCGTCACATAGGTTAACGATGGAGTTTTATCGGGGCCACATATCGTTAATGTTCACGTAGGAGAATCGCCAGCGGAGTGGTCCAATGATTCCATTGCAGAAACGGCCGATTCCATCGCTCTTTTTTCAGCTCAAATTCCCGAAAGCCCCATTTTGCTTTGCTCTAAGGGGACCACTAAAAATTAAAATGACACGATCTAAACTGGGAAATTAAGTGCCGCGAGATTATGTTAATCCTCAAACCCCCTTTCTCTTATAAAGGACCGGCATAACGACTGCAACGCGCCGGGGAACGGCTGTAAATTATAATCGCCAATGGGTACTTATCCTCCACAACTGCACGGCATTACACGGGGCCGTAAAGATTTTAATCGGCCGGATGTAGCGTACGGTAGCGTTGGTTACGGCTCGTCTGGGAAATGGCTCGCGGCGCACTATTTGCGAAAGTATTTCATTCGCCATCAATGGGCTCGCCCACGCTTTTCGCATCAATGCGTCTCCCTCTCTAACGATCCGTCGTTAACGGCGCATCGAAAGTCAATGGAGCGTAACGTCCCGCGAGCTAGCGCCCCCCGATGCGTCGTTGGCCAGGAGTTAAGGGGAGTGAACTTGGGCGCAGCCGAGGGGCGCGGGCTAGAACGATAAGATACACCCAACTTAAGGCAGTGCAAGCGAGATAGTTCCCTAATCATTATATAGACCATATTCGAAATATATGTTTTAATTTCATCAGCTGTGAGGCACATGAATTAAATATTAAATTATTAATGGTGCATGTTTCGTAATTTTTCATATTTTTTAGTTAAGATAACTGCCACTGGAGGGCGTAGTTATTATGACTGTGCGCGAGACGCTCTCGTTTTTTGTGTGTGTGTGCGTAAGCCCAGTAGACCAGTCGTCGGCAGCAGTCCCTAGTGAATCCCCAAAGTGCATAGTTGCAAACTGCCCCCCCCTCCCCCCCATTCCCGTGTGAGTGCCAAGGACGGACCATGGACATGGACTGACAGCTAAGTTTCATTCTCTTGCCCCAATGTATTATTTGTATACTTAATGAAAAAGGGTGAAATATTGTTATTTGTTTGAAATATATACATTTGTTTAAAGTCATTCTCGGTCCTTCGGGTTAACTTATTTGTTCTTAGTTGAATTTTCACTGCGCGACAGTGCAATAATATAGTTTTACATGACAGAAATTGTAAGTATTCAAATGAAAATGTCGAAATAAGTCATGTTGGCGGACGTTTCGATATTCTACTCGAATATCATCTTCATGGCAGAGGTGAATGCCACGACTGGTAAAGAGTTGTCTATATATATCTACCAAGGCCTAAGACCTAAGCCAGGCACGATATCAGGTGGTCATTGGCGGGAAGGTTACTCACTTTCTTTGAAATAGGCTTCCAAATGTTGCTTAAAGTAGTGCGAGCGAGATAGTCTCCTAATCATTATAGAGACTATATTCGATATATACGTTTTAATTTCACCAACTGTGAAACAATATTGCATTATTAATGGGGCAATAAAATAGTTTCACACGTTTTTAGGAGTTGTAAGTAATCAAATGAAAATATGTAAATAAGCCACTAACTTGACTCACTTTCTTTCACGCGGTACGTTTGAAACTCCATTAAAACGGAAAGTTTAATGTGATTCCGAAGAATTTACTCGGCTGACAATATTACTCATTTTCAAAAATAGTTAAGGAAACACACAAACTACACACTGTTAATTTTTTGACGAGATCTAGGAATAAGAAATTCATCAATTGTTAAATAAGGTCTCTCTGAAGTGCATAAACGTACCATTTCCCATGTAAATGGGCTGGTGTTTTCTGGTAAGTATCTCGGAATGTAGTATGGTAAGGGGCTGAATTTTTGGTGTCAATGGAAGGGTGATATATTTTTCTTTTAAATGAGATCAAACTCATTGATTACTAGGTAACATGATATTTCGCTGAAACTACCTTAAGGGCCAACTTCACTTCATAAGAGTCTATTCAAGGCATGAATCGGTACACAAAGATTATCAGCCGAAATTAGATCCTTAGAAGACAAAGCAATCACTTTCATATCCAATTTATTTTTTGCAGGTCTCATGCACTGTACACCGTATTTTATTTACACTTTATGAACACTCGTTTCCATTGTTTGTGGCTCTCAAATTGTTGCCTTTGCAGCATTTGTATTTATTTAGAGTCCTAAAATTGTTTTTTGCCAGAAGTGGCAATATGCCCAGTGTATCAGATAAATGCAAATGTAATTTAAGAAACAAATAAAATATTGTAACATACAGACCACGATTACCTTATACAAACGCTCTTTTTTGTACATGGGTCCAAAATTATTTAATACACTACCCACTGAAATAAAAAAATGTAAATCCATAGCCAGTTCACTAAAACTGACCAAAGACCGGCTATTTTCTTTTAAAATTTCGAGTATCTTTTTTAATCGTTTTTTTTCACGATTGTGAATTGTAACTGTCGCTAATAATACTGTTACTGCTTTTTTTATTAATGGAATACTTTCATTGTATCTGCTGGTGGCTCTTTTTTAGGTCTCTAGGGCCTTGGAGACCACCAAAAGCTCCCGTTATATTTTTTGTATTCATAATTGTAAATATTATGTGGGAGTATATAAAAAATATCATATATCAATATCATATCCATATCATTTCTCCAAATAAAATGGAAAAAGAGGTGCTACTTTGCTCTGTATAGGCTACATCTCGGATATACCGGAAGAATTTGAGACTCAAAAAGATGGAAAATACCAAGATAGTTGGATAACTTCTAACTGTCATATGAGGCGCCATTACTGATTGCGGCCATAAATAAGACACAGGAGAACCTTGCTTAGTCAAAATGATGAGGGAGGAAGCGTTTCGCAAATCCAATTTTTTTGGATTAATATTCAAACGGTAATTCGGTGAAAAATTCGGTACTACCAAATTTTTGAACTTCAGAATAATTGCATTGTCAAAGTTGATAACTGCATCACAAATAATCTACCAGAGCGATTGCGGGCAGCCTAGTTCCTCCATCTCTTGCAATATTTGTTTCTTTGGTAAGCCATGGTTTTTGTTCTGCAGGATTTTGTTAAATAGAATTCTACTATATCGCATAATCTTCCCCTTGAGGTAAAGTGATGCTTAAAAATATTTTAATTCCGAGAACGAAGGCCTCTAAAATTTGACACGATGCAATGTTGTTTCAATGGCACTGGATTGGCGAGGACGAGACCACCGAAATCTTAGGTGGTGAGGAAATTATGTTTTCTGAAAAAATAGAGGTAAAGTTATATATTATGCACCTCAGTGGTATTTATGCACGTTAAATAAAATTTAAAATGACATATTTGATTAGGAGTGCAGTCATTTTTTAAAAAAATATGTCAACTTTCCAGCTCATATGCCTTAAGTAATAACAAAAAATTTTAGCGCTCTCAATTTTTTCAATTTCAACTAAGATACGAATCTGTTTCACCATTGAATAAAGAGACTAAATGGAAATAAAATTAGGGTTATTGTTATCCCTAGAGGCATCTTAAGCATGTGTGCATTTTGAATTCATCAAATAAACATCTCTTGATCTCCATATTACACCATCGTATTCGAGTATTTTACTGGATTCTCTGGCTTGAGATGCGTAATAAATTTGACGCCATCAAATCACACTTAACTGGAAGGAGAGATACTAACGGGGTGAATACTATATTTCATCACCTCTTCGACGACGTGAACTTTCTTTCTCTCATTCATATGCGAACGCTCCATTATCCATTCTGATGGTTTTTCTACCTGCAAATTTACTGTAGATATTTTGATTTCTGGGTGCCATTTCATTATAAATCATCGTTACATATCTTTTTGTCTTGATATTTGAAATTATGTATTGAAATGAATTCGGACTCCCTTGGTAGAAACACATCCTGGAATCAATAAAACATTACGTTTTAAAAACCAACCCTCAGCAAATCTAGACTTTTAATTCCGTTTATAGCGTACCAGTATTCCCTTCTCCAGCCATCCATCTAATGAGCCTGCTATGTGTGCAGTTGAGATCTAATGATGGAAAAAAAGTTCGTGATTACTTCGGCAAGATAAATACAATTTCCACAGTCGTGAATTTTTCGGAGCTTACCTCGAAGTGGTCTCGTCATGGAGTGCGCCTTCGCTGTGCATTTACTGAGGAATGTTGCACGTTAATCAGCAAGAAGTTTTGAACAGGACAAAAAATGAAGAATGAATGGAAATGAAATGAAAAATAAAAAATGAATATACCGGAACCCAAGGGTTGCGGGTTCGAATCCCGCCTGGGTAGAATATTCACTACCCAGGACATGGATGTTTGTGTAGGTCAAATGAGTAAATTGTAAGAGAGGACTGTGAAGACCTGAATTCGCTCATAATAAAAGGCGAATTGTTATTATTAAGTGTTGGTGTCTGTGGTCTAAAATTTACGTAGTTTAACGATGCCATAATTGCTGTGAAACTGTTTTACATTTTAAAAATCGGATAAATCGCATCGCAAAATTTAAGGAAGAATTCAAGGAGGACAGAAAAAGAACAATCATGGAAATAATTAAGCTGTGATATTTTTGCGGTCCTATGTTTTGCGAATTTGGCTTATAACTCAATTCAAACATAACGAAATAACGAATATAAAATTCTATGCATTTAAGAAAATGCATTGTTTGTATGCTTTTTAGCGTTCCAGGAATAATGCATTGAATTCTAGCGTCAATCATATAGCAAATACTAATTTTCAAGCACATTATGAAAAAATCACGATACAAGCGTGACGTCAGATACGTAACTATGGCCTTCCTTCCTAACTTCCTGGCGGCGTTACTAATTGAAAAAAAAAGAGTTCAGAAAAAGTTTTTATTTGCTCTCTTTAGATGGAGAAATGATTTCATATTGACTTTATTACAATGTTGAACGATTAATATGCACAAAAATAGGAAATGTCCGAACTATGAAGTTCAAATATATACTGGGGAAAGGGGAGTATCAATGGAAGTGTTGTGATATGAGTATTATGTGTAATAGGTAGTTCACAATTGCTCATCAAAAATGACTATTATATTAATAAATTAATTCAAGAAAAGTCAATGATAATGCGACTCTTTCCAAATCGGTCCCATGATTTATGATATAAAATTTGAATTAATTATCTTTCTGCCATCTCTTTGTACTGCTTCATTGCCAAGCCTTATTATGGATGAATAATTTTTAAGTACTTTTAAATAAATTCATTTTGAACTTAGTGGATTAAAAAATGAGTAAATATGATTTAACTACTCACTCCAACACTAGAAAATATGGAAAAAGATGGAAATGAGTGGCCTTTGAGCGTGGCTCGTGTCCAGCCTTAAGCCATGCACGGCACCACAGGGAGGGGGTGTGACACTGACTGGCTGAACTTTCCATGGAAGCTTCCCCGCGGCCAAAAGAAAAAAAAACGAAAAAACACGTCACATACAGGGAACAGCACACATTGGTGGTGGGAAGACGGGAAGAAGCCATTTGGCGAGCATACTCGTCGGTTATGACGCGGCAAAGGGTTCAGCACTCGACGTGGGAGCATTTCAGGGAGAGATATGGAGGGCGGATGGGCGCGGGAAGCGGCTATAATCCGTTTATAGGGCAATACGAGTCCAGGCGAGGTACTTTGGCACCCTCTTCCACCCTTCACCGATCCCCTTAAAAATAAAATAAATAAAAATATCCTCATTCCTCTCCTCTTTCTTTCTCCTTATTACTGTCCTCTTCCAAAACCTCAATAACTCTCGTAATTTTTCATGTCATACGAGATGAACATTTCCTATTACGTCAGTTCAATGTCGCAAAGGCTGTTACCGTCACAAGTCTAGCAGTTTCTCCCTCCGTCTCACGCACGTAATGTGACTCCCCTCGTAAGAACTCTCGGATTCTCCGAAAGAGGTAGTAACAACTTAACAATGCGTTCACGACGGATAATGGTTTCATTCATAGGATGACGTTGGAGACATTTGATTCATATTAAACTATGGGTAAAAGAAAAAGGAAGAGTAAAAAAATAAATTAATTAAGCGTGATGGAGGGATACTTCAGCATAATGAAGACAGAAATCGATATTTTCGACAGTGAACGAGTTTAGTTACGACCAAGGTTTTGATGTACTTCATGTTTTTGTCTAATGCTGATGATATAGAAGTTTTAACCCTAAATCGCGATAAGTCTATATTTGCAGTGGATTTTGATATTTATCTCTTCATTAGGATGAGTGAATTCGAACAGAATGACTTTCATATAGTTCCTTGCTCAACCTTAGGAATCTGATCAAAATATTTTGATTAACTGGTATGCAATTATTTCGGTGGGTTGGTCTTGAAATTACAAATTAAATCACAGGAATATGAGAGTTGATTTACCAAACGAGGATGATGATTCATAAACGAATATCTTTCACAAGATATTCATTTATGAATCGAATATATTGTAAAAGAATCCGTTTATGAATATAAGTCAGACAAACTGCTCACTCTGTCTCCCCTTGAAATTGACGTGTAAACGTTGAAACCGGTCGAGGTGCAATAAAAAGTAAGGAAATAACAAAGTATCTTTGATTAATTGCTTGTAAAATAGTTTCATTTTTAAAATTTTTTTTCTCATGTTACAATATTTTAGTCTTTATCTTGTAATAAAAATTGATACATTCTTAAATAGACAGCATAATGTAATACTTAAGTACACATACTCCAGAGTCCGTAAACGATGTAAAAATACCAGTAGTCTTCGTTATAATCTAAAACAATGATAATTTAACGCTCAATTGCCTACTTATCAGTAAGTTTATTTCAATATTGGTGACACTATAACTACAAAAGTCGGTAGACTATAAGGATCCTATTCATTGCGACATATATTGCGACCATTTTTCCTAGAATGGACTTTTGTCAGATTTTTCATTCATCAGAAGAAATTCATAGGCAGCCGACGTTTCGGGTTCCGACTCGTTACCCATTCTCAAGGCTACTCAACGTCGGCTGCCTATGAATGTCTTACCCGGTGGCGAGCCTGAGAAATTTACACAAATGTTATTCGCCGAGAAAATGTAAAATCATACTAGAATGGATTGTTTTCGCGTGGTAAAGGCAGAAGAAATATGGCCAAAGTCTGAGTAGGTGGATGAGCCTCACAAAATCAAAGGTAGGAGCAAAGAGGATGGCGCAGATAAGGGCCCTTCATCGTATTCCTCGTTTATGCTTTCCCATTGCATTGGTTGTATTTTAAAATATAGTCATCTACATTTACATACAACCCCGCGAGACGCCGCTTGGGCGTGTGGCAGGGGGTGGTAGGTCACCAGCCGTGTAAAAGTTTCGGAGGTGAAATGGTGACATGTCCTATGAGAGCGTATTTGGAGGGGCTCAGTTTCTATTGTGGTTACTTGTTGTGCGCGGAAAGGACGAGTTTTTGTACCTACCTGTTCGGCAATGTATATCTCTTATTTTATCACATCTGTTAGACCTAGAAATGCCATCCCGCCTTTTTTCGATAGGCATTGCCTAAAGGATGGTAGCTTCTATGCCTTATGTCAAGTTAGGCTAACAAGCAAGTTTCTGACATACTCTTCATTCAAATATAAAGTGCTATTTAATTTTTCCCGTTTTGACGATTATAATAAATGGAAAAGGATCATCGGGATATTCGATCCTAACACCTGGCTTAGGGAGTGGGTGACATAACAAGTCACCCCTTCCATAGTATCATGAATTTGCGAGAAATTTCCCTCAAAGAGGGCCCTTTTTATGTCTTCTATTTGAAAGTAAGAAGTAAGAAATAGCATTAAAATCTTAGAAGAACGACAACTCTCATAAGACGACAGCGCATCGCAAGAACTGGCCAGAAACTCTGGAACGATAGACACGGTATAATTCCTATAGGCGAAAAGCTCATGGAACTTGGTTCACGGAATTCTATTATTTTGAATGCGATCAAAATACGTTCCTTGTTTTATATACGAAATGCGTATAAAACGTTTCACAACTTTGGCAACACCTTTCACCCTACTTTCTCTATTCGAGTAAAAAGATTTCAGGCTCGATCGTGAAAAAAACTTTATTAAATCATATGAAATATATTTAGATTGAAATTAAAATAAAAAATTTAATTTGAAAAGATTTAACGAAGAAAAATGGGCCAAACGTAAAATGCGGTAAAATGTTATTAAATTTTTTACGAAGCTCTTTCTCAAAGGTTAGCTACGGCATGAATAAGAGACATGATATTACTATTGAAAATGCCAATTGCAAAGATTATTTACATGACATTACCATCCAAAATTTTTCTTATTCTCACATTAAACTGATACCGTTGTGCTTATTAAAAAATCAAATTGTCAGCGCCTTTTGCAATCAAACATATGCCATATACATCATTAGCAAAGTGCTACTTTTGAAACAGTAAACTGTCCTAGTATACAGCAGATTTTCTGCAGAAATTACTCACTTATGGCCAGTTGCAAGAATATTTAGTTATAGAATTTATATACATATATAAATGTACATTAATAAGATTCCTGAAGTTATAAATCTCATAAAAATATTCGGGTCACAAAAACACATCTATTAGCTAAACAACTAATTTATTAATGGCTATTGCCTTCTAGTATTTGATTAGATCTTCTACCGCTGGATAAAATTAATTCAACTATTGCCTATAAATACTAGCGAATGCACATAGTAATTAGTCAATAGGAATAAAGAAGCTGGTGAATTGTTCAAAAACAACTCTTTTATTGACTTATTATGTCCCCAAGCGGTCCATCGCGCATTCGCCATCATGGCCATTATTAAGAATTCATAACTCCATGCTATAAGATATGAAACCAATAAATTTATCGAATGCTGCAACACATATTGAATGATTGACATGGCTTATGGTTTCCATATGTTTATAGAATACATCGGTGTTGTTCCTAAAATTGGCCGTAAAAGGAAAAATTCAGTTGTTGCGGTGAGTTGAGCTTTCTTTTGGGTTACACTGAATATAACGGGTTTCATTTTTTTATCACTCTGATGGCAGGAAATTGACTTCTGCTGTCAGGATGCTTTTATGTGCAACATTTATCGATAGTGATCCACTCACAAATACCGTCATTCAGTTCAGAGCGAAAAAAATTGCGAATTTAATGAACAGTTTATCGTCATTTTTGGCCAAAATTCGAGGCGAGTAATTTGCATCGAATTCGTTTTTTTTTAACCTTCCGCCCCATTTAGATTATGCACCGCGTCCATTCAATCAATCAATCAATCACGGATGGGAGACAAACACATCCACCGTTCGAATTGGGAGGCCCCAGGGCTCTGCGAATGCTTCGAAATCGTTTCGAATCGACTCAAATCAGGCTTAATTCGATTTGATTTACCTTCGAATCGGGATGCTTCAAAACCGAATGGTTCAAAATATTCGAATCTGATAGATTCGTCTTCAAATCGTTGCACGCATTCAAACATGGCGCTCATTCCAAAAATGGTGCGCCGTCCGTTTAGACGATGTTTTCCTCACGCGAAATGAAAATTTAAACGACCACATGTTATTCTGTGCTATTCTTTGTGCCACTTTAGATATCTAAGCTGATGCAAGGCCCTGAATTATTGTGAAAATAATTTTTATTGTGCATAAGCTTTTGCCTTTTATTTAGATTCGAATTCGATTCGCTACCGAAATAAAAAAAGTTTGTTTCGATTCGATTCGAAATATCTTTTGGGAGATTCAATTCGGTTCGATTTGAAATGAAAATCCCTGATTCGTACAGCACTAGGAGGCCCCAATAAGTCCCGTCCGAATGGCGAAAGTAAACCACTCTTTGAACACGCGCGACACGCATGCTATCGCAAACAGGACAACCACTCTTCAGATCCGAACGCAGAGACCCGTCGACCAAAAAGAGAAAAATGCATGTGTATTCGTTTGTTCGTCCTTCAAAGTCGTGTCGGGAGAATTTGTCAGTCGGTCGCCTTCGGCGTTGCGCTCGCCAATGCGGTCACATTAAGAAGTCTCGCGCCCGTCCCGGTGACGCATGGCAAGGTTGAATGCCCTCTGAAAGTGGCCTGTAATTTCACGACTAACAGCGCATTCAGAACCTTTTGAAGTTGATTTATTTCATGTGTCAAAACCAACCTTTAGGAAGAGGGGGAGGGGATATCACGCAGATTCAATGGTCCTGGAAAGGCAAAATCAAGCGAATAAATTTTGATTTAAGGTTAAGTGTGACACGCGTTAAGCGGAACTCCAACAAAGGCAAAGAAAATTAGGTGCCAAAGTTGAAAGTTAATATAAAAAGTTGTACCCTGAGATCAAAATGGAGAAAAAAATTTTTTATCATAGCAAAATCCTTTTGATAGTTAAAATATTATACTCACATTATATTACATTCACATTTTTATCCCCGAATCTAAGTCGTATTTACTCCATTTCCTCCAAAGGTCATCTAAATAGACCAGATTGCAGTATGCTACCAACACATTTTAATATCTGACTCCCTTTAAGATAATTAGACCGTAGCACCAAATTAAAAATATCATTTCTCCACATATAATACGCGACCATAAATGTTGCGATAGATCAGTTCTGGGGAACTTAGACTCTCACTGGGTAAAGTAGGTTTTGCAATTTGCTAAATGTCTGAACATCATTATGTGCTACTAGTCCCGCATGAAATATTCGGCAAGATATAGACCCTGAAGGACTTTGCACCTTGTATTAATATTCATTTGTCGCATTAATAATACAAATCAGTAGTTGTACCTAATCAGTAGTTGTAAATAGTATACTGCATGGTTACATGCACGTTTACGTAGCACTCTCCTAGTTTCTGATCAGACCACATATTGTCATCCGGACTGCTTTTGTCCTGCGCCTGGCATCCGTGCGCGGTCCTGATTTGAGCTGAAATGAGTGTTTCACGCCTGGTGTGGAATCACACCGTTCCATACACCCTGGCGGTGGCTGGCACGGTATTTCATAGACGTAGATGTAGATCTATGGCAGAAGGTGTCTAATTTTACTATTGAGGTATTAAAATCTAGAGCAAATTTTGCAGATGGAGGATCACTGAAAGCCACAAAAGGCATAAATTCGCGCTTATTTCAGTTAATGAAAGCTCTGTGACTGTAAAAGCTTACGTGAATACACGATGGGCAAAAGGTTCTACTAGGATCAATTAGCCCAATAAGACCGCTTTAATGATAAGATAAAGTAACTTAGCAAGTGTTACAGTGAGTAAACTTTATAGCTATCATGTTGGTTCTATGGCATACGATACTGGAAATCAAGCAACAACAAAATGTAAAGAAAGTATCTTCAAATTTAAGCTTCATAATGTATCATTTGAGATGGGGTTAAATGTTTCAACGATGTGCGGTATAAGGGCAACATAATTAGGATTAACTGGTTGATTGAGGTTTATTCGTTGTGTTACATTTTCCCCGGAATTTGCCCATAAAAATTATTGTAATCCCGATATGCTCTCGTCATAATTAATATCGGAAGTAGCCCATTTACTAAAAGATATCTTTCATCTCTATTTACATTGTCATCTCGCCCAAAGGCCCCAGAACGTGGCAGCGCGGAAATATTACCTCTGTTTTGTTTCCTTGCCTGCATTCATTTAAGCATTCCTCTCTCGCATGCTTCCTGGCCGTGTTATCCCTTTGTTTTGCGGGAGAGAGAAACGAGAGAGAAAACAAAAGAAGAGCAAAAAAAGTTTAAAGAGATGAGTTGGATGTATGTTTGGTTGCTGCAGCTGCCGTCAGGTGTGTGCGTGAGTGTGTGTTTGTGTGAGTCGCTGGCTGCTTTGGGCGATTCGAGAGCCGCTGAGTGAGAAACGGTCGAGTTACTCGTTTTTTCAGGGCCTACGACCGCGTGTCGGAGTAATTTACGGCGTCAGAGGCTTCATCGTCCGTCGATCAGTTGGGCGAGCCATTTTAGACGGCCGGGTGAAGGGATTCGGCTGCAGAGTCATACGGTAGAAAGTTTTCGTTTAATCATTCGTCACGTTTGGAGACTCGATGAAAAGAAAACATTTCTGAAGCCACCGTCACGGGAAGCGGTAAGAACGCAAATCAACTATTTGCTTACGGTTCTACAAATTGGGGTCGGCTGTTGCCTCACGGGGTAATCTGAGCATTGTTACTTCAATGGTCCTATTTGGGACAATAATGAAGTGTTGGATCATCGATTGTGAACATATAACTATGAAATATAGCCTTGCCAGACGATTTTTGTTGCTCAATGTTCTCCATTCCTTCAGTTTATCTTTTCCACCTTGATTTGCATAAAAACCTCTTCCATTCTGAAATATCACGGTACAGTTTGGTATTAAACGGTGGCCATCGGAATAGCCATTCATAATTCCAATTAATGGCAAATTGCAGACAGAATAATTCTTCAAATTCTTCTATCCACAATTTGCATGTATAATTAAATTAAAAATTGGTTTCTTGCACAAAAATTGACAAAAAAATGATGTCCACTGTTTCATTTTTGTGATTTTAAGCGTGAATTTTAAATTTTGTGATTAATATTTAACAATTTGATCCTGCTGACAAGCATATTATATAGGCCTAGCCGGACCAAAACGATATAGTCATCTGCGATTATATATTTAACATTTATGTAAAATCTTTTCCACTACTTTAATGCATTCAATTGTATGTCATATTTGAATTGATGTACGTACATTCTTTTAATTGTTAATCTGCAATATGACCTCTTTTAATGTGATATGTTTGTATTAATAAATGAATGTATATGGTTTTACTGGTATGCAACCATTTCCTTGAAAAATCCCATCCTTTTCTTATCAGAGTGGGTTTTCTTAAGGGCTGTAGGGTATTAGGAATCCATTTGGACAAGTTAAATTACCGTACAAGTGAGCATTTGGATTAGGAATGACCAAGCCCGTAGAAACTAAATTATCACGAAAATTTCAGCAATTATTATGAATACATAACCTTTATTACAGTGAGACTATTATGATAACGGGATGTCACACAAACAGTTCTAATAATGAAATCAGAGTTTGGCACCATAAGGTCTTAGTGACGAGGAGGTTTCTCTCGTTTCATATAAAGCGAGCAATAATTCTATAAACTTATGCGATAGGTAGTGATTCTATCGATACTGACTATCCGATCTACCTAAATCATTGGCATTTTAGGTCAGTTTTGCGATGCGAGATTTCGATAGGAATATGCCCCATATATATACATTTATATGTGTATATACATATAAACATTTATATGTGTATATACATATAAACATTTATATGTGTGTATATATATATATATCTATATAATTCGATTCCTATCGGTGGTATAAAATAAGTTCAATGTTTTTCTCACTCGTTAAATTTCAATGGGTACCTTCCGCAAGTTCATGATAAAAAGGATAAAAGGATTAATAAAATTGTTTTGCATAGGACAAATTTTCGTAAAATTTAAACAATAAATAATACATGTGGTGTACCGAGTTAATTTTGGTCCCACAGTAATTGATATAATTGAAGCTACATAGCTTACCTCAACTGAAATTCAACCAAAAAATTTGAATTTCGTGACATCCGGCTCAAACCTAAAATTCATGCATAAGTGAAATGTACTCGAACGGAAGAGGATAATTGTTTTAATGGACTCCGCTCGAAAAAGATAGCCAATGGAGTAACGTGACCAACATTTTTGGTTAATGTAATCCAATCTGGCATGAAACGTTCCTTGGGTGCTTGAAAGCTAGCCACACGACCCAGAAAATTGTTTCAAATGTATTTGAAGCAATATTCTGGCTTGCGACAGTCGCTTAGAATGAAAATAATTTTTGAGAATGCAAATTGAAATTTTTACCATTATTTTATGCTTAGTGGTACTAGAATTACGCGTATCATACTTTTTGCATGCCTCTTGTATCCTTGCTTATTTACGCAGTGAAAATGTACCCTAAAAGTCATACTTTTCCACATCATTTTTAGCATATTCATGACGCAACGAATATTACTTCCTAATGGGTATTTTTGTTAATTTCCTCATGCATAAATAATGGTAGTTTTATTAACCCTGGTCATAATGTAAGTGTCATTTATGTTCGTGAAAACTCATTTTACTGCTCACCCGTTGAGTAGGCCTGGACGGTATTACGTAACTATCGATAAAAATTAAGGATAATTCAACCAATACACAAAATCAGCAATAAATGTTTAGCTGCCACTGCAAGCACATGATTGGCCAGGGTTGTTCAATTTGATTTCCCGCTGCTCTATCGACATGGGTCTTTGCAATCATTTTCACCACACGGCTACCAGGGAGACTGATTGATTGATAATCTTCTTGGAGCTAGCGGGGGGACAAACTCGGGTAATCTCAAAATTCAGCTTCGGTAAATCGGACGACCATTTTTTAATCGAATCTCTCAGCTTGCGTTTTTTGGTGACTCTCCTGCTTCCTTTGGATGTCGACGGTTGCTCTAACTGCGATTCTTCATATAGTTTGTCCCTCGATTGAAGCTCTCCTTCCGAATCTAAAACCCGCCGCGGGAGATACGTTGGATCCCCAGTTACCTCAGCATCTGATGCCTGGGAATCTTCATCCGTGATAGCATCGGCATCTTCCTCCGGTCCGCTTATTATTATTGTCCGAGGCCCGCGTTCATTGCCCTCTTCATCTAGTATATTTATTATATCATTTACGGTCAAATCTTTACGAGACCTGAATATTATTAATTTTGGTTAATATTTAAATATATATTACATTTCAGCATATGATGTGAACTAATTCTTGTCAGATGGGAACTTATTTAGCGTACTTACATCATAACAGTTTGTTTCGAACGACGAGAAGTCACAAGTGGTAAAGCTCTCACTGTACAGTGAACAGCAATCGTGAATTGCACTTGCAAAATTTCTAGTTCTCGGAATAGCTATAGACAACTACATATTAAGGTTATAAATCACTCATGTAATACCGTGATAGAGTGATTATGGAACTATGGCCATAATGATTATAGGGATACAGATAGAACTCTATCCATAGTGATTATAGAACTCTACTAGATTATAGAATACTAATTCAATACACTCATAAGTTCTCATAACAACACAGGTCAAACAATAATGGAATCACAAAATGGCACATTGCTCCAGCATCGTACCAATGTTGGCAAGTGATATAGGAAACGGTACCTACAGCTAATGTTGGCTCAATGTCAGTTTAAGTTGGGTTGATCGGCCAGCTTTGCTGACAAGAAGTCCACATTGGGCCAACATAGGGCTGATGAGTGATGCTACCTGGGTTTATTTATTTAAAACTAATACCCTTATCTAACCTAATGAATGCGTGGGACGAATTCAACCCGGACACTATATATTTTAAGGCTTAGGAATGCATTTCTAAGGAAGATGCAAAAATCCATACTATACTAAGTGCCTACGAGAAACTTTAAGTTGCATCAGAAGTTTGAAAATTAAAAAAAAAATTTAATTTCCAGCAAAACCATAAAATATTTTCCTGAAAGGAAAACACATATTTACTTGCCATTTTGGAATATTCAAATCAATAATGCGTTCAGCTGAGTAGATGGTACACATTCCCGAGCAGCATCGAGTCAAAAGCACAACTGTCGGCGTAGGACTCTTATAGGGTCGGGGGGATGAAGCACCGTTATTTCTTTGCCTGGACGCTTTATAAAAATAATTCGGTTGGAAGGAGGGACAACTCAGGAAATGGGCATTTTCCTGCATCTTTGCGAGCTTTCTGGAGCGAAGGAGAGTTTTTTGTTCTCAATGCAACTTACGTTGCTCGTGGGCTTTAATGGGTTAATGTGGTAAGTTGCTTACTAAGCGTTAACCGCTATCGCACACCCAAGAAAATCTACGAATATGTGACGCCAGACATAATTTAGAACACAAATGCACTGACAAATCATCAAAAACGTTAAATATCCCACACTATGTTTAGAGAGAATAAATTTAAATAAGCACATTAATGGCGGACTTGTTTACATTACGAAGACCTGAATCGAAGGAAGATTACCATCGATACTGAGTGACGTTGATGATCGGTGCTTTTTTATTTGTTTTATGCTTTTCTTTGCATCTCTCAAATTTCAATTTTCCTCTCACTCCATTTTTTCCTGCTGTCACGAAGAACAAATATTTTCACAAGAGTCACCTGCTCGCGAAGATATAGGGTTGAGTTTACTCAGCCTCCGTCAAGATATACAATTAGCGTCTCCTGAGAATATGTATTTATTTTTTTATCTTCTGCAGAGTCATTCCACTCGCTATCTTATGACCTGCCGGCTCGCTCGGTTGCAGGGTTGAGTTATGGACGTTAGATGACTGAAGGCTCTGGACTAATCCAGGAGAAATTGTTTGAGCCCAGGGTCGTTCGATTCGATATAACCATTATTCTCACGACATCAATCTTCCCAAGCATTTCCACCCCAAGGGGGCCATTTATGTGCTTACTGAGTCTTTACAGCCATCGATCACCGAAAGAAATCCGTGAAATTCTGGCGCATGTCATCATTTCAAACACAAATTCATCGCTAAATCACCAAAAATGGTGTAAAACTAATGCTATGTTAATGGAGAATTCACCAAACGAGCACATTAATGGCAGACTTCTTTACATTGTAATGGCCTGTGTCGAAGGAGAAAATCAATTGATCTGGAGCGAAACTTGATTTTAGCCGTGCATGTTAATTTCGATCAAGTAACTCAGGAATCACTTAGGAAACTGATATCCCACAACGTAACTATTTCAACTCCCACGCGCCAATTGGCCATCTCGCAGGGTAGTATGTAAGGATGACATTTGCTTAATTAGATTATCTGATAATTCTAAGAGATAGCATCCGGAACAGTTTTTCCTGAGTGCACAGCTGTTTAATCGGTTACTTTTGTAATTATTTTACGGTAGTGATCGTGGAACTTTGTTTTCTCAAAATACTTTCTACTATCGAAATATTTCCCTTGTGACTAATATCGTTGAAAATCGTTATCGTTGAAAAATATCATTCATTGAGCAGACGTTATAACTCTGTATCCATTTAAAGATTTAAGACTGAAAATAAAAGATCCATTGCTTCGGTAGATTGATTGAATATTTTTTCTACCTTAAATTTATATGGTAATTATTACAGAAGCATAACGTTATGTAGTGCACACACATGTATCACATACCACACTTTATTCATTAGTGTCATTCAAAAAATATGCTCATCATTTTTACCAGTAAATCAAAATCAATTCTTGAACTGTAAAACACGTAGGTACTACTTTCTTTTCTTATGCGATCATCATCACAATAAGGTATACTAGCTGACCCGTGCGAATATTTCGCACAGTATGCAGCTTCTTTCTTCCTGTTCTTCTGCCTTTCGAATATTTTGCACAGTATGCAGCTTCTTCCTGTTTCTTCCTTCTTTCTTCCTGTTCTTCTACCTGTCGAAAGTTTCGCATAGTATTCAGCTTCTTCCTGTTTCTTCCTTATTTCTTCCTGTTCTTCTACCTGTCGAAAGTTTCGCATAGTATTCAGCTTCTTCCTGTTTCTTCCTTATTTCTTCCTGTTCTTCTACCTGTCGAATATTTCGCACAGTATGCAGCTTCTTCCTATTTCTTCCTTATTTCTTCCTGTTCTTCAACCTGTTTCTTCCTATGGACAATTATATGTTATTTATGTTTGTGTTAAAGATACATAACGTAAACGTAAACGGTAAACGGTCGCACTGATTGCATGTAGAATGTAAACAATCTAACTAAACGATGTGTTAATAGATGGCGCCTTTAATAGTCATTTAAGCACGTAAAAATAGCCAACAGATTAGTTGATTATATATTGTCAACAGGTGGCACTGTATAATTTTTTTAACAAAATCTTTAATTTTAGATTTTTTGACAAAAACGTTAATTTTAAACCATTTTTCTATTTTTCGTCAATAGCGGTGAACATAAGCTTTAAAACGATGTTTGAATCATTAATTTTGATGAAGAATTATGGGAGTTATGGCGTTGCGACAAAATAACACCTTTGAGAAATAATGTATATGATGATGATGAATATGAAATCAAAAAGTTTTAATTGCATTGACTTACCAGATCACCATTCACCCATGTACAATCACTAAGTGAATTTCGTACTATTTTCATTTTAAACCTTTTTTTGAAGTTTAGAATAAAAAAAATATGTGGAGTCGATATACCTCGAGCGAGTAATCGACATGGAAAAATCGAAACTTTTAAGTCAAATTACTGGGTAAATAGTGAAATTTGAGATTGAGATTGTATTTTTCGTCAGAAGCCGGTGATTCAACGTTTAAAATGATACCTAAGTTATCACTGTAGGTGCAGTATTAACGGAGCATATACGGAATGACAGAAAAAGACCTTTCTGTAATAATATATGATTATTACTCCCATTTCTGCTGTTAAATTCACTTTTCCAACATTACGGATGTCGCCTGCAAGTTGAAGTGAAAACAAAGACTTACTAAGGCGAAGACGAGTTTCAACCTTGTTCATATAGATGGCATCACGACTGCAATTCAAGCGTTCTCTTCGGCAAACAGATTGGAAACGTTTAGAGCAGTTCTTTGTGGGTTATTTGAAATCGCTCAAAATGTTGCAATTCATGTCAAGTACAAAAGTTTTTTCATGCTGTCTCATTACAAGAGGAACTTCTGGAAGAATCTAAATCGACATTCAAAGCAGCATTTTGGAGTGTCAAACACGTGCACAAAGGGCATAGACGACGCATAATCGCGAGTAAAATGCCTGGAGATATGTCTGTCACAGACTTCATGGGAAACATGCATGAAACATATACTTCATATGTAAGTGGTGTCTCTGAAAAAATTCTCAAGCAGTCAAATATATAATCTACATATAAGGGCTTGAAGCTTGCGAATGTGAAAGATTGTTACCACCAAATGAAGAATTAATAGGAAGTTAAATTGCAACCCCTAGGTTATATTTCATCAAGCTTATTATGAAGAGTGTCAAAGTAAATATTTATGTATAGATTAAGATATAATGAAACTATTTGGTCATGTCGAAAATGCAACTACTAAGTTCACAGAAGAAGAGAGTGCAAACGAAGATATAATAAGAAAAATATTTATGTGGAGCTTGGATGCTCTGTGCACCGAAAATGTGGTCCATCTGAAAAGTAGACTAGAAAAGATAATGAGCTATCAAAAGAATGATCAAAGGGACGGATAAAATTATAAATTACAAAATTTACTGAAGTGTAGAAAGGGAAAGGCTATAACAAACATAGTTCACAACAGAAAAACCATATGGATTGGACACATACTGAGGCAAAATGTATTGTTGGGGAATTTAATTGAAGGAAAAATTGAGAAGAGAGTTCAATGAGGAAGACCAAAGGATGACTACATAAACCAAATTAAAAGGAGAGTACGTTATAACTACAAGTCAACAAAGGAACTCAGATAGGGAAAGATAGAGGGCTGCAGTCTACCAATCTTGGGATTGAACGATCAATAAATGATTAAGGGACTTCGTCAAATTGCTGAGGTGATGAGCAATTACAAAGAATTTTGACTCAAGTTTGAATATTCTGATGGAGTGCTCTCTAATTTTACGTATATAATAAAAGTGAACAGAATATATGCTTATTGATGAAACATCTCCAAGCTGCCTGAACGGTGGCTAACTTAAATTAAGAAAAGTTTTCCTCAATTCTGAGAAATTTACAGCGGAAAAAATCATTCGCTTGGACCGGGAATCGAACCCAGATCCCTTTGATTTCGCAAACTTTTTCCCCTCGGAAAACTGGGTGTTTTGGTGCCCACCTTCCAAAAAAGGCTTAAACTAGCCCTTCTAGTAAATCCACTATTTTAAATACTGTGCCCAAGGACATATTTACCAAATTTTTAAACCAAAACGTTCTTGGAAATTAGGTAATGAGAAATCGTGAAAACATCCGGTCACGAGTCAGAAGTCATTCCCGTTCGGATACAATGAGTGTCAGAATAATAGGGAAGAGTTTGGTTGAGATACACACGGTGAGGAAAGAAAGACCTGATGGGCATTCTTAAAGAAAGGACGTCTTGCTTGCTTTAAGTTCCCGTCTAGAGAGAGAAGTGCCTGTGGAGGGTTTGAGTCGAGCACATGAGGGGCGAAGCGATGGGCGAGGTGGCGTGATTTAAGTCTGTTTCCATGTGGAGAGGTGTGGAATGGGAAGGGGGCGTGAGACCGGAGTATTATAGAGTATTTTAAAGGTGACGCACGAAAAAAATCAGCACGACCTCCTCGAGGGCTCTGGATAAACAAGAGCCGGAGAAGGAATGTATTTTTGTCGCCCTTTTTGGAGAATCGAGGAGTGCTGATGCAGGCGTAGAAGCTGGGTCCGGGGGCGGGGGGAATTAAGAGCATTAACTTGTATCCTCTGGCATCCAATTCATCCCCTGACCTCCACTCTTTCTGCCCCTCGGGGAAGGAGGTCTGAGAAAAATAGGAGGAGAACTGTGCAGCCAGAACAGAGAAATAAGTGCTGGAAATACCGTGACACCTTTCCTCAGTGATGTTTTTGCTCTCGAGAAAAAAAAACATACTGTAATCTTTTGATGCAGGCCTTCCGGAAACATTAAATTCCGCAAGTCAGTTGATAAACCAGAAAGAAGGAACTCTCACCTCTCTTCAACAGCACTGATGCCTGAGTATGTTGGGGTCGAGTGAAGAGTCTTGTAATGAGAAAGGACCTGCTTCAGTGGTGACTTGTGATCGTCTTAAATAGATCAAGTATACGGTATTTAGCCTACGGGCTTTTTTTCATTTGTAATACTTGTTTTTAATATAAATGTTCTTGCTTGAAGTTAATCATACTGGCTAAGGTTGTGGTTGTTTTTCTCTTGTCTCTGTCCACCATTCGCAGTCAATTCACTCGCGACGTCAAGTTTTAGTAACTTGCGTTGCAAAATGATAAGATGATCACTGTCATTTATTTACTACTCAGCAAGAAATTCGATGTGTTTCTCGTACCCTGGAGTACTCTATTTACTTTTAGAAAGATAAAGTTGATGTAAATTTCTGGGAAAATGTCAAGTGCCCTGCCACTAATATTAATGCTAATTTTTTAGTTTCCATCACGAATGAATGATCCGCGACATCATAAAATTTGATTTTCTTACATTAATAGACGAGTTTTCTGATTCAAACTGGAAATCAGTCCCAGGTGACATGGCAATCATAGTTAAAAACGCAGCCAATTTGTACAAATGACCAATGCCGTTAGGAGAATGAAGTCATGTGACCGAAGAATCTGTGATAGTGAGCTCTGTTTAATTATACGTTCATTAAAACTCATTTACTTTTCATATCTTTCTCAGCCAAATTAATATTACTCCGCTATAATTTTCGACGAACTCTAGAGGGGTGGATTTTTAGCGTTCTTTCCTATCCTCTTCCAATCGATGTCATACCATATAGAATATTATTGCTTACAATGTGTTTGAAGAGGGTTGTCAGTTTTCCCTCATTTTAGTGATTTGCGCGTCTTAGTTGGAGTTCTTTAAGTTAAATCGAGGTACATGTGTGATAACGAGTGCAGAGATACCCATCCGATCGTTTACTGAGTGCTCGTCGGCCTTGGACGTCTAATTGTGAAGAATTATATGATGCAGTATAAATGAAAAAGTATATTTTTTCCTTCCACATATTTATTTTCCTGATACAACATGTTTCGACACAGCGGTGTTATCATCAGGTACAAATTTTTCCAGATGCACAGATATCATATGGGGTTTGGGGGAAGGTAGGTGGTGGAGGTGAGGAGGGAAAACCAAGGGGGGTGGGAGGTAAGGGATGGCGGTTGGGCTATGAATCTGGAAAACCCGTGAGAGACCACGTGAGTGGTGGGTGGGGTTGGTGGGTTGGGGGGTGGGGAGGGTTGACGTGGTGTGGAACTTCGAGGTTTTAGGGATTAAGGTAGCGGTCGGTGATCAGGATATGGTGAATGGGGTGGCAGGGTCGGTGGTTTCAGTTTTTCCGTGAGGAATAGGGACACTTCCAGGAGGGGGGAAAGATTTTCAACCTGATGATGAAAGACCTCATGATGGTATCGCTGTGTCGAAACATGTTGTACCAGGAAAATAAATCTGTGGAAGGAAACAAAGTTACTTATTCATTTGTGGAATTCAAATAGTAGTTGTCATAGTTGAGCCTCAAACTATGGAACGTAAACTATATGATGCTTGTTCATGTATTTATACCTCTACTTGCGATATCGCCACAGCAGACTCTAGCCCGCATTGACACGGGAGACGCGTGATCAGCCGAGTTCGTTATATTCTGTTAGATATGTGTATAAGTTCCCCTAAATGGCTGAGTTACTTTCTTCATTATACTTGAAGCGTCGAGAACTTATCCTGCTTCTATGAGGCCTTGTACCTTATCCACTTAGGTTTCTTGGCTATTTAATTCTATTTTTTTACATTAATTCTCAATATAATTACAGATATAGTCCTGCTAAGCCTATAGCTTGTCAGCAGGTGCTGTTATTAATTAAAAATAAATTCACGATATTGATCAGTCAAAAACATTTAAAGAATTGTTAAAAACCTAAAATGTAATAAAATCACATAAATATACTCAAAGATGCAATTAAATCATTAATTCTAGTAGCATAAGTACAAAAGTTTTTTTAGTAAACAAATGTATACAAGTGTAATCAAAAGTTTGAATGAATTTTTTTAATCAAACGCAACATTGATCCGTCAGAAATCATTTAGAATATCGACGAAAAACCTAATTTGTAATTGAAATATATAAATATTCATAAACACCATTTAAAATTCCTCTTAATCATAAATACCTCAGGATATGTATGTACAATTTTTCATAATAAACAAGTGCACAACATTCATTAGTTAGAAGATTTATTTGAAAATTGTAATTGAAACAGATTTAACAGAATACCATATTAAGTCAACTGCATTGTTGATAACTAGTTTCACTTCTTTCTTTAATGATGACATTTTGTCAGTTTCTCGAATTGACTGTGGCAATTTATTGAATATCTTTGGAACAATGTACCTTAATACGCTCTTACCGTGGTTGTAGTATTTTGAAACAGAATATTTTTCAATACAGTGGAGTCGAATATCATGATTTATATATCTTTGTATTTAGAGCTTGTTTTGAAATAAATTGTCACATATTATGACGCACTGAAAAAAGTTCAGTTATAGGTAATAAACCTAGTTTAATATATATGTTTGATACATTGAATTCAGTTACATCCAGACACGATACTATTTTATTTTAAATTTTAATTGCCTCATACAAAAAACTTCGGTAAATTTTAATTAAAAAGTTGACATGTAGTTTAATAGAATTTGACACATATTTCGATATAATTAGATTCTGCAAGTACAAATTTTCCCATAAACGCGGAATAATACGTATCTTATCATTTCAATGGTTCTTAAAAAAATACAAAGTTATCGTGCTGAGTGTTAAACTCGTATTTGTCAATAATTTTTGCAAGAATTAAAAATCCATATTGAAAAGATACTTCTAGCTGTTGCACAATTGTTTTGAAATTTTATTACAACACGTCTCGCAGCTTGCTTCAACTTCAAGTGCGATTATTTATGTAAATTAATTGACTGATTCCTGAGATAGTAACTTCAAAGTAGGTAGAGGGGGTTTGGAGAACAAGCTGACTTTTGGGTGGGAAGGTAGGGGAACTTGTTATGTGGGAAATTATGTCGGAAAGGAATAGGGAGGGGCGCGGGAAAAGTAGCTCACTGCAAAGGTTGCTTGACTAGTAATTTCAATCTATTCCAAAGCATCCATCTTCCTTCCTTCCTGCCTTCCGGGAGAAAATGTAAAATTTCTGAGATAAAATCACATGCATGATTTTTTCAAGTGGATTTCATATTGATGAAACTTCTGGAGTGTTCCTTGATGCACGTTATGAATCTTTGACCAGTTTGACCAATGTAGGATATATAACAACTATTGCATTTAATTTTCTAATTACCGGATTTGAATAATCTACCCTTTCATCCAACTCCAAATCCCCACCCTTAGCTTGAGGTTACCTTCACAGCAATCAATAAATACATTTTACATACAAAATTGTACCTAAAGATGTAGCAAGCTGAAAACCCCGTTGTGTTGCTATAATAAAATGATTGTGAAAAAGTACAAAACATCTTTTCCATATGCATTCCAATATAAGATACTTCCACGGAGTGACGTCTGAAGCCGTAGTTTACTTGAATTCCGAATTCCGCGCTGTAAATCCAAGGCATAACAACACTTTCATTACTATGAATTTATAAACAAATATGACTCGTACATCATTTGCAAGGGTAAGTCAATGAATAAGTCGCAAACGTCATCATTTGATCATCATCATTAGTCGTAAACATTTCATTGGGAACGCTTGGAACATCCACTGCACAGTCCTGACTCAACCCCCAAGTGATTTTTAACTGTTCGGGCCCCTAAAAAATCATTTGGGTGGTCGATGTTTAGAAAATGATGCCGTAGTCCAAGAGGTTACTCGTTGGCTAAGTATCTGAATGTAATAGGTGTATACGTAGAAACGTGAACAAATTTTAGGAAGTTACTTTGATTTTTAATGCCTCTGTTTGCCTGTTTGCGAGTTTTTTTTTATTAAATTACCCCCGTACATTACTATGTGTAGTGCTATCACTACTGTATGCACTCATGAACTCAAATTAAGGGCGGTCTAAGAGTTTTTTTGACTGACTTGAAAGGCCAGTAAAACATGTACTCATTGGTTTACGAGCAGCGCTTCAACCGTCTTAACTCAATATTCAATTTTATATCCAAGAATGCGTAGTCCGAGACCATTTTCATCCTTCCCATGTCCTCAACAGTTAACAATTCGACAAAATTCAATTCAGATAAAATTTGGGGCAAGTTCAGAAGTAAATAAAATTATGACTATCTTTTGACGCCCACTTTTATGACATTATTATTAGGGTTTATACATTAACTGCCTGCGGAGTAACGTTGTTGATGGTGCCCAGAGTAATAGTTAGGAGACCTGAGGCATTGATTCATCGTACAATAGGCACTAAGCTCAGGCCTCATTAATACCTTATGACACCACCAGCTGAACCCAAGGTATGTGATTAACGGGAGCAGATCTTCCCTGGGAAACCACAGCTGACACGGCAAAGGGAATTAGCCCCTCACCCTGATTCCCAGGATCCGGCGATTCAGGGAGCTTACAATAGTAAGCTTCGGGCGTCCGAACCCACGAAATCGTTACTTTGGTTAAATTGTGCATATTCCGGCTTATCAAACGCGCTTTCTTTCCCGTTATAATCCCACGTCAAACTCTTCTATGTCTAATACGACTGTGTGATTGTGAATTCAAAGGTTTGATTTTGTGTTAACAACTCATTGATTAAATCTTCGTGATACGAATCTGACCAAGCAACGAAATTAGCTATTAGCAAAATGTCTCTCCGAAACGCCAAGTCGCAATATTTGTCTCGGTATTCGAAAACAGATCGCTTTCCTCCCTTACTGAACATAATTCCAAAGATAATTGGCAGGGTTATTTATTTAAGATCCCTGATTATGTAAATATGTATTTGTAAAAAGACCACATTTAGTGTATTATGGGAAAATTGGAGGCAAAACTACATTTTGACCGTAATAAATCGTCGTCCCATATGGTATGTGAGAAAGGATGCAGCAAAGGTCAGCTGTATAGCGAGTATGGACGACGACGTAATGGAAATGTTAATTGGAGAAAAAAATCAGGAGCAGTAAAATTGCGTGGAAACAGCTATTAAAAATGGTTATAAATAAATTGTGCTAAAAGTTTATCATGAAAAATATATTACCAATGCTTGCATTATGACTTTATGGCATAAAAAACAACACTGCGTACTTAACAACGTGCCCAAAGGCGAGATACGAGAAAAATTAGATAAATTAAAAATAAACATTTGATAGTAAAATAATTCTGCAGTAAATAATATTAACAAATAAAGAAAAAAATACAAAGTCAACATTTTCAGTTTACCTGCAGCATAAGACAAAATAAATGACTTACTATTAAGGAGAAGGAATAACCCAATATATATGATAACATATGAAAGAGAAGAGAAAAAATTAAAAATGTTATTTTTACCATTATTATTTTACAAGTGAAATAAATTTCCTTGAAATTAATTCACTGAACATGCATTTTATACGGTTTGTATTATAAATCTCTATAAAAATACAGCAGAAAGTGGACGGGACGGTACGCTGATAAAGGTGATAGTGAAGAGAATTTTGAGTAAACGAGGGAGGGGAGGGAGGAGAGCAAGGATTCTAGAATATCTCAACGTTGACAAAAGGTGTGAAAACTTTTCATCATGTGAGATCAAATGATACAAAGGGATATAGATACAGCACTGATAGTTATTTGAGGAGAGACCAAGGAAAGATAGGTTAGGCGCAATTTGAGTACCTAATCAATTATATTGCGGCATATAACAAATACTGGTGACAGAATTATTTAATATCATTGCATCCAAGTTTTTACTAAACTCTACTTATCCCTCTCTTAAAGCAGTTCATATAATTTCTCCTTAATATATTTTCTTTAATTTCATAACTTTTAAGGATAGTTTCTGTCATAAACAGCACTTAAGTTGAAAATTATGCTATTTTATTTGATGAGGACAATTTTCTTACCCCAAGCTACAGCAAAGAAATGAATATAATCACTTTTAACTTCCCGTGAATAACTCTCATACCATGTGAGGCTAGTATGCATATTATTGCTGTAACATGCATAACGTATACATCGCGTTGCTTTTAAAGCTTGAAGTATTTTAATGGGCTCCTCGATTTGTTAAAACATTCCCTTCCTAACATCTGCTATCAAGGAATGCCATGGGTGAAAAGGCGGCAGAGAGTATGGGAGGCCGATGCCGACCCATTATTTATTCCGATCCTTGAAGATGTTTTCTCAGGTGTGACGGAGTGCAAACAGAAAGAGGATTTGAAAAAATGAGAGAACAGTATTGTGGAATGGTGAAGGATCACTCGAGTAGATGCTGTCAAGGCTACACAAGTGTTTATAATGAAGAATGGGAGAGTACCTCAGGCTTTTGGAGAGAAAGTGTTGGCGTACTTAGGTGACTCAAGAAAGGAAAAAAGGAGTAGCGGATAGAATAGATATTAATAATAATAATAATAATAAATTTATTGTATTATTCTAGGAGTGAACTCCTTTAGAACATGGTAGTACATAATGTGATGTGCAAGGACAAATCACAAGAAAATAAATCATATACTCCATCAGAAAACAAATAAAGAATAATTCGTTCATATAAAAATTAGTAAAGCCATCAAACAAAAAACCATGAGGACCCCAATAAAGAGTGATCTGTACATAGAAAAATTAAGAATAGAATCGTACAACAACCAGAGTAAAAAAAAAAGAAAACTACACTTGAACTCTGGGATTTACACTTGAACTTGAACAGAGGTTAGTTCTTCAAACACATAAATTTACCACAGACATAGCAATGAACAAAATCCATAACAAAAAGACATGATCTAAGTACCTGGATCACAAACAAGTAAATGTTTAATAAGTTTTCTCTTAAATATTGTGAGTGTAGCACTGTCTTTTACATATTTTGGGAGGTTATTCCACAAATTTGAAGCAACAACTGAAAAGGATTTTTGGAATGTCGCTGACCGGAACTGGGGGGCGTACAAAAAACAGGGGTCTTGTCTTGTAACAACATTAGTGTATTTACTACTTGGGAGAAAAAGATCCATTATGTACTGAGGGCTCCCATATTTGAGGAGGTTGAACATGAAGCAGGCTATGTTGTACTTTCTTCTTGATTTAAGATCAAGCCAGGAGAGCCTTTTAAAATAAGGGGTTATGTGTTCATGTCGCCGTAGATTAAAGATGAATCTCACACAGGAGTTCAACAAACGCTGTAGCTTAATATTCAGCTCCTCAGTTAAGTCATTGTACACGAGACTACAGTAGTCTAGGTGGGGAAGAATGAGTGAGGTAACAAGTTTCTTTTTTAACTGAAGTGGTAGTAGATTTCTATGGATTTTAAATTGATGTAAAATTGCATTTATTTTGTTGGATACCCTCATAGTGTGTTCTTTCCGGGAAAGATTCATGGTTAATGTCAATCCCAAAATTTTCACACTGTTACTGAACGGTATGCTCTCTTCCTCGACCATTATCATTGGCAGTTCTGTGAAATTTATATTTGATACTATCTTGCTGTTACCAATGATAATGGATTTAGTTTTTATGGAGTTTAACACGAGGAAATTAAGCTTAGCCCAAGATGTGATAGCGGATACGTCCTCATTTACCTTATTGATCGTATCACCGAGTTTATTTGGAAGACAATGGCAATAGATCTGCAAATCATCTGCGTAGATCATGTATTTACAGTGAGCAATACAATTTGGAAGGTCTCTGATATACAACGAGAACAAAAGTGGCCCTAGAACGGAACCTTGTGGTACACCATTAGATGTTGTTACCCAGTTCGATATGTCTCATTTAGAATCTTTGACAGATTGACGACGTCCATTTAGGTAGGAAAAGAACCAGTTAAGGGATGAACTTGAAAATTTGAGATTTCTCATTTTTTGTAGGAGAAGGGCATGGTTTACACTATCGAAAGCTTTACTAAAGTCAAATAGGACCAGTATTGTCACCATCTTTTTATCAATGGCGTACCTAATATCTTCAGTGACTTTAATTAAGGCTGTCTGTGTCGAGTAGTTCTTACGAAAACCCGACTGAAATGGGTCTAATAACTGATGAGCGGTTAGATGATCAATTACCTGTGTATAAACTACCTTTTCTAGACATTTTGAGGCGGTGCAGAGGATGGATATCGGTCGATAATCTCCTGGAGAAGTAGGAGTTCTAACTTTACTGATCGGTCGAATCAAAGATGATTTCCAAACTTCAGGAAATGTGCTAGATATGAGGGACGAGTTGAAAATATCAAGTAGAGCTGGAATTACAGATGCAGATGAGGCTTTCAGGTATTTCACCGAAATTTCATCAATTCCAACAGAATTTGATTTAGCGTTTCGTAGGACATTCTGCAAGACATCAGGGGTTATATGGTTAAAGTAAAAATTTGAGTCGTTGAACGGAACAAAAGGTTCTATGGATTGGAAGTTAGGGGTAAGGACATCATTACCATTTCGCAAGGGGGAGCCAATTGATGCAAAGTACTCATTCATGGCATTTAGTGATAGTCCGAGAACTGAACTTTTGTTAGTCTGTTTTACTAGTCCGAGATTTCTTAGCTCACGCCAAAGGTCATTTGAATTCATGAGGTTAGAGAGAGTACTTGTATAATAGTGTTGTTTTGCCTTGATCACTAATCGCTTAACGAGATTGCGCTGCCTTATGAATAGTTGGTATATGGCATTATTTTTGGTTCTAATAGAGTTGATTCTCAGTCTATCCCTCTCTTTCATTTGTGCCTTTAACTCAGGTGTAATCCACGGAACTATCGGTCTATTAAGCTGGATTTTTCGTTTTGGGGCGTAACGATCTAGGCAAGTTAAGAATGTTAGGTTAAAGCGTTCCACTTTCAAATCAACGTTAGTGGATTCAAGCACTTTTTTCCAATCCGTTTCAAACAATTCTCTCTGAAAGCTACCGGTATCGAAATTTTTATTTGATCGAAAGACGAGGGTGGATGGAATCATTTTAGGTGCTGTAAATTTGTATGTTAAGGTGATCTTGTCGTGGGCCGAGAGAAAGGGAACAGGGGACTGACAAAAAGAGGAAATCTTTTCTTGCGAATCAACGATACAGAGATCGAGAAGCGTGTGGCTGTTTTCAGTATGATGAGTGGCATCCAAAAGAAGCAAATAGAGATCGTTTGAGTATATAAAGTCATGTAGAAATGCACTATAATAGTTATCTCGGAAAATGTCGGCATTAAAGTCTCCGACAATAACTATGTTATTAAAGGTTGGACTAAATTTAATAAATACATTTTCAATATCTGAGATATGACCGACCTTTGGAGGTCGATATACAACTAACAATAAGAGTTTTGAAAGATGAACCCCTGTTATTTCCATTACAATGAATTCAGGTCTCGACTCATATGTAGGTCCCGAAGTTGCAAGGACTGTTGAGTTGAGGCGGTTGTGGACAAAGGCTCCAACCCCACCACCGACTTTACCGATTCTATCATGACGATGAAGGTGATGATTGTGAAGTTTGACCATATCGTCAGTAATACTTGGTTTTAGCCAAGTTTCAGTCAAACAGATTACGTCTGTAGGATTTGAATCAAAGTGCAGTCGGAATTCATCAATATGGCACATTAGAGATTGGCAGTTCACAAGGCAAATATTTATTTCCTTACGAGACCTTTTGACTTTTGGGAGTAACAGGGGGGCCTGATGTTAATATAGTTTGTTTAGATCTTCTTCCGAAGCGATGGAAAGCCGCTCGCTGCCATCATCGACACGAGCAAACACACGTCCATTTCGTACCCACAGATAACGGATTTTTCCTTCCTTCTTCAAGTCGCGAGCAGCTGCGTATAGCCGTCTATTTTGTGGGGATAATGACTCATTGACGTAGATGCGGAGGTGACTCTGGCCCAAGCCTGTTTTTAAGTCCCCTAGTTTAAGGCTGGGTTTCCTCTTCTTGGCTTGAATGAGCCCTGTGGCGACACGGGAGCTTACGAAACGAGCTACTATCGTCGGTGTTTTCGGGGCCTGGGACAAATCTGATTGGGGTTTTGGTCGAATACGGTAAGAATAATCAATTTGGCTGGTCTCTATCTTAACACCTAAAGCGGTCCCCACTTTGCAGACAAGTTCCTCGATGATCTCACTGTCTGAGACTGGAATTCCACGAATCTCAACTGTATTACGCAGTCGTTCCTGTTCCACTCGACTAAGGCGAAACTCCACGTCTGCGAGTTTCTTCTTCAGGTATTCGGTGTCACTCGTTAAATGAGATAATGTTTCGGTCATTTTGGATAGGGAGGAACTTATTGTACCGATGGATTGGGTATAGTTACCAACTGTATCTTCCAGATTAGCTATGGATGCCTTAATCAAGACCTGGTCTTCACGTATCTCTTTCACCATAGCAAGCAACTCCTGCAAGGATCCACTGGAATCACTTGGGGACACACTGGGACAGGTTTTAATTGGAGTGTCGTCACCGCGTAATGATCGAGTTGTGGACAAACACTTTTCACAATTCCAAGACTTCTGAAGCTCCGCAAGCACCTTTGCTTCCTCTGCTGAGAGTGACAAACACTGTGAATGTGAAACTTCGTAGCATTTGGCACACGTTAAAGTTGTTTGACCACGCTTAACGACTTGAACACAGATTGTACAAGAGGGCATTGTGAGCGAGCGAGAGCAGAGCTATTAAAGATACTTAAATAGTGTAAAATATTAACAATTTAACCCGACAGCCCCACGTTGTGGGTCGGAAATGGAAACAATCTCTATTATCGTTAACTCAAAATGCCCACGTGGTGAGTATCAAAATGGAAAATAAATGTGAGATAAATTAACCACGGTCTCCTACCTTTTTCAATTGCCCCAGCCTTCTCTGCGGTAGATAACATGAGAAACACAAAACAACATGCGATGCGTGATAACTAGCAATTTAATTGATCAGACAAAATCATATCATTGAATCAAGACACACAAAAACAAAGTACATAATATCTTTACCTTTAACTTAAGGTCATGGCCCAGACAATTGTAATATTCTGCACCTCATACAGTTACTTCAAATGATTTACTTATCTTTAAACATTTTATGATAATCAAATTCTTTGAATTAAGCCATATATCTTCTTTAAACATTCATTACTCCAATGTAAATAAAACAAAACTAGCTTCAACCTCTAATCCGGGTTGTACCCAACTGGGTTGTATGGCTTATTTAAAATACAGAATTAAAGTCCATATTTACGCTCTTGTTGACAATACAGGTTGATACGTGGCTGGTGTCACTCTAGCTTTACAGCCTCCGGAACCCGTAGTCCTGGCGTAATGTGATCACAGCATCTGCACGAATGGTAGTCCTGTACCAGGGTCTCTCTCTCTCTGGCCCCCGTATCGCGGCTGAATGTCCGCTTCCTCCGGAATATGGTACAGAACCCCACCGCACGTCCGATCCCTTCAAGAACTCTCCTGTCACTCATCGCTCGTGCTTTTCTATTCGTCCCCCTCCCCAATTCTTCATTGTCAGCTATGGCTCTGCCCTCCGTTTCCCTATTGTTTCACCGCGCAAAGTTAAACATGGTGGGTGTTTAATTGTTATTTTCGCCACGCGGTGGGAAAAGAATATGGAGGCCCGCGTTGTGTTACAATAGTAAAACAGAAACAAGTTCAAATTTCCCAATAAAAGTACCATAACTGGTGTAAACAGCTTTCTTAGTATTTTGTATTTTTAAAATATAAAAAGGGATCAGATTTACCGTTTTTGATATATATTTGAATAATTAAATTCATCAATACCTGACCCTTTTCGGTATTAATGATGTACACATTCACGGCGCGATTATCTCTCTCTGATTCTTGTTCATTTTAATTTACGATTTCCTCATCTACCTATGTTTGATTTTAATTTTCATGGACCTTCAAATTCCACGGAAAGAACTCGGAAGTTACTAAAATTTATTATGACAAAAGGATAAAATAACAAACCGTGGTTATCAGCCTTGGATAATGGACCTATACAGCCATATTCCACGCAATACGCATTTGAATATGCAACACGAGTTCTCTTCGACTTGGAGGATCGCCAAGTGGGGAAAAATGTAAACCATTCATTCAGAGTATTACAGGCACAAATCGACTGGAAGGTCGTTTGTTTACTCCTACGTATTCTCAACAACGCATTTTTCCTTATTTATTTCGCCTAAAATATTCATGACTATCCTTGAATAACGTCATGAAAATGAAGGAGTAAAAAAGTCACCAAAAGCTCGAAAAATGAGTAAGTTCATTGATTTTCTATTACTTGATGCCACTAATTCCAGCTTTATCGGACATTTATTGTCATATTTTCTGACATTTGCTTCTGTTGGAAAAAAATGGGCAAAATATGGTCAAATTATCACATAAATAAGCATGGTGTCAATAAAGTCATGAGATAAAATTCTTTTATCTTTTTTCATGCATCAAATATGACTCCTAAAGATGCCCGACGGTCAGAAATGGAACTTTTAAGGGAAAAAAGGATAACGTTTATTAACATTATTTAGCGACAGTACATCAAAAAAATAACAGTAAGATTTTTAATTGGGCGTTAAAAACCGGAGTAAAAAAGTTTTTAGCAAATTGAGCTCTGAAGTGATATTAAATTTTAATCTGTTCAGAGGTAGGTAAGTCGCATTAAGTGTTACAAATTATCATGCCCTTGTAAAAATATTTTATGGATTTGTCTACATTTACTTCTCTTGGCCTTCTTAGTTGGTATGAGTATTCCAATGAAAAATGTAAAAAGCTCCATTTCAAAAACATTTATTCATACGTATCTGATTCAGCTAGAAATATAAGGCGATCGGCAATTTCAAGTAAATCACTTTATAATATAATTCATGCATCAAAATAATCCCAGATGGATACTTTTCACAATTTACCTTTGCCCTTTTACTTCAAGTTTTTATTTCAAAAATAGTAAGAGATGTGGCATTGTATTCAAATTTACATATTTTTCAATTTTGTGTTATACGATAATAGCTCAACAAAAATATTCTTTAATATTTAATCAAGTGAAAAATTATAAACCTCATTATTGACTTCCTTTTCTATGGTTGTTTTCTTGGCCAATGAATGATTAGAGAGCAAAATATTAATTGATGGGCCCATGTATTTATATCAACTGTGATGGAGAGCACCTTTACGTTATACTCTTTTGCTAATATCAACGTACTTCTATTGGTCTACCTAGCTATTGGTCACCCATCAGAAAGGGAGGAGAAGGACCTCTGAAAGTGAAAACGCCAAAAGAGTTTTTGTTTTTATAATAAATGTTTGGGAATAATTTGAAATATTGGGATACGTTACCCCGTCAATGTTCTTTGATGGATTGCTGAACAACCAATATTAATAGCAACAATCACGCAGTTAACTTCTCACAGATACAACACGTGGAAATCGTATTTAAAAAGTCTTTTGAACTGTACACTGAGCCTTATCGCGTGGACATAATAAGTTGAGCTATTCAAATTACTACATTGGCAGAATTTGAGCGTTTAGAATGTATAAGTTCTCATTTTCTTTATTCATGGCAATTTTTATTCTGGGATCATACAAATTAAATTATGCTTGTTTCTGGGATTTAATATTTTCCAACATTTAAGATTGTTACGATAAACAATGGCAATATTTTTAGGTAGACACTGGACAGAATGAGCACAAATTGGTCGATAAGAAATCATCAATGTTGCCATGTATTTTAAACCCGCAGCAAACACTTCCACTTGATAACAAGTAAAACCATCGCATGACCGACGCGTGATGCGATGCCTAGGAAAATAGTCAGAGCACTTTACAACAAATTTTCGAGCTGGAGAACTGAAATTTTCAGGAAGGGTTCCCAATCACCCAGTTTCTCTTTAAAGAACTAAGTAAGTATTTATATTTTGAATGAAATC